>CM053026.1:392563652-393811152 GCA_028564925.1 Lithobates sylvaticus
CTCCTTGCCCGGTCTGTGAGTTTTGGTGTGCGGCCGTCTTTTGGCAGGTTTTCTGTTGTGCCATGTTCTTTGCATTTGGTTATGATATATTTGATGGTGCATGTAAGTGAATTTAAACTGAATCTTTCTATAGGTAAAGACAGAGTAAATAGCGGCACTGAATATGTGATTATAACAAAAAATATCTAAATAATATCACCAATAGTGCTCAGTGAAAAATACAAAAATAAACCACATGTGTGTGAGAACAATATGAATATATATCACAAATGATATGTGCACTAGTAATGCAATAATCAGTATGACACTGGTTTCTGCAAGAAAAACAATTAATGAAAAACATAAATCGCATAAAAGTCCGTGCAATATTACACACAATGTGCAAATAAATAAATGTGAATAATCTTCCTTTGATCTTCCACCACACCACAGTGATCCGTGCTTCCACTTCCCCAAAAGAAACGCACTCACCACATCTATCGCCCGCACTTTCGTGACAGGCTATTAAACTTTTGAATTCCACCCAAGGAGATAAGTGATCACTCCAAAATCAATCTGTGTCCGGATCTCTCCATATGTGAAAAAAAGAGGATTGCTCCCATAGTGTAAAATCACTTAAAACTTTATTCAGACACACTACAAATCTCTCCAATAGTCACACTCACATTTGATCAAGTAAAAGCCAGCATAGGTTTAAATTGCAACAGCACAGCACGCTCCACTTCAAAATGAACACACAGATATAACGTTGCAGTCACGGCGGACTCAAGGTGTATACAGGCTCTGTATGGTGTTGCTCACCCCCTCCTTCCTGCTCGTGCTCCAAAAAAACGGGATCGATCTCCTCCAAGGGATTCCTAACGCTGTGTATCACTAGATTAATTGCCGCTCAGCCACGCCCCTGACATGTTTCGTCATCAGGACTTAATCATAGGGTTGGCTGAGCGGCGTGGCAATCAATCAATTTATACCCTCCCCGTAGCGGCCATACTGCGCATGCGCGGTCAATCTGCACTCGCGCCCAACACTTGTTGCGCCTGCGCACTCCTCGTGTCCCCGTTCGTGCAGTACACAGTATTTTACATTGTACTTCACGAACGGGGACACGAGGAGTGCGCAGGCGCAACAAGTGTTGGGCGCGAGTGCAGATTGACCGCGCATGCGCAGTATGGCCGCTACGGGGAGGGTATAAATTGATTGATTGCCACGCCGCTCAGCCAACCCTATGATTAAGTCCTGATGACGAAACATGTCGGGGGCGTGGCTGAGCGGCAATTAATCTAGTGATACACAGCGTTAGGAATCCCTTGGAGGAGATCGATCCCGTTTTTTTGGAGCACGAGCAGGAAGGAGGGGGTGAGCAACACCATACAGAGCCTGTATACACCTTGAGTCCGCCGTGACTGCAACGTTATATCTGTGTGTTCATTTTGAAGTGGAGCGTGCTGTGCTGTTGCAATTTAAACCTATGCTGGCTTTTACTTGATCAAATGTGAGTGTGACTATTGGAGAGATTTGTAGTGTGTCTGAATAAAGTTTTAAGTGATTTTACACTATGGGAGCAATCCTTTTTTTCACATATGGAGAGATCCGGACACAGATTGATTTTGGAGTGATCACTTATCTCCTTGGGTGGAATTCAAAAGTTTAATAGCCTATCACGAAAGTGCGGGCGATAGATGTGGTGAGTGCGTTTCTTTTGGGGAAGTGGAAGCACGGATCACTGTGGTGTGGTGGAAGATCAAAGGAAGATTATTCACATTTATTTATTTGCACATTGTGTGTAATATTGCACGGACTTTTATGCGATTTATGTTTTTCATTAATTGTTTTTCTTGCAGAAACCAGTGTCATACTGATTATTGCATTACTAGTGCACATATCATTTGTGATATATATTCATATTGTTCTCACACACATGTGGTTTATTTTTGTATTTTTCACTGAGCACTATTGGTGATATTATTTAGATATTTTTTGTTATCGCATATTCATTTGATATATGTTCAGCGCCGCTATTTACTCTGTCTTCACCTATAGCAAGATTCAGTTTAAATTCACTTACATGTACCGTTTTTAAAGTGGCAGCTATAGTTTAGAAGTTAGGTTATCCTGAGCGCAGTGGATAGGCATCTGAATAGGGGCGGTTGGTTTGGATTCCTATATTTTGTGATATATATTTGATGGTGCGCCTAGGGATCGTCAAAGATTTGGATATTTTTTTATATATTCTTTTTTTTTTTTTTTTTTATATATAACCTAACCCTGACTTCTCAACAACATTGTCCCTTACTTGTGTGGAGAGTTCCTTGGTCTAAATGGCAGTGTTTAGTTAGTGCCTCTTGCTTAGGTGTTGCAGCCTCTGGGGCCTTTCAAAAAGGTGTGTATATGTAATGACAGATCGTGTGACACTTAGATTGCACACAGGTGGATGTCATTTCACTAATTATGTGACTTCTGAAGGTAATTGGTTGCACCAGAGCTTTTTATAGGCTTCATAACAAAGGGGGTGAATACATACGCACATGCCAATTATCAGTTTTTTATTTCTGAAAAATTGTTTTATGTATATATTTTTACTTCACCAACTTAGACTATTGTGTTCTGATCCATCACATATAATATAGATTTTAAAAAAAAATAGGTAAAAAGCCAAGGGGGTGAATACTTTTGAAAGGCAGTGTATGGAGAGTTCAATGTTGTAGAGGCTTAAAAAGCAAACATTCTGGCAGTTGCCATATATCAATGCTGTGTGATGGAACAAAGTTGGCTTTCATGTTGCTGCTATCTTGTACCTATCTCAACATACATATAGTTAAGACCCCTTTCATACTAATGTTCCGATCGTGTCTGTCTGTTCATTTTTCAGGTGGATCCAATTGAATCTTCTATGGAGCAGCGGATGTTAACTGACTTGTCTGTTTGCACCTACCACCAATCCAGTCTGTTGCCATAAAAACAGACAGATGGGGGAGCTATTCCCTTTCCGTACAGCAGATTGGATGTCATTCCATTTACATCCGGTCGCCGATAGAGAACAGGCTTTGTCTGCTCTGCTTAAGCACAGCGGACACAGCTGCCATCTGCCTGCTCAGACAGATCCCTTGCTGCCCCATGTGAAAGGACCCTAATGTTCTTAAAAATGCCTTCCCCGAAAGTACCACCTAAAAGCTCACGTGGTTTGGTGTTCTTGGCAAACACTACTATGTGAACAGAAACACAAGTGGTTGGTTAATGCAGTGCTTTAATGTGAACCGGTTTTATTTGTCCTATATTGCCTGGAGTTCAAAAGCACCTCAATAGTGCATGCTGCATCCAAATAAAAGCAGTGTAATGAATAGCTGATCAAAAGCAGCCTTTACTGTATAATCCTGAGCATTTTATTGGTCTGGGAAGTGAAATCTGGTCGTGAGTTTTACTGTACTTCCTTTTCACTTGCATTATGGACCATTAAGCGCTTGGAGCAGCCCTACACTGTACCCTAACCCTAGTTGCTCTCAAACGGTTTCTGCTATGCCCTCTTATGGAAACAACTGACCTTTTATTTCCTCCCGCCCCATCTGTACACTTTTTTTTTTTCCCTTTTCCTCCCTTCAGGACAGCACCTTGGAGAGAGCGCAGCTCCACCTCTTCACAGGAAACACTGCCGTGTTAATGCCCTTTTAAATACAGCAGCTTCCACCATGCCATCAGTTTTAGTGTTTCCTCTGCCATCCAGGTAGGGGGTTTTGGCAGTACCTTCAGGTTTCACTCTTCTGATCAGCCCAGCACCCCCATCTCCCCCCCGCATGTGAGGGGGGTTGTGCCTCTGCCGGCTCATGGGAGTGAGTGTCTCCAGGTGCTCGGGGGGGGCGGGTGTGCGGCAAGCGTGCATTCCAGCCCCAACTCCTGTATGGCAGGGGATTTCAGGGAGTAGTAGCACCTGGTTCAGTTTGCTGGAATGCAAGGGGTGGGTCCTCTGGCTGGGGCTTCCTTTTGGCCCTCGAGCATGGGGACTTCAGTAGGAGCACCCTTTTAAAAGACACGCATGTCGTCTGCGACGCTCGGGATGGAGGAGACGGAGTTGCCAGCAGTGATGGTGGAAGCAGGCACCCAGATTCCCAGCCAGGCTCAGGTAAGGAAGGTACAAAGGTGCCTTCTTTCCCTTACTATGGCCATGTTTGTCCAGCAGGGATGGGAGGCTCTGTGAGGCACATATGGCAGAGGCTTTTTTGGTTCTCTGTTCCTTCTCTCTGGAATGGTGTGGTGGTAAAAGGATAGGACCTTGCCCTAACATATGGGGGGGGGGGGGGGCGGCAGAGAATGTCCCTCCTGCATAAAACCCACTGAGGGAATTCCTGGTCTAAACCACATTGCAGGATTAGTGAGAGAAGGATCCACGCAGGAGTGGAAGGAGCTCTTTTCTTCAGTGAGGAAAGAACTGTCAAAGCAGGGCCAGGGGTCCAGCCAAGACCAAAGCTCCCATTCCAATTCTCTGCCCTACTTCAAAAGGGATCGAAAGTGAGTCAGGAGGAGGAGAAAGAGTATCTCCTCCCCTCCCCCAAACCCCCCCAACATGAGGTTCAGATGACAAGGGAGAAGAAGAAACAAGGGCGTCCAGGTATAAGATCAGTGGAAAATGTAGCGCTAAAAATATAAAACAATAAACATTGAACAATATATCAAGTATTATGTGTAAATAAAAACTTGATAAAAATCAATCTCAACTATAATGGATATAAAACCCAATATGTATATAATGAGTAGAAACACAGGTGAGAGTCACAAAGTTGAAACAATCCTATGGTAAACATATATGGATTCCACCATGAAAGTTGTCCTCCACCCAAGATAAGAGCTACACTCTTACTGGAAATAGTGGACTCGAATGTCAGCGACAACGAGTCAATCAAGTGAGGATAGCCCGAGCAGCAGATTTCCAAAATGATCCAGGGAATCCAAAGAGCTCCAAGAATGAATCCAGGGAATCCTGCAGGTAACCATGAGGCTGGAACTCTGATGTTAAGCGGCCAGACTGGAAAGCCAAAAACTGATTACAAGATCATATAGTTGAGTCATCAAAAAGTTCACATTCTTCACAAAAGTGGTAGAGGCTAGTTCCTACTCAGTCGAGGAATAAACTGGCTTTGGAAGAAGTGGACGACTTACTTAAAGCAGTGTATACCACCTTGGATATACAGGAGAAAAGGACGCAACTATCGTTACAGGATAAGATGTACCAGGGGCTAGATGAGACCAAACAGTGTTTCCGGTCCATAAGGTATTGGCCGAAACAATAAAGGAATGGAAGGATCCAGAAAAGGGACAGTTTTTCTCCAGGGCCCTAAAAAGGAGGTTCCCTTTCAAAGAAGATGAGGTTTTAGTGTGGAACAAACGGCCAAAAGTTGATGCAGCCTTTTCCCAAGTTTAAATGCGTACAGACCTGACCTTTTGCAGACCAGATGCCATGGATAAAAGGGCAGACTCTGCTGAGGAAGGCATGGGATTTATCCTTGTCCAACCTGAAGCTGGCACCAGCCTCTACAGTAGTAGCCAGGAACATGGAGTGCTGACTAGATCAGCTTAAAGGGCACGTGGTAGCAGGCACCTCCTAGAAAAGATTTGTTAGAATTCTTCTCTACGCTCATAAAAGCGGTCAAGTATATGGCAGACGCCTCGGCCGGAGTCCATCAGGATGTCTGCTAGGTCCTCCACCCTTATCAATTTGGCCAGGCGGGCCCTATGGCTCAAAACCTGGTCGGGGGACTCGGCTTCGAAAGTGAACCTTTGCGGGATCCACTTTACCGGAGATTTGATGTAGAGACCGTGTTGGACAGGACCGCGGATAAAAAGAAAGCTTTTCCACAGAAGAAAGTTGTACCACCAAGGAAAAGTTTTCGTCCTTTTCAGCAGCCCCAAAAAGAAAAGGAACGGGGTCAAAAAAGATCCTGGAATCCCCAGAGGGGGAGAGGTAGAGGAGGAGAGGTAGAGGAGTGCTCCTTAGACCCCCCGAATAAGCTGCAAAGAAACAACGATGACCACCTTCCGGTAGGTGGATGGCTGCAACCTTATCTACCTGGATGAGAGAGGGCATGGAGGAATTCCCAGTAACAACTGATGGCATGATGGAAGTAGCTGTACTTAAAGGTGTGTTAACACAGAAGTGTTTCCTGTGAAGAGGTGTAGCTGCACTATCTCCAGGATGCTGTCCTGAAAGACTTGTATAAATACTGTCACGGGCAAGTCTAAAGCCTCATACACACTATCAGATTGTTGGCCAACAAAGCGTCAGACTTTTGTCTGAAGGGCGTGTGCCAGGAACTTGTCTTGCATACAAATGGTACTATGAGGTATTTCAGCTCTTGAGCGCCACCCTTTGGGCACCTTCTGCTAATGTCGTGTTTGGTGAGCATTCATTCTGAACATGTGTGTTTGTACTTTCAACCTTTGTGTGATGGACTTGTGTACAGACGATGGGAAAATTTGACAACAGACCATTGACCACCAAAAATTTACTAGCCTGCCATCCAACATTTTGTTGGTGGAAGGTTGGACAACAATTGTCTGATGGAGTGCACTAACTGTCGGAATATAGGGCAACAGTCTGTCGTCACACAATTCGCTGCCAAAAATCTGGTCACGTGCACGATGCTTAACTAAGTATTTTTTGATTATACAGTATAATGGCCATTGGAAACAAAATTTTCCAAAATTTGATTTAATAAATTTGAAGTAACCACAACAGCATGTTTCCTCTCACCTTTAATGCAATAATTTCAAGATGCACATAAGTCAGCTCCACAAATTCTTATCCATGTAAACAAAGAATAGTGTAAATAATGCTTTTAACTTATGTATATGCACCAAATGAAGGTCACATGTTTTGTCAACACGCTATTTAACCACTTGCTTACTGTGCACTTAAACACCCTTCCTGCCCAGACCAATTTTCAGCTTTCAGCACTCTCGCACTTTCAGTGACAATTGCGCGGTCATGCAATGCTGTAACCAAATTAATTTTTTATCATTTTGTTCGCACAAATAGAGCTTTAGTTTGGTGGTATTTATTCGTGACTCAGTTTTTTATTATTTGCGATATAAGCGAAAACATAGCGGAAATTTTGAAAAAAAACAATATTTTCTCCTTTCTTTAAAAGAAATCCAATAAAATCAAATTTTGTCATAAATTTAAGCCAAAATGTATTCTGCTACATGCTTTTTGTAAAAAAAAATTCCGTTAAGTGTATAATAATTGGTTCGTGTGATCACGGACATATGTACGCAAATGATCATGTAAAAGGGGTGTGCAGGTGATCACGGACATATGTGTGCAGATAATCATTGGCACATGTTATTTTACTGGGACATATGTGGGGGACATGTGTTTTTATTATTTGGGGACATGTGTGTTTTACTGTGGGGGACATGTGTGTTTTACTGTGGGGACACTAGACAGGTGATCAGTGAGTAAAAGCTGTAAAAAACACAGCTAATACTCACTGATCACCAGCCCGCTGCAGCGATCCGCTCTCCTCTCCTCACCGACGACTTCCGTGTGAGGAGAGGAGAGCCGATTGCCTAGCAACCGGCTGTTTGTGTACATCACATGACGGCTGTGATTCGACACGGCCGTCATGTGATCAGGAGGGCCAATCAGCGAGCCCTCCTGCCGATCCGAGATGCGCCGTGTCCGGGTGACACGGCCGCATCGGGATCGCGCCGCTGCGTGGGCACGCGATCCCTCTACTTCTGAAGGACGTTCCGGGACGTCCATTCAGAAGTAGACGGCTCCCACCCGACCGTATATGTACATTGGCCGGGTGGGAAGTGGTTAAAGAGGAACTGGAGTCTGCTCACATAATTTGTACGAAAAACATCTTTGCCATTCTGAAGCTTCCATCCAACCAATTTTCTTATTTTATATATACTGTTTCTGTACTTGCCAAATATCCTGCAGAAATCTACCTCCACAGAGGCTGGCTGCAACCATTTTACTGTGGGCAGCTGAAGCTGCTGCCTGTTCACTTCCTGGATTTACACAGGCACACCTCCAGCTCTGTAGCCCTGCAGCTCTCATTGGCCTCTTTATAACTCATCCCCCTCACTTCCTGGCAATCTCTGGCAATCCCTGGCAAGAGAGAGAGAGATGCATGATGTCATAAGCCTAGGCTAATGACCAGACAAGAAACAGGAAGTTGGCTGTATAAGGTATTTGCTGGCAGAAATAGTAAAAAAATATCTAAAGTTCAAACAAGGCCAGAAGATTTAATAGATGTAAAATTGAAAAAAAATGACTGAAGGTTCGCTTTAACCACTTAAGCCCCGGACCATTTGGCTGCACAAAGACCAGAGCACTTTTTGCTATTCGGCACTGCGTCGCTTTAACTGACAATTGCCCGTGCAACATGGCTCCCAAACAAAATTGACGTCCCTTTTCCCCACAAATAGAGCTTTCTTTTGGTGGTATTTGATCACCTCTGCGGTTTTAATTTTTTGCGCTATAACCAAAAAAATTGCAAAGTTTTGAGAAAAACGCACATTTTTTTTTTTTGCTATAATATCCCCAAAAAATATATAAAAAAAAAACACTTTTTCCCTCAGTTTAGGCCGATATGTAGAATACATATTTTTGGTAAAAAAAAAATCGCAATAAGCATTTATTGATTGGTTTGCGCAAAAGTTATAGCGTCTACAAAATAGGGGATAGTTTTATGGCATTTTTATTAATAAATAATATATATATATATATATATATATATATATATATAATTTTTTTTTACTAGTAATGGCAGTGATCAGCGACTTTTATCGTGACTGCGACATTATGGCGGACAGATCAGACACTTTTGGCGCGATTTTGGGACCATTCACATTTATACAGAGATCAGTGCAATTAAAAATGCATTGATTACTGTGTACACGTGACTGGCAGTGAAGGGGTTAACCACTAGGTGGTGCTGTAGGGGTTAAATGTGTTTCCTCGGGAGTGATTCTAACTGGGGGGGGCTACGTGTGACACCACACTGATCACCGCTCCCGATTACAGGGAGCTGTGATCAGTGTCACTAGGCAGAACAGGGAAATGCTTGTTTACATCAGCGTTTCCCCGTTGATCCACTCCGTGAGACGATCGTAGGTATCCCGGCGATCACACTACTTTTACTAGTAAGGGTGGCGATCAGCGATTTTTATCGTGGTACAGACAGATCGGACACTTTTTTGGGATCCCTGAAATTCATACAGTGATCAGTGCTATAAAAATGCCCTGATTACTGTATAACGGACGCTGCCAGGGAAGGTGTTAACACTAGGGGCGATCAAGGGGTTAAATGTGTTCCCTGGGAGGTGTCTAATGTTTGTGGGGAGTGGACTGACTGGGAGTAGAGAGAGATCGCTGTTCCTAACCGCTAGGAAAAGACCATCAATGCTCTACTCACCTAACAAAATGGGGATCTGTTTGTTTACACTGACAGATCCCTATTCTGCCTCTCTTCAGAGTGATCGCGGGGTGGCTGGCCACGTGCATCAGCTCCCCTCCCGCGCATTGGGCGTGCGCCCGTTATAGCTGTTAAAGGGACTGACGTACAGCCATGGTGGTTTTGCAGGAATGAGCCGACCTGCCGCAGTATAATGATGGCGGCTGGTCAGCAAGTGGTTAAAGTTGAACTTCAGGCAGATGCACTATATTGCCAAAATTATTGGGATGCCTGCCTTTACACGCACATGAACTTTAATGGCATCCCAGTCTTAACCAATAGGGTTCAATACTGAGTTGGCCCAACTTTTTCAGCTATAATCGCTTCAACTTTTCTGGGAAAGCTGTTGGAATGTTTGACTATTCTTCCAGAAGTGCATTTGTGAGGTCAGGCACGGATGTGGATGAAAAGGCCTGGTTTGCATTCTCTGCACTAATTCATCCCAAAGGTGTTCTATGGGGTTGAGGTCAGGACTCTGTGCGGGCCAGTCAGGTTCCTTCACCCCAAACTCGCTTATCCATGTCTTTATGGACCTTGCCTTGTGCACTGGTCCAAACCTGTTTTTCAGGGGTTTGGTTTGGCACCGGCTCCTTAGTTCCAGTGAAAGGAACGCTTAAGGCATCAGCATACCAAGACATTTTGGCCAATTTCATGCTCCCATGCTTTGCGAGAACGGTTTGGGGATGGCCCTTTCCTGTTCGAATATGACTGTGCACTAGTGCACAAAGCAAGGTCCATAAAGACCTGGATAAGCGAGTTTGAGGTGGAGGAACTTGACTAAGTCTTGACCTCAACCCACTAGAACACCTTTGGGATGAATTTGAGTGGAGACTGTGAACCAAGCCTTCTCCATGAGTGACCTCACAAATGCGCTACTGGAAGAATGGTCAAACATTCCCATAGACACACTCTTAAACCTTGTGGGCAGCCTTCCCAGAATAGTTGAAGCTGTTATAGCTGCAAAGGATGGGCCAACTCAATATTGAACCCTACAGACTGAAACTGGGATGCCATTAAAGTTCATGTGCGTGTAAAGGTATACTTTTGGTAATGTAGTGTATAAATGATTCAGGTAATTGCAGCTCTGTATTCATTAATATATTTTGTTTATTTAAATGCCAGCAGTGTAAGGATCTGAAGCCTCACCAGGTGTCATCAGTTGTGCTGCAGTGCTCATGTTCTAACAAAGAGAGTAACCAGATGAGATACTCATTTCACTGTCCATATACAGGCTGGAGAAGGGGCAAGACCTATAAGTGTTGACCTGTAGGTCCCCAAGAAATTCCCCTAATTTGCGGGGATTTTCTCTCACTTCTGTTTGTGATAGGAAGTGAAGGAACATCTCCACAATGGGATGCAGATGGTGAAAAAAAAAACTGATAGGGGTTATAACCCTCTGCTCCAAACTGAAAAAAAAGTTTTGTCTATAGTTGTACTTTAAATTTACATCATCCAAAATATTTACACAAATTGAAAGGGAAATTGAGGAAATGGTTGCTTCTTAACCACTTCAGCCCCGGACCAATTTGCAGCTAAAGGACCAGGCCCCTTTTTGCAATTCGGCAAAACTGCGTCGCTTTAACTAACAATTGCGCGGTCATGCGACGTGGCTCCAAAACAAAATTGGCGTCCTTTTTTTCCCACAAATAGAGCTTTCTTTTGGTGGTATTTGATCGCCCCTGCGGTTTTTATTTTTTGCGCTATAAACAAAAATAGAGCGAAAATTTTGAAAAAAATGCAATATTTTTTACTTTTTGCTATAATAAATATCCCCAAAAAATATATAAAAAAAAACATTTTTTTTTCCTCAGTTTAGGCCGATACGTATTCTTCTACATATTTTTGGTAAAAAAAATCGCAATTAGCGATTATTGATTAGTTTGCGCAAAAGTTATAGCGTTTACAAAATAGGGGATAGTTTTATAGCATTTTTATTAATATTTTTTTTTTTATTAGTAATGGCGGCGATCAGCGATTTTTTATTGTGACTGCGACATTTTGGCGGACACATCAGACATTTTTGACACATTTTTGGGACATTTGTCATTTATACAGCAATCACTGCTATTTAAATAGCACTGATTCCTATGTAAATGACAGTTGTAGTTAGGGGGTTAACCACTAGGGGGCGGGGAGGAGTCAGTGTGACGTGTTGTGTTTTTTTTTTACAGTAGGGGGGGCGTGGCTGTACGTCTGACGTCATTGATCGGCGTTCCCGATGACCGGGAACCGCCGATCACTGACAGTCAGTGTAGGAAGCGCGGGGAGAGGTTTGTTTACATAGACCTCTCCCCGTTCTTCCGCTCCGTAACCCGATCGCGGGATACCAGCGGCGATCGGGTCCGCTGGTCCCGCGGCCGTGGTCACGGAGCTCCCGACCGGGTCGCGCGCGCACCGCTGGCGGCGCGCGCGCGCCCCCCGGCAGGCAAATTAAAGGGGACGTACAGGTACGTCCTTTTGCCTGCCCGTGCCATTCTGTTGACGTATATCTACAGGAGGCGGTCGGGAAGCGGTTAATAAGGAAAAACACACACCTGAATATGCATATGGAGTGAGGTACTACATCAAATAATCAATAAAGTGATTGTAAACCTGATACATGAAATATGAAGCAAGCATATTCCTCTATTGTGTGTACTTGTTTCAATCCAGTAATTTCTGTTGGCTGCCTTGTTCCTCTGCTATCTGCATGAGTCATTTCAGACAGGTTTTACTGACACCAAGAGGTAAAAAGGTGACAGGGAAGGGGCCTTCAGCACACAGCCTGTGATTTACAGTCTCCGCTTTGTGTGAAGCAGGGTGTGTCCCCTCCCTGAGATCTGCGGTGTGTATTTTCAGCTCCCCATCCCATGCTTTTCATAGCTGAGAGATACTGTGTAAAATATGCACTTCAATGGATGTAGAGGAGAGAGGGCTATAGATGGAGAGGTACAACTTATGTAAGAGGTTTTGTTTCATCTCTGTGTATCCCATAAAGGCCAGTCACTTCACTAGGTAAGGCCTTGCACAATGAATGTTTTTTTGCAGCTGCTTCTAGGGGCATCAGACTTTTATACATAAGCTTTAATAGTGTTTAGAGGCAGCAAAAATCCCACAGCCGAGTTTGTATAAAGAGTACTTGGCGCTTCTAAATCCATATTAATGCTAGGCGCACTTAAGCATTAATTAATGTCAATAGCTAAAAATAAATTATTATTCTGGCCACTGAAATTAATTAATACCCAAGTGCTTGACATCTAAAAGCGTTACACACTTTTACAAGTGTTAGGTGTTTTTTCTGCCAAAATGCTACTGCCAGGAGGAGGGGCTTCTAGGAAAGTTTGCAAAACGTTATGTGTGCATGAGACCTAAGGCTCCCTATGCGGGTTTTTTTTCTACCAAGGGATCTGGTGGGTTTTTTTTTTTTTTAAGCCCAGTGTGCATGGAACCTAAGAGCTTACAATCACTTTAAGGGCTCTTTCACACGGGGCGGATCAGTGCAGATCCGCCCCGTGGATAGCCGCTTGCTCAGCGGGGATCGCCGGAGCGATCTCCGCTGAGCAGAAGATGACAGGTCCGTCTCTGCACTCTGTGCAGGGACGGACCTGTCAGAGCGCCGCTCTCCCCTATGGGAGATCGGGTGACGACGGACTGTAGAGTCCGTCGTCACCCGATCTGCTCTGCAGACGGATGAAAAAATAGGGTTTTCCTCCGTCTGCAGAAACGGAGCAGAGCGGGCACGGACGAGAGCGGGTGTCAGCGGATGCTCATCCGCTGACACCCGCTATCCCATAGGGATACCTGTATGTCCGTTTTTCATCCAAAAACGGAAGGATGAAAAACGGACATACGGTCCGTCCGTGTGAAAGAGCCCTAACTATTTAGCTCTGATGTGATCAGGTGTGTGTGTGAGGTACGCTCCAGCTCTTCCATCCTTGTTTGATTGCTCAGCTGTCCAGTTTTCAGTCTCCAGCGGCTGCATATCAGGCCAGGAACCTGGGTGTGATTTCTCTCTCCACCCGCTCTATCCCTCTGAACACATGGGTGCTTGGGAGCCGAGGCTTGACAGCTCCCAGCAGCTAAAGGTATCGGTAGAGGCTTGGCATGGCTGGCCTGTCTGATTGGCGGCCAGGAGACAGGGAGTAGTGGCACACCGTAATTGCTTGGAGAGTCCGTGGAATTTTGCTGCATTCCAGAACACTGTCCAGTTGGCGCCCAGTTACATGTATGTGTGAGAAAACGGGAAAAACTCCAGGTAACCCAGGAAGTGTCGGGCTTGAGGATTAGCAGAGGATTAGTAAATGAAAGGTGTGCAGCCATGAGGTATTTGGTCTATAGCGCTAGTAGCTGAGTATAACTATATTGCCACGTACCACTAATTATTAATACACCTACCCATAGCCACTGTTACTATTAAGCCTATGTACCACCTGCTGCCCCTTCAATGACTGTTGCTGTTCTTGATGCTCGTCTTACCTTAGGATTATTTGGCTATATCCCTATTTTGCTTTAAAACTCTCTGCCCTCGCCATGATTTAGGGCTTTTTTTTATCACATTTTCAGTTTTGCAGAAAACACACTACAGTCCATTTAACATGGGTCACGTTCACATATGTGCATTTTATGGAAAGGGCCAGGGACTTTTTTTCTGGTTTCATAGACTTCAATAGATCAAAAACGTGTATTGAAAAACGCAAAATGCACCTGGAATATGCAAACTGCAACCTGCATAGGTGTGAACCAGGCCTAACTGCTTGTCCCAAGACTGATAGTTTGTTAAAAAAAAATTTAAGTCTGTCAATTGAACTACCATGCTAACTGTCTGCTACGCCTGCTCTGCTTGCATCCTGCGTTTCTCCTAAAGATCATGAATCTAGATCACAGGCATCTTTAAAGCCAGCTTTCCTGCAGTATGACCAGGAGGAAAGAAGGAAGGACCTGCAAAAAGGGGCCCCCAAGAAGCGGGTGGATCTCTTCAACAAGGACAGGGTGGCCGATCTGCTAAAGAGATAGCTAAGGATGTCAAGGAAGTTAAGGAAGAAATTAATACAGATAGAACTGAAAGATCTGCTAGGGCTCTATAAGAAAATGAAAAAGAGGAATATCAGCATGTTGCCAGTGAACAACCCAAAGATCCTTGCACCACTACAGATGAAAATAATGTAATTAAACTGGAACAAGATGTCTGTGGCATAGAGCAGGGGTCAGTTTATTGTCCTTCAGAATTTTGGGGGGCCAGACTATGGCTATTGGAAGTAGAATACGTTCCTGAAATAAGTGGGAAAAAACAATGCCCCATTTTTTGTCAGTGCCCCATTATTGGTGTCATTGGGAGGAATTGTGCCCCTTCATTGGGGTTAGTGGGAGGATTATGCTCCATTGTTAGTATATGTGGTTGAAATAATGCACTAAGGGCCTAATAAAAGCAATCAAAAGGCCAAGGTTTGAAGACCACTGTCATAGAGGATACTTTAAGTACAAGCACAGAAATGCCTATCATTAAACTGTCCTATATTTCAACACCACTCCAGCCTGCTGAATCTACACTGATGGATGTGCTCAAAGCAGTACAACAATGCCAAATCTCTCTTGGAACTTTAACTGGTCAAGTACAGGGTCTTAGAGAGGACTTTACTCTTCTCCGTCAAGATTAGGGTTGAGCGAACCCGAACTGTAAAGTTTGGGTCCGTACCGGACTTTTGGGTGTCCGGGTCCCGGACCCGAACCCGAACTCTTGACTATATGTTCGGGTCCGGTGTTCGGCGATGTATTGGCGCCTTTTACAAGCTGCAGGGCAGCCAATCCACGTTAGTTTCACTAGTGTGTCCCTAGAAGCCATCACAGCCATGCCTACTAATAGCATGGTTGTGATTGGCCAGTGCAGCATGTGACCCAGCCTCTATATAAGGTACAGGCACACAGCACAGCGCGTCACTTTGCTATAGACAGGTTCCTGGCTGCTAAGAGAGAATTTAATTATAGGAGTTAGTCTGATAGGAGTCAGTCAGTCCACATTCCTGAAATATCTTCAAATTAGTAATAGTCAGTGAGCGATCTAGAGAGTGTCTTTATTGAGGGAAAGAGGGAGAGAGAATTATTCACCAGATTCCTAAATCAATTGTACCCTGGCTGAATGCAGTGCACAGTCTTTTAACAGTGCCATGAGGCCAGTGCCAGACAAAATATAACTTTTATCTGCAAACTCAGTGCACCATCACTGCATATTTTACTAAGAGATACACCATACTGTGGGTGTATTCTGAAATATCTTCAAATTAGTAATAGTCAGTGACAGTGAGCGATCTACATAGCTAGAGACTAGAGAGTGTCTCTATTGAGGGAAAGAGCATTATTCACCAGATTCCTAAATCAATTGTACCCTGGCTGGGGTGTAGTGCACAGTCTTTTAACAGTGCCATGAGGCCAGTACCAGACAAAATATAACTTTTATCTGCAAGCTCAGTGCACCATCACTGCATATTTTACTAAGAGATACACCATACTCTGGGTGTATTCTGCTATTGCAAAAAAATAAAATTTTGCTGTGTTTTCTGCATGTGTGCAGGAGTGTGACATACAATAGATCGATATTTCTTCTATTGTGCTATCCCAAAAAAAAAAATTGTAGTGAAAATTTTTTTTTTCCCCCATAGCATTTTCTGCATTTTCATACACGCTTTACACACTGTGGGTGTATTCTGCTATTGCAAAAAAATAAAATCTTTCAGTGTTTTCTGCATGTGTGCAGGAGTGTGACATATACAATCCATCGATATTTCTTCTATTGTCCTATCCCAAAAAAAAAAATTGTAGTGAAATTTTTTTTTTCCATAGCATTTTCTGCAGTTTAGCAGTTTTTGAGATACACGCTGTACACACTGTGGGTGTATTCTGCTATTGCAAAAACACCCATTTAGGGCGAGATCATACATTTTGAAAATATGAGGAGATCATCAAAAAAGGGACGTGGCTCCGGTTGTGGTGCTGCTGGTGGAGCTCCTGTTGCAGGGAGAGGACGTGGTCGATCTGTGCCAGCTACACGCACTAGTGAAACACCTTTCTCAGGTGCGAGTAGGCGACAGAGCCTGCAGCGGTATTTTGGCGCACCTAATGAGGCTGTACGAATGGGACATGGCCAGGACAAGTACAGGCGATAGTAGATTGGGTTGCTGACAGTGCCTCCGGTTCCTTCACATTGTCTCCCACCCAGTCTCCTGATGAAAGTTCAGAGTTGGCACCTGCAGCCGATGTCCATCAGTCTTTCACCTCACCCTCTTGCAAATCAGCCAATCAGTCTGAGGCCCAAATCATGCAGCAGTCTCTTCTGCTTTTTGATGACTCTGTTAGCAGGGTTTCCCAGGGCCATCCACCTAGCCCTGCCCCAGAAGTGGAAGAGATTGTGTGCACCGATGCCCAACCACTTATGTTTCATGATGAGTACATGGGAGGACCATCACAGCACGTCTCGGATGATGACGAAACACAGGTGCCAACTGCTGCTGCTTTCGCCATTGTGCAGACCGACAAGGAGGGCAGGGGTGAAGACTGGGTGGAAGATGATGTGGAGGTCGATGAGGTCCTTGACCCCACATGGAATCAACGTCATGCAGGTGACCAGTGTAGTTCGGAGGAAGAGGCGGTGGCCGCACAGAGCCACCAGCACAGCAGAAAAGGGAGCAGGGTGCAAAAGCGGAGTGTCCGTCCCCTAGACAGTATGTCTGCTACTGCCCAACGCAGCAAGGGACCGAGCACACCAAAGCCATGTCCAAGGAGTTCCCTAGCATGGCAGTTCTTCAGACAATGTGCTGATGACAAGACACGAGTGGTTTGCACGCTGTGCAATCAGAGCCTGAGGCATAAACGTTCTCAACCTGAGCACAACCTGCATGACCAGGCATCTAAGTGCAAAGCACGAGATGCAGTGGAGTAGACATCTCAAAAACCAAGAAAGGTCTCTCGCTCCTCCTGCTTTCTCTTCTGCTGCAGTCTCGGCCTCTTCATCCACCGCTGTAGTGACAGTGGCACCTGCTAACCCGCAAACAGAGGATCTGCCAGCAACACTACCACCTGGGTCACCAACCATCTCCACAATGTCCCATGGAAGCGTTCAGCTCTCTATCTCCCAAACACTGGAGCGAAAGAGGAAGTACCCCCCTAGCCACCCGCGATCCCTGGCCCTGAATGCCAGCATTTCAAAATTCCACACCTTTGAAATGCTGTCATTCTGTCTGGTGGAGACGCAGAGTTTTAAAAGGCTGATGTCATTGGCTGTCCCACAGTATGTCACGCCCAACCGCCACTACTTTTCCAGGCGAGCTATCCCTTCCCTGCACAACCAAGTGGGGGACAAAATCGGGTGTGCACTGCGCAATGCCATCTGTGGCAAAGTCCACCTAACTACGGATGCGTGGACCAGTAAGCACGGTCAGGGACATTATATCTCCCTAACAGCACACTGGGTAAATGTAGTGGTGGCTGGGCCGGAGGCGGATAGCAGTTTGGCGCATGTCCTTCCACCACCGAGGATTGCAGGGCGCTTCAGTTTGCCTCCTGTTGCTAACTCCTCCTACTCCGCCTCCTCATCCGGTCAGCGTAACACCTTCACCACCAACTTCAGCACAGCCAGGGGTAAACGACAGCAGGCAGTTTTAAAACTTTCCTGTTTGGGGGAAAAACCCCACAGGAGTTATGGAGGGACATGGAACAACAGACCGATGAGTGGTTGGTGGCAGTGAGCCTCAAGCCCGGCCTGGTGGTGTGCGATAATGGGTGAAATCTCGTAGCAGCTCTGGGCCAAGCCGGTTTGACCCACATCCCTTGCCTGGCGCATGTGCTGAACTTGGTGGTCCAGAGGTTCCTTAAGAATTACCCCGATATGCCAGAGCTGCTGCAGAAAGTGCGGGCCGTCACTTTCGGCGTTCTCACCCTGCTGCTGCTCGCCTGTCAGCGCTGCAGCGTAGCTTAGGCCTTCCCGATCACCGTCTCATATGGGACGTGCCCACAAGGTGGAACTCCACCTTGCACATGCTGGCCAGACTGTGCGAGCAGCAGCAGGCGATAGTGGAGTTTCAGCTGCAGCACGCACGCGTGAGTCGCTCTGCGGAACAGCACCACTTCACCACCAATAACTGGGCCTCCATGCGAGACCTGTGTGCCTTGTTGCGCTGTTTCGAGTACTCCACCAACATGGCCAGTGCCGATGACGCCGTTCTCAGCGTTACTATCCCAGTTCTATGCCTCCTTGAAAAAACGCTTCAGACGATGATGGAAGAGGGATCATTTCCAAGGCTTTCAGGGCAGTCATTCACAAGTGGCTACGAGGGTGGGTTCCTGCACCAACAAGCGCCAGGTACACAATTGTCCGGCAGCAAGGGCACAGTTCTGGAGGATGACGAGGTGGAGGATGACGAGGAGAGGGAGGAGGAGGAACCATGTTCACAGCAGGGTGGCACCCAGACCAGCTCATGTCCATCACTGGTGCTTGGCTGGGGGGATACAGAGGACACAGATGATACACCTCCCACAGAGGACAGCTTTTCGTTGCCTCTGGGCAGCATGGCACACATGAGCGATTCCATGCTGCAGTGTCTCCGCAACGACCGCCGAGTTTCCCACATTTTAACTGGTGCTGATTACTGGGTGGCCACCCTGCTTGATCCCCACTACAAGGACAACGCGCCGTCCTTAATTACCTCACTGGAGTGTGATGGTAAGATGCGTGAGTACAAACGCACGCTGGTAGATGCGCTGCTGGTGGCATTCTCACTTGACAGCGGGGGTGCGGTGGAAGCACAAGGCGAAGGCAGAGGAGGAGGAAGAGAAGGGTTAGCATGGCTGAAATGTGGAAAAGCTTTGTCAGCACGCCACAACAACCAGCATCACCAGCTGAGATGGAACGTCTTAGCAGGAGGCAGCATTTCACCAACATGGTGGAGCAGTATGTGTGCACACGCCTACACGTACTGAATGACGGGTCTGCCCCCTTCAACTTCTGGGTCTCCAAATTGGGCACATGGCCTGAGCTTGCCCTTTATGCCTTGGAGGTGCTGGCCTGCCCTGCAGCCAGTGTATTATCTGAACGTGTATTTAGCACGGCAGGGGGCGTTATTACAGACAAGCGCAGCCGCCTGTCCAGAGCCAATGTGGACATGCTCACGTTCATTAAAATGAACCAGGAATGGATCCCACAGGACTTGTTCGTACCTTGTGCAGAATAGATACGTATACCTTTGTTCTGACAAAAACTGTCTGGCCATCGCAGAGTGTCCGGCCATTTACTGCGCAGGCGCAGTGCTTGCGCAGTACGGAGAACAAGGAGATTCACAAAATCTCCAAAGATGAACGGCGCCTGCGCAGTGAGTGCAGGTTCAAGCCCCACCATCCAAGTGGACATACGGTAGCACATAGTAACAGGGCCCCTCACGGGCTCGCTTGGCTAGGCTTCAACCTCGGATGATGTGGCTTGAACCTGGAGTCACCGCGCATCGTCTTTGGAGAGTTTCGAAATCCCCTTGTCCTACGTACTGAGCAAGCGTAGTACAGGGCGGACACTATGCAACGGGGGACAGAATTCGACACATCACCTCTAGCCTTACCCAGCCATTGTATTTTTGAACCAGTGTTGGCTAAATCGTCCTCCACCGCCGCTTCCACCTACACCGCCACATCCACCGCCACCTCAGCCTCCTACTCCATATGGACCTCGTCCTCCTAGGTCAAGAATATAATTTTTTTATTTTTTTAATTTCCAAGTATTTTATTTTCCCACTATCTTATCCATTAAATTGAATATTTTTTTCCAGAAAGTACGTATTTTGGGGCATTCCCACCATATGTGCGGCATCATGCCGTTGAGTTTCTGAGGTTCTCAAAGCGGTTCTGCACACACTTCATTTAGTAAATCTCTTTGCCTTCCAAATCAGGCAAAGAGTACTAAATTAAGTGTTTTTTTTTCCACTTACCTTGTAATTGCTGCTCTGTCTCTTCGGCGGTGGGCGGGGTCTCTGCGTCGATCCTCGTCATGCCGCACTGTCTCCTGGGATCTGGTGTCATCGATCCCAGGAGTCAGTGCGGACATCTGCCGAAATCTCGCAAGATTTACGGGGCTCGTGCCAAAATCTTGCGAGATTTATGGGGCTCCTGCCGAAATCTTGTGAGATTTCGGCGGATGTTGCCGAAATCTCGCGAGATTTCGGCGAACGTGAGCTACACTTTGCCGTTACTGCGCACGCGTGAGATCGGCGCAGTAACGGCGGTGCATGCTGGGCCATCTGAAGTGCCTGTGGGGTTTCACATGCCCACAGGCAAGATGGCACCCAGCAGCAAGATTTTTTATAAATGTTTCTAGGTGACGAAAACCGGCAGCAGTTCACTTACAAAACGGAACACGTGAGTGATTAATTTACATATCATCGTTTTCATTATACAAAAAAAATAAAACATTACAGACAGTGTCAGACCGCTTTAATGACTTCCTGTACCTCTTCTGCTGAGAAGGGGGCCTCCAGCATATTATTTTTATTTTTAATTTTTTTATGTTATTTTAAGTTATTTCCCTATCCACATTTGTTTGCAGAGCACTTGTCATGCTCTTAACAACATTTTGTTGCCATTTGCAGCCCTCTAGCCCTTTCCATGACTTTTTTACAGCCATTTTAGTCTTGAAAAGTTCGGGTCCCCATTGACTTCAATGGGGTTCGGAGTTCGGGGTCAAGTTCGGTCCCGAAGCCGGACTTTTTTCCGAAGATCGGCCGAACCCGAACATCCAGGTGTCCGCTCCACTCTAGTCAAGATGTACAGAAAGTGCGGGAACACACTACTGCTCTGGAGGTCCGTGTAAGCGATCTAGAGGACACCCTTTAGCCAATACACGCAGATGTAACTGGAGAAAGTGGGGGTAAATACTGCGCTGTATAGGTATCGTAATTAAATATATGAAGCAGCTAACATTGCCGAAAGACTATCGGTTGAGTGGAAATGTATATATGTGTAAATAGCGCTACATTTACACATATATACAATACACACAGATGTCAAAGAGGCTGTGAAAAAAAATCAACATTAATACTTGTTCTAGAACAAGACGTAACAACATTAGGCTGGTGGGTCTTCTGGAGCATGTTAAAGGTTCCAATCCCACAGAATTTTCAGAAAAATGGCTACTGGGAAATTCTAGGGAAAAAACACCTCTCCGTTACTTTTTCTGTGGAAAGAGCTCATTGTGTACATACTAGGCCTCCGGGGAACCCCTCACGCTTCTTTTTAATACGGCTTCTCAATTATCGCGATAGAGACCTCATCCTGAGGAGAGTGAGAACCCTGAAAGATGTTTTCTTCAATGGAGTTAAGGTTATGTTTTTTCTTTACAGGTACTCCACTTAACGAGCAGGTCTTGTTGCAGCGACCAGGTTGTTAAACCAGGAATCACAGGAAAGCAATATTTCAAGAATTCCTAACTAGAAGTACTGTACTGCAAAGGATACAATGAGTAACATTTTAGTCAACCGGCATGTTTTTGTCTTGTTGGACAGGGCCGTTAGCAGTAAGATGTATATTACCGCAGACACATGGTCTAGCACAGTGGTCATCAACCCTATCCTCAGGGCCCACTAACAGGCCAGGTTTGCAAGATAACTGAAATACATCACAGGTGATATAATTTACTGCTCAGTGATTGCACTATTCTAGTTTGCATCTCCCCAAGGTAATACATAAAACCTGGCCTGTTAGTGGGCCCTGAGGACAGGGTTGATGACCAATGGTATAGTAGGTATGGGCAGGGATGTTACCTTTCCTTCACGGCGCACTAGGTAACTCTGCTGGCAGCTGGGAAGGATGCAGGACAGGATTCAGTATTGTTGGAGCTTCTTCCGCCACCACGCCTCCAAAATGCTAAAGGTGATTCTGCCACAGCTCTCTCCTCCATCCCCTCCTCTTCTTCTTCCTCTATGGCAGATTTGTTCTCTGAGCCAGTCGTGCTCCGTAAGCGTTCAAGGGGCTACGCAAGCACTTAGGCAAAAAGATGCCATGCGGTGCATGAGTTACATAGTAGGTGAGGTTGAAAAAAGAAGTCCATCAAGTCAAACCTATGTGTGTGATTATATGTCAGTATTACATTGTATATATGTTGCGGTCGTTCAGGTGCTTATCTAATAGTTTCTTGAAGCTATTGCTGCCCCCCCACTTAGACCACCGCCTGTGGAAGGGAATTCCACATCCTTGCCGCTCTTACAGTAAAGAACCCTCTACGTAGTTTAAGGTTAAACCACTGAAATATTAAATGAGGGATGGTGGCGCTGTTCAAGGTAAATGCGGGGAGTGAAGTCCCTATATTGTTATCACTATGCACAATATTAATAAATTTAAATCATGTGACTGGTGTGTAACAAGTGAAAAAATATATACGTATAAATATAAATAACATATAAAAATAAAGTGTGGTAATAATGGTTCTCACCACTATACTCCAATCCGGTGTAATGTTGCAAAAATACTTTAAAGTGACTAAGTGCAATGACAATCCAAAAAATTCTATAATATATAATAAATAAGACTTGTATAAAAAATTGATGTCTGTGAAAAGATTCCTTCTATATTATAATGCGAGCAATAAATATATATATGTAAACCGAAGGTGGTAAAATATATTTGAAGTGACTCCGTGAAAAAATAATAATAGTAATAATAATAATAATAAGTAATGATAATAAAAATAAGTTAATGAGAAAATTCCTATGAATGTCTATATAAACAAAGATGCGAATAAAATTGACAAGGTGCACAATGCTGTGTATACTCAAATATGAGTATTTAGAATAATGTTCCTTCAAAGAATGTCCCAAGGTAAGAATGAAGTCCTGTGTGGTCCTTAAAATTCAGAAATTCAGTCCTGTAACATCATATGGCTTCAATGGGCAAACAGATGTCTCATAAACGGTGACTTTTGCAGTGCTCCCCTCCTTCCGTAGAGTGACCCCTAATGTGAAAACACTCACCAGAGTGCCTAACCCCTGCAGGGGTAATAGGCATGTAGTATCCCAGATGGATGATCGGAAAATCCTCCTCTGTAGGGGTGTCCAAAACCGTTCCACTCTCCAAGGTTAGGGGGTGCTGCAGCGATTCGGTCCGTATAAATATGGAAAAATGGCACTGATAGTGTAATTCCGCAAACCCAATGGGTATTTTATTCAAAGATAAAAAGTATTATAATAAAAAAGAAAATGAGCCTGCAAGGCTATTTAAAGTAAATTTAAAAAACAAATTTAAAAAAGCAGAGCGCGCAGCTATGGGCAATGCGATGACGGCACCACAAAGCCCCGGACTTTCAGCGTGTGTTCCACTCGCGAGCTGAGGGAAACCGGAAGCCGCAAACAGGAAGTGACGTGACGCGTACCAGGGTATCACCTTACGCGCGTTTCGTCATTGGACGTCGTCGGACTGCTTAGGGGACAGGAGCCACACTGGGACAGAGATTCTGTCAGCTCTGCAGGGGCAGGCTCAGAGGTGGTTGGCGCCACGCCAGCTTCAGCCAGGAATGGTTGAATGCGACAATGGCACCAACCTTCTCTCCGCCCTCCGACAGGGACACTTGACCCATGTTCCATGTTTGGCACACATCCTGAATTTGGTGGTGCAGCGGTTCTTGAGCAGGTACCCAGGCTTGCAAGATCTCCTGAGGCAGGCCAGAAAAGTAATTTCCAACGTTCATACAATGCCAGTGCTTGGCTGGCTGACATTGAAAGGGAATGCAACCTGGCCACCAACCGCCTCATTTGTGACATGTCCACCAGGTGGAACTCAATGTTGGCAATGCTGCAGCGGCAGCACACACAGCAGAGGGCCATCAATGAGTACCTGTGTGAGTATGGCACCAAGGCCAGGGTCAGGGGAGCTTGGCTTCCTTTCACCACCCCTAGTGGCTACTGATCATGGATGCATACACTGTCTTGTCACCATTTGATGAGGCCACAAGGTTGGTGAGCAGCAACAATGCATTCATCAGTGATACTGTCCCTCTTGTCTTCCTGTTGGAGCACACGCTTCATGGAATAATGGACAGGGCACTTGAGGCAGAACAGCGGGAGGAAGAGGAGGACTTCCTTACATAAGTATATTAGAAAAAGTACACCAGGAACGGTCTGCAATCAGATATAAAAAAACGGTGGGGGAAAGGGGATAGGGAGTGGGAAATGGAAGGGAAAATGGCAGGGTGAAGTCAAATTAGCCGATTGAAAAAATATTCATACAGCTATCGATCAAAAGCCTAGTTGGTGGCTTGCTTGTCGCCGTAGCCTTGGCGTATTAAAGATAAAGAAGACGGTTACCGAGTCCTAAAGACAGGAACCCAGAAAAAAGAGGCTACTAAGTGGAGGCAAACATAGATCGAATCAAAGTCTGATCTTTGAAAAAAGTGAAATCTTTATTTGTAAACAGTACTTGCATATTTCCCATTAAAATAGAGTTCCAGGCTTCTGGAAATCTAGAACCGACAATTATAGACAACACTAAACAAGACATAAACAGGACACCATGTAGACAACATTAAAAGCATCACGTGTAGCAGAGCAGTGAAAAATTAATCAAACAAGGAAAAGGGGGAACAATGTCCAATTGATATAAATATATCAATAAAGCTAATGAGGTCCTAGGACCTTTGGTATTTCAAATTTGATAATAACAGCACTAGTTGAGCAATTATGAGAGTCTAATTATTTGACTTAAGTGGCTGCGCTGGTTTAGTGATTGCGGCTAATCTGAATGGCATGCCAGCTAGCACTAATAGCGCTCTGAGAAGTTCTGGTTAATTAGCTTGTGATTGAACATCATGGCTGGTGAAGATTTTTGGCTCCACAAGAGTAAGAATCCTTAATAGGTTCAGTCTAAATTGGACTAGACCATAAACCATATATTCGTTTCAGCTGTCCGTATAAATCAACATGTTCACAAAAAATTGCCCAGGTGTTGTTACAGTTTTCCGGACTAAATTTAATGACATGCAACCGTGCTTATGTTATATGTTGACCATACATGTGCAGATTGACTCAGAACAATGTCCTCAATCGTTTAGGTCTCAAGTGTCAGCGGTTCAAAAATGTCAAAAAAATTCTGTAACAGACGGCATTTGGCTGATTTAGTTTCAGGAAATCAATGAGAATTGATGTATACTTGTAAATTCTTAAGCAGTCTGATCAAAGGAAAATATGGTTGATTTGGTAACGTTACCCGACCAGCGTCTTCCGTATTAGGATACCGGGTTGAGGAGTCCAGTCTCTTCAATCAGAGTAGCGGTTGCCAGTACTTCTAGTGGCTGATGTCCGGGATCGAGATGACCGCTCAGTGTCCTTTTAAATAAGGGGATCGCCTAGTAGTAAGGAGGCCAAATGGCCGTACAGAGGGCTCCGTTTGCCGATTCCAACAATCGCTCAGAGCCGATCGGTGCTGCTCAGGTCCCTCATATCTCTGCTCTGTATAGTGCTGTTCACTGCCCGTCACGTGATGCGTGACGTGACGTGTTTCGCAAGGGGCGTAGTTGCTATTGCTTCTTCCACACGTCAGGAAGAAGCAATAGCAACTACGCCCCTTGCGAAACGCGTCACGTCACACATCACGTGACGGGCAGTGAACAGCACTATACAGAGCAGAGATATGAGGGACCTGAGCAGCACCGATCGGCTCTGAGCGATTGTTGGAATCGGCAAACGGAGCCCTCTGTACGGCCATTTGGCCTCCTTACTACTAGGCGATCCCCTTATTTAAAAGGACACTGAGCGGTCATCTCGATCCCGGACATCAGCCACTAGAAGTACTGGCAACCGCTACTCTGATTGAAGAGACTGGACTCCTCAACCCGGTATCCTAATACGGAAGACGCTGGTCGGGTAACGTTACCAAATCAACCATATTTTCCTTTGATCAGACTGCTTAAGAATTTACAAGTATACATCAATTCTCATTGATTTCCTGAAACTAAATCAGCCAAATGCCGTCTGTTACAGAATTTTTTTGACATTTTTGAACCGCTGACACTTGAGACCTAAACGATTGAGGACATTGTTCTGAGTCAATCTGCACATGTATGGTCAATATATAACATAAGCACGGTTGCATGTCATTAAATTTAGTCCGGAAAACTGTAACAACACCTGGGCAATTTTTTGTGAACATGTTGATTTATACGGACAGCTGAAACGAATATATGGTTTATGGTCTAGTCCAATTTAGACTGAACCTATTAAGGATTCTTACTCTTGTGGAGCCAAAAATCTTCACCAGCCATGATGTTCAATCACAAGCTAATTAACCAGAATTTCTCAGAGCGCTATTAGTGCTAGCTGGCATGCCATTCAGATTAGCCGCAATCACTAAACCAGCGCAGCCACTTAAGTCAAATAATTAGCCTCTCATAATTGCTCAACTAGTGCTGTTATTATCAAATTTGAAATACCAAAGGTCCTAGGACCTCATTAGCTTTATTGATATATTTATATCAATTGGACATTGTTCCCCCTTTTCCTTGTTTGAGTAATTTTTCACTGCTCTGCTACACGTGATGCTTTTAATGTTGTCTACATGGTGTCCTGTTTATGTCTTGTTTAGTGTTGTCTATAATTGTCGGTTCTAGATTTCCAGAAGCCTGGAACTCTATTTTAATGGGAAATATGCAAGTACTGTTTACAAATAAAGATTTCACTTTTTTCAAAGATCAGACTTTGATTTGATCTATGTTTGCCTCCACTTAGTAGCCTCTTTTTTCTGGGTTCCTGTCTTTAGGACTCGGTAACCGTCTTCTTTATCTGCAATCAGATATAGCTAAACTGTATGCAGTGGACAGGGGCGGACTGACAAGTCGGTGACTCGGGCGCCGCCCGAGGGCCCGGGGCCATTAGGGGCCCGGACTCGGCCACATGAGGGGCCACTTGAAACGGCTGTATTACATGCCGCGATGCCGCTAACAATACTGCTAGCGGCCCGCGGCTCCCCGCCGGCCCCTCCTTCCCTCCCGTCCGTCCCAGGTGCTTCTACTGTATGCGTTGTGACGTCACCTGGGACGGACGGGAGGGAAGGAGGGGCCGGCGGGGAGCCGCGCGCCGCTAGCGGTATTCGCGGCATGTAATACAGCCGCTTCACTCGGCCGAGTCCGGGCCCCTAATGGAAGTAATGGAAGAGAAGAGAAGAGTGGAGGGGCCGTCGGGGAGCATCAGCATCAGTGAGTAAATTACCAGAGCAGGACCGCCACAAGTGATGATGGGGGGGGGTCCCCCAGCCCCCCGGGCCCCCCCAGCGTCACCCCAGCCCACAGTGCCCCCCCAGCGTCACCCCAGCCCACAGTGCCCCCCCAGCGTCACCCCAGCCCACAGTGTCCCCCCAGCGTCACCCCAGCCCACAGCGTCACCCCAGCCCACAGCGTCACCCCAGCCCACAGCGTCACCCCAGCCCACAGCGTCCCCCCAGCCCACAGTGTCCCCCCAGCGTCACCCCAGCCCACAGTGTCACCCCAGCCCACAGTGTCCCCCCAGCCCACAGTGTCCCCCCAGTGTCCCCCCAGCCCACAGTGTCCCCCCAGTGTCCCCCCAGCCCACAGTGTCCCCCCAGCCCACAGTGTCCCCCCAGCGTCACCCCAGCCCACAGTGCCCCGGGTCCCCCCAGCCCACAGTGTCCCACCAGCGTCACCCCAGCCCACAGTGTCACCCCAGCCCACAGTGTCCCCCCAGCGTCACCCCAGCCCACAGTGTCACCCCAGCCCACAGTGTCCCCCCAGCGTCACCCCAGCCCACAGTGTCACCCCAGCGTCACCCCAGCCCACAGTGTCACCCCAGCCCACAGTGTCCCCCTGTGTGCATGTCCCCCCCCTGTGCATGTCCCCCCCTGTGTGTGCGCTCTCCCTCCAGTGTCCCCCTGTGTGTGCGTGTCCCTCCCTGTGTGTGCGCTCTCCCTCCAGTTTCCCCCTGTGTGTGTGTCCCCCCCTGTGTGTGCGCTCTCCCTCCAGTGTCCCCCTATGTGTGCGCTTTCCCTCCAGTGTCCCCCTGTGTGTGCACTCTCCCTCCAGTGTCCCCCTGTGTGTGCGTGTGCCCCCTGTGTGTGCTCTCTCCCTCCAGTGTCCCCCTGTGTGTGCCTGTCCCCCCCTGTGTGTGCGCTCTCCCTCCAGTGTCCCCCTGTGTGTGCGCTCTCCCTCCAGTGTCCCCCTGTGTGTGCCTGTCCCCCCCCTGTGTGTGTGCTCTCCCTCCAGTGTCCCCCTGTGTGTGCGCGTGTCCCCCCCCCGTGTGTGTGCTCTCCCTCCAGTGTCCCCCTGTGTGTGCGTGTCCCCCCCCTGTGTGTGCGCTCTCCCTCCAGTGTCCCCCCCTGTGTGTGCGCTCTCCCTCCAGTGTCCCCCTGTGTGTGTGCCCCCCTGTGTGTGCGCTCTCCCTCCAGTGTCCCCCTGTGTGTGTGCCCCCCTGTGTGTGCACTCTCCCTCCAGTGTCCCCCTGTGTGTGTGCGTGTGTCCCCCCTGTGTGTGCGCGCTCTCCCTCCAGTGTCCCCCTGTGTGTGTGTGTGCCCCCCTGTGTGTGCGCTCTCCCTCCAGTGTCCCCCTGTGTGTGCGCTCTCCCTCCAGTGTCCCCGTGTGTGTGTGTGCCCCCCTGTGTGTGCGCTCTCCCTCCAGTGTCCCCCTGTGTGTGTGCCCCCCTGTGTGTGCACTCTCCCTCCAGTGTCCCCCTGTGTGTGTGCGTGTGTCCCCCTGTGTGTGCGCGCTCTCCCTCCAGTGTCCCCCTGTGTGTGTGTGTGCCCCCCTGTGTGTGCGCTCTCCCTCCAGTGTCCCCCTGTGTGTGCGCTCTCCCTCCAGTGTCCCCCTGTGTGTGTGTGTGTGTGTGCCCCCCTGTGTGTGCGCTCTCCCTCCAGTGTCCCCGTGTGTGTGTGTGCCCCCCTGTGTGTGCGCTCTCCCTCCAGTGTCCCCCTGTGTGTGTGCCCCCCCCCTGTGTGTGCGCTCTCCCTCCAGTGTCCCCTGTGTGTGTGTGTGTGCCCCCCTGTGTGTGCACTCTCCCTCCAGTGTCCCCCTGTGTGTGTGTGTGTGCCCCCCTGTGTGTGCGCTCTCCCTCCAGTGTCCCCCTGTGTGTGTGCCCCCCCCTGTGTGTGCACTCTCCCTCCAGTGTCCCCCTGTGTGTGTGTGTGTGTGTGTGCCCCCCTGTGTGTGCACTCTCCCTCCAGTGTCCCCCTGTGTGTGTGTGTGTGTGTGCCCCCCTGTGTGTGCTCTCTCCCTCCAGTGTCCCCCCCCTGTGTGTGCTCTCTCCCTCCAGTGTCCCCCCCCCTGTGTGTGCTCTCTCCCTCCAGTGTCCCCCCCCTGTGTGTGCGCGCTCTCCCTCCAGTGTCCCCCCCTGTGTGTGCTCTCTCCCTCCAGTGTCCCCGTGTGTGTGTGTGCCCCCCTGTGTGTGCGCTCTCCCTCCAGTGTCCCCCTGTGTGTGTGCCCCCCTGTGTGTGCACTCTCCCTCCAGTGTCCCCCTGTGTGTGTGCGTGTGTCCCCCTGTGTGTGCGCGCTCTCCCTCCAGTGTCCCCCTGTGTGTGTGTGTGCCCCCCTGTGTGTGCGCTCTCCCTCCAGTGTCCCCCTGTGTGTGCGCTCTCCCTCCAGTGTCCCCCTGTGTGTGTGTGTGTGTGTGCCCCCCTGTGTGTGCGCTCTCCCTCCAGTGTCCCCGTGTGTGTGTGTGCCCCCCTGTGTGTGCGCTCTCCCTCCAGTGTCCCCCTGTGTGTGTGCCCCCCCCCTGTGTGTGCGCTCTCCCTCCAGTGTCCCCCTGTGTGTGTGTGTGCCCCCCTGTGTGTGCACTCTCCCTCCAGTGTCCCCCTGTGTGTGTGTGTGTGTGTGCCCCCCTGTGTGTGCGCTCTCCCTCCAGTGTCCCCCTGTGTGTGTGCCCCCCCCTGTGTGTGCACTCTCCCTCCAGTGTCCCCCTGTGTGTGTGTGTGTGTGTGTGCCCCCCTGTGTGTGCACTCTCCCTCCAGTGTCCCCCTGTGTGTGTGTGTGTGTGTGCCCCCCTGTGTGTGCTCTCTCCCTCCAGTGTCCCCCCCCTGTGTGTGCTCTCTCCCTCCAGTGTCCCCCCCCTGTGTGTGCTCTCTCCCTCCAGTGTCCCCCCCCTGTGTGTGCGCGCTCTCCCTCCAGTGTCCCCCCTGTGTGTGCTCTCTCCCTCCAGTGTCCCCCCCCTGTGTGTGCGCGCTCTCCCTCCAGTGTCCCCCCCTGTGTGTGCTCTCTCCCTCCAGTGTCCCCCCCCTGTGTGTGCGCGCTCTCCCTCCAGTGTCCCCCCCCGTGTGTGTGCTCTCCCTCCAGTGTCCCCCTGTGTGTGCGTGTCCCCCCCCCCTGCGTGTGCGCTCTCCCTCCAGTGTCCCCCTGTGTGTGTGTGTGTGTGTGTGTGTGTGTGTGTGTGTGCGCATTCTCCCTCCAGTGTCCCCCTGTTTGTGCGTTCCCCCCCTACAGTGTCCACCATTGTGCTCTCCCTCCCCAGTGTGCTTTCTCCCCCCCGCCACAGACACACACACAGACACAATCCCCCTGTTTGCTCTCCCTCCCCCTGTGTCTCCCTGTACAGGTGTGGCTTGAGTGTGGGGACCAAGGGGGCCCCATGATCTTCTATTGCCCGGGGGCCCCATGAGTTGTCAGTCCGCCCCTGGCAGTGGATATATATATACACAAACAAACGAGACTGTGTGTGTATATATATTTTAAATACCCTACAGCTAACTGAATAACCTGCCTTCCGGAAGTAGATTAGAAAAAGTACACCAGGAACGGCCTGCAGTCAGATATAGCTAAACTGAATACCATGGATATATATACAGTATCTCACAAAAGTGAGTACACCCCTCAAATTTTTGTAATTATTTTATTCTATCTTTTCATGTGACAACACTGAAGAAATTACACTTTGTTACAATGTAAAGTAGTGAGTGTACAGCTTGTATAACAGTGTAAATTTGCTGTCCCTGCAAAATAACTCAACACACAGCCATTAATGTCTAAACCGCTGGCAACAAAAGTGAGTACACCCCTAAGTGAAAATGTCCAAATTGGGCCCAATGTGTCAATATTTTGTGTGGCAACCATTATTTTCCAGCACTGCCTTAACCCTCTTGGGCATGGAGTTCACCAGAGCTTCACAGGTTGCCACTGGAGTCCTCTTCCACTCCTCCATGACGACATCACGAACCTGGTGGATGTTAGAGACCTTGCGCACCTCCACCTTCTGTTTGAGGATGCCCCACAGATGCTCAATAGGGTTTAGGTCTGGAGACATGCTTGGCTAGTCCATCACCTTTACCCTCAGCTTCTTTAACAAGGCAGTAGTCATCTTGGAGGTGTGTTTGGGGTCGATATCATATTGGAATACTGCCCTGCGACCCAGTCTCCAAAGGGAAGGGATAATGCTCTGCTTCAGTATGTCACGGTACATGTTGGCATCCATGGTCCCTCAGCTCCCCGGTGCCGGCAGCACTCATGCAGCCCCAGACCATGACACTGCCACCACCATGCTTGACTGTAGGCAAGACACACTTATCTTTGTACTCCTCACCTTGTTGCCGCCACACACACTTGACACTTGAACCAAATAAGTTTATCTTGGTCTCATCAGACCACAGGACATGGTTCCAGTAATCCATGTTTTTCGTCTGCTTGTCTTCAGCAAACTGTGGGCTTTCTTGTGCATCATCCTTAAGCCCCATACACACGGTCGGATTTTTGCATGGATTCTGTCTGATCGGACAATGTTGTTGAAAAATCAGACCGTGTGTATGCACCATCGGACAGTGTACGTCGGATTGTCCGACGGACAAAGTCCTATCTCCTGCTGGATAGATTTTCCGACAACACGGTCCGATCACACCAAATCCGATCGTGTGTACGGTTGTCCGACGGACAAAGTGCTACGCATGCTCAGATCACATTACAAGACCAAAGCTATTGGCTACTAGCCTCTACATAGTCCCGTCGTAGGCAACAAACGTCACCACGTTCAGAATGATCGGATTTTCCGACAACTTTGTCCAACCGTGTGTACGCAAAACCAACATCAGACAAAGTATGACGGACATGGTCTGACGGACCTGGTCCTCGGATAATCCGCGTGTGTGTATGGGGCTTAAGAAGAGGCTTCCTTCTGGGAAAACAGCCATGCAGACCAATTTGATGAAGTGTGCGGTGTATGGTCTGAGCACTGACAGGCTGACCCCCCACCTCTTCAACCTCTGCAGCAATGCTTGAAGCACTCATACGTCTATTTCCCAAGACAACCTCTGGATATGACCCTGAGCACATGCACTCAACTTCTTTCATCAACCATGGCTAGGCCTGAGTGGAACCTGTTCTGTTAAACCGCTGTATGGTCTTGGTCACTGTGCTGTATCTCAGTTTCAATCTTCTTATAGCCTAGACCAGGGGTCTTCAAACTATGGCCCTCCAGTTGTTCAGGAACTACAATTCCCATCATGCATAGTCATGTCTGTGAATGTTAGAGTTTTACAATGCCTCATGGGATGTGTAGTTCCGCAACAGCTGGAGGGCCGTAGTTTGAGGATCCCTGGCCTAGACCATCTTTATGTAGAGCAACAATTCTTTTTTCCAGATCCTCAGAGAGTTCGTTACCATGAGGTGCCATGTTGAAATTCCAGTGACCAGTATGAGAGAGTGAGAGCTATAACACCAAATTTAACACACCTGCTCCCTATTCACACCTGAGACCTTGTAACACTAACGAGTCACATGACAGAGGGGAGGAAAAATGGCTAAATGGGCCCAATTTGGACATTTTCAATAAGGCCCCTTTCACACGTGCGGACCGTATGTCCGTTTTTCATCCATCCGTTTTCGGGTGAAAAACGGACATACATGTACCCCTATGGGATAGCGGGTGTCAGCGGATTAGCATCCGCTGACACCCGATATCGCCTGCCTCCACTATGGTCCGATTATGCAGACGGAGGAAAACCCTATTTTTCCATCCGTCTGCAGAACGGATCGGATGAACACGGACAGACGGTCCGTGTTCATCCGATCCCCCATAGGGGAGAGCGGAGATCGGACAGGACCGCCCTGTCATCCGCCGGATCTTCACAGGGCGGATAAATACGGATCCTTCCCATGTGAAAGGGGCCTTAGAGGTGTACTCACTTTTGTTGCCAGCGGTTTAGGCATTAATGGCTGTGTGTTGAGTTATTTTGAGGGGACAGCAAATTTACACTGTTACATAAGCTGTACACTCACTACATTATATTTTAGCGAAGTGTCATTTCTTCAGTGTTGTCACATGAAAAGATATAATAAAATATTTACAAAAATGTGAGGGGTGTACTCACTTTTGTGAGATACTGTATATACGAGACTGTCTGTGTAATATATATATATATATTAAATACACTGCAGCTAACTGAATAACCTGCCTGCCTGCTCAAACTAATGCCTTGTACACACGACCGGACTTTCCCGCGGGAATGTCCGCCGGACTGGAGTCCGTCGGACAATCCGCCCATGTGTGGGCGCCAGCGGACTTTTTCCCGCCAAAAGTCCGGCGGACTTAGTTTTAAGTTTTGTTTTAAAATTGTCCGCTGGACTCGGCAGTCCGGCGGACAATCCCGCGGTCTGTATGCTAGTCCGCCGGACTTTTGGAAATGAACGGACTTGCTGATCATCGGAAAGTCCGTTCATTTAGAACGTGACTTCAGGTAGACGGGGCTAGCGAAGGCAGTGAATGCCGCCGATCTAGCCCTGTCACCTGGCATGGATTTAAAGGGAATCCCCACGCCGAAAAAACGGCGGGCTCCCGGATTCCCGCCCACAGACCCCGACAACCAACGGCCAGGGTTGTCGGGATAAGGCCCTTGTCCTCATCAACATGGGGACAAGGTGCTTTGGGGCACGGCCCCCCTTTCCCCAGTGCACCCCCCATGTTGATGGCACGCGGCCTGGTACGGCTCAGGAGGGGGGGCGCTCGCTCGTCCCCACCCCTTTCCTGGCGGGCCGGGCTGCGTGCTTGGATAAGGGTCTGAGATGGATTTGGGGGGGCCGGAGGATGCTGGGACTGTGACATCATAGGGGGGCGGGGTCACCATGTGACATGAGCATGTCACCCCGCCTCCTTGTCCCTATATAAGTCAGAACACAGCGCGGCTCTGCCATTCCGGTCAGAGAGAGCGACGAGTCAACATCGGAAGGAGAAGAAGAAGAAGAAGACGACAGCGGCAAGAACAGAAGAGACCCCGGAAGATCCCCGAAGGCAGATCGAGACCCCCAGACGACGAAGAAGAAAGCCTGGCTCCTCCGCTCATGACGGAAGAAGACCCCCGGAGCAGTGCAATAAAATATTTTAAAAAAATTGTGTGGTTTTTTTATTGACACTTTTACACCTTAGGTGAATGGGTAGGGGTACATCGTACCCCATACTCATTCACATAGGGTGGGGGCCGGGATCTGGGGGCCCCCTTTAATAATTATTAAAGGGGGCTCCCAGATTCCGATAACCCCCCGCAGACCCCGACAAACAACGGCCAGGGTTGTCGGGAAGAGGCCCTTGTCCTCATCAACATGGGGACAAGGTGCTTTGGGATGGGGGGGCGCACGGCCCCCTTTCCCCAGGGCACCCCCCATGTTGAGGGCTCGCAGTCTGGTATGGCTCAGGGGGGGGGGGCTCACTCGTCCCCACCCCTTTCCTGGCCGGCCGGGCTGCGTGCTCGAATAAGGGTCTGAGATGGATTTGGGGGGGGATTCCCTTTAAATCCATGCCAGGTGACGGGGCTAGCGCGGCGGCATTCACTGCCTTCGCTAGTCCCGTCTACCTGCAGTTACGTTCTAAATGAACGGACTTTGCTCCGTGTGTGGGCAAGTCCGTTCATTTTCAAAAGTCCCACGGACTTTTTCCCGCGGATTGTCCACCGGAGAAGTCCGGCCGTGTGTGGGCAAGTCCACAGCTCGGAAAGTCCGGCGAAGCCCCGCTGGAAGGTCCGGCGGTTTGTCTGCTGGACTAGGTCTGGCGGACAATCCCGCCGGAAAGTCCGAGCGTGTGTACGGGGCATAAATGACACTCTCTCTCCATCAATGCCAACAACACACTACATGGGGCCGACGTGCAGGCAGCCTTATATAGTGTGGGGCGTGGACTTAATCCCCCTGAGCCATGATTGGCCAAAGGCACTATGCTTTTGGCTAATTATGGCTCTCTTAGCTAAGGGCGCTGGGATTGAACAAAGCATGGAGGTCATGGTGCATGCTTTGGCCAATCATCATACAGCAATACACTGCACTCTCGCAGTGCACACGCCACTTGAATTTGTCACGAACGTCCGATAATGTTCGGTTTTCGATGAACGGGCGAACAGCCAATGTTCGAGTCGAACTCATGTTCGACCCGAACAGAAAGCTCATCCCTATTCACCGGAAGACTTGGAATAAAGCAATACCTGCCCAGTAAAAGAGCCAGACGTGGGGTAACATTTTATAAGGCATGTGACAGGTCCACTGGTTACACATATGATTTTATAACTTATGAGGGAAAAGACAGACAGCTAAACTGCCCTGGATGCCCTACCTACGTTGGAACAAGTGGCAAAATTGTCTGGCAGCTGATTGAACCATTGCTTGGGAAAGGTTACCACCTATATGTAGACAATTTCTACACGAGTCTCCCACTTTTCCGCCATCTGTACAAAAAGAAGACTGTGGCCTGTGGGACAGCACAGATCAACCGCAAAGGCTTTCCACAGAGATTGGTCGCCAATAAATTGAAACAGGGGGCCAGTATGCGGACTGAAGAGGTACTAGCACTGAAGTAGAGAGATAAAAGAAGAGATGTCTACATCCTTTCCACAATGCATGATGACACCTTGGTGGAACTGCAGAGAAGAAAAGGCCCCGTCCAGAAGCCAAAATGTGTGCATGAGTATAACCTTTACATGGGGGGGGGGGGGGGGTGGATATGAACGACCATCTGATACAGCCCTACTTGGCCACCAGGAGATCACTGTTTTGGTACAAGAAAGTTGCCATTTATTTGATGCAACTAGCCCTGTTCAATTTGTATATTATTTTTTTCTAAGTGCACCCAAAGTTCCCTAACCTATCTAAAATTCCAAGAAGACGTTATTACAGCCCTTCTCTATCCCCATGGCCAAGCCCCTCAACTAATTTGCTCCGATACATTAGCCAGACTCCATGAAAGGCACTTTCCCGAAATCCTCCCTCTTACCCAAACAGGTCGCAAACCCCCCAAAAAATCTTGTGTGTGTTCAAGTAGAAGAATTCGCCATGACACCCGATACTACTGTCCCCAATGTCCCTCCCAGCCAGGCCTCTGAATTGGAGAGTGCTATTGGAGCTATCATACTTCACTATACTATTAGTAAAGTGGAGATGATTTTTTCCAGTTCCCACTATCTGCCATTTCTGTGAATGAGCCGGACTGTTAACGACTATACCTTTGCCAAACATGTTTCTGCCTTTAACGTGAATTGACCTTGGCTTGTTAAATAACCATGCTTTTTGCCTGCCTCCTGAACAGATCATTTGCCCTGCCACTGTACAGCACAGGGGTCTCACATATGTGAGGGGCTCCAGAAAAGTTTTTTTTAGAGTGGAGAAAAAGTTTTTCTCTGGATTTTTAGTTTTCACGGATTAGGGTCTAGAGACTCGGAGGCTTCGTTGAGATTTGGATGGGAAGAAGCCTCTACCCCTGTCCTCAGGTCTTACCTGACTAAGGCCTAAATGTTATAGTGCTGCCTGCTGCCACCTGAACTGGTCATGCCTCTGCCTGCCACCTGAACTGGTCATGCCTTTGCCTGCCACCTGAACTGGCCATGCCTTTGCCTGCCACCTGAACTGGCCATGCCTCTGCCTGCCACCTGAACTGGCCATGCCTCTGCCTGCCACCTGAACTGGCCCTGCCTCTGCCTGTTACCTGAACTGCCTGCTAAACCATGGACTGTACTGAACCATGTTCATACTTTTCCATATCTGTCTGCTGCCTTGACAATTCCTGGACATTTTCTTTGGCTGTCTGGACCAATGCTTTGACTGCTCTGGAACGGTATTCCTGTCTGCTAAAACCACAGGTGATCCTTTTTTTTCAAATCTTTTATTTGTATGCAAGGCAAAGAAACACAAAATACAACATCCAGGTATAGTAAATACAGAGGATATAATAGTGTCAAATGGGTTGAAATACACAACATAACATTGATGGAAAATACATGTATAAAAAAAGAGGACATAAGCCCCTGAACCATCCAGTGTATACATCTGTAACTTACAGCTTCTCCAAAGTAGAGAGATTCCTTAGGTGTAGACAACCCTTTTCCTTACTGGGGCTTCACTGCATCTCTCTTCTGAGAGTGATCTTGATCTCCAGGACGATTCTGTGAGTCCTTCCTCTGTTTTCATGTTTTTATTGTATGAGCAGAACAGTATGGGTACTTGGGGACACACATTGGGTCCCTGAATACTCATATTGGAAGCAACAGAGAGAAACCAGAGAAGGAAAGAGAGGACAGGAGGAGTAGAATATCAAGGGGGGAAGGAGGGAGGGGGAATGGGAGGGCACATGGAGGCAGCATGCATGCGTAACTCGGGTCTCGAACACAAGGGGATACGGCCAGTTGGCATCAGCAAGCCACTCTGACCGTCAGACTTTCTATAGGGGAGCAGCTCTAAACTGAAGTACCACTTCCCAAAAGGGCCTGACCCTCATCTGAGAATATAAACATATTCCATAAGGTCCATGTCTTGGTATATCGTTAATTTTGATGGCGGCCGTAAGGACTAGATTTTCCATTTTTTTTATATCCTCCACTTTTTTGAGCCACATGTAAACGGTCAGTGATTGTGTGGACTTCCAATATAAGGGGATGCATGCCTTGGCGGCATCTAATAAGTGACGGATCAAAGATTTTTTTGTAGGTCTTACATGACATGTCAGAGGCGTGAAGTAGTAGGAAGGTGGATCAGCTGGGAACTTCTGTAATGTATGTTGGACGGTCTTCCAGAACTGCTCCAAAATGGGTCAGCTCCAGAAGATGTGAAGGATCGTTCCCCGGTCTCCCTGACATCTCCAGCAACGATCTGAGGAAGATGGGAAAATCTTTTGTAATTTTGTGGGGGTATTGTACCATCTGGTGACCAGTTTGTAGTTGGTCTCATGCATCTTTGTACATATTGAAGATCTATATGTAAAGTGAAGGATGTTTTGTTTTTGTCGCGTCGTAAGGGTACACTGCATATTCCTTTCCCACACGTTGAGGCATTGCAATTGATGGTCATCTGGTGGTGAAATCAATAGTTGGTAGGTGGCAGACAAAGTATGGGGCATGGTGCCCTCTTCTGAACAGTAGGTTTCGTATGTGGTCAAGGTTTGGTTGAAATTTTCAGGTGGAGGTATTGATTTGAGAAAATGGCTGAGTTGGAGAGCCCTCCAGTAGTCTAAATGGAATGGGCCATCTGAGCTCATGAGTTCGGTTGTGGTGGGCCATTTGCCATTTACAAGGAAGTGGGAGGCTTGATAATAGCCTGAGGTCCTCAGGGAGCAAAAGATGGGGTCTGTGTATCCAGGGGAGAACTCTGGGGTCCCCAGGATTAGACGGAGCGGGGAATCTAGTGACGTAAGGCGGGGGCGTGTAGGGAGAGACGAACATGTTCTCGTAGTTGTGCCTATCAGGGGGTGATTTTTCACGTCTCTGGGCAGTAAGTTGTGGCATCAAGGCCCTCTGTTCAGGGGTATGGCACACTGGGTCTGTTCTAGCTGGGTCCATAATTTAGTGGACATGTGGCGATTCCAATCAATAAGCCTAGCGCAGGTGGGTTGCCTGGTGATATTTGCGGAGATCTGGTACCGCCAGACCTCCATACAGTTTGGGCAGTGTGAGTTGTCTTTTATTGAGTCTGGGCCGTTTATGTGCCCATATGAAATCGAAAAATAGGGCACTGGTCTGGTCAAAGTAGCAGGAGGGGATTCGGATCGGTAGGGCTTGTAAAAGGTATAGGAATTTGGGAAGGATGCACATCTTAAGGATATTGCATCTACCGAACCATGAGTGTAACCCTGTGTGCCATTTAGTGAGCAGAGCACGAACAGATGTCAGTAGCGGGGGGAAATTCAGGGCAAATATCTGAGAAATTTTGGGGGGGATGTATGTACCTAGGTATTTCAGAGCTGTGTTTTTCCATTTGAATTTAAAACTGGTTCTAAAAGTTGTGAGAATACGTGGGGGCACTCCTATACTCATTGCTTCAGACTTGTTGAAATAAATTTTCATGTTTGAAATACTACCATATGTCCTAAATTTTTGTAGAAGATTTGGAAGAGAGATCACCGGGTTAGTGAGTGAAAACAGCATATCGTCCGCATATGCGGCAATCTTCTGCTGTGAATCTCCCATAATCACCCCAGTGATATCTGGATTGGCGCGCACGGTGCGCAGGAAGGGTTCCAGTGACAGGAAGAAGAGGAGTTGGGACAATGGGCACCCTTGGCGTGTCCCGTTCTTGATCACAAAGGAATCCAGTAGGACACCATTAGCACGGACATGAGCTGAAGGGTCTGTGTATGCTGAGTTTATCCAATTCAGCATCGTGTTGCCCAGGCCTGTGTTTTAAGACGGTGGTCATGAATTGCCAGTTCACTCTGTCAAAGGCCTTCTCTGCGTCCGTGCTTAAGAAGACACAGGGGGTCCTATTTTTGTTTACCACATGCAGAAGGTTAAGGACTTTGATTGTGTTGTCCCTTGCCTCCCTGGTTGGGACAAACCCAACCTGATCCAAGTGAATGAGGGACGGGAGATACAGTTGGATCCTGGTGGATAATATTTTAGTAAATCTTTTTAGGTCTGCATTGAGTAGTGAGATCGGCCTGTAGTTCCCGCATGCAGTAGGGTCCTTCCCTTCTTTGGGGATCACCGTGATATGTGCCGATAGGGTGTCTCGTGGGAATTTTGTGTCGAAGCCAAGTGAATTAAAGAATTTGTGCACAAATTCCCAGAGGGATGGTAATAAGATTTTGTAATATTGAGCAGTGAGCTCATCTGGGCCTGGGGCTTTCCCCAGCTTAGTGGCCCCTACTGCCGACTGTATCTCTTCCAAGGTTATGGGATCTTCAAGCAACTCACTTGATTCAGCGGGCAATTTGGGCATGCCTGAGTTGATCAGGTAGCCTTCGATTTGGGATTGTGGGGAGGGTGTTGTCCGAAGGTTGTAGAGGGATGCATAGAATTCTTTGAATTCCCCTGCTATATTTTGTGGGAGAGTTATCTTCTGGCCAGAGGGTGCCATAATGTGCGGTATGTAATTTGCAAGTACCTGGCCAAAAGTTTACCACATTTGTTCCCTGACTCATACGATATCCGCCGACAGACCTGAATTGCTGCTTTACCGCGGAACTGCATTAGCTAAGTAATTTTGTTACGTAAAAGTAGCATTTCTGCTTCTACGGAGGGGGTTTGGGCATGTTTGTGTCTAGCTTCAGCTACGTGTAAGTCGCTAAGGAGCAACGCCATCTGTGCCGTACGCTGCTTCTTAATGTTCCCTGACTAGGTCCTTAAGTATCTCTTCGTCCTGTAGTAGGCTTTCATTCAATCTCTAGGTCTTTGATCTGGAGGTGGGGTTGTCAGTTAGGGTGTAGGACAGTAGGACAGGGGCATGGTCAAACCACGTAATAGACCCAATTGAGGAATTGTGGATGGCGTGCAATTGGGTATGGGGGATTAGAAAGTAGTCAATCCTTGAATACTGTTTATTAGAGTAAAAGGTGTAATCCCTTTCGGTCGGGTGTAGGAGTCGCCAGGCGTCAATCAGTTGTGCCTTGTGTAAAGAGCGTGCAATGCGTTTCCTAATGCCAGGTGTAATTGAGGAATGTCCCGAGGAAGTGTCTTTGGTGGGAATTAGTGGGACATTAAAGTCGCCCCCTAGTATCAGTTGGCCTCTAGTGAACTCAAGTAACATATCTAATGTCTTGGTGATGAAATGATCTTGGTGGCTGTTAGGGGTGTAGATATTCGGTAGGGTCACTTCAACATCATCAATCATGCCCTTGAGGAATAAATATCGTCCTTCCGGATCAGTTTTAACATCTACACACTTCCAGTGTTGGTAATGAAATGAGTGCGGGAAATGAGTATAGACACAAAACGGGACTTAGTGGTCCCGTTTGTGGAGTGGTACACCATCGGGAAGAATTTGTTTTTCAATATGGGGAGATTTCCGTCTTTGAAATGTGTCTCTTGGATTAACGCTAGGTCAATCTTAAGACGGCGTAGATCTTGTAGCAGCATGCACCTTTTTTCGAGTACATTTAGACCCTTCGTGTTTAGTGAGAACACATTCACTGCCTTCATGGTCCCGGGTTGCAGACAAATGGCTAGGATCAGGGGGTAAGGGTGTGTGGGAGAGGGTTTGAGGTGAGGGGATGAGGAGAGGTAGTGTAAGTTAGCAGGGGATAGAGTGAGAGAGAAAAAGAAGCAGTGCTCAAATCGCACTTAGGAGATGCGACAAGTGCATTCTAAAGGAGTAGCACAATGGTGCTAGGACGCTCTCCAGTGAAGAACTGGTAATCGAGCGCAGGACTAATTGGAGTCGTGGAGAGAAACAGCCAGTAGGGAACCCACTGGCCACCACCCCCCCCCCACCTCAATATGTAGTGGTGTTAGACATCCGAAAAATTGGTGATGGCTGTAAACCAATAGTGGTGAGGCTAGGATATGAAAAGGAAAGGAAAAACAAAAAACATAGGCTCCTAGATATGCAGAACTTATATACATATAGCATACATACAATATTCATTACCTGAGCATGAACCTGGTAATACTTGTAGGTGTATGAACTCTGTATAACTTTTAAACCGTGTATAAAAACTCGTGACTACGTTCCCATTATCTAACTCACGTAACTACAAATCCCCACCCAACGGAGAGGGGGAAGATAGCTAGTGGCGTAGGCTTAATAGTCCCCATTCAAGCTATGATCCGTCCATTCCCCAGGGCACACCCCCGCCCCCCTCAGGTATAAGGTGAATAAGCCCTTCATTCTCGGAACAGCATATCCCTACGTAGAGCGCTTAGGCTGCAGTACAGGGGCAGGCCCTGTTCCCTCGCTGGGTGTCATAATGTAGTTCGCTCTCCCCAGGGCGCGTGGATCAGGCCCCCCCCCACCCGGCACAAATGTGTACTGCACTCCGCCTGCACACAGGCATGTCCCATGAGACTCTCAACTCGGGGGCCATGATCGGGGTCTTTTCAGCATGACCAAGTTGTGGCTCTAGGATCTAGCCTCGGTGTGGTGTGGTCAGGGTCCCTCCCGGTAGGTTCCTTAAGTCCGGAGTCTGTTAACATAAAATGTTCCGATACCATATAGGAACGCCTTCAGTGGGCATTATTGGGCAGAGGGAGCGGGGGATTGCACCCCTCGCACCCCCGGGCAAGGAGGACCAGTCTCCCAGGGAGGCAGGAGTGATGTAGGTGTGGCCAGCTATCTGGTGGAAGGGGAGTAGTCGGCCATGAACACTATAGGGGTAAACCAAACTGTTTGCATGTATGCTAATGTGTGAGTTGGCAGTAATCCTTACAGTTATGACTCACGTGTCCCCTCAGATTCAGCTACAGATCTACAGCCATGGCTGCCTGGGATCCCCGGGAGCGCTCCAGTGCTGAGACCCGCTGTGTGAGTGATGAGATCGAGGCTTCTCCTGATTCCACTTGGTCTGTGAGAGCGTGTATCTCCGCCTTGACCTCCTGGATGTCACAGGTATGTGCCTCCTCAATTTGGAGGATGAGGGTCTCAATATCTGATTTGGAGGGGAGGGCCTCAATGTCTGACTTGGTGGGGGGGGGGGCTTGTAAGATGGCGCGGAGGTCATCAGGCCAGTCACTTGAGCACTGGGACGAGCCTGCCATGTTAGTGTGGAAGGCAGCAGGGGTTTCGGAGAAGAGATCCGAAGCAGTGGATGGTGCAGGAGAGACAGGTAAGTCCGGCGTGTCAGTCTCAGCTATGCTGTGTACACGCGGCGCTGTTACAATGGCGCCCGGTGATGTCCTCTGAGAGTCACGGAAGTATCGCCGGATACCGCTCTGTGGGGTCAGTGGTCGGTTGCCGCTGGCCGACGATCTTGTCCTATACCTTCTGGTAGTTATCATGCCTCAGTGTCACTTAGGTAAGCCGTCAATTTTGTGAGGTGAAGCGGGGGAGGGCCAGGAGCTCTCAGAAAACACTTCTTCACTCGGCCATTGCTAAGCCACACCCTTGTGATCCTTTTTTTTACCCTTTTCTCAGCAGAATGTATTTTGGGGTGTAATTCTTTGTGTGTACATGTTATGTGTTAGAAGTCTGAAGGTGCTACTTGCATGTTGAGCCTATGTATGTGGCCAGGTAATGGAAAAGTCTCACACATGGGGTATTGCCATACTCAGGACGAGTAGCAGAATGTATTTTGGGGTGTCATTTTGGCTATGTACATGCTATGTGTTAGAAAGATCTTCTAAATTGACAACTTTGTGAGAAAAAATAAATTTTAATTTTCTTTCCACATTTTCCAAAAACATTTTGAAAGAAATTACATGTTCAAAAGACTCATTATGCCTCATAGAATATACATTGGGGAGTTTTCTTTCCAAAATGGGGTCATTTTGTGGGTAATTCCATTGTCCTGGTGCTCCAGGGCCTTCAAGAATGTGATAGGTACTCAGGAAATGAAATGTGTAATTTATGCCTTTAGAACGCCTAATGGTGCTACTTGGATGTTGGGCCTCTGTATGTGGCCAGGCTGTGGAAAAGTCTCACATGGGGTATCGCCATACTCAGGACGAATAGCAGAATGTATTTTGGGGTGTAATTGCAATTATGCCTGCACCGTGTATGAGAAATAACTTGTAAATATGACAATTTTGTGAAAAAATTGAAAAAAAAAAAAATAAAATAAAAAATAATAATAAAAAAAAAAAATCGCTGGTCGCCACCATTACCAGTAAAAAAAATAATTATTAATAAAAATGCCATGAAAAACTATACCCTATTTTGTAGAAGCTATAACTTTTGCGCAAACCAATCAATAAAGGTTTTTTGCAATTTTCTTTTACCAAAACTATGTAGAAGAATACGTATCGGCCTTAACTGAGAAAAAAAAAAAAAAAACGTTTTCTTTATATATTTTTGGGGGATATTTATTATAGCAAAAAGTAAAAAATAATGCGTTTTTTTTTCTATAAAATTGTCGTTTTTTTTGTTTATAGCGCAAAAAATAAAAACCGCAGAGGTGATCAAATACCACCAAAAGAAATCTCTATTTGTGGGGAAAATAGACAATTTTGTTTGGAAGCCACGCCGCACGACCGCTCAATTGTCAGGTAAAGCGACGCAGTGCAGAATCGCAAAAAGTGCTCTGGTCTTTGGCCAGCAAAATGGTTCGGGGCTTAAGTGGTTAAAACAGAAAGTAGAATTTTATTTATTTTTCTAAATATTTGCTCTTTTTTCGTTTATATCGCAAAAAATTAAAAAATACCACCAAAAGAAAGCTCTATTTGTGTGAACAAAATGGTAAAAATGTAATTTGGGTACAGTGTAGCAAGACTGAGTAATTGTCATTTAAAGTGTGAGAGCACTAAAAGCTGAAAATTGGTCTGGGAAGAAAGGGGGTGAAAGTTCACAGTATTGAGGTGGTTAAAAGCCTTAAAACTGGATATTGTTTTATCTTCCTTGTGTATGTAGGACCTTTCGGCATTCTTTTCCAAAAAAGTCCAGTTTCATCCATGTTAAATATCTGCTTTGGACAGTAGCCACCTTTTTCGATGATTTTATCAAACTCCACCACAAATTTTTCAGCTGCTTACACATCTGCACTTCTCACTGATACTCCAATTATGGAGGTTGAATCTTCAACAAAACCTTTGAAACCAGCCATGGCTTGCTGTAAATGTTTCAGTCGAATCTTCTCCTTTGTTATCTTTCAAATTCTCAAAAATACTACGAGCTTTGGTTTGAATCAATAAAAGACTCAGTCTTCTTTTTTCTATTTGGTCGTCAATCCATACCATCAGCAATTTCTCCATTTCATGAATGAGGCCTGTCCGCTGCCTAGTTATTATGGCTTGATATCCCGTTGATGCATTTACTGCCTCTTTAACTCTATATTTATCCTTTAGGATTGTTGAAATGGTAGAATGTGCAAGTTCCAATTCACTTGCTATTTCTTTAACTTTCTTGCCAGCCTCATAGTCCGTAATGATCATATATATCAGAGGTGGAGCCAAATATCTGCGCTAATTCAGGTGAAAAATGGAAGAAGATAGCAGCCAACACAGTTTGTTGATAAGCAAACTAATAAAACACAAAATCCAAAATGTGGCGCTTATAATATGAATGAAAAATTAACCCAACATATACTGGTACATCTTAAAGTGTTCAATCAAACAAAGGTGCCTATAAATTACATGTGAAAAAATGGAATATTAACCAAACATGTGATAGTCCATCTTTGAAAATGTTCAATCAAACAAAGTGACAGTAGGTTAAAAATGTTCCATGTGGAAAACAAAGAAAATGGTGAACAATCCAAAAACTGTGATCTTGATCTGCTTACCAGAACCCAGTAGTATATGAGCGATGTTTATCATATAGTGCCAGAGGTGAATGCGATTACACACAGGAACAAAATCCAGAACCCAGTTGTATGTGAACGTTGGTTGACATAAAATGCTGGAAGTTGATGCGATTTCCCACAGGGCGTCAGTCCCTTACGGTAGGACATTGCAATGGGGAAACTTTCCTGTGTTAAAGGTGACCGCGGCAAAGTTTGCCTGCTTTCAGTCCGCTGTGTGACGCAGCTTCAAAGCTAAACTTGGACAGCGCCTGCAATTCAACAGCGCTTGCCACCAGGTGTCACTCTAGTGCACACTAAAAATGTATGTCTACAGTTCCTCGCACGTTGAACAAACAAGTGGGGGGTGGAGTAACGCCCCAGCGGAGAGCTAACAAGTGTCCAACGTGTTAAGCGACAGACACAAGGCAGAGCAACATGACGGAAGGTGTTTGGAGGACGGCCGCAATGCAGTGGTTGCCTGATGTGCAGGACCGGGTGCTAGTGGACACCGGCATTTGGCTGGAGCTCACCGGAGGAATTGCCGTGGGGGTAGTTGGAGGAGTGAAGCGGCTATGCATGATCTGTCCTGGATGCCACAAACCCACGGCTGGAGTTAGTGCCTGGGCCTGGTGAGGACACTGCGGGGATCCATTGACTTTCTTAGGTGCAACAAGAAACCAGGTACTATTCCACAAGTTTACTTACTGGACTATGCATGCCACAGTTACAGGTGACACGGAAGGCCGGAGAGGGCCATGTGTCACCCACCCCAGTTGTGAATTTCACCGGGCTCGTCCATCTCTGAGCTCCAAGATGCTAAAACCGAAGAGGATGTCGGGAAGACGTGGCCTGGCCAGGGGCCCGGAGGTTGCAAGTGCCAGTGTGCTGCCTCCGGTTGATCACCCTGAAGAGCCGGCTCCAAGTAAGACCTTTGCTGTGCCCATCCAGAAGGAGCCTGTGTCGCAGGAGGGGGATCCCTCAGGTGAGCTGGATGAGGTGAGCAAGGGCCAGGTCATAGACTGGGGATCGCCTATACTTTAGGAGGAATTTGGGTCGGTGGAAAGGCTGTTCGATTGGTCCTCCCTCCAGTGATGAGAAGCTCTGTGTCACAGAGGACCCTCCAGCTGCTGAAACCCCACCTGTTACAGTGGAGGAACCATAATGTCAAGCAACTCCTTAGGTTAGCTAAAATACAGTCTTGGGTCTCATCCATATATCCTACATGACCATGGTCCAGCAAGTATACTGCAAATACCTTCACCCGGGATCTCAGATGTTCCCATCTCTCCTCAGCCTGTACACCTGAGTGATGGGCTGAAAAGAGCCAAGTCTGTCTGCTGCCGTAAATGTGTATCCACCTGTATCTGCACATCCAGTGGTTATCTGCAGGTAGGGATACATTTTTGCCCTTGGAAAAAATCTCTCTGCATCCAGGGTCCGAAATTTGTCCCTAACAGCAGGTAACCACTGTGACCCAAGGTTTGTTAGTGTGTCGCTCAGGCTTAATCGATGTGGGGAGTAAAAAAAAATCCCTAGTGCCACACATCCATGGAGTCCTATGGGTTCCCGCCAAGCCACACCCCAATGTGTTTTGCTTTGTCCCCTGGAGCTTAAACATGGGGACCACTGGATGTGCAGATACATGTTAACAGCAGTGGCTCTTTTCAGCCCATCACTCAGGTGAACAGGCTGAGCAGCTGACAGGTACTCATGGTATATTTGCCATTCCATGGCCATTTAGAACACATGAATGAGATCTAAAGCCTGGTTCACACGGTAAGTTTTTTTTAGTTTAACCCAGCAGGCTGAAGGAAAAAAAAACAAAAACGAGGGATTTTAGGAGGAGCTCGCTGTACTATGGAGTACACTACCGCACCACAACTGCGTGCATTGCATTCTATTCAGTTGAATGGGGATCATTTTTGTTGCGCTGCATTGCAAAGTCTCATGGCCCCAATCTGCTGTCACGTTTTTACCGTACCTCCCCCAACATAAAAGTGTAAATGATGCCTTTAAGTTTGAAAGACCTGAACCCCACCCCAGAAAAAAAAATTATCTATGGCCCTGCGCCCGGCCTATAGCAGGATGACGGCAGTGGTTCAGTTATCCTGACTGGGCTTCATATGACGTCCAGCAGGATAACTGCCGGCACAAGCCCGTGGGGCCGCGCATCGATCGGTGGTGCAGTGTGTCAGTTTGACACACCGCTACGCCAATCTCGGTAAAGATCTCTGAAGGAGGCTCTTTACCACATGATCAGCTGTGTCCAATCACAGCTGATCACGATGTAAACAGGAAGAGACATTTATCGGCTTTTCCTCACTCGCATATGACAGACACGAGTAGAGGAGAGCCGATCGATTGCTCTCCTGACAGGGGGAGTCTGTGCTGATTGTTTATTAGCGCAGCCCCCCTCGGATACCCACCCAGAACCACCAGGGATGGCCACCACACAGGACCACCAGGTATGCCACCCTAGACCACCAGGGGTATGCCAATCAGTGCTCGGGCAGCTGCCAATCAGTGCCAATTAAAAATGCCTGACAGTGCCACCAGTGATGCCTATCAGTGAAATCTATCAGTGCCGCCTTTCAGTGCCCAGCAGTGCCATTTATCAGTGCCAACCATAAGTACCCATCAGTGCATTTTAGTGCCCATCAGTGCCGCCTATCAATGCCCATCAGTGCTGCATATTAGTGCCAGCTCTTCAGTGCCATCTCATTGGTGCCACCTTATCAGTGCAGCTTATCAGTGCCCCATCAGTGAAGGAGAAAACTTACTTATTTACAAAATTTTATAACAGAAACAAAGAAAAACTTTTATTTTTTCAAAATTGTATTCATATAGCAAAAAATTAAATCCGCAGTGGAGATAAAATACCACCAAAAGAAAGCTCTATTTGTGGGAACAAAATGATAAAAATTTAGTTTGGGAACAGTGTAGCATGACCGCGCAATTGTTATTTAAATAGTGACAGCGCTGAAAGCTGAAAATTTACTTGGGCAGGAAAGTGCGAATGTGTCTGGTATTGAAGTGGTCAAATGAGTAAATGAGCGCATGATCGCAGCTGAGGCTGCCTATTTTCAGGATCCAACTACTGCAAACTGTTCCTTGTGGACAGAAGCGCAGTCCCAGCTCAAACTTCTTATGGAGACCAGGATAAACAATTTTTTTTTATAAACGTTTGGTCTGGGCAGAGGGGGGAAAAGTAGGCAAACGCTTTGTACTAGATCGGAAGATATATCAGCGTTTTTTAAATCCTTCTACCAGGGGCTATATAGCTTGAGGGCTATCTATACTAATACCCATCTTTTGCGATTTTTAGACAATATTTATCTTCCCACTCTGTCTCAAGCTGATAGATGCCTGTTGAATGCCCCAATAACACCAAGAACTGGAAGCTAATGTGGCGTCCCTTCCAAAAGGAAAAGTCCCTGGCTTAGATGGCCTCCCTAACTAAGTTTATAACCAATATGGCAGGACACCCTTTTACCCTTCTTGCTACAGACTTTCAATCCTGCTTTTGAGGATGGGTGGCTTTCTCCATCTATGACAGAGGCCATAATCGTGGTACCAAAGGAAGGGAAAGATTTCCCACTTCCGGATTTCTATAGACCAATATCGCTAATACTGTACAGATAATAAAATACTAGCTAAAATCATGGCCAATAGGCTAAATAAAGTTATCAAATCTATTATTTATCCAGACCAAACAGGGTTTATGCCCAAGTCCTCAACTGCTGTAAATGTAGGATGCTTTTTTTTAAATATTCAAACTCGATGCCGCTAAGGCATTCGATAGCATACAGTGGTGCTATATATGGGAATTGCTTAGACATTTTGGCTTTGGCAACACTTTTTCTAACTGGGTGAGGCTATTATATACGCATAGGCGTGCCCGCGGGGTGTGTCGGGCGTGCCCAGGCACACCCTAATCATCCCTGTGCTCTCATGAAGCATTCCACCAGCAGGTTTGCTGCCCATTTCTTTTGGGTAAAAGCTGAGATGGCTAAAATCTGCACCTTAAGCAAACTTAGGCTGAGCCCCAAATCCAATCCGGTTTGTAGGAAAAGACAGGATTTGAGACACATTCAGGTCAAACTTATGTCCGGCTGCAAATCCTGTGAATCTACCCCATATTCTGGAAGTAGATGACATTGGTTGACCCCTTTCTGGAATTTTGTAAAGTCCTAATAACTTCTGGAGAACACCCTAACTCTTGCAACCCCTGCCTTTCAATCTCAAGGCCGCTGAGGCCAGTTGCGATGGTTGCGGGGTATGCCAATCAGTGCTCGGGCAGCTGCCAATCAGTGCCAATTAAAAATGCCTGACAGTGCCACCAGTGATGCCTATCAGTGAAATCTATCAGTGCCGCCTTTCAGTGCCCAGCAGTGCCGTTTATCAGTGCCAACCATAAGTACCCATCAGTGCATTTCAGTGCCCATCAGTGTCACCTATCAATGAGTGCCCATCAGTGCCGCCTATCAATGCCCATCAGTGCTGCATATTAGTGCCACCTCTTCAGTGCCATCTCATTGGTGCCACCTTATCAGTGCAGCTTATCAGTGCCCCATCAGTGAAGGAGAAAACTTACTTATTTACAAAATTTTATAACAGAAACAAAGAAAAACTTTTATTTTTTCAAAATTGTATTCATATAGCAAAAAATTTAATCCGCAGTGGAGATAAAATACCACCAAAAGAAAGCTCTATTTGTGGGAACAAAATGATAAAAATTTAGTTTGGGAACAGTGTAGCATGACCGCGCAATTGTTATTTAAAAAGTGACAGCGCTGAAAGCTGAAAATTTACTTGGGCAGGAAAGTGCGAATGTGTCTGGTATTGAAGTGGTCAAATGAGTAAATGAGCGCATGATCGCAGCTGAGGCTGCCTATTTTCAGGATCCAACTACTGCAAACTGTTCCTTGTGGACAGAAGCGCAGTCCCAGCTCAAACTTCTTATGGAGACCAGGATAAACAATTTTTTTTTATAAACGTTTGGTCTGGGCAGAGGGGGGAAAAGTAGGCAAACGCTTTGTACTAGATCGGAAGATATATCAGCGTTTTTTAAATCCTTCTACCAGGGGCTATATAGCTTGAGGGCTATCTATACTAATACCCATCTTTTGCGATTTTTAGACAATATTTATCTTCCCACTCTGTCTCAAGCTGATAGATGCCTGTTGAATGCCCCAATAACACCAAGAACTGGAAGCTAATGTGGCGTCCCTTTCAAAAGGAAAAGTCCCTGGCTTAGATGGCCTCCCTAATTAAGTTTATAACCAATATGGCAGGACACCTTTTTACCCTTCTTGCTACAGACTTTCAATCCTGCTTTTGAGGATGCGTGGCTTTCTCCATCTATGACAGAGGCCATAATCGTGGTAGCAAAGGAAGGGAAAGATTTCCCACTTCCGTATTCCTATAGACCAATATCGCTAATACTGTACAGATAATAAAATAGTAGCTAAAATCATGGCCAATAGGCTAAATAAAGTTATCAAATCTATTATTTATCCAGACCAAACAGGGTTAATGCCCAAGTCCTCAACTGCTGTAAATGTAGGATGCTTTTTTTTAAATATTCAAACTCGATGCCGCTAAGGCATTCGATAGCATACAGTGGTGCTATATATGGGAATTGCTTAGACATTTTGGCTTTGGCAACACTTTTTCTAACTGGGTGAGGCTATTATATACGCATAGGCATGCCCACGGGGTGTGTCGGGCGTGCCCAGGCACACCCTAATCATCCCTGTGCACTCATGAAGCATTCCACCAGCAGGTTTGCTGCCCATTTCTTTTGGGTAAAAGCTGAGATGGCTAAAATCTGCACCTTAAGCAAACTTAGGCTGAGCCCCAAATCCAATCCGGTTTGTAGGAAAAGACAGGATTTGAGACACATTCAGGTCAAACTTATGTCCGGCTGCAAATCCTGTGAATCTACCCCATATTCTGGGAGTAGATGACATTGGTTGACCCCTTTCTGGAATTTTGTAAAGTCCTAATAACTTCTGGAGAACATCCTAACTCTTGCAACCCCTGCATTTCAATCTCAAGGCCGCTGAGGCCAGTTGCGATGGTTGTGGATGTAGGAAATATCCTTGTGACAGGAGATGAGGGGTCACCGGCTGAGTGATCAGTGGGCACATGCCAGAATCATGGTCTGCGAGGCCAGTAAGGCAAAACTGTGATGACTGACAAATTCTCGGTCAACAATCTCAGGTTTAAAAGAAATTGGAGGAAAGGCATAGGCCAGTTGCACAACCCAAGGATGGGTCAAGGCGTCCGTCCCCTCTGCTAATGGATGAGGGTAGCGTGAGAGGAAACGGCTCACCTTGCAGTTGGTTGATGAGGCAAAAAGATCCAGTTGCTGACACCCCCACTCGTGGATTATCTGTTTGAACACTTTGGGGTGAAGGGACCATTTGTTCGAATCCTTAAATTGTCTGGATAGGCAAGTCCGTTTTCCAAGTCCTGACAACCTGGAAGATATATGGCCCTCAAATCTGGGAGGTATTGTGCCAATGTCATGATCGGTTCCACCTCTCTCAAGAGGGATTGGCTGTGCATCCCGCCTTGTCGCTTTATGTAGGACACTGCTGCCATGTTGTCCAGACGGAGCAGGACTGGATGACCCTGTATGTGAGGCAGCAAGGTGGCCAACACTATGAATGCTGCTCAAAGTTCCAGAATATTGGAAACTAGGCCCTGAGTGGGAATTTCCCCTCTGCCCTGGATTTTGAGTTGTTTGCAGGTGGCTCCCCACCCTGCTGCACTGGCATCTGTGTTAACAATCGTCCATGGCTCCCTACTGTGCCCGAGGTTGGCACAACACACCAAAGAACCGATATACGTCATATCAATAGGTACAGGGAGTGCAGGGTCGGGGGGAGATGAAAAGTCCTTGCTATATCACTACAGGCTTATATGGGACCTAGCTTCCGCCGAATTGGGGATACTACCAAACAATGATCCATGGCTGCGGCCCTAATGGATGATGCCATTTAAGGTTTCTAGTTTGGTCTACCAATAGAGACTCTGGCACATCTGGCTGGTGATCCTGATTGGCAGGGCTAGACGAACTCTTCCACTGCATCAAGAAGCCTTGTTGGAAAACTGAGTTTCCAGTGAGCCCAGGGGATCACCGGGATACATGAAGCCATCATCCCGAGAAGACTCATGCACTGAGATGCTGACATCACTGGAGCAGTCAATGCCTGTTGGAAATTCTCCCTGATTTTTTGGGAGTTTCTGAAATGGCAAAAAAACTGTGGCTGCCTGTGTATTGAATTGGGCCCCTAGGTAGACCATATTCTGTGTAGGCTCCAACTGGCTCTGGTAATGCCTGTCCCCAACGCAAATCTGGTATGACTGAAGGATCGGGACATGCTGGTAGGCATCCTGCAAGTCCACTGAAATCCTCCAAGTCTCCTGGTTGAATAACCTGGATTATGGTATGGAGAGACTCCATCTTGAGTCTCTCTATCCGAATAAATTGAGTCAGCCTCTTGAGGTCATCTCGGAAGGCTGCTGTTTGAACAGCCAATAATGGCCTTGCGGCACTGTAGGCTAAATCCGCCGTTTTTGGCAGTGGTTTTACAAGAACTGGGTCACTTTGAGCCGCCTGACTCCGACTACCTCCTAAGCGGGCCTTGCGTTTAAAGGGCTTCTGGGTATCTGAGGGAGCCTCAGTGGCCTTAGCTCTCTGTGCGATCTTACGAAAGTTGAATGTGTACTCCTCCAACCCCTTCTGGAGTCCTTGGATGGGCAAAAGCCTCCGAAATCCCAGTACGTGTTTGACTCTCCTCTGGATGGTTCCCCCTCTGGCGTCTGGACCTTCGATCTTGGGGCATGAGACCTTATTTTCCTCCTGTAACCCTGTTTTAGCCACAACGCTATTTTGGCTGTGACTGAGCTGAGCATGGCTGCCTCACTTGCGACGTCCGCCGAGAGTTTTATCTCATCAAGAGCCTTGATGATTTTTTCTTTTGGCAGCTAGTTTTTGATTGTATACTCCAAGTTCTGCACCCAAACTCGCATAGCGCTTGCTATGGATGTTAAAGCAATGGCAGGCTTACAAGCACCACCTGCCGCGAGGTAAAAACTTTAAGTCCATGTCAATGCGTCTATCAAGGATATTGCAAAAGGAGGAAGACATTGGAAGTGTCACATTCTTGGCCAGTCTGGTGACTGGCCAAGACTGGCCGTTGGTGGTTTAGATAAAGGAGCCACATCCTTCTCTGTGAGTGGATACAACTTCTGCAACTTATTGGTTGAGGAAGATTTTCTCTCCCCCATCTCCCATTCCTCCTGAAACAGGCCTCTTTTTTCTGTGATAAGAGGAAAAGTAGCTACCTGTTTCTTTAGGTTCCTCCTATGGAACCCAAAGGCTTGTTCACACTTGCAGCAGGCTCTGCTATTGCACTGAAAAGTGATCTGTGCTTAGGTCACTTTTCAGAGGCATTTGATATTATGTAGAGGGGACAAGTGTTCCCGCTATGCGATTTTCAAAGAGCGATTTGCACTCAATGTTGCAACTCACATGGGGCGGCCCATTCACTTAGCTGTCCTACGCGTGCAAAAAGAAGCTTCTGATCCTATTTAGGGGTGACAAGCTTCGCACAATGTTTTTAAAGGTGCGTTCTCCCACGTGACAATCACAGCAGAATCGCATCGCATTTGGGGTGCCCTGAAAGGATAAAGGCACCTAATGCATGTTGTGCAGCGATTGCCACACAATTTAAATTCAGGATTGTATGGTGTGTGATATTAGGTTTTCTCCTTCTTGGAGGAGGTTCCAGATCCTCCATTCCAGTGCAGCTTTTACTGCCTTAATGAATGGTGGTATCATCGCAAAAGCAAAGCCTGAACCTTCAGGATCCTCTGCTGAGGAGGAGGCGATATCTTCTCCCTCTGCCTGGAAGTGTGGCTGTAATACTGGGTCTGGGGAATCAGCCCGCCTAATCTGCTGGGCTGGAGTCAACCCTGAATCGCCTGGTAGTTAGAGAGGGTTGAATGGCTTGGTTTAGACCTGGTGCAGGGCCCACTCTGTTGTCCCTGGTTGTCCGAGACGACTGGAAAATTCTGCCAGGGAAAGGTTGACACCTGCTGATTCTCATACTCCTGGTCTCTGGCAAGCTGCCTGAAGCAGTTGCTGCAAAGTAGCTTTCCTGGCATAGGGTCATCTCCACAAGGCCAACATTTGCCTTTTGGGCGCCCTCAGAGGAGAAGCTGTGTGCTTTCTCTTAAGCGTACATTTGCGCCCTTTGTACTGGGGTCTGCCAGGACTGGAGGAGTTACTTTCTGCCCTGAAAAAATCCAGACGATCCAGAGGGCTTCTGGACCTCCTAGAGTGGGAGTGGGAGCGGTCGGGCTGCAATAGACAAGAAGGCACACTAGTCTGAGCATAACGCACTCTTTTTCCCGCATCTTCTTACTTACCCAAAAGTTTGCCCTTACATGGTATTGCGGTGTTCTTTGTTATGTGATGTTTTAGGCTCATGCTGGCAGAAGAACCGAAAGGTGCAAGGTGGACTGCATGGCAACAGAGAGAAATAAGGGAAGCGGGAGAGGGAAAAAAAATACATATATACCCACCTTTTTTTTTTGGCAAGAAGAAACAAATTTTAATAAAACAATCTGGGCACCCCCCCCCCCCCCCCGCCCCCATATCCCCAAGTAATACATTCTTCCTTGCTCCCCCTCCCTTCTATACCCATTACTAGAATAGCAAGTCTTACCTGTCATTGACTGTTCCTCAGAATGAGATGCTGTCTCTCTGGATGCCTGAATCGCAAAGGCATCCATTACCTGACCATTTGTGCCTTTTAAATAGAGCACCTGGGAGAGAGACTCAGTCCTCCCCAGCCTCTGTTCTAATAAAAGAGGGCTAGAACAATTGGAGAGAAGCCAACACCATACAATCCTCTGCAGATTTTTACCCTCAGATTTACCAAAACCACACAATATGAGGTCAAACTTTAAGCGCCTCCATTTGTATGCAATCAGGCAGGCCCCTGCACCACATGGTGCAAAAAAAATAAAAATAAATTTTGGGTTTACATCCAATTTAAGTTGAGGTGAAGGTGCTCGTGGTGTAACTTCTTTAACCGCTTCAGCACCGGGCCATTTTTTACCCTTCCTTACCAGAGCACTTTTTGCGATTCGGCACTGCGTCGCTTTAACTAACAATTGCGCAGTCGTGCGACGTTACACCCAAACAAAATTGACGTCCTTTTTTTCCCACAAATAGAGCTTTCTTTTGGTGGTATTTGATCACCTCTGCGGTTTTTATTTTTTGCGCTATAAACAAAAGAATAGCCACAATTTGGAAAAAAAACACAATATTTTTTACTTTTTGCTATAATAAATATCCCATTTTTAAAAAAAAAACGATTTTTTTCCTCAGTTTAGGCCGATACGTATTCTTCTACATATTTTTGGTAAAAAAAATCGCAATAAGCGTATATTGATCGGTTTGCACAAAAGTTATAGCGTCTACAAAATAGGGGATAGATTTATTGAATTTTTTTATTTATTTTTTTTACTAGTAATGGCGGCGATCTGCGATTTTTTTTCGTGACTGCGACATTGCGGCGGACATATCGGACACTTTTGACACATTTTTGGAACCATTCACATTTACACAGCGATCGTTGCTATAAAATTGCATTGATTACTGTGTAAATGTGACTGGCAGGGAAGGGGTTAACACTAGGGGCGCTGTAGGGGTTAATGTGTTCCCTAATAGAAGTGATTCTAACTGTGGGGGGAGGGGACTCAAGGGGAGAAGACCGATCATGTGTTCCTCTGTACTGGGATCACATGATCGGTCTCCTCCCCGCTGACAGGACCATGGAGCTGTGTGTTTACACACACAGCACCACGGTCCCGCCCGGTCCCGTTGTTTTAACGGGCAATCGCGGGTGCCCGGCGGACATCGCGGCCGCCGGGCACTCGCACCGGGTCCCGAGTGATGCTGCGGGCGCGCGCGCGCGCCCCCCCCAGGCGGCCGGGAATCCGAGGACGTCATATGACGCCCACCCAGGATGGTAGATCCACCTTGTGGGCGTCATATGACAGTGGGCGGTGTTGAAGTGGTTAAACTAATTTACAATGCTTGTGGCGCCAGAGTAGATAGGCCTCCAGCCTATTCAATGTCAGTTGCTCTGCTCCTCAGTGGAACTACATTTTCCAGTGAGGTCTGTATGTGAGTCTAAGGCTGCTTTCACACCTGAGCGGTGCGGGGCGGCGACGGTAAAGCAGCGCTATATTTAGCGCTGCTTACCATCGCTTTACCCGCGGTATGCGGCCGCTAGCGGGGTGGTTTTAACCCCCGCTAGCGGCCGCAAAAGGGTTAAAAACCTCCGCAAACCGCCGCTGCAGCGGCGGTTTGCGGGCGGTACCCCGCGGTTTCCCATTGATTTCAATGGGAACGAGCGGTATAGGAGCGGTAAATACACCGCTCCTACACCGCTCCAAAGATGCTGCTAGCAGGACTTTTGTTGCGGTCCTGCTAGCGCACCGCTCCAGTGTGAAAGCCCGCCGGCTTTCACACTGGAGTGAATGGGGCCGGTTTTTTCAGGCGGTATACAGGCGCTATTTTTAGCGCCGTACCGCCTGAAAACCGCCCCAGTGTGAAAGGGGCCTAACTGCGTGTGAAAGTTAACAAACTGTGGGTCTGTGACCCGCTCACCAACTGGATCAAAACTCCGTGTAGTGGATTTGGTCCGGTGACTGCAGCTTGCTTCTCTGTCAGCTGGGTCAGTCGTTATGTTCCGCACCGCTGGATGAACCCGGTCCTCCGGTGCTCGGATGAGTGTCTCTGGATTTTCAATCCGGTCACTGTCTTTAGGCACCGTCAGGTCACTTGTGCAAACAAGCGGGGTTGTGCTCTGCAATGTCTGTGAGCCGCTGTCTCCGTCAAGCCTCCACACAGATCCTCACAGGCAGGCCACGAGATCCCAAGAGACCTAAGATGGCCACTCGGGGTCCTTTTATCTCCTACCCAGCGTGCACTGTCAGAGAGAGTGTCCATGGGTAGGTCAGCCGGCATCCTGGGTAAAAAAGGTCATCCTTCAGATCAAAACAACAGTCATTTCCTGTATAAGTTTTCTGGCTTGTTCAGAGATAATGATATACAAGTGCATTACCAGTATTTGGTCACTCAATGGCTCCAAATACTGAACCATAGCAATGTCTATAGACTTTCTATTAAAGCATGTAAACACACATTAATAGGTAAAGATATGTCAGCGCTACATTTCTATGACAACGACTCAAACACAGAGATGCTCCCCTAAGAAGTCTTTGTTACCCTGGGATCCTCCCATGATCTTTTAACAATAAAGAAAATACAGGAAGAACATACACTAATGAGACCTGGAGGGGAGTCTCTCTGATGTGATGCACACAGGGAGGGCTTCTATTAGAGAGTCTGTTAGAAAGAGCCTCCCAGACATAGTAAAGGAGATGGTCAGAGACTGAAGACATAGTACCGGAGATGGTCAGAGACTGCAGACATAGTACAAGAGATGGTCAGAGACTGCAGACAGGATACAAGAGACGGTCAGAGACTGCAGGAATATTACAGTAGATGGTCAGAGACTACAGACATATTAAAGGAGATGGTCAGAGACTGCAGATATAATACAGGAAACGGTCAGAGACTGCAGATATGATACAGGAGATGGTCAGAGACTGCAGTTCCTATGGACGTTAGTAGATAATGGACAATCGGCCCTCTCACCTGACCCTGAGTCAGCTCACCTGAGGAGTCAGCTCACTCTTAATTGCCTGTTGGGACTCCGCTGGGTAGCACCCAGATTTGTATTCTGGCAATGACTCTGTTTCTTTCTCCTCCAGGGATGGCGCTAGGCTGTGTGACTTTCCCTCTGGTGGCACAGGGCAGCGCAGTTCTCTCTCTGATGGTGTTCCCTCAGCACTGTGCTGTCCCTCTGGAGTCCTGGGTGCACTTCCCTGAAAGCTTTCCCGGGCTCTCTCTCTCTCTCTCCCATTCAGCTGGGCTGCCAGTCCTCGGGACTTCATGTACCACATTACTCTTCTCTGCTCCTTTTTTTATTCTATTTCTTCTCTGTCAGTGCAACTTCAGGTGCGACTCTCCTGAGAGTCTGTGTGACTTTATGCACATATTTCTATGAAAGTCGTACCTAAAATCATCAAAAATAGCGCAGAAGCTACTTTTTCAAATTGGTGCGCACTGCAAAGTCGGATTCGCAACGATTTGAACAGTTCCATTGCCGACAATAGGGTGACAGGTCCATATCCCATGACAAGTCGCCTCGGTGTGATGGGGGGCTTATTTCTTCTTTCAATATACTTAGCTTCTTACTTCGTAACTGTAATCTGAACTCGCCCGATTTCATACCCACATGTCAGTCCGACTTCGGGGGCGATTTCAGAGACATCTCTGCGGTTCCTGTGCGGGTATTGAAATTGCAACCTAAGTCGCCAAAAGTAGTACGGCGCACAAAAAGTCGGCGTCGCACCAATTCAAACGGTGTCATTGCCGGCAGTAGCCGCCTATTTGATGCGATTTGGCATGTGATTTGACTTGCCAAATCGCATACCAAATCGCATCAATGAGAACCTAGGCAGAAGGTGGGATCACTACTTTGATAGAGCAAAGCTGCTTCTTTCAATATTTACAATTAAAACATGCTTTGAAGACCCAAGGCCTGGCTCCGACTGCTCTTTTCTATCAGATCCCCATATTGGATAGTATAGTCCAAGCAAATAATACCAAGGGTCTTAAGCCTCGCACACACGATCGGATTGTTGGCCAACAGAGTGTCAGACTTTTGTCCAAAGGGAGTGTGCCAGGAACTTGTCTTGCATGCAAACGGTACACAATTGTCGGCCAACAAACACGAACGTAGTGACATACTACATGGAATTTCAGCTCTTGAGCACCTCCCTTTGGGCACCTTCTGCTAATGTCGTGTTTGGTGAGCATTGATTCCGAGCAAGCGTGTTTGTACTTTGGACTTTTGTGTGATGGACTTGTGTACACATGATACAAAAATCTGAAAACAGACCGCTGCCCGCGAAAATTTACTAGCCTGCCATCCAACATTTGTTGGCGGAAAGTTGGACATTTGTCTGAAGGAGCGTACTAACGGTCGGATTTTAGGCAAACAGTCTGTCATCACACAATTCCCTGGCAAAAATCCGATCGTGTGTACGAGGCTTTATTCCCAAAGTCTATATATGGTTATGATCTGCACTGCTTCTTAATATTCCGAGTCCATGCAGGCAAAAGTGGGAGACGGATATTGACGTGGCCTTAGGGCAGACCTCAAAAAATCCACTCGCCTGCTCGCATTTTGCGAGTGTATTTTGAGGTCTTGCGAGTGTAGGAGAGCCGCCGCCGCTGCCTGTCTGATTAGAGCGGCAGGGGAACATAACTGCTTTCGTTTCAATAGCTGTTTGTTCCCCCGACGCACGCCGTCATATACAGCCCCTCCCCCTTGTCCGGGGAACTTTGATAGACAGATAGACAGATCACCTGACCCAGGATTGGACGGGTGATCTGTCTATCAAAGTGACTCGGACAAGGGGGAGGGGCTGTATATTACGGCGCGCGGCGGGGAACAAACAGCTATTGAAACGAAAGCTGTTATGTTCCCCTGCGGCTCTAATCAGACAGGTGGCGACGGCGGCTCTCCTCCCCTGCACAGGTAGGCTGCATTGGGGACACAATCTGTACTGGGGGACACAGGGGACACATGCTGCACTGGGGGGGGGACACATGCTGTACTGGAGGGGTGCAGCCTGCACTGGGGAGGGGGGACAAAGGGCTGCACTGGGGGGGGGACACAGCCTGCACTGGGGGGGGACACAGGCTGCACTGGGGGGGACACAGCCTGCACTGGGGGGGGCACAGCCTGCACTGGGGGGACACAGCCTGCACTGGGGGGGACACAGGCTGCACTGGGGGGGGCACAGGCTGCACTGGGGGGGGCACAGCCTGCACTGGGGGGACACAGCCTGCACTGGGGGGGACACAGGCTGCACTGGGGGGGGCACAGGCTGCACTGGGGGGGACACAGCCTGCCCTGGGGGGGGGACACAGCTTGCACTGGGGGGACACAGCCTGCACTGCGGGGGACACAGCCTGCACTGGGGGGGCACAGGCTGCACTGGGGGGGACACAGGCTGCACAGGGGGACACATGCGGCACTGGGGGGGACACATGCGGCACTGGGGGGGGACACATGCGGCACTGGGGGGGACACAAATGCGGCACTGGGGGGGTCACATGCGGCACTGGGGGGGGGTCACATGCGGCACTGGGGGGGACACATGCTGCACTGGGGGGACACGGGGGACACAGGCGGCATAGGGGGACACATGCGGCACTGGGGGACACATGCGGCACAGGGGGACACATGCTGCACTGGGGGGGTCACATGCTGCACTGGGGGGGGGTCACATGCTGCACTGGGGGGGGTCACATGCTGCACTGGGGGGGTCACATGCTGCACTGGGGGGGTCGTCACATGCTGCACTGGGGGGGGGTCACATGCGGCACTGGGGGGACACATGCGGCACAGGGGGACATAAATCATTTAAGTATCATTTCATGAGATAATTTATAAGGGCGTGTTTAGGGGCGGGATTAGGGGCGGGGCAGGGTGGGGGTTGGGCGGGGCAACTGGTGGCGAGTAACCCTTGAGGCCTGGCTAGTAGCTCAGGACTTGAAATTTTGAGCCCTGCCTTAGGGGATATATGAGACCAAATAATGAAAAATGTGCAGCTTGTTTCGATATCTCCAACCCATAGAATGACCAAACTTTTTATTATACACAGGGCGTACCGTACTCTGGAGCTGCTGTATGGGGTAGGTAGGAAAGAAAATGGGTCCAGGAAATAGACAAATATGTAGTGTTTGAGAGATATACCTATGCGCAACGTAATGCTTTGTGTAAGTTTTTAATAATATGTAAAAAATTGATAGATGCCCCATGTTCTAATCTAAGCTGACAATAAAGAGCAGGAAACATTAGTTTCCCCTTGGACAGGCCTGCCTCCCATGGGAATTTTTTTTTTTTTCATATTAAACATATTGTTAAATAATACAACCTAGCGTCTGCTTTGGGATATCTTTTGGAAGGCTTGACAATAACGAACTGAAAGAACTGTTGATGTTAATGTTTTATTTGTTAAATGGATTTATTTTAATTTTTTTATTATTGTGTGTTTTCTTTTTTACTTGTCACAAAAAAATTCTAAATAAAATTTGATTAAAAAAACAAAAAAAATAAAACTTTAGTCTAACTAACCTCCTCAATAACTTCTCAGTCCTGAAAATAAGAATAATAAAATCACTAGCCCTCAGCACATTGTGGATGTATTTAGTGCCTAATATAAGTCTGTGTAATCTTAAAAAAAATTACTTGAATATATTACAACTGTTATTGAAGGACAGTCACCAATTCTTGGAGGACATCCAAATGCCTAAACTGATACAAGACACAATTAGACCAACTTAATGTCCCTTTCACTTGGGAGGCAATAAATAAAGCTATAAAATCGCTCAACCAAATAAAACCCCAGAGGCTAATGGTCTCTCAAATAAATATTATAAACAATTAAGGAACATCTTGAGCCTTGAGTTATGTTCTCTTTTTAGATCAACCAGTAAAGGCTCAATGTCTAAAAATATGCTGCAAAATAATTATTGTTACATTGGCTTAAAATGGAAGGGACCACACCACCAATGGCAGTTTTATGCCCATCTTCTTATTAAACTCGTATTCAAGTTTTTAATTTAAAGACTTTGCATTTTGACTTTTTAATGTCTTTGCCACATTCATTAAGCCAAATCTGGTAGGGCAGGTATACTGGAGACAGGGTCCTAATGGGACAATGAGGAAGCTGTATGTAATTAGGTTTTACAAAAGTTTCAAGCTTTCTATTTCTAACTTTGTAAAGCAAAAGGGTCCACTGTTTTTCTTGGCGAGTGCCTTATGTCTATTTGGTTTCAAGGACGCAATATGCTCAGCATTGTAACGCTGTGTACTGATCCTGCTACTGGGGTATAAAAGTAAGTCCAGTATACTGTCAATGAAATTTTCTATGACCAAGGTCAGGTGCCACCTGTCTTTCTTTTTTTTTTTTAATTCACAATGAATATACATCCATGAGCTGAAAACATCAGGTCCAAATAAAAAAAATGTATATACAATTGCTACACAAACCATATTGTAAATGAATGTTATTTACCCCCTCCCGCCTGGCCTATTGTAATATGATGGCCAAATGGGAGCCCTGTTTTCCTGGGAGGACATGCTTCAGCACGATCTGTCACCCACTGTGTCCACCGAACACAGCTGATGACAGATCATTGTAACTGCTGGTACCATGGGATCGCTGTGGCCACCCCTTGCAGATCACATGACAATTATACACAATAGGGGTTATTTACGAAAGGCTAATCCACTTTGCACTACAAGTGCAAACTACAAGTGCAAAGTGCACTTGAAATTGCACTGAAAGTGCACTTGGAAGTGTAGTCGCTGTAAATTTGAGGGGTAGATCTGAAATTAGGGGAAGCTCTGCTGATTTTATCATTATCATTTTATCATCCAATCATGTGCAATCATAAAATGCTGTTTTTTCTTTTGCTTGCATGTCCCCCTTGGATCTACAGCGACTGCACTTCCAACTGCACTTTCAGTGCAATTTCAAGTGCACTTTGCAAAGTGTGCAAAGTGGATTTGCCTTTCGTAAATAATAACCCTGTGACCTAATGAAATTCATGCCATTCATTGTGTACTACTGTATTGTGATAAGCTCTGTGATTGGTCACAGTGATCACATGGGACAGACAGGGCCAATCACAGCCCATCTGTACCATGTGATTAGTTGTGACCAATCACAGCTAATCACAATAGTAAACAATGAATGAATAGTTTTAATTAAGAAAAACTGTTGCTTATACCTATAAATATCACAGTTATAAGCAATCATAGTAAAAAAAAAAAAAAAAAAGACTGGATTGGGCTACAAGACCATTAGCAAGAAGCTTGGTGAGAAGGAGACAACTGTTGGAGCAATTATTCGCAAATGGAAGAAATACAAAATAACTATCAATCGCCCTTGGTCTGGAGCTGACTATGACCCTAAGGCTCCATTCACACTTCAGCGTTTTGAATCGCGGGCAGATTTGCCACAATTTGAAAGCACTGATGTGTGAATGGCAAATCGCGGGACTTGCATTTGACATGTCATTCATTTGAATGACACCCCAAATTAAGGCGCGGGTCGGCCGCGATAAATCATGCTGCAATCGCAGCAACATCCATTGCAGGAAACATGCCGCCCGAAAGCAGCTCCTGAACTTTTCTTGGGCGACATGCTTCCCGTAATGCGTGTTGCCACGATTGCAGCATGATTTATCACGTGCCAATCTCAGCAGTCCCGCACTGCAATTTGAGATGTCATTCAAATGAATGGCATGTCAAATGCGAATCCCGCAATTTGCCATTCACATATCAGCGCATTTAAATCGCATGCAGATTTGCGGCATATCTGCCTGTGATTCAAAACGCTGAGGTGTGAATGCAGCCTAAGAACACCATCCCTACAGACACGCATGGAGGTGGAAACATTATGCTTTGGGACTGATTCTCTGCTAAAAGTACAGGCCGACTTTGCTGCATTGAGGGGCAAATGGACGGAGCCATGTATTGTAAAATGTTGGACAAGAACCTTCTTCCCTAAGCCAGAACACTGAAGATGGGTCATGGATGGGTCTTCCAGCATGACGATGACCCAAAACATACCACCAAGGCAACAAAGGAGTGGCTCAAGAAGAAGCACATTAAGGTCATGGAGTGGCCTAGCCAGTCTCCAGACCTTAATCCTATAGAAAGGGAGCTGAAACTTCAAGTCGCCAAGCGACAGCCAAGAAACCTTAAGGATTTAGAAAAGATCTGTAAAGAAGAGTGGACCCAAATCCTTCCTGAGATGTGTGCAAACCTGGTAACCAACTGCAAGAAACATCTTACCATTGTGCTTGCCAACAAGGGTTTCTCCACCAAGTACTAAGTCATGTTTTGCTTGGGGACCAAATACTTATTTTACTCACTGAACTGCAACTCAATTTATAACATTTGTATCATGTGTTTTTTTCTATGTTCTATAGTTTGTAGGCCTTATAACTTTTATGCAAACCAATCAATATACACTTATTGGGAATTTTTTATCAAAACATGTAGCAGAAAATTTTTTGACCAAATTTTATGAAGAAATAGCTGAAGTGGTTAAGGCCTAAGTGCAGCCAAAATAAAAAACAGAAAAATCAGCACGAGGGACTCAAGTTACAATTGGTAGGATGTGTCCCTTATGCCGATGCCTCTTCTTTTAGTTGAAGTCCCCTTCTGTCCATGCCTTTCCACTCACACCTGTGCCGTTGTATTATTCCAGTGCGACGGATAAATAAAAATGTTCTATGAATGGAAGGTGGCAGAACTTTCAATCATCTGCCCATCCTGCTGTAATACGGCTTCTACGACTGAAGCAGCTGGGCACAAAGGCCAGGCATAGTCAGGCACTCAGAGTTGAGAGCCTGTGACAGCCCATAAGTCTATTAAGCCCCTGCCACATCTGAAGATTATGATGGGGAAGGGGGAAAGCATGGACGGAGGAGGATTGCACCTAAAAGAAGAGGCATCAGCGCAAGGGACACATTCTACTGACTGTACTATCTATATCTCTTGTGTGGATTTTTCTTTTTTTCTTTTGGCTTCACTTGGGCTTTAACCACTTCAGCCCTGGAAGATTTTACCCCCTTAATGACCAGGCCATTTTTTGTGATATGGCACTGTGTTACTTTAACTGACAATTGCGCGGTCATGTGACATTGTACTCAAATAAAATTGATGTTCTTTTTTCCCCCACAAATAGAGCTTTCTTTTGGGGGTATTTCATCACTTCTGCGGTTTTTATTTTTTGCGCTATAAACAAAAAAAAAAAAAACAATTTTGAAAAAAAAAATATATATATTTAACTTTTTGCTATAATACATATCCAATAAATAAAAAAAAAAAACTAATTTATTTCATCAGTTTAGGCCAATATGTATTCTTCTACATATTTTTGGTAAAGAAAATCACAATAAGCGTATATCAATAATTTTTTGCAAAAGTTATAGCATCTACAAAATAGGGGATAGATTTATGTAATTTTTATTATTATTTTTTTTTTTACTAGTAATGGTGGTGATCAGCGATTTTTAGCGGGACTGCGACATTGCAGTGGACAGATCGGACAGTTTTGACACTTTTTTGGGACCAGTTACATTATTACGGTGTTCAGAGCTAAAAATATCCACTGATCACTGTATAAATGACACTGGCAGGGAAGTGGTTAACACTAGGGGGCGATCAACGGGTTAAGTGTGTCCTAGGGATGTGTTTCTAACTGTAGGGGGAGTGGACTGACTGGGAGTACAGAGAGATCGTTGTTCTTGATCACTAGGAACAGCCAATCTCACCACTCACGCGGGTTTCCAGCGGACATCACGGCCGCTGAACCCTGCATCGGCTCCCCCCACTGTGCAGCAGGTGCGTACCAGTGTTTGGTGCACGAAGCGATGTACAGATATGTCATTTTGCACAACAGGGCCACCCTGCCGTAGTATATATATGGTGGGATGTCCTTAAGTGGTTAAAGGAGAAGTACAGCCAAAGCTCATTTAATTGTACTTCTCAGACTTTTCTGCACTCCTGTGACCCATTTTCAGCTGACAGTGGGCTAAAGCCTGCTGTCGACTGACGTCACAGAGCTGGTCCAGGCTGGGGAAAGATTACGACAATCTGGTCGGGATCCACCCACAACCTTGGACTGGCACCTGGCTCAGCGTGTGCTAGCCACACCATCCTCCACAGCTCAGCATTGTGGGGGGGTGGGGGGGCAGGGGGGGCAGAGCAGACAGCGGTGACTAATGCCGCGTACACACGAAGGGACAATCCCGCGGGATTATCCTCTGGACTCAAGTCCAGCGGACAATCCCCTCGTGTGTGGGCGTCGGCGGACTTTTTGGCGCCAAAAGTCCGGCGGACTAAGTTTTAAGTTTTGTTTTAAAATTATCCGCTGGACTGGGCAGTCCAGCGGACAATCCCGCCGTTAGTAGGCTAGTCCGCCGGACTTTTTAAAATGAACGGACTTGCTGCTCATCGGCAAGTCCGTTCATTTAGCACGTGACTTCAGGTTACGTAGCTAGCGTAGGCAGTAAATGGCGCCGCGCTAGCTCCGTGACCTGGCATGGATTTAAAGGGACTCCCTACGCCGAAAAGCGGCGTGGGGGTCCCCCCCCAAATCCATGTCAGACCCTTATCCGAGCACGCAGCCCGGCAGGCCAGAAAGGGGTGGGGACGAGCGAGCGCCCCCCCTCCTGAGCCGTACCAGGCCACGTGCCCTCAACATGGGGGGTGCCCTGGGGAAAGGGGGGCCGTGCGGCCCCCCCACCCCAAAGCACCTTGTCCCCATGTTGATGAGGACAAGGGCCTCTTCCCGACAACCCTGGCCGTTGGTTGTCGGGGTCTGCGGGCGGGGGCTTATCGGAATCTGGGAGCCCCCTTTTATAAGGGGACCCCCAGATCCCTGCCCCCACCCTATGTGAATGAGTATGGGGTACGATGTACCCCTACCCATTCACCTAAAGTGTAAAATGTAAAGTAAAGAAACCACACTTTTGAAAAAATAATTTATTGCACTGCTCCGGGGGTCTTCTTCCGTCTTGGGGGGTCTTCTCGCCGGACTCCTCCGCCATTTACGTAGCTCTTTTACCGAGCGGAGAAGTCCGGCTACCTTCTTCGTCGTCGCCGCCGTCGTCTGGGGGTCTCGATCCGCCTTGGGGGGTCTTCGGGGGTCTTCCGGTGTCTTCCGGGGTCTCTTCTGTTCTTGCCGCTGTCGTCGCTTTCTGCGCCGCCTTCTTCTTCCGCCTTCTTCTTCTTGTTCTTGTTCTTGTTCTTCTTCCTCCGATGTTGACACGTCGCTCCCTCTGGCCGGAATGGCAGAGCCGCGCTGTGCTGGGACTTATATAGTGACAAGGGGACAGGGTCACATGCTCATGTCACATGGTGACCCTGCCCCCTTGTGATGTCACAGTCCCGGAGGATGCTGGGACTGTGACATCGCAAGGGGGCGGGGTCACCATGTGACATGAACATGTGACCCTGTCCCCATGCCCCTATATAAGTCCCAGCGCAGCGCGGCACAGGCATTCCGGGCAGAGAGAGCGTCGGGTCAACATTGGAAGAAGAAGAAGAACAAGAAGAAGGACAAGAAGAAGAAGGCGGCGCCGGCGGCGCGGAAGACGACGACCGCCGCAAGAACAGAAGAGACCCCCGGAAGACCCCGGAAGACCCCCGAAGGCGGATCGAGACCCCCAGACGACGGCGGCGACGACGAAGAAGGTAGCCGGACTCCTCCGCTCGTGAAAGAGCTAGGTAAAAGAGCAGAAGAGAGTGGAGGAGTCCGGCGAGAAGACCCCAAGACGGAAGAAGACCCCCGGAGCAGTGCAATAAAATATTTTTTCAAAAGTGTGTGTGTTTTTGTACTTTACATTTTACACCCTAGGTGAATGGGTAGGGGTACATCGTACCCCATACTCATTCACATAGGGTGGGGGGCCGGTATCTGGGGGCCCCCTTATTAAAGGGGGCTCCAAGATTCCGATAAGCCCCCGCCCGCAGACCCCGACAACCAACGGCCAGGGTTGTCGGGAAGAGGCCCTTGTCCTCATCAACATGGGGACAAGGTGCTTTGGGGTGGGGGGGCCGCACGGCCCCCCTTTCCCCAGGGCACCCCCCCCATGTTGAGGGAACGCGGTCTGGTACGGCTCAGGAGGAGGGGGGGGCGCTCGTTCGTCCCCACCCCTTTCCTGGCCTGCCAGGCTGCGTGCTCGGATGAGGGTCTGACATGGATTTGGGGGGAACCTCCACGCCGTTTTTTCGGCGTGGGGAGTCCCTTTAAATCCATGCCAGGTCACGGAGCTAGCGCGGCGGCATTTACTGCCTACGCTAGCTACGTAACCTGAAGTTACGTTCTAAATGAACGGACTGCTCCGTGTGTGGGCAAGTCCGTTCATTCTCAAAAGTCCCGCGGACTTTTGGCCGGCGGATTATCCGCCGGAAAGGTCCGTGCGTGTGTGGGCAAGTCCACACGCTCGGAAAGTCCAGCGGACCCAGCTGGAAAGTCCGGCGGGATTGTCCGCTGGACTAAGTCCGCCGGCAAAAGTCTGCACGTGTGTACGCGGCATAAGGCCGCGTACACACGAAAGAACAATCCCGCGGGATTATCCTCTGGACTGAAGTCCAGCGGATAATCCCCTCGTGTGTAGGTGCCGGCGGACTTTTTGGCGCCAAAGTCCGGCGGACTTTTTGGAGCCAAAGTTTTAAGTTTGGTTTTAAAATTATCCGCTGGACTTGGCAGTCCGGCGGACAATCCCGCCGTTAGTAGGCAAGTCCGCGGGACTTTTGAAATGAACGGACTTGCCGCTCATCGGCAAGTCCGTTCATTTAGCACGTGACTTCAGGTTACGTAGCTAGCGTAGGCAGTTACTGCCGCCGTGCTAGCTCCGTGACCTTGAAAAAGTGGTGTTTTAAGCTTTCCGCCCTCCTATGCTCAACACCTCTCTGCGCTACTTGGGTGTGTGTCCTTACAATGTTTGGGGTGATGAGTGATGTAGACCCCAAATAGTGGTGTAATAGGCAAATATATAAATAAATAAATAAATATATATTGTGTAAGTGAATAAATAAATAAATAAATATTAGGTGTAGAACTGTGTGTACTAGATTATAAATAAATAAATAGAAATAAAATGTAATAAATGTGGTTACAAAAATTGATTTCAGTGGTGTGCTAAATACAATTTGTAGCAGCTGCTTAAAATAACAGTAAAATTGGAGTGATATAAATAAAGGGTTAGACACCAGAATGCTCTATGGCTGTGTCCATCCAATACTTATAGCAGCGCTAGGTGATGGTTTTTCAACTTGATTTGAAAAAATTGTGCATATATATAAACATTTGGTGTATATATAAATAAAAAATATATAAAATAAATAAAAATAAAAAATCAAAATGACTAAAAGGGGTAAACGAAGGTGAAGAAAGTGCACCTTTAAAATACACCTTACACGGTAAAGAAAGATCACCTTTACATTACGTCTTAAAGTGCTAAGTGCATAAATTGATGAGTCAAAAGTGCACGTGAACAAATAAATAAATAAATGAATTTGATCGATAAATGGATTGCACTGCGTGTTTTCATCAAAAAACAAAGAGTCCGCGTGAAAAACAAACGATTCTCCAATCTGATGGATCAGCAATATGGCGAAAGTGACAGTTCAAATAAACATGCGACAATATGGTTCTGTGTTGATTTTCCATGAGTGATCCAAACCTTCCACCTTAGGTGACACCGTGTTAGAGGGTTTATCCCCTTTTGGGGGTACACTCACCAGAAGTATACTTAAAACACGCCTTTAGTATTAGACCACGAGGACCTTCTCCACCAACATCAGCTACAGAATTCACCAGCGCATGGATACCACCAGCACACCAGCCTCCTTCTCCAGTGTTATTCAGTCATATCCCCCTCAGCACGGTTATTTAAAGTTGTGCATGAAAATAAACAAGGGGCCACATAGCGTAATATTGCTAAAAATTTGTTTATTGAAACTATTTTTCCCCTAAACATAGAACTTCCCCCTAGTGGGTTAAGCGTACCAGAAATGGTTAAAATTGCAGCATTTGGATAAATGTATAAACGGTACTGTGCCTGCTCAGTAGCGCCGGATGTGGAGCCTTTCCAATTCCCTGAGAGAGAGAGCTCCGTGACCTGGCATGGATTTAAAGGGACTCCCCACGCCGAAAAAACGGCGTGGGGGTTCCCCCCAAATCCATGTCAGACCCTCATCCGAGCACGCAGCCTGGCAGGCCAGGAAAGGGGTGGGGACGAACGAGCGCCCCCCCTCCTGAGCCGTACCAGGCCGCGTGCCCTCAACATGGGGGGTGCCCTGGGGAAAGGGGGGCCGTGCGCCCCCCCCACCCCAAAGCACCTTGTCCCCATGTTGATGAGGACAAGGGCCTCTTCCCGACAACCCTGGCCGTTGGTTGTCGGGGTCTGCGGGCGGGGGCTTATCGAAATCTGGGAGCCCCCTTTAATAAGGGGGCCCCCAGATACCGGCCCCCCACCCTATGTGAATGAGTATGGGGTACGATGTACCCCTACCCATTCACCTAAGGTGTAAAATGTAAAGTACAAAAACACACACACTTTTGAAAAAATATTTTATTGCACTGCTCCGGGGGTCTTCTTCCGTCTTGGGGGTCTTCTCGCCGGACTCCCCCGCCATTTACCGAGCTCTTTTACCGAGCGGGGAAGTCCGGCTACCTTCTTCGTCGTCGCCGCCGTCGTCTGGGGGGTCTCGATCCGCCTTCGGGGGTATTCCGGGGTCTTCCGGGGGTCTCTTCTGTTCTTGCGGCGGTCGTCGTCTTCCGTGCCGCCGGCGCCTTCTTCTTCTTCTTGTCCTTCTTCTTGTTCTTCTTCTTGTTCCGATGTTGACCCGATGCTCTCTCTGCCCGGAATGGCAGAGGCGCGCTGCGCTGGGACTTATATAGGGACATGGGGACAGAGTCACATGCTCATGTCACATGGTGACCCCGTCCCCTTGTGATGTCACAGTCCCAGCATCCTCTGGGACTGTGACATCACAGGGGGGCGGGGTCACCATGTGACATGAGCATGTGACCCTGTCCCCATGTCCCTATATAAGTCCCAGCGCAGCGCGCCTCTGCCATTCCGGGCAGAGAGAGCATCGGGTCAACATCGGAACAAGAAGAAGAACAAGAAGAAGAAGAAGGCGCCGGCGGCGCGGAAGACGACGACCGCCGCAAGAACAGAAGAGACCCCGGAAGACCACCGAAGGCGGATCGAGACCCCCAGACGACAGCGGCGACGACGAAGAAGGTAGCCGGACTTCTCCGCTCGTGAAAGAGCTAGGTAAAAGAGCAGAAGAGAGCGGAGGAGTCCGGCGAGAAGACCCCCAAGACGGAAGAAGACCCCCGGCAGCAGTGCAATAAAATATTTTTTCAAAAGTGTGTGTGTTTTTTTGTACTTTACATTTTACACCTTAGGTGAATGGGTAGGGGTCTGAGATGGATTTGGGGGGGACCCCCACGCCGTTTTTCGGCGTGGGGAGTCCCTTTAAATCCATGCCAGGTGACGGAGCTAGCGCGCCGGCACTGCCTACGCTAGCTACGTACCTGAAGTTACGTTCGAAATGAACGGACTGCTCCGTGTGTGGGCAAGTCCGTTCATTTTCAAAAGTCCCGCGGACTTTTGGCCGGCGGATTATCCGCCGGAGAAGTCCGTGCGTGTGTGGGCAAGTCCACACGCTCGGAAAGTCCAGCGGACCCAGCTGGAAAGTCCGGCGGGATTGTCCGCTGGACTAAGTCCGCCGGCAAAAGTCCGCACGTGTGTACGCGGCAATAAGGCTTGATTCACACTAATGCTTTGTTTGATGCATTTTGCATTTTGCAGAAATGCAGAGAAATTTTTTAACATGGGTTCCTATGGAACATGTTCACATCAATGTATTTTTGTGCCTCTGCGTTTTTGGAAAGGGTCGGGGACTTTTTTCCTGCAAAATGCAGCGTTTGGAAGTAATAGAATTCAATGGACCCTCATCCAAAACGCAAGTACCGCGTTTTTACCGCGATTTTGCTGCAATTTGCGTTGTGCGTTTTTTTTATTTTATTTTTTACACTGTATATAGCTGGTTGCTAAGGAGGGGGCCCGGAAGCTGGCCGCTGCGTCCTTAACAACCAATGAGTCATCTGCTGTTAGCTGGCTACCCGCTGAATGTAAATAAAAAATGCCGGCTAAAAAAAAATTGTGAAAAAAACTGCGTGGGGTCCCCCTCAGGTCCATTTCCGGCCCTTGGGTCTAGTATGGATTCGGAGGGGACCCCCATACCAAAATGTAAAAAAAAATGGCGTGGGGGCCCCCCCCTAAAATCCATACCAGACCCTTATCCGAGCATACAGCCTAGCAGGTCAGGAAAGGTTGGGGACAAGCGAGCGCCCCTCCTGAACCAAACCAGGCCGCATGCCCTCAACATGGGGGGGATGGGTGCTTTGGGGCAGGGGGGGCTGTGCGCCCCCCCACCCCGAAGCAACTTGCCCCCATGTTAATGGGGACAAGGGCCTCTTCCCATCAACCCTTGCCCGGTGGTTGTCGGGGTTTGTGGGCAAGGGGCTTATCAGAATCTGGAAGCCACCTTTAACAAGGGGGACCCCAGATACCAGCCCCCCTATGTGAATGAGTGTACCCCTACCCATTCACTAAAAAAAAAAGTAGTGTAGTGTTAAAAAATACAGTAGACAGTTTTTGACAAGTCTTTTATTAAAAATCTTCTTCGTTCTCCACTTCTTCCTCCGGTCTTCATCCATCTTCTCCCGCATCTTCATCCTCTGTCTTCTCCTTCTCCCCCCTGCTTCTTCTTCTGCTCTTCTTCTGTCTTCTTCTTCCGCTCTTCTTCTTCCTCTGCCGCCGGACCCTCCTCCGATGCTGTGTTCCCGCTGATTTGTCGGGGCCGATGTCCTGCATTTCTTAAATAACAATGGGGGCGTGGCAATCGGATTGGGTCATCCAGAGGCCACGTCCCCTTGTGACGTTGAAAACCCGGGGAATGATGGAACTGTGACGTCATAAGGGGAAGGGTCACCGCATGCCTATATATGTCGCTGCGCACCGCGCGTACGGCATTACAGCAGGAGAGAGTGTCGAGTCAACATCGGGAGAAGAGAAGAGGGAAGAAGGCAACGGAGAAGACTGGGCAACCGCTAGCACAAGAGTCGGCAAAAGAGCAAAAAATAGCGGAGGAGCCCAGCAGAAGACACCGAAGAGCACGGGGAAGAGGCCGGGGGGAGCGGAGAAGCTGGAAGAGACCCCGGATGTCAGAAGAGCTGCCTAATTACTTATAATAAACCTGTGTAGTGTTTTTTTTTTATTGACACATTTTTCCCCAGGTGAATGGGTAGGGGTACGATGTGCCCCATACTCATTCACATAGGGTGGGGGGCCGGGATCTGGGGGCCCCCTTATTAAAGGGGGCTCCCAGATTTAGATAAGCCCCCCACCCGCAGACCCCGACAACCAGCCATGGTTGTCGGGAAGAGGCCCTTGTCCTCATCAACATGGGGACAAGCTGTCCAAAAGCATCCATCCCCCCATTTTGAGGGCATGTGGCCTGATATGATTCAGGAGGGGGGGCCTGGTATGGGCCTGGGGGGGAATCCAAGCCGTTTAAAAAAAACGGACATCGTGGCAAAATCGAGGTAAAATCGCAGTAAAAATGCATGTCCAAAAACACGGCAAGCACCGCAAAAAGCTGTGCAGAAACGCTCAAAAGCAACATGCATAGATGTGCATCGAGCCTAAGAGGAATATTCTGAAAGAGTAATAAAATCTATGTCTCTTGAATAAAGAAGTATTTGCTTCACGTGTACAGTGCTGTGAAAAAGTATTTGGCATATTTCTCACACAAATTATTCAGATCATCAAACAAATTTTACACAAAGATAACCTGAGTAAATGCAAAATGCAGTTTTTCTATTATTATTTATTTAAAAAATCTGTTCAAACCTGCCTGGCCCCATGGGAAAAAGTAATTCCCATGCTGAATCATGAATGAACTGTGATTAACCACAATTTTTTGGAAAGCTGAGTTGAATTCCACTTGCCACACCCAGGCCTGATTACTACCAGACCTGTGAATCAAGATATCACATAAATAGAAGCTGTCTGACAAAGTGAAGAGCGCTAAAAGATCACAAAAAGACACACATCATGCCACAATCTAAAAAAATTCAAGAGCAGATTAGAAACAAACATGTATCGGTCTAGGAAGGGTTTCAAAGCCATTTCTAAGGCTTTGGAACTCCAGTGAACCACAGGGAGAGCCATTATCCACAAATGGAGATAACTTGGAACAGTGGTGAACATTTCCAGGAGGACGACTCATCCAGGAGGTCATAAAATAACCCAGAACAACATCTAAAGATCTGCAGGCCTTACTTGCCTCAGGTAAGATCAGTGTTCATGATTCAACAATAAGAAAGAGACTGGGCAAAAATGGCATCCATGGAAGAGTTCCAAGGCCAAAGCCACTGCTGACTAAAAAAAACACCAAGGCTCATCTTACATTTACCAAAAAACATTGTGATTATCCCCAAGACTTTTAGGCAAATATTCTGACTAATGAGACAAAAATTTTACTTTTTGGAAGGTGTGCGTCCCGTTACATAAAACTAATACTAATACTAATACAGCATTTCATCACAAGAACAAAATACCAACAGTCAGACATGGTGGTGGTAGCGTGATGGATTGGGGCTGCTTTGCAGCTTCAGGACCTGGACGACTTATCATAATTGATGTGAAGAAAGGGGATAACTAATGCGCAAACCTACACTACACCAGAGAATAAAAGAGTAGCTGCCAACATGCAAGGTGTTCACACACAAAAAAAGAAGGGTATGTTGTGGTGCTGACTAAAATAATAATATATAAGAAGTATAAACAATATATCTAAACATGCAATCTATCCTACAATAAATAGCACTAAAATGGCCGTGCTAAACTAAATGATGAATAATAAAGTGCACAATAAATTTAAACATGCGCAACAAAGTATATATCAAATTGCAATAATAACTTTCACAGTGCAGATATAAAGTGCACAAAATGCTCAAAAGTGATAAAAGTGCAAACATAAAGTCCAATACAAAAAACTCCAAGTGACAGTTCATATGGAAAAAAGTGCGTGTGCAAAGTAGTCGACCAAAAATTATACTTCATCCAAGTGCTTTCACCTTTCAATGTGCACCACTCATTTGCCCCAGCCTCTTACCTCACAAGAAGACCCCTACTGGTCAAGTCAAGCCCCTATATGGATAGACACTGGATCCTCAGCAATCGATCAGCTCCCACAGATATCCACAACAATCACGGACCAAAGAGGATTTTAGGCTCATTCAATGAGGTGTTATCATGCAATAAAGAAGGGGGGCTCCATAGTGCAGTATTTCAATACACTTTAATAAAAAAATAGTAGTAATTTACAGTCAGTGGCGTAACTAGAACGCTCAGGGCCCCGATGCAAGAAACCATGGAGGGCCCCCCCCCCGACCTCCGGACAAAGCTCTTTTCTCCGAGCCCGATGGCAGAACACCGGTCACAAGTGGGTGGCTGCATATAAAGTGCATATCAAATGCCGCCACTGTGCCCATCAAGCTCTGCCACTGTGCTATCAAATGCCGCCACTGTGCCCATCAAATGCTGCCACTGTGCCCATCAAGCTCTGCCACTGTGCCATCAAATGCCACCACTGTGCCAAAAAAATGCTGCCACTGTGCCCATTAAATGCTGGCAGTGTGCCATCAAATGCTGCCACTGTGAATCCCCCCGCCTGCTCGCTGTCTGCCCGGCACTTACCCTGTCTTGGTGGGGCAGCGGGTGACGGCCATGAGTGGGGTCCTCCTTGCGTCTCCTGCCATCCTCATCTCCTGTCCTCGCCTCCTGATAGGTGTCCAATAGCTGCACCTATCGTTTCAGCCAATCAGGTGACGGGTAACAGACCCGCACACCTGATTGGTGGAGATGCGGTTCAGTGTTATTATTTCGCTTTTCTAACACACCTGGGTGGACTGTGAGCCTCAAGCATGGCGCTCGCAGTTCACCTATTATGAAGCCTATTAGAGCCTATGGTTCTAATCTGGTGCTTCAAAAACACCCCCTGCCACTGTAATTCAGGCGCCCATCGCCCCAAAAGGGACCGGACACCTAAATATGGGGGTGGCAGCAGGGGCCATGGATAGAATCATGCTATGCATGAATCTATCCATTTGTCATAGAGGCAGTGGCTGGAGAGAGGGGGTGGCACCTGTGCGCCCTTTTGGATGCTTTGCCACTGATAAACACATGCACATTCACATACATACATACATGCACTCTCACATACATGCACACACACATACATATATACACACACACGTGCATGCACACACACACACACACACACAGACAGACATACATGCATACACACAGACATACATGCGCGCACACACACACGCATCATGCACACACACATGCATCATGCACACACATACATGCATCATGCACACACATGCATCATGCACACACATGCACACACACGCATACATGCATCATGCACACACACATGCATCATGCACACACACACACATACATGCATCATGCACACACACACACACACACACACACATCGTGCACACACAGACATACATGCATCATGCATTGCACACACATACATGCATGCACACACACATACATGCATCATGCACACACACATACATGCATCATGCACACACCCATACATGCATCATGCGCACACACACACATACATGCATAATGCACACACACATGCATGCACAAACATACAGTAGATAGATAGTCTTATATAAAAAAAAAAAAAAAAAAACGGCAGTCCTGTTACCTTGTCTCTTCCTGCCGCGTACTGCACTGTAGGGGGAGACAAAGAGCACAGCACACACTGTGCTTTCACTTTAGCCTAATGTGAGGAGCTCCCTGCACAGCGCCGATTACAGTTTTAAATCGGCGATCGGGGAGCTCCTCTCTGACGCCGCTCCTAGTGAAGAGTACAGGGGGGCCCCGAGGGCCCCCTGCAGCAAGGGGCCCGTTTTCCATGGCGATCACAGCGACCCCTATAATTCCGCCACTGGCGAGGAGGAGTTCATGGACCAAGAATTGGTTGCTCCAGCGTGACCAATTCTCGCACATGCCTTTGCTTCGTGAGATCCGGGAGAATAATCCTGATGATTTCAGGAACTTTCTCAGGATGACGGACCCTGTTTTTCACCGTCTGTTGGCTTTGCTGACCCCTTTTATCAGCAGGCAGGATACCTGCATGAGGCAAGCCATCACTCCGGAGCAGAGGCTTGTTGCCACGTTGAGGTACTTGGCGACAGGGAGAAGCCTTCAGGACCTGAAGTTCTCCACAGGTATCTCTCCCCAGGCTCTGGGATTCATTATTCCAGAGACCTGTTCTGCCATTATCCAGGTCTTGCAGGAGGACTATATTAAGGTAACATTTCTCCTTTACTATTCCCTTCTATGTATTTACTGTTTGCTAATGTCTTGTATTTCTTTCCTCGTTCCCTAATTACCAGGATTGCAATATGCTCTAATATCCTGTGCCCCTTTGTCCTCATGCATGCTGGAACCTTGGAATGTTTTTTTTTGTCCTTCATGCATTTTTGCCTTCACTTACCTCCCCAGCATGCTCTTCTGGGCCCATATACACCTATGGCCTAGTCACTTAAGCAATGTATTTTGTCTGCTCCATAGTATTGATTTCCCCTAAACACCCCCTAAAATATCCACAAATGTTTTCTGTGTGCTTTACTTCATGCAGAAGTTGTTGGTCTTATGGCAGCACCATCTTGAATTTAAACGCATTGGTGATTGCTTCCCAAATATGTTTTTGTATGTTGTAATGAACCCTGACCAGGTTTTTTTGGGTTAGAGCACCCCTCCCCCTCTTCATTATCTCTTATTTAGTGACCACCAGTGTATAGGAGGAATCCTTTCAGTTCTCCCACATAGAGGAGTTTGGCTCCCATGGTTGAGACGTAGGATCTTTCATTCTATTACTAGGGTAGGACCCACTAATTCAGGGTACTTTGTCGCAGTAAGTGGGCTTAGCACTATATAACCATATAGTGTGACCAAACCCCCCTATTTTTTGAATATGTTCAGGTGTTTTTAACTAGCCCTGCAGGAAACGTCATTCTTGAATGTGTGCGCTGTAATATGTTCGCTATTGCTTGTTGGTCTTATGGCAGCACCATCTTGAATTTAAACGCATTGGTGAGTGCTTCCCAAATATGTTTTTGTATGTTGTAATGAACCCTGACCAGGTTTTTTTGGGTTAGAGCACCCCTCCCCCTCTTCATTACCTCTTATTTAGTGACCACCAGTGTATAGGAGGAATCCTTTCAGTTCTCCCACATAGAGGAGTTTGGCTCCCATGGTTGAGACGCAGGATCTTTCATTCTATTACTAGGGTAGGACCCACTAATTCGGGGTACTTTGTCGCAGTAAGTGGGCTTAGCACTATATAACCATATAGTGTGACCAAACCCCCGTATTTTTTGAATATGTTCAGGTGTTTTTAACTAGCCCTGCAGGAAACGTCATTCTTGAATGTGTGCGCTGTAATATGTTCGCTATTGCTTGTTGGTCTTATGGCAGCACTATCTTGAATTTAAACGCATTGGTGAGTAGACATGTGCGATTCGTTTCGTACGAATTCGTAATTCGTACGAATTTTTCGAAATTCGTACGAATTTACGAATCTGTAGTACGAATTTTTTTTTTTTTACGAATTCCGTACGGAATACGAAATTCCATTTACGAATTTCGTCGCCGAATGATTCGAATGAATTCGAATGAATTCGAATGGATTCGAATGAATTCGAATGACAAAGTGTCATTTTTGCAGGAAAAATTCCGTTTACGAATTTCAGCTCCAAATTATTCGAATCCAACTACCAATATCAAATTTCAACTAATTCAAACGAAATTATTATAGCAGATATAACGAATGAATTCGAATGCATTCGAATGAATTCGAATGCATTCGAATGAATTCGAATGACAAAGTGTCATTTTTGCAGAAAAAAAAGCTATTTAAAAAACAGTCATTCATTGATATAAAAAAAAAAAAAAAAAAGCGTAGGGGTCCCCCCAAATTCAATAACCAGGCCCTTCAGGTCTGGTATGGATATTAAGGGGGACCCCGGCCAAAAAAAAAAAAAAATGGCGTGGGGGTCCCCCTTAAAATCCATACCAGACCCTTTATCCGAGCACGCAACCTGGCAGGCCGCAGGAAAGGAGGGGGGGACGAGAGCGGCCCCCCCTCCCTCCAGCTGGATCAGAATTCCGGATTATTCTGGATTTTAATATTCAGCATAAAAAGTTTGAAAAGATTGTTATGAGGCACTGGGATATCCTCAAAAAGGATAATATTCTGGGAAGTGTCCTGCCGCCACGCCCCAGATTTATCTATAAAAAAGCACCCACCCTTAGGGATGTAATAGCCCCCAGTGTACTAGATCCCCCCATTGTGAAAGAAAATACCATATTTTCTTTCTTAACAGGTTTTTACGCCTGTGGACGATGCCAGCCGTGCAAACAGTGTAAGCACAACAACAAAAAGAAAAAAGAATTTTCTAGCACCACCACTGGTGTTACACATCCGATTAAAAGTTTGATCACGTGTAACACCATTGGTGTGGTATATGCTTTGGAGTGTGACTGCGGTAAGCAGTACATTGGTAGAACCTCCAGATCTCTGAGTGTGCGCATAGGCGAGCACGTGAATAATATTAAGAAAGGGCTAGTAACCCACAATGTGTCAAAACACTTTAGGCTCTACCATAATAGGGATCCTAAATGTTTAAAATTCTGGGGACTTGAGCGAGTCACCCCTCATTGGAGAGGGGGGAATTTTTTGAGGCAATTAAGTCGCCGTGAATCTTTTTGGATTCACGAGATGCAGGTTTCGGTGCCAAGGGGGTTAAACGTAGAATTTGACTTGAATTGCTTCATATCAGATAAGTGAGCAATACTGATTTGTCGATTTCATTATATGTTGTTTTTTACTATGAATATCCAACACATACTCTTCATAGTAATAATTAATTCTTTCATGTTTTTATTACTAAATAATTAATTTTGTTCAAGTTTATTTATATATTTTTCAATTGGTTATATGTATGTAATGTATACATTCGGAGATGATGATAGGAGCGAGTGACATTGATTTATTTTAATTTGTTGCTTTTAACACAACAAAAATAATTCAACTAGCATCATACTGGTGCCTGTACATGTTTAAAATATCTATACGGTTAATTGACTGTATGACACGCATAAGTGCATCTTTATGTGGTCATAATTTTTTAATTTTTAATCCTATTTAGTATTAAAAGCAGAGTCAGCTCTATGTCCCCAGGAGGGAAGTGTTGTCTAAATAGGAGGAGAGGAGACACCATGCTGCTAGACTTTGCCAGCTGTATGAGTTCTATCTGATTAATAGTCTCCACCCATAGACCATGCTGGCTGCTATTAAAGGAGAGGCGTAGTGACAGATGACTCCACCCACCGCTGACGAAGTCCAGGAGGACGTAACGTACGTACGGGGGAGAAGTTTATCAGTCACTCGCTGTCTATCATTATCTCCAGCGGCTTCGTTCCGCAATCTCTCTACATTGCTACAGTGCGGGACCTTTTTAAACAGCAATTGTTCCCCATTTGCAGCTTTGAGTTGTTTTTTTATGCATATGTCCATAAGGCTTTGTTTGCTGCAGTTGTGCATATCGAGTGTACCTACAGCATTGCCTTAACTTTTTGTCAACTGCATAACTTATGTTATTTGCAGACACAACCATTTACCTTTTTCATCAAGGTTGTATTTTAAACTTCAATTTTAAATAAACCGTTTACCAACAGTCTACACTTAGAGTGTCCCCCCCTTCTTTTCTATTATTATATGCTGGGAGATCTTTTTTGCCTGGATCCACATTGCTTAGCATTGGGCTGTCCATTATATGAGGAGATCATCTGCCGGAGATCCGTCCAGTTGATTGGTCGTTTGCCCTGATTGGAGTCAGCTTCCCTTGGAATCAGACACTTCACCCTCCACTGAGTCTATGCGTATGTGCATAGCACATTTGGTAAGAGTCTCCATTTACCTTCGGTTGAGGATATCACCTTAAGAACATATTCTGTTTATTTACAGTCACCAGGGTGTTTTATCTACAATCAGTTATTCACTCTCTGTTTTATTTTGGACTCACAAGACATGAACTTTTGTCACTGTTTTTGATTATTTTTCATTATGTGTATTGTGTTTCATATACATATCATAATTTTATGATATCTTATTATTATTGTATTATTTTTGATTATTTTTTAGATGCGCTGCACTTATTTTTATTTTTCACATTGTTATTTGAAGGATTCGTGATTGGCCTTTTTGGTGTTCAGCTTGCACTTTCACTTATTTTATTTACTTGTTTTTTGTGGGTTTGCGCTGATTGTTCCATTCTATTGTACCAGGCCACATGCCCTCAACATTGGGAGGGTGCTTTGGGGTCCCCCCCAAAGCACCTTGTCCCCATGTTGATGAGGACAAGGGCCTCATCCCCACAACCGTGCCCGGTGGTTGTAGGGGTCTGCGGGCGGGGGGCTTATCGGAATCTGGAAGCCCCTTTTAACAAGGAGACCCCCAGATCCCGGCCCCCCCCCTGTGTGAAATGGTAAGGGGGTACAAAAGTACCCCTACCATTTCACCAAAAAAGTGGCAAAAATGGTAAAAATGACAGGAGACGGTCTTTGACAATTCCTTTATTAAAATCTTCTTTCTTTTGGTCTTCCTTTCTTCATCTTCTCCTTCCGGCATCTTCTTCCATCGTCTTCTTCCTTCGATTCGCGTCTTCTCGTCCTTCTCGTCCGGCATCGTCGTCTCTTCTCGCAGGCCGCTCCTCGCAATGGGAGGCTCCCGCTCTGTGAGGCTCCGCTCCGGGTGACAGGTCTTTTATAACGAAGGCACCTGGTGACCCCGCCCCCTCTGACGCACGGGGACGTCATGTGGAATTCCCTATGGCTTTCCCCATGACGTCAGAGGGGGGGCGGGGTCACCAGGTGCCTTCGTTATACAAGACCTGTCACCCGGAGCGGAGCCTCACAGAGCGGGAGCCTCCCATTGCGAGGAGCGGCCTGCGAGAAGAGACGACGATGCCGGACGAGAAGGACGACGCCGGACGAGAAGGACGAGAAGACCGGAGGAAGAAGAAGCGAATCGATGGAAGAAGAAGATGGAAGAAGATGCCGGAAGGAGAAGATGAAGAAAGGAAGACCAGAAGAAAGAAGATTTTAATAAAGGAATTGTCAAAGACCGTCTCCTGTCATTTTTACCATTTTTGCCACTTTTTTGGTGAAATGGTAGGGGTACTTTTGTACCCCCTTACCATTTCACACAGGGGGGGGCGGGATCTGGGGGTCCCCATGTTAAAGGGGGCTTCCAGATTCCGATAAGCCCCCCGCCCGCAGACCCCCACAACCACCGGGCACGGTTGTGGGGATGAGGCCCTTGTCCTCATCAACATGGGGACAAGGTGCTTTGGGGGGGACCCCAAAGCACCCTCCCAATGTTGAGGGCATGTGGCCTGGTACGGTTCAGGCGGGAGGGGGGGCGCTCTCGTCCCCCCCTCCTTTCCTGCGGCCTGCCAGGTTGCGTGCTCGGATAAAGGGTCTGGTATGGATTTTATGGGGGACCCCACGCCATTTTTTTTGGCTAGGGTTCCCCTTAAAATCCATCCCAGACCTCAAGGGTCTGGTATGGATTTTGAGGGGGACCCTACGCCATTTTTTTTTTTTTGGCTGGGGTCCCCCTTAATATCCATCCCAGACCTGAAGGGCCTGGTTATTGAATTTGGGGGGACCCCTACGCATTTTTTTTATCAATGACTTCAATGAATGACAGTTCTCTGTATTACGGATCCGACAATTCATTTGCCGGCAACAGCTGCGACTCGTGATTTTAAATAGTTTTTTTTTCCTGCAAAAATGACACTGCAGGAACAGTTCTCTATATTAGATATACTGAATCTCGAATCATTCGAAGCATTCGTTATATCCGCTATTATAATTTCTTTCATATTAGTTGAAATTAGATATTTGTTAGTTACAATACAACATTCGAATTGTTCTCTGTGTTACGGGAATCGGCAATTAGCCGCGAGTGATTTTAAATGTCTTTTTTTTCCTGCAAAAATGACACATTGTACAGAGAGAGTTCTAAACACGGGAAACCTGCCCCCATTCATAGGCATACTATAGAGTATATAGTATATAGAAGGGGGGCATGTTTCCCGTGCTTAGAACTCTCTCTGTACAATGTGTCATTTTTGCAGGAAAAAAAGACATTTAAAATCACTCGCGGCTAATTGCCGATTCCCGTAACACAGAGAACAATTCGAATGTTGTATTGTAACTAACAAATATCTAATTTTAACTAATATGAAAGAAATTATAATAGCGGATATAACGAATGCTTCGAATGATTCGAGATTCAGTATATCTAATATAGAGAACTGTTCCTGCAGTGTCATTTTTGCAGGAAAAAAAAACTATTTAAAATCACGAGTCGCAGCTATTGCCGGCAAATGAATTGTCGGATCCGTAATACAGAGAACTGTTATTCATTGAAGTCATTGATAAAAAAAAGCGTAGGGGTCCCCCCAAATTCAATAACCAGGCCCTTCAGGTCTGGGATGGATATTAAGGGGGACCCCAGCCAAAAAATAAAAAAAAAATGGCGTAGGGTCCCCCTCAAAATCCATACCAGACCCTTGAGGTCTGGGATGGATTTTAAGGGGAACCCTAGCCAAAAAAAATGGCGTGGGGTCCCCCATAAAATCCATACCAGACCCTTATCCGAGCACGCAACCTGGCAGGCCGCAGGAAAGGAGGGGGGGACGAGAGCGGCCCCCCTCCCGCCTGAACCGTACCAGGCCACATGCCCTCAACATTGGGAGGGTGCTTTGGGGTCCCCCCCAAAGCACCTTGTCCCCATGTTGATGAGGACAAGGGCCTCATCCCCACAACCGTGCCCGGTGGTTGTGGGGGTCTGCAGGCGGGGGGCTTATCGGAATCTGGAAGCCCCCTTTAACAAGGGGACCCCCAGATCCCGGCCCCCCCCCCCTGTGTGAAATGGTAAGGGGGTACAAAAGTACCCCTACCATTTCACCAAAAAAGGTGACAAAAATGGTAAAAATGACAGGAGACGGTCTTTGACAATTCCTTTATTAAAATATTCTTTCTTCTGGTCTTCCTTCTTCATCTTCTCCTTCCATCATCTTCTTCCTTCGATTCGCTTCTTCTTCCTCCGGTCTTCTCGTCCGGCGTCATCCTTCTCGTCCGGCATCGTCGTCTCTTCTCGCAGGCCGCTCCTCGCAATGGGAGGCTCCCGCTCTGTGAGGCTCCGCTCCGGCTGACAGGTCTTTTATAACGAAGGCACCTGGTGACCCCGCCCCCTCTGACGCACGGGGACGTCATGTGGAATTCCCTATGGCTTTCCCCATGACGTCAGAGGGGGGGTGGGGTCACCAGGTGCCTTTGTTATACAAGACCTGTCACCCGGAGCGGAGCCTCACAGAGCGGGAGCCTCCCATTGCGAGGAGCGGCCTGCGAGAAGAGACGACGATGCCGGACGAGAAGGACGACGCCGGACGAGAAGGACGAGAAGACCGGAGGAAGAAGAAGCGAATCGAAGGAAGAAGAAGATGGAAGAAGATGACGGAAGGAGAAGATGAAGAAAGAAGATTTTAATAAAGGAATTGTCAAAGACCGTCTCCTGTCATTTTTACCATTTTTGCCACTTTTTTGGTGAAATGGTAGGGGTACTTTTGTACCCCCTTACCATTTCACACAGGGGGGGGGCCGGGATCTGGGGGTCCCCTTGTTAAAGGGGGCTTCCAGATTCCGATAAGCCCCCCGCCCGCAGACCCCCACAACCACCGGCCAGGGTTGTGGGGAAGAGGCCCTTGTCCTCATCAACATGGGGACAAGGTGCTTTGGGGGGGACCCCAAAGCACCCTCCCAATGTTGAGGGCATGTGGCCTGGTACGGTTCAGGCGGGAGGGGGGGCCGCTCTCGTCCCCCCCCTTTTTTCCTGCGGCCTGCCAGGTTGCGTGCTCGGATAAGGGTCTGGTATGGATTTTATGGGGGACCCCACGCCATTTTTTTTGGCTAGGGTTCCCCTTAAAATCCATCCCAGACCTCAAGGGTCTGGTATGGATTTTGAGGGGGACCCTACGGCATTTTTTTTTTGGCTGGGGTTCCCCTTAATATCCATCCCAGACCTGAAGGGCCTGGTTATTGAATTTGGGGGGACCCCTACGCTTTTTTTTATCAATGACTTCAATGAATGACTGTTCTCTGTATTACGGATCCGACAATTCATTTGCCGGCAATAGCTGCGACTCGTGATTTTAAATAGTTTTTTTTTCCTGCAAAAATGACACTGCAGGAACAGTTCTCTATATTAGATATACTGAATCTCGAATCATTCGAAGCATTCGTTATATCCGCTATTATAATTTCTTTCATGTTAGTTGAAATTACATATTTGTTAGTTACAATACAACATTCGAATTGTTCTCTGTATTACGGGAATCGGCAATTAGCCGCGAGTGATTTTAAATGTCTTTTTTTCCTGCAAAAATGACACATTGTACAGAGAGAGTTCTAAACACGGGAAACATGCCCCCCTTCTATATACTATATACTCTATAGTATGCCTATGAAGGGGGTCATGTTTCCCGTGTTTAGAACTCTCTCTGTACAATGTGTCATTTTTTGCAGGAAAAAAAAAATATTTAAAATCACTCGCGGCTAATTGCCGATTCCCGTAATACAGAGAACAATTCGAATACAACTACTAACAAATATCTAATTTCAACTAACATGAAAGAAATTATAATAGCGGATATAACGAATGCTTCGAATGCTTCGAGATTCAGTATATCTAATATAGAGAACTGTCTCTGTACAATGTGTCATTTTTGCAGGAAAAAAAAAACTATTTAAAATCACGAGTCGCAGCTATTTGCCGGCAAATGAATTGTCGGATCCGTAATACAGAGAACTGTCATTCATTGAAGTCATTGATAAAAAAATGCGTAGGGGTCCCCCCAAATTCAATAACCAGGCCCTTCAGGTCTGGGATGGATATTAAGGGGGACCCCAGCCAAAAAAATAAAAAAAAAATGGCGTAGGGTCCCCCTCAAAATCCATATCAGACCCTAGAGGTCTGGGATGGATTTTAAGGGGAACCCTAGCCAAAAAAAATGGCGTGGGGTCCCCCATAAAATCCATACCAGACCCTTTATCCGAGCACGAAACCTGGCAGGCCGCAGGAAAGGAGGGGGGGATGAGAGCGGCCCCCCCTCCCGCCTGAACCGTACCAGGCCACATGCCCTCAACATTGGGAGGGTGCTTTGGGGTCCCCCCCAAAGCACCTTGTCCCCATGTTGATGAGGACAAGGACCTCATCCCCACAACCGTGCCCGGTGGTTGTGGGGGTCTGCGGGCGGGGGGCTTATCGGAATCTGGAAGCCCCCTTTAACAAGGGGACCCCCAGATCCCGGCCCCCCCCTGTGTGAAATGGTAAGGGGGTACCCTACCATTTCACCAAAAAAGTGGCAAAAATGGTAAAAATGACAGGAGACGGTCTTTGACAATTCCTTTATTAAAATCTTCTTTCTTCTGGTCTTCCTTTCTTCATCTTCTCCTTCCGTCATCTTCTTCCATCTTCTTCTTCCTTCGATTCGCTTCTCCTTCCTCCGGTCTTCTCGTCCTTCTCGTCCGGCGTCGTCCTTCTCGTCCGGCATCGTCGTCTCTTCTCGCAGGCCGCTCCTCGCAATGGGAGGCTCCCGCTCTATGAGGCTCCACTCCGCTGACAGGTCTTTTATAACGAAGGCACCTGGTGACCCCGCCCCCCCTCTGACGTCATGGGGAAAGCCATATGGAATTCCACATGACGTCCCCGTGCGTCAGAGGGGGCGGGGTCACCAGGTGCCTTCGTTATAAAAGACCTGTCAGACGGAGCGGAGCCTCACAGAGCGGGAGCTTCCCATTGCGAGGAGCGGCCTGCGAGAAGAGACGACGATGCCGGACGAGAAGGACGAGAAGACCGGAGGAAGAAGAAGCGAATCGAAGGACGAAGAAGATGGAAGAAGATGACGGAAGGAGAAGATGAAGAAGGAAGACCAGAAGAAAGAAGAAAGAAGATTTTAACAAAGGAATTGTCAAAGACCGTCTCCTGTCATTTTTACCATTTTTGCCACTTTTTTGGTGAAATGGTAGGGGTACTTTTGTACATCCTTACCATTTCACACAGGGGGGGGGCCGGGATCTGGGGGTCCCCTTGTTAAAGGTGGCTTCCAGATTCCGATAAGCCCCCCGCCCGCAGACCCCCACAACCACCGGCCAGGGTTGTGGGGAAGAGGCCCTTGTCCTCATCAACATGGGGACAAGGTGCTTTGGGGGGGACCCCAAAGCACCCTCCCAATGTTGAGGGCATGTGGCCTGGTACGGTTCAGGCGGGAGGGGGGGCCGCTCTCGTCCCCCCCTCCTTTCCTGCGGCCTGCCAGGTTGCGTGCTCGGATAAAGGGTCTGGTATGGATTTTGAGGGGGACCCCACGCCATTTTTTTATTTTATTTTTTGGCCGGGGTTCCCCTTAAAATCCATCCCAGACCTGAAGGGTCTGGTATGGATATTTGGGGGGACCCCACGCCATTTTTTTTTTGGCTGGGGTCCCCCTTAATATCCATACCAGACCTGAAGGGCCTGGTTATTGAATTTGGGGGGACCCCTACGCTTTTTTTTTTTTTTCTGCAAAAATGACACTTTGTCATTCGAATTCATTCGTTATATCTGCTATAATAATTTCATTTAAATTAGTTGAAATTCGATATTGGTAGTTGGATTTACTAACGATTCGTAACTTGAAATTGAAATTCGATATTTGTAGTTGGATTCGAATTGTTCTCTGTGTTATGAGAACCAACAATACATTAGCCGCGTTAACGATTCGTAACGATTCGTAACGATTCGTAACTTTACTAACGATTCGTAAAAAAAATTACGATTCGTCCGAATTTCGTATTTCGTACGAATTCGAACGGAATTTCGTACACGAATTACGAATTACGAATTTTTTTATATACGAAACGTGACGAAACGAAACGAAACAAATTTTTTGACAGTTCCCATGTCTATGTGAGTGCTTCCCAAATATGCTTTTGTATGTTGTAATGAACCCTGACCAGGTTTTTTTGGGTTAGAGCACCCCTCCCCCTCTTCATTACCTCTGATTTAGTGACCACCAGTGTATAGGAGGAATCCTTTCAGTTCTCCCACATAGAGGAGTTTGGCTCCCATGGTTGAGACGCAGGATCTTTCATTCTATTACTAGGGTAGGACCCACTAATTCGGGGTACTTTGTCGCAGTAAGTGGGCTTAGCACTATATAACCATATAGTGTGACCAAACCCCCGTATTTTTTGAATACGTTCAGGTGTTTTTAACTAGCCCTGCAGGAAACGTCATTCTTGAATGTGTGCGCTGTAATATGTTCGCTATTGCTTCTTGGTCTTATGGCAGCACCATCTTGAATTTAAACGCATTGGTGAGTGCTTCCCAAATATGTTTTTGTATGTTGTAATGAACCCTGACCAGGTTTTTTTTGGGTTAGAGCACCCCTCCCCCTCTTCATTACCTCTTATTTAGTGACCACCAGTGTATAGGAGGAATCCTTTCAGTTCTCCCACATAGAAAAGTTTGGCTCCCATGGTTGAGACGCAGGATCTTTCATTCTATTACTAGGGTAGGACCCACTAATTCGGGGTACTTTGTCGCAGTAAGTGGGCTTAGCACTATATAACCATATAGTGTGACCAAACCCCCGTATTTTTTGAATATGTTCAGGTGTTTTTAACTAGCCCTGCAGGAAACGTCATTCTTGAATGTGTGCGCTGTAATATGTTCGCTATTGCTTCTTGGTCTTATGGCAGCACCATCTTGAATTTAAACGCATTGGTGAGTGCTTCCCAAATATGTTTTTGTTTGTTACTTCATGCGGAGTCCCCTCTTTTTTTTGTTTTTTGGTGGGCCAAACTCTTTAGGAACCCCCCTCCCCCAACTGCTAGGTCAGCTGATACTAATCCTCTATCTGCTGGCTTTGCCAAGCTCAATACACACTATATAACTACCTCTTTAGTGGTCAGATTTAGGGATGAATTCAGCAAAGCATGTAGTGCAAGGGCCTGCCTCAATACTTTCAAATGTGTTTTTTTCCCCTCCTATTATTAGCTTGATAGATAAGAGCAGAATGTCAAAATGTGCTTCCATTTATGCGTTTTTTTTTTTTTTTTTTTGCAGTTGGGATTAGGACACTTCTTATCTGTCTGGTGGGCTGCCAATAGTGTTAAATAAGGAGGGTATGGCCGAACTATCACACATTATTTAGGCATTCAGCTCTCAATGAAGTGGAGAGGGTTACCTGTCCAACCCCCCCCCCTAGTTTTTGGCAATGGCCCATCAGAAGTGGGGGAGTGATGGGGGGTGAGTAATCTGCTAGGGGGACCTTGTACTTTGGTTTGTAAATAGTTTATTGGGAACATTTTAGTCTGATGTTTCTGTATAATTTGCTTGCAATGTTTATGTGCAAAATTACTAATTATTTTTTCTTGTTTGACTCCACAGTTTCCTTCAACGCCACAGGAATGGCAGACTGTGGCCTCCCACTTTGCCAGCCGTTGGGACTTTCCTAACTGTGGAGGTGCAATTGATGGGAAACACGTCCGCATTGTCCCACCCCCCAACTCGGGGTCGTACTATTATAATTACAAGGGGTTTAATAGTATTGTGATGTTGGCGGTGGTGTCGGCGACATATGAGTTTCTCTATGTGGACGTGGGGAAGAATGGCCGGATGTCGGATGGTGGTGCCATTGCGCACACAGAGTTCAACTGGCGTCTCCAGAGTGGCAGTCTGTGCTTGCCACCTCCAGAGGAGAATGCGGAAGGACTCCCCTTCGTCTTTGTCGCGGATGAAGCGTTTGCATTGTCAAGCCATCTGATGCGGCCATTCCTGATGAGGACCCTTACCCCGGACCAGAGGGTCTTTAATTACCGACTGTCCAGAGCCCACAGAGTGGTGGAGAATGCCTTTGGGATCATGGCCAGCTGCTTCCGCCTCTTTTTGACACCTATCCACATGGCGGAATATAAACTGAACCACATTGTGCTTTCCTGCTGCATTTTGCACAATTTTTTAAAAAGGCATACCACCAACTATGTTGTGTCTGTTGGCCCTGATGCAGACATCCCACAAAATGCCAACCTGACAGCCCTTGAAGCTGCACGTCCTGGCTTGCCCCCCCTAAACGCCCGCAAAGTCAGAGAGAGATATATGGAGTACTTTGTGGGTAGGGGGGGCCATTGATATGCCATACAATGTGTGAGAGGCATTTTTTTATAAATTTATTTTGGAAACTGAACTAAGATTTGTTTTCATTTACTGCTTGGGTTTCTTGTAGGTGTGTTCTAGCTTATTTTATGGTTTCTTTTTGGGCCTTTATCTTCAACAGTGTAAACGCACTTTCTGGGCGAGAGGAGGTTACAGTCTCTTCTTCCTAAAAAGAATCTTCTCATGTTGTGGGTCTGATACATACTAGTTTTTCTAGGTAAGGTATGTAGTGCATTACTGACCCCAAAAATAATCCTTTTCAGCACCATGACAGAAATGTGTGGATTCCTGAAAATGGCGTGATGGGTGGTTTATTACAAAGCACCGTGGGTGTAATTTCCAAAAGACAAATCCACTATCCACTACAAGTGCACTGCAAAAGTGCACCTGAAACTGCACTTGGAGTGCAAAGTGGATTAGCCTTTAGTAAATAACACCCATTGTCACCAAATTCAACAACTTTTGATGCAAATAATGCTTTTGGGGTTTGGAATAAGGAAGCCACACATTGTTGATACGGTAAAACTTTATTTCAAGCACATTCACAAGTGCCTTTCCAAAAGGCTTTTCCAAACTAAAAACATATTTGGTGTTTATAACATTCTTTAATAACATTAATAACTTGGTGCATTTGTGTAAACAGGCATGTATCAAAGCAGAACATACTGAACACAGGAACTTACAAAGTTCAACTTTGAAAAGTGAAGACAAGATCAGGCATGACTATGTCCAAACTGTATTTGATCTTGCCTTCATCACATGGGGTGTTACCCCTGGAAAAGCCAAATTTAGAAGATGCACACAATTTGGGGATGAAAGAACCCATGCCTAGAATGTCCAAATGTGCAATCTCCCATCATGGGGATCAATGTACGTAAGCATTGCTCCAACATGATGGGAGATAGCACATGTTGACACACTGTGTGCATCTTCCAAATTTGGCGATTTTCTTACGTTAAAATTTGTTTGTTTTCAAACCCAAAAATGTCTGGTAGCTAGTTTGTGGGGTTTCAGATTTTCCCTAAAACATCAATGATGTTCTTCATTTTTTGTTGAACATATTGATGTTTTTTTTTATATCATCTAGATCCCGATTGCACACCATTATCTCCCCGATGAGGACGTGTGCACTTTTACTGGTAGAATGCTATTCTTCTTCCACAACATCCACATCACCTAAAAATTAAAAAAAAAAATGTATTTTAAAGATGCAGGCATACATTGATTAGCTTACCTGTAGCTGTGGTATCCGACACTCGCCTGTTGTGGTGACAATTTCTCCAACTTCTACATTCTCTCCTTCCTCCTCCTCCTCTGCTTCTGGTGTTGGTATTTCCCCTTCTTTGGGAGGTGTGGGGTCCCTGGTGTCCTCAGACGTCCTGAGTCTTCTCTCCCCTATAAGAATGTACAAGGCACACCAATCTATGAGGGCAGAAATAGGAAATGTGAAACATTGCTTGGAAGTGACGTACAATTGTGTTTTTTGGCCAACTTCAAAGCCCAAAAACATAAATTTTGACACGCTGTAAAGCTGCAATACTTATTACCTGTTTGGTGCAAGTTTGTCAGATGGAGACACCCCTATAGTATCCACTGGAGCACATGTGTTGGACACCCTAATAAAAAGGGTGTTTGGGTGTCCCAGCACTAGTGCTCTAGAGTCCAGATGTGTAAACCTCTCCTTTACACTGAATCAAGTTTGCATTTCATTCTATTACAAACCCCTATAGCCAACAAACTTCCTTTGACTAGAAACAGGCCTGAAACAATGTAGTTAACTCAAACTTCACCAAACATCGTATTATAAGTGGGCGAACGATCGAGGTTTATTACGATCGATTGAACACACAAACATGAAAGTGGCCATTTTCAACTGTCCAACATTAAAAAACAAAGCACATGGAGCAGTATGCAAGCAAGAAAAATAAGATGAACACACGACAACTACTTACTTTTTTGAAGCACTCGCTTGATCTTTCTGTACTGATCGTGCTCCCTGAGTTTCAGGTCTGACCAGCGTTTCCTCAGTTGATCCATGGATCGTCGTAACCAAAAATTCTTCTGCAGACAACTTTAGCCATGATCTTGGCCTTTCTGACATTTGGGTTGGGGTAAGGCCCACACTTCCCATCATAGTCGCTCCTCTTCAATATGTCCACCATCTCCAACATTTCTCCAAAAGACATATTTGAGGCCTTAAATCTTCTCCTCCGGGATCGGGATGTTTCTGGCTCCGGGCTTTCCTTGTCCTCCTCCTCATTGCTGGAATAGTTAGTGCGCACCTGCTGTGTCCCCGTCATGTGCTCTCCCCACTGCGCCGTAAAGAGAAGGGGCGGGGAATAGTTGAGAAAGATCATCAGGGGCGGGCGTGTCGTACGGACGATCTGTGAGCAGAGAGCTGACGCATGCAACGAGCGCTAAAACGAAGGTACAATTTGAACTTGGTACATCACTAGCCTAGACTGCTTCTAGATTGAGGCTTATTTGGGTACAAGATTAGGAGAGTTTAGCCTGACATTATTATGGTTGGTCTTGCAGAAAATACTATGGACCCTTTTAAGTTTCCTTTTTTCAATGAGCTGATAATTGATGAGCTCAAGGCGATGCCCTGCCTGTGGCAGAATTCCCACCCCGATTATTTGAATCTAACCAAAAGGAAGGCAGCGCTGGAGAAACTACTCTGTTACGTTAAAATCATGGTCCCCACGGCAGACATCACCTATGTGATGGTCAAAATTGGTGCCCTGAGGAGCACCTATCTGAGGGAGCGCTAGAGGTTCCAGCATTCCTTGCGATCAGGAGAACCAAATGCCATTTTATGTTCCCAGGATGAAGTTCTACGAGAGGCTACATTTTCTGGCAAACCAGAGGGAACCCATGCCATCACCCTTCCATCTTCCTTCAAGGCTTCCCCCCCCCCCCCAGCTGAGGCTTCGGATGTCCAACCTGGGCATTCCAGGCAGCAACATGTGGAGAGGCCCAGCTTGAGACAGGTATAGCATTGGTGAACATATTTCTTGACGTACATTTAATGATGTTAACTAGATGTTATTATTGATCAGTTAAGTTGTGATTTAACAAAGTGGTTGACATATCAAAAGACAGTAGTGACCAAAAAGGATTGGCCAAGAATGAAAAATGCTGGGGACATAGATGTCATCTGATCTTCCTGATCGCTTGGACTTCTGGACCAGATTGTACTCCCTCAGATATGTTAAAAGTACACAAATAAATGTGTGATGGGTGCGCTTATATCAACCTTACAACAGGATTTGATAGACCTGTGTGACACTTGAATTATATGGTATATAAACCGTGAACGTGATGTGTATAAAACCGTGTAGTGCGGTGATTTAAAATTTGTATTTAGACCCCAAACAGGTAATGTTTAAACAAGGGGTTAAATAGTTGACAAGAATCTGTCAAATTGCTTCTGTGAAAAAGGGTTAAATAATTGACATCAATCTGTCAAATTACTTCTGTGAATTGTGGAACATCCTTTGGTGATTAGCCTTGATTAATTAAATGATTGAATGAGTGGGGCACTTAAAAGATAGCTATTAGTAGATATCAGTTTCCTATTATACAATATGTAGCTAGTGCCAATAAATAAACAAACACAATTTGATTAGGTTTAAAATAATAAACGCTGTATTGGTTACAGCCGCCAATACTCAAATTATTGAATAATAATCCTATGCCATATCCTCCCAGGCTGGATCAATACTTAATATTGCATGCCGCAAGAAAATAAAATGCTGGAAGTTTCTGCTTTATACACAGAATAACATACAGGCATATGGAGAAAGGAGAAAGGGAAAATAAACTGTCACTTTCCTTTTTTGCTGACACCTCCAGGTGTTTACTCGTCCTCTGCCTTTAGTGCTGTGCTTGCAGACACTTCCAGTTGATTTGCATATATAGAGAAAAAGAAACATACACCAATTGCGCAGTATTTCCCAGACAATGTGTATGTGTGTTGTAGCCAGTGAGCGGTATTGTACTCACATGCACCCGGTATTAATGAAGCGGTAGCCGAATGCTTGTCAGGCTTATGTTACAGGGCTGAGTGCCCTGCTTGTCCACACTCTGCGTGCTATGGTGACGTCACTAGGCTCCTCCTATTCCCGACGCGTTGCATTACAGTCACGTAACGTTTTCAAGGGATAATGAGCCCTGTGACAGCTGAGGATATTTATAGGGCAACTGATAGCGTGCGGGTTACCAATTTGTGCTCATCATCCACATTCAGCATACCGCTGTGACCAGGTGCTGCGGAGATCCTATGCTTAACTGGTTGTATGCCAGATAAGACTTTGTGGAATGAGTAGATTTGTTTAGCCGACAAGTAGATCTGTGTGTGTGTGTGCTGAACTTTATTTGAAAAATATGTGAATAGATAAAATTGGTTAAAAACTTATGATTATGTGTGTATGTGTATCATGTGGATGTGAAAAAGTGAAACTAGAATTGTGTGTAAAAACGGGAAAAAAATGGAAATAAAACATTTAAAAAACATATGTAGTAAAAAATAATAAAAAAATAAACTAATAAAAATAAAATAAAAAAAAAAATATATATATATAATAAAGAATAAAAATAAAGATAAAAATAAATAAAGAAATATATAAAAATAAAAATAAAAAATAATAAAAATAAAATAAATGTAAAAATGGATAAGGGATAAAAATAACTAAAAATGCAATATGAGCAGTAGTTTTTGCATACTTAAATCGGGACAACAGAGAGAATATATAGAGATGTATAATAACTCAAAGAGCCACTCCATTTAAGGAGGAAACTTTATAGTTGGGGAATTTTGGTGTGATTTGGACCGGATTCCAATGCTTTTTATGGGCTGACTGCCAGGAGCGCTAAGACTTATACAGTAACATAGTATATCAGGTATTGGTCTAAAAAATATAGTTATAAAATTACTGTAAAAGTGTATATAAATATAAAAATATATATATATATATATTAAAAAAGGGGGATGCACGTATAAAATGGAGGGTAAAAATACTCAAAAAAATTGTATTTTTAAAATTATTTTAAAAGTCAGATATAAAGCAGTTTAGATCAAAGTCAATGTTTAATCCTGCTGGCGCAAAGCTGTTAATCTCATATATCCATCTTGACTCGCTTTTGCTGAGTTCTCTGACTTTGTGGCTACCTCTCCAATTCGGTTTATATTTCTCAATTGCCCAAAACTTCAACTCTGATGGGTCTTTATTGTGTACTTGTGCAAAATGTCTGGATACACTGTGCTTTGGAAAACCAGCTTTAATATTTTGCACATGCTCCCTTAAACGCTTCCACATAGGTCTTTTGGTTCTTCCTATGTATTGAAGGGAGCATGAACACTCAAGCATATACACAACCCCCTCTGTTCTACATGTGATAAAGTCTTTTATTTCATATTCCCTTTTGGTACTCGAAGACATGAAGTTGTTACATTTTCTTCCTCCTTGTTTGGTATTTGTGCATGCATAGCAGCGTTTACAGGGATAAAAACCTTTTCCTTGGAAAAATTACAAGTTAATGTTTTTTGGTGGATCTGGGACATTCTTTGCTATTAGATCACGCAGTGTTGGGGCTTTCCGATAGATAAAACGCGTTTTTTCTGGTAGAATTTCTTTCAATTGTCTATCTGCTTGTAATACTGACCAGTGTCTTTTTATTATTCCCTCGATCTTTTTATGCTGTATATGGAAATTAAAGATCATGGGAATTTCTGCATAATTCTGTGTGTTACGGTCCTTGTCCTTTATGAGCGTTTCTCTGGGGATCCTTGATACTTCTTCTATTTTTGTATTTATGAACTCCTCACTGTAGCCTTTCTGTTTGAATTTGTTGCCTAATTCCTTGGCTTGTTCCAGGTACCCTTCTTTATCGCTACAGTTTCTCCTAAGTCTGATTAACTGCCCTTTTGGAATATTTATTAACCATGGACTATGGTGACAGCTGTCCGTAGGAATGTAGCTATTTCTTTCTACGGTTTTGAAAAAAGTTTTGGTATGAAATCCTCCGTTTTTTAGTGTAATGTCTAGATCTAAAAACTTAATATTTGTATCGCTGGTGTCAAAAGTTAGTTTAATATTCCTTTGGTTATTGTTGAGTCTCTGGAAGAAGTTCTCCAAGCTATTCTGGTCCCCTTTCCATATTATGATGCAATCGTCTATAAATCTTTTGTATAGGGTCAGCTCTGGTGGATAGTTTAGATATAGAGCTTCTTCCTCCCAATTAGCCATAAAGATGTTTGCGACACTTGGGGCATATTTTGCCCCCATTCCAATTCCATTCAGCTGCCTGTAATATTCTTTGTTATACCAAAAATAATTATGCTGTATACCATAGGCTAAGCATCTCAAAATGAATCTTTTTTGCTTGGATGCTAGATTTGTCCATTTGTCCAGTGCCCATCTAGTTGATTTGATTGCATCGCTGTGATCTATAATGGTATATAAAGATGATACATCTGCCGTGGCTATTAAGTAATTGTCATCAGTATTTATTCGTGTTGTTTCTAGTATTTGGATGAGGTGTTTCGTATCCCTCAGATAAGATCTGGTTTGGGGTACTAATGGTTGGATAAAGCTATCCACATATTCACCTATCCTTGAATTTATAGATTGTATTCCGCTTATTATGGGTCTCCCTGGTGGCATGGTTTGGTTTTTATGGATTTTGGGGACAGTATATATAACCGGAACCCTGCATATATCAGGGACCAGGTATCTTTTCTCCTTTTTATTTAATATATGTTTCATGCTTCCTCTTTCTATTAGTTCAATCAGTTCTTCCTTATATTCTTTCATGGGGTTACCTTTGAGTTTAATATATGTATTAATATCATTCAGTTGGCCACTGAGTTCCTTGTTGTAGTATTCTTTTGCCATTATCACTATGGCTCCTCCTTTATCGGCTGGTCGTATTACCAATTCCTTTTTATCTTCCAGTTCCTTTATTCCCTTCCTGATATCTTCAGAATTCTTTGCCCTTTTAATTTTTAGTTTTTCAATATCCTGTGTGACCAGTCTATTAAAAACTTGCACATGCTCATTGTTAGTCACCTGTGGGTTGAATAGGGATTTATTCCTTAGAGAAGTATGTTCAACATTTCCTGATGCTTCTTGATGATTCCTTATGATGGATGTTGGCTTGTTAAGCATGTACTTCTTTATATTTAGTTTCCTGGTATATTTTTGAATGTCCACATAGGTGTCAAACTTATTTAAATTTCTTATTGGTGCATACTTTAAACCTTTGTCTAGTGTCCTTAATTCCGTATTGGTCAATTCTGTTCCACTTAGATTATATATTCCTTCTCCTATTTCTCTCTTTTTCGTTTGGACCTTCCGTCCTCCCCTGGTTCCTCTCTTGGATTTGGACTTCTTATGGTGCGTGGTGGGGTCCTTTCGTTTCGCGGAGGAGTTCTGTCCCTCCTGCGCTGGTCTAAAAAAGAGGAAGAAGTGCTAGGTTCTTCATGTCTCAAAGATTCATATCTATTGCTGGTGTAATTAGGGCTACCTCTGTAGTCCCTATGCGAGCGGTCCTGGTAGTTTTGGGATTGCTGCTGGTTGTGGTACTCCCTTGTGTCTCTGCTTTCATTATTCCCATAATTTTGATAATTTTGATGTCCCCTGTCATCATGTCCTCTATTATCATTATTCCTATACTGGTTTTGTGGTGGATTTTGGGGTCTTTGATTTTTATTACCCCCATTTTTCCAATGTGCATTTTTTGGGGATTTTGTCCATGGTTTTTTGTTTTTCCACCATGGTTTTGGTGTTCTAGGACCATTGTAGTCATCTCTCTGTACTCTCTGTTGTCCATTTTCATTTTGTCTTACATGTCGCTCAGGGGACCTATATGCATAGTCCCTACTTGGGGATCTGATTCTTACTTCTCTCGCTGGTGACGAAGTTATTGAATCTGATCTTCCGTCTTTTAAATTCAGTTGCCATTTATATGCTTGTTGTAGCTTATAATCATTTGTATCTCTCATGTATTTACGTTTCTTTCTCTGTTTTGCAACATTAACTAAACAACTAAACAGAGTATTAGAACAAAAGGATATTGAAATAAAACAGAGAAAGAAACATAAATACATGAGAGATACAAATGATTATAAGCTACAACAAGCATATAAATGGCAACTGAATTTAAAAGACGGAAGATCAGATTCAATAACTTCGTCACCAGCGAGAGAAGTAAGAATCAGATCCCCAAGTAGGGACTATGCATATAGGTCCCCTGAGCGACATGTAAGACAAAATGAAAATGGACAACAGAGAGATGACTACAATGGTCCTAGAACACCAAAACCATGGTGGAAAAACAAAAAACCATGGACAAAATCCCCAAAAAATGCACATTGGAAAAATGGGGGTAATAAAAATCAAAGACCCCAAAATCCACCACAAAACCAGTATAGGAATAATGATAATAGAGGACATGATGACAGGGGACATCAAAATTATCAAAATTATGGGAATAATGAAAGTAGAGACACAAGGGAGTACCACAACCAGCAGCAATCCCAAATCTACCAGGACCGCTCGCATAGGGACTACAGAGGTAGCCCTAATTACACCAGCAATAGATATGAATCCTTGAGACATGAAGAACCTAGCACTTCTTCCTCTTTTTTAGACCAGCGCAGGAGGGACAGAACTCCTCCGCGAAACGAAAGGACCCCACCACGCACCATAAGAAGTCCAAATCCAAGAGAGGAACCAGGGGAGGACGGAAGGTCCAAACGAAAAAGAGAGAAATAGGAGAAGGCATATATAATCTAAGTGGAACAGAATTGACCAATACGGAATTAAGGACACTAGACAAAGGTTTAAAGTATGCACCAATAAGAAATTTAAATAAGTTTGACACCTATGTGGACATTCAAAAATATACCAGGAAACTAAATATAAAGAAGTACATGCTTATCAAGCCAACATCCATCATAAGGAATCATCAAGAAGCATCAGGAAATGTTGAACATACTTCTCTAAGGAATAAATCCCTATTCAACCCACAGGTGACTAACAATGAGCATGTGCAAGTTTTTAATAGACTGGTCACACAGGATATTGAAAAACTAAAAATTAAAAGGGCAAAGAATTCTGAAGATATCAGGAAGGGAATAAAGGAACTGGAAGATAAAAAGGAATTGGTAATACGACCAGCCGATAAAGGAGGAGCCATAGTGATAATGGCAAAAGAATACTACAACAAGGAACTCAGTGGCCAACTGAATGATATTAATACATATATTAAACTCAAAGGTAACCCCACGAAAGAATATAAGGAAGAACTGATTGAACTAATAGAAAGAGGAAGCATGAAACATATATTAAATAAAAAGGAGAAAAGATACCTGGTCCCTGATATATGCAGGGTTCCGGTTATATATACTGTCCCCAAAATCCATAAAAACCAAACCATGCCACCAGGGAGACCCATAATAAGCGGAATACAATCTATAAATTCAAGGATAGGTGAATATGTGGATAGCTTTATCCAACCATTAGTACCCCAAACCAGATCTTATCTGAGGGATACGAAACACCTCATCCAAATACTAGAAACAACACGAATAAATACTGATGACAATTACTTAATAGCCACGGCAGATGTATCATCTTTATATACCATTATAGATCACAGCGATGCAATCAAATCAACTAGATGGGCACTGGACAAATGGACAAATCTAGCATCCAAGCAAAAAAGATTCATTTTGAGATGCTTAGCCTATGGTATACAGCATAATTATTTTTGGTATAACAAAGAATATTACAGGCAGCTGAATGGAATTGGAATGGGGGCAAAATATGCCCCAAGTGTCGCAAACATCTTTATGGCTAATTGGGAGGAAGAAGCTCTATATCTAAACTATCCACCAGAGCTGACCCTATACAAAAGATTTATAGACGATTGCATCATAATATGGAAAGGGGACCAGAATAGCTTGGAGAACTTCTTCCAGAGACTCAACAATAACCAAAGGAATATTAAACTAACTTTTGACACCAGCGATACAAATATTAAGTTTTTAGATCTAGACATTACACTAAAAAACGGAGGATTTCATACCAAAACTTTTTTCAAAACCGTAGAAAGAAATAGCTACATTCCTACGGACAGCTGTCACCATAGTCCATGGTTAATAAATATTCCAAAAGGGCAGTTAATCAGACTTAGGAGAAACTGTAGCGATAAAGAAGGGTACCTGGAACAAGCCAAGGAATTAGGCAACAAATTCAAACAGAAAGGCTACAGTGAGGAGTTCATAAATACAAAAATAGAAGAAGTATCAAGGATCCCCAGAGAAACGCTCATAAAGGACAAGGACCGTAACACACAGAATTATGCAGAAATTCCCATGATCTTTAATTTCCATATACAGCATAAAAAGATCGAGGGAATAATAAAAAGACACTGGTCAGTATTACAAGCAGATAGACAATTGAAAGAAATTCTACCAGAAAAAACGCGTTTTATCTATCGGAAAGCCCCAACACTGCGTGATCTAATAGCAAAGAATGTCCCAGATCCACCAAAAAACATTAACTTGTAATTTTTCCAAGGAAAAGGTTTTTATCCCTGTAAACGCTGCTATGCATGCACAAATACCAAACAAGGAGGAAGAAAATGTAACAACTTCATGTCTTCGAGTACCAAAAGGGAATATGAAATAAAAGACTTTATCACATGTAGAACAGAGGGGGTTGTGTATATGCTTGAGTGTTCATGCTCCCTTCAATACATAGGAAGAACCAAAAGACCTATGTGGAAGCGTTTAAGGGAGCATGTGCAAAATATTAAAGCTGGTTTTCCAAAGCACAGTGTATCCAGACATTTTGCACAAGTACACAATAAAGACCCATCAGAGTTGAAGTTTTGGGCAATTGAGAAATATAAACCGAATTGGAGAGGTAGCCACAAAGTCAGAGAACTCAGCAAAAGCGAGTCAAGATGGATATATGAGATTAACAGCTTTGCGCCAGCAGGATTAAACATTGACTTTGATCTAAACTGCTTTATATCTGACTTTTAAAATAATTTTAAAAATACAATTTTTTTGAGTATTTTTACCCTCCATTTTATACGTGCATCCCCCTTTTTTAATATATATATATATATTTTTATATTTATATACACTTTTACAGTAATTTTATAACTATATTTTTTAGACCAATACCTGATATACTATGTTACTGTATAAGTCTTAGCGCTCCTGGCAGTCAGCCCATAAAAAGCATTGGAATCCGGTCCAAATCACACCAAAATTCCCCAACTATAAAGTTTCCTCCTTAAATGGAGTGGCTCTTTGAGTTATTATACATCTCTATATATTCTCTCTGTTGTCCCGATTTAAGTATGCAAAAACTACTGCTCATATTGCATTTTTAGTTATTTTTATCCCTTATCCATTTTTACATTTATTTTATTTTTATTATTTTTTATTTTTATTTTTATTTTTATTTTTTTATATTATTTTTTATTTTTTTTTATTTTTATTCTTTATTTTATATTATATATTATATATATATATATATTTTTTTATTTTTTTTATTTTTATTAGTTTATTTTTTTATTATTTTTTACTACATATGTTTTTTAAATGTTTTATTTCCATTTTTTTCCCGTTTTTACACACAATTCTAGTTTCACTTTTTCACATCCACATGATACACATACACACATAATCATAAGTTTTTAACCAATTTTATCTATTCACATATTTTTCAAATAAAGTTCAGCACACACACACAGATCTACTTGTCGGCTAAACGAATCTACTCATTCCACAAAGTCTTATCTGGCATACAACCAGTTAAGCATAGGATCTCCGCAGCACCTGGTCACAGCGGTATGCTGAATGTGGATGATGAGCACAAATTGGTAACCCGCACGCTATCAGTTGCCCTATAAATATCCTCAGCTGTCACAGGGCTCATTATCCCTTGAAAACGTTACGTGACTGTAATGCAACGCGTCGGGAATAGGAGGAGCCTAGTGACGTCACCATAGCACGCAGAGTGTGGACAAGCAGGGCACTCAGCCCTGTAACATAAGCCTGACAAGCATTCGGCTACCGCTTCATTAATACCGGGTGCATGTGAGTACAATACCGCTCACTGGCTACAACACACATACACATTGTCTGGGAAATACTGCGCAATTGGTGTATGTTTCTTTTTCTCTATATATGCAAATCAACTGGAAGTGTCTGCAAGCACAGCACTAAAGGCAGAGGACGAGTAAACACCTGGAGGTGTCAGCAAAAAAGGAAAGTGACAGTTTATTTTCCCTTTCTCCTTTCTCCATATGCCTGTATGTTATTCTGTGTATAAAGCAGAAACTTCCAGCATTTTATTTTCTTGCGGCATGCAATATTAAGTATTGATCCAGCCTGGGAGGATATGGCATAGGATTATTATTCAATAATTTGAGTATTGGCGGCTGTAACCAATACAGCGTTTATTATTTTAAACCTAATCAAATTGTGTTTGTTTATTTATTGGCACTAGCTACATATTGTATAATAGGAAACTGATATCTACTAATAGCTATCTTTTAAGTGCCCCACTCATTCAATCATTTAATTAATCAAGGCTAATCACCAAAGGATGTTCCACAATTCACAGAAGTAATTTGACAGATTGATGTCAATTATTTAACCCTTTTTCACAGAAGCAATTTGACAGATTCTTGTCAACTATTTAACCCCTTGTTTAAACATTACCTGTTTGGGGTCTAAATACAAATTTTAAATCACCGCACTACACGGTTTTATACACATCACGTTCCCGGTTTATATACCATATAATTCAAGTGTCACACAGGTCTATCAAATCCTGTTGTAAGGTTGATATAAGCGCACCCATCACACATTTATTTGTGTACTTTTAACATATCACTCACGTGTGGGAACACTTTTTTATGGGTTTGCAGCTGTATCATTTGGCCATCTTAAAACATTAATGGTCCTCTGATTTTAATCCTCACTAGCGCTTAAGTAACCCTATTTTTACTCCCTCAGATATGTACTCCTCATGCCACCAATTTTGCTATTACATATTTGATGTCTGCCGTGGGGACCAAAAGGCTTCGCGAAATGGACCAGTTTCTCCAGCGTTGCCTTCCTGTTTATTTTGTTTATGACACCGAATAAAGTTTTTTTTTGGTTTGAAGAAATCCTTGCCTATGTGTTTTACTTCAAAAAGGACAGTTTATTTGTGAGTAGGCAGGTACATTTCACAAATCAGAAAGTCAAATTAACAAGGGGCACCAACACCAAACAACCTCATACTGAATTTAGCCAAAAAATACAAATGACATTCTTGAGATCTGACGTGAAATAAGGAAAAGGAATAAAGAAAGAAGTGTGGGAGAAGTCAGTGTGAATATGAGCAGCTAAAAAACGTAATTCTTCTTGCATTGTAAAAAAAAAAAGAGAATGCGCTACATTAAACAAATTTTAACATTGCAGCGTGACGAATGTGCTCTGTCGATTTAGGAACAGTAGTTTTACCTGACCGAGCACTTTCGTCAGAGAATGTCTTCTGAGCATGCGTGGCACTTTGTCCGTCGGACTAGGCTACACACGATCGGAATTTGCGCGATCGGATTTTGTTGTCGGAAAATTTGAGAGCAGGATCTCAAACTTTTTCCGTTGGAAAGTCCGATGGGGCCCACACGCGGTCGGGTTTTCCGACAACATGGTCCGATAGGACATTTTCCGTCGGAAAATTCAGACCGTGTGTACGGGGCATTAGACTGGGATGCCATTAAAGTTCATGTGTGTGTAAAGTCAGGTGTGCCAATACTTTTGGTAATATAGTGTATGTATGTCCCCAGGTGCAAATGTTTGGGTTTTGTGTTACAGATCTGAACACAGTAAATGAGTATTATAAACCTGTCTCCTTTTGAAAACAATGCTGCATTCAGATTCGTAAATAACAAATGCTTCTAAATGCATTTTGTTATGGCCGTGTGAATGAAGCTTAGTAATTTATGCACATACGCATGTATACACGCATATGTTGCAACACTGGCAGCTTACGCACATACGCATGTATACACAAGATCTTTACGGAACATTTTAATCAAGATCATGAGTATAAACATCAGTAAATTATTACATCATTGCACCAAATTTTCTTTTGTTCTTTTATGGCTCTATACTCAATCTCATCGCTGTATTACTGATCTTTATGCTGCTGTGTGCATTATTTTATAGACAACAATGTACCTGTGTTCAGTACAATAAAAAAAAAAAAAAAATGCATTTTGGTACTCCCATGTGCAAGAGGCTTAAAAGAAACAAAAAGGCTGTCATTGCTTCCCCTCTCTCTTCCAAGGCTATGGGGGTTATTTACGAAAGGCAAATCCACTTTGCACTGAAAGTGCACTTGCAAGTGCAGTCGCTCTAAATCTAAGGGGTAGATCTGAACTGAGTATAAGCTCTGCTGATTTTATTATCCAATCATATGCAAGCTAAAATGCTGTTTTTTTTTTTCTTGCGTGTCCCCCCTCGGATCTACAGCGACTTTACCTTCATGTGCACTTTCAGTCCAAAGTGAATTTTCCTTTAGTAAATAACCCCTTATGTGACTAACTGTCAAGCTGACACCTAGTCACTGACCAGAAATTAGTATGTGGATAATGACGTCTGACCTTACATTGACTCTCTGGATATACATATTTTCTATTTAAGTGTGTTGTTTTTTTATTTCTTTGTTGGTTGAACTGGATGGATTTTTTAAACAGATTAACTATGTAACTATGTATATAAAAAATGGGGAAATATGCATGTGTAGCACTAACCCCTGAAGGAGCTGCTGGTTTTGTTTGGGCTTACCGTTACCTTCTTGACCTTGTATACGTCTAGGTGTTTCCCGAGGTAGATGGCCCAAAGAACTGTAGAAACTGACACTGGATCCGTTTTGGGATTTTTATTTGCAAAAAGGTAGACAAACACAGTCTCTCCCTATAGGGTAGAGGGTATAGGTAGAAAGTTCAGGTACTCTGAATGTCTCTGACTATAGAATCAACTGGATTGTCACAGCTATCAGATAGACCTCCTCTCACTAAGCCTAGCAGCCAATAGGGTGTTCAAATAAAGCAAAGTCTCTGCCACAGACTTGGTTGTAGAACTTGTGAATAAAGTCTCTGCCACAGACTTGGTTGTAACTGAAGGATGTAGACAAACTTAAAGAGCCCTCATACAGTACCAGTATCTTGCAGCCGGTCTGGCGATACCGTACCAGCGTAGTTTCACTTGGTGTCTTTCAACTTAGCTTCCAGGCTCTTACTGAGGAACCAGCCTTATGTGTGGCCCTCTCCCTTTCTCAGTTGCTGGGCCTCTCCACAGACGAGACGGCACTGGACCACCTTGGAATCCTCCTTCCAGTTACTTTGCCTCGGGCTAGCCAGCCCTGAGACTCGGAATTGGATGGATCCACACCCCAGGCCATGAGGGCCCTGAGGGCTGGTCAGACCAGGACCAAACAGACAGAAAGATCTTCTGGACCGGAACCCAGAAGCACGTGATCTCAGTACCTTAAGTACCCTCTCCCAGAATGCACAGCAAGACGACACTCACACTGATTGGTTCCGAGAGAGATTGGCACTCAATGCGCCCAGCCAAACTGCGTTCTAGTACTTGCCAGAAGTCACAGCGACACCTATGGCCAAGCAAAACCCAGTGCAATCCAACCAGACTGGTACTGAAACCATAATTTGGTACAATTAACCCTAAAACCCAACTGTGGTTCCAGGAACATTAAATTTACAAAACACATAGCGCGTGCTCGTCAGGAGCCCGGCGCTACACATGTATTACAGAGATGGATTAAATCTTTTTTTAGATTTTGCCTTTAAAATATACTTTTATGCCAGCTCCAAACATAACAAAAAAATGATTTACTTGTACTTATTAAAGAACTGTAGATAATATTTGAATGTGTCATAGAAACATTTCCCAGTATAACAGATTTATTTCTGCTGTAGGCTGGCATTTTTTACAGTGAATTCTGCTTGCAGACATCAGAAGTACAGATGCTAGCAAATGTGATTGCTGCCAGATATTTTTCTTACACCAATAGTCCCTCATATTCTGAGAATTCTTGTTGATATGACTTGATAAAATGTTGAACCACCATTATCTTGGGAGAGCTAGTTAAGTTTAGACATGTGCATTGCCGAAAAATTTGTTCATTTTTGTTTCATTCGTTTTTTTTCCCCGGGTCATTTGTCATGATCGAAATTCGTTATTTTGAATAAATTCGTAAAAATTCTAAAATCCGAAAATAAGAGCGAAAAATCGAAACAATGAAAATCCGAAAATAAGAACAAAAATTAGAAAATTCTAAAATCCGAAATAATAATTAACTAACTAATAATAACTACCTATTAAATTATAGGTATTGGAATTTCCTTTCAAATTTGGCTGTTAGTGAAGGTAGCGAATACGAATTTATCCGAAGTTACGAGTTATCCAAAATAACGAATGCCGCATCTAAGCTAATGGAAGGTAACAAATTAATAATGATTAATAATAATAATAAAAAAAAAATATATATATATATATATATATATATATATATATATATATATATATATATATATATATACACAGTGCCTTGTGAAAGTATTCGGCCCCCTTGAACGTGTCAACCTTTTGCCACATTTCAGGCTTCAAACATAAAGATATCAACTTTTAATTTGTTGTGAAGAATCACCAACAAGTGGGACACAATTGTGAAGTGGAACGAAATCTATTAAATTTTTGAGACTTTTTTAACTAATAAAAAAATGAAAAGTGGGGCGTGCAAAATTATTCGGCCCCCTTGCGTTAATACTTTGTAGAGCCACCTTTTGCTGCGATTACAGCTGCAAGTCGATTGGGGCATGTCTCTATCAGTTTTGCACATCGAGAGTCTGAAATTCTTGCCCATTCTTCCTTGCAAAACAGCTCGAGCTCAGTCAGGTTGGATGAAGAGCGTTTGTGAACAGCAGTTTTCAGCTCTTTCCACAGATTATCGATTGGATTCAGGTCTGGACTTTGACTTGGCCATTCTAACACCTGGTTACGTTTTATTTGTGAACCATTCCTTTGTAGATTTTGCTGTATGTTTGGGATCATTGTCTTGTTGGAAGATAAATCTCCGTCCCAGTCTCAGGTCTTTTGCAGACTCCAACAGGTTTTCATCCAGAATGGTCCTGTATTTGGCTGCATCCATCTTCCCCTCAATTTTAACCATCTTCCCTGTCCCTGCTGAAGAAAAGCAGGCCCAAACCATGATGCTGCCACCACCATGTTTGACAGTGGGGATGGTGTGTTGAGGGTGATGAGCTGTGTTGCTTTTACGCCAAACATATCGTTTTACATTGTGGCCAAAAAGTTCGATTTTGGTTTCATCGGACCAGAGCACCTTCTTCCACATGTTTGGTGTGTCTCCCAGGTGGCTTGTCCCCAGAGAGCACAACTTACATCAGGGTCCCCACACAGACCCCCCCTTACATCAGGGTCCCCAGAGAGCCTCCCCTACATTAGGGTCCCCAGAGACCCCCCCCCCCTACATTAGGGTCCCCAGAGAGCCCCCCTTACATCAGGGTCCCTAGAGAGCCCCTCCTTACACAGGGTCCCCAGAGAGCCCCCCCTCTGACATTAGTGTCCCCAGGGGGCCCCCTCTTACTCAGTGTCCCCAGAGGGCCCCGTCTTTACATCAGTGTCCCCAGAGGGCCCCGTCCTTACATCAGTGTCCCCAGAGGGCCCCCCCTCTTACATTTGGGCCCCCAAACAGCTGTCTCCCCCCCTTGCAGAGATTCCCCTGTACCTGGCTGGTGGTGGTGGGAGGCTGATTGTTGTCCTATGGACAGACTTTCTTCTTGCCACTCTTCCATAAAGGCCAGATTTGTGCAGTGTATGACTGATTGTTGTCCTATGGACAGACTCTCCCACCTCAGCTGTAGTTCTCTGCAGTTCATCCAGAGTGATCATGGGCCTCTTGGCTGCATCTCTGATCAGTCTTCTCCTTGTCTGAGCTGAAAGTTTAGAGGGACAGCCAGGTCTTGGTAGATTTGCAGTGGTCTGATACTCCTTCCATTTCAAAATGATGGCTTGCACAGTGCTCCTTGGGATGTTTAAAGCTTGGGAAATCTTTTTGTATCCAAATCCGGCTTTAAACTTCTCCACAACAGTATTGCGGACCTGCCTGGTGTGTTCCTTGGTCTTCATGATGCTCTCTGCGCTTTCAACAGAACCCTGAGACTATCACAGAGCAGGTGCATTTATACAGAGACTTGATTACACACAGGTGGATTCTATTTATCACCATCAGTCATTTAGGACAACATTGGATCATTCAGAGATCCTCGCTGAACTTCTGGAGTGAGTTTGCTGCACTGAAAGTAAAGGGGCCGAATAATTTTGCACGCACCACTTTTCAGTTTTCTATTTGCTAAAAAAGTTTAAAATATCCAATAGATTTCGTTCCACTTCACAATTGTATCCCACTTGTTGGTGATTCTTCACAAAAAATTAAAAGTTGATATCTTTATGTTTGAAGCCTGAAATGTGGCAAAAGGTTGAAAAGTTCAAGGGGGCCGAATACTTTTGCAAGGCACTGTATGTATATATATATATATATATATATATATATATATATATATATATATATATATATATATATATATATATATATATATATACACTATTTTGCACAGAGGAATGGGCAAAAATTTCACTCTCTAGATGTGCAAAGCTGGTAGAGACATATCCAAAAGACTTGCTGCTGAAATAGCAGCAAAAGGTGGTTCTACAAAGTATTGACTGAATACAAATGCACGCCACACTTTTCACATATTAATTTGTAAAAAATTTTGAAAACCATTTATCTTTTTCTTTCCACTTCACAATAATGTGTCACTTTGTGTTGGTCTATCACATAAAATCCCAATAAAATACATTTACGTTTTTGGTTGTAACATGACAAAATGTGGAAAATTTCAAGAGATATGAATACTTTTTCAAGTCACTGTATGTAGATTATTTGCATGTGGCCAGATATGTACTGTGATTTGTAACCTCTTTTAAACTGCCCACTAGATGGCGCTTTTGGCTTTTTATACACACAGAAGTGGTGGGGGAAATCGCATGCGATTCGGACAGGAATCGCAACGCATTCCTTTTAAAATCTCATGTGGTTCTTTGCAGTGCGATTTGCACCCATTCATTTTGTACTGACACAAATTGCACTGCCAAGTATCGGTTTTGGTATCAGGAGTGTTTGGGCAAGTACCGATACTCACGCAAATGCTTGGTATTGCCACTAATATCGGTATCGGTGCATCCCTAACAATTTAATTTGTGTCTCATTAACCGCTTGCTGACCGTATAATTACATATACGGCGGCAAGGCAGCTCTGCTCTCCTAGTACGCGATCCTGCACTTCCGGGTCTGGGGCGTGCATGTGCCCTGCTGACGACCCGCACCCGCTGTGATTAGACACAGCGGGAGCTGATCTGCGGGTGCCACTGACTCAATGTCTGCCAGCACCTGCGAATCTGTCAGTAGGGAAGGCATTGATCCTGTGTTCCCGCAAAGCAGGAACACAGGATCAATGCCTTCCCCTAGTAAAAGTATCTCTCACACAGTACACAAGCACTGACTAGGCACACAGTTAACCCTTTGATCGACCCCTTCCCTGCCAGTGTCATTGGTACAGTGACAATGCATATTTTTATCACTGATCACTGTATTAGTGTCACTAGTTCCCAAAAAGTGTTCGTTAGTGTCCAATTTGTCCACTACAATATCGCAGTCCCACTATAAGTCACTGATCGCCTCCATTACTAGTAAAAATAAATAAATAAATAAAAATTCAATAAATATAGCCCATAGTTTTGTACATGCTATAACTTTTGCGCAAACCATATTGGGATTTTTTTTACTAAAAATGTGTAGCACAATACATATTGGCCTAAATTGATGAGGAAATTTGTTTTTTACATTTTTTATTGGGTATGTTTTATAGCAGAAAGTAAAGTATTTTTTTTCAAATTGTCTGTCTTTATTTTGTTTATAGCACAAAAAAAAAAAAATGCAAAAGTGATCAAATACCACCAAAACAAAGCTCTCTTTGTGGGATAAAAAGGACATCAATTTTTTTTGGGTACAGCATCGCACGACTGCGCAATTGTCAGTTAAAGTAACACAGTGCCGTATCGCAAACAATGGACTGGTCAAAATCACATAAAATCATGATCATCTGAATGTTTACAACATAAGATTTTATTGTCACTCAATGGCAGCTACATAGATATTACTTTCTCAACATGCTTCACTAACAAATGGATTCATCAGGAGAAGTGTTGCTGAAACAATTATGCTGTATCAAAACAAATACATAAACAGGTAATTACTTAACTAAATTTAATTGAAAATATGACCCTTACATATTAGAAAATGTATGCATGCTTATGCTTTCAAGAAAGATCCACTTTTAATAAATTAAAGTGATTCTATATATTTTTTGCTGTAATCAAGTTTGGACCCATACCGACAGTGACAGTAGGAGAGACAAAAAGACTACAAAATAAATAAAATAACGTTTATTGATCTTTAACCACTTCCCTACCCACCCATAGTCATATGACGTCCACAAGGTGGATCTCCCATCCTGGGTGGACGTCATATGACGTCCTCCCATTCCCGGCCGCCTAGGGGGCGCACGCGTGCCGCCGGCGGTACGTGCGCGCAGCGTCGCTCGGGACCCGATGCGCGTGCCCGGCGGCCGCGATGTCCGCAGGGCACCCGCGATTGCCCGGGAAAACAGAAGGACCGTGGAGCTGTGTGTGTAAACACAGCTCCAAGTCCTGTCAGTGGAGAGGAGACCGATGGTGTGTTCCAGGTCTCCTCCCCTTGTGAGTCCCCTCCCCCCACAGTTAGAATCACTCACATAGGGAACATATTAACCTCTGCAGCGCCCCCTAGTATTAACCCCTTCTCTGCCAGTCACATTTACACAGTAATCACTGCAATTTTATAGCAACGATCGCTGTGTAAATGTGAATGGTCCCAAAAATGTGTCAAAAGTGTCAAGTGTCCGCCGCAATGTCGCAGTCACGAAAAAAAAATCGCAGATCGCCGCCATTACTAGTAAAAAAAAAAAATGCAATAAATCTATCCCCTATTTTGTAGACGCTATAACTTTTGCGCAAACCAATCTATATACGCTTATTACAATTTTTTTTACCAAAAATATGTAGAAGAATACGTATCAGCCTAAACTGAGTAAAAAAATCGTTTTTTAAAAAAAAAAATGGGATATTTACTATAGCAAAAAGTAAAAAAATATTGTGTGTTTTTTCAAAATTGTCACTCTTCTTTTGTTTATAGCGCAAAAAATAAAAAGCGCAGAGGTGATCAAATACCACCAAAAGAAAGCTCTATTTGTGGGAAAAAAAGGACGTCAATTTTGTTTGGGTGCAACGTCGCACGACCGTGCAATTGTCAGTTAAAGCGATGCAGTGCCGAATCGCAAAAAGTGCTCTGGTAAGGAAAGGGGTAAAATCGCTCGGGGCTGAAGTGGTTAATTGTTAATCTGTAATTTATATTTCTGTAGCACCTTTTTCCCTAGGGACTCAAAGTGCTTTATCTGCTGTTGGGGCAGATAGTGAGGCAGCCATCTTGGGCATGCTCAGTGGAATACCATCATAGGCCTAACATTAGAAATGATTGAACTAACCTGACAGCATGTCTTTAGAGTGTGGGAGGAAACTTGAGTACCTGGAGGAAAGCCACACAAGTACAGGAAGAATATGCATTTTTCATGTTGACAGTGTCCTGACCAAGGACCCCAGTGCTGCAAGTTAGAAGTGCTAACCACAAAGCCACTTTCACAAAGAAGTGGGAGAGAGATTGTTGAGGCCATGTATTCTGCATAATTTCAGTCAGAGAAAGAGTGGCTTGCATTAGGTAAAGTGGAAACTGCATCCCTATGTTAAGCTCACAGGAATTTGCCTTATTTTTGGCAGAGTCTGTTAGGACAGATTTACACGGATGACCTGAGGCATCCCAAGTCCGGCAGTAGACATTTCTGCTGCCATTTGTGTAAATTTTTTAAAAACATCATCTTAGATATATCTATAGCACCAACTGACAGTCTGTTGGTTGCCATAGTAAAATGTAGGGACCCTGCCTTAAGCTGCATTATCCCTATTTCAAATTTAGTGGGAATCTAGGCTGTAGTCAGCCTGGGCTCTATTTTTGTTTCTGCTTTCATTGTATTTCCCCTAAGTTCAAGGTTTTGTTTGCCTCTGACTGTTGCTGGGAATTGTCCTCGATACACAGAGAAAGAAGAAACAATATTGCTGATTTATGAATATTTATTTCTCCCTGGGAAATCGCTACAATGTTTATTGTCATTGGTGCATGCTGGGAAAAGATTTAAATATTAGATTTGTCCCCAATACTTGGAGAGGGATCATTGCCCCCTGGGCTGTTGCCAGGAGCAGTGTTGGAGGCCTTTGCCTCTCAAGCTTCCTGCCTGGGGACTGGGAGGGTCTATGCTGAAAGAGAAGCCCGAGCCTAGGGTCCAGAGAATCTATGCTGCCTTGTCGTCTCTATGGAACATCTATAAAAGAGACTATGCTACTGAGTGTCCTGGAGAGCAGAGTATAAGCTGTTGCTGGTAGACATGTGCAGAAAATTTGTTAAGTTTTTTTTGGATAAATTTGTTATGTAACTAACTATGTTGTGTTAATTTGTTTTGGAATTTGTTCAAGGTTCCCACTGGGTGGGAAAGAGGAGAGCTGGGGGTGTGTAAGGACGAGGGGTACCTGCCTGCTCCCTCGCCTTTCTGGCTAGGAGCGTATTCCTTTGATATTAGTTTTGGTGTTTGGCATAGTCTTCTGTCATTTTAAAAAGTGTTGCCAGCACGACCAAATTTTCCTGAACTTAGAGGGGTATTTCTTGCTTGGTGTATGAGTTCCCCCAATTTTTTGTTGCCATTTATTTTTTAATTTTGGGGTGGGGTTCCCTTTAAAATGCATATCAGACCCAAAGGACCCCCATGCTGTTTGTTTGTTTTTTAATTTTGAAATGCCGACAATTCTTTTGTTTGAATTCAGCTGTCAGCAGGGAAACCCGCTGTCAGCTGATGACAGTTACTATGACAGATGACTGACAGCTGATGACTGTTACTATTGTCATTTGGAGATCTGTCATCTGAATCTCTGAATAACTCCAAATTTGTCCAAATTTAAATTTGGTCCGAAACAAATTGCACATGTCTAGTTTCTGGCGAGTATTGCTGAAATTTCTGATTGCTCATTCTAGATGGTACTTGTGCTACCTGGTTGTGCTTAACAGTCTACCAATACAGGTTGCTAGTCTCAGTTTACTGGTTCATAGCCTGTGTTGACTGTTGCTATTAAAGTCTGGAGCCATTTTTCCATTATTTTTGGTATCCTGTGCTCTACTGAAATGTTTTAAATTGACTGCCATTAAATTCAACATAAGCTTTAGCATGTTTTATAGATCTGCCTGTAGACAACAAATTTCAGTCTCTGCCAGACTGCTAGATAATCTCATGTCTAAATGTCCAGAGCCATCCATCCCTGCTTGTCAAAGGAGAAGCAAATGAACAAGCTAAAAAAAAGGTCCAGTTGATATTGTTTCACCGATTATAAACCAGCATCAGAAGTATCTATAGAACTATAGTATGAAGGAATTGTACCTGCACATCTGTCTACCCTCAAGTTGATGACAACCTTAAAGAGAATGACATACAGTGAGACTGAGCAATCTATTACTCCTATGCCATCTTCACAAATTATGTTCACATATTCCAATACTATTAGAAAAATACCACACTAATGTTTTCACCTAAATTATACCTATATTTCTGCTTTTTTAATGTAAAGAGGTGGGGGAAAGAAATGAGACCACAAGTCTCAGGGATTTTTTGTATGTGGTATCTGGGGTAAGTGGGGGTAGATATAGACAACATCGATGTATATAAAAATATTTGAATTTTATTTCCCCATAGGGATAGAAAAAGACAAAGGACACAGATAATACATCTAATACTTTACATACATATGTGTTAATTCAGATGAAATTTGTGCAGAGCTTCACCATACTCGACATGTTTCACTCTGTGGAGTTTCTTTAGGAGATTCACAGGTTAAGCTCTAAGGTGTACTGAAATAACAGGGTTACATGAGAATGCGTCCTTTAAAATTTTTTACACAGATAAAATGTGCAGGGTTACAGAAATATAAGCGTTGGCTTTTTAACATATACATCTAATGAATTGAGCAGCTTACTACATAGTTTAGGTTACTTGGTATTTAATATATGGGGCATAGAAAGCAGATGGGGATAAGAAGATGGAAAGGAGAGAAACTTACCACATATACTTGGATAAATCTGGACAGGAATTGCACATAGTAATGTCAGTATTCTGATATAAAAACAGATTTCTGAGGAGAAGGTGATTCACTCCCAGGATGCCAAAGAGAACACATGGGTCGCTTGCAGAGAGACACACTAAAGAATTGAAATACATGTGATTTAGATTATATAGTAGGTAAAGGGAATAGGGCTCGACAGTGGCTGGTTCAAATATGACCAGGGTATTAATTTAGCAAGGTTTACCTGAAGGTTATATTAAGTGTGTATGTAGGTTGCTGAACCTGTATAATTAACAGATTCAGATATGGTGCAAAAGCGATTTACACCGGGTCCAAAAATTGTTTGAGATAATGAGTTATCTAAGAAACAAAAAGAATTATAGAGATCTCTGTGTGTTGGACACTTAATGGTAGGGTAGATATAGGCAGAGAGATGTTGAAAAGTCAACGTAATAAATACAGAAATGGTCTCTTACCCCTTTAGATAGTGACTGGTGGTTCCGGGCTTGGCGCAGGAGGAAGGGCGGATAAACCACCTTGCTTCCTCTTGTTGAAAGGGCTCCTGACAGGGAATGAATGGCTGGGGCGGGTGCCTTAAATAGAGGCTCTCCGACCCGGCGGCGTCTGACATCACCGCCGGGTCGCGGGCGCTGTAGCGGCAGCGTCTGGTGCTCAATGTCCGGTGGTGCGCATGCGCAGGCGACGAGCCCGTCGCCTGCATATGATGTCAGACGGCGCACCGCAGTGAGGCGCGCCGGAGGCCATCTTGAGAAATCCAGTTGCCCTTAAGTTAAACACAGGGGCAAGAATGGATACCTATCCCTAGTAAGGAATGTGTCTGTGAGTTGGAAGTCTCATCAGGTCACATCCAAAGAAGGGGGCCAGTCATTTGGTCATGGACAAACTGAGTCCAGGCGAGCCGAAAGTAAGGGGAGGCGGGGAGGAGCAGCAACTAAAGGATCAGTGTCACCGCTCATTACCCAGCAACCCCGGGGCGCCCGTACAAGCGGCTACATGTGCAGAGTAGGCATCCTGTGGCGAACACCTGGGAAATTATTTTAGTTAGGCATATGAATGCTAATAAAAGGAAGGTAGTTCCAAGTGATTACTGTTGGCAAATTTCTCCATCCATTCAACTCCCGATCTGCTTTAGTACAAAAACAGGTAACAATAAGTAATCTTACATATCATGTACATTAGACACAGTTAATGGGTCCATTTAAATAGTTTTGGCAAAGAGATAACAGAGAGAAATTTGGGTTTATAGATCCGTTTGTTCGGTAGAGTAATTTGTTTAGATGCATATATATAGCGCCAAAAGTTGCATTTATGGCATGGTTTGGTTCCTGAGTTTTTTTTTATGGAGTTTGAGCAACAAGGGACTATAAACCTAAATCCACCACTTTTCCTTCTTTACAAGGTAATCCCAATGTTTGGGCATTCACTCAACAAGTAACCAATGAAATTCGCAAAATGAAGTGGCACAATCCACCTCGATCCAATTTAACTTTACAACAAAAAGAAGCCCTACGCTCCTTAGAACTTGAAACAAATATAGTCATCAAACCCTCTGACAAGGGGGGAAACCTGGTCATTATGGACAAATGTCAATACGAGTTGATGGTCTCCAAGCTTCTACAAAATCGTGAATGGTACCGTAAAATACCTGAAAGCCATGTAAATTATACCATCGGCAAATTTAGACAGTTACTGAGCTCTGCTTTCTATCAAGATTTAATTACAAAAAAAACTTTTGACTTTCTAAACATTCTATTTCCCAAAACCCCAACACTATATGCGTTACCTAAAATCCATAAGAATGCCACCAATCCCCCAGGCCGCCCTATAGTTTCAGGAAACGGATGTCTTACTGAGAACGCCAGTGCCTTGGTGGATGATTTTCTTCGCCCACATGTTGAAGGCTTGGTCTCTTACCTACAAGACACTCGAGATCTATTAAGAGCCTTGGATGGGATCTCGATACCCCCTGACTCTTGGCTCGTTGCTCTCGATGTTGAAGCCCTTCTACAACTCCATACCCCATGACTTAGGTGTCAGAGTTGTGAAGGGCTTTATTTCCGAGAGCACCGAGTCATCAAGAAAGTATAATGAATTTATTCTCAAGTTGCTTGAGTTTATTCTCAATAACAAAATTTTTCTATTTGGACGCTCCCACTACCTCCAGATACAGGGCGTAACTATGGGGACCAAGTGTGCCCCATCCTACGCCAATCTGTATCTGGGGGGGTGGGAGCACCATTTATTCCATAGGGATGACATACAAATGTTTCTAGACCACATCCCAATCTGGAGAAGATACATCGATGATGTATTTTTCATCTGGACAGGTACAGAAGTTGACTTATTGACCTTCTTTGAAAAGCTTAAGATCCATAGCTACAACCTTAGCTTTACAATGGAAAAAAGCAAGTCAAAACTAACTTTCCTTGACGTTACAATTTTTGTGGATGAGGATGGAAACGTTGGAACCTCTCTCTACCGCAAATCATCAGCAGCAAATACCCTTTTGCATGCAACCAGTTCCCACCCCAGCTCCTTGGTGGCCAGTGTGCCATATGGGCAATACCTTCGTGTTAAACGCAATTGCAGTCAAGATTCACAATTTAAAGTGGAAGCCCAAAAATTACAGCAGCGTTTACAACACCGAGGCTATAGTCAAAAATGTCTAAAAAAAGTCATACCTCAAAGCCAAACGGCAAAATCGCTCTAATCTCATTCATGGAACTAAATCATCCCCAACTGACCCAGGCATTAGGATCATCACCCGCTTCTCTGGACACCATGTTCAGGTGTGTAAAATCTTTGATAAATACTGGTACCTGCTGAAGGCTGACCCTTTGGTCTCCAAACATGTAGGGGACCATCCTAAAATCACCTTTTAGAAGGTCTCAATCTCTCAGAGACTCTCTTGTACGTAGTCACTATGTCTCTACACAAGAGACTCAAACTCCATAAAAAAAAACTCAGGAACCAAACCATGTCATAAATGCAACTTTTGTCGCTATATATATGCATCTAAACAAATTACTCTACCGAACAAACGGATCTATAAACCCAAATTTTTGGTAAACTGTCAATCAGTTGGCATAGTATACATTATGCTATGTGAATGCACAGCCTTCTATATAGGAAAAACTAAACGTCCATTCTTTCACTGCATAAGGGATCATGTAACCCTTGTACGTGGAAAGAAGATGGAAACGCCAATCAGCCGCCACATGGGACTTTTCCATGCCGATGATGACCATAAAATGCACTTTTACGCACTCGAGCATGTACCTTCGGGAGAAAGGGGGGGTAACTACGATCGCATCTTACTTCAGCGTGAGGCTCGCTGGATTTTTGATTTGAAAGCCACCACCCCCCCAGGGTTAAATGATGCCCTAAGTTTTAAATCATTTCTCAAACAAATTTATGCATTTTTTTGATCCTTGCAGGAATTCAAAATTCCCTCCCCCCCCTTTTCTTCTTTTTCCAAATTGCCTTTTCTCTGTTATCTCTTTGCCAAAACTATTTAAATGGACCCATTAACTGTGTCTAATGTACATGATATGTAAGATTACTTATTGTTACCTGTTTTTATACTAAAGCAGATCGGGAGTTGAATGGATGGAGAAATTTGCCAACAGTAATCACTTGGAACTACCTTCCTTTTTATTAGCATTCATATGCCTAACTAAAATTATTTCCCAGGTGTTCGCCACAGGATGCCTACTCTGCACATGTAGCCGCTTGTACGGGGGCCCCGGGGTTGCTGGGTAATGAGCGGTGACACTGATCCTTTAGTTGCTGCTCCTCCCCGCCTCCCCTTACTTTCGGCTCGCCTGGACTCAGTTTGTCCATGACCAAATGACTGGCCCCCTTCTTTGGATGTGACCTGATGAGACTTCCAACTCACAGACACATTCCTTACTAGGGATAGGTATCCATTCTTGCCCCTGTGTTTAACTTAAGGGCAACTGGATTTCCCAAGATGGCCTCCAGCGCGCCTCACTGCGGTGCGCCGTCTGACGTCATACGCAGGCGACGGGCTCGTTGCCTGCGCATGCGCACCACGCGACACCGGACATTGAGCACCAGACGCTGCCGCTACAGCGCCCGCGACCTGGCGGTGATGTCAGACGCCGCCAGGTCGGAGAGCCTCTATTTAAGGCACCCGCCCCAGCCATTCATTCCCTGTCAGGAGCCCTTTCAACAAGAGGAAGCGAGGTGGTTTATCCGCCCTTCCTCCTGCGCCAAGCCCGGAACCACCAGTCACTATCTAAAGGGGTAAGAGACCATTTCTGTCTTTATTACGTTGACTTTTCAACATCTCTCTGCCTATATCTACCCTACCATTAAATGTCCAACACACTGAGAGATCTCTATAATTCTTTTTGTTTTTTAGATAACTCATTATCTCAAACAATTTTTTGACCCGGTGTAAATCGCATTTGCACCATATCTGAATCTGTTAATTATACAGGTTCAGCAACCTACATACACACTTAATATAACCTTCAGGTAAACCTTGCTAAATTAATACCCTGGTCATATTTGAACCAAGCACTGTCGAGCCCTATTTCCTTTACCTACTATATAATCTAAATCACATGTATTTCAATTCTTTAGTGTGTCTCTCTGCAAGCGTCCCATGTGTTCTCTTTGGCATCCTGGGAGTGAATCACCTTCTCCTCAGAAATCTGTTTTTATATCAGAATACTGACATTACTATGTGCAATTCCTGTCCAGATTTATCCAAGTATATGTGGTAAGTTTCTCTCCTTTCCATCTTCTTATCCCCATCTGCTTTCTATGCCCCATATATTAAATACCAAGTAACCTAAACTATGTAGTAAGCTGCTCAATTCATTAGATGTATATGTTAAAGAGCCAACGCTTATATTTCTGTAACCCTGCACATTTTATCTGTGTAAAAAATTTTAAAGGACGCATTCTCATGTAACCCTGTTATTTCAGTACACCTTAGAGCTTAACCTGTGAATCTCCTGAAGAAACTCCACAGAGTGAAACATGTCGAGTATGGTGTCTCTGCACAAATTTCATCTGAATTAACACATATGTATGTAAAGTATTAGATGTATTATCTGTGTCCTTTGTCTTTTTCTATCCCTATGGGGAAATAAAATTCAAATATTTTTATATACATCAATGTTGTCTATATCTACCCCCACTTACCCCAGATACCACATACAAAAAATCCCTGAGACTTGTGGTCTCATTCCTTTCCCCCACCTCTTTACAATTTTTCAAATATTGGGATTTTGGTATCGCCTCTAGTTCAATGACCTCATCTAGTCTTCCTTAAATTCTGCTTAATGATGGACTGTAAACTATTTCATCTTCTGTTAGGCCATGTGAACACTTTGTTACATGAAACATCCAGCCAGTGTGCCTTACACCAGGGGTGTAAGTAGTGCCGCCCATCCAAGGCACATGTCCCACATCTTCTGCTGGGTCCCCCGGATTCCAATGATGTGACTGCCTCCCTTTTTTTAGTTTATTTACCCAGACCAGCTGTGTTTTACCATCGCAGTGCCCAAAGCTCTCTGTTCCTACTGGCAGAGAAAATATGAAGTGATTGTTGATAGTATGAATGAATGATTGAATAATGTTTTTCTTTTTTTTTTTTTCATTCTGAGGCCCTTGCAGCTCCATAGAGACTGCATTCTTTTATTCATTAATTTTTACATTCATACTATCAACAGTTGACTCAAACACTATCAGTATGACCATGACAACTGTAGGGTGAGCTGGAAGAAAGTGTATTTATTATGCTTCATGTTGTATTAAAAAGCATTTAAATTAAAAATGTATTGAGTCATGGAGAATAATGCCTTTTTATTGGCTAAATACAGGGCCATTGTTTGCTTGACTTGTGGCGCAGTCTACCCACTAACTCACTCACTGCCCAAGAGATTGCCAATCACTTCAAAGACAAGATTGATGCAATTCGTGAGGCTACCTCAATTGTGCGTACACCTTCCCCACCCAACATACCTTGCCTAACGACACTTTCAACACTCTCCTCCTTTGAATTGGCTACTATTGAAGAGGTTACAAAACTTTTCTCAGATGCCCACCTAACCAATTGTCCCTTGGATCCTGTTCCCTCACAACTACTACGGTCACCCTCTTCTTCTATCCTATGCTCCCTCACTCACATCTTCAATCTCTCCCTCTCTAGTGGCACCTTCCCCTCCCCTCTAAAACATGCGCAGATTACTCCCATACTTAAAAAGCCCTCCCTGGACCCCACCAACCTGAATAACTTAAGGCCCATCTCATTGCTCCCATTCTCCTCTAAACTTCTAGAGCGCTTAGTCTACAACCGTCTTAGCTCCTACCTCAGTGAAAATAACCTTCTTGACCCTTTACAGTCTGGCTTTCGCTCGCAGCACTCCATGGAAACTGCCTTACTAAAACTCACTAACGATTTACTAACTGCTAAATCTGACAGCCAGTACTCCATACTGCTACTACTTGACCTCACTGCAGCCTTTGATACTGTTGACTAGGGATGAGCTTATAGTTCGAGTCGAACTCATGTTCGACTCCAACATTGTCTGTTCGCCTGTTCAGCGGGGAGAAATATGAAGTGCTAATTTTAAAAGCCTATATGCAAGTTATTGTCATAAAAAGTGTTTGGGGACCTAGGTCCTGCCCCAGGGGACATGTATCAATGCAATATTTTTTTTTTTTAAACGGCCGTTTTTCAGGAGCAGTGATTTTAATAATGCTTAAAGTGAAACAATAAAAGTTTAATATTCCTTTACATTTCGTACCTGGGGGGTGTGTATAGTATGCCTGTGAAGGGGCGCATGTTTCCCGTGCTTAGAACTGTCCCTGCACAAAGTGTAATTTTTGCAGGAAAAAAAGCTATTTAAAATCACTTGCGGCTAATGAATTGCCGTCTCCCGTAACACAGAGAACAGTCATTCATTGAAAGTCATTGATAAAAAAAAAAGTCATTGATAAAAAAATAAAAAAATAAAGCGTGGGGGTTTCCCCAAATTCAATTACCAGGCCCTTCAGGTCTGCTATGGATATTAAGGGGAACCCCGCTTCAAATTAAAAAAAAATGATGTGGGGGGTCCCCCTAAATATCCATCCCAGACCCTTCAGGTCTGGGATGGATTTTAAGGGGAACCCCGGCCAAAAAAATAATAAAAAATGGCGTGGGGTCCCCCTCAAAATCCATACCAGACCCTTATCCAAGCACGCAACCTGGCAGGCCACAGGAAAAGAGGGGGGACAAGAGCGCCCCCCCCTCCTGAACCGTACCAGGCCACATGCCCTCAACATTGGGAGGGTGCTTTGGGGGTCTGTGACCCCTCAAAGCACCATGTCCCCATGTTGATGGGGACAAGGGCCTCTTCCCCACAACCCTGGCCATTGGTTGTGGGGGTCTGCGGGCGGGGGGCTTATCGGAATCTGGAAGCCCCCTTTAACAAGGGGACCCCCAGATCCTGAAGGGTCTGGTATGGATATTTAGGGGGACCCCCACGTCATTTTTTTTTAAATTTGAAGCGGGGTTTCCCTTAATATCCATAGCAGACCTGAAGGGCCTGGTAATTGAATTTGGGGGAACCCCCACGCTTTTCTTTTTTTTTTTTTTTTATCAATTACTTTTTTTTAATCAATGACTTTCAATGAATGACTGTTCTCTGTATTACGGGAGGCAATTCATTAGCCGCGAGTGATTTTAAATAGATTTTTTTCCTGCAAAAATGACACTTTGGGCAGGGACAGTTCTAAGCAAACATGCACCTCTTCACAGGCATACTACAGACACCCCCCAGGTACGAAATTTAAAGGAATATTACACTTTTATTGTTTCACATTAAGCATTATTAAAATCACTGCTCCTGAAAAAACGGCCATTTAAAAAAAAAAAATTGGCATTGATACATGTCCCCTGGGGCAGGACCCAGGTCCCCATACACTTTTTAGGACAATAACTTGCATATAAGCGTTTAAAATTAGCACTTTTGATTTAAAAAGTTCGAGTCCCATAGACTTTAATAGGGTTCTAAAGTTCACACGAGCTTTAGGTCTGTTCGCAGGTTCTGGTACGAACCGAACAGGGGGGTGTTTGGCTCATCCCTACTGTTGACCACACGCTCCTTCTCAATAAACTACACTCCCTTGGCCTCCAAGATTCTGCTCTATCCTGGTTCTCTGCCTACCTATCACAGCGCTCCTTCAGTGTTACCTACAACTCTGTCTCCTCCTCTCCATTGCCCCTTTCTGTGGGGGTCCCCCAAGGCTCTGTTCTTGGACCCCTTCTCTTCTCCATCTACACCTCCTCCCTTGGTCACTTGATAACCGCCCACGGCTTCCAATACCACTTATACGCCGATGACACCCAAATCTATCTGTCTACTCCTCACCTCACTCCTTCGTCTCCTCTCGCATTACTAACTTACTAACTGACATCTCAGTATGGATGTCGCACCACTTCCTTAAATTAAATCTCTCTAAAACTGAGCTATTAATATTCCCCCCCGCCTGTGCCCCCTCCATGACTTTTCCATCAAAATCAACAATGCAACCATCAGTCCCTCCCCTCACGCCAGGGTACTCGGTGTAATCCTAGACTCGGACTTGTCATTTCAGCCTCAAGTCCAATCGCTGTCAAAAGTTTGTAGACTTCACCTCCGTAACATCTCTAAAATTCGCCCCTTTCTAGCAAATGACACCATCAAGCTCCTCATTCACTCCCTTGTTATCTCTCGCCTTGACTATTGCAACTCCCTTCTCATTGGCCTGCCTCTCCATAGGCTCTACCCTCTTCAGTCTATCATGAATTCTGCTGCCAAACTTATCCACCTTACCAACCGTTCAGTGTCTGACAACCCTCTCCTCCAATCCCTACACTGGCTCCCGATCACCCAGCGAATTAAATTCAAAATACTAACCACAACTTACAAAGCCATCCACAACTCTGCCCCGAGCTACATCGCCAATCTTGTCTCCAAACATATACCAAACCGTCCTCTCCGCTCTTCTCAAGATCTCCTCCTGTCAAGCTCTCTTGTTTCCTCCTCCCATGCTCGTCTCCAGGATTTCTCCAGAGCCTCTCCCATCCGCTGGAACTCGCTGCCTCAACCTGTCCGGCTATCCCCTACTCTAGCTACCTTCAGGCGATCCCTGAAAACTCATCTCTTCAGGAAAGCCTATCATGTCTCCAACTAATCTTTTACCACTTCCATCAGCTCATTCCCCACAGTTACAACCTTTTGTATCACCTCCCCCACCCTATTAGATTGTAAGCTGTTCTGAGGAGGGCCCTCTTAATCCTCTTGTATTTTATTGTATTATAACTGTATTGTCTCCCTTTTTATATTGTAAAGCGCTGCGTAAACTGTTGGCGCTATATAAATCCTGTAATAAATAAATAAATATTGGACCACCAAACTTTACTAAGGTTTTTTTTTTTTCTTTTTGCAGATGTGGATAGACAGGTTAAAAGTTTTGACTGATTTTTCATACACTCTAGGGAACATAGATTTAAAGCTGAATTCTAGGAATTCAGCAACTTTGTAAAACATGAAGCCACACTATTGCCACGTACACACGATCGGACATTCCGACAACAAATGTTCCATGGGAGCTTGTTGTGGGAAATTCCGACCGTGTGTAGGCTCCATTGGAAATTTTTTGTCTGGATTTCCGACAACAAAAATTTGAGAGCTGGTTCTCAAATTGTCCAACAACAAAATCCATTGTCGCAAATTCCGAGCGTGTGTAGACAATTCCGACACACAAAATTCCATGCATGCTCTGAATCAAGTATGAGACGGAAGCGGTCGGTCTGGTAAAACTAGCGTTCCTAATGGAGATAGCACATTCATCACGCTGCAAATTTTGACAAACAAACGGTCAATGATTTAAGAAAAATAAAACATTTATTAGGGGTCATAACAAAATAAAGAGGAAGGCAACGCTGGATAAACTTGTGAAATTAGCAAAGCCTTTATACCCCAGGGCACACATCAACTATTTGACAGGCAAAATTGGTAGCCTGAGGAGTCCATTTAATAGGGAGCACAATCCGGTCCAGGATTCTAAGAGATCAGGAACAGCAGCAGGTGACATATATGTCCCCAGGCTGTGGTCTTACAACAGCCTGCGTCTTTTGCCAGAACAGACCAAACCCAGGCCATCACTCTTTTGTCTTCTTTCCATGCTTCCTTCCACGCTTGCTTCCAGGCTGTGGCTCTGGTATTGGAGTTGTGGCAGGAGGTGGAGGAGGAGGAAGAGGATGGTCCGACTCACACAGGTTTTGCTTGTGAGTTTGTCCCTCAACCCCTTATTTAGGGCCATATATATCACTTCCTCACAAAAGAGGTGTTGGCCCACCTCCATTTCCTGCAATTTGTTGGCAGCCATGCAGGCATAGGCCTCAAGAAGACTGGGGGGGATTCTGAGGACCGCAGAAGCCTGCCGAATTAACCCAAGTGCTGACTCCTCCATGTTGCTCCCCTTCCTGGGCCTTTTTTGTTGAAAGCGGAGGGGAAGGACCTGGGATTTGGTCAGGCTACTGGGCCCGGCCACCTCCTGGCTGCCACTTACCCCTGCCACCTCCTGAGTGCCACTTTCCCCTGCCACCTCCTGGCTGCCACTTTCTACATCCTCCTCCTGGCTGAGGATTTCCTGTGTATGAAAAACAGTGCTATGCCTGACTCAAGCTGGGCTCCTCCACATCTTCTTCCTGGGTAGAAGGCCCATGTTGGATGTCGGAAGCCTCAGCTGGGGTGGAAGGAAGAGTGGAAGGAAGGGTTGAGAGTGATGGCCTAATTTCAGTCTGGTCTGACAGAAACCACAGTCTGTTGTAGTACTGTGGTTCCCTGTGGCTGTGGCCTGGGTACATGAATGTCATCTGCTGCTGCTCCTGATCTCTGGGAATCCTGAACCTTCTTGTGCTCCCTATTATAAGTGCTCCTCAGGCCACCAATTTTGCACTTTAAATAGTTGATGTCTGCCGTGGGGATCTGCACTTCACAAATTCAAGCAATTTATCCAGTGCTGCCTTCCTCTTTAGTCGATTTGTATAAAAGGGGTGTTTTGTCTGCCACAGACAGGGCAGCTCTCTGTATAAATCAATGAATTGGGGGGAGGAAATCATTAACGTTGAAGCGATCTATTTTATCTGCAAGACACAACACAAGACAAACCCTAATGTCAGGCTAAACTCGCATAATCTTGTCCTAATATAGGCCTCAATCTATAAGCAGTATAGGCCACTGATGCCCCAAGTTAAAATTGTACCTTCATTAGAACGATCGGCGCTTCCGCTACTCCGTCCTCCGCTCACAGATCATGTTACGCTTTATATACACTGCGCATGCGTGAAACTCCGCCCGCCCCTGACCTTCTTTATAGTATATACCCCGCCCCCTTCTCTTTCCGCGCAGTGGGAGAGCACATGGTGGAGAAAGAACAAGTGCATGAAGACAGCAGCAACAACGAAAGCCCGGAGCCACGAACGTCCTGATCACAGGAGGAGATTTAAGGCCTCAAATATGTCCTTTTGTAGAGATGGTGGAGATGGTGGACATCTTTAAGAGGGCCGACTATGATGGGAAGCATGGACCTTACCCAAACCCAAATGTCAGAAAGGCCAAGATCATGACTAAAGTTGTGAAAAGTCTCCACAGCAATTTTGAGGTAATCCAAGGATCAACTGAGGAAACGATGGTCAGACCTCAAATTGAGGGAGCACGATCAGTACAGAAGAATCAAGAGAGTGCTGCAAAAAAGTAAGTATTTGTCGTATGTTCCTATTATTATTATTATTATGTTAGTGCTGCTCCATGTGCTTTTCTTTACTGTCGCCCACTAATACGATGTTTTTGGCAGATGCAGGTTAACTACATTTGTTCATGCCTATTTGTATTTGGGGCGGCACAGTGGTGTAGTGGTTAGCACTCTCACCTAGCAGTAAGAAGGGTCGCTGGTTCGAATCCCAACCACGACACAACCTGCCTGGAGTTTGCATGTTCTCCCTGTGCCTGCGTGGGTTTCCTCCGGGTACTCCGGTTTCCTCCCACAATCCAAAGACATGCAGGTAGGTTAATTGGCTTCTGTCCAAAAATTGGCCCTAGTTTATGAATGGGGACCTTGGATTGTGGGCTCCTTGAGGGTAGGGACTGATGTGAGTGTGCAATGTACAGGGATGGGGACAATTGTAGACACTCGCTCAGGTTGAACTGGATGGACTGATGTCTTTATTCAACCTTACTAACTATGAAACTATTAAAAGAAGTTTAGTACATTGTTGTCTAGATGGGTTTGTAACTAGAATGAAATGCAACCTCAGTGTAAGGAGAGGACACGCAGCAGCTGTTTACACATCTGGATGCAGGAGCACTAGTGTGGGACACCAGAACAAACTTTTTAGGGTGTCTTACACAGGTTCCCCAGTAGATACTAGGGGTCTGTACATGTGTGAAACTTGCAAAAAACAGGTAAGTATTCCCGCTTTAAGAAAGGGAAAAAATAATGTCTTCAGCTTGGAACTCTGCCAAAACCGACAATTATACGACACTTCCAAGCAATGTTTCATATTACTATTTCTGCCGTCAAATATCTGTGTGCTAAGTATACCTTTTTTTTATTCACATAGGGGAGAAATGAATCGGGACATCAGAGGACACCAGGGACCCCCACCTCCTAAAGAAGGGGAAATCCCCACACCACAACCTCAGGATGTGGAGGAAGGAGAGGTTTATTAAGTGTGTGAAATAGTGACCACAACAGGTGAGTGTCTGAGACCACTGAATAGATGTATTCCTGCATATTTATAATACATGGTGTGTTTTCTTATTTTAGGTGATGTGGATATTGTGGAAGAAGAAACACATTTCACAAGTGCAAGTGCACACGTCCTCATCGGGGAGATCATGGTGTGCAATAGGGATTTACAGAAGATCAAGGAAGACATCAATGATGTGAAAAAAAGACTCAAACTCATCATTGATGTTTTAGGCAGAATTTAAAACACACCAACATTTTAAAAAAAAAATGTTATCCCTCTTCTACAAAATTTTGAGAGCCAAATTTTGAAGATGCACACAGTGTGTCAACATGTGCTATCTGCCAACACAGGATATCAATGTACGCGTTTTGTGAGTGCAACCCCTTCCTCGCAACTAAAGTAGCTGAGAGGAAGGGGTTGCACCTCCAAAACATGTCCATTGATCCCCTATGATGGGAACTAGTACATGTTGACCTTAGGCATGGAATCAGGAGGGAAATCCCCATTTTGACTCCCAATTTGTGTGCATCTTCAAAATGTAGCTTTCACAGGGGTGACACCCCATCTGATGAAGGCAAAACCAAAATATTTTTATCATTAATGCATTACATACATTAACAACAAAAACAAGGTGTGTGTGTAGCAGAATCACAACATAGTAGTTAGCTGAAGAAGAGATTGTCACCTCATGTATCCAAGAAATTACGTTTGCACTATTGAAGCAAATGGCCAAAAAAAAAGCCTGTTGGAGAACCTAGGAGACAGCTAAAAGAAACACAAGCAGTAAATCAAAGGAAATATTTTTCAGTTTAAAATACAAATTTCTTTGAAAAAATACATTTATTTAAATACATATAATGTGATGTTAAAGGAGAAATCTTACCTTAATATAGTCCTTCTGCAGGACCTGAATGATGATAGAACAGGTCTCTGGAATAATGATCCCAAGAGCCTGAGGAGATGCTTGTCGAGAACTTGATGTCCTGCAGACTTCTCCCCGTCGCCAAGCACCGCAAGGAGGCGACAAGCCTCTGCTCGGGAGTGATGGCTTGCCGCATGCAGGTGTCCTGCTTCATAATATGAGGGGACAGCAAAGCCAACAGACGGTGAAAAACGGGGTCCGTCATCCGGAGAGAATTCCTGAAATCATCAGGATTATTCTCACGAATCTCCCGCTGCGAGTACTGGTCACGCTGGTGCAACCAATTCTTGGTCTATGAACTTCTCCTCGCCCTGTTCATGGACTGGGCTTGGGTCAAAGTAAGAACCCCAACACCAAGCCCCTGCACAGCACGAACTCTGCGATGAGTACGTACCCGCAACATGGCTTCAAAACGGTCAGCTGGTCAGAACGAACTAACAGAACACACTGAAAATCAGAAAGGCCTGAGAAGAGCGAGCTGAAAATCAGAAACGAGCGGACAAGAACACACTGAAAATCAAATACGTAATATAAAAATACGCACTGAAAACCAGATACAAACTGACTACACGCACTGAAAACCAGATACGAACCCACAAGCACAAAGTAAAGAGCAGTAACGATCTGAAAAGCACGAGGCTGAAAAGCACAAATCGTCTCTGACCAAACTTCTACTACACGAGATTAGCAGAAGGAGCCCAAAGGGTGGCGCACTGGCTATTGAACTTCCTCTTTATAGTGCCGGCTTACGTGTTGTACGTCAGCACGTTCTTGAAGATTGGAATTTTCCGACATTTGTGCGACCGTGTGTATGCAAGACAAGCTTGAGCCAACATCTGTTGGAAATAAATCCCAGGATTTCGTTGTCGGAATGTCCGATCGTGTGTACGTGGCATATGAGTTAAGTCCAAGGAGGTACATGACATCTCCTGAACTTATCTCTATTATTTACATCTGACAGTTTTATTGCACTCCCAAGAGACGACTATTGGTCTATTTCCTGGAGCCCGACTCTGATGATTCAAGGTCTAAGCATCTTCAACATGCCCCTCCCCTCCTCCTGCCCAATCACAGAAGCCTTTGTATTATGTGAACTCATTCACATAATACAAATACTTCTCTGAATGGGCAGCAGAGGGGAGGGGCAGGCATAGTATGCTCTGGCAGAGCCATAAACCTGTCAGATATAAATAATAGAGATAAGTCCAGGAGATGTCATGCACCTCCTTGGACTTAACTCATAGTGTGCCTGCACTTTTTACAAAGTGGCTGAATTCTTGGAATTCAGCTTTAAAGTGGTTGTAAACCCTTACATATTTGCAGGAAAGTGAATAGCATCAGGTGGTTTACAGAAATTAACAAATCCTACATAGGTTGTACTTGTTTATTTGCATCCAGTTCTCCAGTAGAGCTTTCTAAAACACACAGATCAAAGAATTCTGATGTCACATGAGTGGAGGAAAGGGACACACACCCCCCTCTAACAGGCTCATAAAAAACAGAGCTTGTGTCGGGATATATTGTCAGAAGTGACTCTTGCATGTGGGTGGGGCCTGTACATGAGAACTCATCGTCAACAAGCTCACTAATGTCTGGGACCAGGCGGGGCCATGATCGTGTGAGAAGCAGGATTGAGGCGGCACCACATATGCACTTTAAACTGGAGGCTCTTTGCTGTGAGACACTCTTTCTGTGGCACTGTACACCTTATATTCCTGCCTACTCCCGGTGGCAAATTAGAGATCTAGCGCAGATCTTCATGCGTGCACATTTTACTACTTCACTCTCCCATACCATAGGGGAGGGACATCTCCAAGAGGCTGTTGGGTCAGGTCCGCTGGTAAGATCCATCATTTAGCGTGCAGTGCTGAGGTCCATCAGTAGGTGTCTCCTGGCAGTTTGTAACTGTCAGGAGAGACTTTCCCTGCTTGTGTTATGTCATCATTAGGCCGCAGTACTGGCGTCCACCAGCGGATGGATCCTGGCAGTATGGAGCAGGCAACACTTCCTGCGCTCAGGTGTTACTTGAGGACAATTACTGCACTCTTATAAATACCCGGCAAGCCCACACATGCTTGCCTTGGTATCTCTCTCCCTGGGTCCTGACCTCGACCCTGTATCTGACCCGACCCTGTATCTGACCCGACCCCATCCTGGACCTGTCCCTCCTGTCTCCTGCTTACCTTGGATCCCTGCTCTGCAGCCCATCCATCCATCCTCTCCCTCTCCTGCTAGTTCCCCATCCTTACCCATCTACTGATCCCCCTGTGTATGACCTCGGCCTGGCTTTTGTTTACGATTCTGGTATTTCCCATTTATTGTATATATTATTTGTTTGTGGTTTTGTGGTTGGTAGTGCACTGTTTGTTTTCACTTCTTGTCACTTATTATAATAAACACTATTATTACTTCACTTACATGTGTTTTGGGTTTCCTCTGTGCAGTCCACACAGTCTGGTCTACTAGTTCCCTGATAGTATACCAAGGCCATCCCTGACCAGACGTGGCTGAATTGAGGAACCATCCTGGCTTGTTAGTCTTCCAATATGGATTTCAATGAAATCACTTATTATTCTCTGCTGGCAGAAGAGGATGGTGAATATTTTTGCCAGATTTTAAAAGGATGGACTAGTGACCAGCTGATGGAAACCATCCGATCAGCTCATTCCCTGGTGGATCAGGGCTACATGTCATTTGAGGATGTTCAGCCCTTAATCCAATTATGTGCAAAGCCAGCCCTGTCATGTTTTCCCAAAGGAAGTGATGATTTTTCTCCCCCCTTCAATTATGGCCAAGTGGAATCTCGGTATGGTTGTTAGAGGATGATCCAGCCTATTTCATTGAACGTTATTCCTCTTGTTCACAGCAGGTGTTGACTGATTGCATCCATTCAGTGCAATCCCTGGTTAGTCAGGCTGTGTGTGAATCAGCGTTTGTTCAACCTGTGCTACAGGCATGGTCAGATCTCCTGCATTTAGCTAAGCCACAACATTCCAGCCCTGTCATTAATCACCTGCCTTCCCAATTATCTATCTTCCTATGGCAACCTCAGCTACAGCCCAGTTTACTCTGCTTCCTACCAAATACTATTACCCAGTCGCCAAGTGTAGCACCTATCCTGCCTTCAATCCACCTGCCTCTTCTCCTCCACCTGTAAAACCCTCCTCCAGCCACTGTTCCTTGGTCTTCCTTTTGCCCAGACACTTTCTTTTCTTACAGCCCTGCACCTACATACAAAGCTGCAGTGGATAAGCCAAAAAAGAAACAAAAGTTCTTTCCGACCCACACAATCCTGCCAGTAACCCAACCTGCCTCCACACCAACCAACCTGTCCCAGCCTGACGTCCCAGTGCCTGCCACCCAGCCTGGCATCCCAGTGCCTGCCACCCAGCTTGACATTCCAGTACCTGCCACCCAGCTTGACGTCCCACTGCCTGCCGCCCAGCTTTATGTCCCAGTGCCTGCCGCCCAGCTTGACGTCCCAGTGCCTGCCTCCCAGTCTGATGTGCCTGCCTCCCAGTCTGATGTGCCTGCCTCCCAGTCTGATGTGCCTGCCTCCCAGTCTGATGTGCCTGCCTCCCAGTCTGATGTGCCTTCCTCCCAGTCTGATGTGCCAGCTTCCCAGTCTGATGTGCCAGCTTCCCAGTCTGATGTGGCAGTCTTCCCGTCTGATGTACCAGCCTTCCAGTTTGATGTGCCAGCTTCCCAGTCTGATGTGCCATCTTCCCAGTCTGATGTGGCAGTCTTCCCGTCTGATGTACCAGCCTTCCAGTTTGATGTCTCTGCTTCCCAGTCTGATTTGTATACATATGCATTTTTTGTGGTGGCGATATCACAGGACCTGCACATATAGCACAGCAGAAGGAGATTATTTGAATTAGTGTTATTTGGTAGCCAGCGCAGTTCATTTCTTTCTTTTTTGTATAATTTGACCCCACTCACGGGTTTGTTTGAGTGCAGGACAACTACACATAATAGATTTGGTGCACTGGTATTTTTTGTTTTTTACTAATGATTCTACCTTAGCTATACTGAAGGGGGGGGGGGGGAGTCATCACTGCCTTTAGGAATACTGGACAAAGCTAGCTCTGCATACACCTGAATCAAATGCTGAAGGTTTTCAAACAGCATACTGCCCTGATCAACTAGAGAGTCGGCAAGATGGATACACTCTTAGCCCCCGTACACACGGTTGGAAATTCCGACCACAAAATCCGTCTGATTTTTTTGACGGATTTTGTCCGACACTGGTGTTGCATACACATGGTCGGACAAAGTTGTCGGAAAATCTGATCATTCTGAACGTGGTTACGTTTGTTGCGTACGACAGAACTACATAGAGGCTATTAGCCAATAGCTTTGGTCTCGCAATTTGATCTGAGCATGCGTGGCACTTTGTCCGTCGGAATTCTCTACACACGATCGGAAAAAGTCTGATCGGATTTTGTTGTCGGAAAATTTGAGAGCAGGATCTCAAATTGTTTCCGTCGGAAATTCTGACGAAAAAAGTCAGATGGAGCCCACACACGGGCGGATTTTCCTACAATGTGGTCCGGTCGGACATTTTCTGTCGGATTTTCCGACCGTGTGTACGGAGGCTAAGGCTGGATTCACACCTATGCATTTTTTGTGGTTTTTGAATTTTGCAGATTTTCACTACAGATCGCGTTCCATAGGAAACAATGTTAAATGGACTCTAGTGCAAATCTGCAAAATGCAAAAAGCATTAAAACTGCATAGGTGTGAATCCAGCCTAAAAGTTGATCCCTGGCCCACTCCTTCAATATCTGATGGCAATAATTATTATCCCCAGTCACCAGTGAAGAAAGATAGACAACTACTTCCAAATGCATTTTAGCAAAAAACAACAGAACCACGATGGCTCCTCTGTGCAGTCACTTCTGGTCAGGGATGGCCTTGGTATTATGTCATAAACCGGTGCGACCAGAAATGTGTGGACTGCAATAGGGAAGACCAAAACGCATGCAAAGTAATAATAGTTTTAATAGATTTATTAAAAGGATAAGTCATAAACATAAAGCAAACAACCATGGTGACACACAATAATAACTCTCTAAACCAAACGTAAATATACAGGAGTAAGATATAATCATAAACGTAATCAAGCCAGGGTCATACACAAGAGATCAATTAGATAGAACAGGGAGCAGGACGGGACAGGGAGAGGACAACAGGGGGAAGGGATAAGTCTGCAAGACAGGGGTCCAGGGATGGATGCAGGACACATGGTACAAGATTCAGGAATACAGGTCAGGGCTTAAAGGAAAATACCAAGGCAAATGTGTGAGCATCTGCCGGGTATATAGTCACACCTCCTGCGATCAGTCTCAGGCTGCTGGGAGAGACCCGCTGGTGGACACCAGTACTGAGGCCCAAAGATCTGACAGCGCCGCCAGCAGGTGAAACCTTTCCTGACAATCGATCACTGTTACCCTCTCTTCTTGTGCAGGGTGACTGGTATTGTCCCCACCCCCTCCTCTCATTTTTTTGCAGGCAGCCTGTAGTGGGTGAAGCCTGCTGGGCCCCTCCCACAGCTCCGCTCTCTGCACAGGCTATGTATAACAAGGTGACAATGTCACTAATACTTGTACAAGGTAATATCTGGGTTTGCAAAGATATTTGGTACATACAAAATACATTAATATCCTTTGTGGTGTTTTGCAAATACTGTATATTTAAATAAAAGTTTTGTGCCTACAGTTCAGTTTTAAAGTCTCTGACCCTATTTTAAGACCTCTATAACAGTGGCCTCCAAACTGCGGCCCGTGGCCAGATGCGGCTCTTTGCTTGCTTTTATTTGGCCCTTGGGGCACTATGTTATCCACTGATACCAACAGTGGGGCATAATTACCCCCACTGACACTAATGAAGGGGCACAAATTCTGCTAATGACACTAAATATGAGATACAATTCCTCCCACTGACACAAACAATAGGGGAACTATTCCACCCACTGACACCAATGCTGGGGCACAATTCCTCCCACTGACACCAGTGATGGGGCACCATTGCTTCCACTGACACCAATGATTTGGCACTATTCCTCCAACTGACACCAATGATGAGGCACAATTCCTCCCAATGACACCAATAATGAGGTACAATTCCTTCCACTGACACCAATGATGGGGCACTATTCCTCCCACTGACACCAATGATGGGGCACTATTCCTCCCACTGACACCAACGATGGGGCATTGTTTTTTCCCACTGACATTGAGACCTTTTCTACTTCCAATGGCCACAGACCAGCCCCTTTAAAGTCTGTAGGAATGTAAACTGGCCCCTTGTTTAGAAAGTTTGGAGGCCTCTGCTCTATAAGATTGCAAAATGTATTAAAGCGGAGTTCTACCCAAAAATGGAACTTCCGCTTTAAGGGAGGTGAGCCCCTGACATGCCACATTTGCATTCGCAACACCGGAAGGGAGATCACCTCTCCCCCTCCCTCTCGGCAATCATCTGGGACTCACAGGCCCCAGATGATTGCCCGGACAGTCACGGCGTGCAGCGTGGCTCACGCAAGCCCACACTTACAATGCCGGCGCCGCAGAGAGGAGGGGGGAGATGAGCAGGGCTTCGCTCCCCGCATCGCTGGACCCTGGGACAGGTAAGTGTCCGATTATTAAAAGTCAGCAGTTGCAGTATTTGTAGCTGCTGACTTTTATTTATTTATTATTATTTTTAGCAGAACTCCGCTTTAACCGCCTGGTGACCGCCAGGCGGCGCAGCTCTCAAGGCGGGAGGGCGTCATATGACGTCCTCCCCTTCTCGGCTCTCCAGGGAGTGCACGCGCCCGCCGTGTCACTGGGCACCCGATGCGTGTGCCCGGCGGCCGCGATGTCTGCCGGGCACCCGCGATTGCCCGGTAACACAGCAGGTCTGTGGATCTGTGTGTGTAAACACACAGATCCACAGTCCTGTCAGAGGAGAGGAGCCGATGGTGTGCTCTCAGTACAGAGAAACACTGATGTTAACCCCTTCAGCGCCCCCTAGTGGTTAACCCCTTCCCTGCCAGTCACATTTATACAGTAATCAATGCATTTTTATAGCATGGATCGCTGTATAAATGTGAATGGTCCCAAAAATGTGTCAAAGGTGTCCGATATGTCCGCCTTTTTTTTTTTTATTTATATATTCTTTATTTTCATATTTTAAAAATATTACACTGAAATTTAACATTTACAGTCATTACACAGCCTTATAAATACTACAAATCTACCCTCCCATACCCTATCCCACCCTCTACCCGACTCCCCTAAGTGGCGAAAGGAGAAAGAAAAAAAAAAAAAAAAAAAAAAAAAATAATAAAAAAAAAAAAAAAAAAAAAAAAAAAAAAAAAAAAAGAAAAAGGGGGGGGGGGAAAGCCTACCCCATCTCGCTCTCGCTCGCTTCCTTCTATTCCTTTCATGTATCTTTCTCCAGCAAATATCTATCGGTTGTCCTGAACTCTCTCTGTTTCCATTTCTTTCGATGTTTCCCCTCAGTGTCTTCTAACTTATGAATCGACTCTTCTATAGTACATGTCTGCTCCACTTTCTCCATCCATGCTTTCATGGAGGGGGCGTTCGGGCATTTCCACCAGCGGGGGATCAAAGCCTTCGCAGCATTCAGTAAATGGGGGGTTAAAGTTTTCAGGTACTCCCCCACTCCCATCTCTGTATCATTGAACAAACACACCCATGGTTGTTTATTGACCCTTACCCCCGTTATGAGGTCAATTAATTCCAATACTTGATCCCAGAAGGTTTGTATTTTGGGACACTCCCACCACATGTGTGGGAACGTTCCAACTTCCGAACACCCTCTCCAGCATGTTGGGGGGTTGTCTTCGCTATATACATTTGCTCTCTGTGGGGTTACATACCACCTCGCTAAGAGTTTGTACGACATTTCCCTTGTTTGCGTGTCTTTTGCGGTCGAATGTACTAACCTTAATATCTTTTCCCTATGTTCGTCATTTCTTAGGGGGCCTATCTCCTTTTCCCACTTTTCTAGATAAGCTGGGTATTCGTGATCTGCCTCTCGCAGCAGTATTTTATATGTTTTTGAGATCCTTTTCTCTAAGCTTTGTGGGGACTCGAGTAGTTTCTCTAACGGTCTCTTGTGATTCTTCCCTCGTAGTGGCTGAGGCAAACTTCCGACAAAGTGTTGTAATTGAGTGTATCTCCATCTATCTAGTGGTTTCTGTCCCCATTCCCGTGTGATTTCTCTATATGTGTACAATCTATTTCCCTCCATCACCTCCTGCAATCTCAAATTATCATTATTGGCCCACCTACTATAATATAAGTGCTCCTCCTTTCCGGGTGGGAAGAAGTTTGTGTCTAATAGTGAAATTAATGGGGAGTTATAGTCCCATTTGTGCCTCTTCTGTATTACATCCCAGACCTTTAGTGAATTTTTTGTGAGTAAATTTGTGTTTGGTCCTAACTCTCGAAATTGTGGCGGTATCCATATCATTTTCCCCGTGTTTGTTCGGCTTAAACTCATTTCTAACTTAACCCAACTCTTGTCCTCCTTATTGTGCACCCAGTCTATTACTCTCGAGATCACAATAGCTTCATGGTATTTTTTAAAATCTGGTGCTGCTAGGCCCCCTCTGTCCGTTTCTCTCGTCATTATGTTGAACGCAATTCGCGCCCGTTTTCGTGCCCAAATAAATTGTGTTATCATAGATTTTAATTTCCTAAAGTAACTTTGTGGGATGGAGATTGGGATCATCTGACTGGTGTAGATAAATACCGGTAATATAAACATTTTCACTGCGTTTATCTTCCCTGTCCATGATAGAATTTTGTATTGCATCCTGTTTAATTGCTCTTTAATTTTGTTTAATAGGGGAATATAGTTACTTGTAAAAAGGTCTCCCACTTGGGCTGTTAAATTTATTCCCAAATATCCCAGTTCTTTCTTACACCACTTAAATGGTAGTTTAGCTTGGATGGCGCTCTGCTCTTCTTTTGATAAGTTTAGATTTAATATCTCTGATTTTGTCATATTTACTTTAAAATTGGACAGCTTGCCGTACCGTTTTAGCTCCTTAAGCACCATGGGTATTGATATTCTCGGTCTCGATATGTAGAGAAGCACATCGTCCGCATATGCGGACGCCTTGTGCTCCCCTCCTCCTGCCCAGATTCCTTGGATGTCTTGGTTTTTGCGAATTGCTGCTAACAGGGGTTCTAGCGTTATTATAAATAGCAATGGGGAGAGTGGGCACCCCTGTCTTGTCCCGTTGAACAATTCAAGGGGGCAAGACAGGGTCCCATTGACTCTTATTCTAGCCCTCGGGTGGCAGTAGAGGGATTCAATCCATCTCATCATTTTCTTACCTAATCCCAGGTGTCTTAACGTTTCAAACAGGAACCCCCAGTCCACCCTGTCAAAGGCCTTTTCGGCATCTATTGACAGGAGGACTGTGGGGGTACCCCTCCGCGTAGCTTCCTGTATCAACATTATGGATTTTAATGAATTATCCCTTCCTTCCCTCCCCTGGACAAACCCCACCTGGTCGTTGTGGATCCACCTTGGGAGATGTGGTTTCAACCTTTCGGCTATTATTTTAGCAAAGAGCTTTAAATCTGAGTTTAATAATGAGATTGGTCTGTAACTCCCCACTGCCATAGGGTCTTTCCCGTCTTTTAAAATTAATGTAAGATGTGCCAAAAGTGCCTCCTCTCTGAAATTCTCTCCAGTCCCTATCGCATTGAAATAGTCCCGTAATTTCGGTGCCAGTTGCTTACTAAACTTTTTATAATACAGGATAGGGAAGCCGTCGGGGCCTGGGCTTCCCCCGAGGGCGGTATTTTTAATTGCTCTCTCAACTTCCTCTAACGTGATGGGGGCTTCTAGATCCTCCATCTCTTCTTTCTCGCCCCCAAGGAGGTCCAGGCTCCGCAGGTACTCCCTTATTTCCTCTCTCTGCTTTCCTTCCCCTTCCACCTGCTGACCAATATTATATAAGCTGCTGTAGTAGGAATGGAAAGTGTGTGCTATATCAGGGGAGGAGATTTGTGTGTTCCCTTTTGCATCTCTGACCCTTGCTATGAAGGTCTTGTTCTGCTTTTCTTTCACCCTTCTCGCCATCCATTTGCCTGCTCTATTTCCCCATTGATATGTTTCTTTCTCTATTATGTGATATGCCGCTTTCCTCTCCTGTTCTACCAGTTCTTCTAACTCTCTCTTTTCCATTGCCAGTTCTTGTCTATCTGGGATCCCATGGGGCCTTGTACTTTGCTCCAAGTCCTTTATTTTAATATATAACTCGTTTTTCCTTTTCCCCCTTTCTCTTTTTTTCCCTGCCCCGATTCCTATTAAAATCCCCCTTATTACAACTTTATGTGTTTCCCATATTACCGGCAAGGGCATTCCTGGCGTCTCGTTGTCCCTGAAAAAATTCACAAGTTCCTGCTCTATCTTACTAGTTATCTCTTCTTCTTGTATCAGGGAATCATTTAACCTCCAGTTTGTCCTCGGTCCAGGGTCCCCTCTCATCTCCAGCTGTATCATCACCGGGGCATGGTCTGATAACGTCCTAGGTTTTATTTCTGCCTTTTTAAGCGTTTGCACCAACTGATGCTCAATAAAGACGTAGTCTATCCTTGAGAAGGAGCCATGGACCGATGAGAAACAGGTGTAGTCCCGTTCTTTTAAATGTGTGATCCTCCAAGTATCCTGTAATTGCCATTGTCCTAATACTTTTGTGAGTTTTTCCCGCCTTTGTTTCGTTGTACTGTTACCCCCTCCTGAGGTATCCACCCTAGGGTCCATACTCCAGTTCAGGTCACCTGCCACAATCAGTTTACCCTCCTTAAAACCCTCCAGTTTTCCTAGAATTTTCCCAAGAAATCTATCAGGGTTTTTATTCGGTGCATACACATTGACAATCGTACATTTCATTTTATACAGTTCACCCTTTAGGAACAAAAACCTTCCCTCTGGGTCCACGAGAAGCTCCTTGACCTCAAATTTTACCCTCTTACTAAAGCCAACTGCTATCCCTCTTGAATGGGGGGACGGAGTATCTCCATAATACCATATCGGGAATTGGTGGGATGCCAATTTAATCCCTGAGGTATGTGTTATATGTGTCTCTTGTAGGCAGACTATGTCTGCTTCTAGGTATTGGAGTTCATTATTTAATTTGTATCTTTTCTTTTTTGTGTTTAACCCTCTTACGTTATATGTAATTAGGTTTACCACCTCCATATTTCCGATTTAAGTTGGCCTTTTGGAGCTTCTAGTGAGCGCCAGAGTCCCTCTCTGGGACTGGACCGGAAGCGAGCGAGACGCGCCATACCCCAAACGAAAGGAAAAAAAAAGGAAAAAAAAAAAAACCACTACAGGAGAGCTTCTCTCCATAATAGACCCCCCCACCCCCCCACCCTTGCCCACCCTTCTGGAACAGTAAGCCCGATGGGCTGGGCAGAATTTTTCTGTTCATTCTATGGCCTAGGTAGACTCCTTCCTGGAGTCGCCTTCTCTCCATAGTTCCCCGGTGGTTCCCATCCCAGGGCATACAGACCCATCCCTATGGCCTCCCTCCTCCCCCACTCTGGGCTTGTCCCCATCTCGCCTCCTGTTCTTCTTTAGCTTGGCTCCCCTCTCCTCCTGTTACTATTCCATTTAAGTTTTTTTTGGACTGCCCGAGGTCCCCCTTCCTCCTCCCATCCAGGTAGAGGGGGGGGATTTATTTCTAATCGAGCGCAAAAATCCCTTAGATCTTCTGGGAAGCGTAGAACTGCAGTTCGACCTTCTTTTTTCCCAATCAAACAGGCGGGGAAACCCCATTGATAGGATATACCTGATGCAATCATCAGTTCAGTTAAAGGTTTCAACCGGGTCCTTCTCATCAATGTTTCCCCTGCTAAGTCTGGGTAGACCTGCAGTTCTGCGCCTTCGTATGCCACTCCTGGGAGTGTTCTAAGCTTCCCCATTATTATAGCTTTCTCTTCCGCAAAGTGAAACCTGACTATGACGTCTCTCGGTTTTTCTGACCCCGAAGGTACCCTCTGTGCCATCCTATGAATTCTATCGATTTTTACTGCCTCTGTAGTTTCTTTGTCTAGTAGGGGGTTAAATAAATGTTGCGCTATTGTTTTTAACTCTATATTACTATGAGTCTCGGGCAGGCCCTTGATACGGACGTTCTTCCTCCTGCTCCTGTTCTCCTGGTCCTCTAACTTGTACTTCAGGGTCCTGTTCGCTATCTGCAGGGCAGTCACTTGTTCTGATATCTCGTCGAGTCTTTGCTCCTGTACTTCTAGTCTACCTTCCAGCTCCTCTACTCGCCCTAGAACCAACCCAATGTCCGCCCTGACTGCGGAGATTTCTACTTTCAGAGATGCTTCCATCTTTGAGAACATCTCTGCCAGCATCTCCTTTATTTGCGGAGATTCCTGCTGGTGGGGAGGTTGTGTACTACTTTCCCCTGTGGCACCTACTCCTGCTCCTTCTACTCTACTTTCTGCCCTCCTCTCCTGGTCTAATGTGTTCACGTTCACGTTATCACTGGCCTGTGCGCTATTCCCTTCTCCTTTAGCTCCCCCCATCTTTGTTCCGTTTACTCTCCCCCCTTTATTTTCTTCCCCCCCTTTCTGTCTATTTACCCTGAACGCAGTGGGGCCCCTAACCTGGGGCTTCCCTGTGCTTCCTCTGTTACACTACTGTTATTTGCCATATACCTTTGAATGCCACCCGGGCTTGAGGCTGGGATTACAGTTTTACCCGTTTTGCTTGGTTTACCCCTCATATTTATGTCCTATGCCCGAGAGGGAGACTTAAGGAGAGAAAAAAAAAAAAAAAAAAAAAAAAAAAAAAAAAGGGAAACTCCAAAAACCTCCTAAGGCAACACACAATAAGCATTAAATTATTTCCCTGCTCCTTGCTTTCGATTTAGGGTCTCACACCGGGGACCCTAACTCCCCCAGAGGGGGTATTCCCGTTGAGCTAGATCTATTATTCTTTTACTCGTTGCATTTTATGGATATTTCAGTCCCAACTTAGATTCCAGTCCTATGGACCTTTGGTCCTTCACCTGCCTTCTAGGGCTTCTCTTGCCCCTAGACTGGATCCGGGGATCCTATGAGTGATAGTGTCCGGGCAGTTCCCTGGGAAAAAAAAGAACAAACAAAAAAAAAAAAAAAAAGGCAAGGGAAACCAAATTTATAATGCGATTCGGGAGTCCCTGGATTCTCGCAGGCAGCTGTTCTGTTAATCAGAAAGTTGTATTCTTATTCCAGTTGGCTGTAGCTATTTTTCAATAGACCGTCATATGGGGGGTGATCTTGAAATAGACCAGCAGGGCTAAAGAACCTGGAAGTATCTACAGCAGTGCCACCTTTTAGCTTCCTCCAACGGGCATCCCCTAACCCGGACTCTCCCAAGGCTTCTTGCTGACTCCCCCAGGGTCAGTGGTATCAACTCAGCTAAGGCTTCCTGTGTTATGCGGGGGTCTCTGAAGCGTTCCCTCAGAGGAGAACCAGGAGGAGCAGTCTTAAAGGCCCGGAGGCTATGTGAAGTGGGGCAGAAGCAAGCACAAAAAAAAAAAAAAAAAAAAGAAAAACAAATCAATGTCAGACAAAGTTCATGACCGCCTAGTAGGCCTTATGCGATGTAGTTGCTTTCGCCAGGGGTTTTACCCCTGCAAAATAATATCAGCTGTAAGCGTCCGAAAGTCAATTCCATGCCTTGGGGCTACCTGTTAATCACAGTCTTTCAGTTGTATGTGAACCTTATTCATATTTTTATACTCTTACAGCTCTCCTTTTTTCGCCATTACTTTCACCTTTACTTTGTTTTGCTTAAGTCCTGCTGGCGGGGTGTAAGCGTGCGTAGCATATAAGGCATATAGCGCTAGCAGATATCCAAGATATTTTCACCACCATATTATTTCAGAGGCATTTACAGACATTGCAGCTAGCGTACAGTTCGTTAGGCACCAGGGGGGAGGGACAAAACAAAAAAAAAAAAGGGTAGAGAGGGAAGATACTAAGACAGTCTCTTTGGCATATCCATGTACAAGTAAAGCAAGTTTATCTAGCCAGTACCTGTCTCTCTCACTGCGGTATCCCTGTGTGTGGACAGTGCGGTTCGTATCCTCGGTGCAGTGCTGCAGCGAAGGGAGCTGTGTCTTGCTGTATCTTGCAGGCTGCTCGCAGCTGTGGCTGAGTTCACTCCGCTCTCCTCTCTCCTCTCTGAGGGAGAGCACCTGTCGGCGTCTGTATCAGATCCGCAGTGCAGGAGGACCTGGCAGCTTAATCCCCCTCTAGTACCGGCGGGTTCTTCCGGGAGCGGGACGGGTCAGAAAAGGGGTCATGCCACCCAGCCGATACGAGCGGTGCACGGAAGTCCTCTTGCTAGGATCCCCTTACTGCAGGCGGGGATTGCGGAGCGCTACAGCGGTGGGGAGATGGGGCATCCTGGAGCGAGGGCTGCGGAGGGTCCGGCCATCTGGAGAGCGTCACGTACGCACCTGCGTCATGGCTCCACCTCGCACCCGGTAACAACAGTCTATGAGGAGAATTGATGAGATCACTCAATCAGGCTTTACACTTGCTGGACTGGTAAGTGTTCACTTCATAGGGAGCAGGATTTGCACACAGAGCCAGAGTCAAAGCGGGTGCCTGAGAGCTAATTTCACAGCGGAGCACCATCCCATTGATCTCCCATTTGAACTGTATTCATTTATATATCACCAGCACTGCATTTATTTTCAGTTTACATCTATTAATGGTTGATGTAGGAGTGTTGTTTGTGTTTGTTGCATATATGTATGTATATATGCATACAGTATACACATATTTTTTTTTGTTGCTTTTCTGCCATATTGATCTAGTGTCCTTTTGTATATTATAGGTGTAGCACTAACCGCCGAAGGAGCTGCTGGTTTAATTTGGGCTTACCGTTACCTTCTTGACCTCGTATGCGTCTAGGGGTTTCCCGAGGTAGATGGCCCAAAGAACTGTAGAAACTGACACTGGATCCACGTTGGGATTTTTATTTGCAAAATGGTAGACAAAAACACAGTCTCAATAAAGGATAGAGGGTATAGGTAGGAAGTTCAGGCACTCTTGGAACTGCTTGACATTGAATGTCTCTCACTATGAAATCCAGAGAATAGCCATCCTCTCAGTAGATTTAGCAGCCGATAACTGATTCAAATAGAGCAAAGTCTTTGCCACAGACTTGGTTGTAGAACTTGTAAGTGAAAAGTCTCTGCCACAGACTTGGTTGTAACTGAAGGATAGATGAACTTAGAGAACCCTCATACGGTACCAGTATCTTGCAGCCGGTCCGGCGATACCGTATGAGTGTGGATTTACCTGGTGTCTTTCAACTTAGCTTCCAGGCTCTTGCCGAGCAGCCAGCCTTTTGCATGGCCCTCTTCTGAAAAGTCCTCCCCTGGTTGCGTTCTCAGTTGCTGGGCCTCTCCAAAGACGAGATGGCACCGGACCACCTTAGAATCCTCCTTCCAGTTCCTGTGCCTCGGGCCAGCCAGCCCTGAGACTCGAAAATGGATGGATCCACACCCCAGGCCATGAGGGCCCCTGGTCAGGAGGACCAGGACCAAGCAGACAGAAAGATCTTCTGGACCGGAACCCATAAGCACGTGATCCCAGTACCTTAAGTACCCTTTCCCAGAATGCACAGGGAGACAACACACTGGTTGGTTCTGAGAGAGATTGGCACCCAATGCGTCCAACCGGACCGCATTCTTGTGCTTGCCAGAGGTGACACCGGCACCTATGATCAAGCAGAACACAGTGCAATCCAGTCAAACGGATACTGAGAACATAATTTAGAACAATTAACCCTGAAACCCAACTGTGATTTTAGGAACATTAAATTTACAAAACATATAGCGCATGCTCATCAGGAGCTCGGCGCTACATAGGTAAAACAAGCTTTTTTTACCAACTTGATATGACAGACTAGTGAACAGTGATTCCTTGTTTTATATGTGTGTCTAAATTTTGTTTAACTGAGTACCGTGGTTGTGCAGATCTTTGAATGGATTTAAATTTAAGTACAGTACTTTTGTGGGCAAAGTAGATCATTTAGACATTTGAAAAATTACAGGGGGGCTTCTACAGTAGGTATCTGTGTTCTTCATAATAGTATAGAGTTGGTGCCTCTAACCTTTGGCGCAGGTAACTTATTGAGCAGTGTCTTTGTATACATCTGTCATGAGTAAAGCAAGTGTTTCAGGCATTTCAGGTCATTTACATGTGAGCAGAGTCTTGCTGTCAATCTGATCAGGAAGTGCTCTTAACCTGAGTTTTGTTTTCCATTTTGAGTAATGATTGGTTTGTTTTCTCAGGCCATGCAGGCCTTTCTGGGTTTTGGTTACTTTGGACAAATTAATATTAATTCAATGTCCACCTTGCCAAGCCAGTGTTGGTGCTAACCTTGGATATAGTTGATCTGGTGAACATTGGCATCATGTTGATCTGTCTGTCACTTTAGAAAAGTACTAATAAAAGACCACGCTCTAAGCAATGAACAAACAATTGTGCAAATGATAATTACTGTGATCAGTAAACATAAAAATATCACATAACCCAGAAACAATTTTATTAAAAGTTCATAATAAAGTGCCAATAAATCCATTCATTTGTGAAGAAAAAGTGCCACCCAGGAGAAAATTGCTTTCCTCTTCCCAACAGAAGCACACGAACTCACCAGAAAAATATGACCTCTTTTTTCAAAGAAGGTCAAATATGGCTTATGATAGGTATCTCCATATGCATCCGTTAGATTTTTCATCACCCAATGATTTTATATACATATGTTTGATCCCATCATATATGCAATGGTGCTCTTGCACTTTAAGAGACTCTGTATAAAACTCCCTCACCAGGGACAAAGGAAGAGGAATGTCTCATAGAGTAGTATTATCAAGTATTTATTAATATTGTTTAAAATTGAACTTACATCAGTAAAATTTGGTCTGGCATATCACAGCATACAAATGTAAAACGATAAAGTCGCTTTGCGCTCCACCTGTGCTCCAAACACCAGAAGCGACGTGTCACGGATGTCCTGCTCAACACGACTGATCTAGTGAGCATTGACATCATGTTGATCTGTCTGGCAGTATAGGCACCTTTTGAACAGGGACTCAATATCCATTTTGTCAAACCTAGGCAGGTGCTTCACGCATTTTCTTCATTTATTAAACTTCTGTACTAAGCACAATTAATGAAGGCTAGGCTAGGTTTCCAGACTTAGGTATGGTTGAATGGTTGAGCAGGATCTCATTATATTCTGCAGGCTTTTTTGTGGCCCTCAGTGTGGATGATACCGGGCAACTTGTCTGTCTTCAGCAGAGCAGAGGTCTTCAGGTTTAGTATTAGACTTAAGCCTGCCATAGATGGAGCGATTTTCTTTCCTTCAATCCTGGGATTTTCAATTCCCTCATCAACACAGTCAGTGTTGATGGGGAATACCTCCCACAGAGCTATTGTGTTCTCCCGAGGGGGGGGGGGGGGCATGGGGACCTCTCCCTGTCGGTAGAACACACAGTAGTGATCATGGGTAGTATAGGGAGGTATAGTGGCAGATGTGGGTAGTCTAGGGTGGTATAGTGGCAGATGTGGGTAGTATAGGGTGGTATATTGGCAGATGTGGGTAGTATAGGGTGGTATAGTGGCAGATCTGGGTAGTATAGGGAGGTATAGTGGCAGATGTGGTCAGTATAGGGAGGTATAGTGGCATGGCAGATGTGGGTAGTATAGAGAGGTATAGTTGCAAATGTGGGTAGTATATGGAGGTAAAGTGGCAAATGAGGGTAGTAAAGGAAGGTATAGTGGCAAATGTGGGTAGTATAGGGTGGTATAGTGGCAGATGTGGGTACTATAGGGAGGTATAATGGCAGATGTGGGTATTATAGAGAGGTATAGTGGCAGACATGGGTAGTATAGAGAGGTATAGTGGCAGATGTGGGTTGTATAGGGAGGTTTAGTGGCAGATGTGGGTATTATAGGGTGGTATAGTGGCAGATGTGGGTGGTATTTGGTGGTATAATGGCAGATGTGGGTAGTATAAAGAGGTATAGTGGCAGATGTGGGTAGTATAGGGTGGTATATTGGCAGATGTGGGTAGTATAGGGTTGTATAGTGGCAGACATGTGTAGTATAGGGAGGTGTAGTGGCAGATGTGGGTAGTATAAAGCGGTATAGTGGCAGATGTGAGTAATTAGAAAGGTATAGTGGCAGATGTGGGTAGTACAGGGAGCTAACGTGGCAGATGTTGGTATTATAGGGAGGTATAGTGGTAGGTTTGGATAGTATATGGTGAAATAGTGGCAGGTTAGGGATGCATGCAGTGACAATGTGCTCAGTCTGTCAATTACAGAATTCCTGGATACCAACACTCCCAGGCTGCTGTGGTCTCTCCTCCTCAGCCTGAGTAAACAAGTCTTTGGGAGGAGTGGAGGAGTCAGCCACACCCCTGGCTCTGCCCACCAACTCTGGCTGCCTCTGGAGATAGTGAAGATCCCAGAGGGATAGCCTAACTGGAATAAATGGCAGGGGAGTGTTACAGGCAGCCTTCCCCGCGCCGCTGCTACTCCTGCTGACCCGATCGACTTGGCAGAGCAGTACATGTTTACAAGGGGACAGGTAAAGTGCAGGGGATTCCCATGTCGCTGGGGCCCCTGGGCACGCTCATTAACCACTTCAGCCCCGGACCATTTGGCAGCCAAAGGACCAGAGGTCTTTTTTCAATTTCGCACTGCACTACTTTAACTGGTAATTGCGCGGTCATGCAATTTTGTAACCAAACGAAATTTGCGTCCTTTTCTTCCCACAAATAGAGCTTTCTTTTGATGGTATTTGATTGCCTCTGTGATTTTTATTTTTTGCGATATAAACGGAAAAAGAGCGAAAATTTTGAAAAAAAAAGAGATTTTCTACTTTTTGTTATAAAAAAAATCTAATAAACTCAATTTTAGTCAAACATTTGGGCCAAAATGTATTCAGCCACATGTCTTTAGTAAAAAAAAATGCCAATAAGCGTATATTTATTGGTTTGCGCAAAAGTTATAGCGTCTACAAACTAGAGTACATTTTCTGGAATTTACACCGCTTTTAATTTATGACTGCCTATTTCATTTCTTGAGGTGCTAAAATGGCAGGGAAGTACAAAACCCCCCCAAATGACCCCATTTTAGAAAGTAGACACCCCAAGCTATTTGCTGAGAGGCATGTTGAGCCCATTGAATATTTTTTTTTTTTAGTCCCAAGTGATTGAATAAAGACAAAAATAAAAAAGATTTTTTTTTTTTTCAAAAAGTTGTCACTAAATGATATATTGCTCACACATGCCATAGTTATATGTGGAATTGCACCCCAAAATACATTTTGCTGCTTCTCCTGAGTATGGGGATACCACATGTGTGGGACTTTTTGGGAGCCTAGCCGCGTACGGGGCCCCGAAACCCAAGCACCGCCTTCAGGATTTCTAAGGGTGCAAATTTTTGATTTCACTCCTCACTACCTATCACCGTTTCGAAGGCCATAAAATGCCAAAATAGCACAAAACCCCCCAAATGACCCCATTTTGGAAAGTAGACACCCCAAGCTATTTGTTGAGAGGCATGGTGAGTATTTTACAGCTCTCATTTGTTTTTGAAAATGAAGAAAGTAAAGAAAAAAAAATTTTTTTTTTTTTTTTTTCAATTTTCAAAACTTTGTGACAAAAAGCGAGATCTGCAAAATACTCACAATACCTCTCAGCAAATAGCTTGGGGTGTCTACTTTCCAAAATGGGGTCATTTTGGGGGGTTTTATGCCATCTGGGCATTCCATGGCCTCCGAAACTGTGATTGGCAGTGAGAAGTGAAATAAAAAAATTACACCCTTAGAAAGCCTGAAGGCGGTGATTGGTTTTTGGGGTTCCGTACGCAGCTAGGCTCCCAAAAAGTCCCACACATGTGGTATCCCCGTACTCAGGAGAAGCAACAGAATGTATTTTGGGGTGTATTTCCACATATGCCCATGACATGTTTGAGCAATATATCATTTAGTGACAACTTTTTGTAAAAAAAATATATATATATTTTTTTTTTCATTATTCAATCTCTTGGGACAAAAAAAAAAAATATTTAATGGGCTCAACATTGCTCTCATCAAATAGCTTGGGGTGTCTACTTTCCAAAATGGGGTAATTTGGGGGGGGTTTGAACTGTCCTGGCATTTTATGCACAACATTTAGAAGCCTATGTCACACGTCACCCACTCTTCTAACCACTTGAAGATAAAGCCCTTTCTGACACTTTTTGTTTACATGAAAACATATTTTTTTTTTGCAAGAAAATTACGTTGAACCCCCAAACACTATATATAATGTTAAAGCAAAGGCCCTACAGATTAAAATGGTGGGTGTTGCATTTTTTTTTTTTCCACACAGTATTTGCGCAGCGATTTTTCAAACGCATTTTTTGTGGAAAAAATACACTTTTTTTTATTTTAATGCACTAAAACACACTATATTGCTCAAATTTTTGATGAAATAAAAAATATGATCTTAGGCCGAGTACATGGATACCAAACACGACATGCTTTAAAATTGCGCACAAGCACGCAGTGGCGACAAACTACATACATTTTTAAAAGCCTTTAAAAGCCTTTACACGATACGACATTAGATTCACGGAGGAGGTCTACTGCTAAAATTACTGCCCTCGATCTGACCTTCGCGGTGATACCTCACATGCAGGGTGCAATTGCTGTTTACATATGACGCCAGACCAACGCTTGTGTACGCCTTTGCACAAGAGAAGGGGGGGCAGGGGTGCTTTTTTTTTTTTTTTTTGTTTTTTTTTTTATTTATTTAGCTTTTTTATTTTATTTTTAAACTGTTCCTTCCATTTTTTTTCTTTGTTATGATTTTTATTGTTATCTCAGGGAATGTAAATATCCCCTATGATAGCAATAGGCAGTGACAGGTACTCTTTTTTTGAAAAAATTGGGGTCTATTAGACCCTAGATCTTTCCTCTGCCCTCAAAGCATCTGACCACACCAAGATTGGTGTGATAAAATGCTTTCCCAATTTCCCAATGGCGCGGTTTATATCCGGGAGGGGGGACATTCCCTCCCACTGCTTGTAAAAGCAGTCTAGAGGCTAATTACCCGCTAGAATTGCTTTTACATGAAAGCCGATCACTGGCTGAAAAGAATGATACCAAGATGATACCTAAACCTGCAGGCATCATTCTGGTATAACCATTCAAAGTCCAGCAACATACTGGACATATATTGTAATCTTTTTTTTTTCATGCAGCCTCTTGGCTGAACGAAAAAAAGAGATTGATTGGTGGGTGTGCCCACCATTAGAATACCTCCCTTCATCCACCCACTTCTAATGATGGGCATACATGCACCATTTATATATGCCGATGCATGGGGGCATCCTCCCGCAAAAGTTATGCCGTGTACACACGGTCGGAATTTCGACCGTATGTACGTGGCATTAGGAGCCAATCGCTCCTCCCCCCCCCTGCTGCCCCCATGCTTCGGCATATATGCTCTTTTTTTTAACTGTGGTGGTGAAATCACCTCCTACAGCGTTGGAGTCGCGGCTTTATGTATCGTGGGAGCAAACGCTGTTGCTGTCAAGATAAATAAATCCGCGTTGCAACTGAATGGCGCACCTGAAAACAAAAAAAATGCTTAACACTAAAACACAGTAAACAAAATTACATACCTGAAAAGCAAGCATGATAAAACATAATAAAACATTGCAGAATAGAATGGAGTAAAAAAAGAGCAACAATAGAGAGAGAGAGAGAGAACAATAAAACAACAACTATTTTATTTTTTTTTATTTTTTTGAGATTCACAGGTAAAAAAGCTCCTGACTGAAGCGACTGAATCAAAACGCTACCACAAAAAAAAAATGTTAGCGATCGCAGGGATCAGGCCTGACTCTGCGAACGCTGCTTTTTTGTGTGCTTAGTGTTTTGTAAGTGACAGTGATCGATCGATACTGCACTTGGGTGGGCTGGGCTGGGCGGAGGGGGAAAACGCAGGTGCTAGCAGGTATCTGGGCTGAATCCCGCTAACAATGCGTTTTTTTTGGAACCCTAAACTGCTGGGACGCTAGTATAGATCTGATCAGATCAGATATTGATCTGTTCAGATACTGTGCCACTAAGGGAGGTGTATGCTTTGCGCGTGGGTGTTTGCGGTACTGGCACTAACCTGGGGCGACGCAGACCTTATTAGACCCTAAAACCTAATTGATATCACCCGCCGGGCGATCAGGGGGTTAAACCGTTATTGGGTAATAAATGGCGGGTGCCCTGACAGTATAAAAAACAAGCTAACTAACCAGCGTCACCCGTAACAGTAATACAAAAAAAAACTGGTTACCTAGCGACACTAATGCAGCGATCAGAAAAAACGATCGCTTAGTGACACTGGCAAAAGGGGGTGAAAGGGTTAACTAGGGGCAATCAGGGGGTTAAAACCTTTATTAGGTAATATATGGGGGTACCTGACGCTATATAAAAACCTGACGGGGAACCTAAATAACTAACTGGCTGACCAGCGTCACCAGTGACATTTATACAGTGATCACTGGTGAAAGGGTTAACTCTAGGGGCAATCAGGGGGTTAAAACCTTTATTTAGGTTGTAATATGGGGTACCTGACCTATAAACCTATTTATGAACCTATATAAACATGGCGGTAAAAAAAAAAAAAAAAACTGGTTACCTAGCGACACTAATGCAGCGATCAGAAAAACGATCGCTTAGTGACACTGGCAAAAGGGGGTGAAAGGGTTAACTAGGGGCAATCAGGGGGTTAAAACCTTTATTAGGTAATATATGGGGGTACCTGACGCTATATAAAAACCTGACGGGGAACCTAAATAACGAAATAACTAACTGGCTAACCAGCGTCACCAGTGACATTTATACAGTGATCACTGGTGAAAGGGTTAACTCTAGGGGCAATCAGGGGGTTAAAACCTTTATTTAGGTTGTAATATGGGGGTACCTGACCTATAAACCTATTTATGAACCTATATAAACATGGCGGTTAAAAAAAAAAAAAAAATGGTTACCTAGCGACACTAATGCAGCGATCAGAAAACCGATCGCTTAGTGACACTGGCAAAAGGGGGTGAAGGGGTTAACTAGGGGCAATCAGGGGGTTAAACCTTTATTAGGGGGGGGTAGGGGGCTACCTTGGACCTAAAACTAACTGCCCTGACAGTTATTACAGTCACACTGACACTAAATGCAGTGATCAGTAAATAAATGATCACTGCAATTAGTGACACTGTGACTGGGGGGGGAGGGGGTGATCTGGGGGGTGATCAGGGGGTGACAGGGGGGTGGAATATGTGCCTAACTGTACTGGTGTCAGTGTACTGTTGTGCACTAACCTTTACATGTTCACCGCTCGGCGTCTCCGGTCACATAGACCGGCGCACCGAGCGTGACATCACTTCCGCCTTCCTGTCTATACAATAGACAGGAAGGGGAAGCTTTTCATTGGCCAGGAGCGATCGCGAGGGGGTGGCCAGAAACCACTGGCCGTCCCCTCGTCCCGGATCGCTCCTGACACGATCCCGACCGTCCCCGCCGGCGGAGGGGGGTCCGATCGGACCCCCCAACCGCCGGAAGAATGTCACGTACAGGTACGTGATTCTGCCTGTACGTGCCATTCTGTTGACGTATATATACATGGGGCGGTCGGGAAGTGGTTAAGACGGCCTTGATCATTGCTAGCGGCTGCTGGCAATAATCGCAAAAAAAATCTGACGTGCTGGTTGTACCCAAGTTGATCGATCAGCCTGTCTCGGCCAATCCTTGCTGAACCAGCCGAGACTGGATGTGTCTATTGCCAGCTTTAAGGCTAGTACACACCCAGCGGGCTGAACGAAAAGAAAAATTACAGCTCAGGAGGAGCTGCTGTACTAACTATCCAACGTTAGTACAGCAATCTCCCCTGCTGTGCTATTGTATTCTGACAGGGGGACAACCCCCCCCCCCCCCCCCTCTGCCAGAACACTCCGGTCAGCACCCTCAGCTGGTGGCTGAGAGCACTGACTGGGAGCCAATCAGTCATTCCTCTTCTAAATAAGCCGGCCAAATTTCCGGTTTCTGTCAACCTGGCTGCAGTACACACAGGCCGAATTCTATTGAACCGACCAACGTAACCCCACTTTCAGCCCATGTGTACTAGGCTTTAGGCTGGCCATAGATTATTCGTTTTTTTTTTGTTTTTTTTTATAAGCCAGTGGGCCAATCAAATAGAAAGAAATGGATTCCCCTATCCACACATTTGAGGTGTGGGGAGGAATTCTCCCTGTTGTGCTATTGTATTATCACAGCTGGACTCCTTTGCTGTCAGAAGGCACTGATCAGCACTGCAGCCTAGAACATTTTTGCAACATTCCCATTCAACAGACGTTAAATGTTAGATCTACTTCTGTTTTGTCAGAACGACCATAGATGCATTGAAATTTGGTCGGTCCCTGCTGAACCATATTTTGATCCAGGTGTGGCCAGCTTTAGTCACAATAGGAGCAACTGTCTTTTAATTGATGAGGATCTTTTTTTTCCTTCTAAGTCCCTCTGCTCATCTCGGGAAGGCAAAAGCTTTTTTTTTTAAAGTATAACTACAAGGAATTTTTTTTTACGTTTTGGATAGAGTGGAGAGGGATTAGATTGCTTGTCAATTTTATTGCTGTCTGTGCCCCGTTAAAGAGATTCACCTTCTCTATTGGTCCTGTTTACTATCATCTTTGAAAGTGAAAGCATAGGAAAATCCCAAATGTTGGGTTGTCCCCAAAAAAGTAATAGAGGGGAAATCTTCTATATCTGGTGACCTGGGGTTCCCCAAGGAATGCCCTTAATTTGCAGGAATTTCCTCTCACTTTCTGTTTGGCTATGGGACAGGAAGTGAAGGGAAATGTCTGCAATGGGACACAGATGGCCAGGGCCGGATTAACATAGGGGCTATTGGAGCTGCAGCTCCAGGCCCCTTTCTCAAGATAGGCCCATTTGCCCAAAAAAAAAAAATAAAAAAAAAGATCGACTTCGAGGGTCGTAGCTCAGCGACCAGGAGTCATAGAGACTCCCCATTTGGTGGGTAGGTAGCTAAATACCTACTTCAACACTGGTTAAAATATGGGGCTGCTATCATCTATGGTTCCGGAGATATGGGGCTGCTTGCGCAGTCGGTCAGAAGCTCCATACAGAGCAGTCAGTTTAAATACAAGCTGGAACACTCTGCAGACTGAGAGGATGAACTCACAGTTATAATAATTATTTGTATATTACTTATGGTAATTAACCCCTTGCTACCCAGGCCAGTTCTGACACTTCTCTCCTACATGTAAAAATCATTTTTTTTTGCTAGAAAATTATTCAGAACCCTCAAGCATTATATATATTGTTTTAGCAGAGACCCTATGGAATAAAATGGTGGTCTTTGCAACTTTTAATGTTACACGATATTTGCGCAGCAATTTTTCAAAAGTTTTTTTGGGAAAGAAACTGTTTCATTCATAAAAAAAACACTAAAGTTAGCATGATTTTTTTTGTGTACCAAGCAATGCTTTAAATTTTTTTGAAGGTTACTTGTTTAGAGTTACAGAGAAGGTCTAGTGCTAGAATTATTGCTCTCGCTCTAACGATCGCGATGATACCTCACATGTGTGTATCTGGCTCTGATACTAACCAGTGCCTACCCAGCCACTGACTAGTATCTCTCCCCAGCCTGTCCCCACACACCCTCTCACCTGCTGACCTGTGGAGGGGGGAATCACTCCTGCAGTGTTATTGTGTTCTGCCAGTGAATACGATGATCAGTGTTGCTAACTATAGCTGGCAGCACTGATTGTTTTGGGGAAAACCTGACAGGCTGGTTGTACTCAAGTCGTTTAATAGGTTGACTTGTGTAAAACCTGCTAGCCCATACATAGATCGACTATGGCTGGTCTCTGCTTAATTGGTGTCATTTCAATCCATGTATGGCCCGCTTAACCACTACGCAGTCCCTAAACATCCTTCCACAAACCTTTTTACATATTTCCTTCCCAGATTACTTCATCCTCCTCTCCTATACATAGTGCCCACTGTCATACCCTCCACACTTCTCTCCTATACATACTGCTCACTGTCATACCCTCCACACTTTTCTCCTACACATAGCACCCGCTGTCATAGCCTACACACTCCTCTCCTTTACATAGTGCTCGCTGTCATACACATCTCTCCTATACATAGTGCCCACTGTCATACCCTCCACACTCCTCTCCTGTACATACTGCTCACTGTCATACACTCCACACTCCTCTCCTATACATAGTGCCCACTGTCATACCCCAACACTTCTCTGCTGTACATAGTGCCCACTGTCATACCCTCCACACTCCTCTCCTGTATATATTGCTCACTGTCATACCCTCCACACTCTTCTCTTATACATAGTGCCCACTGTAATACCCTCTACACTCCTCTGCTGTGCATAGTGCCTTCTGCCATACCCTCCGCACTCCTCTCCTGTACATAGTGCCCACTGTCATACCATCCACACTCCTCTCCGGTACATACTACTCTCTGTCATACCCCCCACACTCCTCTCCTGTACATACTGCCCACTGTCATACTCTTCACACTCCTCTCCTGTACATACTGCCCACTGTCATACCCTTCACACTCCTCTCCTGTACATACTGCCCACTATCATACCCTCCACACTCCTCTGCTGGGCATACTGTCCACTGTCATACCCTCCACACTCCTCTCCTGTACATAGTGCCCACTGTCATACTCTTCACACTCCTCTCCTATACATAATGCCTTCTGCCATACCCTCCGCACTCCTCTCATGTACATAGTGCCCACTGTTAGACCCTCCACATTCCTCTCCCTCACCTGCACATACTTCCCACTTTTATACCACCCATACTCCTCCTCTATGCCTCTTACCCACAAAAACAGTTCTTTAAAATTATACTGAATATCCTCAATGTTACCAGCTCTAGAATAGGCACACTTTTGTTAGTTCAACTAAAGGAAATCTCAGTCCTCATATTTGCTCTGCCCCATTATTAGTACTTATTTAATTTTGTAATAACTATTGTGATGTATAGAGGAACATAGGGGATGTCAGCTACTCTAAATATACCACTTGTAAAAAAAGTGTCCCTGAAAATATTTTTGAGAGGCTCCTGTGATATTAAAGCGGTAGTAAACTTTTCTAACATTACTATTTTTTAGAGGCCCTGAGGTAGGTTATGCCATAATGTACAAGTATGCACAGCATATTAGCACATTAGGGTACACTTAAATTGTCAGACTGAGCCCTCCAGTGCTGTGCTGTGATCAATCCGGCCCGGGCGCTTCCATCTTCACCCGGTCTTCCTTGCTGGTTCTGTGTCTTCGGTCACTTGCCTTGGCTGGGCTTTGTTGATGTCATTCCCACGCATGCTCATGTGCATCCTCTTTCTCTCATCCTCCCTCTCTCTCTCATCCTCCCTCTCTCTTTAATTTAATTTGTTATAACAAAAAAATGTTTGCATTTTTATTTATAAAAGGCCCGACCAAAATCCTCAGCACCAGGCCCATGATGTTCTTAATCTGGCCCTGCAGATGGCGAAAAAAAATCTGACAGGAGTTATAACCCTCCCTTGCTCTATCCAAAATGGTAAAAAAAAAGTTTTGCCAATAGTTCTTCTTTAAGCATTTGTTCAGCCCCCTTAACTGTGTAGTAATACATATTTTTAAACAGTTGCCCCCTCTTCACTAACCACTTCCCGACCAGCTGCAGTACATATATGGCAGCAGGATGGCTCTCCTGCACAAATCGCTGTATATGTATGGCGGCTTCTGTAAGAGCCATAGCAGGTGCGAATGGGAACACATTTTACTTCTTGATCGCCCCCTAGTGTTACCCCTTACCTGCCATTGACATTTACACAGTAATCAGTGCATTTTTATAGCACTGATCAATGTGTAAATGTCAATGGTCCAAAAAATTTGTCAAAACTGTCCAATCTGTCCGCCGCAATCCCACCAAAAATTGCAGATCACCGCTATTACTAGTAAAAAAAATAATAATAATAAAAATGCCATAAGTATATACCCTATTTTGTAGACGCTATAACATTTAAAGCAAACCAATCAATATACGCTTATTGCGATTTTTATTTTTAACCAAAAATATGCATAAGAATACATATTTACCTAAGCTGATGAATAAAATATTTTTTTTTACATTTTTGGGGGGGATATTTATTATAGCAAAAAGTTAAAAATATAGTTTTTTTTCAAAATCGTCGCTCTTTTTTTGTTTAAAGCGCAAAAAATAAAAACCGCAGGGATGAGCAAATACCACCAAAAAGAAAGCTCTATTTGTGGGAAAAAAAGGACGTCAATTTTGTATAGGTACAACATCGCACAATGGCGCAACTGTCAGTTAAAGCAACACAGTGCCGTATCGCAAAAAATGGCCTGGTCATTAAGGGGGCAAATCCTTCCGGTGCTGTCCCAAGCACTCTTAAGCCTGCCATAGAGTGATTTTCTTTCCTGCAACCATGAGCTGGGGGATACCCTCCGGCTAAGCCATTGTGTTTTCCCGACAGGAGGGTGGGAGCCGTCCCCGCCAGGAGAACAGAGTGATTAGTATCATAGTATGTGACCGGTCAAAATATATTAATGCATTAAAGTGTTGGTTCACCAATGCCAGAAGTCTGCCAAGCAAAATATGTGAGTTGGAAGCTCTGGTGCATCAGGAGAGCTATGTAATCGGTATTGCTGAAACTTGGCTTCATTCCTTACATGACTGGGCTATTAATATTGCTGGCTATGCACTCTTTCGGAAAAACAGAGTAAAAAGGAAAGGTGGAGGGGTCTGTCTGTATGTGAGAAGTGATCTCAAAGCGAGTGTGAAAGAGGACATGGTGGATGGAGAGTGTCATGAGTCTGAAGCATTATGGGTGGAACTGCATACAGATGTGCGTAGTTCAAAGTTAATCATTGGAGTTTGTTATAGACCATCCAATGTTAATGAGGAGGTGGAGACTCAGCTCCTTGCACAGATGGAAAGTAACGTCACTGCTGGGACAGTTAAAGGGCAAACATTTATAAACCTATTACAGAACAATTTTATGGTACAGTTTATTGAGGCCCCAACTAGGAATGATGCTCTGTTGGACCTGGTAATCTCAAACCATGCAGAGCATAATACTAATGTTTAGATAAAGGAACATCTGGGTAGCAGTGACCATAACCTGATTTCATTTGATGTTAGCTATAAGCAAAAATCACATACGGGAAAGATAAAAACACTTAATTTCAAGAGAGCAAATTTTCCAAGGATGAGGGCTGCTCTCCAGGACTTAGACTGGGAGAGAATATTGGCATCAATCGGCACAGAACAGAAATGGGAATTCTTCAAAAAGACTGTTTGTGAACTCACTGCAAAGTATATTCTCATGGGCAATAAGTTTAAAAGGCTAAAAATAAAACCTATGTGGCTCACGGCCAATGTTAAAAAAGCTATAAACTATAAGAAAAAAGCTTTTAAAAAAATATAAAAATAAAGGAACACTAGTGTCATTTAAATGTTACAAAGAATATAACAGAATATGTAAAAAGGAAATCAAGGATGCAAAAATTCAAAACGAAAGACAGATTGCAAAAGATAGTAGGACAAACCCCCAAAAATTCTTCAAATATATTAATAGTAAAAAGGTCAAGTCTGAGCATGTAGGCCCTTTACAAAATAATCTAGAGTGGGTGACTGGGGACAAAGAGAAGGCTAATTTATTAAATACTTTCTTCAGCTCTGTGTATACAAAGGAGCATGGGGGAGCTAATGTCCATAATGGGGGTGGTAGTGACACATCCCCAAATCCACAATGTCTCAAAAGTGATATGGTCCAGAAATATTTAGACAGAATAAAGGTGGATAAAGCACCTGGACCTGATGGCATCCACACACGGATCCTAAAATAATTGAGCTCTGTAATTTCAAAGCCATTGTATCTAATTTTTAGGGACTCATTAATGACAGGAATAGTACCATTGGATTGGCGCAGGGCCAATGTGGTGCCTATATTTAAAAAGGGAACAAAGTCTTTACCAAGTTACTATAGACCTGTTAGTTTAACTTCTATAGTTGGGAAGATACTGGAGAGATTAATAAAAGACCACATAGACGAGTTTTTGCAGGAAAAAAATATTTAAGCAACAGACAGCATGGATTCATGAAAGACAGAAGTTGTCAGACAAACCTGATTTCTTTTTATGAGGAGGTAAGTAAAACCTTGGACAGAGGGGTGGCGGTGGACGTGGTATACTTGGATTTTTCAAAAGAGTTTGATACAGTTCCGCACACACGGCTCATGTGTAAGGTAAAGTCTACAGGTTTGGAAATATCAGTTTGTAAATGGATAGAAAACTGTCTAAAACACAGAATTCAGAGAGTAGTGTTTAATGATTCTTACTATCAGTGGTGTACCCCAAGGTTCAGTGCTGGGACCCTTACTTTTTAATATCTTTATAAATTATATTGGGTCTGGGATCAAAAGTAACATTTCCGTCTTTGCAGATGACACCAAGCTATGCAGTCGAATAACGTCCTTACAGGATGTCTCCAATTTACAAGCCAACCTCAATGCTCTGTCTAATTGGGTGACTATGTGGCAGATGAGGTTTAATGTTGATAAATGTAAAGTTATGCACTTGGGGGCTAAGAATATGCATGCATACTAGGGGGAGTACCACTGGGGGGATCCATAGTGGAGAAGGATCTGGGGGTTTTGGTAGATCATAAACTCAATAATAGCATGCAATGCCAAGCTGCGGTTTCCAAAGCGAGCAAAGTCCTTTCTTGTATTAAGAGAGGTATGGACTCCATAAAGAGAGATATCATTTTGCCCCTGTTCAAATCATTAGTAAGACCTCATCTGGAATAAGCAGTTCAGTTTTGGGCACCAGTTCTCAAAAAGGATATTGGGGAACTGGAGAAAGTGCAGAGAAGGGCAACCAAACTGATAAGAGGCAAGATTAGAGGAACTGAATTTATTCACCCTTGGTAATAGGAGATTAAGGGGGGGTATGATCAACATGTACAAATATATATAGTGAACTTGGTGTTCAGTTATTCACTTTACAGTCAACAAAGAGGACAATGGGGCACTCTTTACATCTAGAGGAAAAGAGATTTCATCTCCAAATACGGAAAGGTTTCTTCTCAGTAAGAGCTTTGAAAATGTGGAATAGACTCCCTGCAGAGGTGGTTCTGGCCAGCTCAGTAGATTGCATTAAGAAAGGCCTGGATTATTTCCTAAATGTACATAATACAGGTTTATAGGTAAAGTTGATCCGGGGAAAATCCGATTGCCTTTCGGGGGATCAGGAAGGAATTTTTTCCCCTGTTTTAGCAAATTGGAGCATGCTCTGCTGGGGTTTTTCGCCTTCCTCTGGATCAACTGTGGGTATAGAATTGGGTATATGGGATTGTATGTAATTTTTTTTTTTTGTGGTTGAACTGAATGGACTTGTGTCTTTTTTCAACCTGACTAACTATGTAACTATGTAACTATGTAACTATTACTGCTAGCGGCTATAATAGCCACTAGCAATAATTGCATTTAAAATCCAACAGACAGGCTGGTTGTACCCAAGTTGAGCAATCAATGAACTTGGGTACATTCAGCCTACTCATACATGGTTTGAAACTTTGGAAGTAGTACGTGGCTGTCAGTTTCCAAGGGTCCAATGTAGTGCTGCAGCCACCATTAGTACATACAACTGCTTACCAGAGGTTCAGACTTCAAATATCGCTTTAGAGACAAATCCCAACTGGATAACAATAAGCTTTCTACTCAGCCTTATTTATATACTGTACCTATATGGTGCATGGGATTGTGCTGGTAATGCTGGCTAAATAATAGCACCCTCTGGTGAATGCAAATTGCAACCTATTTAGACAAAACTGTGCGCCTTCACTGCTTCTCCGCAGTATGTCTGTATTTCACCCATCCGTTTTCGGATGAAATACGGACATACATGCATCCCTATGGGATAGCGGATGTCAGCGGATGAACATCCGCTGACACCCGATATCATCCGTCTCCGCTGTGGTCCGATTCTGCAGACGGAGGAAAATCCTATTTTTCTATCCATCTGCAGAGCGGACAGACGGTCCGTGTTCATCTGATCACCCACAGAACCGAGATAGTCCAACCTTTCTTTCCCAATTCCTGTGGGTTATTGGCTCACTGGACGCAGACTCAGCACCTGCGCTGTAGAACCACTTACCCCGTGTTCCTCCCTGATCCCCCACAGAGGTAAGTGGAGATCTGACAGGGCGGTCCCTGCACAGTGTGCAGGGACCGCCCTGTCATCCGCCGGCTCAGCGGGGATCAGCATATGTTTACGGGGCGGATCATTACGTATCTGTCCCATGTGAAAGGGGCCTAAAGCACTGTAAGACCTCGTTATAGTTTAAGTCTGAACCTCTGGTAAGAAGCTGTGTATATTAAAGAGGAAGTAAAGCCTCCTTCAAAAAAAAAAACGGAACCTGCAAGGCAAAGGCATTATGAGCTAGTATGCATAGCATACTAGCTCATTATGAATAACTTACCTGAGAACGAAGCCCCCAAAGCGACCCTCGTCCAGGACCTCCACCGCCGCCATCATTCCTGGAGTGACTTCCAGGTCTTGCCGCTCCAGCGCTGTCATTCGCTGGAGCGGCAATGACGTCACTCCCGCGCATGCGCACGAGAGCGGCATATCGCTGTGATCTCGGCATGCTCAGTGCGCCTGCGCGCCACTGTCTACGGCGCATGCGCCGTAGACAGCGATGCCTCTTTTTTTCTAAATATCTCCTAAACCATGTAGGTTTAGGAGATATTTATTGGACCTACAGGTAAGCCTTAATCTAGGCTTACCTGTAAGTCAAAGTGGTTTGTAAGGGTTTACAACCACTTTAATGGTGGCTGGAGCACTACAGTGGTGTCTTGTAGTCATAGAAAAATATAAATAAGCTAGCATTTTTTTTAAGTTTGCATTAGGGATATAGAGTAACTGTGTGCAAGAACATCAATGCTTTTTAACAATATAAAATATCATTATGATTATTATTGCTACTGCAACTACAAATTTTATCCAAAGAACTGGTCCATACCGTACAGACAGCTCTCCTGCTGCCTATCCTTGATTTAGGCATACGTTATGTTAAGATCAAAGACACCGATTGTCGCCGTTGACACTGCCTCAAATTTTTGCTTTAGGGCCCCATGATTAGCATTTACGCCTCTGTGAGGCACAAACTACACATTAATAACTATGTACTAGCATAGCAAATATTTCCAGTGACCTCTGTGTAAACAGAAAGCACCTGTGCTGTTATTTTTAGATACCGTATTTGCCGGCGTATAAGACGACTGGGTGTATAAGACGACCCCCTATTTTTCCAGTGAAAACTTAGGTTTGGGGCTATACTCGCCATATAAGACTACCCCCCTTCCGAGGCAACACCATTTACAAAAAAACATCAGACTTAACATCAGAAAAAGGAAACTGGTGAACTACAAGTCCCAGAGATCCCACAATTGGTAGGCAGCAACAATGAATCCTCTCCTCCAAAGCACCATAAATCATACCTGTATTTTAGGGGAGATCTGGAGCTGGATGTGCAGTACAGGATGCTTTGTAATATGTAGAGCACCAAGTACACACAGTATATGATGCTGTGTTAGTACAGTAGCGCCAGGTACACTTCAGAATACAGGTGTGCAGACAGTGTGCACCGCTGAGCCAATCACGGCAGGCATTAAATTGACTAATCTGTTGATGGATACAAAGCCTGCTCGGATTGGCAGAGGCTGTGACATCAGCCCGCGCCGCTCTGACTCATGTAGCCTGCTCGGATTGGCAGAGGTTGTGACCCAATCCAAGCAGGCTCTGTATTCATCAGAGTGCATCGCCCGCCAGGATTGGCTGAGCGGCGCATACTGTATACATATTACAATTTTACAGAGCGCCCGGCGGACTGATATCCATCTGGTGGCTTCTTCACCCGGCGTATAAGACGACCCCCGCTTTTTGGCTGTGTAATTTTGGTGTAAAGGGTAGTCTTATACGCCAGACTTTGTCCGATGTTGGCGTTGCGTACACACGGTCGGACTACGTTGTCGGAATATCCGGTCCGGAAGAACGTCGTGACGTAAGTCGTCGTCCACGAGATTAGAAAAGGGAAGTTCAGACCACGTCAGGCACCCGTTGGGCTCCTTCTGCTGATCCCGTGTTTATCGAGAGTTAGTGGAAGTTTGGTGACTTAAGATTCGCGCTTCTCAGATTTCTGACTCAGATCGTTACTGCTCTTCAGTTTGTGCTTGTATCTGTTTATTAGTGCGTGTAGTCAGTTCGCATTTGTTGGTCATTGCGGCCTATATCTTGATATAGGACGCTTTGATTTGCACTGCTTATTGTCTGCTCGTTGCTGGTATTCACTTCGTTCTTTCAGGCCTTGCTGTTTATCGGTGCTTTCTGTTTGTCCGTTCTGACCAGCCGACCTTTTGTGACCTTCTGAGCGATGTTTCCCGTGCGTACTCGTCGCCGAGTTCGTGCTGTACGCGGAATTGGTGTCGGGCTTTTAGCTTTGACCCAAGACCCGTCCATGAACAGAGTGACGAGGAGTATGTGGACCAAGAATTGGTTGCTTCAGCGTGACCAGTTCTCGCACATGCCTTTGCTTCGTGAGATCCGGGAGAATAATCCTGATGATTTCAGGAACTTTCTCAGGATGACGGACCCCGATTTTCACCGTCTTTTGGCTTTGCTGACCCCTTTATCAGCCGGCAGGATACCTGCATGAGACAAGCCATTACTCCGGAGCAGAGGCTTGTTGCCACGTTGAGGTACTTGGCGACAGGGAGAAGTCTTCAGGATTTGAAGTTCTCTTCAGGTATCTCTCCCCAGGCCCTGGGAATCATTATTCCAGAGACCTGTTCTGCCATCATTCAGGTCCTGCAAGAGGACTATATTAAGGTAACATTTCTACTTTACTATTCCCTTCTATGTATGCTCTGTTTGCTAATGACTTGTATTTTTGACCTCCTTCCCTAATTACCATGATTGCAATATGTTCTAATATGCTGTGCCCCTTTTCTCCTTCATGCATTTTTTTGTTCTTTTGGTGGGGGGGGGGGCAAACTCATTAGGAACCCCCCTCCCCAACTGCTCTGTCAGATGGTACCAATCCTTTATCTGCTGGCTTTCCCAAGGTCCATACACACTATATACCTACCTCTTTATAGTGCGCATCTTTAGGGATGAATTCAGCAAAGCATGTAGTGCAAGGGACTGCCTCCATACATTCCATTTCCTATTTTTTTGTCTTCTTTCCCTCCTATTAGCTTGCTTGGTAATTTAATAATGTCACACTGTGCCTGCCTTTTTTGGGGGGGGGGGGGGTTGAAATGTTATTTGATCTTTCCTGTGGCCTGCCAATAGTGTTAAGTACAGAGGGTCTGGCCAAACTAGCCCACATTATTGAGCCATTTGCCAATCAATGAAGTGCAGAGGGTTAGCTGTCCACCACCCCCCCCCCAAAAACCCCTAGTTATTGCCAATGGCCCATCAGAAGTGGGGGGATTGATGGGGGGGTGAGTAATCTGTGAAGGGGAGCCTCTACTTTTCTGTGCAAATACTTTCCAGCCTCCAATTTTAGACAATGCTCTTGTTCCAAGATGTTGATTGTCTAATCTGCTTGCAATGTTTAGGTGCAAAGTGACTATTTTTTTTTTCTTGTTTCACTCCACAGTTCCCTTCCACGCCACAGGAATGGCAGACTGTGGCCTCCCACTTTGCCAGCCGTTGGGACTTTCCTAACTGCGGAGGGGCAATTGATGGGAAACACGTCCGCATCGTCCCACCGCCCAACTCGGGGTCCTACTATTATAATTATAAAGGGTTTAATAGTGTAGTGATGTTGGCGGTGGTGTCGGCAACATACGAGTTTATGTATGTGGACGTGGGGATGAACGGCCGGATATCGGATGGTGGGGCCATTACGCACACGGAGTTCTACTGGCGTCTCCAAAGTGGCAGTCTGTGCTTGCCACCTCCAGAGGAGAATGCCGAAGGACTCCCCTTCGTCTTTGTCGCAGATGAAGCGTTTGCGTTGACTCCCCATGTGATGAGGCCGTTCCCGATGAGGACCCTCACCCCGGACCAGAGGGTCTTCAACTACAGGCTGTCCAGAGCCAGAAGAGTTGTGGAGAACGCTTTTGGCATCCTGGCCAGCCGCTTCCGCCTGTTCCTGACGGCATTTAACTTGGCGGAATACAAACTGAACCACATAGTTCTTGCCTGTTGCATATTGCACAACTTCCTCAAAAGACATAACAGGAACTATGTGGTGCCCGTTGGCCCAGATGTGGAGGGCCCTCCAAATGCCGAACTCACAGCCCTTCGAGTGGCACGTCCAGGCTTGCCCCCTCTAAATGCCCGTGTGGTCCGGGACCAATATATGCAGTACTTTGTGGGTAGGGGGCCATTGCTCTGCCTGACGATGTGTGTGAGAGGCATTTTTTAATAAATCTGATATTTTAACCAACCTATGATTTCATGTCATTTCAGTCTTCTTTTTAGCTTATTTTACTTTGACATTTTTTCCCTTTGCCTTCGACAGTGGGAATGCACTTTCTGGGCAAAAGGAGGTAACAGTCTCTTCTTCCCAAAAAGATTATTCTCATGTTGTGTGTTTGCTACCTAATCTTTGGTCTAGAGAAGTTTGTACTGCATAACTGACACCCAAAATACTCCTTTTCATCACCAGGTCTGACATGTGTGTATTCTCCAAAATGCTGTGCTCCGTGTTTTCGTACAAAGCACTGTGGGTGTCATTTACATAAGTCAAATCCGCTATGCTCTACAAGTGCATTGAAAAACTTCCCCGGGAAAGAAAATTGGAGTGCAAAGTGGATTTGCCTTTAGTAAATAACACCCATTGCCCCCATATCCTTTTCATTTTACATACATAATGCATTGTGTTTTTTAAATAAGGAAGCCACACATTTAGAAAAATAAAAGTTTACTAGGAAAACATTCCCAAGTGCGTTTACAATCTTCACGCCAAAACTGACAACATCTTGGTTATTTACAACATTGTTTACAAACATTCCGCAATTGGTAAAACCAGGCATGGAGCAAAACAGAACCTAGGAACTTGGAAAGTTCAACTTTGTAAAGTGAAGACAAGATCAGACATGACTATATGTTCAAAGTGTGTTTGATCTTGCCTTCATCACATGGGGGGGTCACCCCCGAAAAGTGGAAATTTGGAACATGCACACAATTTGGGACTGAAAATGGTCATTAGATGGTAAAACACATGCCTAGAAGCTTCAAAAGTGCCATTTTCCATCATGGGGATGAATGGACGTTTTTTGGGGTGCAACCCCTTCACCACAACCACTTTCGTAGTTCGTAAAGTGTTTGCACCCCAAAAAAACGTTGCCATTCATCCACCATGGTGGGAGCTAGCACATGTGGACACAATGTGTGCATGTTCCAAATTTCAGACAGTTTTTAAGTTGCAAATGTGTTCTGAAGCTGGCACAAATGTGTGTTAATTACTTGGTGCGTTTTCATATTTTTCCTAAAATATCAATGATGTTCTTCAATTTTTGTTGAACATCATTGATGTTTTGCTTTATGTCATCTAGATCTCTATTGCAGACCATTATCTCTCCGATGAGTACGTGGGCACTCTCTGTGGTAAAGTGCGATTTTTCTTCCACAACATCCACGTCACCTAAAAACCACAAACAAACAAAAATGGGGTGTTGGAAATGAGGCAGCCATACATGGATTAGCTTACCAGTAGCTGTGTTCTCCCACACTCACCTGTTGTGGTGACAATTTCTCCAAGTTCGATGATCTCTCCTTCCTCCTCCTCCTCCTCCTCTGCTTCTGCTCTTTCCCCTTTTTTGGTAGGTGTTGGTTTGGGGGTTTCCTCAGACGGCCCAAGTTTTCGCTCCCCTATGAGAATGTCCAAAAGGAAGATTTAGCAACACAAGCTATTGAGGGCAGAAATAGGAAATGACAAACATTGCTTGAAAGTGACGGACACTTTTTAAAGGTGCATTGCTTGAAAGTGACGGACACTATTTTAGTTTGGCCAGTTACAAATGTCAACTACATGAATTAAGTCACTTTGTAAAGGTGCTAAACTGACTAGCTTTTTGGTATTTTGTGACACCTCCAACTTCATAATAAAAAGGGGGTTTGGGTGTCCCAGCACTGTGCTCTAGAGTCTAAACAGCTACTGAGTGCCTATCACATTTCCTTTCACTTCATTCACTTCAAAACTGAAACAAGAATCTGTCCAAGGACAACAAATGCAATATATTACATTTCTCAAATGACATATTGGAGGCCTTGAATTTCAGGTTCCGGGGTTTCGGGACGTTTCTGCCTCCGGACTTTCCTCGTCCTCCTCCTCGTTGGTGGGATATATATATATATATATATATATTATATATATATATATAAAAAAAAAAAAAAAAAAACATAAAATATAAAAAAAAAAAAAAAGACAAATATATATATATATATAAATATATATATATATATATATATATATACATATATACATATACATACACACACACACACACACATTTTGGGAAAATCTAGTACACATGATGGATTGAAATGGCATATAGCAGCTCTACACATTTCGTAGATTGATCTGCTCTTCAGGAGCATGCACGTAATCTGAAATGTAATAAGATAAAAAATAGTTTCTCTAAAGTCTGACCCTTCCAAGGAAAATAAATGATTATAAACATTAAAATAGAATAAAAATTAGCCCATAAACACCCACTCTCTAAAAATACTTACAATTGTAGTTGTATAATGAGGAGATGACACTGGAGATCGGAAATCCCCTAAGGGCATCACTAACGGGAGCTGAGGTAGTGATGCCCTTAGGGGGTTTCTGATCTTCAGTGTCATCTCCTCATTATATAACTACAATTGTTAATGGCTAATTTTTATTCTATTTCAATGTTTATATTCATTTATTTTCCTTGTAAGGGTCAGACCTAAGCCCCCGTACACACGGTCGGAAATTCCAACCACAAAATCCATCCGTGATTTTTTCAGACGGATTTTGTCCGACACTGGTGTTGCATACACACGGTCGGACGAAGTTGTTGGAAAATCCGATCATTCTGAACATGGTGACGTTTGTTGCATACGACGGAACTACGTAGAGGCTAGTAGCCAATAGCTTTGGTCTCGTAATTTGATCTGAGCATGCGTGGCACTTTGTCCGTCGGAATTCTCTACACACGATCGGAAAAAGTCTGATCGGATTTTTTTGGTCGGAAAATTTGAGAGCAGGATCTCACATTTTCTCAGGCGGAATTTCCGACAAAAAAAGTCAGATGGAGCCCACACACGGGCGGATTTTCCGACAACATGGTCCGATCGGACATCAGGTCAATCTACGAAATGCGTAGAGATGCTATATGCCGTGTCAATCCATCATGTGTACTAGATTTTCCCCAAATTTGTACTATGTGATTATTGTTTGCAACTATGTGATTCCTTTTGCCATTGTATGTATATGAATATATATGAATTGTAATGTATCATCTACCCTAGTTACATTGAATCATGATTATAATTATGTATTATACTATTGACATATACAATTAAATTCATCCTTTTATACCCATGTGCTTCATTTAAAGTCCTATTCCCCTCTCCGCTGTTCTCAATTAGATAGGGATGGAGGCACCGGACCTTACCAGGTCATCACCTCATTTAATGTCCCATTGTTCTTCCTTTTTTCTTTTATACTTAAGGACTGAGGTTGAAAACCACTGTGCTACTAGACCCTGGCTTACTCACCTTCTGGTATTGCAATCCCGAGGAGCATGATCTGCTACATGCATCAAAACCTAACTTCACCATCAGGAGCTCTGGTGAATACTGTATAGTCATTAGACCCCGCACCTCTGGTGAGCCTGCATCATCTGCCTGGATGACGTGCTTGTATACAGCTGGTCGGTAGGATCATCAATGCTATAGCTACTGGTCTCTGAGCCTGATCCCTGACCATGAAATCTCCAGTACAGAAACTTCCCTTCCATACTACCACCTCAGTAGTGACCCCCACCCCAGCCTAACCCCTCTGTACAGGCTCTCCTCAGTACAGACCCCCAGTACAAAACCCCCTCAATACAGACCCCATCAGTAAAGACCCCCTCAAAGAAGACCCTTCAGTACAAGCCCCCAGCACCGATCCGGCACCGGTATGGACATCCCTCAGCATAGACCTCCACCTGCACAGACCCCCTCAATACAGATCCCCATTAGTAAAGACCCTCTCAAAGAAGACCCTTCAGTACAGGCCTCCAGCACAGATCCGGAACCGGTTTGGACATTGCTCAGCATAGACCTCCACCTGTACAGACCTCTTATCAGTACAGACTTCTTGGTACAAACCCCCGCAGTCAGTGGCGGAACTACCACCATAGCAACACATGCGGCCGCTATGGGGCCCGCAGCCGATATGGGACCCCTGGGAAAGAGGAGGAATGCATACTGCCGGGGGCCGGGGGGCGAGCACTGCCGCACGGTCCTCCAGCCAGGGGAAGTGAGGAGAGGAAGAGGCGCGCTGTCCGTACAAGCAGAGCGCTGTGTAATAGCTTTTATTTGAATGTCCTGTGTGTGTTCCCGGGGCTCACCGTCACATAGCCCCACCTCTTGGCCCGGCGCTTTTGATAGACAGAACACCGGTCCAATGCGGGACATGTGATGTCATCAAAGGCGCTGGGCCAAGAGGTGGGGCTATGTGACGGTGAGCCCCGGGAACACAGGACATTCAAATGAAAGCTATTACAGCTCTCTGCATGTACAAACAGCGCGCCTCTTCCTCTCCTCACTTCCCCTGGCTGGGGAACCGTGCGGGCGGTGCTCGCCCCCCCCCCACTCTGAGACAGCCCCACGCTCGCCAATAGCCATTTGAGGGCTGCTGCAGTCTGGCTCACTGCACAGGTGAGGCTGCATTGGGCACGGGGAGGCTGTATTGGGCACGGGGGAGGCTGCATTGGGCGCGGGGGAGGCTGCATTGGGCACGGATGTTGGATTCAATATAAACTCATGTAATATTGCTGCAATTCACTTCCTGTTTGCTGTAAGCCATATTGCCAAAGTTGGAATGAAACATATCAAGCTTTGTATTAACAATGGCTTGGCTCAGGCCCACCTGCGGTGAAGATGGCTCCAGGCCAAGAGAGTCCAAGAGAGACACTGCCCCTAAATGTAGAATACAGTATGCTTCCTTTTCTGGTGTTCATTGGATGCAAAGCAAATGGGACTGGCAAGGGGGGGGGGGGGAGTTTTGAATGAGTGAGCTTGGTAAAAGGAATTAACAGAGAGCTCTTCTCTCTGTTTTCATTCTGTCTGTTTGCTGGAAGGCATGTCTTGAGAAGGTCTCTCTGCTGAGCGGCCATCTTTGAGGCCTACATTGGATGATAAGTTGAGACCTAGCCACATGGACATTTCTCTTATCCCACCTGGAGGCCAGCTGCGAGGATCGCGTTAAGTAGATCATTATAGTGTATTTTAACTGTATAGTATATCATTGTATTATAGCCTTGCTTTATGTTATGTAATTGTGTAACCCCCTTTTAATACACGTTAGCTTTCTTATTTCCTTGGGAAATAAATAAGATTTGATTATTCTTAAGCCGTGTGTTTGGTTTCATAACTAAATGTATTATTGTGATACTAACAGTAGCATGCGCTCATAGTTTTAACAGACTGACTAATCTACAGAGACTAGACAAAGTACATAGATGAGATAATATCTAAATTGTAGTGGTATATCGTTTTCTACAATTATTATCGAATTCTACATTTGGCACCCCATAGATTTAGACAAGCAGAATATCGTTTTTTTTCTGCATAGGATTCACAAACCTAAGGCATTTTTCTTTGTTTTGAGTCTCAAACACAAATCCTCAAACATCCAGAACGGAAAATCGTCTCTAGTGTGGACAAGATTGGCGCTGGCTCGCGAATTCTGAAACCACGCTTGGATGGTCATGAAAGTTCTGTGAAAGAGCTCATTGGTGAAACGGACGCGTAGAACCTGGTGAGAGCTGTGGCTGATACATGTGTGTACGTTAAATGTTTGTGAGTTTGTCCAGGTAACCAGTCACTACGACTGGCGAGTAAAGGGACTGATCACCCTTGGGTTATATTATATAATCGATAAAACCACACAGCACTGAGGAAAAAGTGGGAATATATATTTTTATTTTAAGTTTTTTATATTTTTTGTTTTTTTTTTAAGTATTTTTTTACCCCTGTGAGTGTGAAATAGCTCTCTGTTCCAATAGGAGTTCAATGTGGCCTGCAATTTAAGAGAGGACAGCATTAAGAGTGTTTTCTCTGGAGAAGTTCGTAGTTAAACGGACTTTTATATATATATATTTTTTTTTGTTTTGTTTGTTGGTCTTCTGTGTGGAACTACACGTGAAAAACTAGACTTTGAACAGCTTTTATCTGAGTCTCTGTGGGGGGTTGCTTATCTGTTTGTTCATCGGTGTGTGTATTGTCTGAGCAACTGTTCAGTGTAGCTAGTTGCAGATTAGCATATCAATGGAGATCCTTGAAGAGTTTCTTAAAAAAAATGCTTGTATTCAATTCGACAGTGTATCTCAGGGTGCTTTAACACACCAGTTTAACAACTTGTTGAAACAATGTAATACTCATAATGATACCATAACGTTTAAAAAAAATTCAAAAAAAGGCAGGAAACAGAGGTTAGCAAATTTGCTGTGTATGCTTCTAAAGATGAGAGATATTTCTGAACAGAAGGAATTAGAATGGGTAGCTGAAAGAAAACAATTCATGCAGCAGCTACAAAATATTACAAAAGATATATTACTTAGGGTTGAAAAGGCAGATGTACAAGCGCGTAATCAGATTGAACAATTAGTGACGGAAAAAGGCGAATTGGAACAGAGATTACATGAATTAGGGAAAACGTGTGAGTTAAGAGAAGGTTGCATCGTTTTTTTTAATAGGAGGGAGGCTGAAAATTTGCAGGTTATCACACTGCTTAAGGAGGAATTACAGGATGCACAGGCAGCCATAAGGGATTTATCCTCCAAACATACAATAGCCGAAGGTGCAATGGTGGAGGTACCCTCCGCACATGCTCAGTGTACAAAAATAGGAGTGGAACATGAGGAAAACCCGTATACTATTGTTGCTGCAAATCATATTACTATGATGGGAATCGATGTTGGAGACGTAAATACAAACGTGATAACTGCGCTTGAAATTGATTCAGGAGTTGAAATGGAAACTTCTGATGACTCCTCAGACGATGAAAGTGTAAAGTCTGTTCATTCCAATCACAGTAATATTATCCAGCAATGTGAATTTCCAGCACAAGATGTTAAAAAAAGGGCCTATGCAGGGAAACCAGAGCTAAAATGTTGTTTGTGTAAAAGGGGAGGTCACATCGCAAAGTATTGTTGGGCAAATAACGATATCAAAAAAAGATCATACCTGAAAACAACCCCAAGGCATTATGAATGTTATTCGGCCCGGTGGGGTAGCAATCCAAAGCATGGAGCCCATAGTAAGCAAACCCAGTTCCCCGTTAAGACCCAATTACGGAGTCTACAAACTGAAAAGCAATATGTAGGACAGTTGCATAAAATCAAAATGGAGGTAGCCGCATGGTTATTCAAACATAGAACTGGGGGAAGCAATGCTAGCAGCACTTAGTCAGCTGCAAGTATGTTAAAAATACTCTGATCAAAGTTTCCTTCCTATGAATAAGGTTTGATGTGAGTTTCAGATTTGGAATAAGATAGAGGACTTTGATATATAGTTTTATTATTTTCAAGGATGAGCCTCTGATTTGAATAACTCTGTTATGATTATTGTTTTTTCCCTCTTAGTTTTAAGTATTTTTGTAATGTTTTATAAGGTTTAATATTTTATTAATTTTTATTAAAAAAATTATTAATTTTTAATAAAAAAAATTATTATAATTTTTTTTAATTTTTTTCATAAATTTTTTTCAAATTTTTTTAATTATTCATTTTCAATGTTTTTAATTTTTTATTTTTTTTTTCATTTTTTTGTCTAGTTGTTTATTCTACCATTCTGGCTTGTAGGTGTTCCCCTAGCATTACAATTAATGGGAAGAGGCTTGGGGCACTTAAAGTCAATTGTCATGATAATCGTGTTTAATCATTGTCTTTGTGTTCCTTTTCCAGAAATCAGGGAAGAGAACAGGTTTGGATACTAAACATTTGTGTTTTGTTTGCAGGTCCGTCAAAGTTAGACCAACACGGGGGTTAGGTTATTGTAAATGCATAATCGATTATCACATGGTACCATGAGCTCATTAATTAGTAATTGTTTGCAAACAATGAAAACATTTAAACAATAATCTGACATTAATGGACCAAAGAGTTACAAATGAGGTAGCAAATGTTGTGATGAAGTTACAAATGTTTTGTTTGTGTTGTTTTTCCCATTAACTTATTGTCTTTCAGATAAAAAAAAAACATGTACTCTTCTCAGGAGAAAATCCATGGATGTCTTTAATTAAAAGTTGAGTGTTTGTCATTGTTGTATGGTGGTTGTCTTGTCATGTTGTTCTTGGGTGATAATGGCCAGATTTTTAAATTTTTTTTTTTTTTTTTTGGGTATTGGCTTAGTCAGCTATTTTATTGTTACTTTGTTCAGGTGTAAAAAGCTCCAAAAGATTTAGGCTTTGTCCACCTGAAAGGGAATTAGTGCATACATCTTAAAGAGAAAGATAAATGCATTGTTTTTTTTTAGTGTTTTAATTTTAGAATTTTTGAGAAACAACATTGACGTCCGTTTTGTATGTTTTGATCATACCATGGGGATCCATTTTAGAGTGGGTTCTGCCTAAAGAGGCCATGGTTGTTTTGATAGTTTGGTCAAGTTGAAGAAGCCAGGAATACTAAGTTCCTGGGTTCCAAGGAGGGAAATAGGAGTAAATATAGTAAGCGAGCAGATATTATGGATAAGAATTTGATTCTGCTCTTGTTTTTCAATTCCAGAATCCTGGTGGAGCGAGATTGGAAAGGTTTCTGGAACATGGATGACAGATGATCATCTGGTTGGCAGTTTGTCTGTGCCATACCACGCCCCAAATTTGTTCTAATAAATATCAGGAGAGACGGGACAAACAAAAAGATTCACTTTTTCTTTTCCGATGGACGATCTGGTGCTGAATCTGAAAGACTGTGCCTATCAATAAGGCTTGAAACATTTTTTTTTTTGCTGGACTCTATCCTGATGAATGCAAACGTGTTATTAATATACGTACAATGGGTTGGAGGTTGGGGGAAGGAATATAACACATCCAATCCATCAGAACATGAAAATGTAAAATATATAGGTTTTTTTTTTGTTGGAGGGAGGAGTGGAAAGAAGAAAAGTTGTGTAATGTATGACATGTATTGACGTAACGGAATTTATATGGTGCAGGTACCCAGGAGGCGGGCAGGGACTTATGCATAATAAGGTGTCTGTTGGCCAGACTAGAGGGTGCCATGTGACACATCAATGGGGTGAACATTTCCTTGTATGGGGGAGATCTCTTATCCCACCTGGAGGCCAGCTGCGAGGATCGCGTTAAGTAGATCATTATAGTGTATTTTAACTGTATAGTATATCATTGTATTATAGCCTTGCTGTATGTTATGTAATTGTGTAACCCCCTTTTAATACATGTTAGCTTTCTTATTTCCTTGGGAAATAAATAAGATTTGATTATTCTTAAGCCGTGTGTTTGGTTTCATAACTAAATGTATTATTGTGATACTAACAGTAGCATGCACTCATAGTTTTAACAGACTGACTAATCTACAGAGACTAGACAAAGTACATAGATGAGATAATATCTAGATTGTAGTGGTATATCGTTTTCTACAATTATTATCGAATTCTACAATGGGTAAGGCTGCATTGGGCAAGGGGGAGGCTGCATTGGGCACGGGTCAGGCTGCATTGGGCATGGGTCAGGCTGCATTGGGCATGGGCAGGCCACGCTGCATTGGGCAAAGGTGAGGCTGCATTAGGCACTGAACATGCTGCATTGGGCACAGGTGGGTGAGGCTGCATTAGGCACTGAACAGGCTGCATTGGGCACGGGTGAGGCTGCATTGGGCACAGGTGAGGCTGCATTGGGCACTGAACATGCTGCATTGGGCAAAGGGCCATAGCGTAATATTGTTTTTTAATGTGGCATTCAAACAAAAATAACATAAAACAGCCAGATGACCTCTTACATTTAAAAGTGCCTTGCCTCGGCACTGGAGGTAGCAAACAAATCCAGCAAGGTGTGCTGTGAACCACCCGTGTATTGCGATCGTCGTGCGTTCCACCACCGGAGAATCAGGAAGTGTGCACAGGTTTCTCTATGTGTACAGCGTGACCGGGATGCGCCTCAAAAAAATAAATCCCGGTCACACACAAAACACTTTTTTTTAGTTTCTATTGAAAATTTTTGCAAATAAAACATTTTTCTTCATAAATTTGGGCCAAAATGTATATTGCTACATATCTTTAGTAAAATAAACCAAATACGTGTATATTATTTGGTCGCTGTGAAAGTTATAGCGTCTAAAAGCTATGGTGCAAATTATTGGAAAATGATCACATCTGATCACACCTGATGCACTGAAGGCCTATCTCATTTCTTGAGACCCTAACAAGCCAGGAAAGTACAAATACCCCCAAAATTACCCCTTTTTAAAAACACATTTTTTTTTTAAATAAAGTTGGCCATTTATAAGATATTTATAACACATAGCAAAAATGACACCCCAAAATACATTCTGCTACTCCTCCTGAGTATGGCGATACCAAATGTGTGAGACTTTTACATAGCCTGGCTACATACAGAGGCCCAACATTGAAATAGCACCATCAGGCGTTCTACATGCTTAAAGCGGAGTTCCGGCGAAAAAAAAACTTTTTTTTTTTGATAATTTTTGATAATGAAATTCAAAAAGGAGTATACAATTAACATCATCGATTTATAAAAAATATAAATTTCTTACTGTAATATTTTATGCCTCCGTTTGGGGCCGCTTCCATCATGATTGTGGGCATGTGAAGCCCAATTCGAGATCGCTTCCTGGAATAGCTTTGGAGAGGTGCATCTTCGGTAACCAGCATGCCCCTTCGATCTCGCACATACGCAATTCACCGGCGGCCATAGCGCCGATTATTTTTAAAGTTGCCATAACAACGGCCCGCCCCATTATGGCAACATAGATAAACATATATCGGCGCTGTGATCTGTTCTAAATCTTTGATCACAGTACTGCCCACAGACTCCTGGGAAATGATCTGTCATCATTTCCAAGGAGCATAGGTGAGCAAAACTGACACCCCAAAATACATTCTGCTACTCCTCCTGAGTATGGCGATACCAAATGTGTGAGACTTTTACACAGCCTGGCCACATACAAAGGCCCAACATTGAAATAGCACCGTCAGGTGTTCTACATGCATAAATTACACATCTCATTTCTCAACCACCTGTTACAGTTTTGAAGACCCTGGAGCACCAGGACAATGGAAACGCCCACAAAATGACCCCATTTTGGAAAGCTAACCCCCCAAGGTATAATCTATGAGGCAGCCTGGTCACATATAGAGGCCCAACATCCAAGTAGCACTGTCAGGTGTTCTAAGAGCCTAAAATAACACACATAAATTCCTGCCAACCTATCACATTGTTGAAGGCCCTTCATATTTCTAACACATAGCATGTACTGTACATACCAATTACAAACCAAAATACATTCTGCTGAGGAAAGGGTAAAGAAAAGATTACCTGCGGATTTAGTAGTGCAGTGGTCCACAGAGGAGAGCATTGGTCCAGGCAGCAGGCAGGAACGTGGACAGCGACAGCAAAACAGGCAGCAGGCAGGAAAAGTCAGTACAGGTAGAGATGTTGTCAGCAACATCAGCCAATGCATTAGTCCAGATAGCAGGCAGGGATGTGGTCAGCAGCAGCAAAAGGATCAAAGGATCGTCCATGCAGCAGGCAGGAATACTGTCCATAGTTAGCACATGCAGCAGGCAGAGGTATGGTCAGCACAGCCAGCGTATTTTTTCCAGGGAGCAGACAGGACCACCAAGCTTAGGGTAGAGGCTTCTCCCACCCAAATCGCTTTGAAGCCTCCGGACAACCAGACCCTGTTCTGAGAACACAGAAAACCAAAAACTGGTTTTCTGAACTCCGAACACTATTCTGGAGCCCCTCACATATGTGAGACCCCTGTGTAGCAGGGTAAAATATCAGTCCAAGGGGCAGGCAAAAACATGGTCAACAGGCCGAGGTCAGTGCAGGTAAAAGGCAGAAATAGACGGTAGGCAGAGGCATAGTCGATACAGTCCAGGGTCAGTACACGTAAAAGGCAGAAACATGGCGGATAAACAATGCAGACGGTAGGCAGAGGCATATTTAAGAAACAGGCCAGGGTCAGTTCACATGGAAGACAATGATATGGTTGGTTGAGGCAGGGAAATATTCATGACAGAAATTGAAAACGGGGAAATGGCAGTATTAAAATATATGGGCTAATAGTTTTCCAGAGTGTGATATCGCCTGAAGCATTCTCCGATGCAAAGGCCAGGTTGGGAGGGACAATAGAAGCTGGTGTCTTTCCTAATTCCTCTGTACGTGTACACCCGACATTTTTTTGGCGTCGTCTTCTGGATCCTGATGGTGGAATATGTTCTGGAAAATGACGCTCATGTAGTCTGCTGCCAGAATCTGAGCGAATGCTTTCTGGGGGGGATTCTTCTTGGTAGATAAGGAAAGTGACAATGTCTTCAATAAACTTTATGAACGCTTTCATGAATTAAAAAAAAATGAAACAGTAAAGTTAGCCCAATTATTTTGTAAAATTGTGAAAGATGTCACACTTTATAATTGCACGCACTCGTGGAATGGCAACAAACTACGGTACCTAAAAATCTCCATAGGCGATGCTTTAAAAAAGGTTTTACAGTTACCAGGTTACAGTTCTCTGACGATCGTGGTGATACCTCACATGTGTGATTTGAACACCGTTTACATATGCGGGCGCGACTTCCGTATGCGTTTTCTTTGCTGCGTGAGCTTGCAGGGACGGGCGCTTTAAAAAATATTTTTTTTTCTTATTTATTTTAATATAATTAAATTGTGTTTAAAAAAATAATAAGTTTTGATCACTTTTATTGCTGTCAGAAGGAATGTAAACATCCCCTGTGATAGTAATAGGTGGTGACAGGTACTCTTTATGGAGGGATCGGGGGTTTAAAAGACCCCCGATCCCTCCTTTCAAAGTAGTCAGATCACCGTTTTCGGCGATTCTGAATACTGTACATTTTTTGGAAAACCGGCGCCATTGGCAGTCGAGTAAACAGGAAGTGACGTTGTGACGTCGCTTCCGTGTTTACAACCAGGAGACTGGAACAAAGCCGTTTCTGGCTTTGTGCCAGTTTGTCCCTAGCCGCCGGAAGTGGCAGACAGAGGAGCTCTGGGAGCAGAGCCGATCTGCCCTTGGGGCCCCCCCCACAGCGGCGTGGCCATATGCAGCTTGCGTAGTGAGCGTATAGGGTGGATCGGCTCTGCCCATTAGTAGCTGACCTGCTCCTCCTGTGCTTTCTTCTTGCTCCCATGCTTTCAGTAAGTGCTTACTCTATATTATAGCAGGATCTTTCCAGCACCCAAGACCCGACCCAAGTTCACCCCCCCACAGACTAGGGGGCATGACTGAGGGCCACCGACAGCCTCCTCAGCACTTAATTTCCATCTTCCACTGGACTGCCCTGCTGGCATGACTCATGCCTATTTATTAGGTGGCCTGCCCCCTGCCAGCCCTTTAATGGGGATTGGCTGAGGCCCTCATAAATATTCCAAGCAGCTCCTCCTACTATGTCGAGAACATTCTCCAATGTCTCCGAAAATAGAGGGAGGCATCCAGCCCTTACTCACTGAACCATGACCCAGATTCACAGCTCAGGCTGAATAAATTTACCTACACTAAGAAGCCTACTCTACAAAAACTACCTTACACCTAGCACACACTAGAGGGTGCTATGTAGAGCCAGGGGGGTCAAAAGTGCGGCCCATAGGCCGCATGCAGGTGAAGATGGCTATGTATGCGGACCAACACAAAATTGAAACTTGCTTAAAAATGTGGATTTTTGGGTGTATTTTTTTGTAAAACTGTGTCTACAGTAAGCAAACACATGCGGCCGAAGAACATATTGACAGTGTCTTCTCAAAGAAAAACATCCCACTCTTCACAATCACACCTTATTCATGCCATCAGTTTTTGGCAGCACTTATATTTGTGAGAAACTATTTTCTAGGATGAAGCACACGGAAAGCAAAATTAGAACCAAAGTATCTGATCAGCACCTTGAGAATTCATTGAGTATTGCTACTACATTCATCGAACCAGATATTAGTGCATTCGTTTATCAAAAACAGTGTCAAATATTGCAGTAGTTTTACGTTGCCGTCTTTTACTTTTATAAGAATTTTTTTTATAAAAATTACGTTTTATTATTCAGATAGGTACATTATTTATCTATATGAGTGATCATTAAAACGGAACATTTATATTAAATACTTACCGTAATTTTCCTTTCCTGATGGACTCCATGGCAGCCTACGTATGGGTTAATCCCGCCTCTCATACCTCATAGGACCCCACCCCCATAAATCTTTGCTCCTAATCAGAGACCGTGTTCCATAACTTAGCCTACTCCAGCAAATGGGAGGGAGACTCCGGCTGCCATGGAGTCCATCAGGAAAGGAAAATTACAGTAAGTATTTGATATAAATTTTCAGTTTTCCTGACTGATACATGGCAGCCTACGTATGGGAAATAACTAGCCATACAGACTCGGGTGGGCACAAATTGCTGGTTCAACAGAGAAAGGCTTAATTGGCCCCATTCAAACAGATAAAACATTTAAACCAAAATTCACAGAGGAAAGAGCCGCTGGCTCAACACAATAGTGCCTCATGAAAGTGTTTATTGACGACCAAGAGGCTGCTTTGCAGATCACCTCCGCCGATACGTGTCGGGAGGCCGCCCATGATGTTAGTTGAAGAATCCTCTGACTGAAAGGTTGGGAGAACAATTTCCTGGTTCTCATGAAACACTGATGATACTTTAGGATTTGATCCTAGCATTGGAACCAAAACTACTCGATCAGGGAAGAAGGTAAGGAAAGGCTCTTTAGAACCTAGAGCACTGATTTCCGACACTCTTTTAGCCGATGTTATGGCTACTAGAAAGGCTGTTTTAAGGGAAATGTCCTTCATGGATAGTTCATCCATCCGTTGGAAAGAATCTTCTGAGAAAAAATCTAGCACCAGAGGAAGATCCCATTTAGAGAACCTTGGTTTTCTCTGGGGCCTAAGCCTTGATACTCCTCTGAAAAATTGTCTGGTAAGGGGATTCCTTGCCCAGGAAATACCAGTAAAAGCAGATATTGCTGAAACTTGAACTCGCAGGGAGTTTACAGACAAAGGGAGATCCAACCCTGTCTGGAGAAATCCTAGTACATCCTTTATTTCTGGATTACTACAGGAACCCCTGGAAGGGGAGACATAGTCCATAAACTTAGACCAGATTCTCTGGTAAACTTTATTTGTACCTTGCCATCTAGCATTCAGCAGGGTAGCAATTGCTGAACTTGGGCAACCTAACGCTTCCAGCCTCTTCCTCTCAACCACCAGACCATCAGATGGAGATGGGACGGACCCTGATGAAGGAATGTTCCCTATAGAAGAAGATACGATTTGGAGGGAAGCGGAACTGGGTCCCGGTAACTCAACTGTAACAGGAGCGGAAACCATGGCCTGTTGAGCCAGTATGGGATGATCGCCACTATCTCTGCCGTCTCCTGTCTGAGTCTCGAAAGGAACCGAAGAATGATCGGAACTGGTGGAAAGGCATAGGCCTTGTGGAAATTCCACTGATCCGTGAGAGCATCCACCCCATGGCTTGGGGACAGCGATACCTGGTATAATAATTCCTCATCTTGGCATTGCAAGGAGATGCAGACAGGTCCACTTCCGGAATCATTCCCAATGACAGGATCCAGTCGAAGACTTCCGAGTGGAGAGAGCACTCGTTGTTCAAGGAGGTTCTTGACAGAAAATCCGCCTGGACATTTTTGGACCCCAGGAAGATATACTGCCGTCAGGTCCTTCAAGTTCGCCTGAGCCCAGGACATAATTGGATTCACTTCCTTAAAAAGGGAGAGACTGCGAGTGCAACCCTGTCTTTTGATGTACGACACCGCCGTCGTATTGTCCAATCTCATGAGCACTCAGGCTTCCGATATCAGATGGAGAAAAACCCGAAGGGCCTGGAAGGCAGCTCAAATCTCCAATAGGTCCGAGACCACCCCCTGGGCAGGAAAATCCCACCTGCCCTGGGCTACCTCCGACCGACACAGAGCACCTCAGCCTCTGCTGCTGGCATCTGTTGTTACCGTTATCCAGGAAACCGGAGCTATTGAATGGCAGTTGAGAAGATTCCTTCGTTGCAACCACCAAGGGAGACTCTCCCGCATGGAGGGAGTTATCCGGATCCAGTGATCCTGTAGACTTGGATTCCATTGTTGGAGGAATCCTTTCTGAAAGGGCCACATCCTCCATTGCGCCCATTTTACCATGGGGGCTGTTGCCACCATGGTGCCTATTATCCTGAGGCACTGGGAGGACCTGAGAAGAGGAGCTGACATTGCCAGATGAATCCTGTCCCAGACTACTGGGATCTTCTCTAGAGGAAGAGAGATCGTGCTCTTTACTGTGTTGAACTGTGCCCCTAGGAAAACTAGGGACTGGGTTGGCTCCAAATGACTTTTTTCTTGATTCAAAAGCCAGCCGAATTCTGTCAGGGTAGATATGACTGGCTCCCGGTGTGACAGTAGTTGTTTTCTGTCCTGAGACAGTAGGAGTAGGTCGTCGAGGTAATGTGTAATCGAATACCTCGGACTCCGAACAAGGCGACCACCGCCAGTAAGAGCTTGGAAAACACCGTAAGCCCGAACGGGAGACATATGAATTGGAGGTGTTTTTGACCCACCGAGAATCAGAGATATTTTTGGAAGTCCTCCGCTATTGGTACATGGAAGTACGCTGTCTGGCGAAAGGTCAGCAATGTCTCCATCTTAAACTTTCCCTTTTTTATAAAGGAGTTTAGGTAAGTCAGGTTGATAACCGGCCTCCAGGAACCACTCTTTTTGAGAATCATAAAGAGGGGGGAGTAAATCCCTTAAAACTTTTCCTCGGACGGGACTGGAATGGCGGCACCTTGGGTGATAAGGGAGTCCGTGTAGGTCAATAAAACCTCTCTCTTTTCTTCCGACAAAGGAAGGCTTGTGGGAACGAAACGATGTATGGGTGGATTGTTGAACACCCAGGCATGTCCTAGAGAGACTGTCTTTATGACCCAGTAGTCTTGTATCGAGGCTGCCCAGATGTTGCAGAAGCGTAGTAAACAAGCCCCTACTTGCTCCGCCTGGACAGGCGCTATATCAAAAAGACTTTGCCGCTTCGCGGCCCCCAGAAGATGTCGATTTTGAAGGCTTCTGGCCAGAAGGCTGGTTTCTCCTCCAGTTCTTCCTAAATTCCCGACCCGGTCTGTAACGGCGTGCATCCCTAGCACGTTCCGGGTCTGACCTGGACTGGACTCTCTTCTGGGAAAACAGACGGTGGTCCTGGGGTAAGAACCAAGACTTTCCACCGGTAGCACGAGTGATGGCTGAATCAAGCTCATTCCAAATAAGAGAAGAACCCTCAAAGCGAATTTTGCACCAGGCCTGTTTAGAGGCCAGATCCGCCACCCAAGGGCGTAGCCACAAAGCTGTTTAGCTGTAATGGAAGACCGCATGACACGTGCCCTTTTCATCTCGCATATTGGAGAGCTCTTGAGGGCTTTTTCGGACATACTTCCCAAGGTTGCACCCATATCATCCGTCCAACACTCCATTGCTTTGGATAATGCTGCCAAGGCCAATGCTGGCTTACAGGTCGTCCCAGCCGTAGAGTATATACGCTTCAAATCCGTATCAATTTCCCTCTCAAGACCATCCTTGAAAGAGATGGTGTCTTCCAGTGTGAGCGTGACATGTCTTACCAGCCTCATCAAGGCGGCATCAATAAGAGGAGCAGACTCCAGGTGCTTAACTTCCTCACCTTTAAACGGATAAATTTTGGCCACTTTAAAGATAAGAGAATTCTTTCTCTCCACTTTGCTCCATAATCCGAGATAATTTCTCCCAGTTCACCCAGGAAAGGAAATTTGAGCACTCTTTTTTAAGATGCTTAACGTATTTCCTCTGTTTAGAGGGTGCTTCCACTGGCTCCTCCCACCTCAGTGCATCCTTTACTGCCCTCACCAGATGAGGGACCTGGGAAAGTCAAATCCTGCACTGGGATCCTCCACTTCAGCTTCGCTGTCCGAAGATCCGCTGAAAGAGAAATTGTCACGGGAGGGACCTGGAGCTTCAAGGTCTTCCACCTCAACCACTGAAGTTGGTGCAAAGGAAGGTATAGCTGCATGGGCGGAATCTGATTTATTCAAGGATTCCTGAACACCCATCCTGACCAAGGCCTCTACTTGCCGGTCTTTAGCATCCCTTTCTTTTGCAGCTTGGGAAAACATAAATCGCATAGCGATTTCGCTAGGCACCTGGCACTTTCGCTCTACATCCCCAACAGGATCTTTCTTTCGAGCGACCAGAATGGTAGTGGGAATAGTGCCGAGACCCCGACCTTGACTTGTCAGAGCGGTGTCTGGAGGAGGTCTTAAGCCCCATACACACGGTCGGAAAATCCGACCACCAAATCCATCGGATTTGGTCCGACGGATTTAGTCCGACACTGGTGTTGCATACACACGGTCGGACAATGTTGTCGGAAAATCCGATCATTCTGAATGTGGTGACGTTTGTTGCCTACGATGGGACTACGTAGAGGCTAGTAGCCAATAGCTTTGGTCTTGTAATGTGATCTGAGCATGCGTAGCACTTTGTCCGTCGGAATTCGCTACACACGATCGGAATTGATGTGATCGGACTTTGTTGTCGGAATATTTATAGAGCAGGAGATAGAACTTTGTCCGTCGGACAATCCGATGGAAACTGTCCGATGGTGCCTACACACGGTCGGAATTTCCGACAACATTGTCCGATAGGACAGAATCCATCGGAAAATCTGACCGTGTGTATGGGGCTTTAGGGCGTCCAGAACTGGACCTAGAACGGTCATGTCTTGACCCAGAATTTGTATTATCTTCGCGTGCTGAAGGACGAAGATCCGGTATAGAAGGGCTAAAATAGATAATAAGGAGAAAAAAATTCCCTATACCAACCAACACAGGCAGAAAGAAACAAAATTCCTCCCTACCTGTGGCGTAAAGGCTGGCCACAAGGGGGCGACGAAACATCCATAGTCACAATTCGGACAGGCTGCAACAATATCCATAGTAAAAAACATTTACTAAAATCCATTTATTTTATTTTTTTTAAATAAATAAATCCATTTGCCAAAGTCATTTTTCCCATGCATAGACATCTGTTAAATCAATAGGGGATAAGGCATCAAGCCCCTTACCTCAGTAAAGCAGAGAAAACAGCGTCACAGTGTTTGTTTTGGATGCAGCAGCAAGCCTGTCTAAATCTGACAGGCATTCAAATCTGCCGCCTGAATGACGTCACACCGCCGTCAGCATCACCACCACGGTGCTCGTGCGCATGCGCGAACGCCGCCATTCGTCCGTACTGCGCATGCGCCGACCAAGCCTCGATCTCAACCGAGACTATGTGGCTGCGCAGTACAGGAAAGTGGCGGTCTGGGACGCAGATGCGCTCCAGCCGCCATACACCCGAAAATGGTACATACAACAAACAAAAACAGGCTGCCATACGTTACCGCTCCAGCACGCCGACCACCCGACCTGGCTCCCGTCCACAGGCACGTCACTGGGGGATTATTCAGGGAAAAGGCCTCCCGCTAGTAGCTAGGACGAATGGCCATACTGCCGCTTTCCAGCCAGTGGCTAGATAGTAAGCTCTTCATGGCAACGCTCTTCATCCCCATGTCCACCCTGCTAGTAGCCGGGCTATTGGACTCCAGACACCACATTTCATCATGCGTGCAAACGGCAACAGGAACCAGACCCGGATTCACGAACACGGTCTCTGATTAGGAACAAAGATTTATAGGAGTGGGGTCCTATGAGGTATGAGAGGGGGGATTAACCCATACGTAGGCTGCCATGGAGTCAGTCAGGAAAGGATAAGTTCACCTTTTCAGAAAAAATAATAAATGCACATTTTTTGCAGGTAAAAAGAAAGTACGTTTATTATTTTTTGTTGCAGGAGCCTGTAAGGCATTGCACCAGCAATCAGTAGATCACTGATGACATGCAGGTCTCCTGCAGACCTGTCAGTGTATCTACCATGGCGCTCACAGCGCTGTGGTAGTTCATTGAAAACTACAAGCCGACAGCTGCAAAGGCTGCCGGACCTTGTATTTTTCCATTCACAGAGCGCTGTGAATGAGTGATGCGACCAGGTGGGCGGAGCCCCGCACAGCCATGTTTTTTTGACAGCTAGCCGGTGGAGAAGAACTCCCACTAGCTGGCACAGTGGGCATCAGGGAGGTGCGGGGGGCCAGTGATAACCATCATAATACACATAATACACATAATACACATTCATAACATGTGTATATGGGTATAACATGTAACATGTTATGAAAGGTGAACTTATCCTTTAACTTGTGATCTGCCCAACTTTTTCTGCTCATCAGATATCCTTATAGTTAGTATATTTTGTGTGTGTCCCAAGACAATTCCTTTTCTTTCAATGTGGCCTAAGACAATTCCTTTTCTTTCATTGTGGCCCAAGGAGGTCAAAAGGCTGGACACCCCTTATGCAAGCTATTATGAATACAGTGGTGTGAAAAAGTGTTTGCCCCCTTCCTCATTTCCTGTTCCTTTGCATGTTTGTCACACTTAAGTGTTTCGGAACATCAAACCAATTTAAACAATAGTCAAGGACAACACAAGTAAACACAAAATGCAATTTGTAAATGAAGGTGTTTATTATTAAAGGTGAAAAAAAATCCAAACCATCATGGCCCTGTGTGAAAAAGTGATTGCCCCCTAAACCTAATAACTGGTTGGGCCACCCTTAGCAGCAACAACTGCAACCAAGCGTTTGCGATAACGTGCAATGAGGCTTTTACAGCGTCCTGGAGGAATTTTGGCCCACTCACTTCACTTGCAGAATTGTCCTAATTCAGTTACATTAGAGGGTTTTCGAGCATGAACGGCCTTTTTAAGGTCATACCACAACATCTCAATAGGATTCAGGTCAGGACTTTGGCTAGGCCACTCCAAAGTCTTCATTTTGTTTTTCTTCAGCCATTCGGTGGTGGACTTGCTGGTGTGTTTAGGATCATTGTCCTGCTGCAGAACCCAAGTTCGTTTCAGCTTGAGTACACGAACAGATGGTCGGACATTTTCCTTCAGGATCTCTTGGTAGACAGCAGAATTCATAGTTCCTTTATCACGGCAAGTCTTCCAGGTCCTGAAGCAGCAAAACAGCTCCAGACCATCACACTACCACCACCATATTTTACTGTTGGTATAATGTTCTTTTTCTGAAATGCAGTGTTCCTTCTACGCCAGATATACTTGGACACACACCTTCCAAAGAGTTCCACTTTTGTCTCATCGGTCCACAGAATGTTGTCCCAAAAGTCTTGGGGATCATCAAGATGTGTTGTGGAGAAATTGAGACGAGCTTTGATGTTCTTTTTGCTCAGCAGTGGTTTTCTCCTTGGAACTCTGCCATGCAGGCCATTTTTGCCCAGTCTTTTCCTGATGGTGGAGGCATGAACGCTGACCTTAACTGAGGCAAGTGAGGCCTGCAGTTCCTTGGACGTTGTTGTGGGGTCTTTTGTGACCTCTTGGATGAGTCGTCGCTGCGCTCTTGAGGTAATTTTGGGCGGCCGGCCACTCCTGGGAAGGTTCACCACTGTTCCATGTCTTCGCCATTTGTGGATAATGGCTCTCACTGTGGTTCGCTGGATTCCCAAAGCTTTGGAAATGGCTTTATAACCCTTTCCAGACTGATAGATCTCAATTACTTTCTTTCTCAATGTTCCTGAATTTCTTTGGGTCTCGGCATGATGTGTAGCTTTTAAGGATCTTCTGGTGGACCTTACTGTGTCAAGCAGCTTCTATTTAAGTGATGCCTTGATTGTGAACAGGTGTGGCAATAATCAGGCCTGGGTGTGGCTAGAGAAATTGAACTCAGGTGTGGACAACCACAGTTATAGTATGTTTTAACAAGGGGGGGCAATCACTTTTTCACACAGGGCCATGATGGTTTGGATTTTTTTTCACCTTTAATAATAAACACCTTCATTTACAAATTGCATTTTGTGTTTACTTGTGTTGTCCTTGACTATTGTTTAAATTGGTTTGATGTTCCGAAACACTTAAGTGTGACAAACATGCAAAGGAACAGGAAATGAGGAAGGGGGCAAACACTTTTTCACACCACTGTAGTGCAGGTTACAGGCTACTCTAAGTTTGCACTCCTTGAGTGTTTTCTGGAAAGTCAAGCCATATTTCTGTGATGCTGCAACTTTTACTGTAGTCCTGCTGAAGAATGACAAATAGAACTTCACAGAACAGCTGGGAGTTGTTTATGCCTATTGTGTACCTTAAGGCCCGGTTCAGACTGCTGCGGTGTGGGAGATCGCATATGATTCGCACCGCACTGCAGTTCAAATCATATGCAATCTCTGTGCGATGCAAATTCAGCCATACAAATAGTATGGCTGAATTTGCATCGCATTCGGCCCAAACTCGCACAGGACCCTTTTTTTTCGGTCCGTTGCAGAATCGGATCGTATGGTGTTCTCACCATGCGATCCGATTCCTGTCCGAGTTTGCAGATCGCACTGCGATAAGCGAGCTGATATGGGGGTGTCATTAACATTACACTGACACTCCCAGCAGCTCGCATAGGGCAGTGTGAACTGCCGGCGGGAGACATGCGGTGCGGGAACCCGCAGTAGATTCGCAGCGTTCCCGCACCGCAGCAGTGTGAACCCAGCCTTACCTTGACGCTGTAGATAAAATGTCACTGCTGAAAACACAACTGTTAGCAGTTCTTTCTCAAATCTGTCCAATTTTGTTCTGCGTGTAGCATAGCTTTTGAAACCTAAAGAAAAATACTTACTTTTTTTTTTTTTTTTTTTATGTGATATGCTACAAGGCCATCTTTGGATGCATAGTTATTTATTTCAATTTGTTTGGATGGGTCGCTGAGTTGGTTCTTAGGTATTCTACTAACTTTGTATTGTGCGTCCTCAAGAGAGCTCACCTACAGAGGATATAAAATGTCTACACGCTCCTGTTAAAATGTCAGGTTTCTGTGATGTAAAAAAAAATGACAAAGATAAACCATTTCAGAATTTTTTCCACCTTTAATCTAACATATAAACTATACAACTCAATTGAAAAGCAAACTGAAATCTTTTGGCTTTGTGAGGCCTTAGGCAAAACTTAGACATGAGGCCCCACTCATAATAATAAAAATAATTCAAGCAATAAAAATTAATACATTGCATTGTACAGTGTACAATGAACTGATGGCAATTCACCCACGGCCAGTCCTCAAGGATTCCAGCATGTCATTGGATCATATCACACCAGGATATGCACTGCAACACAAGATCCCTCTTTATAGTGAACGGCACTTACTAGACAGCTCTACGTTATGCCTAAATTTCACATTACCTAACAAGGGCCATAGATCCATCATCTATTTTCCTAAACCTATGCACCTTACCTGCTGTGCATGTACTATGATCAGTGAACCTGAATACAGAAAAGCACCTGCTAAATTTCTTTGTACTGCAGTGTCAGGAAAAGGCAAACTAGCGTTGAGAAAAATGAAAGCAGGGGACTACTGGCAACTTTTGGCCCAGGGTGCAAGTAGGTCCCTCTGTTTCAGCCCCTCTTTCCCTCAGCTGGACTTTGACGGTCATTGGAAAAAACTCTCTGTCCGGACAGGTAATCATAGACACCATACACAGTATATCGTTGGTCAAGAATACATCGGTTTATTTCCAGCTTTACAGAGTATACGCAATAATCAAAAAAAGGGGTTGCATAAGGGGAACGCCCCATGAACAACCAATCACATTCAAGCATTTTGTTATACAATCAATATTGATCTGCAAGATACTTATAATATTTCTGCCTTCAGACTCAACGTCACAAGAATATTCCACGCAATATATGTCCTTGACAATGTTCTCAGCATTTTTGGTAAACTTTCACACGTTAGCGTGAGAAAGGAAAAAAACTAGCGTGAGAAAAACATCTTCTACAGAAAAACAATACAATATTGTACAATATTATTAAATCTTAAAGGGTAACTCTACACTCCTTGCAATAACCCTAAAGAGTGATCACACATTTCTATACAATCCCTCCTTTGATCATAGGAGACTTAAAAAAAGAAAGTCTCCGCAGATCACTCACTGTACCACCTATGTCCTGAGTAGAACATGGTCATGGCTGTTTCAGACTTATCAATTGGGTTCATTGATTTTGCTACTTTACTTATCAGGCAGAACACCAATTTGATTGTCACATGAATAGCAAAATAGCAAAAGAAGAAAAATTGTCCAGGTGCTGCATTTTCTTGGCTCACGGGGAAATGTTATGGCAAGAATGGTTTGGGCGGCTAAGGGGTTTTGTGGGAGGGGGCAGGGGCCAATAGTGGCTTCTTGTGCAGTTATTGAAGGGGGCTCCTTCATTTCCTTTTCTGTCTCCTTTATCTGTGGGCTCTTTTTCAACCTTGATGCATGGATCCATTGCAGGCTTTGATCCGTCAGTATTGCTGTCCTGGAGACCTTGAGGACTTCAAATGGACCTTGGAAGACGGGGCCTGGTTGTTTGCGGACTGCAAGTTGTTTGATCAGTACCTTATCCCCCGGGACAAAAGGATGTGTTGGTTCTGTGGAAAGAGGAGGAAAGGTGACAACAACCTTGTCATAAGTTTCAGCAAGGCTACTTACCAGATATTTCACATGCTCTTCCTATAAGGAATATAAGTTGGATTCCTCGCCTATCTTAGGGGCTCTTTGAGCGGGTTTTCCCATGAGAATCTCAAAGGGGGGAAAGTCCTGTCCCAGCATGGGGGGTGGTCCTTATCTGGAAGAGCACTCCGGGAAGAAAATTAAGCCAGTTCTTCATGGTACCTTGTGTGGCCTTTCTCAATTTGTCTTTAATGTTTCTATTCATTCTCTCCACTACTCCTCCACTCTGGGGGTGATATGGGATGTGGAGCTTCCATTGTATCCCCAGAACTCTTACTAACTCTTTGGTAAGTTTTGCTGTAAAAGCGGGCCCTTGGTCAGAGTATATGGTAGCTGGCAGACCAAACCTGCTAATCCAATGATTGACCATATCCCTGGTGGCTATCCCTGCGGTCTCTCCTGTTACGGGAATAACTTCCGGCCATGAGGAAAATTTGTCTATTATTACGCAAAGATATTTGATATTATCTTTCTGTTTGGGCATGTGTGTAAAATCAATCTGTAAGTCTTGTAATGGGCCTAAGGGCGCTGGTAAGTGTCCATGAAGGCCATACCTTGGTCCCTGAACATTATTCTGGGCACAAGTTAAGCAGGAATCAATTAGTTGTTCAATCAATAGGTGAGTGGAATTGGTGCAAAAATTCTGGTTATACATTTGCTGTAGGGGTTTCTTACCTATGTGTCTGGGGGCCATGGAGATAAGATAAAATCAAAGGGGCTACTATTTCTGGAATACCTATAATCCCCTCCTTGTTTGACCACAAACCGTCCGGCTTGTGTGTCAAACCATGCGATTCCCAACAGGTAATGTCAGACAATTGAGCTTTTTTCTATAGTAATTTGGCTAGGGCTGGAAAATTTGGGGAGGAAAAATCTGTAGAAAACAATTGGAGGGTTGTTTTTTTTTTATTGCCTCCTCTGCAGCAATTTTGGCTGCTCTGTCTGCTAAGTGGTTTCCCTTAATAGCATCTGAGGCTTGATCTGAGATTTGCTTATTATCTGCCGTCTTAAATCCGTGTATCTACTCAGTGTAAATGTTTACTTTCTGTCCTTTGAATAACTGACAGGCACGTGTCATGGCATAGAGCTCTGCCTGCTGAGCTGAAGTCACTGCTAGTGGTATTGCTTCTAATATTACGTCTGGTAAAGTCACTACAGCATACAGTATCATCGCTTGGTCTAGAACAGCTGCCGTCAACAAAAACATTTATGTAGTCGGGATCAGAGTTGGGTTGGACTATGATACTCATACGGTGACATTCCTGGACGTTAAAGTAGAGACAGATCCTTCGGGCAATCTGACAACTACCCTTTATATGAAACAGACGGCAGGGAATACGGTGTTACATGCCAACAGCTTCCATCCCTCCCCTCTGTTAAACTCAATACCTTATGGACAATATCTCCGACTTAGGAGAAACTGTTCCAATGACCAATCATTTAAAATCGAAGCAGGTCATCTTTAAAACCGACTACGCGATCGAGGCTATTGCCGCAATTGCTTACGAAGGGCCTACAACCGTACATTCAGACAAGAAAGGGATGCACTATTAGATAAAACTAACTACACTCAAAAGCCCAAAGAAGAGAAAACTCGGATGATAATGCGTTTTTCCACACAACATCTAGTAATTACTAACATACTTAATAGACACTGGCCAATTTTATGCGATGACAAGGTGATAAAACATTTTGTGTCACCAGTTCCATCGATTACATACAAAAGAGCCATATCTCTAAAGCCCCATACACACGGTCGGACAATCCGCGGACCAGGTCGGTCGGATTCTGTCCGTCGTACTTTGTCCGATGTTGGTGTTGCGTACACACGGTCGGACTACGTTGTCGGAATATCCGGTCTGCAAGAACGTCGTGACGTAAGTCGTCGTCCACGAGATTAGAAAAGGGAAGTTCAGCACCACGTCAGGCACCCGTTGGGCTCCTTCTGCTGATCCCGTGTTTATCGCGAGTTAGTCGAAGTTTGGTGACTTAAGATTCGCGCTTCTCAGTTTTCTGACTCAGATCGTTACTGCTCTTCAGTTTGTGCTTGTCGTGCGTATCTGTTTATTAGTGCGTGTAGTCAGTTCGCATTTGTTGGTCATTGCGGCCTATATCTTGATATAGGACGCTTTGATTTGCACTGCTTATTGTCTGCTCGTTTCTGGTATTCATTTCGTTCTTTTTTTTTTTTTTTTTTTTTCTTTTTTTTTTTTGTTTCTTATACGACAATGTTTATCGAGTAATCTCCTCCACATATCTCCACGTGTCTTTAAATTCCTTCCACGCTGTCCATTTATTCCTCTCTTCTCCCCCCATTTCTCTTTCCTCCCCATTCACCTCTATATTTTCTAAATTTTGTGTCTTACTCATTTGGAATATTAAATCCCTAATGCTTGGGCTTTCTGCCTCCCTCCATTTTTTTGGAATGAGGTTTTTTGCAACGTTTAAAAAAATGGGTATCAATGAATTTTTATATTGTTTCACGGGAAGGTCCGTCCCGTGGAACAAGCATGTCCACGGATCGTCTGCTATTTCCGCCCCTATGACCTCCTTTATAAGCTGACGCACTTCCTTCCAATATTTCTTGATGGTAGGACACTCCCACCAAATGTGGGCCGCGGTTCCTAGTTGTTTGCATCCACGCCAGCATTCTGATGACTGATCTATTACGAATCGGCTGGTTTTGTCTGGTGTCAAATACCATCTTGCGAGGCATTTGTAATTTGTCTCTAACATCCTATTATCTATCACCGAGCTGTGTAATAATTTTAAAATTTTTTTCAATTTCTGTGCACTGCAACGTGTCCCTAGTTCATTTTCCCATTTTTGGATGTAAGGCGGGTCCTCCAAGTCGTCACCCTCTGTTTGCATTTTATATATCCGCCCTATGTTCTTCCTTGAGTTTCCCTTTAGACAAAGTTTTTCTAATGGTCTATACTGCTCTTTGTCCCTTAATGGATGGGGGAGTTTTTCAGTAAAGTGACTAAGTTGGAGGAACCGCCAGACATCCAATTTCATTAAACCCGTGTCCTTATTTAGTGTTTGGTACGTTTTAATTTTACCTTGGTGTATTATGTCCTTCAATTGTGCGTTTTCTTTTTTTAACCAATTTCCCCCCACTTCCTTTTTCCCAGGTGCGAAAAAATCATTTTGCTTCAAATATATTAATGGGGAATTATATGTCCATTTTTTTTGTGCGTGAATCCGATCCCAAGTTTTTAGTGCTGTATATGTGATTTCGTGAGTCCCTGTCCCCGTACGCCTAAACTGTGGAGGGTTCCAAATTATTCGTCCCAACTGTGTGCCACTCATTTCTTTTTCTAAGCTTACCCACCTTTTTTCATTCACCTCTTTTGCCCACTATATCACTCGGGTGAGAATAATCGCGTTTTGGTATTTTTGAAAATCCGGTACCGCTAAGCCTCCTTGTTTCTTACTCCTACTTAGAACCTTAAAAGCTATTCTCGGTCTTTGGTTTTTCCAAATATACTTGGAGACGAGGCCTTTCAAAGTTTTTAAGTATATTTGTGGGAGTGATATAGGTAACATTTGTAATTTATAGAGAATTTTTGGGGCCAGAACCATCTTGGTGGCGTTAATCCTACCGATCCATGAAAGAGATGTCATTGAAAGTTTTTTAATTTCGCTTTTAATTTCGTCTAATAGGGGAATAAAATTAGCGTTGTATATTGCTTTGACCGTGGGGGCCAGTTTGATTCCTAAGTACTTAATCTCCCTTTGCCAAGGGAAATGGAATTCTTTTGTTAATTTGGCTTCTTCCTGCTTACTAATATTGGCATTTAAGATTTCAGATTTGCTGGGGTTTATTTTCAAGTTTGAAATCTCCCCATATTCCTTTAGTATTTTTAACAGACTCGGGATCGTTGTCCTTGGGTAAGTTATATAAAAGAGAACATCGTCCGCAAAAGCAGCGAGTTTGTGTTCTTCTGTCCCGACCTTGATCCCTTTAATATCCGGATTATTCCGGATAGCTGATAAGAGGGGTTCGAGTGTTAACACGAACAACAAGGGGGATAGCGGGCATCCCTGCCGGGTACCATTTTTCATTGTAAACTTTGCGGACAGGGTTCCGTTCACTTTAACGGATGCCTGGGGATCATTATACAGCGCCCCAATCCACTTGATCATCCGGGGGCCTATTCCCATTGCCTCCAGAGTTCCGAACATGAGTCCCCAGTCTACCCTGTCAAATGCTTTTTCAGCATCCATTGACAGGAGTAGACCTGGGGACCCACCGTCTTCCAACGTTCGGAGCAAAAGGAGGGATCGCACCCCATTGTCCCTCCCCTCTCTCCCCGGGACAAATCCTACCTGATCCGGATGGACCAGGTCGATTATCTTCTCTTTCAACCTGGTCGCAAGTACTTTGGCGTATAGTTTGGTATCCGTATTTAGGAGCGCTATAGGTCTATAATTGGAACATAATGTACTATCCTTACCCTCCTTCAGGATTAAAGTTATTGAGGCCTGCAATGCCTCCCCTCCCATTTTATATTCCGATCCAAGGCCGTTCATATATTGGCACAGCCTTGGAACTAGAATGTTGCTAAATTTTTTAAGGTAAAGGGAAGGGAAGCCATCAGGACCCGGGCTTTTACCTACTACCGTTTCCTTCAAGGCTTTGTGTATTTCTGCTTCTGTAATGGGACTGTCCATGAAAATTCTTTCCTCTTCTGACAGGCAAGGTAAGTTGCTTTTTTCCAAGAACCCTTTGATTTTTTCTGGGCTCTTTTTATCTTGTGCTCCTTTCTGACCAACCGAATAGAGGGCCTCGTAGTAGTTTTTAAAGACTTCAGCTATCTCCCCTGTTTTGTACGTCATCTCCCCGCCTCCATTTTGGATTTTTTCGATATAATTTGAATCCCGCTGTTTTTTCAACTTTCCTGCTAGATATTTACTTATCTTATTATCCCAGCGATATCTCTCTCTTGCCCTGATATTAAATCTTCTATTTACTTCCTGTTCTCTCATATCTTTTAGTTCGTCTCTCTTTTTAACTAGTAGGTGGAAGAATTCCTGTTGTTGCGCATTTTGTTTCTTATGTTCATGTTCTAATCTGTGGATCTCTTCGGTTACTCTCAACATTTTCCTTTTTTTTTCCCTTTTTTCCCCGGCGTCTATGGAAATGAGGACCCCCCTAATATACACTTTATGCGCTTCCCATAGGGTTGCGCAAGTGATTTCTTCAGTGTCGTTGACACTGAAGAAAAATTCGATTTCCTTTTGTATTTGTTCCAGTATTTTTCGGTCTTGTAGAAGACTTTCCTCAAATCTCCAACAGTACGGTTGTCTCTGTATTCCGGGTATCCCGATCTTCATAGACACCGGGGAATGGTCCGACAAAGTGGAAATCTCTATCTGTGTGGTCTTTATTTGGTCTAGCATTCTATGCTCCGTCAAAAAGTAATCAAGTCTGGAGTACGTCCCGTGCACAGGGGAGTAGAAGGTGTAGTCTCTTATTTTCTCGTGTTGTACCCTCCACACATCTACCAGTTGGCTTTGTTTCAACTTAAATTTTATCTTTCTTAATAAGCCCCTACTTGTCCCCTGTGCCCGGGACGTACAATCCTTCTCTGGTTCCAAACAAAAATTAAAATCTCCGGCCAGTATTACCTCCCCCTTCTTAAATTTTGTTAGTCTATTTAATATCTGTATTAAGTACTTTATAGGGTTTTTATTAGGACAGTAAACATTTGCCAGGGTTAAATACCTATCACCCAATTTCCCCTTTAGAAACAAATACCGTCCCTCTGGGTCCGTTATCCTTTCAGTTAGCGTGAATCTAGTCTGTTTCTCGAATCCTATTGCGACCCCCTTTGCTCTACTTATAGGCGAGTCAGCATAGTACCACGTCTGATAATTTTCAGCGTTCAGTTTGGTATTTGTTTCCAAAGATAAGTGGGTTTCCTGCAGGAATACCACATCTGCTCTATACTCCTTTAATTCTTTAATTAATTTGAACCTCTTAGTCGGTGAATTTAATCCTTTTACATTGTACGTTATCAAATTAACCTCCGTCATCTGTATCTTTTAGGTAGAGTGCTTCCATATTTTACTAACTCCTGCATCACTTTTTTTTTTTTTTTTTGCTTCTGCAAGGTGGATCTCCCCCCTCCCGTCCTCCCTCCCCCCTCCCAGCCCCCCTCCCAGCCCTCCCTCCCAACCCCTCTCAATCCCCCCCTTATACCCCCTCCCTAACCCCCCCTTACCCTCCCCCACCCCCCGGCCATCTCCAGGCCTTGGTTCTCCGTATGGGCACCCAATCTTTGCCCAACGCCAGAACCTTATGGCTTAGGGTGAGGCTCTAACTGCGCCGCCCATGCCTGTCCCATCCCTATCCCTCTCAAAAAAAGGGTGTTAATAGGGAAAGGACATTCATTGGAGCCCCCCCTGATCCCTTACAGGCCTTAGTTTAATTTTTTTGCTCTGATTTTGCTTTCCTGTTTCCCACCCCCCCCCAACCCCCCCCCAACCCCACCCCCATAATTTTGTTTATTTCCCTTCATTGCCCATTCAACCTTCTCTCCCCCCCACACCCCCTAGGTATATCCGGGATCGGAATGTCCAATCTATGGCAAAAGTCCTCAAGTTCGTCCAAAAATTTAAGTCTGATTGTCCTTCCCTCTCTCGTGACTAATAATGCTGCTGGGAAGCCCCAACTGTACTTTATGTTCGCTAATCTTAGTTGCTCCAGTAAGGGTTTTAATTGCCTTCTCCGGGCCAAAGTTCCTGCTGAGAGATCTGAAAAGACCTGCAAAGGGGATCCGTCATATTGTAGGGGCGGGCTTCCTCTGAGTTTACTCCATATCCTTGCCTTATCCTCAAAGAGATGAAATTTGATGATTACGTCTCTAGGGATATCTTCTCTTAATCCTAGAGGTTTGCGGACCCTGTGTACCCGGTCGATCTTCAGATCGTCATTTTCCCCTCTGCCCAGTAATGGGTTAAAAATCTTCTTCATTTTATCAGTCAGGTCTTCTCCCTGTTGTTCTGGGATTGCTCTTATTCTCAGGTTTTGGCGACGGCTTTGGTTTTCTTGTTCTTCCATTTTATACACTATGTCCCTATGTTCTGTCTGCAATTTCCCAACTTGAGCTTTTAATTCTAGAATTTCTTGGGACTGTTTTTCCGTTCGATCCTCCACCTCTTCTACTCTTCTTAGGAGGTGGCCCATGTCGGTCCGTACATTTTCTATTTCCGTTTTTATTGAATTCTCTAATTTTGCGAACATTTCTAGCATCTCGTCCTTTGTAGGGATCAGGGCGATGTTCCTCTGAATTTCTGTCCCACCCGTATTTAGGACCAAGTCGCTCTCAGTTTCTTCTCTAGCACAGGCTCCTAACTCTTCTGTTGATGGAGTTGTTATTAAGGGTTCCTTTTTCTTTTCCTTTGTCCCCTGTTTTTTATCGACACCTGGGCTTTTTAAGCTTGCTTCTTTTAGATATTTTTGCATCGTGCTTGAATTTAGACTTTCTCTTGGGTTTTTGGGTTCATTTGTTTTTTGTGACCTTCCCTTCATTTTCCCCTCTATGAGTTTTTTTCTCCCCAGGGTGATCTCCCTCTCTTCCCCTTATCCAAAGGAAAGAAACAAAAAAAAAAAAAAAAAAAAAAAAAAAAGGAAGAAAAAGTCTTTTTCAACGAAAGGGCCGGTACTTAGATAATAACGGATTAAGTTATACGGATAGTTCTATTATATCACACCACAACTCAGTCCTTTATCTGCTGACCCTGTTGCCTCTGAAACATATAGAGCGATGGAATCATAATCATATGTCTCTCCTGTTTGACTTACTATGCACCCCAAGCGCTTTCCTCCAATGTATCTTCCTCCACATTAACTCTTTTATAACAGATGAAAAATATTCTTTACTTTTGGCTTACCGAACCGGGTCCAGGGATCACTGATGTTCAATACATACAGTTTTGCCTTCTCTGTCCATCGGGGTTGCCAGCTGACTTCCCTCCCAATGTCTGGGGCCGTTGGTTAGTTGATCTCAGTTTCTTCTGATTTGATCAGTCCTATATTTGCCATGTCAGGCTCTTCCAAGAACCCCTCCTATAACAATGTCAATGCCTAACATGTGATTTCAAGTTATATATTCAGACCCATAAGAGACAACTTTCCTCCTTTTTCCAGCTTGCTTTCACATGACATACATACGTAGCATTGATATTTCCTGGCCCCTCTACGCCTTTTTTTTTTTTTTTTCCCAAGTATGCGGTGTGTCAGTCAGGTACTTTAAGCATAGCAGCAACCAGTGCACTGCCCGCGAATTAAATTCCACTAACACAAAAACAAAAACACAGGGCTTGCAGCATTAACATATTAGCATAATAACCTTGCTAGAACATGGCTATGAACTGTTATATAGCTGGAACTAAGTGTCTCTCCTTGATCATCTGTATTTTGAACAATAACTCTTGGCTCAGGGGGTTATCTTGCTGACCCCGCAAACATTTTCCAACATATATATGTACCAAATCAGGGCAGCTATATTAAATCCGAGTTACAGCAACTCTTCAGTGTTTTTTTTTTTTTTTTTTTTTTTTTCCAGTTCCTTCCCCTCTTACCCAACCATCTCGAAAAGTCTGTGATCGGTTATCAGGGGAGAGAAGGAGGGGGGGAGCTCTTTCACCTGTCCCCGAGATAAGCTGCTATTTCAGCCCTTCCAGGCGTTCTTTGCGGAGCGTACAGGGCTTCCCAGCATACTTCTGTTCACCAGCTCCGACTTCACTCGTATATCTCCGGCAGGAGAGGAAAAAAGACAGACAGTAAATCAAAGCTAGGCCACAGTGGGGAAGAAGGGAGAGAAGAAGCGGGGAGCGGGCAGAGAGACCAGTGCTACGGACGGCTTTGGCTTCAGTGGGCGCAATATAGAACATTCAAACAGGCGCTCTGAGCGCAGTTGACCCGTCACTCACCGCTTTTGCCTGGCTTTTCTATCCTCTGTTGGAGTGTGGAGCTGCCGATGCCTGTAGGTTCTAGGGGGGGGGGGAGAGAGTGTGTCCCTCGGAGCTTAGCGCTCTCTCACCGCGCTTTGCTCCCGCCACTTAGCTGCTCTTCTCCTCGCTGAAATGTAGCGCTGCCACCGCTGCTGCCTGCAGATCCAAGGGGGGGGAGAGTGCGTCCCTCGGAGCTAGCGTTCTCTCACTACGCTTTGCTCCTGCTGATCCTCCGGGACGTCCATCCTCTCCTCTCACTGGCGCCGCACTTAGGCCCCTCCCCCACGTCCTCTACGTCCACCTCACCATCCCCCGCCTACATCAAATTCCCATTTGATACGGTTGATCATGGAACAGAAAAATGAGCTGAAAAACTCACCACGTAGTCCAGTTCCACTTGGTCTAAGTTCCAGCAAGCTCAAAGATGAGCAGGCTCAAAATTTGTTCTACAGACTGCATACTTGAACCACTTCAGCTTTCATGCCTGTGGAATGTTTACATTTTTGCTATGGGCCTATTTATTCAGTATTACCTTTGTCATAATTTAAGATATTGAAATAATGCATTCATCATTTTGTTGGACAAACAAGGCTTTTTTTTTACAGTATTGACTTGTAAACATTTTACAAGTCAAAAAAAAAAAAATCTATTTTGACCACTGTTAATCTTAAAATAAATTGTGTTATTGTATGTATACATTTATTTTAAAACTTAAGCCATATATAATGGCACTAAAATGTAATTTCTAGTACAATCGTTGACAAAGTTGTTTTCCAAGTTTGTGCTTTTTTTTATGCAAAAATAACAAATTACAGTAAATGAAAAGGAAAAATGTCATTGAACTCTTGAAAAAGGAAATCCTCTCTTGCAGTGGGGCTCCCCTGCAATGCAAGGGGTTTAATGCTTGCCTTAGAGAAGAGGCTGTGGCGGCTAGTCGCCTAAAGTAGAGGGAGCCTGCAGGATGGAGGGATTAGATAAATAAAAGTCCTTTTTACTGGTACCTAGGCATAAAGTTCCACTTTAAATATAGGAATAAAAAGAAAAAAAATAACAGAAAAACAATATCTAATGGAAGAAATTGAGAAATACATTAATTAGGATGGATTAAGGTTAAAGCTACTAAACCCAGGACCCTTCATTCTCTCTATCTGATCTCTCACAGTACATGTAAATGTAAATATTTTAGTAAAGAAGAACTGCTAAATACCTTTTCTGATCAGCAGTATTTAGCAGTCTTGTGGTGTCTGGTTAAAGTTTGTAGGAGGAGTTTTCATACTGCACTGGCTGTCCTATAAGGATGACCCTCTGTCTGGACAGTGCTGATTGGCTCTTTGCTGAACACATGCACCTTCCCAAAAAAACTAAACAAAAACTCTCTAGCAATAACTGAGCATGTGCAGACTGACTCCAAAGGCTCTGTCTTATCCGAACATGTTTTTTGGACAATACAAGAAGGGGGGGATCTGTGCATACAGGATCAAACAGCCCTTTTTCACAATGCAGAGGATTAATCCCTTAGGTTCCACAGTGAGTATAACGAGCATGCTTTACTGCATATACAGACTGATTTTACTGTTGTGGGTTTAGTAACATGTTAACCAAAGTTTAATAAAGGCTTAAATAGGAATACATTTTAATAAAACATTTTTTTACCAAGGTTGCTTTAACTGATGTCATGGGGATCAACTTTCACATCTTTGATCTACATATGAATTAAATAGGTGTAACATAATTTACATTGTATTTACTCAATGACCCTTGCAGTTTATCTGGTAGTGTCATTTTACAAAGAGAGACAGCATTTTGATGGCTACTTCTACTATGCAATACTTACGTTTTGGTAAAAATGGTGTGGGGTCTCCCCCAAAATCCATACCAGACCCTTGTCCGAGCATGCAGCCCAGCAGCCTAGGAGGGGGGGGGGGGGCAGGATATGTAAACACAGCTTTCAAAAAGTCCTTTATTAAAAAAGAAAAATAAATAAAAATTGTTCCCGGGTGTAGATCTATCATCAATCATGATGCTGGCCCCTCCGTTGACCCAAAAAAAGAAAAAAAAAACCTCCGGTCCCGACAAAGCCTCCCACCATCTGCCAGCACCGCCGCCTGACAGTTCTTAAATACTAAGGGGCAAAGCCACCCAATGATGTCATGGCGGAGCTGGAAAATAGTGTGAGCCTTTGTCGGGCATAGAGTTTTTTTTTTATTTTAATTTTTTTGGGTCAACGGCATTGTGCTTGACGTTGGATTTACTTTGGTGGGTTTATTTATTTTTATTTTTAAAATTTTTAATAAAGGACTTATCAAAAACTGTCTCTGTGTTTTTATTTACTTTTTACGCTTCTTTGGTGAATGAGTAGGGGTACTATGTACCCCTGCTCATTTACATAGGGGGGCCTGATTTATATAAGTAACCCCCGCACCCCCACAACCACTGGGCCAGGGTTGTGGGGAAGAGTCCCTTGTCCCCATCAACATGGGGACAAGGTGCTTTGGGTTGGGGCAGAGTCCACCCCGCCCCAAAGCACCCCCCCATATTGAGGAAATGTGGCCTGGTATGGTTCATGATTGAGAGTTTCTAGTTAACACAGTTATCTAAATCCAAAAGCAAAAATGCAATATGACAGCTTACCAATTCCTAAATGTAGTGGCTGCATTCGTTTTCATTTTCTGGCTTTTTCCTTTATATTTACCAGGTGATCTAGCCAGTAATGCAGCCTATAGATTATTATTTTTTTTCGTTCAATGTGAAACAGAAAAAAAATTACTTGATTCCCTATTAACATATTAGGGGTGGGTGTGGGACTTTCCCACCGTTAGAATACACTGATTAGCTGATGTAACTGTGGGCTATAGCAGTGTAGAAATCTTCCAACAGGGCCATTCACTGAAGTTGATCGGTAGATTGACTTCTGTACAACCACACTGCCCATACTTTGATGCAATTTCTGACGGTCCCTGCTGAACCGGCTGAATTTCGATCCATGTATGAGCAGCTTAAGTCTGTTATTTTTCAACTTCATTTAGCAGACCAATCTGTCCAGCCAAAGTAGCAGTTAGAGAGTTCAGGCAAACCATTTAACATTTGACAGAGATGCTTCGATTTTATTGATTTATGTAAAACCTTTATCCCAAATGAAAAACAAACTGTTACTGTAATTGCTTAAAAAGTGTTAGCAAGAGTTCTGCTTTAATTTGTTAGTCAATTCCATCTAAATCTGCTATTGCATCTAACACCGACCTCTGCACAGGTCGACAATGCTGCTGTCAAAGGGTGGCTCTGTTGCTCCAAATTAAAGTGGTCAGGAAGTGTGTTACTGGCTGACTCACCAAGTAAAAATAAAGGAAAAAATCCTAATCCACCACATTTAGGAATTGATAAACTGCAATAAATACAATTCTTGTTTTGGGGTTTATATTTTTTAAAGCGTTTGTTAACCCAACATTTTTTAACAAAAATCCTGTTCCCTTAAAACGTGTTATACAGCACAGTGCTTGTGCTGTGTCATTTGGCCCCCTGTAACACCTGAAATACCTGGCTGATCCTGCCTGGCTATGTCCTCCCCTCTGTAAACTGACCACGGTGTATCATGACTGCTGAGCCCTGACACCGTAGTCAGTTTATGTACCTCCGTCATCCGCAGCCCTGCTTTGTCATCCTCTGTGCTCTCTCCCCTCCTCTCCCTGCCTGTCAGCTCCGTGTCCGTGCCGCTCTGCTCCCCACCCCCCTCCCCTCCTGCTGCTCAAATTATGGTAAACATTACACTATCCTCTCTATGTATTCCTGTAATGTGCCCTGTGTCTATGGCTTATAAAATAATTCTGCTATATACCTGTTTCAGAGTGCTGATTGCCGGTCACGTGATCCGTTGTCTCTTTCCTCCTCCCCTCCTCCCCTCCTCCCCTCCTGACTGATGTCAGCGGGGGATCCTCGGCCCCACCCGCTGCAGCTATCAGGCCAAGAGAGAGGCGGTGGATAACATGAGTGCCGATCTGCGCTCTGAAACAGGTATATAGCAGCATTATTTTTATAAGGCATAGACACAGGGCACATTACAGGAATACATAGAGAGGCTGGTGTAATTTTAACTAAGTGGGTTAACAACCCCTTTATGTTAAATTGTTTTTTCTTGAGTAACAAAAGCATCTGCTAAAGAAGCTTTTGTTAGTGGTGATACCAAAAATTTACATGGATAAAGAAGTTCTGTGGTTAATACTGGTCAATAGATCTGGAGATCAGTCATGAAAAACTGTTGCAGGTATAAAGTGCTAGCATCTTAAGTTGGCAGGACACTCCTGCAGCAGCCTTCACACAAGCCAAGCTGGTTTTACAACTGCCCCTTCCTGCCTCTTATGCATTCCTATTAACCAGTGATGCAGCCTATCATATCAATTGACCAATAAAAGTGTGAGGGGGCAATACCTAGCACCAAACTTTGATGCTACCCAGAAGTGTTGGAGCTTTGCCAGAACAGCCCAGTATTCTGCTGTACTTTTAAGCTTTTGAACGCTGTTGTAAGTGCTTGCATTTTTCAACTTCAGTTTATACCTTTTGAGCTTTATACCTTCAGCACTTTTTTTTTGGATCCTTGATTATCTATATTCCTTTCTAAACTGATCTTCTCCTTGACAGGCCCGTTGGCCTTATTCTGGAAAAAGTACACAATCTGTCAGCAGAATTTACCCTAAAAAAAATTATTTCTTGTACAATTAGTATTTAAAACATTTACTATTTTTAGACATAAGAACTTCCATGGGAAAAAATGAAGGTAACATTATTATTATAATATTTATATTTGTATTAAATATATTAATATTATTATTATATGTAATATTATTATTATTTGCGATGTGTTTCACTATTATTATTATAGTAGCTTAAAGTACATGTTCAGGTTCTACCAAAAAACGTAATTACAAACCTAAGGAAGAACAGACCGCGACTAGTGAAAAGCAAAAAGTGAGAAAGGAATAGAAGGGGTACCCCCAAAATCAAACCCGTAAATGTACTATAACCTTTTTTTCATATAATTAGATAAGTTTTACTTTTTTTTTTTCTCATATCTTTATTGTGTTTTAATATACATACAAAATTCAAAATTAAGTCTGGGCCATATTCCCCATTCAGCCCCTCTTTATCTAATACAACCAAATTTACATTTTAAATCTCATATCTTGCCCCCCCCCCCCTTGTAGCCCGCCCCCTCCCCCCTCCGCTACCCCTCCTCCCCTCTCCATCCCACCCATGTTATTCCCCCCTTCCTTCAGACTAACTATACTCCCATTATTTTGGCAAAGCTCATTGTTTGTTTTATATTTTAACCAATATCTTCATTTTGCTTTGAAACCCAACTTCTCCTTCCTCCCCACTATACCTTAAAAACTCCAAATTATATACTTTGTTTATTTTGCAGAACCAGCTGCTCAGGGTCGGCTCTCTGGGTCCTGCCATTGGCTGGGTATTAAACTTTTCGCTGCATTTAGACATTGAGGCACCAGTGTTCTCATATACTGTTTAATAGGGGTTCTAGCCCCATTAAATAGGCATACCCATGGCTCTTCTAAGATTTTAATGCCCATTATTTCCTGTATAGTTGCTATTACCTCTTTCCAAAATGTTTTTATTTTAGGGCATGTCCACCATATATGGGACATTCCTATTTCTGCGCAGCCCCGCCAGCATAATTTTGTCATCTCTTTTTGGTAATGGGGTACTATATCTGGGGTTATGTACCATCGTGCTAAACACTTATAATTCATTTCTAACGTACTACTATCGGTTGATGTGACGTGTGTCAACCATAATATTTTCCCTACATCTAAATCTATTTCTCCTGTGCCCAACTCATCTACCCATTTTCCTATAAAAGGTGGGTGCCCTATTGCTTTTAACCTGTTCAATATTTTATAAATCTATATCAGAGTTTGGCAGCCAATATTCGTACAACTCTTATTGGTAAGCATTGGACGGCTAAAACCGCAGTGTGTCCAACAGGTCAATGTAACATTCAGGTCCAAAGACAGACCGCTTGGTTTTAACTTTGAAAACAACATAAACCAAAGGAAAAGAATAACAATTAAAGATGAAGAATAACATATCTTGATACTTGAGCAGTGTACTGTGTCACAGCCTTTAATAAATTTGTAATACAGAAACACAGGCTTGCTAGGGGAGATGCATCCCTCTCCCATGGAGAGATGTCAGTAGCAGTATTGAGCTCCATATAGGTAATGAGCTGATAAAGTTAGGGGTTATGCGTCACCAAGCTGAGTTGGTGGGCTGACCAAGTGCTCCACTTTCCATCGAATATGTGCATGGTGTCCAAGAGAGTGTGATAGATTCTTTCCATCAGTCTAATGGATTCCATACGAAGAAGCACCTGTGACCAGGGCACAGAAGAGCTTTTCCAGTTCAATGCAATCGCCCATTGGATGGCGCTAAAGAGGGTATGTATCAGTCTCTGTTGTGGAGAAATGGTACCTGGGATATCAGCGTAAAGAATGCACATTTGGTAGTTGAGGGTGACTGAAACACCTGTGATCTTAGAGATCAAGTCCGCGGCCTTCGTCCAAATGTGTGCCAATGATTTACAATCCCAGAAGGTGTGCAGCAGTGTGCCCCTGACCCGACATCCTCTAAAACATGTGTCGGGAACCAAAGGAAACATCCTATGCAGACAGTCTGGGGTGTAATACCATCTACTGTGGAGCTTGAGGACCGTTTCTTTAACCGATATAGAGCGCGTGCATTTGTGCATGTTGTCTACCATGTCTTGCCAGTCCTCCACCGGGAATTCTTGAGCAACTTCTGACTCCCAGCCCAACATTGCAGCCGATTTGGGGGCCGAACTATGATCATTAAGATACCCATAAAGACTAGAAATGGTGCCCTTCCCTCGGGAGGCCTCTCCACATATGTCTTCATACTGTGTTTTTGTAGCCCTCGTTAGCTTGTGGAGGCTATTGGCGTAGAAGTGCCTGATTTGGAGGAACTGATAAAAGATTGTCCTGTTCAAGTCATGCGTTTGCTGAAGGTGTGCGAATGAGCAGAAGGAGGCATCACGTAGAAATGATTCTAAGGAAATAAGGCCTTGATCTGCCCATTCGTGGAAGGAGGAGTGCGAATGTAAGGCTGGGGGGAAAAGGGGTTCACCTACGAACGAGGCCAGAAGTGGGACTTTAGATTTTAGTTGGAATTTTTTCCAGTAGAAAATCATTCATCAATCATATCATTCAGCGGGGCAATCTCCCTATGAGTGATGGAGCCTGACCAAAGGAGACCCGGGAGGTGGTAGGGAGCGAACGAAGTCCGCTCGAATTGCAGCCAAGGGATAAAGGTTGGGTTGGCATGCCACTGTGCTGTCTGTACCAGGCAAGTGGCCAGGAAGTACTTCCACAGGTCCGGGCACCCCAGACCACCCCCTGAGCGGGCCCTGTATATCTGTGACGGCTCAGTCTGGGTTCTTTCTTTTGCCAGATAAAGGAGAGTAACTCTGATTGGATTTTGTTCAAAGTGGCACGAGGAACATATAATGGCAGGGAGCGAAAGAAGAAGAGGAGCTTTGGCAGAATGGACATTTTACTGCTTGGATACGGCCTAAAAAGGATATTCTATAGTTGGACCATTGAAGAAGAAGGTTTCTGATTGAGGTGAAGGCTTGTGGGTAGTTTTGCGTGTACATTTGCTTGAGAGTAGGGGCGAGTTTAATGCCTAAGTATTGTAGAGAGTTGGGGTTCCAGGGGAATTTGAAAGCGTATCTAAGAGAACTCAGGACCGGATCGGGGAGATAGATAGGCATTGCAGAGCATTTTGCTGGGTTAACCCCCAGACCTGAAAGTTGTTGGAAGTGAGATAAGGAGGGATATGAGGGGGTCTGAGATAAACAGCAGGAAGTCGTCCGCATATAGACTGATTTTAAATTCCTGATCCCCTTTAAAATAGCCCTTTATATTGGGGTTCTGTAACGCCGAGCGCTCCGGGTGCCCTGTCCATCCCGGAGCGCTCACAGCGTCTGTCCTCCTGCAGTGCCCAGGCCAGCTCCCCTGGCCGTGGGCGCTGTTCTGTCTCTGGGATGCGATCCACGCGGAGCCCCTGGTCCGCCCGTGGATCGCATCCCGCTCTGCTGGTTCGTCCCCGTCGGCTCTTCCGCCTGCCTCCCCCTGCGCGCTCGCCTCCTCTCCCCAGGCGCGTGCGCGCGGCTCCTTCCTTCTCTTAAAGGGCCAGTGCACAATTGATTGGTGCCTGGCCCAATCATGCTTCACCCTTTCCCTTATTAACCCACTTCCCCTTCCTGTCATTGCCGGATCTCGTGTTGCCTTAGTGCCCAGTGAAAGCGTTGTGTGTTTGCTCCTACTGTGTATCCAGACCTTTGCTGTTGCCCCCGACTACGAACCTTTGCCACCTGCCTTGACCCTTTGCTACGTTTGACCTTGCCTCTGCCTAATCCTTGTGTACCGCACCTGTCTCAGCTGTCAGTGGGGTCGAGTTGCTATTGGAAGACACGACCTGGTTGCTACCGCCGCTATAAGTCCATCCCACCTTGCGGCGGGCTCTGGTGAAAACCAGTAGCAACATTAGAACCGGTCCTCCAATACAACCCGTGCTATCGCCCCATTGGTATAGGGGATCCACCTCCTGTTCCCCGCCGTACCCGGTACGTGACAGGTTCTCTGAGATTGATCTGGTTAGGGGTTCCATGGCAAGGGCGAACAGGAGGGGAGAAAGGGGGCACCCCTGTCTCGTACCCCTATTCAAGGGGAAGTATGTGAAATTACAGCCTGGGATTTTGATCTTCGTATGGGGATGGTGATACAAGGCCCTAAACCCATGGACGAATGCTCCATTAAAACCAAATTTGGACAAAACCGACTCAAGGTAGGGCCAGAGGACACTGTAGAAGGCCTTGTTGATATCTAAGCTTAGCAGCAAGACCTTCCCAGAGTTAGTGTCTGCGTCTTGTATTATGTTAGCGGCAAGGCGAATATTGTCAGTAATTTGCCTAGAGGGTATGAAGCCCGTTTGTTCAGGGAATATTAATGTGGTAATTACCGAGGCTAAATGGTCTGCTAGGATTCGACCAAAAATGTTTAAATCATTGTTGATGACTGATATGGGCCTGAAGTTTTGAGGGTGAGTGTGGTCTTTACCTGGTTTCGGTATTAGAGACAAGTTTACCAGGAGCATCTCATCTGGGAAGTGGTTGCCTTTTAATATAAAGTTGTAGAGTTTGGCCATTTTGGGGAGTAAGGGATCCGCAAATTTCTTATAGTAGGTGGCTGAAAATCCGTCAGGACCAGGCGTCTTAAGCCCCATACACACGCTCGGACAATCCGCGGACCAGGTCGGTCGGATTTTGTCCGACGTACTTAGTCCGATGTTGGTGTTGCGTACACACGGTCGGACTACGTTGTCGGAATATCCGGTCTGCAAGAACGTCGTGACGTAAGTCGTCGTCCACGAGATTACAAAAGGGAAGTTCAGCACCACGTCAGGCACTCGTTGGGCTCCTTCTGCTGATCCCGTGTTTATCGAGAGTTAGTCGAAGTTTGGTGACTTAAGATTCGCGCTTCTCAGTTTTCTGACTCAGATCGTTACTGCTCTTCAGTTTGTGCTTGTCGTGCGTATCTGTTTATTAGTGCGTGTAGTCAGTTCGCATTTGTTGGTCATTGCGGCCTATATCTTGATATAGGACGCTTTGATTTGCACTGCTTATTGTCTGCTCGTTTCTGGTATTCATTTCGTTCTTTCAGGCCTTGCTGTTTATCGGTGCTTTCTGTTTGTCCGTTCTGACCAGCCGACCTTTTGTGACCTTGTGAGCGATGTTTCCCGTGCGTACTCGTCGCCGAGTTCGTGCTGTACGCGGAATTGGTGTCGGGCTTCTAGCTTTGAGCCAAGACCCGTCCATGAACAGAGTGACGAGGAGTATGTGGACCAAGAATTGGTTGCTTCAGCGTGACCAATTCTCGCACATGCCTTTGCTTCGTGAGATCCAGGAGAATAATCCTGATGATTTCAGGAACTTTCTCAGGATGACGGACCCCGATTTTCACCGTCTTTTGGCTTTGCTGACCCCCTTTATCAGCCGGCAGGATACCTGCATGAGACAAGCCATTACTCCGGAGCAGAGGCTTGTTGCCACGTTGAGGTACTTGGCGACAGGGAGAAGTCTTCAGGATTTGAAGTTCTCTTCAGGTATCTCTCCCCAGGCCCTGGGACTCATTATTCCAGAGACCTGTTCTGCCATCATCGAGGTCCTGCAGGAGGACTATATTAAGGTAACATTTCTCCTTTACTATTCCCTTCTATGTATGTTCTTTTTGCTAATGTCTTCTATTTTTGACCTCCTTCCCTAATTACCATGATTGCAATATGCTCTAATATGCTGTGCCCTTTTCTCCTTCATGCATTTTTCCCTTCACTTACCTCACCAGCATGCTCTTCTGCCCCAATAGACACCTATGGCCTAGTCACCTAAGCAATGTATTTTGTCTGCTGCATAGGATTTTTTGCCCCCAAACACCCCCTAAAATATGCACAAATGTTTGCTGTGTGGTTTACTTCATGTAGAGCCCCTTTTTTTTATTGTTTTTGGTGGGGGGGGGGAGGCAAACTCATTAGGAACCCCCTCCCCCAACTGCTCTGTCAGATGGTACCAATCCTCTATCTGCTGGCTTTCCCAAGGTCAATACACACTATATACCTACCTCTTTTTAGTGGGCATCTTTAGGGATGAATTCTGCAAAGCATGTAGTGCAAGGGGCTGCCTCCATACTTTCCATTTCCTATTTTTTTGTGTTCTTTCCCTCCTATTAGCTTGCTTGGTAATTTCATAATGTCACAATGTGCTTTCCTTTTTTTTGGGGGGGGGGGGGGGTTGAAATGTTAGTTTAGCTTTCCTGGGGGCTGCCAATAGTGTTAAGTACAGAGGGTCTGGCCAAACTAGCACACATTATTGAGCCATTTGCCAATCAATGAAGTGCAGAGGGTTACCTGTCCAACACCCCCCCCCCCCCAAAACCCTAGTTATTGTCAAAGGCCCATCAGAAGTGGGGGGATTGATGGGGGGTGAGTAATCTGTGAAGGGGAGCCTCTACTTTTCTGTGCAAATACTTTACAGCCTCCAATTTTATACAATGCTCTTGTTCCAAGATGTTGATTGTCTAATCTGCTTGCAATGTTTATGTGCAAAGTGACTAATTTTTTTTTTCTTGTTTCACTCCACAGTTCCCTTCAACGCCACAGGAATGGCAGACTGTGGCCTCCCACTTTGCCAGCCGTTGGGACTTTCCTAACTGCGGAGGGGCAATTGATGGGAAACACGTCCGCATCGTCCCACCGCCCAACTCGGGGTCCCACTATTATAATTATAAAGGGTTTAATAGTGTAGTGATGTTGGCGGTGGTGTCGGCAACATATGAATTTATGTATGTGGACGTGGGGATGAACGGCCGGATCTCGGATGGTGGTGCCATTACGCACACGGAGTTCTACTGGCGTCTCCAAAGTGGCAGTCTGTGCTTGCCACCTCCAGAGGAGAATGCTGAAGGACTCCCCTTCGTCTTTGTCGCAGATGAAGCGTTTGCGTTGACTCCCCATGTGATGAGGCCGTTCCCGATGAGGACCCTCACCCCAGAACAGAGGGTCTTCAACTACAGGCTGTCCAGAGCCAGAAGAGTGGTGGAGAACACTTTTGGCATCCTGGCCAGCCGCTTCCGCCTGTTCTTGACGGCAATTAACTTGGCGGAATACAAACTGAACCACATAGTTCTTGCCTGTTGCATATTGCACAACTTCCTCAAAAGACATAACAGGAACTATGTGGTGCCCGTTGGCCCAGATGTGGAGGGCCCTCCAAATGCGGACCTCACAGCCCTTCAAGTGGCACGTCCAGGCTTGCCCCCTCTAAATGCCCGCGCGGTCCGCGAGCAATATATGGAGTACTTTGTGGGTAGGGGGGCCATTGCTCTGCCTGACGATGTGTGAGAGGCATTTTTTAATAAATCTGATATTTCAACCAACCTATGATTTCTTGTGATTTCAGTATTCTTTTTTGCTTATTTTACCTTGAAATTTTTTCACTTTGCCTTCGACAGTGGGAATGCACTTTCTGGGCAAAAGGAGGTAACAGTCTCTTCTTCCCAAAAAGATTAGTCTCATGTTGTGTGTTTGATACCTAATCTTTGGTCTAGATAAGGTTTGTACTGCCTAACTGACACCCAAAATACTCCTTTTCATCACCAGGTCAGACATGTGTGTATTCTCAAAAATGCTGTGCTCCGTGTTTTCGTACAAAGCACTGTGGGTGTCATTTACATAAGTCAAATCCACTATGCTCTACAAGTGCAGTGAAAAGGTGCCCTGGAAAAGAAACTTGCAGTGCAAAGTGGACTTGCCTTTAGTAAATAACACCAATTGGCCCCCATATCCTTTCCATTTGACATACATAATGCATTGTGTTTTTGAAATAAGGAAGCCACACATTTAGAAAAATAAAAAAGTTTACTTGGAAAACATTCACAAGTGCGTTTACAATCTTCACGCCCAAACTGACAACATCTTGGTTATTTACAGCATTGTTTAGAAACATTACGCAATTGGTAAAACCAGGCATGGAGCAAAACAGAACCTATGAACTTGGAAAGTTCAACTTTGTAAAGTGAAGACAAGATCAGACATGACTATATGTTCAAAGTGTGTTTGATCTTGCCTTCATCACATGGGGGGGTCACCCCTGGAAAGTGGAAATTTAGAACATGCACACAATTTGGGTCTGAAAATGGTCATTAGATGGTAAAACACATGCCTAGAAGCTTCAAAAGTGCCATTTTCCATCATGGGGATGAATGGACGTTTTTTGGGGGTGCAACCCCTTCACCACAACCACTTTCGTAGTTCGTAAAGTGGTTGCACCCCCAAAAAAACGATGGCATTCATCCACCATGATGGGAGCTAGCACATGTGGACACAATGTGTGCATGTTCCAAATTTCACACAGTTCTTAAGTTGCAAATGTGTTCATAAGCTGGCACAAATGTGTGTTAATTACTTGGTGCGTTTTCATATTTTTCCTAAAACATCAATGATGTTCTTCAATTTTTGTTGAACATCATTGATGTTTTGCTTTATGTAATCGAGATCTCTATTGCAGACCATTATCTCCCCGATGAGTACGTGGGCACTCTCTGTGGTAAAGTGCGATTTTTCTTCCACAACATCCACGTCACCTAAAAACCACAAACAAAAAAAAATCGGGTGTTGGAAATGAGGCAGGCATACATTGATTAGCTTACCAGTAGCTGTGTTCTCCCACACTCACCTGTTGTGGTGACAATTTCTCCAAGTTCGATGATCTCTCCTTCCTCCTCCTCCTCCTCTGCTTCTGCTGTTTCACCTTTTTTGGGAGGTGTTGGTTTTGGGGTTTCCTCAGACGGGCCAAGTTTTCGCTCCCCTATGAGAATGTACAAAAGGAAGATTTAGCAACACAATCTATTGAGGGCAGAAATAGGAAATGACAAACATTGCTTGAAAGTGACGGACACAATTTTTGTTTGGCCAGTTACAAATGCCAACTACATGAATGTAGTCACTTTGTAAAGGTGCTAAACTGACTAGCTTTTTGGTAGAAGTTTGTGTGATGGAGACCCCCCTCTAGTATCCACTGGAGCACATGTGTGGAAAAGCCTAATAAAAAGGTGGTTTGGGTGTCCCAGCACTAGTGCTCTAGAGTCCAGATGGGTAACCAGCTACTGGGTGACCTCTCCTTTACATTGAATAAATTGGCTTTACATTCTTGATGACATTTCGAGTGAGAACAAACTTCCTTTCCACAAAAAAAACACCAAACATCGTATTATAAGTGGACGATCGTTGCGTACGATCGAATGGACACACACACGACCATGACAGTGGCAGAAAGATCGAGGCTGAGTACGATCGAATGCACAGACGAACATGAAAGTGGCCATTTTGGAATGTACAACTTTGTAAAAATCAAACCACATGGAGCAGTATGCAAGCAAGAAATAAAACACAAAACACAACTACTTACTTTTTTTTGAAGAATTCGCTTGATCTTTCTGTACTGATCGGCCTCCCTCAGTTTCAGGTCTGACCAGCGTTTCCTCAGTTGCTCCTTGGATCGTTGTACCCCAAAATTATTGTACAGCCTCCTCACAACTTTAGACATGATCTTGGCCTTGCGGACATTGGGGTTGAGGTAAGGCCCATACTTCCCATCATAGTCGCTCCTCTTTAATATGTCCACCATCTCCAACATTTCTCCAAATGACATATTGGAGGCCTTGAATTTCAGGCTCCGGGATCGGGACGTTTCTGCCTCCGGACTTTCCTCGTCCTCCTCGTTGGTGGGATATTTGTGGCGCACCTGCTGTGTCCCCGCCATGTGCTCTCCCCACTGCGCCGTAAAGAGAAGGGGTGGGGAATAGACGAGAAAGATCGTCAGGGGCGGGCGGAGTTTGACGCATGCGCACTGTATATAAAACGTCACACGCCTGTGTCGTAGCCACGATCTGGGAGACGAGGGGAGAGAAAGCTCACGCACGAGACGATCGCTAGAAACGAAGGTACAATTTGACGTTGGTACATAACTAGCCTAGACTGATTAGAACTTGAGGCTTCTTTATGGAGAAGATTAGGAGAGTTTAGGCTGACATTATTTATATTGTTCTGTGTGGTGTTGTGTCTTGCAGAGGTGATGGAGGCCTTCTACGACGTGAGTTTTCTCCCCCTCTTCATTGATAAATACAGGGAATTTCCCCTTTTATGGCTACCAAAGCACCGTGACTACAGCAACAGACCAAAGAGGTACGCAGCCATGCTGAAACTTGTGGCATTTGTAAAGCCAACCCTGCCCATGGCAACCGTGGCAAACTTAAAAGTGAAGATTAACAACATGAAGAGTACCTATTTCCGGGAGCGCAATAAGGTCCGGAAGTCCCTAGCATCTGGAGCTGCAGCAGCTGATGTCCATGTCCCCACGCTCTGGTACTATGAGAGGCTCCACTTTCTCAAAGACCAGACTACTGTCAGGAAGTCACTCTCGACTCTTCCTTGCACGCGTCCTTCCACGCACGCCACCCCTGATGAGGCTTCCGAGGACCAACCTGGGCCTTCCAGTCTGGAATATGTGCAGGTGCCCAGCTTGTTCCAGGTATAGTAGTTTTGTAACCATTTTGGGGACTAAGGAATGATGTTCAGTTAATTCAGGATCCCCAATTGCTTAGTTCCTAACGTGATTGACATATCAACAGACAGTGGTGTTGGAGACATTTTTGGGAAGACTCTAAACTGCAGGGCTGAGAATTGTATGGTTTTCTATTTGTAAACATTTTGCAACAGTCACTAGATGAGAGTTGTGTGTGTTTGATGAACAAATAACTGAAACTATGTCCCTTTTTCAGACACAGGAAGACCTCAGCCAGGAGGTGGCTGTGGAAGGTGGCAGTCAGGAGGAGGCAGGGGTTAGTGGCAGCCAACAGGGGGGTAGGCGTAGGAGCCTGACTGTCTCCCAAGTCCCTCCCCTCCGCCTTCCCTACAGAAGGGCGAAAAGCATGGGGGAGGTGGGAGAGTCAGCGCTCCAGCTGATACGAGATGCCTCAGCCTCCCTATATGCCACACCCACCTACGAGGAGGCCTTTGCCTCCTTGGTTGGCAGTAAAATGACGGGTATGGAGGCGGGGCAACGCAGAATGTGTGAGGATGTCATCCTCAAAATACTAAATGAGGGGATGGCTGGGGAGATTACCCCACTCACACATGTTTGCGAGAGTGACCTTGCTCCGCCTCCTCCTCCTCCTTCTGCCACCCCACCAGCACCAGCACCACGGCGTGGAAGGAAGCGTACAAGGAAGACAAGAGAGTGATGACCTTGATTCAGTCTGGTCTGAGAGAAGATGGAGCCTCTCGTTGGACCAGAGCCTGGGGACCTAGATGGCATCTGCTGCAGTTCCGGATGTTTTGGACTTCAGGACCAGATTGCGCTCCCTTATTATTTAGATAGGTACTCTTCAGGCCCCCAATTTTTTAAGCGTGAAAAATGATGGTTGCCATGGGTGTCCAAGGCTTTGCAAATTCCCCAAGTTTCACCATGGCTGCGTTCCTCTTTGGTTTGTTGCTGAGACCTAAATAAAGGTTTTTTTGATTTGAACTAATCATTGACTATTGTGTTTTACTTTTCTACAATGACAGTTTTTCTTGGAGTAGGCAGGTACATTTCACTAATCCTAAAGTAGAATTAACAAGGGGCACCAACAACCAACAAACTACTAGTAAATTTAAGCAAGAAATACAAATGTTAATAATGTGGTTTTGCTAAGTTGAGACACACAACCCCCCTCCAAAAAAAAAAAAAAAATCTCCTTCAAATATGTATTCCCAAAAAAAAAAAAAAAAAAAGACAAATGATGCTAAAAATATAACAAAGATTCTTTTACGATCTGAGTAAAAATAAACATGTAGTGTATAAATGCTGAAAAGTAATAAAGAAGTAAGTTTGTGAGAAGTGCGGGTGAATAGGAGCAGCTAAAACATGTCATTCTTGTTGCATTGTAAAGAAAAAGAGAATGCGCTGCATTAAAGACATTTTAACATTGCAGCGTGACGAATGTGCTGTGTCGATTAGGAAAGGTAGTTTTACCTGACCGAGCGCTTCCGTCACAGAATTTCTTCTGAGCATGCGTAGCACTTTGTCCGTCGGACAACCGTACACACGATCGGATTTGGTGTGATCGGACCGTGTTGACGGCAAATCTTTCCAGCAGGAGATAAGACTTTGTCCGTCGGACAAACCGACGTACACTGTCCGATGGTGCATACACACGGTCTGATTTTTCAACAACATTGTCCGATCGGACAGAATCCATGAAAAAGTCCGACCGTGTGTATGGGGCTTAAGAGATAAATTAGTGAAAAGCGAATATAAAAACCCCCACAAAAAACACTGTACAACACTGGGTACTTTCCCCTGTGGGAGCTGTGCCCACTGTCCACTAATACGTAGAGAAGTAACTTTCACCTTACCGAATGGCGAAATTTTTCGACCTAAGCATTTTGTAAATTGCCAAACCAGTGGCGTCGTATATTTGATGGTCTATGAATGCAGTGCATTCTACGTCCGTAAAACAAAACAACGCTTTTGGTGTAGAACTTCCAAACACGCTTATAGCATGCAGATAGGAAACATTTACCTCCCCCTTGGTCGACACGCTGTCACACATCACAACTATATAATACCTAAAATTTCATTTGCCGCCCTTGATCGGGTACATATTCCTGATTGGGCGGCGACTAGAATAAGGTATTGCTTCAGATAGAACAGAAGTGGACATATACCCTACATGCAAATATATATCCGGGTTTAAATGAATATGTGTCTTTTGCACCTTTTTTAAAAGGATACACCTCAGGCAAAACCTGTTAGAGACAGTACGGATTGATGAAAATGGTCAAGGTTAGATTAAATATTTAAATTTGCTATCTTTGAGTAGCGCCACTTTCTACCATATGACTAATATAATCACAGATCTAACTATATCCTGTCACATATTTCTGTCAACTTCATATGGATCTAGTGATCTATCTATTCTTTTTGAGATTCTTTTAGACCCCTACAAGCACCATAAAATGATACCATACACTGAGCTATATGTGACAAAGTTTGGGTAACATTTGAGATTACCAATTCCCTCTCCATCTGTCTCTTTCTGGTTATTCTGCCTTTGGATAACATAGATTGCCGTAATACTAGATTACTAAAACTTTTCTCATTATACTTTTCGTCATCTATGACGTTCCCTCTATAATGCCAAGTAAATGCTCGTTATCTATCTAAAATTAAATATTATTTCAATATTTGAATGAAGACATAAGAATAAATAAGAACAATAACTACCTTTCAACATAATAAAAGCAATAACTGTATTGTTGTTTTCTTTAAAAAGTGACACTCAACTTGTATGATGGAACAATTACCTAAATGCTTTAACTATATATGTATATAAGCCCTTCATGGCTTTTAACACTGTTTCCCTCTTTTCTTTTCCCCTTCGAGCCCTACACACACTGCCATCTAGCTGTCCCCTATGGAAGTGCTATGGTCGCGTGCTTCCCGGCAAGGTAAGAGGGCGGGGGGAGTATATTTCATCTCCCTGTCTTATGCGCCTGTGGTAGTTTAACTGCTACATGGCGCAGATACACTTGCCGGCGGCATCCCGTGATCGCCGCCAGGCAACGCGGGGTGTGCCGTGCGCATGCGCGGCGAGCTCCCGGACTTTTGGAGTGTTCGTGGTGCGCGTGCGCACACGCGCGCCCTGCGTAACATCAGGCGCAGTTCTGTGGATGCGACGGAAGTTCCAGAGCACAATGTGCTTTTCGGGACGCCGAGGGGTTAACAACAGGGCCGTGTTTAATGGCCATGGTGCACACACGGATGGGATGGGCGTACCTTGGATGTAGAGAGCACACCTGGGCTCTATGGAGCACACCTGAAGGTATTAGCAACAAACCACTTAGAAGTAAGTCAAACCCCTATATATAACGAATGCTCAGACTGTCAGTAGTCACCCGGACTCTTGGGAAGCACACTGGCTATATAGCACATCAATAGGTATGTACTCCTAATATACTAATAATTTGGATTTTTGTCCCCCCTCTTTCATGCTAGAAAGAATGGGGGACATACTATGCCATCAATAGAGGGCCCTTATGGACTTCCATGAAATTAAACTACCATGGTTGCATTCTATTACAGTCTTTCCTGTCATTACTGATATCCAAGTTGCCAGCAACGGACCAATCTTGAAGATCTCAAGTAATCCAAACCAGTATAGTCCACAGGTAACCTAGAATATTATACAATGTTGATTAAACCAGAGCTCGTATTTTAATACTTTATACGCGATTCCATGGTTGTTCTTTTTGACCTATTATAAAATAAAATCTTTCTGATTTCATACAACTTGTTCTTCATTCCTGCCAAAAAAAAAAACTCTTTCCAGGGACACTTGCCTGGACCCGCCTGAGATAATACATTCTAGGTATTCCACACTCTCCCTGCACCACTGGATCTCTTTGCGAGACGCCAAGTGACCCTTAAGAGATAAGTGAGTCATCAGGCTTTCAGAGTCTTATGCACACTGTGCACCGCCCTCTCACTACATAACAGTAGGTCATCTACATATTGCAGGAGTACTGATCCCTGTGGGGGCACCCAGTCATCCAGGGTTATTTTTAACACCATGGAAAATGCTGCAGGACTGTCCACAAATCCCTGAGGAAGACGGGCCCAAGTCAGTTGGCCCGAGCCCGAGCCCCAGGCAAAGGCAAAGATCTTTTGGAAATCCTCATGAACATCAATGCTAAAGAAAGCATTGGACAAGTCTAGTACCGTATATACAGTGGAGGAAGCAGGGATGTTTATAAAAATTCCTGTGATGTCTGAGACTAGTGGAGGAAGTGGTTGGATACATTTGTTCACCCCCCTCAAATCCTGTACTAGCCTCCACTCGCCACTGGCTTTCTTAACTGGGTTGATTGATGTATTTCAGGGACTGATAACGGGTTTTAGAATGCCTTTCTGTATGTATGTGGTAATTTGTGGTGCTATGCCTTGTAATTTGTCAGCATGGAGGTGGTATGGTTTCTGAAAGAATGGTATGATGTTTGGTTTGAAAGTAGGGACATAGGGAGTGCATTTGACATGTCCTACGTCTGTCTTTGATTTTGCCCATATCGGGTGAGTCTCTAATGCTGCAGGTATGGTCATAAAGTAAAACGTCAAATCTTTTCTTTTTGGCATAGTCAAGTCACATCTTGCTGATTTGGCAGTCATCCCCCCAATGAAGACATGAGATCCCTTCCCATTAGACATAAAGGGCAGACCATGAGGATGGCAAAAGTTTGTCTAGTTAAGGGTTTATCCTGCAAGTCTGACACTTGCAGTGGTTCTGTTATTTTGTGTGTGACATCTGTCCCATTTATTTTCATTGAGCAGCCCTCGGTACAATGGTGGGGGCGCTAAACGCAGATACCCCTCTGAATCTCCTATGTTTGAGTCATGGGGTTGGACAGGGGAAGTTTTTTTAGGGGTCTTGTCTAAGGAATGAGGTATCTCTAATGGATGAGGGAACCGTTTCTATATTCTTTCAATGTTTTAGACCATATTTTATAACATTCAGTCACATAAGGAAACAGTGGATAATTATATTTATGTTGACCACACATTTTAGTGACTTCTTCCCATTCCTCTGCAGAACATGGTCCGCACTCAATTAGCCCCGCAATTTGTAGAGCATGTGCTCTGGTCAATATGTTTTTCCAGAAGGGTTCAGTATAATGTGTTCCATAGTTTCCAGACACGAAACCTAAAGGAGTGGGCTGATCCAGCTTACCTTCCGAACCTCCCTTTCCCACGTTCACAATTCTTATACTTTATCTTATATTGTAACTCTATTTATACACATCAGCTGCAGAACATACAGTTAATGACTTAAGACAAACCACAAAAGTTTCACCAGTTCCAAATTCAATAGTACTTCTGAAACCTCTAAAGCCCCATACACACGGTCGGATTTTCGCATGGATTCTGTCCGATCGGACAATGTTGTTGAAAAATCAGACCGTGAGAGAACTGGATCAATATGGAAACCTCTCCAATTTAAAAATTAACATGTCAAAATCCGAGGCCATGGGAATAGCGATCCCACTATTGCAGACTGAAACTCTGAAGGCTAATTTTAAGTTCAGATGGACCACAATAGCACTTAAATACCTGGGCACGCTTATTCCACCTAAAATATCCCAAGTATATGCACTAAATTTTACACCTTTACTTAATAAAATACGGAACCTACTAGTGAAATGGCATCAGGGCTTTTTCTCCTGGTTTGGTAGGTGCAATATAATCAAAATGTCAATCCTACCTAAACTACTGTACATGTTCCAAACATTACCGATCTTCATCCCCCAAGAATTTTTTAAACAGATTAATACAATAATAACCCAGTTTATTTGGGCTAATAGAAAACCCAGGTTACAACGCCGACTTATGACCATGCCAAAACAGCACGGAGGGATGGCGGTACCAGATATCCAGAAGTATTACCAGGCAGTACATATGGGGAGATTAATAGACTGGCGTCGACACGCAGATTTTAAATTGTGGCCAAGGTTGGAGCAACTTCAAAGCAAGATCCCATTAAAACGGGCAGTCTGGTGTTATGCAGACCTGAATCGGATCTTAAGAAAACACCCAATCATAGGCCCTACCCTGCGTACTTGCTCACGAATATGCGCCAATACTAAGCTATCACCTGTTTACTCCCCCCTGTATCCCATTGTGGGGAATCCCCGTTTCCCCCCGGGACTACAGGAGGGACCATTTAAAACACTATTGGAGTCACAATGTTATCAGGCCTCGCACTTTGCACAAACAAGAACTTGGCCCTCATTAACGGAGTTGACCTCATCAAGGGACCGATTTAGTCTTGACTACTGGAGCGGGGCTCAACTCCGACACTTTTTAAATACTCTTCCCACTCCAGATAAATTTCAACGACCACTGACTCAGCTAGAAAAATTATGTGAAGAGAAAGGCCCATTATCTCATACACTTTCACAAATGTATGCGCTACTGATTACTCCCGTTGAGGGATATATTCCTCCATTTATAACGAAGTGGGAAACGACATTAGATAGGACCTTCTCCCCGGCGCATTTTCGCATGGATTCTGTCCGATCGGACAATGTTGTTGAAAAATCAGACCGTGTGTATGCACCATCGGACAGTGTACGTCGGATTGTCCGACGGACAAAGTTCCTATCTCCTGCTGGATAGATTTTCCGACAACACGGTCCGATCACACCAAATCGCATGAAAAATAATAAAATAAATATGAAAAATATAAATAAATAAATTTAAAAAAAAAAAAAAAAAAAGAAAAATCAGACCGTGTGTATGCACCATCGGACAGTGTACGTCGGATTGTCCGACGGACGACAAAGTCCGATCACACCAAATCCCATCGTGTGTACCGTTGTCCGACGGACAAAGTGCTCAGAAGAAATTCTGTGACGGAAGCGCTCGGTCAGGTAAAACTACCTTTCCTAATCGACACAGCACATTCGTCACGCTGCAATGTTAAAATTTCTTTAATGCAGCGCATTCTCTTTTTCTTTACAATGCAACAAGAATGACATGTTTTAGCTGCTCCTATTCACCCGCACTTTTCACAAACTTAGTTCTTTATTACTTTTCAGGATTTATACACTACATGTTTATTTTTACTCAGATCGTAAAATAATCTTTGTTATATTTTTAGCATGATTTGTCTTTTTTTATTTTTTATTTTTGGGAATACATATTTGAAGGAGATGTTTTTTTTTTTTTGGAGGTGGGTTGTGCAAAACCACATTATTAACATTTGTATTTGTTGCTTAAATTTACTAGGAGTTTGTTTGTTGTTGGTGCACCTTGTTAATTATACTTTATGATTAGTGAAATGTACCTGCCTACTCAAAGAAAAACTGTCATTGTAGAAAAGTAAAACACAATAGGCAATGATTATTTCAAATCAAAAAAACCTTTATTTAGGTCTCAGCAACAAACCAAAGAGGAACGCAGCCATGGTGAAACTTGTGGAATTTGTAAAGCCTTGGACCCCCACGGCAACCATCAATTTTCAAGCGTAGAAAATTGGGGGCCTGAGGAGTACGTATATTAAGGGGAGTGCAATCTGGTCCTGAAGTCCAAAGCATCCGGAACTGCAGCAGATGCCATCTAGGTCCCCAGGCTCTGGTACTACGAGAGGCTCCATCTTCTCTCAGAACAGACTGAATCTAGGATCGTCACTCTCAGGTCTTCCTTGCACGCTTCCTTGCACGCTGTGGCTGTCGTGCTGGTGGGGTGGCAGAAGGAGGAGGAGGAGGAGGAGGAGGAGCATGGTAACTATGGCAAACATGTGTGAGGGGAGTCATCTCCCCAGCCATCCCCTTATTTAGGACATGGAGGATGAGCCCCTCACACATGTTGCGTTGCCTCACTTCCATACCCTTCATTTTAGTGACAACCACGGAGCCAAAGGTCTCCTCGTCGGTGGGTGTGGCATGTAGGGAGGCTGAAGCCTCTCTGATCATCCGGAGCGCTGACTCTCCCGCCTCACCCCCCCTTCTCGCCCTTCTGTAGGAAGGCGGAGGGGAGAGACTTGGGAGACAGTCCGGCTCCTACGCCTACCCCCCTGTTGGCTGCCACTACCCACCTCTTGGCTGCCACTAACCCCTGCCTCCTCCTGACTGCCACATTCCACAGCCTCCTCCTGGCTGAGGTCTTCCTGTGTATGAAAAAAGAACCTTGTTTCAGTTATTTGTTCACCAAACATACACAATTCTCATCTAGTGACTGGTGCAAAATGTTTACAAATAGAAAACCATACAATTCTCAGCCCTGCAGTTTTGATTCTTGCCCCAACTGTCTCCAACACTACTGTCAGTTGATATGTCAAACACGTTATGAACTAAGCAATTGGGGATCCTGAATTAAGTGAACATCATTCATTATTCACATAAATGGTAACAAAACTACTATACCTGGAACAAGCTGGGCTCCTGCACATCTTCCATACTGGAAGGCCCAGGTTGCTCCTCGGAAGCCTCATCAGGGGTGGCCTGCGCGCAAGGAAGCGTGGAAGGAGGAGTCGAGAGTGGCTCCGTGACATCAGTCTGGTCTTTGAGAAAATGGAGACTCTGATAGTACCAGAGCTTGGGGGCATAGACCTGATCTGCTGCAGTTGCAGTTTCTTCCGACTTCCGGACCTTCTTGCGCTCCCTGATATACGCACTCCTCAGGCTGCCAATTTTCTTTCTTATATCATCAACAGTTGCCGTGGGGAACCTTGGCTTGACAAATTCCACAAGTTCCTCCAGGGCTGTGTGCCTGTTTGCTTTGATGCTGTAATGGGGGTGTTTAGCCTGCCATAAAATGGGAAATTTCCTGTATTTCTCAATGAAGAGGGGGAGAAAACTCACGTCGTTGAATCCCTTCATAATCTCTGCAAGACACAACACCACACAAAACACTATAAATTATGTCAGGCTAAATTCTTCTAATCTTCTCCATAAAGAAGCCTCAAGTTCGAATCAGTCTAGGCTAGTTATGTACCAACGTCAAATTGTACCTTCGTTTCTAGCGATCGTCTCGTGCGTGAGCTTTCTCTCCCCTCGTCTCCCAGATCGTGGCTACGACACAGGCGTGTGACGTTTTATATCCAGTGCGCATGCGTCAAACTCCGCCCGCCCCTGACGATCTTTCTCGTCTATTCCCCACCCCTTCTCTTTACGGCGCAGTGGGGAGAGCACATGGCGGGGACACAGCAGGTGCGCCCCAAATATCCCACCAACGAGGAGGAGGACGAGGAAAGTCCGGAGGCAGAAACGTCCCGATCCCGGAGCCTGAAATTCAAGGCCTCCAATATGTCATTTGGAGAAATGTTGGAGATGGTGGACATATTAAAGAGGAGCGACTATGATGGGAAGTATGGGCCTTACCTCAACCCCAATGTCCGCAAGGCCAAGATCATGTCTAAAGTTGTGAGAAGGCTGTACAATCATTTTGGGGTACAACGATCCAAGGAGCAACTGAGGAAACGCTGGTCAGACCTGAAACTGAGGGAGGCCGATCAGCACAGAAAGATCAAGCGAATTCTTCAAAAAAGTAAGTAGTTGTGTTTTGTGTTTGATTTCTTGCTTGCATACTGCTCCATGTGGTTTGATTTTTACAAAGTTGTACATTCCAAAATGGCCACTTTCAGGTTCGTCTGTGCATTCGATCGTACTCAGCCTCGATCTTTCTGCCACTGTCATGATCGTGTGTGTGTCCATTCGATCGTACGCAACCTCGATCGTTCGGCCACTTATAATACGAGGTTTGGTGAAGTTTTTATTGAAAGGAAGTTTGTTCTCACTAGAGATGTCATCAAGAACGTAAACCAAATTTATTCAATGTAAAGGAGAGGTCACTCAGTAGCTGTTTACCCATCTGGACTCTAGAGCACTAGTGCTGGGACACCCAAACCCCCTTTTTATTATGCTTTTCCACACATGTGCTCCAGTGGATACTAGAGGGGGGTCTCCATCAGACAAACTTCTACCAAAAAGCTAGTAAGTTTAGCACCTTTACAAAGTGACTACATTCATGTTGTTGGCATTTGTAACTGGCCAAACAAAAATATTGTCCCTCACTTTCAAGCAATGTTTGTCATTTCCTATTTCTGCCCTCAATAGATTGTGTTGCTAAATCTTCCTTTTGTACATTCTCATAGGGGAGCGAAAACTTGGGCCGTCTGAGGAAACCCCAAAACCAACACCTCCCAAAAAAGGGGAAAGAGCAGAAGCAGAGGAGGAGGAGGAGGAAGGAGAGATCATCGAACTTGGAGAACTTGTCACCACAACAGGTGAGTGTGGGAGAACACAGCTACTGGTAAGCTAATCAATGTATGGCTGCCTCATTTCCAACACCCGATTTTTGTTTGTTTGTGGTTTTTAGGTGACGTGGATGTTGTGGAAGAAAAATCGCACTTTACCACAGAGAGTGCCCACGTACTCATCGGGGAGATAATGGTCTGCAATAGAGATCTAGATTACATAAAGCAAAACATCAATGATGTTCAACAAAAATTGAAGAACATCATTGATGTTTTAGGAAAAATATGAAAACGCACCAAGTAATTAACACACATTTGTGCCTGCTTCTGAACACATTTGCAAGTTAAGAACTGTGTGAAATTTGGAACATGCACACATTGTGTCCACATGTGCTAGCTCCCATCATGGTGGATGAATGACAACGTTTTTTTGGGGGTGCAACCACTTTACGAACTACGAAAGTGGTTGTGGTGAAGGGGTTGCACCCCCAAAAAACTTCCATTCATCCCCATGATGGAAAATGGCACTTTTGAAGCTTCTAGGCATGTGTTTTACCATCTAATGACCATTTTGAGACCCAAATTGTGTGCATGTTCTAAATTTCCACTTTCCAGGGGTGACCCCCCATGTGATGAAGGCAAGATCAAACACACTTTGAACATATAGTCATGTCTGATCTTGTCTTCACTTTACAAAGTTGAACTTTCCTAGTTCCTAGGTTCTGTTTTGCTCCATGCCTGGTTTTACCAATTGCGGAATGTTTGTAAACAATGTTGGAAATAACCAAGATGTTGTCAGTTTGGGCAAGAAGATTGTAAACGCACTTGTGAATGTTTTCCAAGTAAACTTTTTAACTTTTCAAAATGTGTGGCTTCCTTATTTAAAAAACACAATGCATTATGTATGTCAAATGTAAAGGATATGGGGGGCAATGGGTGTTATTTACTAAAGGCAAGTCCAGTTTGCACTGCAAGTTTCTTTTCCAGGGCACTTTTTCACTGCACTTGTAGAGCATAGTGGATTTGACTTATGTAAATGTCACCCACAGTGCTTTGTACGAAAACACGGGGGACACAGCATTTTTGAGAATACACACATGTCTGACCTGGTGATGAAAAGGAGTATTTTGGGTGTCAGTTATGCAGTACAAACCTTCTCTAGACCAAAGATTAGCTATAAAACACACAACATGAGAAGAATCTTTTTTGGAAGAAGAGACTGTTACCTCCTTTTGCCCAGAAAGTGCATTCCCACTGTCGAAGGCAAAGTGAAAAAATTTCAAGGTAAAATAAGCTAAAAAGAATACGGAAATGACAAGAAATCATAGGTTGGTTGAAAAATAAGATTTAATAAAAAATGCCTCTCACACATCGTCAGGCAGAGCAATGGCCCCCCTACCCACAAAGTACTCCATATATTGCTCGCGGACCGCGCAGGCATTTAGAGGGGGCAAGCCTGGACGTGCCACTTGAAGGGCTGTGAGGTCAGCATTTGGAGGGCCCTCCACATCTGGGCCAATGGGCACCACATAGTTCCTGTTATGTCTTTTGAGGAAGTTGTGCAATATGCAACAGGCAAGAACTATGTGGTTCAGTTTGTATTCCGCCAAGTTAATAGCCATCAAGAACAGGCGGAAGCGGCTGGCCAGGATGCCAAAAGTGTTCTCAACAACTCTTCGGGCTCTGGACAGCCTGTAGTTGAAGACCCTCTGGTCTGGGGTGAGGGTCCTCATCGGGAACGGCCTCATCAGATGGGGAGTCAACGCAAACGCTTCATCTGCGACAAAGACGAAGGGGAGTCCTTCTGCATTCTCCTCTGGAGGTGGCAAGCACAGACTGCCACTTTGGAGACGCCAGTAGAACTCCGTGTGCGCAATGGCACCACCATCCGAGATCCGGCCGTTCATCCCCACGTCCACATACATAAATTCATATGTCGCCGACACCACCGCCAACATCACTACACTATTAAACCCTTTAAAATTATAATAGTAGGACCCCGAGTTGGGCGGTGGGATGATGCGGACGTGTTTCCCATCAATTGCCCCTCCGCAGTTAGGAAAGTCCCAACGGCTGGCAAAGTGGGAGGCCACAGTCTGCCATTCCTGTGGCGTGGAAGGGAACTGTGGAGTGAAACAAGAAAAAAAAATTAGTCACTTTGCACATAAACATTGCAAGCAGATTAGACAATCAACATCTTGGAACAAGAGCATTGTTTAAAATTGGAGGCTGGAAAGTATTTGCACAGAAAAGTAGAGGCTCCCCTTCACAGATTAATCACCCCCCATCAATCCCCCCACTTCTGATGGGCCATTGCCAATAACTAGGGTTTTGGGGGGGGGGGGGGGGTTGGACAGGTAACCCTCTGCACTTCATTGATTGCCAAATGGCTCAATAATGTGTGCTAGTTTGGCCAGACCCTCTGTACTTAACACTATTGGCAGCCCACAGGAAAGATAAAATAACATTTCAACCCCCCCCCCCCCCCAAAAAAAGGAAAGCACATTGTGACATTCTGAAATTACCAAGCAAGCTAATAGGAGGGAAAGAACACAAAAAAATAGGAAATGGAAAGTATGGAGGCAGCCCCTTGCACTACATGCTTTGCAGAATTCATCCCTAAAGATGCCCACTATAAAGAGGTAGGTATATAGTGTGTATTGACCTTGGGAAAGCCAGCAGATAGAGGATTGGTACCATCTGACAGAGCAGTTGGGGGAGGGGGTTCCTAATGAGTTTGCCCCCCCCCCCCCCACAAAAAACAAAAAAAAAGGGGCTCTACATGAAGTAAACCACACAGCAAACATTTGTGCATATTTTAGGGGGTGTTTGGGGGCAAACAATACTATGCAGCAGAGAAAAGACATTGCTTAAGTGACTAGGCCATAGGTGTCTATTGGGGCAGAAGAGCATGCTGGTGAGGTAAGTGAAGGGAAAAATGCATGAAGGAGAAAAGGGGCACAGCATATTAGAACATATTGCAATCATGGTAATTAGGGAAGGAGGTCAAAAATACAAGACATTAGCAAACAGAGCATACATAGAAGGGAATAGTAAAGTAGAAATGTTACCTTAATATAGTCCTCCTGCAGGACCTCGATGATGGCAGAACAGGTCTCTGGAATAATGATTCCCAGGGCCTGGGGAGAGATACCTGAAGAGAACTTCAAATCCTGAAGACTTCTCCCTGTCGCCAAGTACCTCAACGAGGCAACAAGCCTCTGCTCCGGAGTAATGGCTTGTCTCATGCAGGTATCCTGCCGGCTGATAAAGGGGGTCAGCAAAGCCAAAAGACGGTGAAAATCGGGGTCCGTCATCCGGAGAAAGTTCCTGAAATCATCAGGATTATTCTCCCGGATCTCACGAAGCAAAGGCATGTGCGAGAATTGGTCACGCTGAAGCAACCAATTCTTGGTCCACATACTCCTCGTCACTCTGTTCATGGATGGGTCTTGGGTCAAAGCTAAAAGCCCGACACCAATTCCGCGTACAGCACGAACTCGGCGACGAGTACGCACAGGAAACATCGCTCACAAGGTCACAAAAGGTCGGCTGGTCAGAACGGACAAACAGAAAGCACCGATAAACAGCAAGGCCTGAAAGAACGAAATGAATACCAGAAACGAGCAGACAATAAGCAGTGCAAATCAAAGCGTCCTATATCAAGATATAGGCCGCAATGACCAACAAATGCGAACTGACTACACGCACTAATAAACAGATATGCACGACAAGCACAAACTGAAGAGCAGTAACGATCTGAGTCAGAAAACTGAGAAGCGCGAATCTTAAGTCACCAAACTTCGACAAACTCGCGATAAACACGGGATCAGCAGAAGGAGCCCAACGGGTGCCTGACGTGGTGCTGAACTTCCCTTTTCTAGTCTCGTGGAAGACGACTTACGTCACGACGTTCTTGCAGACCGGATATTCCGACAACGTAGTCCGACCGTGTGTACGCAACACCAACATCGGACAAAGTACGACGGACAGGATCCGACCGACCTGGTCCGCGGATAATCCGCGCGTGTGTATGGGGCTTTACAGTTAAAGCTTCTTGAAAATTAAAAGTTTTATTCTTGGCAAAATGCCAACAGGTTTAAACAGTACTTTCAATTGCTGTAATACTAATGCAGCAAACAATTCCCCACTATCTATTACGGTTGGTGAGATATTAGCATTGTTGGCAAAACGCCAAATTATCCATATTTTGCATTTGCACCTGACCTCCCCTGCGCAAGAGATGTCAGTGGCAAAAGGAATTATTCACATAGCATGTTTTGATCAAAAGTTAGCCTCACCAATCCATGTATTACCCTAGAAATATGTTACAACGTCCCTGATGTCACAATGTATCAAAGACCCTCCTGGAACACAAAACTATTATGTATATTAAACCTGGTAATAACCTCCGGGAATACTAGCAACCAAATAAGTATTTGATCTCTCATACACAAATAATAGGCCTGTTAAACACTCTGGGCAGCGTCCTGCCAAAAAACACTTAAAGCGGTTCTGCACACATTTAATTTAGTAAATCTCTTTGCCTTCCAAATCAGGCAAAGAGTACTAAATGAAATGTGTTTTTTTTTTTTTTTCACTTACCTTGTAATCGCTGACTTCCTGTCCTCTGTCTGTGCGGCGGTGGGCGGGGTCTCTACGTCCATCGTCGTCACGCCGCACTGTCTCCTGGGATCTGGTGTCATTGATCCCAGGAGACAGTGCGGCCATCTTCCGAAATCTTGCGAGATTTCGGTCACATCTTCCGAAATCTCGCGAGATTTCGGTCACATCTTCCGATATCTTGCGAGATTTCGGTCACATCTTCCGAAATCTCGCGAGATTTCGGAAGATGTCCGGGAACGTGAGCTACTCTTTGCTGTTACTGCGCACGTGCGAGATCGGCGCAGTAACGGCGGTGCATGCTGGGCCATCTAAAGTGCCTGTGTGGGTTCACATGCCCACAGGCAAGATGGCCCCCAGCAGGACAAATTTTTTAAAATTATTTTAAATGACGAAAACCGGCAGCAGAGAGGCACAGAGATGGGACACGTGAGTACCTAATTTACATGTCATAATCTACTGCACTGCACTAAATATAGGAAAACACTACAGACAGTGCAGAACCGCTTTAAGCATTACAAACATGACATTAAAATGATTTAGAGGTTTCCAATGACCAGTCCTTTTGGTTAAAAAACAAGGTTTTCAACCTCCTATGGTATTAATACAATATCTGGGAGGGATCCTGCCCAATTTAGCGAGGTATCCCTGTCCCCTATATTTAGTTTTAACAGTAGGCCATGATGTGCATAAAGCATAGGCCAGTACCCCTGAGGGATGCTTGGAGTTGAAGATAGACACTTAGGAGAGATGTATGCGTGTGATAAAGTAAATATTTATTCAAAAATGTATAAATTATACAAGAAGATGCTCAGTAGGCATAGTATGTTTACATACAAAAAATGGGATCAATTGATACAGTTTATAGCATGTCAAAGGAGCAAAACATACAAAGCATTATGACAGTAATATAAACTTGCTTGGTACATATGGTAAGGAAGATGCCAACATGTTTCGGACTTTGGTCCTTTATCAAGGCAACTGGGTATCCTTTAGATTCTCATCTAGATGTATGAGGAATCATAGAGTTAATCTCAGTAAAGTATAACATATTTGCACTGTCAACATATATATTGCTTGGTAGAGTTAGTGCAATAGGTAGATAGTCAGTGGGATACTCACATGTCCTGCCAATGCTCAATTGTATGCCACATGGGGGAGCCACTGAGCGTGGTGTCCAAGGTATCAAAGGTGTGTGAGGTAAAAACAAAGTGTACTTAGCCACTTGGATATGAAAGGCTTGCTGAGAGACCCTCTAAGGGTACAAGGTCCAGGGTACAGGGCTAGGGCGGGGAGCCCGGGTCCTGTATCAGGCACAGTAGGCCAACCAGTGTATCACTATAAGGACAAAGTGAGAAAAGGTAATGAGAAAGGGTATCTAAAGTTGCAATGTATGGCTAAGAGTCAGATAAGCCATATATTTACCTGAGTATGAAGCATGAACAGCGTGTAAAAGGTCATCTCTGGTCAATCAGCAGCATGTACTGAGGCCAGAGTGTGGGGAGTATATAAAGGGTCAGGTAATAAGCAACAGCTGAGGAGAGGTGTGTGTATTCAGCCGGAGACATTATGCTGGTTGGCTGATGTGTCTGTGGGAAGGCGGGCGCAAAGGAGCGCCAAGGTAAGCTTCCTATTGTGGACCTCTGACGGGGCGGCGCCGGGCGCGGCCGCGTCATCACGACGCGGCCACGTCCGGCGTCGTGACGTCACCGACGCGGGAAAGAGAACCGCCGGCCTCCTGATGCGCTCCACGGTGGAGCGCAAACAGGAAGCGGACCAGATAGCTAGTCCAGATGAAAGGCGGTATAACTGGCGCATGCGCGAAGGAACAAACGCGCATGCTTGCCAGGTCTTACCCGCGCCGGGTATCCTATAAAGGGGGAGCAAGCTGTGTAAATAAGTATAAATCCATGTGAAACAAAGAATGACAAAATGAGCAGAGGGAAACATGCGAGTGGCTGACATGACACAAAGAGGCATTGCATATTAACATATTAGAGTTTGTGTGGCATATAGACATTGGGTAGAAGGGAAAGGCATGTGGTTATACATACATAGTATATAATGCATATAGTACAAATAGCTGGATTTTATGTGGGTGCTTGAACGTGGGGGACCAGGTTAAAGGTCTAGTTCACAGACTCCGGTCTCAAAGCCCTCAAGATAGGGTTTGAAGTTGAAGGCTTCATTGAGGCCGGGGGGTAAGGTGGCATTAAGATGGAAAATCCATCGAAGTTCGCTCTGATGGAGCACTTTATTGTAGTCACCCCCTCGGTTAGGAGGAGGAATATGGTCCAGAGCTCTGAACGAGATTTTGGGGGTATTATCTGGGTGAACTATAGAGGTGTGTCGTCCCAATGGTAGATCGGGATCTCTTTGGTTTATGCTGGTAATGTGGCCATAAATTCGTTTCCAGAATGGTAGTTTAGTCTTGCCCACGTAGAAGCACCCACATTCACACTCCAAAAGGTAAACAATACCAATAGAACGACAATTTACATAATGTTTAGGAAAAAGGCGTTGACCATTGGGTAAGACATTGTGCAAGTTGGATTTGGGTAGATACTTGCAATAATTGCAATTGCCACATGGGAAGGTGCCCTTGAGCTGTCTCTGGGATTTGTTACTACTTTTGTATTCACTGGTGATAAGTTTATCACGGAGGGATGGAGCACGTCGATAAGTGATCAAGGGTTTAGGCGGGACAAAGGGGGAAAGTGTCCTGTCTGTGGAAATGATGTGCCAATGTTTGGAAAGTATTTGAGTAATTTCATTGTGTTGTTGGCAATAGTTTGTTATAATTCTAAGGGGAGGTTGTGTAGAGGGCCCACTAGGTTTAGGGGTGAGTAAAGCAGAGCGTGGTTTGGATTTCGCTTTTTTGTATGCGTTTTTTAGGACGCTATTCTTGTAACCACGTGCGCGAAGTCTGTCCCTTAAAACGGAGGCCTCGTGTTCAAAGGAGGTATCCGTAGAGCAGTTTCGTCGGGCACGTAAGTATTGGGCGAAAGGAATGGATTTGAGTAGAGGTTGGGGGTGGAAGCTGGAAGCCGCAAGAATGGTGTTGCCAGCAGTCGGTTTACGAAAAAGTTGGCTTTGTAGTTGGCCATGTGTGTCCTTGCTAAGGGTAAGATCAAGGAAAGAGATGGAACTGTAGCTGTATGTCATTGTGAATTTGAGATTGAGAGAGTTCGAAGTGTTAAGGTATACAAGAAAATGTTGTAAAGTATCAATGGGACCTTGCCATAGAATCAAAATATCATCTATGTAGCGACGGAAGGACGCTATATGTTTGGTAAAAGTGCTGGCAGCGTCAGTACTGAATAGGTCTCGTTCCCACTCCCCCAGGTACAGATTGGCGTACGCCGGTGCGCAACAAGTGCCCATGGCGACGCCCTGTACCTGGAGGTAGTGGGAACCGTTGAACGAAAAAAAGTTATGAGTTAAGATAAATTTAAGTGCCCTGATAATGAATGAAGATAACTCTTGAGAATATAGGTTGGCGTTAGATAGAGTATGTTGGATGGCTACAAGTCCTAGAGAGTGGGGAATAGAGCTGTAGAGGGCCTCAACGTCGATGGCGACCAAAACAGTGTCGGCATCGACGTGGAGGTCCGAAAGGTCCTGAAGTAAGTGTGTGGTATCACGTATGTATGAAGGTAGTGCCTGTACTAAAGGCTGAAGTAGTTTGTCTATATAACGGCTCAAATTATCGGTAAGGCAGCCCCGTCCTGAGACAATGGGTCTGCCTGGTGGTCTGGGAAGGTTTTTGTGTACCTTGGGTAGGGCATAGAAGGTTGCTTCTCTCGGAAATTTAGTCCTAATGTAGTCTGCAGTAGATTTATCGATAATGTGTTGTCTAGAAGCGTCATCAACGAGAGTATAAAGCTCCTGTTGAAACGACCTGATTGATGTACTGGGAATTATGGCATACCATTCACGATTACGTAGTATGTTGAGACACATCTCGAGGTAATCTAGTTTGTTTAGGACAACAATGTTTCCACCCTTATCCGCCGGTTTGATCACTATCGAGGGGTTGGTTTTTACATTTTGTAGGGCTAAGTGTTGATTGTATGTGAAGTTTTTTTGTTTGGGATGGGTGGGGGAAGTTTTGAGGTGTCGAATTTCGTTAGTCACTGACTGTAGGAATAGTGCAGCGCGTGGGTTGGTACTAGGTGAAGGAAAAAAACTTGATTTTTTCTTAAGCGAAATATGGTGTGAAGAGTATGGGTTGTGAGAGGGAATATCGTCCTCAAAATTGTTGAGGAGATTTTCAAGATCAATGGTGTCTATCAAATCAGGAGGATTATTCTCCTCAAGGAGTTCAATAAGTTGCTGAAGAGCAGTGGTTTCAGTGGCAGTGTGCAAAACATTGTCAGGAAAAGGATTGGGAGTGTGCATTCTGTGCAAAAGTAGCTTACGAATAAAGAGATGTATATCTTTGATAGCTGTAAATTTATCAAGCTGTGAAATTGGACAAAAAGTGAGTCCTTTTTCAAGGACTGAAATTTCATGGGAGGTGAGTATGTGAGAGGAAAGATTGATAATATTGTTGGAAGAAGTTTTTAACGTGTTGGTCGTTTGGATTTTGGGTTTAGAGAGGTTTGTTGTTGGTGTGTGTGTAGTGAAGTTCGCATCTTGTCTAAAAAATCTGCATGCTGAGATGCAGAAGGGAGTGAGTGCGATCTGTGTGTCTTGACATTAGAGGGGGCCACCGGCGAGTCCCCAAGGGGGGAGGCGCCGGGGGTCCCCTCCATGTCAGACACATCGTCACTCGAAAAGTTAGGTGTACGTCCACGTTTGGGCCTGCGTGAGCCCAAGGGAAGATTGGGTTTGTGGGGTAAGTGAGTAGAGGTGTGAGTCTTGTCAGTGGAAGAACGAGAATTGGGTGCCCTAGGGCCAGGGCGTGTAGAGGTATCAGAGCGGTTTGTGCGGTTGGTATCGCTCCATTTGTATGCACGTTCTTCATGAAAGGCTTTCTTGTCGCGAAAGATTTTTTTGTCCTTTTGCGCAAGAATCTCATGGTTGAATTTGTCAAAACGAGTTTTTAGCTGTTCATCAAGTGAAATGTATAAGGGATGTGTCTGGAATTGCTCGAGCTGTGTGTTAATCAGCTCGAGTTTGCATTATATACTATGTATGTATAACCACATGCCTTTCCCTTCTACCCAATGTCTATATGCCACACAAACTCTAATATGTTAATATGCAATGCCTCTTTGTGTCATGTCAGCCACTCGCATGTTTCCCTCTGCTCATTTTGTCATTCTTTGTTTCACATGGATTTATACTTATTTACACAGCTTGCTCCCCCTTTATAGGATACCCGGCGCGGGTAAGACCTGGCAAGCATGCGCGTTTGTTCCTTCGCGCATGCGCCAGTTATACCGCCTTTCATCTGGACTAGCTATCTGGTCCGCTTCCTGTTTGCACTCCACCGTGGAGCGCATCAGGAGGCCGGCGGTTCTCTTTCCCGCGTCGGTGACGTCACGACGCCGGACGTGGCCGCGTCGTGATGACGCGGCCGCGCCCGGCGCCGCCCCGTCAGAGGTCCACAATAGGAAGCTTACCTTGGCGCTCCTTTGCGCCCGCCTTCCCACAGACACATCAGCCAACCAGCATAATGTCTCCGGCTGAATACACACACCTCTCCTCAGCTGTTGCTTATTACCTGACCCTTTATATACTCCCCACACTCTGGCCTCAGTACATGCTGCTGATTGACCAGAGATGACCTTTTACACGCTGTTCATGCTTCATACTCAGGTAAATATATGGCTTATCTGACTCTTAGCCATACATTGCAACTTTAGATACCCTTTCTCATTACCTTTTCTCACTTTGTCCTTATAGTGATACACTGGTTGGCCTACTGTGCCTGATACAGGACCCGGGCTCCCCGCCCTAGCCCTGTACCCTGGACCTTGTACCCTTAGAGGGTCTCTCAGCAAGCCTTTCATATCCAAGTGGCTAAGTACACTTTGTTTTTACCTCACACACCTTTGATACCTTGGACACCACGCTCAGTGGCTCCCCCATGTGGCATACAATTGAGCATTGGCAGGACATGTGAGTATCCCACTGACTATCTACCTATTGCACTAACTCTACCAAGCAATATATATGTTGACAGTGCAAATATGTTATACTTTACTGAGATTAACTCTATGATTCCTCATACATCTAGATGAGAATCTAAAGGATACCCAGTTGCCTTGATAAAGGACCAAAGTCCGAAACATGTTGGCATCTTCCTTACCATATGTACCAAGCAAGTTTATATTACTGTCATAATGCTTTGTATGTTTTGCTCCTTTGACATGCTATAAACTGTATCAATTGATCCCATTTTTTGTATGTAAACATACTATGCCTACTGAGCATCTTCTTGTATAATTTATACATTTTTGAATAAATATTTACTTTATCACACGCATACATCTCTCCTAAGTGTCTATCTTCAACTCCAAGCATCCCTCAGGGGTACTGGCCTATGCTTTATGCACATCATGGCCTACTGTTAAAACTATTTTATATCTTATCTGGGATGCGATAGACCATTTGCTGCTCCACCTACCTGCCCAACCAAATTCTCTCTGTCCCCTATATTTTGATACCTGGGATCCTGGCCCACCTAGACAGGTATCCCTGTTCCTTAATCATAATACCTGGGATCCTGGCCCACCTAGACAGGCATCCCTATTTATGAGCGAGCTGTGTTACAATTCTCCTGGGATCCTGGCCCACCTAGGCAGGCATCCCTGTTTAATGTCCCTGTCTCTCAGGCAAGTTAATTAAATTAATGAATTTATCCAATTAATGAATTATGCCTTGAGTTCTATAATGCGACGGGTTATAACTTTGACAGAGTAAGCTGTTCAAAAATACTTTGAAAAAGTAATTTTAAAGAAAGCTTACCTGTTCAAATGTACCCCACTATTTTGGTACCATCTGTTAGGTCCTCTGTTTCAGCCCCTCTTTCCCTCAGCTGGACTTTGACGGTCAATGGAAAAAACTCTCTGTCCGGACAGGTAATTATAGACACCATACACAGTATATGGTTGGTCAAGAATACATCGGTTTATTTCCAGCTTTACAGAGTACAGGGGGTCCCCGACTTACAAACATCCGACTTACAAACGACTCCTACTTACAAACGGAGGGAGACAACAGGAAGTGAGAGGAAATCTACCCCTAGGAAGGGAAATTCACTCCTGTAAGAGTTATTATGGGTAAAAGGTGTCTCCACTGATGCTTTATCACCAGTCCATGTTTCACTAACAACCCAAAATTTTCAAAATCCATTTGTCATTGGGACAGAAGGTGAGGTGAAATCTTCTGAACAGGGGCACAGACAGCAAAACAAATGTTACAGGGGTGATAACCCTTCTCTATGTTATCTAAAAAAACTTAAAAATAGATTTTTGGGCTGGAGCTACACTTAAAAAATTTACCTGTTCCGACTTACAAACAGATTCAACTTAAGAACAAACCTACAGTCCCTATCTTGTTTGTAACCCGGGGACCCCCTGTATATGCAATAATCCAAAAAAGGGGTTGCATAGGGGGAACGCCCCATGAACAACCAATCACATTCAAGCATTTTGTTATACAATCAATATTGATCTGCAAGATATTCATAATATTTCTGCCTTCAGACTCAACGTCACAATTCTAAGAATGTTCAACGCAATATATGTCCTTGACAATGTTCTCAGCATTTTTGGTAAACTTTCACACGTTAGCACGAGAAAGGAAAAAACTAGCGTGAGAAAAACATCTTCTACAGAAAAACAGAAAAACAATACAATATTGTACAATATTATTAAATCTTAAAGGGTAACTCTACACTCCTTGCAATAACCTTAAAGAGTTATCCCACATTTCCTTACACAACCCAGAGGCCCATGGTGCAGAAACTTGGCCTACCTCCCACTCTCCCTCTTCCCTGCCAAGAGAGGGAGAAGGAGGAGAGGAGAGATGGGAGAAAGAGAGGGGGGAGCAAAAGGGGTGAATGAAGAGGGTGAAAGGGAAAAAGAGAGAGAAGAGAAAGAGGGAAGTAGGAAAATATGTGAGATAGTGGAGGAAGAAGGGAGAGATGGGGAGAAAGAGAGAAAAGGAAAGCAAAATAGTGTGGGGGTGAGAGACAAAGAGAGGAATGAGTGAGGCGTGGAGAGAGAGGAAAGAGAAATGGGAAAAGAGAGGGAGGGGAGTAGCGAGAAGTGGGAAGAGAGAGAAAGAGAGAGATAGTAGGGGTGAGAGGGGGAGACAGATGGGATTGAGAGGGATGAGGATGAAGAGGGAGGTGGAGAGAGTGGGGGAGGGGGTGATAGGAGAGAAGGGAGAAGGGGAGGGGGGAGGGAGAGGGGAGAGAAGAGGGGGGGAGTGAGAGGGGGGAGTGGGAGGAGAAGAGAGGGGGAGAGAGAGAGAGAGCGAGAGAGAGAGAGAGAAAGGAGGAAAGAGAAAGGAAGAGAGAGAGGGAGAGGAGAGGAGAGAGAGGGAGAAGAGGGGAGAGAGATGGGGGGAAGAGAGATGGGGGAAGAGAGAGGGGAGAGAGAGGAGGGGGGAGAGAGAGGGGGGAGAGAGAGAGAGGCGAGGGTGGAGGGGAGAGAGAAGATTGGGGAGAGAGAGAGTGGAAGAGGAGAGAGGGGGGAGAGAGAGGAGGAGGGGAGAGAGGAGCTGGGAGAGAGAGGGGAGAGAGTGGTGAGAGGGGAGGGAGAGAGAGCGGGGAGAGGGTAAGGGAAGAGATGAGAGGGGGGGGAGGGGAGGAGGAGGGGGAGAGGAGGAGGAGGAGAGGAGAGGGGGGAGGAGAGGAGGGGGAGAGGAGAGTGGGGGGAGAGGAGAGGAGGGGGAGAGGAGGGGGAGGAGGGGGGAGAGGAGAGTGGGGGGGAGAGGAGAGGAGGGGGGAGGAGGGGGGGAGAGGAGAGGAGGGGGGAGAGGAGAGGAGGAGAGGGGAGGGGGGGGGAGGAGAGGAGGGGGAAGAAAGGCAGGAGAAGGGGGAGGGAGAGGCGATGGGGATGGAGAGAGAGGAGGAGGGAGAGAGAGAGGCAGAAGAGGGGGAGGGGGAGAGAGAGAGATGGGGGAGAGAGAGATGAGGAGGGAGGGGCGGAAGAGGGGGTAGAGAGAAAGACGGGAGAGGGGGGAGAGAGAGGGATGGGGATGAAGAGGGAGAGAGAGAGAGAGGGATGGGGATGAAGGGGGGAGAGAGGGATGGGGATGAAGAGGGGAGAGAGAGAGGGGGTGAAGAGTGGGAGAGAGAGAGGGATGGGGATGACGAGGGGGGAGAGAGAGAGGGATGGGGATGACGAGGGGGGAGAGAGGGATGGAAATCAAGAGGGGGAGGAGGGAGAGAGAGGCAGAAGGGAGAGGGGGAGAGAGAGAGACAGAAAGAGGGATGGGGATGAAGAGGGGGGAGAGAGAGGGATGGGGACGGGGATGAAGAGAGAGGGATGGGGATTAAGAGGGGGAGAGAGAGGGATGGGGATGAAGAGTGGGAGAGAGAGGGATGGGGATGAAGAGGGGGAGAGAGAGGGATGGGGATGAAGAGGGGGAGGAGCAGAGGAGGGAGAGAGAGGCAGAAGGGAAGAGGGGGGAAGAGAGAGAGATGGGGATAAAGAGGGGGAGAGAGAGGGATGGGGATGAAGAGGGGGGGGGGGAGGGGAGTAGGGGGAGAGGGAGGGGGATGAAGAGGAGGGAGAGAGAGGGATGGGGATGAAGAGGAGGGAGAGAGAGGGATGAGGACGAAGAGGGGGGAGAGAGAGGGATGGGGAAGAAGAGGGGGGAGAGAGAGGGATAGGGATGAAGAGGGGGAGAGAGAGGGATGGGGATGAAGAGGGGGAGAGAGAGGGATGGGGATGAAGAGGGGGGATAGAGGGGAGGAGGAGGAGAGGGATGGGGAAGAAGAGGGGGGAGAGAGAGAGGGGGAGAGAGAGGGGGAAGAGAGAGATGGATGGGGCCATGGGGGTGAAGAGGGGGAGAGAGGGGAGGAGGGAGAGAGAGGTGGAAGGGAAGAGGGGGAAAATAGAGAGAGAGAGATGGGGATGAAAAGGGGGAGAGAGATGGGAGGGGAAGAAAGAGAGGGATGGGGATGAAGAGGGGGAGAGGGAGAGAGAGGCGGGAAGAGGGGGTCACATGGAAGAGAAGTGGTTTGCTGGGTGAAGGTGATGAACAGAGCGGTCATGTATAAGTGTGCAGAAAAACGGATAGTCCATGCCATCGGACTCACCCCAATCGCCAAATTCATCAGACTACCGGCACTCTGAGCAGCCTCTGCATTGCTGGGGTAAGGGGTGAATCCACAACACACGTGGGGGGCGGGGCTTCACCAAGCAGTCAACCCTGCAGTCTGCAGCTCATTAGTCTCCGGACCAAGCACAGCGAGCAGTGAGGTGTTTTGCCTCCGCTGGCCACGCCTACCTGTCAGCGCTGGGCAGGACAGGCTGAGCTGACACTGCTTACCTCCCCTGTGATCACTGGCGCTGCTTTTTTTTTTACAGCTTATAGCGGCATGGGGGCCAGTGACTCACCCTGTACAGTGCTGCCCGAGCCCATAAAAGACATGAGAAGGCGGCGGGGGAGGGTGTTAGCAGACAGTGCAGTACTGGTGTTCTAGATCGGTCCCGCGGCCCATCCATAGGCAGCGCAAATCTTTCCGATGCTGGGCTCTCCTCCTCTCTCATTGTCAGGCAAATTAGACAATCGCGAGGCCCCTGTGAGCGCGAGGCCTAAGGCGATCGCCTAATTTGCCTAATTAGAGAGCCGCCTCTGTGGGGAAAATAAAAAAATAAAATAATGTGGCAGCATAAGTGTGGGGATTTGGCTGTGTTCAGAATTAAGCAATCACATTCAAACTCATGTTAAATAGGAGTCAGTACACACTTGCCATCATTTAATCAGTTCCCGACCACCGCACGCCGATTTACGTCGGCAGAATGGCACGGGTGGGTAAATGGGTCGGATTCGTTAGGGGAGCGATAAGTCCCCAGGGCCAGACCAATAATTAATGGTGCTCGCTCCTAAATGAATGGAATCCTTCCCCTGTTTGTGTAAACACAGACAGGAGGAAGTGATGTCATCTCTCCTCATGGGGTCTTTTCAATTCCAGTGAGAGGAGAGATAACATCTAACCATGAGTTGCACAACACTACACTAACACCAGTACACACAGGTACACTTGCCACCCCCTGATCGCCCCCCCCCCCATTTGTGACTGAAATAAGTGTTAGGGCAGTTAGTAGTAGCCCTTGTTAACCCCCTAAACCCCCCATATAAGGGTTTAACCCCTTGATCACCCCCCAGTTAAACCTTTCACCCCCTGTCACTAATCGATTGTCGTATTTGTGTCACTGGTGACGCTAGTTAGCCAGTTAGGTGATTCGTTCACCGCCAGGTTTTTATAATGTCACGAACCCCCATATATACTACCCACTAAAGGTTTTAACCCCATGGTTAACCCTTTCACCCACTGTTGCCAGTGTCACTAATCGATTGCCGTATTTGTGTCACTGGGGACGCTAGTTAGCCAGTTAGTTTTGCCGTCAGGTTTTTATAGCGTCAGGTACCCCCATATATTACCTAGTAAAGGTTTTAACCCCCTGATTGCCCCCTAGTTAACCCTTTAACTCCCTGTCACCAGTGATCACCGTATTAGTGTTACGGGTGACGCTGTTTAGTTGGTATGTTTTTTATAGCATTAGGGCACCCGCCATATATTACCCAGGGTTTAACCCCCTGATTGCCTGGCAGGTGATATTAGTTAGGTTTTAGCGTCAGTCAGGATCTGTGTCACCCCAGGCAGCGTCAGATTAGTGACAGTAGCACTAACACACATGTACCATACACCTCCCTTAGTAGTATAGTGTCTGAACGGATCAATATCTGATCTCATCAGAACTATATTAGCATCCCCAGCAGTTTAGGGTTGCCAAAAACACAGTGTTAGCGGGATCAGCCCAGATACCTGCTAGCGCCTGTATTTAACCCCTCCGCCCAGCCCAGTCCAGCCCACCCAAGTGCAGTATTGATCGATCACTGTCACTTACAAAAACACAACACACATAACTGCAGCGTTCGCAGAGTCAGACCTGATCCCTGCGAACGCTAACAGTTTTTTTGGTATCGTTTGAATCACTCGCTGACAGTCAGGAGCTCTTTTTCCTGTGAGTCTCACTAGTGTACCAGTAAATTTAGAGACCAAAATGTCAAATCGAAGGTACACTAGTGAAGAGGCCTACACGTTTCTGAGCATGACAAATAGTGAAGAGGATGTCACTCATCTGTCAGATTCAGGCTCAGAATACAATCCTGTAGACAGCAGCCGCACCCTGACAGATAGCTCTGACGAAGGAGTTGTGGTCCCTGCCAAGGTCAGTCGTACCCTACCCTGTTCTTCTGCTGTCGTTGAGGTGCAAGAACCACAGGGCTCTCGTATGGAGCAGAGAGCCAGTACTAGTGCCGCTCATCCTTCTGGTGAACTGTATCAGTGACCTAGTACTCCCTGGTCGTAGTCAAACCAGCACTGCAGTAACCAGTGCCGATTCTGACCTCCCTGGGGCCCTAAGCAAAATTTTGCTATGGGGCCCTCTACCTGACCCGTGATGCCGTGAGCTATGGGAACCATTTGCCATTGCTACACTTCACACCTGACACTTCAGTGCGCCCAATACAATCCTCCCTCCTTTAAACAAAAAACAGTCAAAGAATAAGTACAACAATATAGAACAGACATGTATATAATATATATATCTTTACATATCGGAGTGCGGATCCCCCACTTACATCAGGGTCCCCAGAGAGCCCCTCCTTACATCAGGGTCCCCAGAGAGCACCCCCCTTACATCAGGGTCCCCAGAGAGCCCACACTTACATCAGGGTCCCCAGAGAGCACCCCCCTTACATCAGGGTCCCCAGAGAGCACCCCCCTTACATCAGGGTCCCCAGAGAGCACCCCCCTTACATCAGGGTCCCCAGAGAGCACCCCCCTTACATCAGTGTCCCCAGAGAGCCACCCCTTACATCAGGATCCCCAGAGAGCCACCCCCCTTACATTAGGGTCCCCAGAGAGCATCCCTATAAAGCCCCTCCTTACATCAGTGTCCTCACAGAGCCTCCCTACTTACATCAGGGTCTGCAGCATTGCCCTTTACTTCAGAGTTCCCCCTTGCACTGTAAGGTGGAATCCTGCATACTATGATGTAAAGAGGGAACTCTGGGAATGTGGGGAGGACTCTGGTGACCAGAGAAAGAAAACACTAAGATAAGGGGGTTTACTGATATAAGGGGGAAACCTTTATATCAGTGCCCCTTTACAATATTGTATTGACCCCCCCCCCCCCCCAGACTGGCCTGTCGGTGCTGTCACTGACCTCCTCTCAGGTGCATCGTGTAGGGCTCAGTCAGTCGGCTCCAGCTTGGTGGCTCTGGTTTTATCCCATAGTTTCCTCTCCACAGTCCATACATGTCTAACTTCTCCCATGACCCCCATCCTGGCGGCACTCCCACTCTTGACTCCTTTCCAGACGTGATATAAGACAAGAGGTGGTCAGAGCCTGCGGATGGTACAGGAGAGGTCAGAGCCTGCGGATGGTACAGGAGAGGTCAGAGGCTGCGGATGGTACAGGAGAGGTCAGAGGCTGCGGATGGTACAGGAGAGGTCAGAGGCTGCGGATGGGGCAACAGGAGAGTTCAGAGGCTGCGGGGGGGGCATCAGGAGAGGTCAGAGGCTGGGGGGGGGGACAACAGGAGAGATCAGAGGCTGCGGGGGGGGCAACAGGAGAGGTCAGAGGCTGCGGGGGGGCACAGGAGGTCAGAGGCTGCGAGGGGGGGGACAGGAGGTCAGATGCTGCCAATGGGGGGGACAGGAGGTCAGATGCTGCAGGGGGGGACAGGAGGTCAGATGCTGCAGGGGGCCCCAGGAGGTCAGAGGCTGCAGGGGGCCCCAGGAGGTCAGAGGCTGTGGGGGGGGGGCAGGAGGTCAGAGGCTGCGGGGGGGCAGGAGGTCAGAGGCTGCAGGGGGTGACAGGATGTCAGAGGCTGCATGGGGCCCCAGGAGGTCAGAGGCTGCGGAGGGGACGTAGGAAGGCTTTTTTTTTTTAAATGGCGCCACTCGGCACCATCGTGTCACTGCGCATGCGCCCGCCTTTCCGGAAATTGCCGAGCATGTCCGGACTTCGGAACAGTGCTGGCGCATGCGCAGTTGAATGTCGGCGCCGCAGCCATTTTTTTTCAGGCGCCGCTGCCCTCACAGCGGCGGCAGCGGCCCCAGGGGTCTCTGAGAAGAGCCGATCCGCCCTTGGGGGCCTCGCACATTGGCGGGGCCCTACGCAGCTTGCGTAGTCCGCGTATAGAGCGGATCGGCTCTGGCAGTAACACATGGTGACGTGGCGAGTCCCATAAGTGCAGTTCAAGGTGGTGTGGTGGCTAGCACAACTAGTGCCCCACAGCCACCAAGAAGAAGACAACACAGGCCCGTCGAGCCCATAGTGCCCTTCCTGCTGCATTCACCAATCCTAATTAAATATATATTTATTTTTATTTTTCTTCCAGTTTCAAAAAAGATTAAACAATATTTTTTTTATTATTATAAGAAGGGTCTAAAACTCAAACTGTCATTAAGACCAGGGTAAGAGGTCGTCTGTAGATTATAAATCCATTGAGTTTCCCTTTGTAATACCCTCTGATCAAAGTTTCCTCCTCTCAGGTCCTCATAAATACGGTCAAGAACAGAGATTTTAAAGGTATGCGGATGGTACTTATGTTGTGATGCCACATGATAGCCAATGGGCATATTAAGTATGCCATTGGTAGCATAGTAGACATGGCCCTTCACCCCTTTCCAGAGGTCTGATCGTTTTGCCAATGTAGAATGCTCCACATCGGCAAACGATAATGTATATGATCCCCTTGGTTAGGCATGAGACAAAATGTCGCAGCACATGAGTCTGCCCATTCGGGAGGACAAAAGACGGTCCTTCCAAGAGTAGATGACAGAAATCACATTCACCACAGCGAAATAAACCATGTTGATCATGCTGTTTGTTTTGTGATTTTCGATATTGACTTCGTACAAGGCGATCCTTGATTGATCCAGGACGCCTATAGGTAATTTCTGGTTTAGATCCTAGGTATTTGGAAAGAGTGGGATCAGCTAGCAGAATAGACCAATGCTTTTGAATGATGGACCATATGGTCCTATGTTGCTCAGAGTATGTAGTGATAAGTCTCACAACATCAGATTCCTTCTTAGTAGTGTCCGAGAACAGAACCGGAAGTCTAGATCGATTCCAAGCCTTTTTGTAGGCTTTTTTAAGACAGTTTTTACGATATCCCCTGGCTAAATGGAAGTCCATATAATAAATCTGCTTCAAATTTGAAGCTAGTGTCATTTGAACAATTTCTTCTAAGATGTAGGTATTGGCCAAAGGGGATACTATGAATCAGAGCACTGGGGTGTGCACTAGAACCGTGCAATATCGTATTACCCGCAGTGGGTTTCCGATATAGCGTAGTATTAACAGTGCCATCATTTTCAATATTAATGGTGATGTTGAGATATGCGATCTCCTTCTCATCACACAACATAGTAAACTTAAGATTATAATTGTTCCTACTTAACATCTGCATAAAGAGTTGTAACATTTCTTTAGATCCGCCCCATAGCATCAGGACATCATCTATATAGCGATGCCCTTGTATGATGTTAGAGAGGAGATCCATGTGTTCTTCACTTAAAAATAGGTCTCGTTCCCACCCTTCAGGTACAGGTTCGCATATGACGGTGCACAAGATAGCTACACCCTGTACCTGGAGGAAGTGGGACTCGTCAAATGAAAAAACTGATGAGACAAAAGCTGAAATATAAATCGATTCATGCTTGAAGATTTTGGGCCTCTTTCTACAAGAAATCTAGAAATAGTTTCTATATCTAAATTGTGTGGAATTGATGAGTAAAAAGCCTCAATGTCAATCGCGACAAGAAGACAACCTGTGGGTACACTAAGTCCATCCTGATGTTTCAGGAGATCTACAGTGTCCTTAATATAGGACAGCAGAGTGGTCACATGAGGATGTAAATATTCATCTAATGCCGCGTACACACGGTTGGAATTTCCAATGGAAACGGTACAATGAGAGCTTTTCAACGGATTTTCCGACCGTGTGTATGCCCATCAGTCTTTTTCTGTCGGAATTTCCGACGGACTTTGGATTGAGAACCTGAAAACCTTTCTATCGGATTTTCCGATCGTGTGTAGGCAATTCCGACACGCAAAATTCCGACGCATGCTCGGAAACAATTCAACGCATGCTCGGAAGCATTAAACTTCCCTTTTATAGTGCTGTCAAATGTGTTTTATGCTGCTGTGTTACTGACCGTCGGAATTTGGTGTGACCGTGTGTAGGCAAGACAGTTTGAGCGAAATTCCGTCAGAATTCCGACGGGAAAACCATCAGAGCTTTTTCCGACGAGAATTCCGACCGTGTGTACGCGGCATAAGAGTTTACTTGCACATTCCATCATTGACCCCACACCAGAGACAATGGGACATCCCAGTGTTTTTTTCAAATTTTTATGTGTCTTCGGGAGCGCATAAAAAGTCATAATTCTCAGAAAAAGGACCTTAATGCCCTCGAAAATCTCCCTAGTGATCACGCCATCAGACAGAGCAGTATGTATAATATTATATTCCTGATTAAATTGAGTGATAATGTTTTCTGAAATGGGTTTATACCATTGTCTGTTCTTAAGTATGTCCCAGTGCATGTTTATATATTGAAGTTCGTCTTGAACCACCACATTACCCCCCTTGTCGGAGGGCTTGATCACCAGGGAGGAGAGTTTACTTAGGTTGTCAAGTGCAGTCTTATGGGCATAACTAAGATTGCGATTGCCCATTTTCTTAGAAACTGAGACAGAGAGTGTTCAATTTCTTTGATAGTTTGAATAAGAAAGCTCCAGACATTAGAATTTGTATGCAACGATGGAAACTGAGTGGACTTCTTTTTAACAGACATGCCTAAAGGTTTTAGTTAATTTTCATATTTTATAGTCTATATCACTCTCTTCCAGGGGATTTTCGAGACACCATCATATATCTAGTTGCTTTATTTATATTTGTGAGATTTTTTTTTGATCCTTATTTTTAAGGCTTACCTTAAAATATTTTTATTGATATATACTTCCTTGTTTTTGTAGTTTGTTTGGGATGGTGGCAGCCTGGATTTGGTTCCATTATACCTGATAGACAGTCAGGCTTCTGTGTTGCGGCTTAAGGATCTTTTCTGATCATGTTCTGTGGCTGGTAGCTGGTCTCCCATCTAGTATCCCCTGTTTGTTAATACCATACCGAGACATTTGTGATGATTGGCCCATAGGTATATAAACTCTGTTCCCGTTTTTTTTATTTTTTATTTTTTTTTCATATTTACCATCTGGTATCACATTTTTTCCATATTATCCGTAATCTGAATTATGTTTTTTTTCTATACAGGTGGCTTCAATATGTCTTGATATTGTGATCTGCTCTGTCCTTGAGCTATCTTATATTTTTTCCTCTATTGGAAATCATTTGTTTTGGTTTGATTACTGACCGACTAATACATATTTACGTGACCCTTCTGCAAGGTAACAATGTATTCTCATTGCCATATTATATTTGCTCTATGTGCATATGCCGTGATTTTCTATCTCGACATTAACAGTGTTTTTCCCTTTTATTATGTTAGTATAATCTGTATGTTTTTATCCTTAGATAGTGAGATCCCTTTCTCTTCCTTGCAACTACTGAACCCCAAATGTGTCCTGAAGAAGTGTACAATGAAACGCATAGACGCATTAGGGCTCACATCGTATAAACTGCTGTCTGTATATATGATTTTTTTCTATATTTATTTCATGTCTCTGGTCTTTGTATTTTAAGTATTTTTCAATAAATGTAAATATTTTTCTGGAACCTTTTTTTTTCTTTTATCATTTTCATCTCTATAGATCTATTGTGGACCAAAGCAATTTGTATGTTGGTCAATTCATCGCCGCTAATCCCCATTTGACCCTTGAAACCACCATTGACCCTTGAAACCCCCATCCCCCATTTGAAACCAATTCTGGTTTCCAAATTTAAGACCTTTCTCAGCCTATCCCTCCTCATGGGCATAACTAAAAAGAGTGAGTTGCGGTCATATTGGTCCACTGACCCAATTCACCATATGCACTTGTTCTCTGCCTCCATGGCCAGGACACGATACGAGCAGATCTTTCGGTTCATGCTCTTCAATGACAATGAACTCTGTAGTCCTCGGGGTGACCCTGGATACGATCGGCTCTACAAAATTCAACCCCTCGTAAACCACTTCAACCAACAGTTTGCAGCCTTGTTTACTCCCCATCAAGTTGTCTACATTGATGAGTCCTTGATTAAGTTTTCTGGCCACTTGTCTTTCAAACAGTATTTCCCAGCAAGCATGCCAGATATGGGGTTAAGATTTATAACAGGGCCACAGGCTATACATATAGTTTAATGGTTTATGAGGGAAGAGATAGTGCCCTACATAGGGAGCACTGGTAAGATTGTGTGGGACTTGGTGTCACCCTTATTCGGAAAGGGGTACCACTTGTATGCGGACAATTATTACACGAGCGTGCCACTTTTTAGTCGCTTGTTTGATCACGGAATTGGCGCATGTGGCACCGTGCGATCTAATCGCCAGGGCTTACCCCAGCGGGTTTGTAGATTGCCATCTTAGCCTGGAGGAGATAGCCTGCTTAAAGTGTAAAAAATTGCTCGCTGTGAAGTAGAGGGATAATCGGAATGTTTTCGTTCTGTCCTCCCTTCACGCACACACGGCGCTCCAAATTCCTACGGCGACTGGTGTTGTGGATAAACCCCTCTGTGTCCACGAATATAACCTTAATATGGAAGGGGTGGACCTCAACGACCAGTTGTTGTCGCCGTACCTAATTGCTCGTAAGGCCAGACGCTGGTACAAAAAAAGTGTCTGTATACTCATTTCAATTGGCTCTGCTGAATGCTTATGTGCTATACAAAGCTTAAGGACGAACTGGATCCTTTCTTAAATTCCAGGAAAAGATCACCACAGCCCTTCTGTTTCCAGATGGTGCTGTGGCCCAACTTCCCAATCCAAATGCAGTAAGCCGGTGTTCTGTCACGAAGTGTCCGGCTGTCACCAGGTGTCCGAAGTGTACTACGCAGTACGGAGCATGAAGATTTTCGGAAATTGTCGGAAGATGGACGGCGCATGCACAGTACACAGCGGACACTTCGTGATGGGGGACGGCTAATGATAGTACACCGGCTGCATGAGAGGCATTTTCTGTATGTCCTCCCTGTTACCCCTACCCAAAGAAACCCCCAAAGAAGATGTTGTGTCTGTAGATACAGTGGTGTGAAAAAGTGTTTGCCCCCTTCCTCATTTCCTGTTCCTTTGCATGTTTGTCACACTTAAGTGTTTCGGAACATCAAACCAATTTAAACAATAGTCAAGGACAACACAAGTAAACACAAAATGCAATTTGTAAATGAAGGTGTTTATTATTAAAGGTGAAAAAAAATCCAAACCATCATGGCCCTGTGTGAAAAAGTGATTGCCCCCCTTGTTAAAACATACTATAACTGTGGTTGTCCACACCTGAGTTCAATTTCTCTAGCCACACCCAGGCCTGATTATTGCCACACCTGTTCACAATCAAGGCATCACTTAAATAGGAGCTGCTTGAAACAGTAAGGTCCACCAGAAGATCCTTAAAAGCTACACATCATGCCGAGACCCAAAGAAATTCAGGAACAATTGAGAAAGAAAGTAATTGAGATCTATCAGTCTGGAAAGGGTTATAAAGCCATTTCCAAAGCTTTGGGAATCCAGCGAACCACAGTGAGAGCCATTATCCACAAATGGCGAAGACATGGAACAGTGGTGAATCTTCCCAGGAGTGGCCGGCCGCCCAAAATTACCCCAAGAGCGCAGCGACGACTCATCCAAGAGGTCACAAAAGACCCCACAACAACGTCCAAGGAACTGCAGGCCTCACTTGCCTCAGTTAAGGTCAGCGTTCATGCCTCCACCATCAGGAAAAGACTGGGCAAAAATGGCCTGCATGGCAGAGTTCCAAGGAGAAAACCACTGCTGAGCAAAAAGAACATCAAAGCTCGTCTCAATTTCTCCACAACACATCTTGATGATCCCCAAGACTTTTGGGACAACATTCTGTGGACCGATGAGACAAAAGTGGAACTCTTTGGAAGGTGTGTGTCCAAGTATATCTGGCGTAGAAGGAACACTGCATTTCAGAAAAAGAACATTATACCAACAGTAAAATATGGTGGTGGTAGTGTGATGGTCTAGGGCTGTTTTGCTGCTTCAGGACCTGGAAGACTTGCCGTGATAAAAGGAACTATGAATTCTGCTGTCTACCAAGAGATCCTGAAGGAGAATGTCCGACCATCTGTTCGTGTACTCAAGCTGAAACGAACTTGGGTTCTGCAGCAGGACAATGATCCTAAACACACCAGCAAGTCCACCACCGAATGGCTGAAGAAAAACAAAATGAAGACTTTGGAGTGGCCTAGCCAAAGTCCTGACCTGAATCCTATTGAGATGTTGTGGTATGACCTTAAAAAGGCCGTTCATGCTCGAAAACCCTCTAATGTAACTGAATTAGGACAATTCTGCAAGTGAAGTGAGTGGGCCAAAATTCCTCCAGGACGCTGTAAAAGCCTCATTGCACGTTATCGCAAACGCTTGGTTGCAGTTGTTGCTGCTAAGGGTGGCCCAACCAGTTATTAGGTTTAGGGGGCAATCACTTTTTCACACAGGGCCATGATGGTTTGGATTTTTTTTCACCTTTAATAATAAACACCTTCATTTACAAATTGCATTTTGTGTTTACTTGTGTTGTCCTTGACTATTGTTTAAATTGGTTTGATGTTCCGAAACACTTAAGTGTGACAAACATGCAAAGGAACAGGAAATGAGGAAGGGGGCAAACACTTTTTCACACCACTGTATATGCGTGACACCAGCTATTATTGTCCCTCCTGTCCTGACCATCCTGGTCTTTGCATTGGTGAATGTTTTGAACGCTACCACATACTAGTAGAGTATAAGCATAGGGTACAGCACTGCACAGACTAGGACACAAATTCAGAGGGTCTCCAAAGATGCCATCGTATTTTGGGAGATCTGAACCTGGAACCGTTACAGTTACAAAAAAAAGTGTAAAATATATATCAGCAATTTCCTTGGGGTGTCTACTTTCCAAAATGGGGTCATTTGCGGGGGGGGGGGGGGGTGTTTGTACTGCCCTGCCAGTTTAGCACCTCAAGAAATAAGATAGGCAGTCATAAACTAAAAGCTGCGTAAATTCCAGTAAATTCCAGAAAATGTACCCTAGTTTGTAGACGCTATAACTTTTGCGCAAACCAATAAATATACGCTTATTGACATTTTTTTACCAAAGACATGTGGCTGAATACAATTTGGCCTAAATGTATGGCTAAAATTGAGTTTATTAAAAAAAAAAATTATAACAAAATGTAGAAAATATTTTTTTCAACGTTTTCGGTATTTTTACGTTTATATCGCAAAAAATCTAAATCGCAGAGGCAATCAAATACCATAAAAAGAAAGCTCTATTTGTGGGGAAAATAAAGGACGCAAATTTAGTTTGGGTACAGCATTGCATGACTGTGTAATTACCAGTTAAAGCAGCGCAGTGCCAAATTGTAAAAAGTGCTCCGGTCATTGAGCAGCCACATCTTCCGGGGCTGAAGTGGTTAAAGTGCCCATGATTAACCCCAAATAAAGCATCAGAGGGATCTCATTGTTAAAAGGTATCAGTCAGGAGAAGGGTAAAAAAGAATTTCCAATCAAAAGGTGCTTCAACAAAGTATTAGTTTTAGGGTGTGCACACTTATGCAACCATATTATTTTTTTAATTTTTTTTTACATCCCTCCTAAAAGATTTCAGTTTGTTGTTCAACTGAGTTGTACAGTTTACAGGTCACATTAAATGTGGACCTGTATAGTACATTTGTACTTATTTTCCATTTTGTTTTTGCTATCTTCATGCAAACCATATTAGCTATCTGTAGGACTTTTAACTTCATACATGCTTTTCCTCCCAGAAAAGATGAAGGAATGAAAAATAGGTTATCTTTTTGACCCTTTTATCAATAACTAAAATCATGTTCACCCCTTAGGAATCAGCTTAGGAAACAGATTCCTCCATCCATGCTACATGGATGGATGAACAAATCTGCTGAAGCGATTGTAATTTGACAGCCGGTCAGATGGACACTTTTTTCATTAAACTTTCAGATCACTTACTATACCTTTGTGGATATAATAAGTACATACTAAATGCTGTCCAAAATAGAACTGGCCCAAAACTATTATTTCCCATTACCTGAGGGAGTATTCTTCAGAGTTGTGTAATAAGTGCTAACCACTGAATCATCCTACTCTTCATTAAATTAAACCTTTTACAAATCTAGCAGTACTGATCCAGAGAAAGGCATTTAAGAACCCTTAAGATGTCACATCTTTACCAACTGCAATAGTTAGGTAAACTTAATTAAACTAGAACACATTTTTTCTTAAAAATACATCATCATCCCTTCATTTCTGTTGAGTCTATAACCATATCCTTGTAGGCCGGGGCATTCTACAGTTTAACCACCCATACAGTAAAAAAAAACTCTTTCTATTCTGCTGGTGGATTCAACATTGCTCTATTGACAACTTGTGCCCATTTGTCCTATATATAGTTGTTTGCAAAAAATATATACCGTAATAATTCCTTATATTGGCTTTGAAATAAATATATATAATATCACCATAGCTTCAAATGATAAAAAAGTATTTCTACTTCTTTAGAAGGCCTGGAAAAGAAACAAAATGGCAAAAGTCCCGTGCACTCACTTGGCGGGCTTCTGTCAGACATGCATGCTGGAAAACCAGCAGCCATCCGACTCCCAAACGGTGCTCTCAGCCAATGGCAAGAACACTTATTGGAGAGTTCTGGTAGGGGGGCCGTCCCCCTGTCAGAACCAGTGGCGGCAAGCAAACAACACCCCCCCAGCAAATTAATTTGCACCTTAAAAATCCTATATTTCTCTCTCCATATATAACACCCCCTCAGTGGTGCGGCACTGAGACAGCCCCCCCAGCGCCGGGCGGCGTGGCACTGACAGCACCAACTCCCCCTCATGGCGCTCTGGCACTTACCTGCTCGTGTGGCAGGGCTGTGGTGTCCTCTCCTGGAGTGCAGGCAGCGGCGGCTCTGGTGTCTGCTCCTCAAGCTTCCTCCGCCGCGTGTCTCCTCTTACGCCAAAGCACTAGGCATCCAATAGGATCGCCTGATGCTTTGGCCAATCTGGAAACAGGTTTCACGACCTGCCTCCTGATTGGTGGGGAGGAACTTTAATGTGAAAATAGCGAAAATAATTTGCTATCGTCACACAACTGGATGGGCTCGGAGCACAATGCCTCTGGCTCTAATCAGGTGCTTCAAAAAAAACACCCACACCGCATTGGAATCCATGGTCCGGCACCCTGATATGAAGATCAGGGGATCAGACACATGGATAGGGGATAGGCCCTCAATGGATGGGCCGCCACTAGTCAGAACACAACAGATCAGCAGGGGAGATTGCATAGCCTTGCATGGTTAATACAGCGGCTCTGACCGGAGCTGTGAGTTTTTTTTCGTGCCACCCAGCGAAAAATAAATTGTAGTGTGTACCAGGCTTTACGGACTCTCTGACGTCAATACCACTAATTTTACTTGCCCTTATAATGTCTGTGCAATATTGAAAATACAAGAATATGGTTACTTTCCTTGTTCTAAGGTTTTATATAGAACCTAAATTAGAGATTTGCCTGGATGGAATTTTAATTCTAGGTATTTTTTCCTAATTTCTGGCAATGCTAGGGCTCTCTGCTTTTAAATTCTTTCCTGAATTTCATTTTCTATTTAATCACAAAAGACCCTCCATGTATTCGGGTCCTTCTGAAATAGAAACATAGCATTTACTGCAATTACATTTGAAAGGGGTGCATTCATTTTTACAGGGGCTTTTACAAAGAATTCAAGCACATGGGAAAAATTCCTTTTTTCACTGTGTATAAAAAGGAGGTTAACTTTTAGTCTCTTCTTTATCCTAAAAATTCTTTATTCTGAACAATATGTACCTAAAATACAATTCATTATCAGCTGCATATAGGTTGCATAGAAACCACTGACTGGATCACCTGGATGATCTGGAAGTCCAAGGTATTCCTGTTGCAATGAAAGAGGAACTTGCACTAGTGAGTGTTTAATATGATGGCAGAATCTTTTCTATAAAGTTTATAAATGAAGAAAAAAAATACAATTGGTTACTCAATATTAATGATCTTTTCACTGCTCCTGGATCCCCTACTATGCTGTATTAAAGCATAACTCCATCCAAAAGCATTAAGATAAAAATAACTAGCCCATTAAAGGATAAAATACAAAATCAGCTTTGGCAGTAATATGTAACTTACAGTACAGAGATTATCCCCAAAATACTTTTTTTTAATGCCGCTAGATGTCCTCAGTGTGATGGACAGCATTATTTAACCAACTTCCTCTGAGCTCAGGTTGTCCTGGACATGCCCTATCCTTCCTGGACAATGAAAAAAGACACTGCACATCGGTGAGCTCATCTTTCTGTCACTATGTTTTCTCCTCCTAACATCATGCTTTTTGTCAGCACATAAATGGATTGGCTTCTTGTGCTGCCACTTACTTTCACACTTCAGCTCTGCTGTACAGGTTCTGATACCAGGTCAGATTCAGGTGCTTACATAACATAATAATATGTTGGTTGCAGTAGTTTCCCTGCTCCCAGTTACTTTAATTAGATTACTGATTAACTCCCCAGGAATTACCAGATGCCCTGTCCTGGGTGGAGGCACTGACAACTTTATTATGAAACCCACTCTTCCACTTAGTGAAGGCTCTGGTTCTCTTTAACCACAGGTATGCAATATCCTGTTTGGGGGAGGACCATTTCTCATAACCCCCCCCCCCCCCCCCCCCCCCCCCCCCAAAGAGGGCAAATTATTATAGTGGTTACTTTCATCCATCTAGTGCCAAAGAGTATGCATCAATTCAGTGCCTAAAATGGTGGGGAATAGATAACCCTCTAATTATAGCTGGACAGGTAAGTCATGTAAGATGCCAGGTTAGAAAATGGGCCTAAATAACACAGGCAAGCATCAGGCCTGAAAATATACCCTGGTCACCATCACATTGGACATACAGTACAGTGCCTTGAAAAAGTATTCATACCCCTTTAAATTTTCCACATTTCTACATTTTGTCATGTTACAACTAAAAACATATATTTATTTTAATGGGATTTTATGTAATAGACCAACACAAAGTGGCACGTAATTGTGAAGTGGAAGGAAAATGATAAATGTTTTTCAACAGTGGCGTCACTAGGGGGTGGCTATTGAGGCTGGAGCTCCGAATCTGGGGCCCATAGCCCCAAGGCCAGGGCCAACCCTACCATGATAGTGACCTGGGCTGACTGACACAGCTGTCCCACACAGCCGCCTCACTCCGTGCTTCACTGAGCCAGGAGATCAGTGTGAGAGTGAGTCTCCTTGCTCCGCCTATATCATGGAGTCGAGAGGAAGTTTCTCACACTGAGCTCCTGAGCAGGTGAGTGCAGACCATGGGAGAGGGGGAGGGGGGAACTCTGTACTAACCAGTCTCTCTGCTTACACCAGGCTCTCTGTACAGTGTATACACCAGGCTCTCTGTACAGTGTATGTACAGTGTAGGTTTTTTTCTAAGATTGCCCTGTATTTGGCTCCATCCATCATCCCATAAACTCTGACCTGTCCCTGCTGAAGAAAAGCACCCCCACAACATAATGCTGCCACCACCATGTTTCACGGTGGGGATGGTGTGTTCAGGGTAATGTGCAGTGTTAGTTTTCTGCCACACATAGCACTCTACTTTTTTTTTCAAAACTCTTTATTCCAAATTTTTCATTACATAATAATTTACATTATACATTTTTATATACTTTTACATTTCTTTATATAATACAAATTATAATTACATTTACTCTTTCCTTTCATTCCTTCCTCACTCACCCTCTATGGTCACTTAATGCTATATTTTCAGATATTCCTCTATCCACTGTTAGCCATGTTCTATTCCATTTTGCCCATATTTTTTCATACCTTCGCCCGTTTCCCCTTTGTTCGTACATTATTTTTTCATAGGGTAGGACCTGGTTTACTGCTCTCACCCATTGGGTTACTGTCGGGGGATATGGCTGAATCCATTTTTCTATTATTTGTTTTCTTGCCAAAAACAGTACCTCCCTTAAGAAGGTGTTATTATCTCTATTATCTCTCTCTTCCCTCAATATCCCCAACAAACATAATTCCATCGTAGCTATAAAAGATTTATTCAGGACTTTTCCTATTTTCCTAGCTACTTGTTGCCAATATTTTCCTATTTTACCACAGTACCACATTACATGAAGGAAGTCTGCTCCCCCCTGCCCACATCTAGTACATCTTGGTTCAGTCATCCTCCCCATTTTGTGCAATCTATTTGGAGCCAAGTACGTCTGATGTATTATATTCATCTGTATTATCCTATTATTCATTGCAGGGGATACCTTCCAGTGGGAATTGCAGGCTTCATCCCATTCATGATCGCTCATGTCTGGGATAGCCTCCTGCCACTTATCCCTTATTTTCAATGATTCTCCTTCTATTTTCTTCTGTAACAGGTGTGTGTAAATCTTTGCTATCAGTCCCTTAGGTCCCTGTGATCTCAGGATGCCTATAAGGGGATATTTAGATATTTTTAATTCCTCTCTTCTAAACTGTGTCTGTAGCACCTGCCTCAGCTGAAGGTATCTGTAAAACTGTTTACTCAATAAATTATATTGTTTACATACAGTGGTGTGAAAAAGTGTTTGCCCCCTTCCTCATTTCCTGTTCCTTTGCATGTTTGTCACACTTAAGTGTTTCGGAACATCAAACCAATTTAAACAATAGTCAAGGACAACACAAGTAAACACAAAATGCAATTTGTAAATGAAGGTGTTTATTATTAAAGGTGAAAAAAAATCCAAACCATCATGGCCCTGTGTGAAAAAGTGATTGCCCCCCTAAACCTAATAACTGGTTGGGCCACCCTTAGCAGCAACAACTGCAACCAAGCGTTTGCGATAACGTGCAATGAGGCTTTTACAGCGTCCTGGAGGAATTTTGGCCCACTCATCTTTGCAGAATTGTCCTAATTCAGTTACATTAGAGGGTTTTCAAACATGAACGGCCTTTTTAAGGTCATACCACAACATCTCAATAGGATTCAGGTCAGGACTTTGGCTAGGCCACTCCAAAGTCTTCATTTTGTTTTTCTTCAGCCATTCGGTGGTGGACTTGCTGGTGTGTTTAGGATCATTGTCCTGCTGCAGAACCCAAGTTCGTTTCAGCTTGAGTACACGAACAGATGGTCGGACATTCTCCTTCAGGATCTCTTGGTAGACAGCAGAATTCATAGTTCCTTTTATCACGGCAAGTCTTCCAGGTCCTGAAGCAGCAAAACAGCCCCAGACCATCACACTACCACCACCATATTTTACTGTTGGTATAATGTTCTTTTTCTGAAATGCAGTGTTTCTTCTACGCCAGATATACTTGGACACACACCTTCCAAAGAGTTCCACTTTTGTCTCATCGGTCCACAGAATGTTGTCCCAAAAGTCTTGGGGATCATCAAGATGTGTTGTGGAGAAATTGAGATGAGCTTTGATGTTCTTTTTGCTCAGCAGTGGTTTTCTCCTTGGAACTCTGCCATGCAGGCCATTTTTTGCCCAGTCTTTTCCTGATGGTGGAGGCATGAACGCTGACCTTAACTGAGGCAAGTGAGGCCTGCAGTTCCTTGGACGTTGTTGTGGGGTCTTTTGTGACCTCTTGGATGAGTCGTCGCTGCGCTCTTGGGGTAATTTTGGGCGGCCGGCCACTCCTGGGAAGGTTCACCACTGTTCCATGTCTTCGCCATTTGTGGATAATGGCTCTCACTGTGGTTCGCTGGATTCCCAAAGCTTTGGAAATGGCTTTATAACCCTTTCCAGACTGATAGATCTCAATTACTTTCTTTCTCAATTGTTCCTGAATTTCTTTGGGTCTCGGCATGATGTGTAGCTTTTAAGGATCTTCTGGTGGACCTTACTGTGTCAAGCAGCTCCTATTTAAGTGATGCCTTGATTGTGAACAGGTGTGGCAATAATCAGGCCTGGGTGTGGCTAGAGAAATTGAACTCAGGTGTGGACAACCACAGTTATAGTATGTTTTAACAAGGGGGGCAATCACTTTTTCACACAGGGCCATGATGGTTTGGATTTTTTTTCACCTTTAATAATAAACACCTTCATTTACAAATTGCATTTTGTGTTTACTTGTGTTGTCCTTGACTATTGTTTAAATTGGTTTGATGTTCCGAAACACTTAAGTGTGACAAACATGCAAAGGAACAGGAAATGAGGAAGGGGGCAAACACTTTTTCACACCACTGTAGGTTTTCATAGGTTAGTATCACATTTTTGTCATATAGCTGACCAAAAGTTGTTATCTTATTCTGCTTCCAAAATTTACTATCCTCAAAGGCTTCCAGTTGTTCAAATTTTGGATTGTTCCAAAGCGCAGTTTCTGTTGGGATTCCATCAAATCCCATCAGTTTCTTAGCCTCTCTCCATACTGTCCTTGCCACTTTCAAAAGGGGAATTTTTACTCCCACTCTCCTCAGATCTTTTAATTCTAATCCCGTCATTAAATCATCTATTTGCATTTTACTAAGGAGATATTCCTCTATCCTTGTTATTTTTTCCTGTCCTACCCATGATCTTAGATGTTTCAATTGCCCTGCCAAATAGTATAAATATAAATCCGGGAGGGCCAGTCCAGCTTCTGTCTTTGGTCTTTGTAGTTTATCAAATTTTAATTTACATCTTCCATATGCCCAAATGAACCGAGTCATCTGCGAGTTTAATTTTTTAAATATCTGTTTTGGTATTTTTACTGGGGAGTGTGCAAATACATATAAACACTTGGGTAATATAATAGATTTTATCAGGTGAATTCTGCCTGCCATTGATATTGGTAGCTTTATCCATATTTCCAATTTTCTCTTCACATGTTCTACTAGTGGGAGTATATTAGCTTCCATCTCGTCTTCATGTTTCAACGTAATATTTACTCCTAAATATTTAAAAACTTCAACTATTTTTAATGGGGTCTGAGCTCTCCTTTCATTACCTGTTCCCAGAGGCATCAGTGCGGATTTTTGCCAATTTATTTTTAACCCTGAGAACCTCCCGTATGTTTCTATTATTCTCATTGCTTCCATCAGAGAAGCTTGCGCATCTCCCATATATAATATAATATCGTCCGCATATAAGCCTATGTGTTCGGTTTTTTCTCCTACTTTAATCCCTTTATATTTATCTGATTGTCTGAATCTGTTTGCCAGTGCCTCAATTGCCAGAGCAAACAGTTGCGGTGACATTGGGCAGCCCTGTCTTGTTCCTCTATATAGTTTTATTGTAGGGGATAATATATACCGTTTATTAGCAAATTGGAGCATGGTTGTTTGTAGATTATTCTCACCCATTTTCTAAATTTTTCCCCAAATCCATTCCTTTCCAGGACTGTCTGCAGAAATTCCCATTCTATAGAATCAAATGCCTTGGCTGTATCCAGCGATGCCAAGGCACTTGTTTCCGGGATAAACTCTCTCATTTGTGTCATATATTGCGTCCTTCTAATATTAATTGATGTGGATTTCCCTGGCATAAAGCCAGTTTGATCCTCCGCTATTATAGACAAGATTACCTGATTGAGCCTTTTGGCAAGCACTTTTGCCAGTACTTTATAATCTATATTTAATAATGATATTGGCCTATACGATCCACACTCAGTTCTGTCTTTGTCTGGTTTTGGTATCAATATGACTGTAGCATCATACATGGAAACAGGCATTTCTCCCCTTTGGAACGCCTCTCCATACATTTTCGTCATAACTGGTACCATAATTTCTGCATATCGCTGGTACATTTCCAGTGGTATGCCATCTGGTCCTGGAGACTTACCCTTTCCCAGAGAGAAGATAGCTTCTCGTACTTCCTCTTCCTCTATATCCCTCTCTAACTCCTCTTTTTGTTCCTCTGTTAATTTAAGGAAGTTCAAGTCCTTCAGGTATTCCTCTATATCTTCTCGAGTACAGGTCAGTGTTGATGTATACATGTTAATATAGTATTTTTGGAATGTCTCAAGTATCTCATCTAATGTGTTTACCACCTCTCTTTTTTCGTTTTTCACCTCTGATATTGCTAGTGATGGTGTTTGTCTTTTTATCATAAAGTTCAGCATCTTATTATATTGTTGTCCTTGTTCAAAGTTTTTTTGTGCATATTGGAGTGTCTTACGCTTAGCGTTAATTATTAGTTGGTTCTTATATTGCCGTGATGAGGCTGCCCATCTTATTTGGTTTATATTTGAGGGGTCCTCTATAAACCTATTTTCTGCCTGTGCGCATAACTGTTCCATTTCCTCCTCTTCCTGCCTATTAGTACGTTTAATGTATGATATTGTTGATCTTGTTATCCCCCTCAAGTATGCCTTAAATGTATCCCAGAGTACTCCATCTATTTTCCTGTTGCCATGTACTTCTAGGAACATTCCCATTTGCTCTGGAATTCTATCATTTAATCCTATCTGGGTTAACCATTGAGCCTGTATCCTATACCCCGGTCTTATTCTTTTTGGGCCGATTTTTAGCTCAAAGGTTAATCCAGAATGGTCAGACACCCCTCTTGTTATATACGCCACAGACCGAACCATTGGCAGGATCTTTTCGTTCCCCATTACCATATCCATTCTCGACATGCACCCTCTCCCAGGTGCATGCCATGAATAAGCCCGGGTCCCCGGGTTTCTAATCCTCCACAAGTCAGCCCATCCTACTTCATTCATAAATTTCTCCAACACCTTCGACCCTTTCCCTCCTTTATGCTTATTTCTTCCGAACCGAATCTAATTTTGGGTCTAAACACATATTGAAATCTCCCATACATATAACATATGCCTCTGGGTATTCTGACATAAATATCACTGCCTCTTTCAATACTCGCATTGTAGCTGGGGGGGGGGGGGGGGGTTATAAATCCCCATGATTACAACAGGCAGTGCATGCACCAACGCAAAGACAAAGACATATCTTCCATCGGGGTCTCTTTTTTCTCTAATGCACTCCCATGTTACCCCTCGATGGACCAAGAGAGAAACCCCTCTTGAATATGTAGCACTCTACTTTTAGACCAAAAAGTTAAATTTTGGTCTCATCTAAACCAGAGCCCCTTCTTCCACATGTTTGCTGTGTCCCCTACATGGCTTCTCGCAAACTGCAAACGGGACTACTTATGGCTTTCTTTCAACAATGTTTTTTTTTTCTTGCCACTCTTCCATAAAGGCCAGATTTGTGGAGTGCACGACTAATAGTTGTCCTGTGGACAGATTCTCCCACCTGGACTGTGGATCTCTGCAGCTCCTCCAGAGTTACAATGGGCCTCTTGGCTGCTTCTCTGATGAATGCTCTCCTTGCCTGTCAGTTTAGGTGGACAGCCATGTCTTGGTAGGTTTGCAGTTGTGCCAAACTCTTTCCATTTTTGGATGATGGATTTAACAGTGCTCTGTGAGATGTTCAAAGCTTGGGATATTTTTTTATAACCTAGCCCTGCTTTAAACTTCTCCACAACTTTATCCCTACCTGTTTGGTGAGTTCCTTGGCCTTCATGATGCTGTTTGTTCACTAAGGTTCTCTAACAAACCTCTGAGGGCTTAACAGAACAGCTGTATTTATACTGAGATTAAATTACACACAGGTTGACTATATTTACTAATTAGGTGACTTCTGAAGGCAATTGGTTCCACTAGATTTTAGTTAGAGGTATCAGAGTAAAGGGGGCTGAATACAAATGCACGCCACACTTTTCAGGTATTTATTTGTAAAAAAAAAATTGAAAATCATTTATCATTTTCCTTCCACTTCAAAATGATGTGCCACTTTGTGTTGATCTATCACATTAAATCCCAATAAATACATTTATGTTTTTGGTTGTAACATGACAAAATGTAGAAAATTCCAAGGGGTATGAATACTTTTTCAAGGCACTGTATATTCCAAGTAAGGGAGAAACAGCATCATTAAACATGCCCCATGTGACTGATCACACGTCATATTTTAAGAAATGTTCTCCTTTTAGTGTAAGTGGCATGTTTCTTGGTAATTACATACTTTGAAATGTAAAATGTAATTCTCTGGCAAGCAATTTCTCTTGCTGGCCAGTAGGTGTATTAAAGGGCATCTATAGCCAAACATTGTTTCAATGCTGAACTCTGGTGAGCTTGTGAAAATGCCCACTTGGTAGCTCAATCCTTATAAAGTAAGGCCCTAATGACTGGGGTAATAAAATAAATAAATACCTCATTCCCTCCAGTATCCTGGTCTTGGATTGTGTGCGATGATATTGGTGAGGAGGCGGCCTCATGACTGGCAAAGAGGGTGGCTTTGTGGGCCAGTTATGCAGTGGGGAGGAAGCAAGGAAAAAGTATTTTTCTCTGTTAGACTTAACAAGTTTATTGAAGTCTTACTATAGATCGGGGGAACTGCTAATAGGGCATTTTTACAAGATAATCAGAATTTAGCTTTTGGATAACATAGGGACGAGGTTAAATCTCTGTCAGTGAATTTTTTGCAGACTCTGTTTCACTGGGGATATTTCCAGTCACTTCCTTTAGAGAAAATGTCTACAAAGAGGGAAATTCCTCTCTTAGACAATTAACATCTGAAATGGTGTCCCCACTGGAAGATTAAATCACCTCCTTCTTTGGAGACAACTCTAGAACTTTGTATTTTCCATTATTTTTTGTCCTGCTGACAATGGTCACCCAGGAAAATTGTAGGGGTCAATCTCACCAGCAGGGACACAGCATTAAAAGCTTGATGGGTGTCCTAACCATTTCCCACTGTTTCCAAAATCAGAAAATGTATTTGGCTATGCATGCACAAAGGTTCTAATGGAATAATGCATTTAACAGCTTGGGAAATGTATGCTGATAAAGCTTCTGAAATACTAATGGGCCTTTATTAGGCATATTTACAATCAAAAGTATATTCTTCCTGTTTCTCGGTAACATTTGATAAAAGAATACAGGAAAAAGTGTGATTTTTTAAGAACAGATTTGTAGTAATATCAGAAATGTAATGCCAGCACATCCTACATAGCAGATGGATGTGTTGTAGAAAATGTGTAATGTGTGGCCTTTGTAGGATTTAAGAAGCACATGTCAAGGCTAAAGGTGCCATAAATTACAGAATATGATATAACATGAAATATTTAATACATGTTGTATAACAGCAAATTAAGAATTCTTTAACACATCAATATTTCAAATCAAATGTAAGGTCCTGCTCACAGCTGTGTTTCATGTCTTATGCCTGAAGGACTTTAGATAATAAAATATTAATTCAGTCGATGTCCTTGCACAAACCAACATTTCAATACATTGTTTCAAAGAACTGTGTTAATAGAGTATAACCTCATTAAAAAAAATGTTAGTGTGTTACTTCAGAAATAAAAATGTTTTATAGTTTATAAATTGTTACTGTGCAAAAATGTTGCTTTTAGGTGCACCTGTACAGAGACCAACAATAACTTTAGGATCCAGATAAAAGATCATCTGCATGTGGCGGCTGTCAATCTGCCATGCTCCATGAGGTGCTCCAGCCTGCTAAAGCCAGCCATAGATGGTTCAAATGTCGGCCAGTTCACCAGGGAACAGCCGGGATTTAAAACATCTATGGGCAGGCTGATTGTACCCAAGTCAATCCATCGATTGTCTGACTTTTACATGTGATTATTGCCAATGACTATAGCCTGCCTAAGTTGCTTTACCACATTGTATTTACATTATAAGCCTCTTCAGGATGCATCTAAAAGTGCCTCAGGATTGCAATATTTGCAGAGAGTTTTATGTAAGTATGATGTAATGCATATTAATTTGCTGAGTGGAACTCGGGTTTTGAAAATATGCAAATATCATAAAGCTGAACTCAGGGATTAGCCAATATTGCTTAAATAAAAGTAGCATGCATATTCTTACTTGAATCTCGGTGTGCTTTGTGTATTTTCTTCCAGATCTGTGTAATAATCCGATGTAAGACTTCTTATTTTGTGCAAGAGTTTCTTGTTGTCAACACCTTCCACTGCTGTACTCCCCCCCCCCCCCCCCCACATACGTAAACAGTGTTCAAACCACACACGTGAGGTATTGCTGCGACCATCAGAGCAAGAGCAATAATTCTAGCGCAAGACCTTCTCTGTAACTCTACTGTTTTCTTATTTTATTATTTAAAAAAATGTATTTAAAAAAATAAAATTGTGTTTGTAAGACGGCTGCGCAAATATGGTGTGACATAAAGTATTGCAACAATCACCTTTTTATTCTTTAGGATCTCTGCTAATTTATAGAGAAGAATTAAAAGAACTTATTGAACTTGAAAATTGCAGGGCGCTATATAGATTGAAGAAAGAACGGTATCAATGGGGAGATATGTCGGCTAAATACCTTGCAAAAATGTGAAAAAAGAAAGCGGAGTCAAACTTCATACAGAACATACAAACGGGTAAGGGAGAAAAGGTGTATACAACTCCAGATATTGCACAAGTTTTCCAGGACTACTATGGAAAACTTTACTCGATTACCCAAAAGGATACCCCTGACAAGGTTAAAAAGAGGTTAGACAATACAAAGGTCTTTTTAAACGAATTAGGACTAACAAAAATTTGCACTAGATAAATTAGTATCCTGGAGGACCCAATAACAGAAGATGAGATAATAAAAACCTTAAAGGAGTCACCTGCCAGGAAAAGTCCCGGCCCGGATGGGTTGACCACAGTATATTATAAGAAGTTTAGAGACATCTTGGTTCCCAAGATGTGCTCATACATGAACGGGATTGGAGCTAAATGGGATATACGTAGGGAAGCATTAGAAGCCACAATTACCATCATCCCAAAAGAAGGAAAGGACACTACAATGTGTTCAAGCTACCAACCCATCTCATTATTGAATGCCGACGTGAAGTTGTTTGCGAAGATACTAGCAGGCAGAATGAAGATGGTAATAAACGACTTGGTACATACAGACCAAATAGGTTTTATTCCAGGACGGGAAAGTAGGGACAATGGAGTTAGAACTCTGTTAGTGGTACAAAAGATAAAAGAGAGGAAATCCCCAGGACTGCTACTACCAATAGACACTGAAAAAGCGTTCGATGGAGTAGACTGGGGATTTATGCAGAACACACTGGAAGCATTTGGAGTGGGCCCTAAGATGACCCGCTGGATAAATGCCCTCTATAAACATCCTACAGCGAGGGTAAAAATAAACGGGACACTCTCTGGGCCCTTTGAGATGTTTAACGGCACCCAACAGGGGTGCCCCTTGTTCCCATTATTGTTGTTCTCTCATTGGAACCGCTGCTGGTAGGGATTAGACAAAACCCGGACATTAAGGAGATAAGACTCGGAGATGAGGAACACAAAATAGCGGCATTCGCAGACGATATCTTGTTTTATATTACCTGTCCTAGGACAACCCTACCCAATCTATTGAAATCTCTTAAAACATATGGAGAATTAGCAAATTTTAAGATGAACCCTACAAAGTCCGAGATATTTAATATAATCGTTACGGCCCAGGAGGAACGGTTATATCAACAGGATTTCCCATTCGTATGGCGAGATACAGACTTAAAATAATTGGGAGTTAAAATAACACCATCCTGGGGCGCATGCGCGGCGTGAACGAGAAAGGACGCACAGGCTGAGAGCTCCGTGATGCACATTCATACTGCTTTTTTTGCCTCTTTTTACAACTACAGGCCCATATCGAAGATTTGGACAACAAAAACAGGCGTACCTATCTTAGGGTGCGGGGGGTCCCCGAATCAGTGACTGAGCTCTTACCAACTATCCAGAAGTTGTTCCAGTCCCTCCTGCTGAGGCCCCACTTACGGCCTTTGCCTGCGATAGGATTCATAGGGCCTTATGTCCCCCCCCCCCCCCCCCCCCCCGAGAAGCCCCCAAGAGATACTGTTCTATGTCTTAAATATTTCTTGGTCAAAAAGGATGTCCTCAGAGCCTCCAGAAATACCCAAAATTTAAGACTGGATAATAAACCCATCCAGATTTATCCAGACATCTCCCCCACTACTCTGGATAAACGCAGGAGGATGAAGGAGGTCACCTCTGTGCTCCAGTCTGCCAGGATCCGATACAGATGGGGATTCCCCTTTAAACTACAGGTACCCCATAATGGCACAACGTATACCGTCACCACGCAACATGAAGGGAAAGAACTTTTAGTCAAACTGGGTCTCCTGGACGCCGCAGCACTTCCACGAATGCCATCGACCCCACGCCACTCAGCTATCTGGGCTATCCCACCCCCCAGGAGAGAACGCCGGACCTGAGGAGTGAAATGTGACTAACTTCTTATTTTTCTTCATCCACCCCTTATTTTCTGCACCCTCTTTTTGTTTTCCCTAGTCTTTCGATTGCCTCTCTTGGTGGACTCCAGCAGAGCCCCAAGATGCCACCCGTCAAGCACTCCCGCCATGCCTTCAATCATCTGACGTCTCCTGCTTCAGAGCCAAGCTGAAGATTGATCCACTGGCATGTCCCCTAGCTCCTCGTCGAGTTCAGCAGGTTCCACAGGAGCTCATCTATGGTATGGCTGGTAGGCCCCATGCAGGTATCACCATGCACTGATTTGAGTACTATGTTACACTGCCGGACTCTTGGGATTGGAGTTTTGGACCTAAAGGTCCAGGTTACTTTGTTTCTCAGGGTATTGGGGAGCCTTTCTCCCCATACCCCCCAAGACTTTGTAAAGCCATTTTTTGGTAAAGCATACAGTTTACAGTTAATGTCTGTTTTTTCTTGTTTTCTAAACTTTTTTTTCAGCTTTTTTTTTATGTTTATGGTCTTGATGCTATTTCTCAAAAGAGTTACCAATGTACTGCCTATGCTATGTATAAGTGCCTTATTCCATTGTTAGTGCAGGTTATCCGCTTGACGGGTTTTGTTGCTGCCTTACGGAGGCGGCGCCGAGGTGCCCCTCTTGACTTGGACTCCTCCCATCCCCAAAGCTCCCCAATCCTAAAGGCATCATGGGTCTTAAAGTTATTACCCATAATGTCAATTTATTTTAATTCCCCACAGAAGAGAAGGAAGGCCATAAAGACATACAAGTCCCTAGGCGCTGATATCCTCCTCTTACAGGAGACGCACTTCTCTACCAGCAATCACCCCTTCTTTTTTGACAAATCATTTAAGCAATGTTTTTTCACCACTTTTGAGTCCAGGTCCAGAGGGGCTGCCATCTTTATTAAAAGCTCTGTATCCTTTCAGGTGCAGAGAACGTATATAGATCCACAGAGCAGGTTTGACATAGTACAGGGCTCCGCACAAAACAAACCCTTGACTTTGGCCTCAGTGTATGCCCCGAATGCCTCCCAGGCCACTTTCTTTAAGGGCTTTTTCCAGATTTTGGAAAAATGTCACTCCCCTCACATGATTGTAGGGGGAGATTTCAATCTGGTAGCACACTCCACGCTCGATAGATCACGAGGTAGCCAGACCTCCAATGCCTTCCCCAAATCTCTCCAGTACTCTCTTAAAGCTCAGCAACTGACAGATGTTTGGAGGGCCCACAACACGGGTTCTAGGGAATATACCTTTTACTCCTACCCACATGACACATACTCCCGTCTTTATCTGTATTGCACACCCCCCTTAAGCCCCATACACACGGTCGGACTTTTTCATGGATTCTGTCCGATCGGACAATGTTGTTGAAAAATCAGACCGTGTGTATGCACCATCGGACAGTGTACGTCGGATTGTCCGACGGACAAAGTCTTATCTCCTGCTGGAAAGATTTGCCGACAACACCGTCCGATCATACCAAATCCGATCGTGTGTACGGTTGTCCGACCGGACAAAGTGCTACGCATGCTCAGATCACATTACAAGACCAAAGCTATTGGCTACTAGACTCTACGTAGTCCCGTCGTAGGCAACAAACGTCACCACGTTCAGAATGATCGGATTTTCCGACAACTTTGTCCGACCGTGTGTACGCAAAACCAACATCAGACAAAGTATGACGGACAGGATCCGACCGACCTGGTCCGCGGATTGTCCTACCGTGTGTATGGGGCTTTACTCGCCAGCTCTACCTCATCTACTATACACGTCTGCCCCTGGTCTGCCCACCATATTGTTTCCATTTAGATCTCATGCATAGGCCTCCCATACGCTAACAGAACTTGGCGCATTAATGACTCTCTTCTCACAGACCCCATAGTACGCTCACAATTGTCTGACCGACTGAATACTTTAGACTAAATTATGTAGACAATATCTCTCCTACTACTCTATGGATGGCCCATAAGGCTGTATTAAGAGGCTATCTCGTTGAGATTGCCACCACTAGAAAGCGGCAGAAGACACATGAAGCCCAACAACTCACAATGGATCTAGGCAAACTTTACCACAGACATAATCTGACACCCTCCCCAGATCTGCTGGCCCAAATTAACGAGAAAAGGATAGCTCTCGACACGATACTCTCAGAACAAGCAGAACAATCCCTTAGATGGGCGAATGCTCGCTTCCTCCTTCATAGTAACTCAGCCTCCACTATGTTTACTCGCAAGCTGAAACAGCAAACCCGACCGACGCATGCATATAGATTAAGAGACGAGAACGGCCATCTCACCTCCCACCCTAAGGAAGTCCTACATATCTTTCCCTCTTTCTAGCAGAAGTTATACTCAGCCCCGCACCCCCAGCCCCTAACCCTCCTCAATCTTGGTTAAACCTCTTGACACTCCCTCACCTGTCAGAGGAACAACTACAAATTCTGAACGCCCCATGTACCACCGAAGAAATAGCCTCCATTATATAATCCTTAAACCCTCTAAAGCCCCATACACACGGTCGGACTTTTTCATCGATTTTGTCCGATCGGATAAGGTTGTTGAAAAATCAGACCGTGTGTATGCACCATCGGACAGTGTTCGTCGGTTTGTCCGTCGGACAAAGTCTTATCTCCTGCTGGAAAGATTTGCCGTCAACCCGGTCCGATCACACCAAATCCGAGCGTGTGTACGCTTGTCCGACGGACAAAGTGCTACGCATGCTCAGAAGAAATTCTGTGACGGAAGCGCTCGGTCAGGTAAAACTACCTTTCCTAATCGACACAGCACATTCGTCACGCTGCAATGTTAAAATGTCTTTAATGCAGCGCATTCTCTTTTTCTTTACAATGCAACAAGAATGACATGTTTTAGCTGCTCCTATTCACCCGCACTTCTCACAAACTTACTTCTTTATTACTTTGCAGCATTTATACACTACATGTTTATTTTTACTCTGAACGGAAAAGAATCTTTGTTATTTTTTTACCATGAGTTGTCTTTTTTTTTTTTTTTTTGGGGAATACATATTTGAATGTTTTTTTTTTTTTTTTTTGGAGGGGGGTTGTGTGTCTCAAATTACCAAAAACACATTATTAACATTTGTATTTCTTGCTTAAATTTACTAGGAGGTTGTTTGTTGTTGGTGCCCCTTGTTAATTCTACTTTACGATTAGTGAAATGTACCTGCTTACTCAAAGAAAAACTGTCATTGTAGCAAAGTAAAACACAATAGTCAATGATTATTTCAAATCCAAAAAACCTTTATTTAGGTCACACCAACAAACCAAAGAGGAACGCAGCCATGGTGAAACTTGGGGAATTTGCAAAGTCTTGGCCCCCCACGGCAACCATCATTGTTCAAGTGTAGAAAATTGGGGGCCTGAGGAGTACGTATATTAAGGGGAGTGCAATCTGGTCGTGAAGTCCAAAGTATCCGGAACTGCAGCAGATGCCATCTAGGTCCCCAGGCTCTGGTACAACAAGAGGCTCCATCTTCTCTCAGACCAGACTGATTCCAGGTCGTCACTCTCAGGTCTTCCTTCCACGCTTCCTTCCACGCTGTGGCTGTCGTGCTGGTGGGGTGGCAGAAGGAGGAGGAGGAGGAGGAGGAGGCGGAGCATGGAAGCTATGGCAAACATGTGTGACTGGGGTCATCTCCCCAGCCCTACCCTTATTTAGGACATGGAGGATGAGCCCCTCACACATGTTGCGTTGCCTCACCTCCATACCCATCATTTTTGTGACAACCACCGAGCCAAAGGTCTCCTCGTCGGCGGGTGTGGCATGTAGGGAGGCTGAAGCCTCTCTTATCATGCGGAGCGCTGACTGTGCCGCATAACCCCCCCTTCTCGCCCTTTTGTAGGGAAGGCGGAGGAGAGGGATTTGGGAGTCAGTCAGGCTCCGCGGCCTAGCCCCCTCTTGGCTGCCACTACCCACCTTCATATCAATCTCTGCAAGACACAACACCACACAAAACCCTATAAATTATGTCAAGCTAAACTCTCCTAATCTTCTCCATAAAGAAGCCTCAAGTTCAAATCAGTCTAGGCTAGTTATGTACCAACGTCAAATTGTACCTTCGTTTGTAGCGATCGTCTCGTGTGAGTTTTCTCTCCCCTCGTCTCCCAGATCGTGGCTACGACACAGGCGTGTGACGTTTTATATACAGTGCGCATGCTTCAAACTCCGCCCGCCCCTGACGATCTTTCTCGTCTATTCCCCACACCTTCTCTTTACGGCGTAGTGGGGAGAGCACATGGCGGGGACACAGCAGGTGCGCCACAAATATCCCACCAACGAGGAGAAAGACGAGGAAAGTCCGGAGGCAGAAACGTCCCGATCCCGGAGCCTGAAATTCAAGGCCTCCAATATGTCATTTGGAGAAATGTTGGAGATGGTGGACATATTAAAGAGGAGCGACTATGATGGGAAGTATGGGCCTTACCTCAACCCCAATGTCCGCAAGGCCAAGATCATGTCTAAAGTTGTGAGGAGGCTGTACAATCATTTTGGGGTACAACGATCCAAGGAGCAACTGAGGAAACGCTGGTCAGACCTGAAACTGAGGGAGGCCGATCAGTACAGAAAGATCAAGCGAATTCTTCTAAAAAGTAAGTAGTTGTGTTTTGTGTTTGATTTCTTGCTTGCATACTGCTCCATTGTGGTTTGATTTTTACAAAGTTGTACATTCCAAAATGGCCACTTTCAGGTTCGTCTGTGCATTCGATCGTACTCAGCCTCGATCTTTCTGCCACTGTCATGTGTGTGTGTCCATTCGATCGTACGCAACCTCGATCGTTCGGCCACTTATAATACGAGGTTTGGTGAAGTTTTTATTGAAAGGAAGTTTGTTCTCACTAGAGATGTCAGCAAGAGCGTAAACCAAATTTTGTCAATGTAAAGGAGAGGTCACTCAGTAGCTGTTTACCATTCTGGACTCTAGAGCACTAGTGCTGGGACACCCAAACCCCCTTTTTATTATGCTTTTCCACACATGTGCTCCAGTGGATACTAGAGGGGGGTCTCCATCACACAAACTTCTACCAAAAAGCTAGTCAGTTTAGCACCTTTACAAAGTGACTACATTCATGTAGTTGACATTTGTAACTGGCCAAACTAAAATAGTGTCCGTCACTTTCAAGCAATGTTTGTCATTTCCTATTTCTGCCCTCAATAGCTTGTGTTGCTAAATCTTCCTTTTGGACATTCTCATAGGGGAGCGAAAACTTGGGCCGTCTGAGGAAACCCCCAAACCAACACCTCCCAAAAAGGGGAAAGAGCAGAAGCAGAGGAGGAGGAGGAGGAGGAAGGAGAGATCATCGAACTTGGAGAAATTGTCACCACAACAGGTGAGTGTGGGAGAACACAGCTACTGGTAAGCTAATCCATGTATGGCTGCCTCATTTCCAACACCCCATTTTTGTTTGTTTGTGGTTTTTAGGTGACGTGGATGTTGTGGAAGAAAAATCGCACTTTACCACAGAGAGTGCCCACGTACTCATCGGAGAGATAATGGTCTGCAATCGAGATCTAGATTACATAAAGCAAAACATCAATGATGTTCAACAAAAATTGAAGAACATCATTGATGTTTTAGGAAAAATATGAAAACGCACCAAGTAATTAACACACATTTGTGCCAGCTTCTAAACACATTTGCAACTTAAAAACTGTGTGAAATTTGGAACATGCACACATTGTGTCCACATTTGCTAGCTCCCATCATGGTGGATGAATGCCAACGTTTTTTTGGGGGTGCAAACACTTTACGAACTACGAAAGTGGTTGTGGTGAAGGGGTTGCACCCCCAAAAAACGTCCATTCATCCCCATGATGGAAAATGGCACTTTTGAAGCTTCTAGGCATGTGTTTTACCATCTAATGTCCATTTTCAGACCCAAATTGTGTGCATGTTCTAAATTTCCACTTTCCGGGGGTGACCCCCCATGTGATGAAGGCAAGATCAAACACACTTTGAACATATAGTCATGTCTGATCTTGTCTTCACTTTACAAAGTTGAACTTTCCGAGTTCATAGGTTCTGTTTTGCTCCATGCCTGGTTTTACCAATTGCGGAATGTTTGTAAACAATGTTGTAAATAAACAAGATGTTGTCAGTTTTAGCGTGAAGATTGTAAACGCACTTGTGAATGTTTTCCTAGTAAACTTTTTTAGTTTTCTAAATGTGTGGCTTCCTTATTTAAAAAACACAATGCATTATGTATGTAAAATGTAAAGGATATGGGGGGCAATGGGTGTTATTTACTAAAGGCAAATCCACTTTGCACTCCAATTTTCTTTCGCTGGGAACTTTTTCAATGCACTTGTAGAGCATAGCGGATTTGACTTATGTAAATGACACCCACAGTGCTTTGTACGAAAACACGGAGCACAGCATTTTTGAGAATACACACATGTCAGACCTGGTGCTGAAAAGGAGTATTTTGGGTGTCAGTTATGCAGGACAAACCTTCTCTAGACCAAAGATTAGGTAGCAAACACACAACATGAGAATAATCTTTTTGGGAAGAAGAGACTGTTACCTCCTTTTGCCCAGAAAGTGCATTCCCACTGTCGAAGGCAAAGGGAAAAAATGTCAAGGCAAAATAATCTAAAAAGAAGACTGAAATGACAAGAAATTAGAGGTTGGTTAAAATATCAGATTTATTAAAAAATGCCTCTCACACATCGTCAGGCAGAGCAATGGCCCCCCTACCCACAAAGTACTCCATATATTGGTCCCGGACCACACGGGCATTTAGAGGGGGCAAGCCTGGACGTGCCACTCGAAGGGCTGTGAGGTCCGCATTTGGAGGGCCCTCCACATCTGGGCCAACGGGCACCACATAGTTCCTGTTATGTCTTTTGAGGAAGTTGTGCAATATGCAACAGGCAAGAACTATGTGGTTCAGTTTGTATTCCGCCAAGTTAAATGCCGTCAGGAACAGGCGGAAGCGGCTGGCCAGGATGCCAAAAGTGTTCTCCACCACTCTTCTGGCTCTGGACAGCCTGTAGTTGAAGACCCTCTGGTCCGGGGTGAGGGTCCTCATCGGGAACGGCCTCATCACATGGGGAGTCAACGCAAACGCTTCATCTGCGACAAAGACGAAGGGGAGTCCTTCGGCATTCTCCTCTGGAGGTGGCAAGCACAGAACGGCCGGATATCGGATGGTGGTGCCATTACTCCACACTTTGGAGACGCCAGTAGAACTCCGTGTGCGTAATGGCACCACCATCCGATATCCGGCCGTTCATCCCCACGTCCACATACATAAACTCGTATGTTGCCGACACCACCGCCAACATCACTACACTATTAAACCCTTTATAATTATAATAGTAGGACCCCGAGTTGGGCGGTGGGACGATGCGGACGTGTTTCCCATCAATTGCCCCTCCGCAGTTAGGAAAGTCCCAACGGCTGGCAAAGTGGGAGGCCACAGTCTGCCATTCCTGTGGCGTGGAAGGGAACTGTGGAGTGAAACAAGAAAAAAAAATTATTCACTTTGCACATAAACATTGCAAGCAGATTAGACAATCAACATCTTGGAACAAGAGCATTGTATAAAATTTGAGGCTGGAAAGTATTTGCACAGAAAAGTAGAGGCTCCCCTTCACAGATTACTCACCCCCCCATCAATCCCCCCACTTCTGATGGGACATTGGCAATAACTAGGGTTTTGGGGGGGGGGGGTGGTGGACAGGTAACCCTCTGCACTTCATTGATTGGCAAATGGCTCAAAAATGTGGGCTAGTTTGCCCAGACCCTCTGTACTTAACACTATTGGCAGGCCACAGGAAAGATCAAATAACATTTCAACCCCCCCCCCCCCCCCCCAAAAGGCAGGCACAGTGTGACATTATGAAATTACCAAGCAAGCTAATAGGAGGGAAAGAAGACAAAAAAATAGGAAATGGAAAGTATGGAGGCAGCCCCTTGCACTACATGCTTTGCTGAATTCATCCCTAAAGATGCGCACTATAAAGAGGTAGGTATATAGTGTGTATGGACCTTGGGAAAGCCAGCAGATAAAGGATTGGTACCATCTGACAGAGCAGTTGGGGGAGGGGGTTCCTAATGAGTTTGCCCCCCCCCCCCCAAAATAAAAAAAAAAAGGGGGCTCTACATGAAGTAAACCACACAGCAAACATTTGTGCATATTTTAGGGGGTGTTTTGGGGCAAACAATACTATGCAGCAGACAAAAGACATTGCTTAAGTGACTAGGCCATAGGTGTCTATTGGGGCAGAAGAGCATGCTGGGGAGGTAAGTGAAGGGAAAAATGCATGAAGGAGAAAAGGGGCACAGCATATTAGAACATATTGCAATCATGGTAATTAGGGAAGGAGGTCAAAAATAGAAGACATTAGCAAACAGAGCATACATAGAAGGGAATAGTAAAGTATAAATGTTACCTTAATATAGTCCTCCTGCAGGACCTCGATGATGGCAGAACAGGTCTCTGGAATAATGAGTCCCAGGGCCTGGGGAGAGATACCTGAAGAGAACTTCAAATCCTGAAGACTTCTCCCTGTCGCCAAGTACCTCAACGTGGCAACAAGCCTCTGCTCCGGAGTAATGGCTTGTCTCATGCAGGTATCCTGCCGGCTGATAAAGGGGGTCAGCAAAGCCAAAAGACGGTGAAACACGGGGTCCGTCATCCGGAGAAAGTTCCTGAAATCATCAGGATTATTCTCCCGGATCTCACGAAGCAAAGGCATGTGCGAGAATTGGTCACGCTGAAGCAACCAATTCTTGGTCCACATACTCCTCGTCACTCTGTTCATGGACGGGTCTTGGGTCAAAGCTAAAAGCCCGACACCAATTCCGCGTACAGCACGAACTCGGCGACGAGTACGCACGGGAAACATCGCTCAGAAGGTCACAAAAGGTCGGCTGGTCAGAACGGACAAACAGAAAGCACCGATAAACAGCAAGGCCTGAAAGAACGAAATGAATACCAGCAACGAGCAGACAATAAGCAGTGCAAATCAAAGCGTCCTATATCAAGATATAGGCCGCAATGACCAACAAATGCGAACTGACTACACGCACTAATAAACAGATACGCACGACAAGCACAAACTGAAGAGCAGTAACGATCTGAGTCAGAAAACTGAGAAGCGCGAATCTTAAGTCACCAAACTTCGACTAACTCTCGATAAACACGGGATCAGCAGAAGGAGCCCAACGAGTGCCTGACGTGGTGCTGAACTTCCCTTTTGTAATCTCGTGGACGACGACTTACGTCACGACGTTCTTGCAGACCGGATATTCCGACAACGTAGTCCGACCGTGTGTACGCAACACCAACATCGGACCAAGTACGTCGGACAAAATCCGACCGACCTGGTCCGCGGATTGTCCGAGCGTGTGTATGGGGCTTAAGACGCCTGGTCCTGACGGATTTTCAGCCACCTACTATAAGAAATTTGCGGATCCCTTACTCCCCAAAATGGCCAAACTCTACAACTTTATATTAAAAGGCAACCACTTCCCAGATGAGATGCTCCTGGTAAACTTGTCTCTAATACCGAAACCAGGTAAAGACCACACTCACCCTCAAAACTTCAGGCCCATATCAGTCATCAACAATGATTTAAACATTTTTGGTCGAATCCTAGCAGACCATTTAGCCTCGGTAATTACCACATTAATATTCCCTGAACAAACGGGCTTCATACCCTCTAGGCAAATTACTGACAATATTCGCCTTGCCGCTAACATAATACAAGACGCAGACACTAACTCTGGGAAGGTCTTGCTGCTAAGCTTAGATATCAACAAGGCCTTCTACAGTGTCCTCTGGCCCTACCTTGAGTCGGTTTTGTCCAAATTTGGTTTTAATGGAGCATTCGTCCATGGGTTTAGGGCCTTGTATCACCATCCCCATACGAAGATCAAAATCCCAGGCTGTAATTTCACATACTTCCCCTTGAATAGGGGTACGAGACAGGGGTGCCCCCTTTCTCCCCTCCTGTTCGCCCTTGCCATGGAACCCCTAACCAGATCAATCTCAGAGAACCTGTCACGTACCGGGTACGGCGGGGAACAGGAGGTGGATCCCCTATACCAATGGGGCGATAGCACGGGTTGTATTGGAGGACCGGTTCTAATGTTGCTACTGGTTTTCACCAGAGCCCGCCGCAAGGCGGGATGGACTTATAGCGGCGGTAGCAACCAGGTCGTGTCTTCCAATAGCAACTCGACCCCACTGACAGCTGAGACAGGTGCGGTACACAAGGATTAGGCAGAGGCAAGGTCAAACGTAGCAAAGGGTCAAGGCAGGTGGCAAAGGTTCGTAGTCGGGGGCAACAGCAAAGGTCTGGATACACAGTAGGAGCAAACACACAACGCTTTCACTGGGCACTAAGGCAACACGAGATCCGGCAATGACAGGAAGGGGAAGTGGGTTAATAAGGGAAAGGGTGAAGCATGATTGGGCCAGGCACCAATCAATTGTGCACTGGCCCTTTAAGAGAAGGAAGGAGCCGCGCGCACGCGCCTGGGGAGAGGAGGCGAGCGCGCAGGGGGAGGCAGGCGGAAGAGCCGACGGGGACGAACCAGCAGAGCGGGATGCGATCCACGGGCGGACCAGGGGCTCCGCGTGGATCGCATCCCAGAGACAGAACAGCGCCCACGGCCAGGGGAGCTGGCCGGGGCACTGCAGGAGGACAGACGCTGTGAGCGCTCCGGGATGGACAGGGCACCCGGAGCGCTCGGCGTTACAGAACCCCAATATAAAGGGCTATTTTAAAGGGGATCAGGAATTTAAAATCAGTCTATATGCGGACGACTTCCTGCTGTTTATCTCAGACCCCCTCATATCCCTCCTTATCTCACTTCCAACAACTTTCAGGTCTGGGGGTTAACCCAGCAAAATGCTCTGCAATGCCTATCTATCTCCCCGATCCGGTCCTGAGTTCTCTTAGATACGCTTTCAAATTCCCCTGGAACCCCAACTCTCTACAATACTTAGGCATTAAACTCGCCCCTACTCTCAAGCAAATGTACACGCAAAACTACCCACAAGCCTTCACCTCAATCAGAAACCTTCTTCTTCAATGGTCCAACTATAGAATATCCTTTTTAGGCCGTATCCAAGCAGTAAAATGTCCATTCTGCCAAAGCTCCTCTTCTTCTTTCGCTCCCTGCCATTATATGTTCCTCGTGCCACTTTGAACAAAATCCAATCAGAGTTACTCTCCTTTATCTGGCAAAAGAAAGAACCCAGACTGAGCCGTCACAGATATACAGGGCCCGCTCAGGGGGTGGTCTGGGGTGCCCGGACCTGTGGAAGTACTTCCTGGCCACTTGCCTGGTACAGACAGCACAGTGGCATGCCAACCCAACCTTTATCCCTTGGCTGCAATTCGAGCGGACTTCGTTCGCTCCCTACCACCTCCCGGGTCTCCTTTGGTCAGGCTCCATCACTCATAGGGAGATTGCCCCGCTGAATGATATGATTGATGAATGATTTTCTACTGGAAAAAATTCCAACTAAAATCTAAAGTCCCACTTCTGGCCTCGTTCGTAGGTGAACCCCTTTTCCCCCCAGCCTTACATTCGCACTCCTCCTTCCACGAATGGGCAGATCAAGGCCTTATTTCCTTAGAATCATTTCTACGTGATGCCTCCTTCTGCTCATTCGCACACCTTCAGCAAACGCATGACTTGAACAGGACAATCTTTTATCAGTTCCTCCAAATCAGGCACTTCTACGCAGGGCCGGACTGGCCTACCGGGATAGCGGGAAATTTCCCGGTAGGCTGGCTGCCCTGGGGCCGCTGTCAGCTAGGAGCTGTGAACAGGAGGCGGGGCTGGCTGAGGAAATTAATTCTAGCAGTGGAGTGCCGGAGGAGCATGTGGCTATTGTGCGGCAAACAGGTATGTGGCGTGCAGGAGGGAGGGAGCATGGACACTTAGTTTGTGTTCACTGGGCTGTGGACTAATCATTTCTTGTAGCAGGCAACCCACAGCCAATAGCGCTGCTTAGGGGAGTACAAGGGAGGACTTGCTCCTCCTCCCGTCCATCCACAGCCAATCAGCAAGCAGTGTAGCCCTCCCCCGCTCACATTTGACTGTAAGCGCTGGAGTGGGGCTGAATGGGGTCGCCAGAAAGGAGATACACGGAGGTATGATTACAACAATGTAATTTCTGCAGGAACAAGTCTGGCTGAATGTAAAAAAACAGGATCGTCTGGAGCACAAGTAATATGTAGCTGGCCGGCTGCAGTGTCTTCCATATGTGATCAGGCAGTGTGCAGGTTACCGATCAGCCTCCCCTCCCTCTTGTCTCCCTGGTTACTTTTTTTTTTATTTGCTAACCCGACCTGCACATTGTCGGATCACACTGATAATAACTCTGCAAGACGCTGCAGCAGCATTCTATGAGATCAGGACACATGGCTGTTAACCATTTCAGCTTATAGTCAGCTATTTAGCCAGAGCTCTGTGTGTGCTGCACAGATTGTTTGTTTGTTTTTTTGTAGCATTTACTGCTGGATCATGCTGAAAGCTTCACATCCCCATTAACTAGTTACTGTCCTCCACTAATCCTGAGCAGTTCAGTGTTTTGCAAGAAAATTTGTATTTTGGAAATGGGATGTGAAGCTGTGTTCTGTCACTTGGTTGTACTTTCAAAGGAAAATCACTGACTTGAGATGATTTAAATAGAGTGGCGTAATCCTGCGATACTATATACCTGTACACTGAGTTCAGCTTTAGATGCAGTCTCCAGAATCAATCATGTCTGCAATCCCTAACCGTCTCCTGTGCTATGTCTGCAGTCTCTGACCCTCTCCTGTGCTATATCTGCAGTCTCTGACCCTCTCCTGTGCTATGTCTGTAGTCTCTGACCCTCTCCTGTGCTATATCTGCAGTCTCTGACCCTCTCCTGTGCTATATCGGCAGTCTCTGACCCTCTCCTGTGCTATATCGGCAGTCTCTGACCCTCTCCTGTGCTATATATCTGCAGTCTCTGACCCTCTCCTGTGCTATATCGGCAGTCTCTGACCCTCTCCTGTGCTATATCTGCAGTCTCTGACCCTCTCCTGTGCTATATCGGCAGTCTCTGACCCTCTCCTGTGCTATATCTGCAGTCTCTGACCCTCTCCTGTGCTATATCGGCAGTCTCTGACCCTCTCCTGTGCTATATCGGCAGTCTCTGACCCTCTCCTGTGCTATATCGGCAGTCTCTGACCCTCTCCTGTGCTATATCTGCAGTCTGTGACCCTCTCCTGTGCTATATCTGCAGTCTGTGACCCTCTCCTGTGCTATATCTGCAGTCTCTGACCCTCTCCTGTGCTATATCGGCAGTCTCTGACCCTCTCCTGTGCTATATCGGCAGTCTCTGACCCTCTCCTGTGCTATATCGGCAGTCTCTGACCCTCTCCTGTGCTATATCGGCAGTCTCTGACCCTCTCCTGTGCTATATCGGCAGTCTCTGACCCTCTCCTGTGCTATATCGGCAGTCTCTGACCCTCTCCTGTGCTATATCGGCAGTCTCTGACCCTCTCCTGTGCTATGTCTGCAGTCTCTGACCCTCTCCTGTGCTATGTCTGCAGTCTCTGACCCTCTCCTGTGCTATGTCTGCAGTCTCTGACCCTCTCCTGTGCTATATCTGCAGTCTCTGACCCTCTCCTGTGCTATATCGGCAGTCTCTGACCCTCTCCTGTGCTATATCGGCAGTCTCTGACCCTCTCCTGTGCTATATATCAGCAGTCTCTGACCCTCTCCTGTGCTATGTCTGTAGTCTCTGACCCTCTCCTGTGCTATATCTGCAGTCTCTGACCCTCTCCTGTGCTATATCGGCAGTCTCTGACCCTCTCCTGTGCTATATCGGCAGTCTCTGACCCTCTCCTGTGCTATATCGGCAGTCTCTGACCCTCTCCTGTGCTATATCTGCAGTCTCTGACCCTCTCCTGTGCTATATCGGCAGTCTCTGACCCTCTCCTGTGCTATATCGTCAGTCTCTGACCCTCTCCTGTGCTATATCGGCAGTCTGTGACCCTCTCCTGTGCTATATCTGCAGTCTGTGACCCTCTCCTGTGCTATATCTGCAGTCTCTGACCCTCTCCTGTGCTATATCGGCAGTCTCTGACCCTCTCCTGTGCTATATCGGCAGTCTCTGACCCTCTCCTGTGCTATATCGGCAGTCTCTGACCCTCTCCTGTGCTATATCGGCAGTCTCTGACCCTCTCCTGTGCTATATCGGCAGTCTCTGACCCTCTCCTGTGCTATATCGGCAGTCTCTGACCCTCTCCTGTGCTATGTCTGCAGTCTCTGACCCTCTCCTGCGCTATGTCTGCAGTCTCTGACCCTCTCCTGTGCTATGTCTGCAGTCTCTGACCCTCTCCTGTGCTATATCTGCAGTCTCTGACCCTCTCCTGTGCTATATCGGCAGTCTCTGACCCTCTCCTGTGCTATATCGGCAGTCTCTGACCCTCTCCTGTGCTATATATCTGCAGTCTCTGACCCTCTCCTGTGCTATATCGGCAGTCTCTGACCCTCTCCTGTGCTATATCGGCAGTCTCTGACCCTCTCCTGTGCTATATCGGCAGTCTCTGACCCTCTCCTGTGCTATGTCTGCAGTCTCTGACCCTCTCCTGTGCTATGTCTGCAGTCTCTGACCCTCTCCTGTGCTATGTCTGCAGTCTCTGACCCTCTCCTGTGCTATATCTGCAGTCTCTGACCCTCTCCTGTGCTATATCGGCAGTCTCTGACCCTCTCCTGTGCTATATCGGCAGTCTCTGACCCTCTCCTGTGCTATATATCTGCAGTCTCTGACCCTCTCCTGTGCTATGTCTGTAGTCTCTGACCCTCTCCTGTGCTATATCTGCAGTCTCTGACCCTCTCCTGTGCTATATCGGCAGTCTCTGACCCTCTCCTGTGCTATATCGGCAGTCTCTGACCCTCTCCTGTGCTATATATCTGCAGTCTCTGACCCTCTCCTGTGCTATATATCTGCAGTCTCTGACCCTCTCCTGTGCTATATCTGCAGTCTCTGACCCTCTCCTGTGCTATATCGGCAGTCTCTGACCCTCTCCTGTGCTATATCGTCAGTCTCTGACCCTCTCCTGTGCTATATCGGCAGTCTGTGACCCTCTCCTGTGCTATATCTGCAGTCTGTGACCCTCTCCTGTGCTATATCTGCAGTCTCTGACCCTCTCCTGTGCTATATCGGCAGTCTCTGACCCTCTCCTGTGCTATATCGGCAGTCTCTGACCCTCTCCTGTGCTATATCGGCAGTCTCTGACCCTCTCCTGTGCTATATCGGCAGTCTCTGACCCTCTCCTGTGCTATATCGGCAGTCTCTGACCCTCTCCTGTGCTATATCGGCAGTCTCTGACCCTCTCCTGTGCTATGTCTGCAGTCTCTGACCCTCTCCTGCGCTATGTCTGCAGTCTCTGACCCTCTCCTGTGCTATGTCTGCAGTCTCTGACCCTCTCCTGTGCTATATCTGCAGTCTCTGACCCTCTCCTGTGCTATATCGGCAGTCTCTGACCCTCTCCTGTGCTATATCGGCAGTCTCTGACCCTCTCCTGTGCTATATATCTGCAGTCTCTGACCCTCTCCTGTGCTATATCGGCAGTCTCTGACCCTCTCCTGTGCTATATCGGCAGTCTCTGACCCTCTCCTGTGCTATATCTGCAGTCTCTGGCCCTCTCCTGTGCTATATCTGCAGTCTCGGACCCTCTCCTGTACTCTGGGCTTTTTTTCTCAGAGAATAGGTGCAGGGACTCAACCATGACCTGCACACACTCCGGGCACCTGCATCTCCCTTCTCCCCATCCTGCATTCAGTGGGAGCCACTCAGGAGATTAGATCTGAGGGAGCCAAGCTGTAAATACAGAAGTCTGGCTTCTGTGTTTTACAAGTGACAGCTTGGCTCCCACAGAGCGATAGAGTTGAGCAGGGAGCAGAGGGCCTGAGGTGGTGGAACTGAATTCCACCAAGTTCCAGCTGAAAAAAGCCCTGCCTGTACTTTATCTGCAGCCTCTGACCATCTCCTGTAATGTGTCTGCAATCCCTGCAGGAGAGGACACACATATGAGACACACACACACACTGTACACACTTCCCCATCTACCACAGCAGAAGTATAATACAGCCCCCAGTCCTGGACCAGTAGAGGAAGGATGCTTTATGGTGGGCGCTATGACCAAGGCACATTTCACATTGGAATCCACCCTCCCCCAAAAGACAATAATTCATTGGGTGCAATATACATATAGGTGTAAATACATACAGTGTGTGTGTGTGTGTGTGTGTGTGTGCAGATATAGAGGTGAGAGAGGGAAAAAAAAAACAAAGAGGAGGAGAAGGAATAAAAAAAAAAAAAGAGGGGGGAGGAAAAAAAGGGAAAAAAGCAAGACATTAGGATAGAGAGAGAGATAAAAGGGAAAGAAAGGAGAACAAAGAGAAAGTATGGTACATCCTAAGAGGTACCATAGGGGTACCTTATGCTAAATATACTGTACGAGTGGAAGGGACTCGGAGTGCTAAATGACAACCCATGCTACACCACTGGGGCTGCTCTGAAATTATTTCCAGGGCTGTTTTTTATGCCCAGTCCGGCCCTGCTTCTACGCCAATAGCCTCCACAAGCTAACGAGGGCTACAAAAACACAGTATGAAGACATATGTGGAGAGGCCTCCCGAGGGAAGGGCACCATTTCTAGTCTTTATGGGTATCTTAATGATCATAGTTCGGCCCCCAAATCGGCTGCAATGTTGGGCTGGGAGTCAGAAGTTGCTCAAGAATTCCCGGTGGAGGACTGGCAAGACATGGTAGACAACATGCACAAATGCACGCGCTCTATATCGGTTAAAGAAACGGTCCTCAAGCTCCACAGTAGATGGTATTACACCCCAGACTGTCTGCATAGGATGTTTCCTTTGGTTCCCGACACATGTTTTAGAGGATGTCGGGTCAGGGGCACACTGCTGCACACCTTCTGGGATTGTAAATCATTGGCACACATTTGGACGAAGGCCGCGGACTTGATCTCTAAGATCACAGGTGTTTCAGTCACCCTCAACTACCAAATGTGCATTCTTTACGCTGATATCCCAGGTACCATTTCTCCACAACAGAGACTGATACATACCCTCTTTAGCGCCATCCAATGGGCGATTGCATTGAACTGGAAAAGCTCTTCTGTGCCCTGGTCACAGGTGCTTCTTCGTATGGAATCCATTAGACTGATGGAAAGAATCTATCACACTCTCTTGGACACCATGCACATATTCGATGGAAAGTGGAGCACTTGGTCAGCCCACCAACTCAGCTTGGTGACGCATAACCCCTAACTTTATCAGCTCATTACCTATATGGAGCTCAATACTGCTACTGACATCTCTCCATGGGAGAGGGATGCATCTCCCCTAGCAAGCCTGTGTTTCTGTATTACAAATTTATTAAAGGCTGTGACACAGTACACTGCTCAAGTATCAAGATATGTTATTCTTCATCTTTAATTGTTATTCTTTTCCTTTGGTTTATGTTGTTTTCAAAGTTAAAACCAAGCGGTCTGTCTTTGGACCTGAATGTTACATTGACCTGTTGGACACACTGCGGTTTTAGCCGTCCAATGCTTACCAATAAGAGTTGTACGAATATTGGCTGCCAAACTCTGATATAGATTTATAAAATATTGAACAGGTTAAAAGCAATAGGGCACCCACCTTTTATAGGAAAATGGGTAGATGAGTTGGGCACAGGAGAAATAGATTTAGATGTAGGGAAAATATTATGGTTGACACACGTCACATCAACCGATAGTAGTACGTTAGAAATGAATTATAAGTGTTTAGCACGATGGTACATAACCCCAGATATAGTACCCCATTACCAAAAAGAGATGACAAAATTATGCTGGCGGGGCTGCGCAGAAATAGGAATGTCCCATATATGGTGGACATGCCCTAAAATAAAAACATTTTGGAAAGAGGTAATAGCAACTATACAGGAAATAATGGGCATTAAAATCTTAGAAGAGCCATGGGTATGCCTATTTAATGGGGCTAGAACCCCTATTAAACAGTATATGAGAACACTGGTGCCTCAATGTCTAAATGCAGCGAAAAGTTTAATACCCAGCCAATGGCAGGACCCAGAGAGCCGACCCTGAGCAGCTGGTTCTGCAAAATAAACAAAGTATATAATTTGGAGTTTTTAAGGTATAGTGGGGAGGAAGGAGAAGTTGGGTTTCAAAGCAAAATGAAGATATTGGTTAAAATATAAAACAAACAATGAGCTTTGCCAAAATAATGGGAGTATAGTTAGTCTGAAGGAAGGGGGGAATAACATGGGTGGGATGGAGAGGGGAGGAGGGGTACCGGAGGGGGGAGGGGGCGGGCTACAAGGGGGGGGGGGCAAGATATGAGATTTAAAATGTAAATTTGGTTGTATTAGATAAAGAGGGGCTGAATGGGGAATATGGCCCAGACTTAATTTTGAATTTTGTATGTATATTAAAACACAATAAAGATATGAGAAAAAAAAAAGTAAAACTTATCTAATTATATGAAAAAAAGGTTATAGTACATTTACGGGTTTGATTTTGGGGGTACCCCTTCTATTCCTTTCTCACTTTTTGCTTTTCACTAGTCGCGGTCTGTTCTTCCTTAGGTTTGTAATTACGTTTTTTGGTAGAACCTGAACATGTACTTTAAGCTACTATAATAATAATAGTGAAACACATCGCAAATAATAATAATATTACATATAATAATAATATTAATATATTTAATACAAATATAAATATTATAATAATAATGTTACCTTCATTTTTTCCCATGGAAGTTCTTATGTCTAAAAATAGTAAATGTTTTAAATACTAATTGTACAAGAAATTATTTTTTTTAGGGTAAATTCTGCTGACAGATTGTGTACTTTTTCCAGAATAAGGCCAACGGGCCTGTCAAGGAGAAGATCAGTTTAGAAAGGAATATAGATAATCAAGGATCCAAAAAAAAAGTGCTGAAGGTATAAAGCTCAAAAGGTATAAACTGAAGTTGAAAAATGCAAGCACTTACAACAGCGTTCAAAAGCTTAAAAGTACAGCAGAATACTGGGCTGTTCTGGCAAAGCTCCAACACTTCTGGGTAGCATCAAAGTTTGGTGCTAGGTATTGCCCCCTCACACTTTTATTGGTCAATTGATATGATAGGCTGCATCACTGGTTAATAGGAATGCATAAGAGGCAGGAAGGGGCAGTTGTAAAACCAGCTTGGCTTGTGTGAAGGCTGCTGCAGGAGTGTCCTGCCAACTTAAGATGCTAGCACTTTATACCTGCAACAGTTTTTCATGACTGATCTCCAGATCTATTGACCAGTATTAACCACAGAACTTCTTTATCCATGTAAATTTTTGGTATCACCACTAACAAAAGCTTCTTTAGCAGATGCTTTTGTTACTCAAGAAAAAACAATTTAACATAAAGGGGTTGTTAACCCACTTAGTTAAAATTACACCAGCCTCTCTATGTATTCCTGTAATGTGCCCTGTGTCTATGCCTTATAAAAATAATGCTGCTATATACCTGTTTCAGAGCGCAGATCGGCACTCATGTTATCCACCGCCTCTCTCTTGGCCTGATAGCTGCAGCGGGTGGGGCCGAGGATCCCCCGCTGACATCAGTCAGGAGGGGAGGAGGGGAGGAGGAAAGAGACAACGGATCACGTGACCGGCAATCAGCACTCTGAAACAGGTATATAGCAGAATTATTTTATAAGCCATAGACACAGGGCACATTACAGGAATACATAGAGAGGATAGTGTAATGTTTACCATAATTTGAGCAGCAGGAGGGGAGGGGGGTGGGGAGCAGAGCGGCACGGACACGGAGCTGACAGGCAGGGAGAGGAGGGGAGAGAGCACAGAGGATGACAAAGCAGGGCTGCGGATGACGGAGGTACATAAACTGACTACGGTGTCAGGGCTCAGCAGTCATGATACACCGTGGTCAGTTTACAGAGGGGAGGACATAGCCAGGCAGGATCAGCCAGGTATTTCAGGTGTTACAGGGGGCCAAATGACACAGCACAAGCACTGTGCTGTATAACACGTTTTAAGGGAACAGGATTTTTGTTAAAAAATGTTGGGTTAACAAACGCTTTAAAAAATATAAACCCCAAAACAAGAATTGTATTTATTGCAGTTTATCAATTCCTAAATGTGGTGGATTAGGATTTTTTCATTTATTTTTACTTGGTGAGTCAGCCAGTAACACACTTCCTGACCACTTTAATTTGGAGCAACAGAGCCACCCTTTGACAGCAGCATTGTCGACCTGTGCAGAGGTCGGTGTTAGATGCAATAGCAGATTTAGATGGAATTGACTAACAAATTAAAGCAGAACTCTTGCTAACACTTTTTAAGCAATTACAGTAACAGTTTGTTTTTCATTTGGGATAAAGGTTTTACATAAATCAATAAAATCGAAGCATCTCTGTCAAATGTTAAATGGTTTGCCTGAACTCTCTAACTGCTACTTTGGCTGGACAGATTGGTCTGCTAAATGAAGTTGAAAAATAACAGACTTAAGCTGCTCATACATGGATCGAAATTCAGCCGGTTCAGCAGGGACCGTCAGAAATTGCATCAAAGTATGGGCAGTGTGGTTGTACAGAAGTCAATCTACCGATCAACTTCAGTGAATGGCCCTGTTGGAAGATTTCTACACTGCTATAGCCCACAGTTACATCAGCTAATCAGTGTATTCTAACGGTGGGAAAGTCCCACACCCACCCCTAATATGTTAATAGGGAATCAAGTAATTTTTTTTCTGTTTCACATTGAACGAAAAAAAATAATAATCTATAGGCTGCATTACTGGCTAGATCACCTGGTAAATATAAAGGAAAAAGCCAGAAAATGAAAACGAATGCAGCCACTACATTTAGGAATTGGTAAGCTGTCATATTGCATTTTTGCTTTTGGATTTAGATAACTGTGTTAACTAGAAACTCTCAATCATGAACCATACCAGGCCACATTTCCTCAATATGGGGGGGTGCTTTGGGGCGGGGTGGACTCTGCCCCAACCCAAAGCACCTTGTCCCCATGTTGATGGGGACAAGGGACTCTTCCCCACAACCCTGGCCCAGTGGTTGTGGGGGTGCGGGGGTTACTTATATAAATCAGGCCCCCCTATGTAAATGAGCAGGGGTACATAGTACCCCTACTCATTCACCAAAGAAGCGTAAAAAGTAAATAAAAACACAGAGACAGTTTTTGATAAGTCCTTTATTAAAAATTTTAAAAATAAAAATAAATAAACCCACCAAAGTAAATCCAACGTCAAGCACAATGCCGTTGACCCAAAAAAATTAAATAAAAAAAAAACTCTATGCCCGACAAAGGCTCACACTATTTTCCAGCTCCGCCATGACATCATTGGGTGGCTTTGCCCCTTAGTATTTAAGAACTGTCAGGCGGCGGTGCTGGCAGATGGTGGGAGGCTTTGTCGGGACCGGAGGTTTTTTTTTTCTTTTTTTGGGTCAACGGAGGGGCCAGCATCATGATTGATGATAGATCTACACCCGGGAACAATTTTTATTTATTTTTCTTTTTTAATAAAGGACTTTTTGAAAGCTGTGTTTACATATCCTGCCCCCCCCCCCTCCTAGGCTGCTGGGCTGCATGCTCGGACAAGGGTCTGGTATGGATTTTGGGGGAGACCCCACACCATTTTTACCAAAACGTAAGTATTGCATAGTAGAAGTAGCCATCAAAATGCTGTCTCTCTTTGTAAAATGACACTACCAGATAAACTGCAAGGGTCATTGAGTAAATACAATGTAAATTATGTTACACCTATTTAATTCATATGTAGATCAAAGATGTGAAAGTTGATCCCCATGACATCAGTTAAAGCAACCTTGGTAAAAAAATGTTTTATTAAAATGTATTCCTATTTAAGCCTTTATTAAACTTTGGTTAACATGTTACTAAACCCACAACAGTAAAATCAGTCTGTATATGCAGTAAAGCATGCTCGTTATACTCACTGTGGAACCTAAGGGATTAATCCTCTGCATTGTGAAAAAGGGCTGTTTGATCCTGTATGCACAGATCCCCCCCTTCTTGTATTGTCCAAAAAACATGTTCGGATAAGACAGAGCCTTTGGAGTCAGTCTGCACATGCTCAGTTATTGCTAGAGAGTTTTTGTTTAGTTTTTTTGGGAAGGTGCATGTGTTCAGCAAAGAGCCAATCAGCACTGTCCAGACAGAGGGTCATCCTTATAGGACAGCCAGTGCAGTATGAAAACTCCTCCTACAAACTTTAACCAGACACCACAAGACTGCTAAATACTGCTGATCAGAAAAGGTATTTAGCAGTTCTTCTTTACTAAAATATTTACATTTACATGTACTGTGAGAGATCAGATAGAGAGAATGAAGGGTCCTGGGTTTAGTAGCTTTAACCTTAATCCATCCTAATTAATGTATTTCTCAATTTCTTCCATTAGATATTGTTTTTCTGTTATTTTTTTTCTTTTTATTCCTATATTTAAAGTGGAACTTTATGCCTAGGTACCAGTAAAAAGGACTTTTATTTATCTAATCCCTCCATCCTGCAGGCTCCCTCTACTTTAGGCGACTAGCCGCCACAGCCTCTTCTCTAAGGCAAGCATTAAACCCCTTGCATTGCAGGGGAGCCCCACTGCAAGAGAGGATTTCCTTTTTCAAGAGTTCAATGACATTTTTCCTTTTCATTTACTGTAATTTGTTATTTTTGCATAAAAAAAAGCACAAACTTGGAAAACAACTTTGTCAACGATTGTACTAGAAATTACATTTTAGTGCCATTATATATGGCTTAAGTTTTAAAATAAATGTATACATACAATAACACAATTTATTTTAAGATTAACAGTGGTCAAAATAGATTTTTTTTTTTTTGACTTGTAAAATGTTTACAAGTCAATACTGTAAAAAAAAAAAGCCTTGTTTGTCCAACAAAATGATGAATGCATTATTTCAATATCTTAAATTATGACAAAGGTAATACTGAATAAATAGGCCCATAGCAAAAATGTAAACATTCCACAGGCATGAAAGCTGAAGTGGTTCAAGTATGCAGTCTGTAGAACAAATTTTGAGCCTGCTCATCTTTGAGCTTGCTGGAACTTAGACCAAGTGGAACTGGACTACGTGGTGAGTTAAAAACCAGAGTTTAAAACAGGAGGTTATAACAGGGTTCAAAGTACCTGTCTACCTGTGTAGTGTGAGTACCTGAGTGTTGTCTGAGTAGTGTGTGGATCGTTAGTACCTGTGTATTGTGTATACTTGTGCATCGTGTGTACCTGTGTATTGTGTGTACCTGTGTACCTGTGTATTGTGAGCGCACGTTGTCTGCGAGTGCATGTAAGCTGCAAATGCACGTTGTCTGCGAGTGCACGTAGGCTGCGAGTGAACGTGGCCTGCGAGTGCATCAAGGGCGAATACTGCTGTGCAAATTGTAAGCACATTGTTTCCCTAAAAGCCAAGGTTCTGAATCTTGGGAAGCAACTATCAGCACTGAGCAAACCCTCCATACTAAAGGAATGCCGGGAACGTCCCCGGCAGGTGTTGGCAGGGGCCAGGACAGAGGCGGGTGGAGACAAAGAGGTGTAGGCACCAGAAAAGAGTAGTTGGTTAACAGTCAGAAAGGATAGAGGGGGAAGTGGCAGGGAATCTGATCCTGGGCTGGAGCATCCCAATAAGTACGCTCCATTGAGTGAAACTGATGAAACCAGTCAGGGACCAGCACTGCTGGAGCTGAGGGACTCTCCTAGCTGCCGAAGGAAGAACTCCTCCAGTGAGAGTGGGGGTAAGCGAAGGGAAAGGATAAACAGTTTCTGGTGGTAGGCGCCAAACTATATGCTGTCTACTGGGCGCTTGGGTTCGGCACATCACAGATCTGGTGGACAGATTACTGGGAGGGGCTGGGGAAGACCCAGCTGTCATGGTGCACGTTGGCACCAATGACAAAGTCAGAGGCAGATGGAGTGTCCTAAAGAACGATTTTAGGGACTTAGGAGATAAATTGAGGAAAAGAACCTCCAAGGTAGTATTCTCAGGAATACTACCGATAGATTGAGCCACACCAGAAAGGGAGATTAGGGAAGTAAACAAGTGGCTGAGGAGCTTGTGTAGTAAGGAGGGGTTTGGGTTCCTGGAGGACTGGGCCGACTTCTCAGTCGGTTACCAGTACTATAGGAGGGACGGACTGCACCTAAATGAGGAGAGTGCAGATCTGCTGGGAGTAAAGATGGCCAAAAAGTTAGAGGGGTTTTTAAACTAGGCGACGGGGGGGGGGGGGGGGGAGGGTCCAGAGGTACAGATCAGTGGCGGCTGGTGAAGTTTTAGGATGGGGGGGCGCAAGACCCCGCCCCTCCACATTTGCCCCCTCCCACTTCTCATAAGCCACACCCCTTATAAAATCCACATCATATACCAGGCTGTACATTATACACAGGGATCCACACTTCATAAACCAGGCTGTACATTATACACAGGGCTCCGCACATCATACACCAGGCTGTACATTATACACAGGGCTCTGCACATCATATACCAGGCTGCACGGTAGCGCTGCTCAATGCATCTGAGTCTATGCACTGCACTCACCCGGCCAGTCCATCGCGATCGACCGTGGCGCAGACCGAGTTTTTTGGGGGCAAATGAAGCGCCTCGTCTGCAATGTCATGATTGCATCGACGTGGCGCTTCCCATATTGCACTGTGCAATATGTTAATACAGTGTCATTTTTTTTTTAAAGGGACATGTTTAAATAACAATTTTTTTTAACAATTTTTTTTTTTTACTACCCGGGGGTTGGGTGCGGCGCTGGGGCCGCCCACCAAAAAACATCTATGGGTACCGGTACTTAAAAAATGTATGTAAAAAAAAATTTAAATTATTTAAACATGTCCCTTTAAAAAAATAAAATAAAATGTAATTGCCCTTATGTGCACTGTGTCCCGGGGGGGGGGGGGGTAGGTGCTGTCCATTATCCACAAAAAAAAAAACAGGCTGCTTGTGTAAAAGAAGTTAAAAATGATATCCATCCTCCACAAACATAATCAGGCTGCACAGCAGTGTTGAATAAGCGGAGGGGGGGGGGGGTACTGGGGATTCTGCACAAGTTAAAAATGATATCCATCCTCCACAAACATAATCAGTGTTGAATAAGCAGGGGGGGGTTGGGGGGGGCGGCCCCTATGGACGGGCCGCCACTGGTAGAGATAGTCAGCGCGGAACATAGTCCAGGGTCTAAAGGGTAGTATTGGGGGCATTAGTGGTAGGTTGACTAAAGCACATAAACCCAAGGTAAGTATAGTAACAAGTCCTAGTTGCAATCTCGGAACATCCAATAAGAAGATAGTATGCGACCGGTCTAAACGTGGCATGTTCAACAATGCCAGGAGCCTGGTGGACAAGATGTGTGAACTAGAGATACTGTTGTACGAGAAGGATATGGATTTTGTGGGAATTTCAGAGACTTGGTTCAAAAGCTCTCATGATTGGCTGGCAACCATTCAAGGGTATACCCTTTATCGCAGGGATAGAGAGGGTAAACAAGGGGGAGGGGTATGCCTGTATATCAAGAATAATGTACAAGTGAATGTGAGAGATGACATCACTAAAGGAGCTAGGTAGGCGGTGGAATCCCTAAGGGATGAAGCTATGGGGAAAATAATACTGGGAGTATGCTATAGGCCCCCTAACCTGAGGGAGGAGGGGGAGGCGGACCTCCTATCACAATTTGGATTAGCAGCAAGGATGGGAAGTGTTATCATAATGGGGGATTTTAATTATCCAAGCATAGACTGGGCGGAGGGAACCACGCATTTGTCTAAGGCTCGCAGTTCCTAAATGTCTTGCAGGATTTCATGGGTCAAATGGTAGACGCACCAACTAGAAATAAAGCATTACTAGATCTACTGATTACCAACAATACAGACCTGATCACGGATGTGGAAATACGGGACAATTTAGGAAACAGTGATCACAGGTCAATTGGCTTCAGTATAAATCACACACATAGGAAACGTAAGGGAAAGACAGTGACACTGAATTTCAAAAGAGCCAACTTCCCTAAACTACGAGCCTTGCTAGAACATATAAATTGGGATAAAATCTTAGGAACAAAGAACACGGAGGAGAGATAGGTTTGCTTTAAGAGCATATTAAATAAGGGCATTAGCCAGTGCATCCCATTTAAAATTTAAAAGAGCGAACAAAAGTCCTGGATGGCAATGTAAAAATGCATATAAAAGCAAAAGAGAAGGCCTTGAAATAATAATGAGGGATCGTCATCAGCATTCAAAATTTATAAAGAATGCAGCAAGAAATGTAAGGGTGCAATTAGGGCGGCTAAGACAGAACACAAAAGACATATAGCGGAGGACAGCAAAGAAAAATTCCAAGAAATTCTTTAAGTATGTAAACAGTAAAAAAGGGAGGACAGACCATATTGATTCCCATAAAGAATGAGGAAAGATATCTGGTTACAAAGGATGGAGCAATGGCAAAGGTATTGAATTTCTTCTTCTCCTCAGTCTTCACGAGGGAATCGGGGGGCTCAGTAACCAAAACTGCAGTGTTTATTCTCGTGACACATCACAGGAAGCATCCTCATGGCTAACAGAGGACAAAATTAAAATTAGACTTGGGGAAACTTAACATTAATAAATCACTGGTACCGGATAACTTGCATCCAAGGGTACTTAGGGAACCTAGTCAAGAAATTGCCAGACCATTATTTCTAATTTTTACTGACAGTCTACTGACTGGAATGGCACCAGCGGATTGGAGAAAACCCAATGTAGCACCAATATTTAAAAAGGGCTCAAAATACATCCCTGGGAATTACAGACCAGTTAGCCTAACATCAATAGCATGCAAGCTCTTGGAGGGGATGATAAGGGACTATATACAAGATTTTAGTATATATAGAGGATTTTACAAAAGCATTTGACACAGTTCCCCATAAACGTTTACTGTACAAAATAAGGTCTGTTGGCATGGACCATAGGGTGAGTATATGGATTGAAAACTGGCTACAAGGGCGAGTTCAGAGGGTGGTGATAAATGGGGAAAACTCGGAATGATCAGGGGTAGGTAGTGGGGTCCCACAGGGTTCTGTGCTGGGTCCAATCCTATTTAATTTGTTCATAAAACGAACTGGGGAACAGTGGATGGATGGGGTAAACAGTTCAATCTCTGTATTTGCAGACGATACTAAGCTAAGCAGGGCCAGTGGTGTATTTAGGTTTTGTGCTGCCTTAGGCCTGACTAAACTCATGCACCCCCTAATTTAAATACGACCCACCGTTCCTGTCAAGGCTACACCCCTTCCTATTTGATGGGAACAGTGGCGGCCATTGATGGGCACAGTGGCTGCGTTTGATGGGCACAGTAGCTGCGTTTGATGGGAACAGTGGCTGCATTTGATGGCACAGTGGCGGCAATTGATGGCACAGTGGTGGCGTTTGAAGGGGACAGTGGCTGCGTTTGATGGCACAGTGGCTGCGTTTGATGGCACAGTGGCTGCGTTTGATGGGCACAGTGGCTGCGTTTGATGGGCACAGTGGCTGCGTTTGATAGGCACAGTGGCAGCATTTCATGGGAACAGTGACGTCGATTGATAGCACAGTGGCGGCAATTGATGGGCACAGTGATGGGCACAGTGGCTGCGTTTGATGGGAACAGTGGCTGCATTTGATGGGAACAGTGGCTGCATTTGATGGCACAGTGGCGGCGTTTGAAGGGGACAGTGGCTGCGTTTGATGGCACAGTGGCGGCAATTGATGGCACAGTGGCGGCGTTTGAAGGGGACAGTGGCTGCGTTTGATGGCACAGTGGCTGCAATTGATGGCACAGTGGCGGCGTTTGAAGGGCACAGTGGCTGCATTTGATGCACAGTGGCAGCATTTCATGGGAACAGTGACGTCGACTGATAGCACAGTGGCGGCAATTGATGGGCACAGTGGCTGCGTTTGATGGGCACAGTGGCTGCGTTTGATGGGAACAGTGGCTGCATTTGATAGGCACAGTGGCAGCATTTCATGGGAACAGTGACGTTGATTGATAGCACAGTGGCGGCAATTGATGGGCACAGTGGCTGCGTTTGATGGGCACAGTGGCTGCGTTTGATGGGAACAGTGGCTGCATTTGATAGGCACAGTGGCGGCAATTGATGGCACAGTGGCGGCGTTTGAAGGGGCCAGTGGCTGCGTTTGATGGGCACAGTGGCTGCAATTGATGGCACAGTGGCTGCGTTTGAAGGGGACAGTGGCTGCATTTGATGGCACAGTGGCGGCAATTGATGGCACAGTGGCGGCGTTTGAAGGGGACAGTGGCTGCGTTTGATGGCACAGTGGTTGCGTTTGATGGCACAGTGGCTGCGTTTGATGGGCACAGTGGCTGCGTTTGATGGGCACAGTGGCTGCATTTGATAGGCACAGTGGCAGCATTTCATGGGAACAGTGACGTCGATTGATAGCACAGTGGCGGCAATTGATGGCACAGTGGCTGCGTTTGATGGGCACAGTGGCTGCGTTTGATGGGAACAGTGGCTGCGTTTGATGGCACAGTGGCGGCAATTGATGGCACAGTGGCGGCGTTTGAAGGGGACAGTGGCTGCGTTTGATGGCACAGTGGCTGCGTTTGATGGCACAGTGGCTGCGTTTGATGGGCACAGTGCTGCGTTTGATGGGCACAGTGGCTGCATTTGATAGGCCCAGTGGCAGCATTTCATGGGAACAGTGACGTCGATTGATAGCACAGTGGCGGCAATTGATGGGCACAGTGGCTGCGTTTGATGGGCACAGTGGCTGCGTTTGATGGGAACAGTGGCTGCATTTGATGGCACAGTGGCGGCAATTGATGGCAGAGTGGCGGCGTTTGAAGGGGACAGTGGTTACGTTTGATGGCACAGTGGCTGCGTTTGATGGCACATGGGCACAGTGGCTGCGTTTGATGGGCACAGTGGCTGCATTTGATAGGCACAGTGGCAGCATTTCAGGGGAACAGTGACGTCGATTGATAGCACAGTGGCGGCAATTGATGGGCACAGTGGCTGCGTTTGATGGCACGGTGGCAATTGATGGGCACAGTGGCTGCGTTTGATGGCACAGTGGCTGCGTTTGATGGGCACAGTGGCTGCGTTTGATGGGCACAGTGGCTGCATTTGATAGGCACAGTGGAAGCATTTCATGGGAACAGTGACGTCGATTGATAGCACAGTGGCGGCAATTGATGGGCACAGTGGCTGCGTTTGATGGGAACAGTGGCTGCATTTGATGGCACAGTGGCGGCAATTGATGGCACAGTGGCGGCGTTTGAAGGGGACAGTGGCTGCGTTTGAAGGGGACAGTGGCTGCGTTTGATGGCACAGTGGCTGCGTTTGATGGGCACAGTGGCTGCGTTTGATGGGCACAGTGGCTGCGTTTGATGGGCACAGTGGCTGCATTTGATAGGCACAGTGGCAGCATTTCAGGGGAACAGTGACGTCGATTGATAGCACAGTGGCGGCAATTGATGGGCACAGTGGCTGCGTTTGATGGCACAGTGGCAATTGATGGGCACAGTGGCTGCGTTTGATGGCACAGTGGCTGCGTTTGATGGGCACAGTGGCTGCGTTTGATGGGCACAGTGGCTGCATTTGATAGGCACAGTGGCAGCATTTCATGGGAACAGTGACGTCGATTGATAGCACAGTGGCGGCAATTGATGGGCACAGTGGCTGCGTTTGATGGGCACAGTGGCTGCGTTTGATGGGAACAGTGGCTGCATTTGATGGCACAGTGGCGGCAATTGATGGCACAGTGGCGGCGTTTGAAGTGGACAGTGGCTGCGTTTGATGGCACAGTGGCTGCGTTTGATGGCACAGTGGCTGCGTTTGATGGGCACATTGGCTGCGTTTGATGGGCACAGTGGCTGCGTTTGATGGGCACAGTGGCTGCATTTGATAGGCACAGTGGCAGCATTTCATGGGAACAGTGACGTCGATTGATAGCACAGTGGCGGCAATTGATGGGCACAGTGGCTACGTTTGATGGGCACAGTGGCTGCGTTTGATGGGAACAGTGGCTGCATTTGATGGCACAGTGGCGGCAATTGATGGCACAGTGGCGGCGTTTGAAGGGGACAGTGGCTGCGTTTGATGGCACAGTGGCTGCGTTTGATGGCACAGTGGCTGCGTTTGATGGGCACAGTGGCTGCGTTTGATGGGCACAGTGGCTGCATTTGATAGGCACAGTGGCAGCATTTCAGGGGAACAGTGACGTCGATTGATAGCACAGTGGCGGCAATTGATGGGCACAGTGGCTGCGTTTGATGGCACAGTGGCAATTGATGGGCACAGTGGCTGCGTTTGATGGGCACAGTGGCAGCGTTTGATGGGCACAGTGGCGGCAATTTATGGGCACAGTGGCTGTGTTTGATGGGCACAGTGGCTGCGTTTGATGGCACAGTGGCTGCATTTGATGGGCACAGTGGCTGCATTTGATGGCATAGTGGTTGCAGCAGTCGCTCCCCCCCGGCTAAGTACGCACCCATACTGTGCCAGTGCTGAGTGCACGATATATAACAAGGCAAGCCGGCAGCGGGAGGCTGTATCGGAGCGGGAGCTGGCCGTGGGAGGCTGAATCTGTGCGGGACGTGGGGAGGAGGGGTCGGGGGGTTTTTGTGTGGGGGGCGGCAAAAGAGCCACTGCCCTCCCGCAAAGTGCTGTCCTAGGCCTAGGCCTTGTCAGCCTAGGCCAAGACACAGCACTGAGCAGGAAAATAACTTCTCCGCAGGATGTGGAAACCTTGCAAGAAGATCTGAACAAATTAATGGGGTGGGCAACTTCATGTAATTATGCGAAAAACCCTTGTGAGCAGCTATGTAAACATACCAATAAACAAAAAAGCTGCCAGTAGGGATGAGCCGAACATCCCCGGGTTCGGTTCGCACCAGAACCTGCGAACGGACCGAAAGTTTGCGCGAACGTTAGAACCATATTAGTTACAATGGACGCGAACGTTCGAAATCTAAAGTGCTAATTATAACGGCCAATATGCATGTTATTGTCATAAAAAAGGTTTGGGGACCCGGGTCCTGCCCCAGGGGACATGTATCAATGCAAAAAGAAGATTTAACCGCTTAACAACCGGCCCATAGCCAAAAGACGGCTACAGGGCGGTTGCTTAACTCTGGGAGGGCGTACAGTGACGTCCTCCCAGAACTCCCCTCTTGCACGCCCCCTGGGGCGCGCACTTGAGAACATCCGTGATCGCCCGGATCACGGTAAACGGACGCTCATTGCGGCCGTTTACCACGTGATCGCTCCGTCAAATGACGGAGCAATCACATGTAAGCAAACCGATCGGTACAGTGTGAGAGGAGAGGGGGATGGATCGGTGGCAGCAGTGCTGTGGGCGGGTTCTGTAGTGCCCACAGCCTGCTCTGCAGTCACCACCGATCCATCCATCCACGCTCAGCCATCCCTCCATACCCTGCAATACACAGCAATAGCCTGCAGTGTATTGCAGGGTATGGAGGGATGGCTGAGCATGGATGGATAGATAACCAGCAGTACCCAGCCATACCCCCTGCCATACTCTGCCATACTCTGCCATACCCCCTACCATACTCTGCCATACCCCCTGTCATACTCTGCCATACCCCCTGCGATACCCCCTGCCATACTCTCCATACCCCCTGCGATACCCCCTGCCATACTCTGCGATACTCTGCGATGCCCCCTGCGATACCCCCTGCCATACTCTGCGATACCCCCTGCAATACCCCCTGCGATACCCCCTGCCATACTCTGCGATACCCCCTGCCATACTCTGCGATACCCCCTGCGATACCCTGCGATACCCCCTGCCATACTCTGCGATACCCCCTGCGATACCCCCTGCCATACTCTGCAATACCCCCTGCCATACTCTGCGATACCCCCTGCCATACTCTGCGATACCCCCTGCCATACTCTGCGATACCCCCATCGATATCCCCTGCCATACTCTGCGATACCCCCTGCGATGCCCTCTGCGATACCCCCTGCGATACCCCTGCCATACTCTGCGATACTCCCTGCGATACCCCCTGCGATACCCCCTGCCATACTCTGCGATACCCCCTGCCATACCCCCTGCCATACACCCTGCGATACCCAGCCATACACCCTGCGATACTCGCTGCGATCGAAGCCAGGATCTTTTTATTTTTTTATTTCAGGCTTTCCAGCCTAGAGGTGAGATGTGGGGTCTTATTGACCCCATATCTCACTGTAAAGAGGACCTGTCATGCCATATTTCTATTAGAAGGGGTGTTTACATTCCTTGTATTAGGAATAAAAGTGATCAAAAAAATTTTTTGGGGGAAAAAAGTGTCAAACTAAAATAAATTAAGTAAAATGAACAATAAAAAAAAAAAAAAATGTTTAAAGCGTCCCTGTCCCCGTGTGCTCGCATGCAGAAGCGAACGCATACGTAAGTCCCGCCCACATATGAAAACGGTGTTCAAACCACACATGTGAGGTATCGCTGCGAACGCTATAGCGAGAACAATACTTTTGGCCCTAGACCTCCTCTGTAACTCAAAACATGTAACCAGTAAAAAATGTAAAAGCGTTGCCTATTGGGATTTTTAAGTAGCGAAGTTTGGCGCCATTCCACGAGCGTGAATTTTGAAGCGTGACATGTTAGGTATCTATTTACTCGGCGTAACTTCATCTTTCACATTATATAATAACATTGGGCTAAATTTACGGTTTTGTTTTTTGTAAAGCACAAAACATTTTTTTTCCAAAAAAAAAAAAAAACGCGTTCGAAAAATTGCTGCGCAAGTACCGTGCTAAATAAAAAGTTGCAATGACTGCCATTGTATTTTCTAGGGTCTTTGCTAAAAAAACATATATGATGTTTTGGGGTTCTATGTAATTTTCTAGAGAATAAATGATGATTTTTACATGTAGGAGAGAAATGTCAGAATTGTCCTGGGTGCTCCAGAACGCCTGATGGTGCTCCCTGCATCTTGGGCCTCTGTATGTGGCCACACTGTGTAAAAGTCTCACACATGTGGTATCGCCATACTCGGGAGTAATAGCAGAATGTGTTTTGGGGTGTAATTTGTGCTATGCATATGCTGTGTGTGAGAAATAACCTGCTAATATGACAATTTTGTGAAAAAAAAAAAGAAAAAAAATCTTGATATTGCAAAGAATTGTGGGAAAAAATTACAACTTCAAAAAACTCACCATGCCTCTTTCTAAATACCTTGGAATGTCTTCTTTCCAAAAAGGGGTCATTTGGGGGGTATTTGTACTTTCCTGGCATGTTAGGGACTCAAGAAATGAGATAGGCCGTCAGTACTTCAGGTGTGATCCATTTTTAGATATTAGCACCATAGCTTGTGGACACTAAAACTTTCACAAAGACCAAATAATATACCCCAATTTGTACTTATTTTTACCAAAGATATGTAGCAGTATAAATTTTGGCCAAAATTTATCAAGAAAAATTACAAATTTGCTAAATTTTATAACCGAAACGAAAAAAAAATTTTTTTTTTTACGGAATTTTCAGTATTTTTTCTTTTATAGCGCAAAAAATTAAAAACCCAGAGGTGATTAAATACCACCAAAAGAAAGCTCTATTTGTGTGGAAAAAAGGACAAAAATGTCATATGGGTACAGTGTTGTATGACTGAGTAATTGTCATTCAAAGTGAGAGAGCACCGAAAGCTGAAAATTGGTCTGGTTATTAAGGGTGTTTAAGTGCCCAGTGGTTAAAAACGGACACTGCATTGCATATTTTAATGATGCATAAAGTGAAAAAAATAAAGTGAAATTTTCCTTTAAATATGGTACCTGGGGGGTGTCTAAAGTATGCCTGTGAAGTGGCATGTGTTTCCCGTGTTTAGAACTGTCCCTGCACAAAATGACATTTGTAAAGGAAAAAAATAAGCCATTTAAAACTGCTTGCGGCTTTAATGTCATGTCTTGTCCTGGCAATATGGATGAAAATCTTTGAGAAAAATGTCATGGCTACCCCATCAGAACCCCCCCCCCCCCACCAGCTACCCCAGCCCATTACGAGCCCCTTTGGGTCTTGTATGGATATTAAGGGGAACCCCGCACCCAAAATAAAACCCTATACCTACAACCATATATACTCAGAACAGCAGTATACAGGCGGTGCAAACAAGACAGGGACTGTAGGTTTGTTCTTAAATAGAATCTGTTTGTAATTTTGAACAGGTAAATTTGCCTCTAACATTTGTTTTGCTGTCTGTGCACCTGTTCAGAACATTTCACCTCACTTTCCGTCCCAATGACAAATGTTTTTGGAAAAGTGTGGTTTTTATTTAAACAAGGATTGGTGATAAAGCTTTAGTAGAGAGGAGATACCTTTTTCCCAAATTAAATCTAACAGGATAGAATTTTCCTTCCTAGGGGTAGATTTCCTCTCACTTCCTGTTTTCTCCCTCCGTTTGCAAGTAGGAGTCGTTTCTAAGTTGGATGTTTGAAAGTAGGGGCCTGCCGTATATACTCTGCAGAAATTTGCCCCATTAGATGTTGGTGTTGCCACAACACTGTAAGCCCTCACAGCTACTCTTGGGGGGCGCTGGAATGCCCTGCTGTAAACTATTATATCAGGAATTGTAATTACATGCCATTGTTAAACAGTGTTAGGAAAAATAGGCCTTTGGTGGTGGTGGTGGTGCTGGTGCTACAACACTGTAAGCCCTCACAGTTACACTTGGTGGGCACAGGAATGGGCCCTGCTGTGAATTATTAGATCAAGAATTGTAATTGCATGCACCTGTTGAACAGGGGCAGAAAAATTGGGCCTTTGGTGGTGGTGGTGGATGGTGTTGCCACAACACTGTAAGCCCTCACAGTTACTCTTGGTGGGTGCAGGAATGGGCGCTGCAATTGCATGCCCCTGTTGAACAGGGGCAGAAAAATTGGGCCTTTGGTGGTGGTGGTGGTGGACGGTGTTGCCCCAACACTGTAAGCCCTCACAGTTACTCTTGGTAGGCGCAGGAATGGGCCCTGCTGTGAATTATTAGATCAAGATTTGTAATTACACGCCCCTGTTAAACAGGGGCTGAAAAATCGTGCCTTAGGCACTGGTGCTGGTGCCACAACACTGCAACCCCTCACAGATACTGTACTGGGAGCACAGCAATGAGACCTGTTGCAAAGCATTGCATAAAAAATTGTAATTACACGCCCCTGTTAAACAGGGGCTGAAAAATTGTGCCTTAGGCACTGGTGCCACAACACTGCAACCCCTCACAGATACTGTACTGGGAGCACAGCAATGAGACCTGTTGCAAAGCATTGCATAAAAAATTGTAATTACACGCCCCTGTTAAACAGGGGCTGAAAAATTGTGCCTTAGGCACTGGTGCCACAACACTGCAACCCCTCACAGATACGGTACTTGGAGCACAGCAATGAGACCTGTTACAAAGCATTGCATAAAAAATTGTAATTACACGCCCCTGTTAAACAGGGGCTAAAAAATTGTGCCTTAGGCAGTGGTGCTGGTGCCACAACACTGCAACCCCTCACAGATACTGTACTTGGAGCACAGCAATGAGACCTGTTGCAAAGCATTGCATAAAAAATGTAATTACACGACCCTGTTAAACAGGGGCTGAAAAATTGGGCCTTAGGCACTGGTGTTGGTGTCACAACACTGCAACCCCTCACAGATACTGTACTTGGAGCACAGCAATGAGACCTGTTGCAAAGCATTGCATAAAAAATTGTAATTACACGCCTCTGTTAAACAGGGGCTGAAAAATTGGGCCTTAGGCACTGGTGCTGGTGCTACAACACTGCAACCCCTCACAGATACTGTACTTGGAGCACAGCAATGAGACCTGTTGCAAAGCATTGCATTAAAATTGTAATTACACGCCCCTGTTAAACAGGGGCTGAAAAATTGGGCCTTAGCCACTGGTGTTGGCACCCAGAAACAAAAGCTTCCAAGCTATCATCAGGATCATTGAGGAGGAAGAGGATAGTCAGTCAACATAACAGGACAGTCACTCAGCATCAGCATAGGCAGTCTTGAAGGGATGTGACATTTCAAAATAAATTATTCTGTTATATCAGTTTCAGGTGCCTGGTAGCTGGTGGTGATCCAAGACTGATTCATCTTTATGAAGGTCAGCCGATCAACCGAGTCGGTGGACAGGCGCACCCTGTGATCGGTGACAAAGCCTCCAGCAGCACTGAATGTGCGTTCCGAAAGAACGATGGATGCAGGACAGGCCAGTAGCTCAATTGCATACTGTGCAAGCTCTGGCCAGTGATCCATCCTCAAGACCCAGTAAGCCAGAGGATTTTCGGTGGGAAAGGTGTCCAAGTCTGACCTTGCCCCTATGTATTTCTGCACCATGTATATCAGACGCTGGCGATGGTTGCTGGAATCGATCATACCTTGGGGCTGCGGACTAAAAAATTGTCTAAACGCATCGGTCAGACGTCCACCTTCCCCACTGCTCCTTCTGATACTGACCAAAGCCTCAGCAACTCGTCGTCCAGGACCAGGAGTTTGTAACCTCCCAGTCTCGGGAACGCGTTGCACAGACCTTTCTGCAAGGCCTCCCGGAGATGTCTCATCCTCTGCTCCCTCTGCGACGGCAAGATAACCCTTGTACCGTGGATCAAGGAGAGTGGCCAGCCAGTAATGGTCCCTCTCCTTGATCCGAAGAATACGAGGATCCTTCCCGCAGGCTTTGCAGGATCAGGGAGGCCATGCAACGTAGGTTAGCTGAGGCATTCAGTCCGGAGTCTTCTGGGTCACTGAGGACGACATGATTCGCAGCCACCTCATCCCAGCCACGTACAAGTCCACCGGTTTCTTGGGGCTGTAAATCATCCCTAAAAGACTGCTGCTGCTGCTGCTGCTGCTGCTGCTGATGCTGAGTGCCAGGCTCAGTCCTCCTCCTCCTCATCCTCTTCCTGTGTGATGGGTGGGAGAGAAGGAACACTGTCTGGATAAAGGGGGCCTTGAGAGGCAAGGAAGTCATCCTCTTCATGCCTCTGTTCTGCCTCAAGTGCCCTGTCCATTATTCCATGCAGCGTATGCTCCAACAGGTGGACAAGAGGTACAGTGTCACTGATGCATGCACTGTCACTGCTCACCATCCTCGTTGCCTCCTCAAATGGTGACAGGACAGTGCATACATCCCTGATCATGCTCCACTGGCGTGGTGAAATTAAATCCGAGCTCCCCTGACCCTGTCCTGGTGCCGTAGTCGCACAGGTACTCATTGATGGCCCTCTGCTGTGTGTGCAGTCGCTGCAGCATGGCTAACGTTGAGTTCCACCTGGTGGGCATGTCACATATAAGGTGGTTCTTGGGCAGGTTCAACTCCTTTTGCAGCTCAGCCAGCCGAGCACTGGCATTATATGATCGGCGGAAATGCACACAGACTTTCCTGGCCTGCCTCAGGACATCCTGTAAGCCTGGGTACCTGCCCAAGAACCGCTGCACCACCAGGTTAAGGATGTGAGCCATGCAGGGCACATGGGTCAGCTGTCCCTGTCGCAGGGCAGAGAGGAGGTTGGTGCCATTGTCACAAACCACCATTCCTGGCTTAAGCTGGCATGGCGTCAACCACCTCTCGGCCTGCCCCTGCAGAGCTGACAGAACCTCTGCCCCAGTGTGGCTCCTGTCCCCCAAACACACCAGCACAAGCATGGCATGGCATCTTTTTGCCTGCGTACTAGCGTAGCCCCTTGGATGCCTATGGAGCACCGCTGGTTCCGAGGACAGAGCACTCGAAGAGGCCATGGAGGAAGAAGAAGAGGAGGGGGTAGAGGAGAGAGGTGTGTCACAACCAGTAGTAGCATTTTGGAGGCGTGGTGGCGGAACAACCTCCAACACTACTGCACCTTGTCCTGCATCCTTCCCAGCTACCAAAAGAGTGACCCAATGGGGCGTGAAAGATAGGTAATGTCCCTGTCCATGCCTGCTGGACCATGAGTAAGCGGTAATATGCACCTTACCGCTGACCGCCCTGTCCAGCGAGGCCAAGACATTGCCTTCCACATGCCGGTAGAGAGCCGGAATCGCCTTCCGTGAGAAAAAGTGGCGTTTGGGAACCTGCCACTGAGGAACCGCACATTGCACAAACTCACGGAAGGGGGCCGAGTCTACCAACTGAAAAGGCAGCAGTTGAAGTGCTAGTAATTTAGCCAAGCTAGCATTCAACCGCTGGGCATGTGGATGGCTGGGAGTGAACTTCTTTCGACGGTCAAGCAGCTGGGGCAGGGAAATTTGCCTGGTACAATCGGACGTCTATGTAGGGCTAGCAGAGTGCCCGCAAGTACTTGGCTGTGACACACCTAATTCTACACCTTCATTCCTCTCAGTGCAGCTTTCAGAGAGGACTGAAGGTAAGGTGGGGTTGGAGATCCCAGCTGATGAGGAGCAAGGAGAGGTCCGCTTTGTTCTTTGGTGTGGGTCTTTAAGGTGCGCTTGCCAACGAGCTGCATGGCAGGTCAACATATGTCTGGTCATGCTTGTGGTGCCCAATCGGCTGATGTTTTGGCCACGCGAGATACGCTTGAGACATATGTTGCAAATAGCAGCGGTGCGATCTGATGCACTCGTCTCAAAAAAGGCCCACACCAAAGAACTTTTGTAATAACGCGCAGAGGCAGCGCCCTGCACAGGCGGAGCTCTGCGGTGTGATTCAGTTGGTGTGCTGCCCTCAACCTGGCCCCCGGAGGGCATCCTGTCTCGTTGGAGATGTGCCGCCTCCTCCTCCTCCTCCTCTCTCCGTTCAGCACCCACGTGCGTGGAGTTAGTGACCTCATCATCCCCTCCCTCTTCACCACTGGAGCAAACCTGGCAGTATGCTGCAGCTGGTGGAACATGACTGCCAGATTGCTGTCCTTGAGCATCCCCTCTCTCTGCGCTCACGCTACTGCCTTCCTCTAGTTGGGTATCATCATCGGAGCCTTCAAAATGCTGGGCATCCTCCTGGTCCATGAACCCAACACTGTGCTCAAACAGTTCGGGGGACTCCTCAGGAGGACATGGTGGGTCTAGGGAAGGGGTGACTGATGACATTGAGTACGCGTTGGCAGCTGCTTTGCCAGTACCCTGAGCCTGGGTGAGAGAGGATGAGGAGGGCTTGGTCATCCACTCTACCAAGCCTTCGGCATGATGCGTCTCAACATGTCCAGCTGCCAAAAATAAGAACAAGTGTGTCCCATGGCCACGTGCTGATGACGATGCACCGCGTCCATGACCAGCACTGTTGTCTCTAGACACAGAGCCTGCTTGCCCTGTTTTCTTGGCTCGTGACTGTCTGCCTCTCCAGACATTGTAATGGCCTGCAGGGAGATGGGAAAAACAGCTATTGGGTAGTGTATATTGTGCTGGAGTCACACAAAACACACACTAACATCTGCAGATGGCTGGATTAGATGACACCAGGGCAGAAGGGCAGATACAGGTGCAGGTTGTATACTGTGCTGTGCTGCACTCACACAACACATTTACTAACTCCTGCAGATGGCTGGATTAGATGAAACCAGGGTAGAAGGGCAGATACAGGTTAAAGTTTTATACTGTGCTGTGCTGCACTCACACAACACAATTACTAACTCCTGCAGATGGCTGGATTAGATGAAACCAGGGCAGAAGGGCAGATACAGGTTCAGGTTGTATACTGTGCTGTGCTAGACTCACACAGCACACACACTAACTCCTGCAGATGGCTGGATTAGATGACAACAGGGCAGAAGGGCAGATACAGGTTCAGGTTGTACACTGTGATGTGCTAGACTCACACAGCACACATACTAACTCGTGCAGATGGCTGGATTAGATTAAACCAGGGCAGAAGGGCAGATAGAGGTTCAGGTTGTATACTGTGCTGTGCTAGACTCACACAGGTCACACAGTAACTCCTGCAGATGGCTGGATTAGATGAAACCAGGGCAGAAGGGCAGGTACAGGTTCAGGTTGTATACTGTGCTGTGCTAGACTCACACAGCACACACACTAACTCCTGCAGATGGCTGGATAAGATGAAACCAGGGCAGAAGGGCAAATACAGGTTCAGGTTGTATACTGTGCTGCACTCACACAACACAATTACTAACTCCTGCAGATGGCTGGATTAGATGAAACCAGGGCAGAAGGGCAGATACAGGTTCAGGTTGTATACTGTGCTGTGCTAGACTCACACAGCACACACACTAACTCCTGCAGATGGCTGGATTAGATGACAACAGGGCAGAAGGGCAGATACAGGCTCAGGTTGTATACTGTGCTGTGCTAGACTCACACAGCACACACACTAACTCCTGCAGATGGTTGGATTAGATGAAACCAGGGCAAAAGGGCAGATACAGTTTCAGGTTTTATACTGTGCTGTGCTAGACTCACACAGCACACTGAAACAAGCTTCCCGATTACTTCCTCATACATCAGCCCTCCACACCCCTCCTACTAGTTTCGTCACACACTTGTGACTTCCTCTGGGAGATACATATTGGGTATCGGGAAGCTTGTTTCGGTGTGACGGACGGAGGGGACACTGCCGACCGGAGCTGCAGAACCGATCCCAAGGTGAAAACACCGTCTCCACACAGAGGTTGATTGCATCGAGGCAGATTTTTTAATCTGTAAATGTGAGTGTATACATGGCGTTTGATTGTTTAATACATTTTTGAAAAGGATAAAGCACTATTGCCAGTTTTTACTTTACATGTGGGTGATATGAGAGGAGGGCTCTGGTAACTATCAGGAAGGAATATTCCGAGGTGAAAACGCCTGCCTGGTCATACATCAAAGGAAGGAGGAACGATAGGAGTACCCTAGAGGATTGGCTATTATCACAAATGCTTTTATTTTAAAGCTTTGAGGTGAGGGTACATCCGGTGGAGGGTGCACAAGGATTCTTTTGTCATATGCACAGAGGTGAATCAGAGTGAAGATTGGTGTTTTCACAGCATCTGTTTTTTTTTTCCTATCATATATTGGACTGTTTTTTTTATCACATATTGGACTATAACATTTTCTATATTCACTAAAGATTGGACAATTCACTATTTATCGATTGATTTATAAGCATGGTTTATTAATTATATTGTATATTCATTTACATTAATTATTTATTCATCAATTTACACATTATATTATATGATTGGGAGTTCATGTGAAGGTGAGAGCGCTTGCACTTTATTGAGGAGGGGGAGATTACATTGAGTACTTTATATATTCAGGGGGGTTACACACACACACACTGGGCAACTACATGGCAAATGAGGTTTAATGAAGAAAAATTTAAAATAATGCATTTGGGTGGCAAAAATATGAATGCAATCTATACACTAGGGGGATAACCTCTGGGGGAATCTCAGATGGAAAAGGACCTGGGGTCCTAGTAGATGATAGGCTCAGCAAACTTCTAGTCTGGTCAACACTCCCATTAAATTTGATAGGACGTATTAATATTTTTAAAATTATTTTTTTGCCAAAATTTTTGTATTTTTTTAGAGCAGCTCCAGTTTATCTCCCCAAAAAACTATTTCAAAAAGTAGAGGCAACTCTATCCTCCTTTATATGGCAAGCTGCTCATCCACGAATATCCAAAGTGTCCCTGCAAGCCACTAAAAGCAAAAGAGGGTTAGCTAACCCAAACTTGCGGAATTACTTTATTGCCTCGCAACTCACGTTTATGTATGAATGGATGCACACCGACGCTCGGCCCCCTTCTGCCTCCCTACTATCCTCATTTTATGAGGAAGGTTCTAAGGCACTTGATGTGCTGCACAGGTCTCGGCCCAATAAATGCTCCAGATTTCCCCCCAGGGATGTGGGTTTGCTAGTATGGAAGGAGGGCAATGGGCTTCTGTCCAAAAATATGGGTACATGGTCGCCAAACACTCCAATCTGGGAGAATCCAAATCTCCCTGAGCTCTATGGTCACCCTGACTCAAAATGGTGGTCAAGGATGCAAGTTACGCATCTGGCACATTTATTTCTAGGAAATGTTTTTGTATCTTTTGACCACTTAAAAGCTAAATATGGTATACCTAACAAATTCTTTTACAAATATCTTTTGATCAGACATGCCACCCGGACTCAATTTGGTACCTTGACCATGGAGCTCAGGGCACCTCCCTTGGAAGACCATTTCTCTGACCCAGGAATAACAAAAATGGTGACAACCTTTTATAACCACCTGAACATGGCGGGGCAGACCCATTCCAAACCTCATTCACTAAATGGCAAAAACTGATACCCGTACTAACAGAGGAGGGGTGGGAAGAGGTAACTGAGGTTTGTTTCCAAGATATTATATGTACTGCTGACCAATATGTACAGTTTAAATTCATTCACCACTTACACTATACTCCTGATAGACTGGCACGTATGGGGCTGAGAGTGAATGCTAGTTGTGCTCGGTGTACCTGCGATAATGCTAATCTGTTTCATATGTTCTGGAGCTGTCATGGACTCGACCGATACTGGACGGACTTATTCGATTTTTTTGAGGAGCAGCTTAACATACCGGTTCCCAAAACACCCGAAGTGGGGTTACTGGGTATACTGAATGACTTAGTCCATGCAGTGGCTGCTCACATCCTAATACGGACTATAATGTTTTATGCACGAAAAGTGATTCTCTTAAAGTGGAAAGAATGTGATCCTCCTAAACTACAAACTCTGTATGGCATCGTTAATGGGAAACTCCCCAAGATTAAGATTGTTTACAAAAATAGGGTCTGCTTCAAGAAATTTTATAAGGTCTGACAACCTTGGTTGGATATTACTGCCCCCTTCTGGGGATCGGTCCTATCCTCGCAGGATTGCTAACAATAGAAGGTGAAAACCTTACTGTTGATCTATTTCTATTAGCTGGTGTTGTGGAATTCGGTGGGACTGTTGGGACAGAGCAAGGGCAGAATGAAGTATGAATGGACATGAATTGGTTTGTGTGTAGGGTGTGTGTGTGGGTGTACGGGTGTTAGTTACAGTGGGGCATATTGGTCCAATCCTATCACTGCCACCCTTAAGAGTAAACACGTTGGAGTAAAACCAGGAGCACAAGAAAGTAGTGATGTGATCCTCTTGTTTATAAGATGCTACTACTGCTGTTAGCTTGTATTGTTTGTTGTTTCTACTGTTGAAAATCAAAAATAAACACCTTTTAAAAAAAAAAAAAAAAGGGATTAACTCCAGGGATAATGCAATAATTCTCCCACTCTACAAGATTCTGGTCCGGCCACAGCTAGAGTATGCTGTCCAGTTCTGTGCACCAGTCCTCAGGAAGGATGTTCTTTAAATGGAGCGAGTACAGAGAAGGCCAACAAAGCTAAAAAAGGGTCTGGAGGATATGAATAAAGGTTGCGAGCACTGAACTAATTCTCTCTGGAGAAGAGTCGCTTGAAAGGGGATATGATTTCAATTTACAAATACCATACTGGTGACCCCACAATAGGGATAAAACCTTTTTTGCGGAAGGGAGTTTAACAAAACACGTGGCCACTCATTAAAATTAGAAGAAAAGAGGTTTATCCTTAAACTATGTAGAGGGCTTGTTACTGTAAGAGCGGCAAGGATGTGAAATTCCCTTCCACAGGCGGTGGTCTCAGCGGGGAGGCATCGATAATTTCAAACAACTATTAGATAAGCTCCTGAATGTCCGCAACATACAGGGATATACAATGTAATACTGACATATAATCACACACATAGGTTGGACTTTATGGACTTGTGTCTTTTTTCAACCTCACCTACTATGTAACTATGTAACTATGCACAAGCAAAGCTATGATGTTTCATACACACCAAAGAAAGGTGCTACATAATAGAAAAGCTTGTAAATACATAAATAAGTGAGAACAAAGACAAAATAACAGCTGCTGGAGTTACAGGTTTGTTGCTGTAGTTGACAACAATGAATGATGATTACAAGATGATGCTATTACACTAATAAATGCCTGCACTTTTTAAGAACACTGCTTATAAGGTGTAAAGTGTTTTGAGTCCCAAAGGAAAAAAAAGCATTATGTAAGTGTAATAGTTATTACTAGAACATATTCTCTTAGGGAATCTGATTGCCAGACCTGATTTTCTCTGCATTCCTATCTCTTGCTGCCCGTTCTAGCAGCCTCAAATATGCATCATTTTATATAGGCATCCTTCTGAGATGACCAGAGGGAAACAAAGCCTATCCAAGCATACTCTGGCAAATTATTTCTTCAGTAGAGGTTGCGGGAGGGCCTCCTTTTCCTCAATCTAATATGGTGACTTAGGATGGAGAGGCCACAGTACAGCTTGATCTTAAGATGGTATTTTTTTAGGCCATCATGAGCTGCCAATGGCCCTGACCACTAAAATAGATCATCTCTAGATGAATGGCTGCCTTACCAGGAAAGATCTGGTCAAGATCTGCAATCATATTACTACCAGCGAGGCCTGTATCAGCGGGATAGAGGACACCACTACTTCCCCCGCCACCACCATTTCCACCTTGGTGACTAAAGTAAAATCTCCTTAATGAAGGATGTGGAGAACTGCAATTGCAGGTTTATGTGCAGATTCCCCAACTGCCTGCAGGAGTGGGAGGCTCATATTTTGCCACCTTTACTGAAACTTTGCTGCAGTCCCTGCTTCTCACGGCCAGTTCTCGAATCACTTTGCTGTAGAATGAGCACACAGGATGCCTGTGAATCCTAAGTCCATTGGTGCTCATGTACCTTTACTTTCAAGCTACTGAACTTTTGAGATTATTACCCTATTGTACAAAGGGCAAGAGCCTCTGGAGAAATATGCTTCCAAAACTCCAAGTTGATATTTTTCCGTGACTTCTTTGTAGAGGCCCAGAAACTACACTGCTCATTTTCATGAACCCTGCATGATTGACAGAAGTGCCTTAAATCCAAGCACTGTATAATGTAGTGCTTCATGGATCATTAAATGATCTGAAATGATCTATGACAAATCATTTGGTGGAGGGGGGATTATGGCGTGGGTTGGTTTTTAGGGGTTGGGCTTGGCCCCTTAGTTCCAGTGAAGGGAACGCTTAAGGCGTCAGCATACCAAAACATTTTGGACAAATTCATGCTCCCAACTTTGTGGGAACAGTTTGGGGACGGTCCCTTCCTGTTCCAACATGACACACCAGTGCACAAAAAATCTGAGGATAAAAGCATTTTATGGAGAGATCAGCCGCTCCAGGATGATCAAATATAAAGTAATATAAAGTAATTTAAAAGCATTTTCCAGGTTTGCAGAATATGCAGGGAAGTTGGGAACATTAATATTTTATAAATATATATTTTATAAAAAAGTGCTACACTTAAATATACAGTGCCTTGAAAAAGTATTGATACCCCTTGACATTTTCCACATTTTGTCATGTTACAACCAAAAACCTAAATTTATTTTTTGGGATTTTTTCTGATAGACCAATACAAAGTGGCACACAATTGTGAAGTGGAAGGAAAATGGTATACCCCTATGATACCTCTAACTAAAATCTAGCGGAACCAATTGCCTTCAGAAGTCACCTAATTAGTAGATAGAGTCCATCTGTGTGAAATTTAATCTCAGTATGAATACAGCAGTTCTGTGAAGCCCTCAGGGGTTTGTTAGAGAACCTTAGTGAACTAACAGCATTATGAAGGCCAAAGAACACACCAGACAGGTCAGGGATAAAGTTGTGGAGAAGTTTAAAGCAGGGTTGGGTTATAAAAAAATATCCCAAGCTTTGAACATCTCACAGAGCACTGTTTAATCCATCATCCAAAAATAGAAAGAGTATGGCACAACTGCAAACCTACCAAGACATGGCCGTCCACCTAAACTGACAGGCAAGGAGAGCATTCATCAGAGAAGCAGACAAGAGGTCCATTGTAACTCTGGAGGAGCTGCAGAGATCCACAGTCCAGGTGGCAGAATCTGTCCACAGCACAACTATTAGTCCTGCACTCCACATATCTGGCCTTTATGGAAGAGTGGCAAGAAGAAAATCATTGTTGAAAGAAAGCCATACGAAGTCCCATTTGCAGTTTGGAGAAGCCATGTGGGGGACACAGCAAACACAGTGGGGGACACAGTGGAAGAAAGTGCTCTGGTCAGATGAGATCAAAATTTAACCTTTTGGCCTAACCGCAAAACGCTATATGTGCCGGAAAACTAACACTGCACATCACCCTAAACACACTCTCCCCACGTAAAACATGTTGGTGGCAGCATTATGTTGTGGGGATGCTTTTCTTCAGCAGGGACAGGGTAGCTGGTCAGAGTTGATGGGAAGATGGATGGAGCCAAATACAGGGCAATCTTAGAAGAAAGCCTGCAAAAGACTTGAGACTGGAGGTGAGAGGTTCACCTTCTAGCAGTTACTATCTATGTTATTCAGAGACCGCTCGGATGCACTCGGAAACCCTCAGAGAGGCTCGGAAACACTTGGGAATGGAGTGTTTCTGAGTATTTCCTGAGTGTTTCTGAGTGCATCCGAATGGCTCCAAGTGTCACTGGCACCCCCGCACCTCTGGCCAAATGTGGTACTGCACACCGCCGTGGCTTGAATCCTCCTCGTTTTGCGAGACAACACTTGCAACCGAGTTAGGATTTTAAAAAAATAATAGCGAAACGCTCGGTAACTGCGTTACTCGCAATCCGAGGTATTACTGTCGTTGCAAAGTTACCTACAGTTTTAACAACACATGCCAAAGTTACCAAACTGCATTCAGGCATTAGGATTTGTTTTGACCTTCACCATTAAAGTGTTCCTTGCTGATGAATGCTAGTTACCTACCTGTTATGCTGATATATTGTCTTCAATATTTTCTGAGTCATTGACTCGGAACAAGTATGCAGATCAAGAGTTCTGCTGAAGCCAGCGATAGTTGTATTTTCAGAAGGAAATTACACCTCTATATTTCCCTCTGGACACTATTCTGGTTTTCAAGCAAGGCAAGAATATAAGCCCTCCTAAAGTGTACCTAATTTCTGATACGTTATATTAATGTGTGTGCTTGCATGCTAACTAATATGCAAGAATAGAACTTATAGATATTTATTACCTTTCACAGAGATCGCAGTACTTCACCAGACAATGCATTCATTTTCTTAGAGCCGAAGCATAAGTGACTCTTTTTAATGATAAAAAGTACAGTATTTTTTTTTTTTTAAAACATTATACTATAAATGTAAACTCTAGCGTGTGAGGAATGTATCCATGGAGATTTGTAAAGTTACAAAAAGGTGAATTTTAATAAATACTACCTAACCCATAGCAAGCACAGATAAAAGTTTGTCCAAAGACAGTTTTTTTTTTTTTTTTTTTTTATTTGGATAGGGTAGGGAACCTTGTCAACTGGTGACAACTCACAATTGTGATCTTTTTCTCAGTTTCAGTCTCAGTGACTATGGTCCCCATTTCATTCAAAATATAAAAAAAGTGTTGGTTTTAAATGTACACTACTCTAACCCAGGTCTTAAGGATTTTGTTGATGGAACTAAATACATTGAACAAATTCACAAACTGGGGTTTCAAAACTTCTCAACTAAATGGCTATTCTTCTTTTTATCACATTGACAAGAATCAAGAGTGATTGCTGCCATAGAGAGAAAAAAAGAAGAGATATATATTGAATACACAGTGATCAGTTGAGGGAATTCCTTGTTCACTCTGAGAAAACATATGTTGATTGCACCATGATACTCTGAAGGGACTCCCCATTCACTTAATGCCACTCCTTACCACTCAATGCCATTCTATATCCTTTTAGTGGTGCAATAGGGGCGCTGTTAAATATACACAAATTACCAAAATTAAATACGTGTAATATATGGGTAGAAAGTGATCCCCTTTGTCTTGCTTAGTTGAGTAATCTGACAGATGAGGATTATAATGTGCTTAAAGTGTGGTACTGGAAAATCCTGTTTCCCAGGTATAACGTGAAAAAACTGCCTAGTGGTATTACGTTCTAGTCTAAATTGGTTGTTCCATAAATGGGACTTAGGCCCATGTATTAACAATCTGAAGGAATTGGTGCATCTGATATACCACTCCGATGGCCAAGTGGCACTTGGTGCTGTGTTGCCACTTTGACAGTAGCTTTGCAGTGGTGCCCTACCCACAGTGGTTAGCTAAATAGATTTGATATGTACAATTACACGTGTTGCCACATATATTGCTCAAAATTAACTAATTGAAACATGCACTAGATAATACATACAAAAAAACTCCACAATTGCATATATATATTCACTCCAGTTGGTCGTAGGTAATTACTGGAGCCTACTTACAGCACCATAAACAGAGTCCCAATTAGAGTTTACTCTATATAAATACTCAATCATGAAAAAAATATCTTTAAGCTATTTGAACAACCATCCTTAGAAAGTGTGCGTATAAAATTATATAAATAAGGAAAAGTAAAAGTTTCTTAAAAAAGAAGAGAAAGTTCGTGATAACAGTTCTTCAGGGCGCCCCCCTGAAGACGTGACATCGCGAAACGTGCGTCGGAGGCGGTACCTGATCACTACTCTAAACGTAATACTCCCAGGACTTCCTGTTTGAATGGTTCAGCGGCAGCAGCGAGTGGAACGCACGCCGGAGCACAGCAGGAAATCCACAAGGGAAAGATTCTCCGATCCATTTTTTACAAAGCGAGCAGCCCCAGTGCCGGGCAGGCACCGAGGAATCTGATCTGTGAGGAGGAAAAGCTGCCTAAAGTACGGGTGTATCTGTGAACAGGACAAATCCTGTATAAGCGCATTTGATTGTTTTTTAATTAAAGCAATCAACTACATTTGGTAAGCGGCCAGCCAAACTTTCTTGTTTGTTTCACTTTGGGTGTAAGAAGAACGCTGTGGTGATGGTTGGCATGCGATTCCAGCAGGAGTGAATTATCACATAACATCAGAAAGAACTGTTATCACGAACTTTCTCTTCTTTTTTAAGAAACTTTTACTTTTCCTTATTTATATAATTTTATACGTACACTATCTAAGGATGGTTGTTCAAATAGCTTAAAGATATTTTTTTCATGATTGAGTATTTATATAGAGTAAACTCTAATTGGGACTCTGTTTATGGTGCTGTAAGTAGGCTCCAGTAATTACCTACGACCAACTGGAGTGAGTATATATATGCAATTGTTGTGGAGTTTTTTTGTATGTATTATCTAGTGCATGTTTCAATTAATTAATTTTGAGCAATATATGTGGCAACACGTGTAATTGTACATATCAAATCTATTTAGCTAATCACTGTGGGTAGGGCACCACTGCAAAGCTACTGTCAAAGTGGCAACACAGCACCAAGTGCCACTTGGCCATCGGAGTGGTATATCAGATGCACCAATTCCTTCAGATTGTTAATACATGGGCCTAAGTCCCATTTATGGAACAACCAATTTAGACTAGAACGTAATACCACTAGGCAGTTTTTTCACGTTATACCTGGGAAACAGGATTTTCCAGTACCACACTTTAGGCACATTATAATCCTCATCTGTCAGATTACTCAACTAAGAAAGACAGAGGGTATCACTTTCTACCCATATATTACACGTATTTAATTTTGGTAATTTGTGTATATTTAACAGCGCCCCTATTGCACCACTAAAACACTATCACAAAATCGCACGATTTTCAAAGGGAGCGGCTCACTATTTATACTATATATCTATATAGTCAAATAACTTTTTTGCACTTTATCTTGCAAATTTTTATTGCAAAAAAAAAAAAAATAATAATAATATTTTTTCTTTTGCACATTTATATTTATAGAAATATTGGTGGCCACAGTTTACTAATATTTACATCTAATTATACTCCAAGCGCAGGGTTGTAATAACCAGTACAAGCGGTTGTTTATATCCTAACATTCTATATCCTTGCCTATGTTTCAGTTAATTAAATCCTAACGCCTGAACACAGTTTTGCAACTTTGACATGTGTTTGCAAAATTGTACATATCATCACATTTACTTTGTTTATCCAGGTGGACTACACTTTGTTTTTTTACAGGACAAATTGGGCTTTCATTTGATGGTAAATGGTAATGGATATCTCCTGATTTTCTTTATTATCAAAGGAAAACTGGCTCAAAATATATATAAAAAAAATGTCTTTAATTTAGCTGTACAGTTCTTGCTATTACCATAACTTACCACCAAGGAACAAGCCCCAATAAATTCTCCTGCTCCTGATGACCACAGTGATACTACATATATGTATGTTATTTGTTGTTTGTACCCATAGTATGGCCTGGAAACAGTAGCAGTACCAGTACTCGCCAGCAGTAACAGTAACCGCCAGCAGTAACAGTACCAGCCAGCAGTAACAGTACCATCCAGCAGTAATAGTACCCACCAGCAGTAATAGTACCCACCAGCAGTAACAGTACCCACCAGCAGTACCAGCCAGCCGCACCAGTCAGCAGTACCAGTACTCGCCAGCAGTAACAGTAACCGCCAGCAGTAACAGTACCAGCCAGCAGTAACAGTACCATCCAGCAGTAATAGTACCCACCAGCAGTAATAGTACCCACCAGCAGTAACAGTACCCACCAGCAGTACCAGCCAGCCGCACCAGTCAGCAATACCAGTGCCTGCCAGCAGTAACAGTACTTTGTTTATCCAGGTGGACTATACTTTGTTTTTTTCCAGCACAAATTGGGCTTTCATTTGATGGCAAATGGTAATGGATATCTCCTGATTTTCTTTATTATCAAAGGAAAACTGGCTCAAAATATATTAAAAAAAAAGATTTCTTTAATTTAGCTGTACAGTTCTTGCTATTACCATAACTTATCACCAAGGAACAAGCCCCAATAAATTCGCCTGCTCCTGATGACCACAGTGATACTACATATATGTATGTTATTTGTTGTTTCTACCCATAGTATGGCCTGGAAACAACAGTGCACATTTTGCTTTTTTATCCCACTCTGATACACTGATACTAATTTAGAAATTCTTTTTTTAGAATCTTATTTTAAAATATACTGACCTTGATCAAACCTTGTCTAGCTATTTATTCTTTATTTTTTATTTGTTTTTACACACATTTTTGTTTGTTTACATTGTCTCCCCTAGCAAGGAGAGAAACATACACTGTATCTTTCTCTCCGTACAGAGAAGAAAAAAAAACACAGGGTCAGGCTGCAAAGTGACTGATCACCGATAACCAATCAGAGGCTATCACAGCGATACCCGGGACTTGGTGAGACCCTTAGCCTAGGGCAAGGGTGCCCAACCGCTGGCCCGCAGCGCCCTCTGATGTGGCCTGCCACATCTTGCTCTGAGATGGCGGTTCCCGACCTGCCATCTCCGAGCATCAGCGCTAAAAATGGAGCTGCCGCTAAAGGAAGCAGAGCCGATGCTTCCTGTATATGTGGGTGTCCTTCGCGCTAATTAATGAACTAGAAACTATTTATACAATAATAGATGAATAAATAATAAATAAATAATTAGTAAACAAATGAGTGTCAGCACTGATGCTGTATGTGGAAACAATTCCTAAAGTGAGCTGCAAAATCTAAGAGTGAACACAAACCCGTAAATTAAAATTAGTGGATAGTGATTTTGCGCTAAAGTGCATCAAATATTTAGCATGTGCTATATAGGTGTATGTGATGCGTGAATGGTCACTCAACCGTGACTCCAAAACTAGACATACACTAAGTAAAGTGAATCGATCATAAAAATAAATTGATTGAATGTGATTGAAAGATTATTTAAAAGTGCAACAAGTGCTTGATAAACTCTCAACAATAAATATCATAAAGTACATAAATACGTGAAAATGGTAAAAACAATGAATCTCGAGTGTACAATATAAACCACAGATGAATAAATATGTGGGTGAATCTAGAGTCCACAGAAAGGATTTAATAACAAAATGGTGTGATAAAGATGGTGACACCCATAAGCATACAGCTCTAATAGTCTCTAAAATAAGGATGTGTGGTAGTTGTTCCTCTCTCCAAAAGTGGGGGGTGCTGGGTGGTGAGGACCTGCTCATAAATGGTGCTCCCTAGCCTCTCACCTCTCACACGATAAATATGGGCATCAAGACCGGCAATAGCGGCAGGCTCCAATCCTGAACTCCCACAAAGATGGTTCCCAATACGGTCTGCCTCTAATCGATCATATCCATGGACTGAATATCCACTTCCGCAAAAACGTGTCCCCAGAGATAGCCCTCCACTCGTAGGTGTATAGAGTTAACTGCGGTCCCGCAGTAGTGACTCACCCTCGATATGTTGTGGAAATTTGAAATCGAGAAAAAGTAGAGAGAGGGACCCGATCGTGAAGTATATCAAAACATAGTAATTTTAATAAAAGTAAATGCTTACATTGAATAAAATGAGAACAGCCAGATAGATGTGAGTAAGGTCTCCGTATACAGCACTTCCGGTATCCTGACCAATCCCTACGCGTTACGTCACGTGACCTCATGACTTCATCAGGGGATTCACTTTACTTAGTGTATGTCTAGTTTTGGAGTCACGGTTGAGTGACCATTCACGCATCACATACACGTATATAGCACATGCTAAATATTTGATGCACTTTAGCGCAAAATCACTATCCACTAATGATGCTTCCTGTATAGCGCCGGCTCCTTCACAGGCAGAGTGATACTAAATGTACTTTGTACAATTTGTACTATGTACTATGTACAAAATGTACGCCTGTGACAGGAAGCATCGGCTCTGCTCTCTACAGCAGCTGCTGCATGCTTCTGTTACACTGATTCTCGGGGATGGCGGGTCGGGACACAGGACCCCACGATCTAGGACAGCAGCCATCAGTAGCAGCAAGCAGTACCAGTCATCAGTGCCAGCAATACCAGTCATCAGTGCCAGCAGTACCAGTACCCGCCAGTAGTACCTGCCAGCAGTACCAGTACCCGCCAGCAGTACCAGTACCCACCAGCAGTACTAGTAAGCAGTACCAGTACCCGCCAGCAGTAACAGTACCCACCAGCAGTACCAGTAAGCAGTACCAGTACTCGCCAGCAGTAACAGTAACCGCCAGCAGTAACAGTACCAGCCAGCAGTAACAGTACCCGCCAGCAGTACCCGCCAGCCGCACCAGTCAGCAGTACCAGTAACTGCCAGCAGTAACAGTACCCGCCAGCCATACCAGTCAGCAGTACCATTACCAGCCAGCAGTAACAGTACCAGCCAGCAGTAACAGTACCAGCCAGCAGTACCAGCCAGCCGCACCAGTTAGCAGTACCAGTACTTGCCATCAGTAACAGTACCAGCCAGCACTACCCGCCAGCCATACCAGTCAGCAGTACCAGTACCCGCCAGCAGTACCAGTACCCGCCAGCAGTAGCAGTACCAGTCAGCAGTACCAGTACCTGCCAGCAGTACCAGTAAACAGTAATGCCGCGTACACAATGTCGGAATTCTCGTCGGAAAAAGCTCTGATGGTTTACCCGTCGGAATTCCAACGGAATTTCGCTCAAACTGTCTTGCCTACACATGGTCACACCAAATTCCGACGGTCAATAACACCACGCCTTAAAAAACATTTGACTGCACTATAAAAAGGAAAGTTTAATGCTTCTGAGCATGCGTCGAATTGTTTCCGAGCATGCGGCGGAATTTTGCGTGTCGGAATTGCATACACACGATCGGAAAATCCGATAGAAAGGTTTTCCGTCAGAAAAATTAAGAACAGGTTCTCAATCCAAAGTCCGTCGGAAATTCCAACAGAAAAAGACCGATGGCTATACACACGGTCGGAAAATCCGATGAAAAGCTCCCATCGGACTGTTTCCATCGGAAATTCCGACCGTGTGTACGCGGCATAACAGTACCCGCCAGCAGTAACAGTACCAGTCAGCAGTACCAGTACCCACCACCAGTAACAGTACCAGCCAGAAGTAACAGTACCTGCCAGCAGTAACAGTACCAGTCAGCAGTACTAGTACCCACCACCAGTAACAGTACCAGCCAGCAGTAATAGTACCTGACAGCAGTACCAGCCAGCCGCACCAGTCAGCAGAACCAGTACCCGCCAGCAGTAGCTGTACCAGTCAGCAGTACCAGTACCCGCCAGCAGTACCAGTAAGCAGTAACAGTACCCGCCAGCAGTAACAGTACCTGCCAGCAGTAACAGTACCAGTCAGCAGTACCAGTACCCACCACCAGTAACAGTACCTGCCAGCAGTAACAGTACCAGTCAGCAGTACCAATACCCGCCACCAGTAACAGTACCAGCCAGTAGTAACATTACCTGCCAAGAGGACCAGCCAGCCGCACCAGTCAGCAGTAACAGTACCAGCCAGCAGTACCCGCCAGTAGTACCAGTGCTAGCCAGCAATACCAGCCAGCAGTACCCACCAGCAGTACCAGTACGCAGTACTAGTACCATCAGTATTGGCCAGCAGTACCCGCCAGCAGTACCAGTACCCACCAGCAGTACCAGCCAGCAGTACCAGCCAGTCAGCAGTACCCATCAGCAGTACCAGCCCTGGAGGACAGCCAGCAGCAGCCACCAGCCATAACCACCTGGGGGACAGCAGCAGCCAGCTGCAGGAATCCTGAGGGAGAAGTGATTGAGGAAGAATTGATTGAATGTGATTGAGGTCAGTTGAGGTGCAGGTAAACCACTGTGCATCAGTGTGAAAGCAGCCTTAGGCCCCTTTCACACGATTGGTCCGATCGTTCCGCCTGTCTGTTTTTTAGGTGGACCTACTCTCCATTCACCTCTATAGAGCGGCAGATGTAAAAAGACTTGTGTCCGTTTACACCCACCTATCTGCAATCCGATCTGCTTTAAAAAACAGAAGGGGATCTGTCCCCTTCTGTCTGGGCAGATCGGAGGACCCTTAGGGTAGAGCGGGCTGCATCTGTGTCTGCTCTACATATGCAGAGTGGACACAGACCTGCCATCCGCCCGCTACACTAATTGTGGCCTGCGACTGGTTACCAAGACGTTAATGTGGCTCTCAGTCCTCAAAAGTTTGGGCACTGCAGGCTTAGGGTGCCAAGGCATTCCCCTGCTCCTCCTTCCTCCTCCATTCTACAAACTAACAGACTGACTGGAGACCGCACTTACAACTGCAACAAATAGTTTACTGAGGAATGTTTATTTTTTGTGTTCAATGTGTTAAACTAAAAAAAAAAAATGAGGGTTTAGTACTACTTTAACTGCTTAATAAATATGTCCCTAAATGTTGTGATGGTTACGCTTAAAAAAAAAAGGGACTTGTGTTTTGCAGGCCTTCATTTTGACTATTCCCTATGTTTGCCTGTTATGTTGATCCAGTGGGTTCCATACTTTTTAAATTAATAACTTGGAACAAGTATACAGCTTATTAGTTCTGAACTTATCAGTTACCTACTTGTTCGAGGTCAAAGACTTGGAAAGAACTGAAACCAATAAGGACCAGTTTCCCATATTGCGGGCTATGAGTAGTAGCGTGTATAGCAGTTATCATAACATGGGCTATGTGACTGCACATTAAGGGCTCTTTCACGCAGAGCAGTGTCTGCTAGGATCAGCAAGGAGATCCCCTGCTGAATAGGGGTTGAACGTGATGGATATCAGTTCTGTGACATCCGCGCCCATTCAGTTCTGTGACATCCTTGCCCGTTCAGTTCTGTGACATCCATGTGCATTTAGTTCTGCGACATCCATGCCCATTCATTTCTGTGACATCCATGCCCCTTTCAGTTTGTCAGCGAACACAGGCAGACCTGTGACAAATCTGTGGGTGGCCAAATTTAAAACAACTCTGCTGCCTGTGTACACCAGGCTACTTCCTGTCACGTTTAGGTCCAGGAAAATTTAAAAAGACTGTGTTCTGTTTGTTTTTTCCCAGTTCTGGACAGACTTGGAGGTAGGCGGGTGTAAAGTTAGAAGTCTGTTTACAGCCACCTGCCCATAGGGCTGCATGGAGCTTCTGGTCAAAAACTGACTGGTGGTGCTTATCGGAATGTTGGTGAGAAAGGGCCCTTCAATGTATACATTGATTCACAGCTGCTACATAGGCTACAAGGTAAAGGTGAGCACTAAATTGATTTAACATGTTAGTGCTATCTCAAAGTATCTTTGTTATTACTGGCAACAAGCAGGTATGGTGGCTATCATTGCTGATGTCCTTATAAAAATGCTAGTTGCGTACATGTTTTACTCTAATGGCTTCCCTTCTTTCTGTAGCACTGACTTGAAACAAGTATACAGATGAAGAGATCCAACTTCACTATGACTTTCTTATCTGCATGCTTGTTTCAGATAAGAGATTAAGGAGGCCAGAGAAAGCCAGGCAATTATGTACTTCTGTCACTACAGGTTCTCTTTAAGCTCCAAACTAAACTTTGAGCTAAATGCTATTAGTCAATTAACATATTTAAGGATACACTGTAAATAGGCAAAGGGACTGTGCCTTCTGATTACCTCCCCCAGCCTCCCATTAAAGTATAGTTCCCTATTCTGTTGGAGCCTCACTCAGATCCTCTAAGAGAGTTGGGATTCCAGGCATGGAGGAGCATGTGGCCTCCCATGTGATAGTACTTGGGCCTGAGTAGCTATTTGCCAGTTCTGTATGCTGTCATATGGGGAGGGGCAATACCATTATCCACCCTTGTAAGCACTGACACTGGAGCCTACCTAGGGTAGACTTCTGCAGCAGGGAGGTGGCAAAGGAGTGTGGGTCGATGACTATAAAGGGGGAGGGGCTATCAGGAGGCCTTGACACTTTGCCATAAAATTGCAGGTAACAGTGTGTCTCTTTAATAGCATATACAGATTACTGACTGTACATGTTAAAAGATGAAATTCAAACAACATACCTTATAAAACTAACTGAAAATGAGCCTGTAAAAAAATGACCTGTATACCATCTAAGCAGGGAAGAACGAAGAATGTAGGCTATAGAGGCTTGTTGGACTTGCCCTACTGTTTAAAAATGGTACATCGTCTATTTTTTCATGAGAAAAAGCCACTAGAGACCTACACATCTAACATTAGCAAATGTCATTACTTATCCTAATTAGTTTTAAAGACACAGCTGCCATTAAGCAGTTTTTTTCATTTAATATAGGTGAACTGAACGTCCTCATTTCCAGCTGGAGCAAATCAAATTGCTAAAAATCGGAGAGTAGGTATAATTTAATGTTTTGCCTAACAAAGGCACTGAAAAACCTTCCTAACAGTCGCTGCAATGTACTGTATACACCTGACCGCTGTTCATATAGAAGGGCTATTTTAGGGTAATTTCTATCGGATGAATTAAAAATTGTTCAACATGAACATCAGAGGAAATCAGATTTTTCCCTTCATAGGTGCAAAGACATAGGGAGGTTTTGTTATTTAAAAATTACAAAGAAATGCAGAAAATCAAAAAATGCAGGCTGACAAACACCACTGTCAGAGCAGATTTTTTTGGAACAACACACTCTAGAATATAAAACACACTAGTTATGGATAAGGATCATTCCTATGATAGTGACTGGGGTCCTGAACGATGATACTCTATTGCTTTGCAAGAATGGCACCAAACGTTAACATTAAAGTGGTTGTAAAGGCAGAAGTTTTTTTTATCTTAACGCATTGTATACATTAAGATAAAAACCTTCTGTGTGCAGCAGCCCCCCTTAGGCGCTCTAATGAGCCGTACACACGATAGGTTTTGCCGACAACAAATGTTGAATGTGAGCTTGTTGTCGGAAAGTCCAACTGTGTGTAGGCTCCATAGAACGTTTGTTGTCAGTATTTCCGCCAATAAATGTTTGAGAGTAGGTTCTCAAATTTTCCGACAACAACACATGTTTACTAACATTTATAGGTAAAGTTGATCCAAGGAATATCCAATTGCCTCTCAGGGGATCAGGAAGGAATTTTTTCCCCTGCTGTACCAAATTGGATCATGATTTTCTGGGGTTTTTCGCCTTCCTCTGGATCAAGTGTGGGTATTAGTTTGGGTATATGAGATTGCATGTTTTTTTTTTAGTTGAACTAGATGGACTTGTGTCTTTTTTCAACCTGACTAACTATGTAACTATGTAACATTACAGTGAGTGGGGGCGTGGTCTGGAGCTGCAACATCCTTTCTTTCGATCATGGGGGTTATCCTTCCCACAAAAAGACACCAGAAGCCTCACACCATCTACCCAACCCCGCTGTGTTGCTATGGGCATTTGTATAGTGACTTTATTGCAATAATATAGAGTTTTAGATTTAGTAACAGCATATGTCTACAAAGGCCTCTTCCACCTCCATTGATATGTAAATAAACCAGATAGAAGATGAGCAGAGGAAGTTGGTGTTTACAGGAAGTGGGTGGGAGGAGCATGGAGAGGGTTTGAGAGAGACATGTGTTTTGGGACAGAGGGACAGTGGTGTTTGGAAGGACAAAGGACAAGATGGCTTTGAGGAACTGGATAACGTTGGAGACGCGTTTGTGAGAACAAGGAACTATGAAGGACATCTTAACCCCTAAGTTGAGTAATTGTTTAGTTTACCTAATGTGTACATATTATACATGCTTATATGTGAAGCTATAAGTTGTGATGTATTGTATTGTTCATCCTACAGTTTGTATGTGCAGATTTTTCCCTGTTTAGTAAAGCATTGATACACTTCAGAAGTCTAGTCTTCCTTGGTTTTACCACAAGAACTTAATAGATAAACGCAGGCATAACACCCGCGCCGACAGGTCTCCACCTAAGAGATCCGGCGCATCGACAAACTTGATAAATATCGCCACAAGGAGCAGGACCCAGGGGAGGAAGATGACGTCGCCCCTCTCCCACAGGCTGTGGGAGAGGGTCACTGAGACCGAATGCTGAATTGGCCACGTGGAGAATGACCTACATCCGCTCCAAGTCCCAACCGAACAGCTGCAACACCAACTGAACGTCGTCCTTTCCAAGCAGGACGATATAGAGAACCATCTCCGATGCTGCAACCTCCGCTTTGTGAGGCTGCCCGAGAGGTCCGAGGGCTCGGACCCCTCGTCCTACCTGGAGAACCTCTTAATCAAGACCTATGGGAGAGAGGCTTTCTCATGTTCTTTGTGGAGTGCGCCCACCCCCTTGCAGCGAGAGCTCCACCTAGCGGCACTCCACCATGCACATTTATCGCTAGGTTCCTAAACTACCATAACAGGGACACCATCCTGCGACTTACCTGGGAGAGTGGTAAGAAGTTGTAAGAAGCGAGCACGATTCGGTGAGGCTAGTGACAGCTCCAGATACATCACCTGCCATACGCAATGCTTTTCCTGGCACCGCCTCTGGTGGGGAGTGATGGCAAAGCACAGTTCTTCGAAAACCCAGAGGCTGTCCTCTCCTGGCTGGAGCAACGCGATGTGGCTGGACTGGCCCCTGCTCAGACCCTCGCCCACTGCTTACCACCACTGATAGCTGCCTAATGCTAGAAGATTGCCCAAACTGTTCAACCTGCTTCCCATCCTCCTTCCTATGAACTGTGAGTTGGCTGCGAGGCCTGTGTGTGTTTTTCCCTCTTTTTACCCCAGCTCACAGATCCTGAAGCCCTTAACCTACCTTGTTCCCCCAACTCCATTGCAACCCACAGTGTATTTCCCCACCACCATATTGACACTACAAGTCTCGGGCGGCTCACCTGCATCCCCACCTTCCACAATTGGACACCTTCCTGCACCGCTGTGCACTTTTCAGCATTTGATCGCCCCCAAGACCCAAACGGTCACCCCAAACACATGCTATCCATGCTACCCTTGTCCTCCACCTTTTTGTTACAAAGTTGTGTTTCCCTGGCCAGCCTCTGCCCTCTCAATTGCAGTGGGCAGCAGCCTGTTTGTTCTGCTCTGCTGGTCCAGCGTTGCTGCAGACTTGATGTTTTGTGTTATTTTCTACATATTTTTACATACCACCTGAACTTTTTTTTCTGTTGTAGCTCATACACTTTACTCTCACCTAAGGGTCTAATGTGTTTACTATTCAATATGTGTCTCGCCCATGTCCGTGAGGGATTAGCCGTGTCAGTCCACTACTCCTCTGCTGGATCCCACGTGCCCTATGTGTCCCAAGCGCATGTCTACTTATTTACAAAATGTCTTCTGCTTGTGTTACTGTTTTACGCTGTTGGCTTTTCCTTGAGAGTCCGACTGCATGCCATAGCCCCCCTTAAAACACTGTGGCCATCCCATAAAATTGTAACCTGTAACATCAGGGGCCTGTGTGCTAGGGCCAAATGAGTAGCTGTCCTATCTCATCTCAAATCCCAACGGGCGGACGTCTCAGTCCTAGTAGAGACCCATCTCACAGGTCAAATGCAGATGAGTCTTAAGAAGCCCTGGGTAGGCTGGCTATACCAAGCCCCATGCTATGGATAAGACACCAAAGAATATATATAAGAGGCAAATACTAAAATGGCCAAACATAAGAAGCAAAAAATCAAGTAAAAAATGTCACAAGGTATCCAATGCGAAAATGAGTGTCCAATAAAGTGCAAGAAAGAGAAAGGATATCCAATGTAAAACGATAAGATAATAGTAAAATTACTGATAGTAAAAATAAATGACAATAATAAATATATATAAATAAATGCAAAGTAGTGAATAATTAATAAAGTCCAATGATATTCAATGTGAACAGATAATGATGACGAATCCTTATTATGAGTGAATAAATTAGATCAAAGTGTCCGTGACAGGTTACTTCTGTGTAGATAAAGTGTAATAAATAAGGTGACTTTATAATCAAAAAAAATATAAAGTACTGATGCTTTTGGTATATTTCTGTGGTGTGATGCTGTTGCTGAGTGACCGCTTACCGGTAATCCTCCGTGCTGGTAAATATATGGGTGTCCCCTTACCTTACTCCTGTAAGGTGACAGCATGTAAATGTGTGCCTTTGGTAATGGAAACCATCTAGGAATCCCCTGGCGTCCTATTGTGGCGTCTTCGGCTCTGCTGGTAAGTATGTCCTGCTTACAATCAGCGTTAGTGTTCCCCTTTAAAGCCCTTGAGGTATCTGGAGCAGGTAAGCCTCACCATGGACCATGGGTAGAGATTATGAACAGGAAGGATGCCCAATAGTGTAATATGTTTGAATCAATTTTAATAATATCAACAGAAAAAAGGACAGGTACTCACATAGACATGTATGATAATGGCATCGTAAAAAACGAGCAGCAAGCTCAATAGCGTCACTTCCGGTGTCTCAGTCCCGACGTGTGTTCTTTGCGATCACGTGACTTCATCAGGGGATCCCTGATGAAGTCACGTATAGATTTTATCTTTGTCACCCCCTCTTTACTACCTAGTCTCCATGATGTGTGTTTCATCTCCAGGGGGCTATCTGACCACTCCCATATTGGGTCATGCTGCGTTTGCCTGGTCCCCCAATGGTCTGGATTTGGAGGCTGAACCACTTTTGGTTTTAAATTTTTTTTTTACAAATAAATATGTGAAAAGTGTGGCATGCATTTGTATTCAGCCCCCCGGAGTCAATACTTTGTAGAACCTTTCGCTGCAATTACAGCTGCAAGTCTTTTTTGATATGTTTCTACCAGCTTTCACATCTAGAGAGTGACATTTTTGCCCATTCTTCTTTGCAAAATAGCTCAAGCTCTGTCAGGTTGGATGGAGAGCATCTGTGAACAGCAATTTTCAAGTCTTGCCACAGATTCTCAATTGGATTGAGGTCTGGATTTTGACTGGGGCATTCTAACACATGAATATGCATTGATCTAATCCATTCCGTTGTAGCTCTGGCTGTTTAGGCTAGGTTCAAACCATTGCGAATTGGATGGGGGTTCCCCCTATCCAATTCGCAATAGCAGGAGATTTTGACCTGCTCTCTATGGAGCCGGTTCACATATTTACGCAGCAGGTCCGGTCCATCTTTTGGTCCGTTTCAGGTCCGAATTCAGCCCAAAATTCTGACTGAAATCGGCCCTAAAACAGTAAACTAGGGCGCACCGGACCCCTGCTGTTAGCCACATGCGACTCATATGTGTGAGTTAGGGTCGTTGTCCGCTGGAAAGCGATCCTCCACCCCAGTCTCAAGTCTTTTGCAGACTAACAGGTTTTCTTCTAAGATTGCCCTGCATTTTGCTCCATCCATCTTCCCATCAACTCTGACCAGCTTTCCTGTCCCTGCTGAAGAAAAGCATCCCCACAATATGATGCTGCCACCATGAGGATAGTCTGTTCAGGGTGATGTAAAGTGTTAGTTTTCCGCCACACATAGGGTTTCGCTTTTATGCCAAAAAGTTTAATTTTGGTCTCGTCTAACCAGAGCACCTTCTTCCACATGTTTGCTGTGTCCCCCACATGGCTTTTCGCAAACTACAAAAGGGACTTCTTATGGCTTTTTTCAACAATGGCTTTCTTCTTGCCACTCTTCTATAAAGGCCAGGTTTGTGGAGTGCACGGCTAATAGTTGTCCTGTGGACAGATTCTCCCACCTGAGCTGTGGATCTCTGCAGCTCCTCCAGAGTTACCATGGGCCTCTTGGCTGCTTCTCTGATTAATGCTCTCCTTGCCTGTCAGTTTAGGTGGAAGGCCATGTCTTGGTAGGTTTGCAATTGTGCCATACTCTTTCCATTTTTGAATGATAGATTGAACAGTGCTCCGTGAAATGTTCAAAGCTTGGGACATTTTTTTTATAACCTAACCCTGCTTTAAACTTCTCCACAACTTTATCCCTGACCTGTCTGGTGTTTTCCTTGGCCTTCATGATGCTGTTTGTTCACAAAGGTTCTCTAACAAACCTCTGAGGGCTTCACAGATCAGCTGTTTTTATACTGATATTAAATTACACACAGATGGACTCTATTTACTAATTAGCTGACTTCTGAAGGCAATTGGTTCCACTAGATTTTAGGTAGGGGTATCAAAGTAAAGGGGGCTGAATACAAATGCACGCCACACCTTTCATATAATAATTTGTAAAAAATTTGGAAAACCATTTATCATTTTCCTCCCACTTCACAATTATGTGCCACTTTGTGTTGGTCTATCACATAAAATCCCAATAAAATACATTTACGTTTTTGATTGTAACATGACAAAATGTGTAAAATTTCAAGGGTATGAATACTTTTTTAAAGGCACTGTAATTGTGCCATTGTGAAAAAAAAGATACAGAGGAAGACAGGTTAAAATGTTACTAAATCTAGGACCCTGCATTCACTATATCTGGTCTCCCACAGTACACAGAACATGAAAATACAATTAGTTTTGTAAATATAAACTGCTAAATACCCTTTCTCATCAGCAGTATATAGCAGTCCTATGACTTCTATCAGAGTCTGGTTAAATATTGTAGGAGGAATTTTCATGGTACTCTGACTGTCGTATGAGGCTGCAGGACCCCTGACCCTCTGTCTGGACAGTGCTGATTGGCCCTGTGCTGATCACATGCACACTCCCTAGAACAAAATAAAACTCTCTAGCAGTCCACACCAAACTGAGCATGTGCACATTGACTCCAAAGGCTCTGTCTTATCAGCAGAAGGACTGGGGACAGTGGAAGAAGGGGAGGATCAGAGAATATGGGATCAAACAGCCTTTTACGCCTTAGGTTCCACAGTGAGTATAACAAGCATGCTTTACTGCATATACAGACTGATTTTACTGTTGTGGGTTTAGTAACACTTTAAGGGTAAGTGAATATGTGCTTTAGACCATGCAAGGAACAGCAACAGATTAACTGAACTCCAAGAAGCACATACATAGCTTCCCTTTGCTCCCTCGCTGCTCAGTTCAGCTGATGGGAGTGAATAGTGGAAGCCATGTGTTAAATCCAAATCACAACTCTCTGTCTGCCACTGTTTGAGAATACTGGGTCAATCACCAAGCCTCAACACTGCAATATGAGAGGAAGGGGGCTGGGTCACATGCCCCCCATACCTGTAAGTAGACTTGTGCACAACGGAAAATTTTGTTTAGTTTCGGTTCGTTGTCCTTCGTAAAATACATAATTTCGTTCTGTTATATTCGTTATGTTACGTTAATACGTTTTCGGATAATTCGTTATTATTCGTAGAGTGTCGATATTCATTATACTAAATCTCGAATAATGTCAAATTCATTCGTTATATGCACTATAATTTTGTTCGTATTCGTGGAAATTCGATATTTATGTATGTATATATATTCGTGATAACGATTCATAGTTTGGAAAGTTGTTTGTTTTGTTTATTGAATCTTTTAACACACACAATGACAATATCTCTTCTCTGCTCAAATACAATACAACACCCAGTTCTCAGGAATGCACTTTGCGAATAATCCAACCTCCAGCACAAAATGAATCAGCTGATTGGACTGTAAGATTTACTTTGATTTACTTTGAGCTGACCTTTTGTTTCATTAGATCTTTAAAGAATTACTGAATCATGTCGAATTCATTCGTTATATCTGCTATAATTTCTTTCGTATTCGTTGTAATTTGTTATTATTTTATTCAGACATTCGGATGCATCCGAATGTCCATAGATGCAAAATTTGGCGGAATTTTGATTTGTTACGAAACAAATTGTACAAGCCTACCTGTAAGTATAGGCTATTTTGTTCCTAAAGGGAGAAGAGACTGAAAGTGGAGTGAAGGGATCGTGAGCATGTGATGTGGGTTAATTTTATATACATAAAAAAACAGTGCTTAGCTTCTATACTCTTATTTGCTTCTTTGTGATGTTAAATATACAGTTGAAAGCAATTTGTTATATCTGTTCAGTTATTTCCAAAAATATCTGTCAACCTTACCAGAAAACGTTTTCTACCTCTGTTGCACTGTTATCAGCTACATTGATCACTAGAGGGATCACCAGCAGGAGGAAGGAGGTCCTGATTCCCCTATATAGATCTTTAGTGAGACCTCGTTTAGAATACTGTGTCCTGTTCTGGAGACATCACTTACAGAAAGATATTGATAAGAAAGTCCAGAGACGGGTAACAAATATGGTGAAAGGTCTTGGGGATAAAACATGTGAAGAACGACTTCAGGAGCTTAAAATGTACAGTCTGGAGGAAAGAAGGGAAAGGGGAGACATGACTGAAACCTTCAAATACATCAAGGGGGTAAATAAGTTTCAGGAGGGCAGGTTTTTCAATATGAAAGCAAAATCCAGAACATGGGCACATGACCTCAAACTAACTGCTGGTAAGTTTAAAACTAATCTTAGAAAGTATTATGTTACTGAAAGGGTAGTTGATGCTTAGAATAAACTTCCAGCAGAGGCATAGTTGCCAACATTGTCAAAAAATGTATAGGGACAATTTTTTGTCTATAGGTGGAGTCTTATTATAATTAGGGGGCTGGGCATTCACTTGTAGGAATGATGTAGCGGGAAAGAAAACTGCGGGGTGCGAAGCATTCAGCGGCGGAAAATGGGTTTAAACGTAATATTTGGTGTGGCTTAAATGGGGCGTGACTTAACAGAAATGTGGTTAGAGTCTGAGATTAACGAGGCATGGAGGGAGAAAGAGAGAGGAAGAGAGAGAGAGACAAAGAAAGAAAGAGAGAAGGAGGGAAGGAGAGAGAAGGAAGGAAAGAAAGAGGGATGGAGGGACAGCAGGCCCAGATCCTACACCACAATAGAAATATGTGTATTCCAGAAAGTTTAACAATCAGCAGATAAAGATACTCCAAACACCTGGTGTTAGCGCTTCAATCATCCCAGCACCATGGTTGGTATGGTGTCACAAGGATTGAAGCATAATATTTCCATTATTACATTGTAATATAAAATGAAATAGTTCAACTCACCATAATGCAGAATCAGTGGGAGCCCTGAGCGTGTCACTTGTCATCGTCACCTGCCACCAGATGCCATCAGGTGTCCCCAGTGGAGTCCCTCCTTACATCAGGTGTCTGCCAGGGAAGTCCCTCCAAGTATCAGGTGTCCCAGCGGAGTCTCTCCTTACATTAGGTGTCCACAGCAGAGTCACTCCTTACATCAGGTGCCCCCAGCAGAGTCCCTCCTTACATCAGTTGCCCCCAGTGGAGTCCCTCCTTACATCTGGTGCCCCCAGCGGAGTCCCTCCTTACATCAGGTGTCCCCAGCGGAGTCTCTTCTTACATTAGGTGCTCCCAGTGGAGTCCCTTCTTACATCAGGTGTCCCAAGTAGAGTCCCCCTTACATCAGGTGCCCCCAGTGGAGTCCCTCCTTACATCAGGTGCCCCCAGCGGAGTCCCTCCTTACATCAGGTGTCCCCAGTGGAGTCCCTCCTTACATCAAGTGTCCCCAGCGGAGTCCCTCCTTACATCAAGTGTCCCCAGCGGAGTCCCTCCTTACATCATGTGTCCCCAGCAGAGTCTCCGCCGCCATTACACAAGACCATCTCTTGTGTAATAGGTAACTCGCCGAGGGGAAAAAACAAGAGGCAGACCTGGCCGAGTGGCTGCCAATAGAAATGGTGCTGCTGCTAACCCCCCGCCCCGCGGCCTTTCCCACAACATGTCACAGACCAGCAGCAGCCCGGGGGGCAGGGGGTTGGCGGCAGATCCATTTCTATTGGCAGCCACCCGGCCGGCTCTGCCTCTTGTTTCTTCCTCTTGGCAAGTGACCAGGTGGCTCCACAAGATCCCATGAATGTCCTGGGAAAATCAGGACTGTTGGCATGTATGCAGAGGTAGTGAGACAGTCAACAGTAAATGGCTTCAAAAATTCTTGGGAGAAACATGGATATATACGGTACTTTAAAAGCTAATGGAAAAAAAACAAAAAAACACCCAAAAATCATAAAAAATAAATAAAAATGGACAGACTCCTGGGACTCTACAGAACACCTCTCCTAGTGTTATGGAGATGGGGAGGCGGAGGGGAGGGATGTCTTCTCCTCCATAAATAGAGTAAAGTGTTGCCCCCCCACTACATGAAGTGTGTTACTGGCAGGTTCACCAGGGAAAAATAAGGGAAAAAAGCCAGAAGAAATAACATGAATACAGCCACTACATATAGACTGGTAAGCTGCTAAATATTACATTTTTGTCCTTAAATTTAGGGCCAGTTCACAAATGACGCAGTTCCGTTCAGTTTCGTGCGCTTTTTTTCTGCACTAAAAATGCATGCACAGTGTTTTCCATGTATTCCAATGGCTCTAGTTCACACCATGCAGTCAGTTTCCGGTCAGTTTCCAGTCAGTTTCTGGTGCAGAAACTGACCGGAACTGACTGTATTGGTGCAGAAAAAAACGGAACTGCACGGAACTGCATGTAACTGCATCTGGTGTGAACTGGCCCTTAGATATACTTAGTGTTGTTCAAAACAGATATTCTGTGTACTATAAATGATATGCCAGATAAGTAAAAATCAATACTAAGCAATTATGTGAATAGAATGATATATAACAGTGTATTACTAGAATAGAAGACAATTTAGTTATACCATAGCTAACCACAAGCAGATAGAATTTATCTAAATAAAAAGTAGGAAAAAAGAAAACACAAGTGGAACCCCTGCTGATTCAGGATGCATAATAGAAGATTACATGTTATGTTACATTTTCAGTGCATATAATGTATACCGTAATCATTGTACATAAGATGTATAGTATTCAGTATATATATTGGATATAGCATTCCTTGCTTATAGGGTGATCTAAGTAGCACAAGAAAAGTGCACTTAAAGCAAATTTGTCACATATTGGTGTAGCAATCACTAAATCATTTTTATAAATAAAGTGAAACAATCAGCTCTACCTGTTTTTTCCTAAAACACAAACTAAATATGTGAACTGTATATTAAAACATACATAAAATCCAAATAATATTAATGAAAAATAATAATAAACATGAAATCTAAAAATAGGAAAATGGCTGTTGTACACCTATAAGTGAATTAACTACAGCAAATATATAATTTTTACCTTTTAAAGTTACACTGCCTGTGATGAGTAATCTGCATCTGAAAATCGCTGAACTTGACAGGTTTTTTTTTAAAGCGGTGTTAAACCCAAAACCAAAAATTTTATATATTGCAGCTTACCCATCATTAGGCGTGGTGGCCTCATTCGTTTTCTTTTTTTTTCTTTTTTTACACATGTTTTCATTTGGTGATCTAACACACCTCCTGCATAATGCCGCAAACACACGAGAGGACTTTTCGACAGCAAAGGTCCGATGGAACAAATCCGTCGGACAATTCGATCGTGTGTGGGCTCCATCGGACTTTTACTGTCGAAAATTCTGACGGACTTTAGAAATAGAACATGTTTTAAATTTTCCCGCCAGAACTCCGCTGGACCCAGTTTCTTTTTTTTTTCCAAAATGAATTTTTATTGAAGAAAAAGTCAATCAATCATCATACATTCGTTTAGAAATCAGATAACAAGTGAACAAATGAACAATGAACAATGGTTGTTGTGAGAAGACATACAGTACATATTCAACTTCCTGGTATCATCTAGGTTTTCATAAGCATTTAGTATAGGATCTAGATGGGGATTAAGTGTTAGGTATGGTAATATGAGTCATATTGAATAAACCTTAGAATGAGTATTTTCAAGTACCATAGCACATTGTCCTATCTTGTGGAGAAACTATTCGAGAGAGAATCTGAGATTGCGAGTAATAGTGCGGGTGTCTGTATGACAATTCGGTCTGAAGGCGTATGAGGTTGCTGGTCGGGTGGTTTAATTAGGGCACCCGAGTCACAACAGATTCCAATACAGGGGGTCCCCGAGTTACGAACTTGTTAGGGACTGCCCGCCTGTACTTAAGTCGGAAATGTTCGTAAGTCGGCCGCGCATGCGCAGACCGACAAATTCGACCATTTCCGGACATTTCCGATGTTCCGTCCAATGCCGTTCTGCGCATGCGTGGCAAATTACGGACATTTCCGAAGTTTTCCGAGGCTCCGAATGGCCGCGCATGCGCAGAACGGCCAAAACACGGCGGAACACGGCGGAAAATGGCGGAGGGTCCCCGCAGCGCCTCGTTCGTAAGTAGGGGATGTTCGTAGGTCGGGCGTTCGTAAGTCGGGGACCCCCTGTACTGGGTTTTGGTGGATGGTGGGGGGCAGAGGGGTGGATGGTCAGGGTGATATGCGAGGGGAGGTGTGCGAAGGGAAGGGGACGGGGCTGGAGAAGGAGGGTCAGGAGGGGTTGAGGGGTTAGTGATTGTCTCCTCGGTCTCCGCTAATTTGTATGTGGCTTTGAAATGTTATCGCTTTAGGGTGTTGGGGATCAGGTATGCAAGACATCCGGAGTCAGATGTCTCAAAGCGGGATGTGGACATGTGGTCTCCCATACTCGTCCCTTTGGACCCAGTTTCTATCGAAAAATCCGCTCGTCTGTATGCTAGTCCGACGGACAAACGACGCTAGGGCAGCTATTGGCTACTGGCTATGAACTTCCTTATTCTAGTCCGGTTGTACGTCATCACGTTCGAATCCATCAGAATTTAGTGTGATTGTGTGTGGCCAAGTCCGTTCATTCGAAAAGTTTGTCGGAACGCCATCGAAAGTCCGTTGGAAAGACCGTGGGACCTAGTCTGTCGAAAAGTCCGCTCGTGTGTACGCGGCATTAGAGTACCCCTACTGTGGATGAATGAGCACAAGGAGCCCCTTTGGACAGCAGCATTGTCAGTCTGGGGGGAACGGAGTGTTAGATGTACTAGCAGATTCAAATACACTAACAATATGGAGCAAAACTCCAGCTCACACTTTATAAGCACTTAGAACTTTTTTTCCTTTTGGGATAAAGGCTTTACATGAATAAATCAAATCTGATCATTGTAACCACCCCTGTCAGTGATAAATGGTTTGTCTCACCCTTGTAAACTGATACATTTGCAGGAGAGCTTTTGAAAAACAATAGACTTACTGGCTGGATCATCAGATGCATGCAGCCTGAAAATGAATGCAGCCATCACATCTAATGATTGGTAAGCTGCAATATAATACATGTTTGCTTTTCATTTATTACCACTTAGGTAGGTAGGTAGTTGTACATATTGATATTGTTTTGAGCGGTGTCAATGAAAATACATTTTCTATATTGTTATACTTACGGTGAAATGTACCGTATTTATCGGCATATGACACGCACTTTTCCCCCCTTAAAATCAGGGGAAAGTCGTGGGTGCGTGTTATACGCCGATACCCCCAAAAAAAGTGACAAAAATGGCAAGCGCCGCCGAAAAATAGCGAGCGATGCCGAAAAAGACCGAATCGCGGCCAAAAAAAAACGAAGCGGTGCCGGAAAAGACCAAGCCGACTGTTCGGCTCTGCTCGTAGTCCCACCTCCCTGCGCTCGCTCCGGAAACAGCAGGGAGGCGGGACCGCGAGCAGAGCCGAACAGTCGGCTCGGCCTTTCCGGGGGCGTTTCGGTCTTTGGATCGCTGCAATGATGCTGGGCAAGCTACAATGACACTGATTAATGGAATACCACAGTAATGACACACTGACAGTTCAAGTATTAATATTTTCTTCAATTTACTTAGGCAGCAAGAAAATTCAAAATAGTATTGGTCAGCCAGATCCCGGACAAACAACCAGGATTTGGTTGAAGCGATTTTTATAGTGCTCAAATAAATTTATAAGACATGCAAATAGACAGCATCAATAGAGTCAGTGACAGATAATCTGTAAATACCTTCTTCAACAACTATTAAATATTTGTAGATATTACTAATACTAAGGGGAACTCCAGGCCAAACTATTAACCGTTAACTGTAATGAGAGGTCTGACTTAATGGTAAAAGGTATAAGGGCCCTATAACAGTAATGACAGGAATGTTCCCGTTGCAGATCTGATGTTCTTCACCAGCATGTAGGAGCTCATTAACTGTAATCCAGTAAGGTGTAGTAGCAATCAATAGGTTTCTTATAATGAGGAATATTAAAGGTGTCTATGCACAATGTTCAATGTAGATTCAGTACAGGATTCCTAAGGTGTAGATGTCTGTGCAAAGTGTCTCAGTGAAACCGTGAGGAAAGATTTGTAAAGGCTGGGCAATTGCCCTCTCACCAACGACCAGGCAGATTAGATGCCTTCCGGACAGTAGCTCTGTAGCGGCACTCGTGCAGCGGATCCGCCGTATCGATCTCCCGATGTGAAGCTTGACACACACTGACTGGCATGCGACCAGAGTGGCACTGGATGGATGTCAGACGAACAACAAACAGAACCAGGCCCCTCTCATCCAGGTTGGAATGTGGTATTCTGCGTGGTAGGCTGCAATCGGATGTCAAACTGGTGCCATCGACACAAACCACATGAAATTGCTGATGCCACAGATCAATAGACTACATGGGTTTTAAAGGAAACCAGTAGTAAAAAAATATTGAGGCCGCCATTTTTGACCTTTACATCTATGCACCAGCTGTAATGCTGATCCCTTGGCCTTAATACTTTTTGAGTAGCTGACTCAAGATAAGTATGCAGGAGTTCTGCCTTCACTTTCACTTTACTTGCTGGTGTGATTTTAGCCAGTGATTCAGAAAATATTTAGGCCTGTAGGCAGGTGTTAGTGCAGCTGCTGGCAATCTGAGGAGCAACTTCTGTTGTGTCACATTAGTGGGGGTAGGAGGTGATGCAAAGATTGAAGGATCTCTAAATCACTTTCCGCTACTAGGGTAAACAAAGCAGTCACATAACCACTGTTATTTACCACTGGGCTCTAAGAGAAAGCCTGTCATCTTACTTATGTGTCCTCTGCCATGCACCTTGGGTGCCATCTTGGGAGAGCCCGAGTCTCACTGGACCATAGTTGCCAACCTCCCGCAGCATTTTTTACTGACAAAACATGAAAAAATTACTGGCGGAGCACATTTACTGGCAACCTGAGAAATTACAGAACTCCTATTGAAAACTAACACTGTGAATATTTGAACAGTATAAACATGATATGGAAACACTGACAATACCTATAACAAAGTCATTTGCTTGATTTACACTTAAAAAGTCAACACAGCATGAAATCACAGATTTTTACAAACCGTCAGTAAATTTACTGGCAGTTGGCAACCCTTGCACTGGACACAGAGTTGTCTCACAATTGGACTTTCATCTTGGACTCATAATGGGTTACAGTATATGTAGCCCCTGATGGGTCACTTAGGTGGAGCCCATAGTGTGGGAAGCTACAGACAGTGACAGATACGCGCTGAGGGTGAGGTAAGTCTGGCATTAGGGACAGTTGAGTAGGGACCACAAAGGGACACTCACGGATGTCTCTGGAGTCGGTTCTGCATCTGAGGATGGTCACCATAAGTCTGGCTAGTTCTGCCCATGAGCCACTGGATCAATGTGACAGCCAGCATTCTCAGAAGGTCCTGTATTTAGTGGTTATAAAACCTAAACATTTTTTTACTTTAATGCATTTCTTGCAATAAGGTAAAAAATGTTTAAGTAGTAGTATCCCCTCTCACACCCCCTTTTACTTACCTGAGCCCTCATTCGATCCAATACTGTACCCGACTGCAGCTTTTCTCTCTCCTTACCTCTTGGTCCCACAGGCTTTGCTGAGACAGCAGGAGCCATTGGCTTCTGCTGCTTCCAATCAAAGCCAGTGATGAGGAAGCCTGGGGCAAGGCCAAGCCCTGTCTAAGTGTCTATAGACACATAGACTGTATGAGTGTCCCCATAGGAAACAGGAGAAACAGCGGGGAACCCGAGAAGAGATGGTTTGGGGCCGCTCTGTGGAATTACATTCCACAGAGCAGGTAAGTATAAACCTGTTTATTTTTTTTATTTTTAAATTGCATTTACAATCACTTTAAGTATCTTAAGTAACATATACAACAATCCTGGTCCAAAACTGGCAAAATTCTAAATGCAAATGCTTCTTTGGTAATGAAGGCATCTGAAAAACAAAAGGACGGTATTGACATAACAATCAGATCCTTGCTTAAAGTGACCCTATCACCACAAGGTCACTATCAGCCAAGAGGTCACCTGTAAAAAAAAAAAAAGCATTTATACACTAACCTTTCTGAAGGCCCATGTATTGAAAGGCTGCTGCTTTCCCCACTCCAGCCACTGCAAGTATTTGTCAGAAGACTTGCTCCCCCACCAGCCACTGAGACATGTACGGAGCAGCAGTGCAATGGAGGCGAAGTACAAACATGACAGGGTGCAAGGAACAGAGAGATGAAATGGTTAAAGATAGGAGGGGTAAAAGATTTTGTTCTGCACTTACCAGATTGGTTGGTGGGGAGCAAAGGGGGGGAGGAGTAGATCCCTCGTGGCAATTAGCAAGTAGGTAGTCACATGCAGTCTGGGCAGCAAGGTGAAAGGACGTTAGCCAGGTAACTCTGCAGGGGGAGAAGAGATTGTGGTTAGCGGGTGGAAGTAGATAGGGAAGATGAGCGGTTTAGAGCATCTGTGGGAGCACATTAGACAGGCGGCAGAGGTGCATGGCTCAGACTGGTTGCAGACCCAGATTGCCAGCACCTTAGCTAGCGTTGGACAGGGCCCAGCGGCGGTGCGGCCTGCTGCCACACGGACTAGGCGCCCCAGGCCTCCGGAGCGCCTGAGTCTGGAGATGACCCCAAGGAATCGGCGGCGGAGGGTGAGTCCCAGCCGGACCCCTGCTTCCCCCCCCCCCCCTGATAGACGTACCCCTCGGTCGGCGGGTAGAGGGCAGGGCAGGAACCCCCGTTCACGTGGCGGCCCCGGGGGGAGGGGCGCGGCGGCACCCTCCATGCCGGTCCCAGCCGGGACCGTTCGTGTGCAGGTACACCAGGCTGCCACCTCCGGCGATGCTCCGGTCGGGGTGGCAGCCCGACGAGGGAGACGGGGGTCGGCGGGCGGCGGCCTTGTCCCTGAAGCGGCCGGCGGCTTTCCCTGCGCAGGCTCAGTTACGCTTCCTGGAGGAAGCCCGGCCATTGGGCGTTCGACACGCCGATCATCGGGCCCCGCCTCCGGGGTTAGTGAGGACCCAGGGAGGGATGGCCGGAGAGGTGCCAGAGCGCTGGCCGTTCCGGCGCAGCATGATGACGTCACGCCGAGCGCGGCGATTGGCCGCTCGGCGCGCCACTCAACGGGCCCCGCCTCCAGGGTCAGTGAGGACCCCGGGAGGGATGGCCAAAGAGGTGCCAGTGCGCTAGCCGCACCGGAAAGGCACAATACTCAGGACATCGCCGAGCTTCCGGGAGGGAGCTCTTTGTTCAGCAGTGACACACGCCACTTACATGCCCCTACCTCCAGATCCAGTGAGGGCCCAAGGAGGAATGCCGGGGGTGCCCCCTGTGCGCTGGCCGCATCGGCGGCGCAGCTGGATGTTATTGAGGAGCTAAGCGACAGCAGTGGAGGTCGGAGCCCTCGGAGGGATGACAGCCCCCCTCCGGTAGCAAGCAGTGCAGTGCCCAGAACTGGAAGAGCGGAGCCTGGACAGCGGGATCGCGGTCGGGCGGACCGGGCTTACAGCAGCGCCGAAGAGGGAGAGCTGAGCGACGATCCCCAGGAGGCAGCGGTGACACCGGGATGGACGGCTGACGGGTCTTCTCGCCTGAGGCAGCCTGGTAAGCGTTTTGTTGCACCTGACATTGCACCTACACTTAGGAACACACCAGTAGCTGGGGGTGGTTTGGCGGCAGGGACACTGGGCGCGCAGGGGGAAGGGGGCCTATGGGCATCGGTTAGGGAGCTTTTGCGTAGGTTAGACCAAGGGGTTTTGCAACCCTTGGTTCCGGTTAGCCCCTGGGTGTCACCCCCGGTGAGTGTTCAGGAGCCGGTAGGGGTAGGGAATCCCCCACAGCAGTCGGTAGCGTCGATGGTGGCGGAGACGCAGACGGAAAAGGAGGTAAGTAAGGTAGCCGAGGAACAGACGGCGAAGGACAAGGACGCGGATAGGGTGCGTTTGGCGGATGCGGCTAAATGCGAGGTGTATGTGTGTTTTGAGGGGCCATTGGGGGCCCATTTAAAAAAGGAGGTGAGGGAAAAAATCTGGAAGGATGAGTACGTGGAGATTTTTTCCCTACTTCCGTTAGAAAAGTTTAATCTGGATAGAGTAAAGCCAGATGAGAGCAAAAAAGAGGAGGAGGAGAAGAGAAGATACAGGCTAATCCCGCGCACGTTTGCAAACTGGTTGCAGGCGTTTGCGATTCTAGCGAGCGTGATTGGGGAAAAAGCCCCTGAGAACTGCTCTGCACTGTTTTGTTATCTGGAGGCGATCAGCGAGGCGCATAGAGTATACGGGGGTTTGGCATGGCTTCGGTATGACGAGCAATTTCGTCAGCGGAAGGCAGTGCGCCCCTCTATTAGATGGGATCATAAGGACATCAGCTTGTGGATGAAGCTGATGACGTCATCCAGAGCGCCGAGCCAGTTTTTTCAAGGGGGGGCCGGCGGCACCTCCTCCGCAGGATCGCCGGCCCCTAAGAAAAAAGGGGTATGTTGGCAGTTTAACGAAGGAAACTGTAAGTTTGGAACGTCGTGCCGTTACAAACATGAGTGCGCGGGGTGCAGTGGAACACACCCGTTCACGCGTTGTTTCAGGCAAGGAAAGGTCCGCAGTGGGGACAACGCTGGAAAGAGGGATGACGCCGGTGAGGGTGGAAAGGATGCTTCCTTTTCTAAGTAGGTACCCGGACCGGGCGGCAGCGCAATTGTTGGAGGAAGGGTTCCGGGACGGGTTTAAAATCCCTAGTGTGGTGCGGGAGGTTCCTCCGGCATCGGGGAATTTGAAGTCGGCCCTCCTCCATCAGGAGGTGGTGTCGGCAAAATTGTTTAAGGAAGTGGCGCTGGGCCGGATGGCGGGCCCCTTTCCTGACCCCCCGTTACATGGGCTGATAGTTTCCCCGTTGGGAGTGGTGCCCAAGAAGGAGCCGGGTCAATTCAGGATGATTCATCATCTGTCGTACCCGAGGGGCGGTTCAGTCAATGATGGTATTGACCCGCAGGCCTGTGCGGTTACCTATACATCGTTTGACGCGGCCGTCTCGTGGGTCAAAAAATACGGGAAGGGTTCCCTTATGGCAAAGACTGATGTTGAGTCGGCCTTTAGATTATTGCCGGTGCACCCCCAGAGTGTTCATTTGTTGGGATGTTGCTGGCAGGGGTCTTACTTCGTTGATCGGTGCCTACCTATGGGCTGTTCAATTTCGTGTTCACTATTCGAGACGTTTAGCTCATTTTTTGAATGGGCAGTTAGGGAAGTTGCGGGGATCAATTCGGTCATCCATTATTTGGATGATTTTCTGTGTCTAGGCCCGCCAGATTCCCGATGTTGTGGAATATTGTTGGGCACGATACAGCACTTAGCTGAAAGATTTGGGATTCCGTTAGCGGCGGATAAGACAGAAGGGCCAAAATCCGAGTTGGTTTTCCTGGGGATAACCATAGATTCGGTGGCCATGGAATGCAGGTTACCGGAGGACAAGTTGGTGGCCCTGCGGGAAGAGGTGAGTACAGCGAGTAGGAAGAGGAAGTTACGTTTGCGAGAGGTTCAGTCGTTAATGGGAAAGCTAAATTTTGCATGCAGGATCATCCCTATGGGTCGCATATTTTGTCGGCGCCTGTCGGCCGCCACGGCGGGAGTGCAGATTCCCAATCATTTTATTCGTTTGTCTAGGGAGCTCCAGGCGGATTTACGAATTTGGGATGCGTTTTTGGAATCGTTTAATGGTCGGTCCATGTGGCAGGAGGGTCCGGTCAGCAATGCAGACTTGGTTCTGTTCACAGATGCCGCAGGTTCAGCGGGCTATGGGGCTTACTGTCAGGGAAAATGGAGTGCGGGGCCGTGGCCTGAGTGTTGGGAGCAGGCGGGTTTCCTGCGGAATTTGGTTTTGTTGGAGCTTTTTCCTATAGTGTTAGCAGTAGAGTTGTGGGGAGAAGAGTTGCGGGACAAGAAGGTGCGTTTCAATTGTGACAACCTAGGTGTAGTCTGGGCGATCAATAACATTTCGGCTTCTTCTCCGCCAGTGGTTAGGTTATTGCGCCACCTGGTGCTCAGTTGTTTGCGGATCAACGCTTTTATCTATGCTGTTCATATCCCTGGAGTGGACAATAAGCTAGCGGATGCTTTGTCTCGTTTCCAGTGGGAAGAGTTTCGCAAGTTGGCACCAGAGGCGCGGAGGACGGGGGAGGCGTGTCCTCAAGAACTATGGGAAGTTGCGTTGGAATCGCCGCGGGACTGATTCAACAGTCGCTCAGCGCTGGAACCTGGAAGGCCTACAAACAAGTGTGGCAGGAATGGCAGGCCCTGTTGAAGGAGGTAGGGGGGTCTGAAGAGGCAGAGGATACACAAACGTGGGTTATGTGTTTTATTTGTGGTAATTATGCAAGGGGAGTGTCAGGGTCGGCGATAGGCCACAAGATGGCAGCACTGGCCTTTTGGTTTCAGCTAAAGGGTTACAAAGATGTCACTAAGAGCTTCTTGGTACGTAGAGCGCTGAAGGGGTATAGAAAGGGATCGCATAAACAGGACTCCAGACGCCCAGTTTCTTTCGCGGTGTTGGAGTCAGTTCTAAAAGAGTTGAGCAGGGTGTGTTCGTCTGTCTTTGAACAGGCGTTATTCCGGGCTGTTTTTGTGTTAGCCTTTTTCGGGGCATTTAGGATAAGCGAATTGGTATCCCCCTCGAAAAAGAGGGCAGGGGGTTTGCGACTGGGTGACATACAAGGGGGGGAAGGGTCACTGCAGATATGGATTAGGCGTTCTAAGACTGACCAACAAGGTAAGGGAGTCAAGATAGAGTTATTTAGAGGTCCGGATGGGCTAGTTTGCCCAGTGGCGGCGTTGCAGCAGTTCATGGCGGTAAGACCTCCGGGGGGTGAAGCTTTGTTTATGCACCAGGATGGTTCGTACTTATCTAGGTTCCAATTCACTGCAGTTTTTAGGAAGTGCTTACAGAGGGGGGGATTCGCGCCAGAGGAGTATGCGGCACACTCATTTAGAATTGGGGCAGCTACAGAAGCAGCCAGGTGGGGACTCCCCGCAGCAGTGATTAAGAAGATTGGCAGGTGGGAATCGAATAGATACCAATTGTACGTTCGTCCACATTTGCTGCGATAGGACACTAGATAAATAAAAAAGGGTTTATGTGTTTCTTTACAGGATGCGACTGGGATGATTTGGTTATGTTTTTTTGTTTCAGGTCCCCCGAGATGTCTCATTTGGATTCTGGGACATTCTTTTGTTTTTTGGGGGGCCAGGAGGGCGGATGTTAGGCCGGATGGAAGGCAGCTTAGGATTCCTAGAGAAGAGGGAACGGTCAGGTGGATTGGTATCCCGGGGATGAGATGGCATCAGGTGGTACCGGAGGTCCACCACTTTGCCAGATTGGACAGGGCCCCCGATATTTTGGTCCTGCACGTGGGCGGAAACGATTTAGTGGTTCGGCCCATGCGACAGGTCATAAAAGATGTGCAGTGGGACTTTCTCAGGCTCCAGTCGTCCTTTCCAGGCATGATCATAGTATGGTCCGACATAGTGGCCCGCATGACCTGGAGAGGGGCACGGTCTTGGGAAAGGCTCAATAAAACGAGGATTAAAGTGAACAAGGAGGTGGGGAGGTTCATTGCCCGTAATGGGGGAGTGGTGGTACGGCATTGGGAATTGGAAAGCGATACATGGATGTACTTGAGGGGGGATGGGGTACACCTGAACCCCGTTGGCATCGACCTTTGGGCCCTAGGTTTGGAAGATGGTATACGGAGGGCATTGTTGGCGTGGCTGCGGGCTCAAGTGTGAGGTTTCCCACTTGTGCCGCGGTGGCGTTGGGTCCTTGGCGACATTCAGGCTAAAAATGTTGGACACATGACAGTTATGGAGTCCTTTCCCATTGGCTGGTGTTAGTCCGGCCTTATGGGTAATGAGTTATGGGGGTCCGCGGTCAGTTAGCGTGTCCCCGAGGCAAGTTTGCGGCTGGGGCAGATGCTACGTTAAAGGGGCTGCAGGCTCAATAAGAAAATGGGGTCGTCAGGGACCAGCAACCATTAGCTTGGATAGATCTGGAGAATTAAAATAGTTAAAATGGTTAAAACTATGGAAATAGAGTTTATATGTTTTTTGGTTTGTTAATAAAAGGCCGTCAAGGCCATTTTCATCCAAGCAGGTGTCATGGTCATTATTTATAGTAATGTAAGTTATGTACATGTTTTGTTAAGGGTAGTAAGTTATCTGGCTGCCCTAGTCAAGACATGTACGGAGCAGCAGTGCAATGGAGGCGAAGTACAAACATGACAGGGTGCAAGGAACAGAGAGATGAAATGGTTAAAGATAGGAGGGGTAAAAGATTTTGTTCTGCACTTACCAGATTGGTTGGTGGGGAGCAAAGGGGGGGAGGAGTAGATCCCTCGTGGCAATTAGCAAGTAGGTAGTCACATGCAGTCTGGGCAGCAAGGTGAAAGGACGTTCCCGCCCGCCCGCCCTGAGAGAATCGGTCAGAGGATGGTCGACTAAAGAATGCAGTTACGGTTGGGTCCTTGGCGACGATTAGGTATGGTGTAGTGTTACAAGAATAAAATTAAAAGGGTGTGGCTAAAAATGTTGGACACATGACAGTTATGGAGTCCTTTCCCATTGGCTGGTGTTAGTCCGGCCTTATGGGTAATGAGTTATGGGGGTCCGCGGTCAGTTAGCGTGTCCCCGAGGCAAGTTTGCGGCTGGGGCAGATGCTACGTTAAAGGGGCTGCAGGCTCAATAAGAAAATGGGGTCGTCAGGGACCAGCAACCATTAGCTTGGATAGATCTGGAGAATTAAAATAGTTAAAATGGTTAAAACTATGGAAATAGAGTTTATATGTTTTTTGGTTTGTTAATAAAAGGCCGTGAAGGCCATTTTCATCCAAGCAGGTGTCATGGTCATTATTTATAGTAATGTAAGTTATGTACATGTTTTGTTAAGGGTAGTAAGTTATCTGGCTGCCCTAGTCATGGTTTCTGCCACCTGCTTGTACATCCTGTATACTTGCAGTGGCTTGGGAGTGGAAAAATGGTGTCTCTTTGATACTTGTGCAGCCAGAAAGGTAGGTATAAACATAAAAGCCTGGCTTCTATGTTCACATAAGACAGCTTGTCTCCCAGCAGCCCCCACTGAGTGAAGGGTGGTGACAAGGTAAATCCAGATGCCACTGAGTACGGTGTGGTGATAGGCAGAAGGGGAGCCTCAGGGGGTAGGCGCACCTTCTGTGATCCTGGTGCTAGATGCTGACGCCCCCGCTGGATGATCTCGCTGCAGAGAGGCAACGCCACCTATAGTTTGCGAGGAGTTGCTAAAGCTGTCTGGGTGGTTCAGATTAATACAGTAGCAATGGTAAGACATGTAAAGAAAATTGAAGAAAACAGCTGAACGGCCGCACTCTGAATAACACCTTTTATTTGTGGCAAAACAGTGTAGAAGATCCAAAATCTCTTACATCATGGTAATGAAAGGTGTACACCATTGCAGAGCCTGCACCTTAAGTTGTGAGTGGGGAGGGCGGTTATTAGAGACACCAACATGCTTGGAGCGGCATTGTTACCTCATATTTAATACATGTAAAGGGTGGTGGAGCTTTTAAGGGGATGGGGAGAAAAGGAGGGCAGTGGAGGAAGGAGTTGGATGCGGGATGTGGATGTAGAGGAAAGGAGTGGTGGAAGAGAGCTAAACTCTACACTCTGAATGTAGCGCACCCTGTAACTGTGCAATCTGTGTGTAGCGCACACCTTGAACTCGACACTCTGTATGTAACGCACCCCTGAATTCTGCACTCTGTATGTAGAGCACCCGTTAACTCTGCACTCTGTGGTGCTGCGGGGGTTAATAGATATCACAGACCTGTGACAAGATCTCATCAAGTGTGCCTGACTATGCCTGCCATTTCCACCTACCTCCTCCAGTCTTAGAAGCTGTACTATATCTTCTATTAATGAAAAGCACTTTATAAATTGGGGATAGGTGGATGATTAAAAGGTCCATTTATAGATTGTGTTTTATTCATGAAAGCTAAAGTGGGACTTTTATGAATGGAATAGGTGGATAGAAAGAGTGGGCATGGTTGGGCACTCTCGATGAACGCCTGTCAAAGCTCCATCAGCTCCAATAAACCCTGCTGCACTGGAAGATTACGATATCATGGTTAAAAGTTAATTGTACTGAAACTAGTGCTGGGGATGTTATTTATTTGGCTGACACCAATGTTGGGGGCTATTAGTGTGTCCACTTACACCAGTGTTGGGGGCTCTTTTTGCGTTCACTGACACCAGTGCTGGGGGCTGTTATCACTGACACCAGTGTTGGGGGTTATTATTGCGTTCGCTGACATCAATGCTGGAAGTTTAGTATTGCATCCACTGATTCAGTGCTTGGGGTTAGAGATGGCCTTGCGGTTCGCCCGGCGGTCGGTTCGCGGCGAACTTTGCTCAAACCGGCGGACATATGGCGCTGTTCGCGGCTGCCATATTCTTTTACATTGTGAAGAACTTTGACCCATGACACATCCATCATGGGGTACAGGACAGCCAATTGAGACATTTCAACACATGGACATACCCCCTACCTTATAAATAGAACTGATCTGGCTGCCATTTTACATTCTTTCTTTTGTCAGTGTAGGGAGAGAGTTTGCTGTTTGGAACAGGGACAGTCTGTAATCACTAGCTATTAGGTCCACAAAAGTCATTTTAAGGACTGGTATAGGTGTACAGTATATAGGGGTGTAATATACTTATAATATACTTTCAAATATAGAAAGCATATTATAGTTCATTTCTATTGTGCAGCAATTTGTGACTGCAGTGCTGAGCGATTCTGCAGCTGTCTTTTCTCAGTGTAGGGAGAGAGTTTGCTGATTGGAGCAGGGACAGTCTGTAATCACTAGCTATTAGGTCCACAAAAGTCCTTTTAAGGACTGGTATAGGTGTACAGTATATAGGGGTGTAATACACTTATAATATACTTTCAAGCTCTTTTGCAGCTCTTTTGTCAGTGTAGGGAGTGGTTGCTGTGTGTCGCAGGGACAGACTGTAGTGACACAAATCGCTAATGAATATAGGTCCACAAAAGTCCTTTTAAGGACTGGTATAGGTGTACTATTTGGTGTGCAGTATATAGGGGTGTAATACACGTATAAAAAACTCTCAAATATAGAAAGCATAGTATAGTGCATTTCTACTGTGCAGCATTGTGACTGCTGAGCGGTTCTGCAGTGATATTACAAAGAGTGACAAACGCAATTAGAAAAAAGTATTATAACTGGTGTGATAGACCAGTGGCCGACAGATTGAAGCGGGGCGTTATATACCTTCTTCCACATATACTGCACTTCTCTAGAGACTTTTGTCACAGGGTCATTTAAAAAATGACAGGCAGAGGAAGAGGCAGGCTCTTTCGCAGGGGTGGTAGGGGTAGGGCAGGAGCACCAGGCTTGAGCCAAAGTGGGAAGTTGCAGAAGGTGCGTTCGATTACGTCAAAGGACGCACCAGACTTGGTTGAGTGGCTCACTCAGCCTTACTCTTCTGCACCCTCCTCATCCTCTCTATCTGCACCCTCTTCACTCTCTGCTGTGTGCACCCCCAAAGACACTACCACCAACACCACCACCACCATATACCCTCCGCTTGAGTCACAGGAATTATTTTCTGATCCATCACAAGACATTTCCGATGCGCAGCCATTCTTGGCATTAGATCAGGAAGAGTAGGTAGCAACAACCGCCACTCAGCAGTCTGACGACAGTACCCAGATCAGCCCAAGGAGGTTGGTCCCCGCTGTTGCTGCCTACTCCGAGATCTCTAATTATAGTGGTGGGGAAGGTGACGTTGATGATGACGTGTCTAGGGACGTCACATGGGTGCCCACAAGAGAGGAAGAGGAGGGGAGTTGAGAGGGAGAGATGGACCAGCAGATAGGGAGGAGAAGCAGGCGGAACTTACATTGCACAGGAGGGACAAACCAGACTGCTAATGTATCAGGAGCGAGCCATCAACCATGTACGGTCACATCTGGCGCTCCCAGGACGCCGGCACATGGCTCCGCAGTGTGGTATTTTTTTAACGTGTCCGCTGCTGACAATAGTGTTGCCATCTGCAGCCTTTGCAGTCAACGCATAAATCGCAGTAAGCCCAACACTCACCTAGGGATGACCGCCTTAAGAAGGCACATGAACTGCCATCACAGAGCCCAGTGGGAGCAACGCCATCAGAACCCACAAAGCCACACTCCAGGCCCTCACCGTCCAGCCTCTTCTACTTCTCCTCAGAATTGTCCTCCACTCCAGCTTCCTTTATGCCGTCCTCACATTTTTCTGAAAAAAGGCAGGCTTCCGTGGGCCAAATGTTCGAGCGTAAAAAAATGATGACGCCGGATAACCCTCTTGCCCAACGATTGACCGCTGGCTTGTCAGAACTGATAGCCCGCCAACTACTGCCATATAAACTGGTGGAATCGGAGGCCTTTCAAAAATTTGTGGCCATTGGAACACCACAATGGAAGGTCCCAGGAAGGAAGAATTTCTCACAGAAGGGCATCCCAGAGCTATATGGACATGTTCAGCGGCAAGTGAATGTATCTCTGGCACACAGTGTCAGTGCCAAGATACAGTGGTGTGAAAAAGTGTTTGCCCCCTTCCTCATTTCCTGTTCCTTTGCATGTTTGTCACACTTAAGTGTTTCGGAACATCAAACCAATTTAAACAATAGTCAAGGACAACACAAGTAAACACAAAATGCAATTTGTAAATGAAGGTGTTTATTATTAAAGGTGAAAAAAAATCCAAACCATCATGGCCCTGTGTGAAAAAGTGATTGCCCCCCTTGTTAAAACATACTATAACTGTGGTTGTCCATACCTGAGTTCAATTTCTCTAGCCACACACAGGCCTGATTATTGCCACACCTGTTCACAATCAAGGCATCACTTAAATAGGAGCTGCTTGACACAGTAAGGTCCACCAGAAGATCCTTAAAAGCTACACATCATGCCGAGACCCAAAGAAATTCAGGAACAATTGAGAAAGAAAGTAATTGAGATCTATCAGTCTGGAAAGGGTTATAAAGCCATTTCCAAAGCTTTGGGAATCCAGCGAACCACAGTGAGAGCCATTATCCACAAATGGCGAAGACATGGAACAGTGGTGAACCTTCCCAGGAGTGGCCGGCCGCCCAAAATTACCCCAAGAGCGCAGCGACGACTCATCCAAGAGGTCACAAAAGACCCCACAACAACGTCCAAGGAACTGCAGGCCTCACTTGCCTCAGTTAAGGTCAGCGTTCATGCCTCCACCATCAGGAAAAGACTGGGCAAAAATGGCCTGCATGGCAGAGTTCCAAGGAGAAAACCACTGCTGAGCAAAAAGAACATCAAAGCTCGTCTCAATTTCTCCACAACACATCTTGATGATCCCCAAGACTTTTGGGACAACATTCTGTGGACCGATGAGACAAAAGTGGAACTCTTTGGAAGGTGTGTGTCCAAGTATATCTGGCGTAGAAGGAACACTGCATTTCAGAAAAAGAACATTATACCAACAGTAAAATATGGTGGTGGTAGTGTGATGGTCTGGGGCTGTTTTGCTGCTTCAGGACCTGGAAGACTTGCCGTGATAAAAGGAACTATGAATTCTGCTGTCTACCAAGAGATCCTGAAGGAGAATGTCCGACCATCTGTTCGTGTACTCAAGCTGAAACGAACTTGGGTTCTGCAGCAGGACAATGATCCTAAACACACCAGCAAGTCCACCACCGAATGGCTGAAGAAAAACAAAATGAAGACTTTGGAGTGGCCTAGCCAAAGTCCTGACCTGAATCCTATTGAGATGTTGTGGTATGACCTTAAAAAGGCCGTTCATGCTCGAAAACCCTCTAATGTAACTGAATTAGGACAATTCTGCAAAGATGAGTGGGCCAAAATTCCTCCAGGACGCTGTAAAAGCCTCATTGCACGTTATCGCAAACGCTTGGTTGCAGTTGTTGCTGCTAAGGGTGGCCCAACCAGTTATTAGGTTTAGGGGGCAATCACTTTTTCACACAGGGCCATGATGGTTTGGATTTTTTTTCACCTTTAATAATAAACACCTTCATTTACAAATTGCATTTTGTGTTTACTTGTGTTGTCCTTGACTATTGTTTAAATTGGTTTGATGTTCCGAAACACTTAAGTGTGACAAACATGCAAAGGAACAGGAAATGAGGAAGGGGGCAAACACTTTTTCACACCACTGTACATCTGACCACAGACATGTGGTCTAGCAAACACGGGCAGGGAAGGTATATAACTTTTACTGCCCACTTTTACTGCATATAACCCGTGGCACCCATGTAGATTTGGTTTTACCGCCACGGATTGCATGCAGGCCTGCCTCTTCTTCTCCTCCTCCTACTCCATCCTCCCTCTCCTCCTTGGCTGACTCCTCCTTTTCCGCTGCTACCGTCTCTTCCGCTGCTCCGCCCAAGATCCCCAGAACCTATTCGACATGCCAGGTGAGACGTTGCCATGCTGTGCTGCGTCTGTTGTGCCTGGAAGCCAAGAGCCCCACTGGCCCTGCACTCCTTTCAGCTTTGCGTTCACAGGCAGATCAGTGGCTAACACCGCTCAATTTGACAGTTGGTAAAGTGGTGTGCAACAATGGTGCCAATCTGCTGAGCTAGTTGAAACAGGGCAAAATTACACATGTGCCATGCATGGCACACGTCTTAAACTTGGTCGTGCAGCGATTCATTGTCAAATACCCTGGGGTCCAGGACATCTTGCGGCAGGCAAGGAAAATCTCGGCCCATTTCAGAAGATCTTACACAGCCATGGCTTGCCTTGCTGAAATTCAGCGGCGACACAATCTGCCGGTCAGACGTCTTATTTGTGATTGCCCGATGCAATGGAACTCAACCTTGTATATGATCGATAGGCTGCTCCAGCAGAAACGTGCAGTTAACGACTACCTGTACGAACTCTGCGGCAGAACAGGTTCTGGGGAGCTTGGTTTTTTTTCACCGTGCCAGTGGCTGCTCGCATGCGACGCATGCAGACTTCTGCGGCCATTTGATGAGATCACCAAACTGGTCAGTCACAGCCATGGCGCCATCAGTGACATCGTACCTTGCGCCTTCTTTATGGAGCGTGCATTGCGTTGTGTCATTGATCAAGCCGTCGAGGAGCAGGAGCAGGAAGATGAGGAAGTCACAATGCTGGATGAATTCCCAGGGGGGCTTCTCTGTCTGAGACAAGTCAACAACAGGAGTCTGAAGAGGAGTCAGAGGAGGATGGTGCCAGGGCAGATGAGATGGAGCAAGAAGAGCATGCTATAAACCTTTCTGGGATCCCTGTTGTTGTCCGTGGATGGGGGGAGGAGAACAAGGAGGACGACATTATCCTGGATGATGAGCAGGAGCCAGGCCACCACACCGCTTCCAGTTTAGTGCAAATGGGGGTCTTAATGCTCCAGTGTTTTAAGAGGGACCCCCGTATAAAAAGAAAAAAGGTCAAGGACCAGTACTGGGTGGCAACGTACTTAGACCCCCGGTACACACAAAAAATGGCGTAAATGTTACCACCATCACAGAGGGCTGTCAGAATGGAGCACTTCCAGGCCTTGCTTAGAGAAATGCTGCATTCTGCTTTTGCATGCGCTGGCAGAGGAATTTCCACTCCCAGAGAAAGAGTTGTGGGTACCAATCCAACAGCGCCTGCAAGAAGAGGGCGGTTTGAAGATGTGTTGGTCACTTCTGATATGAGATCATTCTTTCAGCCGACCCATCGACGGGTGTCATCCGGATCCAGCATCAGGGAACACCTAGACTGACAGGTGTCCGACTACATCAGGTTAACGGCCGTTGTGGATGCTCTGAGAAGTGATGAACCCCTGGACTACTGGGTGGGCAGGCTTGACCTCTGGCCAGAGCTTGCACAATTTGCAATGGAACTGTTGGCTTGCCCCTCGTCCAGTGTCCTGTCCAAAAGGACGTTCAGCGCAGCAGGGGGGATCGTGACCGATAAGCGCACTCGCCTAGCTCACGACAGTGTTGACTACCTCACATTTATAAAAATGAATGAGGCATGGATCTCGGAGGAATTCAACACATGTGACCAGTAGACCATGTATATGCATAACTGTATAAACGATTTATATAATCTAGCACACAGACCTTTTTTCTACCTTTGGCTCACTTGTAGAAAAAAAGCACACCGTACTATATGACCGTACCCTCCTGTTTGAAGAGGTTGAGCGGTGTCATATTTTTGGGTCCCGCAGCGAGTTGCTGGTGTCCGTGCTCTCTATCTCGGTGCTGGTGTCAGTGCTCTCTATCTCAGTGCTGGTGTCAGTGCTCTCTATCGCGGTGCTGGTGTCAGTGTTCTATCTCGATGCTGGTGTCAGTGTTCTATCTCAGTGCTGGTGTCAGTGATGGAGATAGCAGTGGAGAAGCCAATCAGCAGGCAGTGCCAGCACCATGGCTGAGGATCAGCACTGGACTGGCACCTCCGGACCACCGCAGTGGAGCCCTGCATAGGTGGGGGTAAGGGCTGGGCAGAGGGAGGGGTCAGGGGCTCAAGCACAGGTTGGAACACTGGGACACTGGCACAGGACTGCGCTGCCCTGACTGTGGCACTGATCCTCTCCTGCACCCCCTTCATAGCCTGGCCTGACCTTGCCTCTCCTCCATGGCCTTCATGCGCTCCTGAATTGACAAAATTTCACAGATAAAAAAATAATGCTTCTTGTTGTCGAAGAGAATACTTCTGGTATGTCAGTGTCCATGTTGTGCGACTACGTGTGCACAGTTAGTAAGTATTTTGTGGCTGCAAATATGACCTGGAGTTTTTTTATGTTTTTTAATGTTCGCCTGCCATTAAAATGAATGAAAAAAATGAATAAACATTTGGGCACGTTTGTGCGATCGCGTTCGCGAACCGTCCCGTCAGAAGTTCGTCCATCACTACTTGGGGTTATTATTGCGTCCACTGACACCAATGCTGGGGCTTATTATTGCCTCCACTGACAAAAATGCTGGGGTTATTATTGGGTCCACTGACACCAGTGCTGGGGGTTATTAGTGCGCTGACACCTATTCTGGGGATTATTATTGTGTCCACTGACAACATTGCTAGATGTTAATTATTTAAGATAAAAGGGTGACTAGTGCGCTCAACCTGGATATATAAAATAAGTGGAAAGCAGCCAACATATGAGTGATCTCACACTATAATAGAAATATGTTAAATGGGGGTATGTGGCGCTAACCACTAGATAAATGGTCTCTGATAAACGTAATTTCCAAAAGATGGGTAACCTTCAAGTAGCATAAAATCAGCTTTAAAAGATGATGATATAAAAACAGCATAAAAACATGTAATATGTAATTATAACTTCTTATTCTATAACTCAATGACGATAAAAAGATGTGGGTAAATAAATATGTGCATTCAAAGTGACAAATAAAGAGTGATGTAGATAAAGATCTTCAAAATTGTAAAAACTTCAAAAAATGTGATAAAAAGTCTTCAATAAACGATATTGAATAATAATAATAATACGGAAATTTCCTTCTGTAAACCAATAAAGGAAAATAAAGTGCACTGTGCAACGTGCAAAGATGTGAAACGTGAAACCAATCACTATAAATGAGTTCAGAAATGTCTAGGTGCATATGCACCTATAAAAGATCCAAACAGTGCAACTATATGACTATACAAAGATGCTCTCAAAAATAATAGAAAAGAAATCCAGTATGTGAACTCAATCACTGAAAAAGATCCTCAATGAACAGCAAACAATATAAGCAAAAAATGGTGAACTACAAGTCCCAGCTTGTTGTGCAAATCACAAAAAAAGTGAAAGGGTAAAAATACCCACACAGTACGTGTTTAAAATAATGACAATTCTTCTTGATATGTGCAAAAAAGCAATTCCAAATAACTCTGTGTATCAAAGTTCAGTGTTGATCCATGCAATTGGAAAAAAGTGCTCCGTGCTTTTTTCAGGGGTGCACCCTACTATTTCCCCCAGCCTCTCATCTCTAGTTCAGGCCCCTACAGGCCTAGTAGAGCAGATAGCCTTTGGATGGTAATCCTGGTTGGACACTCTTGTGCATATAAAGCCTTCCTATAGGTTCCTATGGGCTCTCATGCATCAAACTCTGGTCCCCATATCCAACGGCGCTCCAATTGGGGTAAAGGGTAAAAGGCACTCCCAGCTCAAAGGTGTCATACAGGGGTAAAAGGATAGAAAAGCGCTCCAATGTGTGATATCATTAACCACTTCAGCCCCGGACCATTTGGCAGCCAAAGGACCAGAGGTCTTTTTTCAATTTCGCACTGCACTACTTTAACTGGTAATTGCGCGGTCATGCAATTTTGTAACCAAACGAAATTTGCGTCCTTTTCTTCCCACAAATAGAGCTTTCTTTTGATGGTATTTGATTGCCTCTGTGATTTTTATTTTTTGAGATATAAACGGAAAAAGAGCGAAAATTTTGAAAAAAAAAGAGATTTTCTACTTTTTGTTATAAAAAAAATCTAATAAACTCAATTTTAGTCAAACATTTGGGCCAAAATGTATTCAGCCACATGTCTTTAGTAAAAAAAATGCCAATAAGCGTATATTTATTGGTTTGCGCAAAAGTTATAGCGTCTACAAACTAGAGTACATTTTCTGGAATTTACACCGCTTTTAATTTATGACTGCCTATTTCATTTCTTGAGGTGCTAAAATGGCAGAGAAGTACAAAACCCCCCCAAATGACCCCATTTTGGAAAGTAGACACCCCAAGCTATTTGCTGAGAGGCATGTTGAGCCCATTGAATATTTTTTTTTTTTAGTCCCAAGTGATTGAATAAAGACAAAAATAAAAAAGATTTTTTTTTTTTTTCAAAAAGTTGTCACTAAATGATATATTGCTCACACATGCCATAGTTATATGTGGAATTGCACCCCAAAATACATTTTGCTGCTTCTCCTGAGTATGGGGATACCACATGTGTGGGACTTTTTGGGAGCCTAGCCGCGTACGGGGCCCCGAAACCCAAGCACCGCCTTCAGGATTTCTAAGGGTGCAAATTTTTGATTTCACTCCTCACTACCTATCACCGTTTCGAAGGCCATAAAATGCCAAAATAGCACAAAACCCCCCCCAAATGACCCCATTTTGGAAAGTAGACACCCCAAGCTATTTGTTGAGAGGCATGGTGAGTATTTTACAGCTCTCATTTGTTTTTGAAAATGAAGAAAGTAAAGAAAAAAAAAAATTTTTTTTCTTTTTTTCAATTTTCAAAACTTTGTGACAAAAAGCGACATCTGCAAAATACTCACAATACCTCTCAGCAAATAGCTTGGGGTGTCTACTTTCCAAAATGGGGTCATTTTGGGGGGTTTTATGCCATCTGGGCATTCCATGGCCTCCGAAACTGTGATTGGCAGTGAGAAGTGAAATAAAAAAATTACACCCTTAGAAAGCCTGAAGGCGGTGATTGGTTTTTGGGGTTCCGTACGCAGCTAGGCTCCCAAAAAGTCCCACACATGTGGTATCCCCGTACTCAGGAGAAGCAACAGAATGTATTTTGGGGTGTATTTCCACATATGCCCATGACATGTTTGAGCAATATATCATTTAGTGACAACTTTTTGTAAAAAAAATATATATATTTTTTTTTTTTTTCATTATTCAATCTCTTGGGACAAAAAAAAAAAATATTTAATGGGCTCAACATTGCTCTCATCAAATAGCTTGGGGTGTCTACTTTCCAAAATGGGGTCATTTGGGGGGGGTTTGAACTGTCCTGGCATTTTATGCACAACATTTAGAAGCCTATGTCACACGTCACCCACTCTTCTAACCACTTGTAGACAAAGCCCTTTCTGACACTTTTTGTTTACATGAAAACATATTTTTTTTTTGCAAGAAAATTACGTTGAACCCCCAAACACTATATATATTGTTAAAGCAAAGGCCCTACAGATTAAAATGGTGGGTGTTGCATTTTTTTTTTCCACACAGTATTTGCGCAGCGATTTTTCAAACGCATTTTTTGTGGAAAAAATACACTTTTTTTTATTTTAATGCACTAAAACACACTATATTGCTCAAATTTTTGATGAAATAAAAAATATGATCTTAGGCCGAGTACATGGATACCAAACACGACATGCTTTAAAATTGCGCACAAACACGCAGTGGCGACAAACTACATACATTTTTAAAAGCCTTTAAAAGCCTTTACATGATACCACATTAGATTCACGGAGGAGGTCTACTGCTAAAATTACTGCCCTCGATCTGACCTTCGCGGTGATACCTCACATGCATGGTGCAATTGCTGTTTACATATGACGCCAGACCAACGCTTGTGTACGCCTTTGCGCAAGAGAAGGGGGGGCAGGGGTGCTTTTTTTTTTTTTTTTTTGTTTTTTTTTTATTTATTTAGCTTTTTTATTTTATTTTTAAACTGTTCCTTCCATTTTTTTTCTTTGTTATGATTTTTATTGTTATCTCAGGGAATGTAAATATCCCCTATGATAGCAATAGGCAGTGACAGGTACTCTTTTTTTGAAAAAATTGGGGTCTATTAGACCCTAGATCTTTCCTCTGCCCTCAAAGCATCTGACCACACCAAGATTGGTGTGATAAAAATGCTTTCCCAATTTCCCAATGGCGCGGTTTATATCCGGGAGGGGGGACATTCCCTCCCACTGCTTGTAAAAGCAGTCTAGAGGCTAATTACCCGCTAGAATTGCTTTTACATGAAAGCCGATCACTGGCTGAAAAGAATGATACCAAGATGATACCTAAACCTGCAGGCATCATTCTGGTATAACCATTCAAAGTCCAGCAACATACTGGACATATATTGTAATCTTTTTTTTTTTCATGCAGCCTCTTGGCTGAACGAAAAAAAGAGATTGATTGGTGGGTATGCCCACCATTAGAATACCTCCCTTCATCCACCCACTTCTAATGATGGGCATACATGCACCATTTATATATGCCGATGCATGGGGGCATCCTCCCGCAAAAGTTATGCCGTGTACACACGGTCGGAATTTCGACCGTATGTACGTGGCATTAGGAGCCAATCGCTCCTCCCCCCCCTGCTGCCCCCATGCTTCGGCATATATGCTCTTTTTTTTTAACTGTGGTGGTGAAATCACCTCCTACAGCGTTGGAGTCGCGGCTTTATGTATCGTGGGAGCAAACGCTGTTGCTGTCAAGATAAATAAATCCGCGTTGCAACTGAATGGCGCACCTGAAAACAAAAAAATGCTCAACACTAAAACACAGTAAACAAAATTACATACCTGAAAAGCAAGCATGATAAAACATGATAAAACATAATAAAACATTGCAGAATAGAATGGAGTAAAAAAAAGAGCAACAATAGAGAGAGAATAGAGTGAGAGAGAGAACAATAAAACGACAACTATTTTATTTTTTTTTATTTTTTTGAGATTCACAGGTAAAAAAGCTCCTGACTGAAGCGACTGAATCAAAACGCTACCACAAAAAAACTGTTAGCGATCGCAGGGATCAGGCCTGACTCTGCGAACGCTGCAGTTATGTGTGCTTAGTGTTTTGTAAGTGACAGTGATCGATCGATACTGCACTTGGGTGGGCTGGGCTGGGCGGAGGGGGAAAACGCAGGTGCTAGCAGGTATCTGGGCTGATCCCGCTAACAATGCGTTTTTTTTTTGGAACCCTAAACTGCTGGGACGCTAGTATAGATCTGATCAGATCAGATATCGATCTGTTCAGATACTGTGCCACTAAGGGAGGTGTATGCTTTGCGCGTGGGTGTTTGCGGTACTGGCACTAACCTGGGGCGACGCAGACCTTATTTGACCCTAAAACCTAATTGATATCACCCGCCGGGCGATCAGGGGGTTAAACCGTTATTGGGTAATAAATGGCGGGTGCCCTGACAGTATAAAAAACAAGCTAACTAACCAGCGTCACCCGTAACAGTAATACAAAAAAAAACTGGTTACCTAGCGACACTAATGCAGCGATCAGAAAAACGATCGCTTAGTGACACTGGCAAAAGGGGGTGAAAGGGTTAACTAGGGGCAATCAGGGGGTTAAACCTTTATTAGGTAATATATGGGGGTACCTGACGCTATATAAAAACCTGACGGGGAACCTAAATAACGAAATAACTAACTGGCTAACCAGCGTCACCAGTGACAGTTATACAGTGATCACTGGTGAAAGGGTTAACTCTAGGGGCAATCAGGGGGTTAAAACCTTTATTTAGGTTGTAATATGGGGGTACCTGACCTATAAACCTATTTATGAACCTATATAAACATGGCGGTTACCTAAAAAAAAAAAATGGTTACCTAGCGACACTAATGCAGCGATCAGAAAAACGATCGCTTAGTGACACTGGCAAAAGGGGGTGAAAGGGTTAACTAGGGGCAATCAGGGGGTTAAAACCTTTATTAGGTAATATATGGGGGTACCTGACGCTATATAAAAACCTGACGGGGAACCTAAATAACAAAATAACTAACTGGCTAACCAGCGTCACCAGTGACAGTTATACAGTGATCACTGGTGAAAGGGTTAACTCTAGGGGCAATCAGGGGGTTAAAACCTTTATTTAGGTTGTAATATGGGGGTACCTGACCTATAAACCTATTTATGAACCTATATAAACATGGCGGTTACCTAAAAAAAAAAATGGTTACCTAGCGACAGCAGTGACACTAATAAAGCGATCAGAAAAAACGATCGCTTAGTGACACTGGCAAAAGGGGGTGAAAGGGTTACCTGGGGGGCAATCAAGGGGTTAAACCTTTATTAGGGGGGGGTAGGGGGCTACCTTGGACCTAAAACTAACTGCCCTGACAGTTATTACAGTCACACTGACACTAAATGCAGTGATCAGTAAATAAATGATCACTGCAATTAGTGACACTGTGACTGGGGGGGGAGGGGGTGATCTGGGGGGTGATCAGGGGGTGACAGGGGGGTGGAATATGTGCCTAACTGTACTGGTGTCAGTGTAGTGTTGTGCACTAACCTGTACATGTTCGCCGCTCGGCGTCTCCGGTCACATAGACCGGCGCACCGAGCGTGACATCACTTCCGCCTTCCTGTCTATACAATAGACAGGAAGGGGAAGTTTCTCATTGGCCAGGAGCGATCGCGAGGGGGTGGCCAGAAACCACTGGCCGTCCCCTCGTCCCGGATCGCTCCTGAAGCGATCCCGACCGTCCCCGCCGGCGGAGGGGGGTCCGATCGGACCCCCCAACCGCCGGAAGAATGTCACGTACAGGTACGTGATTCTGCCTGTACGTGCCATTCTGCCGACGTAAATATACAGGGGGCGGTCGGGAAGTGGTTAAAAACTATTTTATTGATAAAAATATCCACTCACATATAAGTTTGGTGAAAACCGCATACAGATGAAGGAACTTCCGGTCTCGGCCGAAAACCGGAAGTAAACAATAGGCACCTGACTTCCTCCCTCACGCGTATCGTCACCGATCACGTGACTTTGTCAAAGGGTATCTTTTGACAAATACCCTTTGACAAAGTCACGTGATGCATATGCACCTAGACTTTTCTGCACTCATTTATAGTGATTGGTTTCACGTTTCACATCTTTGCACGTTGCACAGTGCACTTTATTTTCCTTCATTGGTTTACAGAAGGAAATTTCCGTATTATTATTATTATCCAATATCGTTTATTGAAGACTTTTTATCACATTTTTTGAAGTTTTTACTTTTATCACAATTTTGAAGATCTTTATCTACATCACTCTTTATTTGTCACTTTGAATGCACATATTATTTTACCCACATCTTTTTATCGTCATTGAGTTATAGAATAAGAAGTTGTTATTACATATTACATGTTTTTATGCTATTTTTATATCATCATCTTTTGTTTAAATTATTTTTATTAAATTATTGTGAACATACATACAAGTTCTTCCATATCATTTCCAATACATGAATATAAAACATTCAAATAAAATGCATACACAATTACAAATACGAAAACAATAACAGAGAAAGGAAAAAAAAAAAAATTTTTTTTTGGATCTATCCCTCTCCATTGGCCAAATTTCTGAAAAAATTATAGTCAAAGCATTTTCTTATACTTTCCCCTTTCCTCTCTACCTATCTCCTTGTTTCCTGTTAAGTGTGGAGGCGAGGATACTGCGCCCTTAGCTCCCCGTCCCCTCTCTGCAACCCCCCCCCAAAAAAAATAAAAAAAAAATATAACCCCTCCTCACTTCCCTCCTCTCCGCCCTCCCCTTCCTCTTTAAATTTATAATGTGTTTTTATATACAACCCCCCCCCCCCCACATTATAATTTCCTCCCCGTGTAGTGCCTACCCCCATCCTCACTTTAATCTATATTGTTTATTTAATAAACACACCCCCCACTCCTATATTTTCAAATAAGTAATATCTCTTTTATGTATATGTTTATACACGCACACGTGCGCACCTACTGGTGAATCTGTGATCCTCCCTTACCCCTTTCTTTATTTATGAGGTGGAGAGAATCTTATCTCAGCCATCACTACATATCCCTAATAATGTGCCTCTTCATGAGGAGCATAGAGAAGGGGAGAAGAAAAAAAAAAAAAAAAAGGAGAAAAAAAAGGAGAAAAAAAAATATTTAAAATTGAAATATATATATATATAAAAAAAAAAAGAGAAAAAAAAAAAAAAAAAAGGAAGGGAGAAGGAAAAGAAGTGGGAAGGGAAGGGACCGGGCACAGGACCCTAACCTCCACCCTCAATTCCCATATAACTCCTGTAAACCTGAGATTGTTTAAATTCTGACCATCCTTTCCAAATACTAGCAAATCTTGCTTCAGAGTCATTTTGCGAGTGGATTACTTCCTCCATAAGCCACTCCTTTATTTTCGGGGCCTTCTTAGACCCCCAATGTTTGGGGATCAGTGCCTTTGCTGCATTCAGCAAAAAAGGAGTAATTGCTGTTCTATATTTCTTCCTTGTGGAATTTATCGCATGAAACAGACATTGCCACGGATCCCGCCCAATTTCATTTCCACTAATTTTTTGGATTAAATCTATTATTTCCATCCAATATGGTTGAATCAAATGGCACTGCCACCATATGTGAGCATGTGTCCCGACCTCCCCACATTCCCTCCAACATAAAGGAGAAATGTGAGGGTTCATTTTATGTATTTTTAATGGCACGTAGTACCATTTGACCAATAGTTTATAGTTCATTTCTTTTATCCGCATGTCCTTTGAGGTGGAGTGGACATAGTCTAAAACCTTATTTTTAATTTCTTCGGGTAGTGCCTGATTCAGTTCCATTTCCCAACTCCCGAAAGGGCATGCGGCTCCATCCTCCATAGGGAATATCAATCTCCTATATATATTTGAGATCCCCTGTCTATTTATTCCCCCTTGATCAATTAATTTTTCCCATGAGTTTAACCTAGAAGCATCGCGGAGAGGTTTTGGAAGAGAATCCACAAAATGTTGGAACTGTCTTTATCTCCACACATGCCATGGAGTTGTACCATACCTCTCTCGCAGTTCCGTTAATGAGCACAAAGCATTCACCTTCAAGACATCCTTAAGCCTCAGCTGGTCTGATAGAGTCCATTTTAGATATTGGTTATTATCTTTCCCTGGCGGGAAAAAGTTATTCCCAGTCAAGGGGGTCAGGGGACTATTATACTGCCATGAAATGCTATTAAGTAATTTATCCCATACTCTAAATGTTTCCATAGTGATTGGTGCTATTTCTCCCGAGAGCCCCCTGTATTGCTTTGGAATCCAAATAATCTGACCCAGGGCAACTTTACTCACACTTTCTTCTAAGGACACCCACTTTTTGTACGGTGAGCCATGGACATGAATCCTCCGTAACACTGCCGCCTCATGATATTTTCCCAGTTCTGGAAGGAACACTCCCCCCTTCTCTCTTGGTCTACTCATTGTTTTATAAGCGATACGGTTGGCTCGGTTATTCCATATAAATTTCAACAAAATCAATCTAATGCCGCGTACACACGAAGGGACTATCCCGCGGGATTATCCACTGGACTCAAGTCCAGCGGACAATCCCCTCGTGTGTGGGCGTTGGCAGACTTTTTTTCCCAAAAGTCCGGCGGACTAAAGTTTTAAGTTTTGTTTTAAAATTATCCGCTGGACTTGGCAGTCTGGCGGACAATACGGCCGTCTGTAGTATGGTCCGGCGGACCAAAAAGGACGCATGCTCAGTAGCAAGTATTTTTCTAGTATTTTTCTTTTTCAAAACAAAAATCTTTTTCTAGTCCCGTCGTACGTGCTGTACGTCATCGCGTGAACCGCCGGACTTTTAGCGTGATCGTGTGTGGTCAAGTCCGTTCGCTTTTTAGCCTGCCGAAGCAAGCTGGAAAGTCCAGAAGATTGTCCGCTGGACTAGGTCCGGCGGACAAAGTCCCTTCGTGTGTACACGGCATAAGAGTTTTGAAATATGCTCCAGGGATATTAATCGGCAGGCTTTGGAAGACATATAGGGCTTTCGGAAGAATCATCATTTTAATCACATTTATCCTACCAAACCATGATAATCTATGTGCAGGATACCCTTTCAGATCTTGTTTGATTTTATTCAATAGGGGAACATAATTATCTTGATATAGATCTTTCATTGATACTGCCAGGTATATTCCCAGATATCTCAATCCCTTCTGTTTCCACACAAAGGGAAAAAGAGCTCTGAGAAGCCTACCCTCAGTTGGGGAAACAGAGATATTTAATATCTCAGTTTTCTCCATGTTGATCCTTAAATTCGAGACAGCCCCATAACTACTTAATTCTCCCAAGATCTTTGGGAGTGTTTGTAAGGGATATGCTATATAGAACATAATATCATCCGCAAAAGCGGATATCTTATATTCTTGTCCTGCAGTTTCTATGCCTCTAATCTCTTGATTGGTTCTTATGGAAGCTAAAAAGGGTTCCAGAGAGAACACAAATAGTAAGGGGGAGAGTGGACACCCCTGACGTGTACCATTATATAGCCTGAAGGGCTCCGATACAGTACCATTCACCAGGATTTGGGCCGTGGGTTTAGAGTACAAGGCCTCAATCCACCTCAGCATATGTGGTCCTATGCCAAATTTCTGCAATGTCCCCAGCATGAAGTCCCAATCTAGCCTATCAAAGGCCTTTTCGGCATCAATTGATAGGAAAAGGACGGGCTTCTTGCTTTTCTTTGCTACATGCATCAATAAAATAGTTTTTAAGGTGTTATCCCTTGTTTCTCTCCCAATGACAAACCCTGCTTGGTCCTTTCCTATGTATTCTGGCATAAATAGCTTCAGTCTCTCGGCCAATATCCTCGCATAGATTTTCATGTCTTCATCAATAAGGGATATTGGCCTAAAGCTGGAGCAAAGTGTTGGATCCTTCCCTTCTTTTGCCAAAAGTGTAATATAGGCCCCCAAAGCTTTTTCACGCATCTTTAAACCCTCCCCAATAGCATTCATATAGGAATGAAAAAAAAGAATCAAGATTCCCATAAACTTTTTATAATATAACGATGTGTACCCATCTGGGCCCGGGCTTTTCCCAGCCTTGCTTTTTGGGATTGCCTGCTCTATTTCTTCCTTAGAAATTTCCCTATCTAACCCATTTGAGTCCTCCTCTAATAAGACAGGTAACTTTATATTACGTAAATATTGTTCTATTTTGTTTTTTCTATTTAGGACCTCATCTGGGTTTTGAGATTCATTTACTCTATAGAGTGATTGATAATATTCCAAAAAAATCCTGCTAATATCCCTGGTGGAATGTTTCATGTCTCCTTTTTTATCTTTCATTTTCTGAATAAAATTCAGATTTCTTCTGGGTTTAATCACCTCTGCCAAAAATCTCCCTGGTCTGTTACCGTGTTCATATTGCCTTTTAGCTGTTCTAATGAACATTCTTTTAGTATCTTGCTCCATTAAATCCCTCAGGGCTTCCCGCTTTCTTGTTAACTCAATCATTACCCTATTGTCCCTTACCCTTTTATGTGTCTGTTTCAACTCTTGGATCTCTTGTAAGAGGGAATTTTTCTGTACAGTCCGATTTTTTTTCCTCTTAGCCCCCTCTGCAATTAGTCTCCCTCATCTTTTAAAGCTGATTTTATCCTACTTGAAGGTTACCCATCTTTTGGAAATTACGTTTATCAGAGACCATTTATCTAGTGGTTAGCGCCACATACCCCCATTTAACATAGATGTTAATTATTGCATCCATTGACATTAATGCTGGGTGTTATTATTGCATTAACGGATTCAGTGCTGGGGGTTATTATTTCATCCAGTCAAACCAATGCTGGAGGGTTTTTATTGCATTCACTGACACCAATGCTGGGGGTTATTATTGCGCTCACTGACATCAATACTAGGGGTTATTATTGCGTCCACTAACAACATTGCTGGGCGTTTATTATTGCGTCCACTGACAGCATTGCTGGGGGTTATTATTGCATTTACTGATTCAGTGCTGGGGGTTATTATTGCATTTACTGATTCAGTGCTGGGGGTTATTATTGCATTCACTGATTCAGTACTGGAGTTTTTTATTGTGCCCACTGACACCAATGCAGGGATTTATTATTGTGTCCACTTGTACCAATGCTGGGGGTTATTATTGCGTCCACTGATATTTAGCTAGGAGGGTTATTACTGTGTCCGCTGATACCAGTGTTGGATGTTTATATTGAGTAAACTGACACAAATGTTGGGGTTATTATTTCCTCCACTGGCACCAATGCTGGAGGTTATTATTGCATCCACTGACACCAATTCTAGGGGTTATTATTGTTTCCACTGACACCAAACTGGGGGTTATTATTGCCTCTACTGGCACCAATGCTGGGGTTTATTATTGCATCCACTGACACCAATGCTAGGGGTTATTATTGCGTTCACTGACATCAATTCTGGGGGTTATTGTTGCATTCACTGACACCAATGCTGGGGGTTATTAGTGTGCTAACTGACACCAATGCTGGGGGTTATTATTGCGTTCACTGATTCAGTGCTGGGGGTTATTATTGCGTCCACTGACATCAATGCTGGGGGTTATTATTGCGTTCACTGACACTAGTGCTGGGAGTTATTATTGCGACCACTGACAAGATTGCTGGGGGTTAATATTGCATTCACTGATTCAGTGCTCGAGGTTATTATTGCATTCACTGATTCAGTGCTTGGGGTTTTTATTGTGCCCACTAACACCAATGCTGGAGATTGTTTTTGTGTTCACTGACACCAATGCTATTATTGTTCTCACTGACACCAGTGCTGTTTTTTTTTATTGTATCCACTGGTACCAATTCTGGGGGGTTGTTATTGAACTACTGACATCATTGTTAGAAGGGTTGTTACTGTGTCTGCTGACACCAGTATTGGAGGTTATTATTGTGTAACCTGACACCATAATTGGGGTTATTGTACTCTAACTTCCTCAGTGTGCATTGTGATACACTGAAAAAATGAGGCAAGACCAACATTTTATGGGTGCCGAGGTGCGAAAATGCGCTGTCATTGTGTTGCCTTCTGGAGGTTTTGGGGGCCACACTTGGGGCCCTCTATAATTTTGAAGTTGATTACCATTGGGTTAGAGGGTGGTGGTGGGAAGAGGGTAGCTTTGCCCAAAACTGGGCGTTAATTGGGTTAACAGGAACCTCCATTGGAGGTTAGGGGAAGAAAATAGTATCTGATTGGATGCTATACAACACATACACGTAGTTACTCTTTTAGGCTAGGTTCACACCTATGTGTTTTTTTGGGCGCTTTGTAGAAACGCACTACAGTCTATCTAACAGGGTTTCCTGGGACCAGTTCACATCTATGCGTTTTTCAGCCGCTGCTTTGATTGCGTTTTGTGTGTAATAGACTTTAATGGACCTGCCATAAAAACTCTACTGTTGTGTTATTAATGCGTTTTTGCATACGTATTGCATTTTTTTAATGCTTAACAAACACTATATAGTCGGTTTTTAAGGAGTGGTCGGCTGCCGCGTCCTTAACAACTGATGAGTCATCAGCTGTCAGCGGGCTTTCCCGCTGACAGCTGAATGTAAAAAAAGGATTGCTGACAAAGAAAAAAATAAGAAAAAAAAACAGCGTGTGCCCCCCCCCCCCCCGCAATCCATACCAGACCCTTACCTGAGCATGCAGCCCAGTAAAGTAGGGGGGACGTGCGAGCACCCCCCTCTGGAACCATACCAGCCAACATGCCCTCAACATAGGGGGGCGCTCTGCCCCCCCAAAGCACCTTGTCTCCATGTTGATGGGGACAAGGGCGTCTTCCCTACAACCCTAGCTGATGGTTGTGGGGGTCTATCACAATGAACGCTGCTGCCACCGCCGACCCAAAAAAAAAAAGTCTACACCCGACGAAGGCTCCATCCCAGTGGTGGCCCATCCGTAATAAGCACCCGAGCGCCGCCCCTCTATCCACGGATGCAAGCCCCTCCACCTTCTAGTGATGCAATGCTCTATCCATTGCCACCGCCACCCCCTATTCATGTGTCCGGCCCCTTTCAGGAATTCCGGGTGCCTGAATTACAGTGGGGTGTTTTTTTTAAAGCACCTAATTAGAGCCAGAGGTTTTAATAGGCTTCAAAATAGGGTGGGCTCATGGCGCAGAGCATTGTGCTATGAGCCCACCTAGGTTACACACAGTAGGCGAGGTTGAAAAAAGAAACAAGTCGATCAAGTCCAACCTATGTGTGTGATAGTATGCCTGTTTGTCGGGATACACATAGAATATCATTGCATAAAGATCTTTACACTCTTAAGAGGTTATCAAATGTCTAATCCATATGGCTGCAACATAAAATTATAACAAAAATTATAGTTAAGTAAGGCTACTGCCTGTACTTATAACTTCTTGGTAATGTTGGATCAAGTTGTAGCACCTTTAGTATATCTCAAGATTAGAGCCCTTGACACCAAAGGAGGTTAGGTACTTAGAGTAACAAATATCCGCACTTATGAAAAAAGGGAACTGCAGCCTCCCCAAAAAGAACAACACAAAGGTGGAGTTCGGGAAAAATATGTAACTCTAAAAGGAAAAATGGCGCTGTTCAAATGTAACTGGTGTGTATTATGTATGCAAGTGCATGTGCACCAGGGAAAATATGAGTGAATTCAATATTAACTAAAGCTTGATCAAGAACATACACAGATGAGTATATATATATATACGGCACTTTGTGTAAAGTGCAATGTGCATATAAATAAATAGTAGAAGGATAAATATATTAAAAATCAAATTAATTGTAAAACGTGACCAATAGTGTACCAAAAACACCATAAAACACACAACATGTCTTATAAAGTCCTAAAAGTGCCAAATTCCAAAACTTAAAAAAATTATAAAATAATAAATAAAACCACAGTCTGGTGTAATCCGTGCAAAAAACAGTAAAAAACACAATCTGTAAGTGATCCGTGCAAAAACCAGCAGAAAAAAGGTCTCTTCAGAGCTCGCCTCCTTTACAAGCTTCCCCCTCTTCTGTTTGCACTCACCAGAGCGCCTCACCCCTGCAGGGGTAACAGGCGTAACAACTGTATCCAAATGCTGGCGTCCACCTCACCACGATCTCACTCTGATCTGGATGGCTGTAGACTTTTGGACCCTATCCTCCTCCTGAGGGTGGCTTAAGAATCCTCCACAATGGGCATCCGCGTATATATGTAAAGGATGAGCCTCATAGCATAATTCCATAAAACAGGCTCCTTTTATTAATTAACAGTACCATATGAATCGGTAAAAGACAAAATTAAAAGAGCTCCAATGCTCTGACTCGCATGTAGCACAATACTTCCGCGAGTGTGGCTTGGACACGGCTTGCGTTCCACAGCCAAGCTAGCTGAAACCGGAAGTTCGGCAAAAGACCGGAAATTACGCATTGCGTACCAAATAGTCCCAACTTACGCGTTTCGTCACACGAACGTCATCTGAGGTGCTGCCATATTGGTACACCCTACGCATTATATAGTAACTGGGGAGGCTGAGATAGCCAATCGGGAGGTGGCCGATTGATAAAATGGAAAAACATAGGCTAACGGGAGCCTCATCCCTAGCCCCCACACCCATTATTTAACTAAACTGATCCACCCCGGAACGCCATCTAGTGGTGGAATAGAAATTAGCTAATCGCGGCATCCGTAATATTAACTCTCATGGGTAAATATACAACGACAAATAGGAGAAATAAAACTAATCAGCAACTCACTAACTAAGCAATCTAAATTATGTCAAGGGGCAAGGTTACCAACCCTGTGAAAAATATATAATATATATCTTAAAAATATATATAAATATATATGAAAAAGGCTAATTCATAAATAAATAAATATACTACTCCCCACAAAAATGCATATACACATGGGAAACCATAAACAAATAAACCATGCGTTAAATGTATGTGTGTGGGTACTCAAAAAGACATGTGATATGTACCTGGGATGAATAAAGTATAAATATGTGAAATGGGGTATGCAACTAAATAAATAAATTACTTAATTACATAAAAATTATATACCGTATTGTTCACTAAAAAATATATATGGTTAAAAAAGTTAAAAAATTAGATAAGAAACAATTCAAGTTAATGTCTACATTTAACCCATTAGGCAACAGGGGCACCTGATAAGAACATTGATACATTTTAGGTTTTTATTGATTTGCAGAAATTTATAAGGAAATAAAAAATAAAAAAACATTATGCTTTGAATGAGAAAGAAACCCCATTGGGTGAAACTTCAGAATTTCTATACACAAACCTCAAGAATAACTCTATTTTTAATCCTAAAGTCCCAGGGGATCAGTGTATAGGTGCTTTTAAAAAGATGGTTGAGAGTGATCTTACCAAGTTGGAAAAGAAAAATTACAAGAGTGGTCAGAATTGGAAAACAATAAAGGAAATAGGAAAAAGAAATGAGGTGGTGACACGACCCGCCGATAAGGGGGGGAGGAATGGTGATTTTAAAGAAGGAAGATTATTAAGAGGAAATGCGTACTCTACTTGGTGTTGAAAACACATACAAAAAATTAAAGGGTAACCCCAAATTGCAATATGAGAAGAAATTAAAAACATTCGTGAAGAAAGGAAAAGAGATTGTGATTCTCAACAAAAAAGAGGCCAAGTATTTGGTTTTGGAATCCACGAAAGCTCTGGTGATATACTACCTACCTAAAGTCCATAAGAGAATGGGAAAAACACCAGGTAGGCCTATTATAAGTGGAGTAGATTCCCTCTTCTCGAGGTTGGGGGAATATATTGACCAGTTTCTAAAACCGCTTGTATTGAAAGGGAAGTCTTACCTGAGGGATAGTATGCAACTCATAAATGAGTTGCAGGAGGTTACAGGTGCTAACAAATGCCTTTTTGCAACCATAGATGTTTACTCCCTGTACACTAGCATTGTGCAGAAGGACAGATTGGAAGGGGTTGAGAAGGCCCTACATGAGGGTACTGATTTGAAACAAGAGCAAATTGGATTTATATTAGAAGGCCTGAACCTAGCAATGGAGAGCAATTATTTTTGGTATCAAAAGGAATACTACGTCCAAATGAAGGGTGTTGCTATGGGCGCCATATATGCCCCGAGCTTTGCAAATGTATTCATGGATATGTGGGAAGAACGATATATATATGGTGAAAGGCACCCAGAAATTAAGTTCTATCGCAGGTATATTGATGATGTAATCATCCTGTGGGAAGGCACCCCTGATTAGTTTCAGAAATTCCTAGAAGAAATTAATAAAAATAAATATGGAATTTCGTTCACCGGCCAGTGTGACTATAGTCAAGTAGATTATTTAGATCTTCAGATATTCAAAGAAGGTGATGAGATATTTACTAATGGGTATATACCTGTTTCCAGCTGCCACCATCCCAGGTGGAAGGACAATATTCCCAAAGGGCAATTGATGAGAGTCCGTAGGAACTGTCGTAATATGGAAGCCTACCATGCCCAAGCTGACACCCTGATAGGGAAGTTTGTGGATAAAGGGTATATTATGGAACCTCTGGTGGAATTAAAAAATGAAATAGAAAGGCTGGATCGAAATTCTTTACTGACAAAGAAAAAGAAGAAACACAAGAATAATTCACACATGAACGTAGCTTTCATTACTGGGTTTAACAATCAATACAGATCCATTGAACACATCGTTAGGAAGTATTGGCCTATCTTAAAATCTGATAGGACTCTGTTGAAAATCCTCACTAGGAAACCTTGCTTCATCTATAGGAGAGCACCAACCCTCAGGAATCAGTGGGTTAAAAATGTGATTAATCCACCGAAGGCTGTGAAGCTGTTTTCCGATTTGAAAGGTTTTTAAAAGTGTCAGAGATGTCTAGCCTGCCGTGTTAGTAAAAAGCAGCCAAGGAAAAAAGTTTCCTTTAAATTACGGACTGGGAAGGAGTTTGACATTAGGGAACTAATTACTTGTAACAGCACACACGTGCACACACGATTTCCTAAACATAACCTTTCGAGACACTTTGATGAGTTTCACAACCGGGACCCTTCTGGATAAATTTTTTACAGTATTGACATTATTAATGACCACTGGAGGGGTGGTAGCAAGAACATTCTGATATCTCAAAACAAAACGAAATGGATATACCGTTTGGGGTCCCCGGTGCCTAGGGGGTTAAATGTGCAAATTTTTTTACTTTTTTAACCATATATATTTTTTAAGGAACATATATAATTTTTCCAAGTAATTAATTGGTTTAGTTGCATAACTCATTTCACATATTTATACTTTATTCAACCCAGGTACATATCACGTGTCTTTTTGAGTACCCACACACATACATTTAACGCATGGTTTATTTGTTTATGGTTTCCCATGTGTATATGCGTTTTTGTGGGGAGTAGTATATTTATTTATTTATGAATTAGCCTTTTTTATATATATTTTATAAGATATATATTATATATTTTTCACAGGTTGGTAACCTTGCCCCTTGACAGATTGCTTAGTTAGTGAGTTTCTGATTAGTTTTATTTCTCCTATTTGTCCTTGTATATTTACCTATGTATGTTAATATTGGGGATGCCGCGATTTGCTAATTTCTATTCCACCACTAGATGGCGCTCCGGGGTGGATCAGTCAGTCATTTGAACAGCGCCATTTTCCCTTTTAGAAATTTAGAGTTAGTTATCATTGCTCCTCCATCGAAGTCAAGAAGAGAGAGGTTCCAGGACTCTTCATTTGTATCTATAAATTGAATCATTAAACATAAAAAGAGAAATAAGGAGGAGAAGAAGAGAAGTAAATTAGAGTAAAATTAATTAAAATAAATTAAGGAAGAGGAGGGGGGAGGATGGGAAGGGGAGGAAAAGGAAAAAAGTAAAGGTCAGGAATCCAAAGTAGGAGTCATTTCCCTCGGCCTGGGCCCCCCACCATCCAGTTCTAAAAACTATGGGGCTTGGAGGTACTTAATCCAGGGGGACCACACCCTGTCAAATCTGGCCTGTCTGTCTTTAAGGATGTTGGTCAATTTTTCATTGACCATGATCCAAGAAATGTTATTCTTTACCAGTGCAAGACTGACCACTGGAGTTTTCCATGCTCATGCTATTGTAATTTTAGCTGCTGAAAAAATAAAGAAGATGAGAGTTCGGAGATGTCTAGGGGTCTCGTCCAGAAGGTCCGCAAACAATGCCGTCTTAGGATCTTTAGGTAGATTTTGTCCTGTCACTGAATAGACCAGGGTGAATATTCTGATCCAAAAGCACTGGACCTTGGGACAGGACCACCAGACATGTAACATAGTACCCTCTTGCCCGCATCCTCTGAAGCAAAGGGGTAAAGTGCTGGGGTACATTTTCACCAGCTCCGCTGGAACAAGGTACCACCTGGACAGCACCTTGTAATTTCCTTCCACCAGGGAAGTATTGAGTATTCCCTTGTGCACCATGGTCGACCATTGCCCCCAGACCTCCTCATCTATAGTCTCACCTAGATCTGAATCCCATGCTGTTTGGTATGAAGTCTGGTCTGTTGATTATTAAAGAGGGCATAGAGCTCCGAGATCCCTTCCCGTGACTCAGGTCTGCATAAGCATTTATTTTCAAACAAGGTCCTAGTGGTTATGTCTATCAGATCGGTATCTAATCGTTTTTTGAAATGAGAATGAAATGAGAATTCCACATCCTGACCGCTCTTACAGTAAAGAACCCTCTACGCAGTTTAAGGTTAAACCCCTTTTCTTCTAGTTTTAGTGAATGGCCGTGTGTCTTATTAAATTCCCTTTCATGGAAAAGTTTTATCCCTATTGTTGGGTGACCAGTACAGTATTTGTACATTGAATTCATATCCCCTCTTAAGTGTCTCCTCTCTAGAGAGAACAAGTTCAGTGCTCGTAACCTATCCTCATAACTAAGGTCCTCCAGTTACTTTTTTAGTTGTGTTGCCCTTCTCTGGACTCTCTCCAGTTCCAGCACATCCTTCCTGAGGACTGGTGCCCAGAACTGGACAGCATACAGCATACTCATACGCATACTCATACTCTAAGTGCGCCCGGACCAGAGTCTTGTAGAGTGGGAGAATTATTGTTTTATCTCTGGAGCGAATCCCCTTTTTAATGCATGTCAATATTCGGTTTGCTTTGCTTGCAGCAGCTTGGCATTACATGCCGTTGCTGAGCCTGTCATCTACTAGGACCCTCAGGTCCTTTTCCATCCTAGATTCCCCCAGAGGTTCTCCCCCTAGTGAGCAGATTGCATTCATATTTTTGCCACCCAAATTCATTATTTTAATTTTTTTTTACATTAAACCTCATTTGCCATGTGGTTGCCCACCCCATTCATTTGTTCAGATCTTCTTGCAAGGTTTCCACAACCTGGGGAGAAGTTATTGCCCTGCTTAGCTTAGTATCATCTGCAAATACAGAGCTTGAGCTGTTTATCCCATCCTCCAGGTCGTTTATGAATAAATTAAATAGGATTGGTCCCAGGACAGAACCCTGGGGGACCCCAATTTCCACCCTGCCCATTCTGAGTACTCCCCATAAATCACTACCCTCTGAACTCACCCCTGTAGCCAGTTTTCAATCCATGTACTCACCCTATGGTCCATGTCAACGGACCTTACTTTGTACAGTAAAGGTTTATGGGGAACTGTATCAAATGCTTTTGCAAAATCCAGATACACCACGTCTACGGGCCTTCATTTATCTAGATGGAAGCTCACCTCCTCATACAAGGTTAATAGATTGATTTGGCAAGAACGATTCTTCATGAATCCATGCTGATTACTGCTAATGACACCGTTTTCATTAAATCTTGTATATAGTCCCTTATCATCCCCTCCAAGAGCTTGCATACTATTGATGTTAGGCTAACTGGTTTGTAATTCCCAGGGATGTAACTTGGCCCTTTTTTAAATATTTGTGCTACATTGGCTTTTCTTCAATCAGCTGGTACCATTCCAGTCAGTAGACTGTTTGTAAAAATAAGGAACAATGGAAAGGAAAATAAGGAACAATGGTCTGGCAATTATTTGACTGAGTTCATTAACCGCTTCCCGACCGCCTCCTGTAGATATACGTCAACAGAATGGCACGGGCAGGCAAAAGCGCGACCCGGTCGGGAGCTCCGTGACCACGGCCGCGGGACCAGCGGACCCGATCGCCGCTGGTATCCCGCGATCGGGTTACGGAGCTGAAGAACGGGGAGAGGTCTATGTAAACAAACCTCTCCCCGCGCTTCCTACACTGACTGTCAGTGATCGGCGGTTCCCTGTCATCGGGAACGCCGATCAATGACGTCAGACGTACAGCCACGCCCCCCTACTGTAAGAAAAAACACAACACGTCACACTGAGTCCTCCCCGCCCCCTAGTGGTTAACCCCCTAACTACAACTGTCATTTACATAGGAATCAGTGCTATTTAAATAGCAGTGATTGCTGTATAAATGACAAATGTCCCAAAAATGTGTCAAAAATGTCCGATGTGTCCGCCAAAATGTCGCAGTCACAATAAAAATCGCTGATCGCCGCCATTACTAATAAAAAAAAAAAAATATTAATAAAAATGCTATAAAACTATCCCCTATTTTGTAAACGCTATAACTTTTGCGCAAACTAATCAATAATCGCTAATTGCGATTTTTTTTACCAAAAATATGTAGAAGAATACGTATCGGCCTAAACTGAGGAAAAAAAAGTTTTTTTTATATATTTTTTGGGGATATTTATTATAGCAAAAAGTAAAAAATATTGCATTTTTTTCAAAATTGTCGCTCTATTTTTGTTTATAGCGCAAAAAATAAAAACCGCAGGGGCGATCAAATACCACCAAAAGAAAGCTCTATTTGTGGGAAAAAAAGGACGCCAATTTTGTTTTGGAGCCACGTCGCATGACCGCGCAATTGTTAGTTAAAGCGACGCAGTGCCGAATTGCAAAAAGGGGCCTGGTCCTTTGGCTGCCAATTGGTCCGGGGCTGAAGTGGTTAAGGACCCTCGGGTGCAAGCCATCTGGTCCCGGTGACTTATTACTTATAGCTTATAAGTTTTTCAAGTGTAATTCTAATTCTGTCCTCTGATAGCCATGAGGGTGCTTCCTGTGACAGGTCATGAGGATAAACATTGCAGTTTTGGTTACTGAAGTCCCCCCCATTCCCTTTGTGAAGACTTAGTAACCAGATTCCCTTCATCATTCTTTATGAGACCAATATTATCTAACCTCCTTTTCTTACTATTTATGTACTTGAAGAATTTCTTGGGATTTTTTTTTTTTACTCTCCTCCGCTATATGCCTTTCGTGTTCTATCTTAGCCACCCTGATTGCACCCTTACATTTCTTGTTGCATTCTTTGTACAGTTGGAATGCTGATGATGATCCCTCATCCTTGTATTTTTTGTAGGTGTTCTCCTTTGCTTTTATATGCATTTTTACATTGGAGTTAAGCCACCCAGGACTTTCATTAACCCTTTTAAATATATTTCCCATTGGGATGCACTGGCTAATGCCCTTATTTATATGCTCTTAAAGCATACCCATTTTCCCTCTGTGTTCTTTGTTCTTAAGATTGTATCCCAATTATTACCTTCTAGCAAGGATCGTAGTTTAGGGAAGTTGGCTCTTTTGAAATTCAGTGTCGTTGTATTCCCCCTTATGTTTCCTATTTGTGTGATTTATACTAAAACGAATTGACCTGTGATTGCTGTTTTCTAAATTGCCCTGTATTTCCACATCCGTGATCGGTCTGTATCTTTGGAAATCAGTAGGTCTATGAATATTCGCTGTTGCAACACTGATCCTCCTCCTGGCCAATCGGCAAGCGCGTCTGATACCCCTCACCGATTGACTAAAAGGACAGGCGATCCTATTGGATGCCTAGGAGGAGGGGAGGAGACGCACGGCAGAAGCTAGAAGGAGAAGACACAGGAGCCGATGCCCGCTGCAGCCTGATGTCTGCCGAATCACCGATCCCCTCTGCTCCTTGATGTCTGCCGCTGCCCAATCCCCACTGCTGCCCGATGCCCGCTGCCTAGATGGGGTAAGTGGACCGACTGGCAGACAGCGAGCGGGGCTGGGGGGCTATGAGGTGCCACCCCTCCAAACAAAAAACCACGAGCCGCCACTGCTCCAGCCATCTGACAGTTCTTAAATAACTAAGGCGCAGGGCCACCTGATGACGTAACCGAGTGACCCTGCCCCTTTGTGACATTATCAAACCAGCATGCCCTGGGTCGATGATGTCACGAGGGGGCGGGATCACTTTTTTTGACGAATGAGTAGGGGTACAATGTATCCCTACTCATTCACATGGGGGGGCTGGTATCTGGGGGCCCCCTGCAGATGCCCACAACCACTGGCCAGGGTTGCGGGGAAGAGGCCCTTGCCCCCACTGCTCCAAAGCACCCCCCCATGTTGAGGGCATGTGGCCTGGTATAGGTCAGGAGGGGGGTGCTTGCTCAACCCCCCACCCCCCTCTCCTGCCCTGCTGGGCTGCATGCTCGGCTAAGGGTTTGGTATGGATTTTGGGGGGACCCCACGCCATTTTAAAAAAAAATTGGCGTGGGGGTTTCCCTCAAAATCCATACCAGACCTGAGGGGCAGTTTGTGGATTGAGGGGGACACCCATACCATTTTTTTCTTTGTCGGCAATTCTTTTTTTTACATTCAGCTGCTCCTTAACAACCAGCTGTTCACAGTTTGTTAAAGTGGGGTGCCCCTTAAAAAAAAAATTAAAAGTCAGCAGCTACAAATACTGCAGCTGCTGACTTTTAATAATTGGACACTTACCTGTCCCAGGGTCCAGCGATGCGGGGGAACGAAGCCCCGCTCATTCTCCGCACTGCTCGGTGGTGCCGGCACTCTTACTGTGGGCACTTGGCTGTGGCTTCACAGCCGGGCACCCACTGCGTGTGTGCGAGCGGCGCCGCGCGCTGTGATATGCTGTGCAGTCATCTGGGACCTGTCACGTGTCCCAGATGACTGACTGCGCCGAGGGGAAGTGATGTCACCAGCCTGGGCACTAAAGTAGGCAGACTACGAGGGACCCCCTAGCAACAGGCATTTAGAGGTGAGTAAAAAAAATGTTTTTTTCCAATTATTTTTTATTTATTTTTTTAGGAATTTTAAGCAATTTTTTTTTTTTTTTTGGTGGAAACAACACTTTAAAGTGGACCTTCAGTCATTTTTTCATCTTTCTATCTATTAAATCTTTTGCCCTTGTTTTAACTTTGGATAGTAATTTTTTTTTTTTCTGCTAGTAAATACCTAGTAAATACCTTATACAGCCCACTTCCTGTTTCTTGTCTTATGACATCATGCACAGCTCTCTCTCACTCTCCTGAGAGTTTGCCAGGAAGGAAGGGGGGTGAGTCATAAGAGGGCCAATGAAAGCTGCAGGGCTGCAGAGCTGGAGGTGTGCCTCTGGGTGTCTGTGTAAATCCAGGAAGTGAACAAGCAGCAGCTTCGGCTGCCCTGAGTTAAAATGGTTGCAGCCAGACTCAGTGGATGATTTCTGCAGCATATTTGGCAAGTACAGAATCAGTATATATATATATATATATATATATATATATATATATTATGCAAAGTGGTTGGAGGGAAGCTTCAGAATGGCAAAGATGTTTCCTCTTTAACCACTTGCCGACCGCTGTCAGCAGATATACATCGGCAGAATGGCACGGCTGGGCAAAGTAACGTACCGGTATGTTACTTTGAATTTCCCACACGCCTGATGCGAGCTCCGTGACCGTGCCTGCAGGACCCGTGGACTCGATCGCTGCGGGGTTACCCGCGATTGTGTCACAGGGCTAAAGAATGGGGAGATGCCAATGTAAACAGCATCTCCCCGTTCTGCCTAGTGACAGGACACTGATTGTCTGCTCCCTGTCATTGGGAGCAGCGATCAGTGTCGTGTCACTGCTAGCCCATCCCCCAAACAGTTAGAAACACTCCCCCAGGAAACACTTAAACCCCCCCCCCCCCCCAACCCCCTAGTGGTTAACCCCTTCACTGGCAGTGACATTTTTACAGTAATCAATGCAATTTTATAGCATTGATCGCTGTATTAATGCCAATGGTCCCAAAGATGTGTCAAAATTGTCCGACGTGTCCACCATGATGTCGCAGTCCCAATAAAAATCGCTGATCGCTGCCATTACCAGTATAAAAAAAATATTAATAAAAATGCCATAAAATTATCCCCTATTTTGTAGACGCTATAACTTTTGCGCAAACCAATCAATAAACGCTTTTTGCGATTTTCTTTTTACCAAAAATATGTAGAAGAATACATATCGGCCTAAACTGAGGGAAAATGTTTTATTTCATATATTTTTGGGGGATAGTTATTATAGCAAAAATTTAAAAAAATATATATTTTTTTAAATTGTCGCTCTTTTTTTGTTTATAGCGCAAAAAATAAAAAAAACCGCAGAGGTGATCAAATACCACCAAAAGAAAGATCTATTTGTGGGGAAAAAAAAGGACGTCAATTTTGTTTGGAAGCCATATCGCACGATGGCGCAATTGTCAGTTAAAGCGACGCAGTGCTGAATCGCAAAAAGTGCTCTGGTCAGGATGGGGGTAAATCCTTCCGGGGCTTAAGTGGTTAAGGAGACAAAACAAACACAAGACGCATGCAAAAATGCATCAAAATGCATACTCAAAACCGCAAAATGCACCTAAAAACGCACAGATGTGAACCTAGCCTTTAGCATATGGGGTTAAAGTTCACCAATGTCTCAAGAGAGTCATAATCCATGGCAACTTTCTTTGAAAAACAAGAGTTAGAGATTAGGGAATGGAGAGCGTTCCATTGTACCACCAGCAGAGGGAGGCAGTGAGTCTCCAGAGCGCTTCCCAATAAAGTGAGGAAAATAGGAAGAAAATGTAATGGGGCAGCTGGAAGAGGAAGGAAAGCCTTCTACCAGAACAAAGGGACAAGGGGAGTAATACATGACGAGGGGATCTCCATCACTGTGCCATGAATGTGTCTGCCTTGTGTCTAGTACTTGTAGTGTGATCACACAGCAGAGAAGTGGGGGAAAGTTATCCGTACAGCAGCTCATCGCTCAGCCTTTGTGTCTGGAAGAGAGAGAGAGAGAGAGAGAGAGAGAGGGGGCGGCTGGGCCATCTAACGGGACATTACATCCGGCTACATACACTGAGGACGGAGTGCTCGGCTCAGGAGACCGGCGGACAAGGCACAGCGATGAGAGACATGGACAAGGACTGCACGTAAGTCACTGCATGGGGGAATAATCCAACGGGCTCTGTATGTCTCTATGGCCCATCACACTGTACTCTACATGGACACGTGTGGGAGAAGGCAGGCATTGGGAGAAGGCATGGATGATGGCATGAAGGCACTATATACACTACATGGTTCATTTCATATACTCACCGCAATACTACCCTATATGACAGACACAGCCTCACATTCTCATATGTCACTCATTATATGACCTCTAGTCATATGGTAATGGCAGCTACAAAGTTTTCCCACTTGTCATTCACCTTGTCCACTTCTCTGTACTCCTCTCTCTCTCTCTCTCACTCACTCACTTTCTCTCTTTTTTTCTGTCTAGCTGACTTTCTTCTTTCTCTCTCTTTCTGTCTTCATGTCTCTCTTTTCCCCACTCTCTTTCTTGCGCTCTCTTTTTCACTCTTTTTCTCTCGCTCTCTCTCTCTCTCTCTCACACACTCTTCTCTCTCTCTCTCTCTCTCTCTCTCTCTCTCTCCCTCCCTCTCTCTCTCTCTCCTCTCTCTCTCTCACACACACACTCTTCTCTCTCACACACACACTCTTCTCTCTCACACACTCTTCTCTCTCTCTCTCTCTCTCTCTCTCTCTCTCACACACACTATTCTCTCTCTCTCTCACACACTCTTCTCTCTCTCTCTCTCACACACTATTCTCTCTCTCTCTCTCACACACTCTTCTCTCTCTCTCTCTCTCACACACACTCTTCTCTCTCTCTCTCTCTCTCTCTCTCACACACACTCTTCTCTCTCTCTCTCACACACTCTTCTCTCTCCCTCTCTCACACACACACTCTTCTCTCTCCCTCTCTCACACACTCTTCTCTCTCCCTCTCTCACACACTCTTCTCTCTCCCTTTCTCACACACTCTTCTCTCTCTCTCTCTCTCTCTCTCTCACACACTCTTCTCTCTCTCTCTCTCTCTCTCTCTCACACACTCTTCTCTCTCTCTCTCACACACACACTCTCTCTCTCTCTCTCTCACACACACTCTCTCTCTCTCTCTCTCTCTCTCTCTCTCTCTCTCTCTCTCTCTCTCACACACTCTCACACACACTCTCACACACACACACACACTCTCACACTCTCTCACACACTCTTCTCTCTCTCTCACACACTCTTCTCTCTCTCTCTCTCACACACTCTTCTCTCTCTCTCTCACACACTCTTCTCTCTCTCTCTCACACACACTCTTCTCTCTCTCTCTCTCTCTCTCTCTCTCACTCTCTCTCTCTCTCTCTCTCTCTCTCACACTCTCGTCTCTCTCTCTCTCACACACTATTCTCTCTCTCTCTCTCTCTCACACACTCTTCTCTCTCACTCTCTCTCTCTCACACACACACACACACACACACACACTCACTTCTCTCTCTTTCTTTTTTTTCACTCTTTCTTTCTGTCTCTCTCTCACACTCTTTTCTCTCTCTCTCTCTCTCTCTCTCTCTCTCTCTCTCTCTCTCTCTCTCTCTCTCTCTCTATATTAAATTATAATGCAATCTAATATAGTTATAGGCCCATCCAGTACTAAACATAAAACATATGTAACCACACAAATCACAGATCAAATCTACAATTTAAATAGTTACCCACTGAAACTTACTATGTCAGTAATTAGAGAATAACACTTCATGTGTTTCTTCTCACTAAAATAAAGGTCTTTATCCTTGTGTTAAACCTTTGTGAACTCGTGTGAAATCTATCTATCTATCTATCTATCTATCTATCTATCTATCTATCTATCTATCTACCCACTCATCTGTCTGCCTAGCCATCTGTCTACTTATTTGTCCTTGGTTTCTCCAGGACTTTAGCTTGACATACAAATAAAGATTTTCCTTGTGAAAATCCACAGATTTCTCCATCTCTAGTAAATAGTGTGGATGGACGAATCTCCCCTGTGGGTTGTTGTATTCTGACAGCTGGTAGACATGGCTGTCATTATACCCAAACAGTGGATGCAGTCACTGTTTGGATGACTTGTTTCCATGAGGCGCCTTCAATTTCATGATCAAAGTTTGTTGACCTGGCTCGAATTTTGGCCAAGTCAGTAGCAATCAGCAGCCAGCTTTAGTGTTGCATTTTACTCCACATTGTGATGATTTATTATTGAAGACTGTTGGAAAGGTTAAGATAACCAATACATGGGCACCAGGGATTGTTCGGTGTGAGTGATTCTGTTGAGAGAACTGAGTGTCTTAAGATCTGATCAGTACATGACAACAGGACAAGCATCAGTTTGAAATTTTAGTTTGCTGACACACTAGTAAAATGTATGACGAGGGCTCCCCAATGGGTGTTCCGTGGTATGTGGGTTAAAAATCCATACAAAAGTCTAATTGGCTCCTTAGACAATGCACACTTGTAGAATTAAACCCATTCGTTTTTCTGTTTCCCAAAGCAGTTACATTCAAGACATGCCGTGAATGATAACTGTCACAGTTGTGCTCCCAACCCAACTGTCAAGCCATAAAGTGGTTGATTTTTATAACTGTTCACATATGCAGCACCATGGTAACTGCAGATCAAGCAGAGACCAAGATGGCAGCTTCCTTGGCTGTAAATAACAGGAGTGTTTAGCTCTGCAATAAGAAGACCAAAAGGCCAAACAATTATTATTATTTTTTCTTTGGATAGAGTAATGCCGCGTACACACAACAGGACTTTCCGCCAGAAAAGGTCCGACGGAATCATTCCGTCGGATATTACGATCGTGTGTGGGATGATCCAATCGTTTTTCTTCAAAAAATTCAGACGGACCTAGAAATAGAACATGCTTTAAATCTTTCAGACGGAATCAATTTCTATCGGGAAAACCGTTCGTCTGTATGCTGGTCCCACGGACCAAATACATCGCAAGGGCAGCTATTGGCTACTGAACTTCCTTTTCTAGTCCCGTTGTACATTATCACGTTCGAAATGAACGGACTTTGGTCCGATCGTGTGTGGGCAAGTCCGTTCGGTTGGAACTCCGTCGGGAAGACCGTCGGAGTTTATTCTGACGGAAAGTCCGGTCGTGTGTACGTGGCATAAGGGAAGGTTATAACCCCAGGCAGGATTTTTTTTTGCCATTGGGGGAATCCCCTTTACTTCCTATCCTATAGCCAAAACAGGGAGGGAAATTCCTGGTTGTCACCTGGGTCACCAGAAATATTGTCCCCATTTTAAGGTCTCCCTTCTATTTCCTGTTCTTCTGACCACTCAAAATTGGAATTTTCTTTCACTTTCACTTTCACTTGTGATGTTTATGGAAAATATAACAAATAGAGAGGGTAAAACTCCCAAAATAAGATATAGAAATTTTTTTCTCTTTCCGTCCCATTTGGGGTTGTTTAAAGAGCAGCTCCAGTCTTCCCCCCAAAAATTTAAAGTCAGCAGCTACAAACACTGTAGTTGCTGACTTTTAATATAAAGACACTTACCTACTGTCCTCATCTAAGTCTATTCTTGAATCGGCTTAGGGTCCAGGCACTGGCATTTTGACTAAGGGAAAACCAGGTTCCAACTGCGCATGTGCGAGCCTCACTGCACTTTGTGAATGATCCTGCAGTCTTCTGGGACCTGTGATGGGTCCCGGAAGGAGGGGTGGAGGGGAAGAAGGGCATGCAGGGGCGATCCGGCTGGAAGTGGGGGAGTGGGTACCTGTTAAAACCCCACGCCCCTGCCCAAAAAAGGACCAAATGTAAAGGAGGAGGGGGGGGGGGGGGGGGGGGGAAGCGTAACTTCCACTTTTGGGGGAAGTTCCACTTTAATGGCTTATTTAGTAGGGGAGGGTTAAAACCATAGTCGTTTTTTTGTATGTAGGGAGATTTTCTTTCACTTGTAGACTCAGCGGGAAGTAAGAGGATATTTTTTCAATGTGAGGGATATCTCCTTTTAAACAGTTGTCACGGGAATAACTATTTGAAGATTTGACTCTCCCTAGCAATACAAATATGACAGTTATTCTTTATTCACCATTCTTATAAAATCAAAAAAAAAAAGTTTTTCATTTAGAGATAATTTAAAAAGCAAGACAAAAAACTCCTAGCAGACAACTTTTTGTCTATTTTCAAGAAGTCATCTGGCTGCTGATGAGTTGCTCTAAGATATTGCTGCGTAAAGGCTGTTGTATTTTCCCAAACAAAGCATTGGGTAGACAAGATTTTTTTCTTTCTGGTGTATAATTCATCAGTTTTTAGAACATATAATTTAGATCACAAAATTGTCTCTTTTCTCTTTATCTCAGGGGTTATTATATTTTAATTTAGCTCATCTGTATAATGATTGTTAGGAAGTCACAGAGAGCTTCACTGTAAACACAATTATTACAACCTAATACCTGCAGTTGGTATTGTGATTTGTCACGATAAAAAGGTTGCGTTTATTGACTAGGTTTAGGTAAAGTTTATGGGTTACTTTAGGGGTTAATGTCTAAAAACCTAACTTTTTCTTATTTACTCCCTTCTGGTCTGGTACATATACAATTGAAAGCGTTCTTGTTTTATCTGATAAGTACAGAAAAAATGCCTGTTGATCCTGCCAGAAATGTAGTGCTGCATTGTGTCCTGTGAAAATAACTTAGCAGTGTTATCAGCCCTATCAAGTTTACCTCTGTGAACTATAGAACACCTTCCCCTGTGATTTAGAGATGAGGAGAGGGGGAAATGTTCTTTAGCACCATACACATCAGTACAGTGGTGTGTATCCCATTAACTATAGGCTGCTGCTTCTGCCAAAAATTCCCCTGCTGGCTACGGACTTAGCAAGTTACCTGTTGTGTTTGAATGGCTAAAACCTTGGCACTGGTATTATTTGTCACAGTATCGAAGGCTGCAAGGAACAGTCATGGTTGACATGAATACAGAATTGGAAACGACTAGTATTCCACCCTAGAAAAAACTCAAGATGGAAGTTTCCTGAAAAATGAGGGCATTTGGAGAGGAAATTACCCTTCTTCCTGTTGTAGATACACAACCCCCGAGCACATCTTCATAAACGTTTCTCTGGCATGAGACAGGTTCTGCCCAACTGCATAATTTCTTGATGAGAAAGAATAGGTCTCTGTTGCTGAGAACGATTAGAGGCCCTTTCGAAGAAGCAGGTGTCGACCTGTGTACTGAGGGGAGATTTTCCTCAGACGTTAGGAGGCAAGGTCCTTCCAGCCAATTTGTTCTTTATCCTGACATCAGGAATTACAAGAAGGTAACCACTTAAGACCTTTTTCAAGGTCAGATGTGATGAGAGGGTGCAAAAGTATACAGCATACTGGTCAAGGGCAGCGTTGCCCTGGTAGAAAAAGAAAAAAGAGCAATGGTAGGAAAGGTTCAATCAGGCTTGTCAAAAGTGCATTTAAAAGCTGTCAGGAAGCAGTTGATTTGAGAGGCAAGGATGTCCCTGCAATCCCAGAGGCTACGGAGCCCCCGGCAGGAAGACTAATGCCCAGAGTAGCGTAGTGGAAGAGGCACACCCAACTGGCGTCTCAGTCACAGGAAACAGAGGTGCTAAAGACAGAGATGCCACCTGAAGTTTCTACTGTAACTGATCTCAGCAGTTGGACAGGCTCTGCAGGAAGGTCATTATCTGGGCTGGGTTTGATTCTTGGGAGGACAATTTTCAGGTCAGTGCCTGAAGTGTGTCCTCCTTAGGTCACATGGCTGATGAATGGGTCCTGCGTGTCTCCAAAACGTTGCTTTTATTTTTTGATACTATGTGATTAAAGTTTTGGATCCAATTTTGGAGATCCTGGTGTGCTGGTGACACTTCCTTCTCCTTAGATAGAGGCACATCAATAGGGTTCATGATGTGGAGCTCGTGCCATCTGTCACAAACTGAGCGAAACAGAGTGAACCAGACTGGGTTTGCCAAGTAGCAAGGTCAAAAGGATGGGTGGTATTCATCAGAGGCAACCCAGGTTGGTGCCCTAGATACTGGCAGAAGTAAATTTGACCACCGACAGAAATGGCAAGGCAGCTAGTAAGGAATAAGAGGAGCTAGCAGGAACACTTAAGATAGATGCTCAGATGTGCCTGGCTGCAAGATCTCAGGGTTTGACAAACAGAGCCTCCCCAGTTTAGCTGTGGCTAGAAGCAAGGGCTTGGAGGAGAAGAGCTCTCAATGGAGCATACCAGGAGTGGTAGCAACTTGCTGCAAGGGCTCCAAGATGGAGCAATAGTTGCAGCGACCGTGATGAACAGATGAATTGTACATGGAGCAGTACCAGCAGCCAGGGGCAACAAATGGAACATACCAGGAACAGTGTCGGGGGCCAAAAGTGGCAAGCAGAGCTTACCTCGAGCAGTACCTGCAGTCAGGAGCAACAGATAGAGCATACCTGGAGTACCAGTGTTCAGGGGCGACAGATGGAGCATACCGGGAACAGTGTCACTTACATCTATAGACCATCAATGGGCCGTGTCTTTATGCAGCTGGAGCTGCCAGGTGCTGTGTGCAGGCAGCTCATTCGTGTCTATGGGAATGCAGCGGCTTGTCCCAATTTGGCAGCCCCGCGGATGAGCAGCCATGATTGGCACATTCATGAACTACGAGTGTAAACGTCCCTGGTTAATGAGGCTCAAGGGTTTTATTAAAGTGATATTAAAAATGTAATACCAATCCTCAAATGTGGTGGCTGCACTCGTTTTCTTTTATTTAGGCAGTTTTTCCCTTTATTCTATTTAATAAACTGGCTATTTAGTCTGTTATGTTTCAACTTCCTTTAACAGACCAAGCTGTCCAACAAAAGTGGCAATTAGAGGACTGACTGAGACAAACCATCTAACACCATAGGGGTGCTTACAATGATTAGCTCTTATTATATTATATAAAAACATTTACCCAAAAGGGGAAAAAAATGTTGTTTTACTGTTCAAAAGGTGTTATCTGCAGTTTGTCTTTTTAATTTGTTAAGTCAAGTCCATCTAAATCTGCTAGTGCATCTAACACTACCCTTTCCCCAGATTGACAATTGTCCTAAAGTGTCTCCATTCCTCCTTCATCCAGAGTGGAGACACCCTAAGACTGGAAGTGTGTTACTTGTGGTATCACCAGGTGAAAAAAAAGGCAAAAAAAATGCAGCCACCACATCTGAAGATTGGGAAACCTCTATATAGCAGGGGTCACCGAACTGCTGCCCGCGGGCCAGATGTAGTCCTTTCTTGCCATTATCTGGCACTTGGGGCACTATTCTTTTCACTGACACCAAAGATGGAGCACTGATACCAACAATGGGGCACCATTCCTCCCACTGACACCAACAATGTCATTTTTTTGCTCTTACTAACCACCAAGCCTATGGCATTATTTACTCCCATGTATACTGGGGCATTTTCTTCCACAGTCCAGCCCCCCTAAAGTTTTAAGGAAAGTAAACTGGCACTTTGTTTCAAAAGTACGTAGACCCCTGATCTATAGCAATACATTATTTTTGTTCTGGGGTTAATACTATAAACATTGGGGTTAGGCTACGTTTTAGTGACAGCATTTTGGGAGTTGGGTAGCTTAAAGCAGGGCTTGACAAACCCCTGGCGCCTCAGGCCTGGGCTGCCTCCCAAATGATCCCCACACTCCGCGCCCTCATAGCTATGTATCCCGGGCACTGCTTGCCCATCTGTGGGCCTGGGACCGGCATAGCAGGTGCCACCGGGCCTTCTAGTTGTTGACCTGCAAGTGATGTGTGGCATCATTTCCGTGTCCCCGTTCAGTTTCCCTGGCCATCAAGGCTGGGAAAGAATGTAATGCAGTGTGATATGCATTGCATTACATTCAGTAGAGCACAGGGGAGAGATGCAGGGTCTTTTAGACCCTGCATGTCTCATTAAAGAGAACATGTCACCAAAAAAAATAATAATCACATAAGAGACTTTTTGTCACCCTATGTGATGGAAAAAAATAAGTTAATTCAAAAAAATTCAATTTCAATTCAAAAAAATTAAAGTTACACCCAAGCACATAAAATCCCCCCCACCCCCACATATACGCACATACAAATATAAATGTTGATTGTGATACACATGTTACATATCGGGAGGCACGACGGGAAAAGGGAGCAATAATTCTAGCACCAGACCTTTGTAATACTAAATGGATGACTTATAGGGGGGCTTTTAAATAGGGGTAATGTAGGGTACTGACATCTTTAAGGTTTGATATGTTGGGTATTTATTTACTCGGTACAACCTAAGCTTTTATATTTTACTTAAAATTGGGTAATTTATTGTGTTTTTGTGCCCCCTAAAATTAACTTTGAATGTGTTTTTATTTTTTACCTTTGCGGTAATATTGTGTGAGACATAAAAAAATGTAACTACCACTATTTTATTCTCCAGGGTGTCTGTTTTCAGAAAAGATATAATGTTTGGGGATTTTATGTAATCTTCAGGCCTAAAATTCTTTTTTAAACGTGTGCAAAAAAATGCAAACATGGCTCTGGCAGCGAAAGGGTTAACGTGTTACATGTTCCACCTGTAAGATTTTTTTGTAACTTTTTTAGCTGGCTCCTAGATTTAAAGCAAATTTGTCAAGCCCTGGCTTAAAGGTTCAGGATAAATACCGTAGTTGGTTTTAAAACTTTCTATATTAAAAAACACATTTTTACTCTGATTAGAGATTTTTTTTACTTTGTTTCTAAATATAACTGGTAATTAAAAAAAAAAAAAAAAAGCACCAAAAATACTGTGCCTAGTTTCCAACACTAAAAATAAGATATTGGGTCGGGACAGTACTACCTGAAAGCTGCGAGGCTCTCGGGGAAGGTGCGCTGTGTAACTGGCATCTCTGGAAATGTGTCACAAGGTAGTATTCTTTACATGCCACTTGGGATCTCAAGGATTATGCATATGTAGGTGTGAGATTCTTGGTTATCTGCACAGTATCACTGCTCATAGAAAGCCCTCTATTATCACTTCCCAATTTATTGGACTTCAAAACAAGACGCGTACTGTATAACCTTCATAAATTGGTATATGCAGAATATTGTGAACATTATGCAAGAGGGGACAGATGTTTTCCTATCATTTTGCAGTCGCCGAGAAAAGAAAATGCACAGTCTTTTAAATAAAAATATGGAGTTTGCATAATTGCAGATTGCTAGAATAGGGAAAACTAGCAAAAAGTAAGTAGGGCAAGGATGCAACAAGATCCTCATTATACAGACTCAGATTATGGTGGATCAAGTGAAATGTCCATGTGTGATCCAACTTAAAGGGAATTGGTGCCCAGCAAAATAGAGCACTTTCTCATACAGCAGCTCAATAATTAAACTATGTTTACACCAAATCCATCAGTGTCAGGATTCAGTTTACAATGTCATGCTAAATTTAGCATTTATTCCATCCCTCTTATCTACAGAAACAAATTGTCTTTGAGTTAGACACTAGCAGCTTCCATCTGAGGCTTCTAAAACAGATGTTTCATGGCTGATTCCTTTTAATAAATTATGTTTTTATTTTATTCCTAAAGGTACCCAATACTTTGAGATGACAGTCACACAACTCTGGACAAAAAACTGGTCAAAAGTTTCATCTCTAGGTGTTTCAAGCAGATACCACTGGCTGAAATTTCTTGAGATAAATAATGATTGGATGGTTTTGTCCAATCATTATTGTTTCTCCTGAAATATATTGGCGCCAGGGGGTATTTGTGCTTATTTCCTGCCCCCTCCAAAGGTTAAACATGCCAAGTGTTTTTGTTTAAACTGCAAGCTGGTCCAAAAAACATTTAACGACATTGAGATGGTGTCTCCATGTCTGACTGTCTTCTGATGACTATAGACAATTTTAGGTGAATCTGTCACTATACTTAAAACTAAAACAAAGCATTCCCTGCAAAGGAATGGGTGAATACTTACGAATCCCACACTGCAGATCTTTGTTATCTTGAAGAGCTACACTAGCTGAAAAAAACTTCAACATTGGACACTTCCAGGAGTTTCAAATGCCTTGTCCCCCACTCTGTAGTTCCTTCTGCCACCCTCTTAAGCCCCATACACACGGTCGGACAATCCGCGGACCAGGTCCGTCGGATCATGTCCGTCGTACTTTGTCCGATGTTGGTTTTGCGTACACACGGTCGGACAAAGTTGTCGAAAAATCCGATCATTCTGAACGTGGTGACGTTTGTTGCCTACGACGGGACTACGTAGAGGCTAGTAGCCAATAGCTTTGGTCTTGTAATGTGATCTGAGCATGCGTAGCACTTTGTCCGGTCGGACAACCGTACACACGATCGAATTTGGTGTGATCGGACCGGGTTGTCGGCAAATCTATCCAGCAGGAGATAAGACTTTGTCCGTCGGACAATTCGACGTACACTGTCCGATGGTGCATACACACGGTCGGATTTTTCGACAACATGGTCCGATCGGACAGAATCCATGAAAAAGTCCGACCGTGTGTATGGGGCTTAAGTCACTTTTGAGCAGGGCATACATTGGTCGAATTCTTAACAATTTTCTTTCAAAAATCAAAAAATTTGTGATCCGATGGTGCCACCATTGATTTCAAAATTCAACCAACCAAGCCTTCAATTTCACCTCATGTTGCTACAGAAAAGAATTTTCATGGCCAGGAATCTTTTTTTTTCTTTCCGGAAATTTTCTTTTTCTTTCAGGAATTTTCTTTTCTTGTGTTAATGCAAATTTCATTTTTGATTATATTTCTCATACGATTTTCCCATCATTGATTAGAAAATCGTTAGTTTTTCCAAAAATTTCCAACATACCCCAATCACTCAAATTCAATAGCCGCATGAAAATTGTCCGTTGATGTGGCCCACTAATGGTGCAAAATTCGAACGAAAATTCTTACATTTTCAAAAGAATATCCTTTTAGAATTCGACCCATGTGTGGCTGGCCTTAAGCTGTCCATACATTATACAATTTTCTTGTTCAATGTCCTTTAGATTTACCTTCAATTATGTAGTGCAAGGGCCTGCCTGATTGCATACAAAGTGAAAGTGTTTAGCTCATGCTCATGTTTGTCCCTGTCTCCAAATTGCCAGCGCTTCAGTGGTTAACAGCTTCAGATTTCCAGGCAGAACAGCAGTACAGATGGCCCGACAGGGACACGCCCCCCTCCTTCCTCCTCCATTGAGAAAAGTTGTTTCTGTGACTAGGGGAGAGTGATCAGTCACGGTATTTTCTTCCCCATTCAGAGATTTTGTCACAGGCAGTTTAATCAGTGAAACATGTTTTCCCAATACAGGGAAAGGAAGAAGGGGATGTGTCCCAATCGGATCATATGTTCTGCTGTTCTGTCTGAAGACCCAAAACTTTTAACCATTGAAGCGCCAGAAGTTCAGAGCTAGAAAGAGGACAGGCATCCCTGCAGTGCAGATTTCTCCAGGATCCAGCTGGATGCACAATATAAAAGTGACTAAAACTGTTGGGAATTTATTTTTAGCTAAACTTTAGCTTTAAGAGAAATGCTTAATAAACAACATAGAGTTAGTCCCTAACTGCAAGTAACGGATCCCAGGGTTATATTGTGTGCACAAAGTACTTTTCTTCCATTATCCCAATAGGATATCTTGCATTAAAACAACAGGTGATAACAGTACAAAGAAATGAATCCTGGGAGAACTTTACATTTTCATAAATATGCCAGATTTTAATAATCTATTAAAGTCCGTCTCCTATTGTAGACTAAAGGCTGGTGTACACATACCTAAAATTGGTCAGTTCTGCAGGAAGCGGCCACATTTCACTCTGTGTGTACCTTTGTCTGTTCAACAGAATCCGGTCTAAGGCTCGGTTCAGACTAGTGCGCCGGGCGTCCGGTTGTGGGAATCAAATTGATTCCCCCACCTGTAACCACCCACAGCTGAATCGCACTGCTCTTGCGAGACACACAGGGCTGCTATTCATTCTGAAAGGTACCCCCACGCATCTCAGCCCACAGCAGAATCGCAGGTGTGGGAACTGCCGGGAAACTCTGTGGTCAAAAAGACCATGCGTTTCATGCAGCACAGCAGCTCATTCAAATGAATGGGCTGCCGTGCCTGTGCAAACGTGGAAAAAAAAAATTCCCCGTGTACTACCAGCTTTAGGTTGCATTCACACCTGAGCTTCTGCATTTACAGGCGAGAGGGGTGCTTCTCGCGTAAGATGTGTTTATTGTTTTTATTTTATTATAGCTCTGTTTTATTTTTATTTATTTTTTAAAAAATTTATATCTTGCGTATGTCTGTATATGGTGGGGGAGGTAGGACGTTACCTTCTCCCTGTATACCGTGTGCGGCCTATAGTATTGTATATTTGATGAAGCATTATTATCCCATGGGACCCGTCCCCTGCTCTTTTTTCTTTTTAAAACAGGTGTTTACAGTTGTTCCACTCTGTGCTCGATCCCCCCACTGTGGGGGGCCGAGATAGAGTGAAATGAAGTAAGGAGAGAATAGGGTATCAGGAGGAGGAGTAGTAGTGGGGGGGAGGTAGGGGAGGGAATGTGGAGGAAGGGGATGCAGGTGAGGGTGTGGCCCACGACCATGGAGCATTTTTGGAGTTTCAAACCCACATTTCAGTGCGAGTCCGGGGGCGATTTGGAAGAAATCTGTGCAAGTTCATGCACATATGTCTGTTGAAATCGCCCCCGAAGTGGCCAAAAGTAGTGCAGAAACTACTTTTGGAAATCGGTCCTGCACCACAAAGTCAGCGTTGCACTGATTGGGACAGTGCCGTTGTCGGCAATAGGCTGCGATTTGGCATGTGATTTGACATGTCAAATTGCATGTCAAATCCAGCCGATGTGAATGGGGGGCTAAAATGCCCCGTTCTGTTTCAAAAGTAGCTCATGTGTCTTTTTGAGCGGCAGGTATTGAGCTATAGGGGTCTGAGTTAACTAGCACAATTTGAAAGTTTGGGATAATGGTTGTTGAGTGTTTTGGAGTTTCAAACTGCACAGGTGTAAATCAGGGCTTTAAGTGACACTATACAATATCCAAAAATCATCTATACACATCCACTACTTAATGGCCCTGTCATCCATTTTTCATGATGTTTCTTACAGTGTTTTTCTGCCTCCTTTTTAAAGTGGAGTTCCACCCAAAAGTGGAACTTCCTCTTTAAGCACTCCTCACCCCCTTATGCCGCGTACACACGGTCAGAATTCTCATCGAAAAAAGCTCTGATGGTTTTCCCGTCGGAATGTCGCTCAAACTGTCTTGCCTACACACGGTCACACCAAATTCCGACGGTCAATAACACCACGGCATACAACACGTTCGACTGCACTATAAAAGGGAAGTTTAATGCTTTTGAGCATTCATCGAATAATTTTTCGAGCATGCGTCGGAATTTTACGTGTCGGAATTGCATACACACGATCGGAAAATCTGATAGAAAGGTTTTCCGTTGGAAATATTAAGAACAGGTTCTCAATCCAAAGTCCGTCGGAAATTCCGACAGAAAAAGACCGATGGGCATACACACGGTCGGAAAATCCGATGAAAAGCTCCCATCGGACTGTTTCCATCGGAAATTCCGACTGCGTGTACGCGGCATTACATGCCCCATTTGGCATGTAATTTATTTTGGGGGGGGGAGTGGGTACTTAGTTTAGACTGGGACTTTCTGTCCCACTTCCTTTTTCCTGCTCTTGGCCGCCTAGGCAACTCCTCCTTTCCCCCTAGGCGGCCCCTCCCTCTCTGCAATCTTCTGGGACACGTCGCAGGTCCCAGAAAATAGCCTGGTCACTAGCAGTGCGCAGAGCGACGTGCGCGGTGCGCGCCTGGCTGTGAAGCAGAAAGCTGTCAAGGCTGGGTGCCCACAGTTTCTATGACGGCACCAGCAGAGAGGAGTGAGCCTCCGGGCGGCTGGATTACAGGCGCTATTTTTAGCGCTGAAGCTCCTGAAAAATGACTCCAGTGTGAAAGGGGTCTTAACCACTTCAGCCCCGGACCATTTGGCAGCCAAAGGACCAGAGGTCTTTTTTCAATTTCGCACTGCACTACTTTAACTGGTAATTGCGCGGTCATGCAATTTTGTAACCAAACGAAATTTGCGTCCTTTTCTTCCCACAAATAGAGCTTTCTTTTGATGGTATTTGATTGCCTCTGTGATTTTTATTTTTTGCGATATAAATGGAAAAAGAGCGAAAATTTTGAAAAAAAAAGAGATTTTCTACTTTTTGTTATAAAAAAAATGTAATAAACTCAATTTTAGTCAAACATTTGGGCCAAAATGTATTCAGCCACATGTCTTTAGTAAAAAAATGCCAATAAGCGTATATTTATTGGTTTGCGCAAAAGTTATAGCGTCTACAAACTAGAGTACATTTTCTGGAATTTACACCACTTTTAATTTATGACTGCCTATTTCATTTCTTGAGGTGCTAAAATGGCAGAGAAGTACAAAACCCCCCCCAAATGACCCCATTTTGGAAAGTAGACACCCCCAAGCTATTTGCTGAGAGGCATGTTGAGCCCATTGAATATTTTTTTTTTTAGTCCCAAGTGATTGAATAAAGACAAAAATAAAAAAGATTTTTTTTTTTTTTCAAAAAGTTGTCACTAAATGATATATTGCTCACACATGCCATAGTTATATGTGGAATTGCACCCCAAAATACATTTTGCTGCTTCTCCTGAGTATGGGGATACCACATGTGTGGGACTTTTTGGGAGCCTAGCCGCGTACGGGGCCCCGAAACCCAAGCACCGCCTTCAGGATTTCTAAGGGTGCAAATTTTTGATTTCTCTCCTCACTACCTATCACCGTTTCGAAGGCCATAAAATGCCAAAATAGCACAAACCCCCCCCAAATGACCCCATTTTGGAAAGTAGACACCCCAAGCTATTTGTTGAGAGGCATGGTGAGTATTTTACAGCTCTCATTTGTTTTTGAAAATGAAGAAAGTAAAGAAAAAAAAAAATTTTTTTTCTTTTTTTCAATTTTCAAAACTTTGTGACAAAAAGCGAGATCTGCAAAATACTCACCATACCTCTCATCAAATAGCTTGGGGTGTCTACTTTCCAAAATGGGGTCATTTTGGGGGGTTTTATCCCATCTGGGCATTCCATGGCCTCCGAAACTGTGATTGGCAGTGAGAAGTGAAATAAAAAAATTACACCCTTAGAAAGCCTGAAGGCGGTGATTGGTTTTTGGGGTTCCGTACGCAGCTAGGCTCCCAAAAAGTCCCACACATGTGGTATCCCCGTACTCAGGAGAAGCAACAGAATGTATTTTGGGGTGTATTTCCACATATGCCCATGGCATGTTTGAGCAATATATCATTTAGTGACAACTTTTTGTAAAAAAAATATATATATATATTTTTTTTCATTATTCAATCTCTTGGGACAAAAAAAAAAAAATATTTAATGGGCTCAACATTGCTCTCATCAAATAGCTTGGGGTGTCTACTTTCCAAAATGGGGTCATTTGGGGGGGGTTTGAACTGTCCTGGCATTTTATGCACAACATTTAGAAGCCTATGTCACACGTCACCCACTCTTCTAACCACTTGAAGACAAAGCCCTTTCTGACACTTTTTGTTTACATGAAAACATATTTTTTTTTTGCAAGAAAATTACGTTGAACCCCCAAACACTATATATATTGTTAAAGCAAAGGCCCTACAGATTAAAATGGTGGGTGTTGCATTTTTTTTTTCCACACAGTATTTGCGCAGCGATTTTTCAAACGCATTTTTTGTGGAAAAAATACACTTTTTTTTATTTTAATGCACTAAAACACACTATATTGCTCAAATTTTTGATGAAATAAAAAATATGATCTTAGGCCGAGTACATGGATACCAAACACGACATGCTTTAAAATTGCGCACAAACACGCAGTGGCGACAAACTACATACATTTTTAAAAGCCTTTAAAAGCCTTTACATGATACCACATTAGATTCACGGAGGAGGTCTACTGCTAAAATTACTGCCCTCGATCTGACCTTCGCGGTGATACCTCACATGCATGGTGCAATTGCTGTTTACATATGACGCCAGACCAACGCTTGTGTACGCCTTTGCGCAAGAGAAGGGGGGGCAGGGGTGCTTTTTTTTTTGTTTTTTTGTTTTTTTTTTATTTATTTAGCTTTTTTATTTTATTTTTAAACTGTTCCTTCCATTTTTTTTCTTTGTTATGATTTTTATTGTTATCTCAGGGAATGTAAATATCCCCTATGATAGCAATAGGCAGTGACAGGTACTCTTTTTTTGAAAAAATTGGGGTCTATTAGACCCTAGATCTTTCCTCTGCCCTCAAAGCATCTGACCACACCAAGATTGGTGTGATAAAATGCTTTCCCAATTTCCCAATGGCGCGGTTTATATCCGGGAGGGGGGACATTCCCTCCCACTGCTTGTAAAAGCAATCTAGAGGCTAATTACCCGCTAGAATTGCTTTTACATGAAAGCCGATCACTGGCTGAAAAGAATGATACCAAGATGATACCTAAACCTGCAGGCATCATTCTGGTATAACCATTCAAAGTCCAGCAACATACTGGACATATATTGTAATCTTTTTTTTTTCATGCAGCCTCTTGGCTGAACGAAAAAAAGAGATTGATTGGTGGGTATGCCCACCATTAGAATACCTCCCTTCATCCACCCACTTCTAATGATGGGCATACATGCACCATTTATATATGCCGATGCATGGGGGCATCCTCCCGCAAAAGTTATGCCGTGTACACACGGTCGGAATTTCGACCGTATGTACGTGGCATTAGGAGCCAATCGCTCCTCCGCCCCCCCTGCTGCCCCCATGCTTTGGCATATATGCTCTTTTTTTTAACTGTGGTGGTGAAATCACCTCCTACAGCGTTGGAGTCGCGGCTTTATGTATCGTGGGAGCAAACGCTGTTGCTGTCAAGATAAATAAATCCGCGTTGCAACTGAATGGCGCACCTGAAAACAAAAAAATGCTTAACACTGAAACACAGTAAACAAAATTACATACCTGAAAAGCAAGCATGATAAAACATAATAAAACATTGCAGAATAGAATGGAGTAAAAAAAGAGCAACGATAGAGAGAGAATAGAGAGAGAGAGAGAGAATAATAAAACGACAACTATTTTATTTTTTTTTATTTTTTTTGAGATTCACAGGTAAAAAAGCTCCTGACTGAAGCGACTGAATCAAAGCGCTACCACAAAAAAACTGTTAGCGATCGCAGGGATCAGGCCTGACTCTGCGAACGCTGCAGTTATGTGTGCTTAGTGTTTTGTAAGTGACAGTGATCGATCGATACTGCACTTGGGTGGGCTGGGCGGAGGGGGAAAACGCAGGTGCTAGCAGGTATCTGGGCTGATCCCGCTAACAATGCGTTTTTTTTGGAACCCTAAACTGCTGGGACGCTAGTATAGATCTGATCAGATCAGATATTGATCTGTTCAGATACTATACCACTAAGGGAGGTGTATGCTTTGCGCGTGGGTGTTTGCGGTACTGGCACTAACCTGGGGCGACGCAGACCTTATTTGACCCTAAAACCTAATTGATATCACCCGCCGGGCGATCAGGGGGTTAAACCGTTATTGGGTAATAAATGGCGGGTGCCCTGACAGTATAAAAAACAAGCTAACTAACCAGCGTCACCCGTAACAGTAATACAAAAAAAAAAACTGGCTACCTAGCGGCACCAGTGACACTAATGCAGCGATCAAAAAAACAATCGCTTAGTGACACTGGCAAAAGGGGGTGAAAGGGTTAACTAGGGGCAATCAGGGGGTTAAACCTTTATTAGGTAATATATGGGGGTACCTGACGCTATATAAAAACCTGACGGGGAACCTAAATAACGAAATAACTAACTGGCTAACCAGCGTCACCAGTGACAGTTATATGGTGATCACTGGTGAAAGGGTTAACTCTAGGGGCAATCAGGGGGTTAAAACCTTTAGGTTGTAATATGGGGGTACCTGACCTATAAACCTATTTATGAACCTATATAAACATGGCGGTTAACCTAAAAAAAAACTGGTTACCTAGCGACACTAATGCAGCGATCAGAAAAAACGATCGCTTAGTGACACTGGCAAAAGGGGGTGAAAGGGTTAACTAGGGGCAAACAGGGGGTTAAAACCTTTATTAGGTAATATATGGGGGTACCTGACGCTATATAAAAACCTGACGGGGAACCTAAATAACGAAATAACTAACTGGCTAACCAGCGTCACCAGTGACAGTTATACGGTGATTACTGGTGAAAGGGTTAACTCTAGGGGCAATCAGGGGGTTAAAACCTTTATTTAGGTTGTAATATGGGGGTACCTGACCTATAAAACTATTTATGAACCTATATAAAACATGGCGGTTAAAATAAAAAAAAAATGGTTACCTAGTGACACAATGCAGCGATCAGAAAAACGATCGCTTAGTGACACTGGCAAAAGGGGGTGAAGGGGTTAACTAGGGGCAATCAAGGGGTTAAACCTTTATTAGGGGGGGGTAGGGGGCTACCTAGGACCTAAAACTAACTGCCCTGACAGTTATTACAGTCACGCTGACACTAAATGCAGTGATCAGTAAATAAATGATCACTGCAATTAGTGACACTGTGACTGGGGGGGGAGGGGGGGTGATCTGGGGGGTGATCAGGGGGTGACAGGGGGGGTGGAATATGTGCCTAACTGTACTGGTGTCAGTGTACTGTTGTGCACTAACCTTTACATGTTCACCGCTCGGCGTCTCCGGTCACATAGACCGGCGCACCGAGCGTGACATCACTTCCGCCTTCCTGTCTATACAATAGACAGGAAGGGGAAGCTTTTCATTCGCCAGGAGCGATTGCGAGGGGGTGGCCAGAAACCACTGGCCGTCCCCTCGTCCCGGATCGCTCCTGAAGCGATGCCGACCGTCCCCGCCGGCGGAGGGGGTTCCGATCGGACACCCCACCCGCCGGAAGAATGGCACGTACAGGTACGTGGTTCTGCCTGTACGTGCCATTCTGCCGACGTATATGTACATGGGGCGGTCGGCAAGTGGTTAATGTCAGCAGATACACTTCTTGTAGCTGCTGACTTGTAATAAACTAAAAAAACGTGTGGAACTCCGCTTTAATGTCCTCAGTGGCCTCCCAAACCTCTCCTTTTCTACCTCTCTTCCATCTGTTTGGATTGCGCAGTGCACCTTAGTTACAATTATATGCACTACAAATCCCATAGTCCATTTTAGGAGTGAGCAAGAAGGGGTAGCTACAGTCCTACATACAGTGGGATCATGGAGAACGACCATAGCCATCCTCTAATAGGATGTCAGCAAAAGGAATTTGGAGGAGGCTAATGCCGCATACATACGAGCGGATTTTCTGTCAGAAAAATCTTGGATGGTTTTTCCGACGGAATTCCACTCAAGATTGGCTTGCATACACACGATCACACAAAAGTTTGACCGTCAAGAATGTGGTGACGTACAACACTACGACGAGCCGAGAAAATTAAGTTCAATGCTTCCGAGCATACATCAAATGTTTCCGAGCATGCGTAGGAATTTTGCGCGTCGGAATTGGTACAGACGATCGAAATTTCCGATCAAAACTTTTTCCGACAGAAAAATTGAGAACCTGCTTTCAATCTTTTGCTGGCTGGAATTCGGCCAGCAAAAGTCCGAGGGAGCATACACACTTTTCTGACCAAAAGCTCTCATTGGTCTTTTGCTGGCCGAATTTCCGATCGTGTGTACGGGGCATAAGAGCAATAGAAGGTCAATTTTTGAGTTAAGAATATATACTTAATTTTTTTTAAAACCAGTATAGTGTTACTTTCATTTTAATATTACAGGAGAAAAATAATTTAGGCCCCTTTCTAACTTGTGTGACCTGAAAGTCATGATTTTTCCGTGACTTTGACTGGATTTTGCCATGACTTTGATGCAACTTGAAGCAATTCCTGTGTAATCTTGAGGTCTCTGGACCTCAAGTCGCATCAAAGTCAGACCAAAGTAGTGCAGGGACTGCTTTGAAGTCGCACAGATATGAACGATACTCATTGGAATTCATGGGGTATGATGGGTCATGTAACTTTAGATTGTTACATTTTATAATTTTTTTCTTTTTTTTTTTCATTTTACAAATGAACAAAATGTAGTTTCAGCAGAGGAGATGATGTGTGTATCAGTGCCTTCCGGTCACTTTGGAGATATGGTTGCTTCATCTGTACGGTATTGTGCAGAAAGCTGGGTGATTAGCAGATTTGTCTTGTGCATGTGAAGAATAAATTGAGAAATGGTATAATCAGATGCTGTTTAAAGTTTATGTAAAAAGTGGTTTGTCACCAATGTGTCGTGTTTCCTAAACAGGGCAGCACGTCATCTGCTAAGATTCATGTATGGGTATTAATAGGTGCTCTCGTGTGACCTCATGTCACTTGCTGCTGCATTTTTTTGCTATCAGATTACCCATGCTTGGCACATGCATAGCACTGCTGTCAATATCCCTGACAAAATGACATTTCAGGACCTTGCACATCCAGCACTGCAGCTCGGATTAATGACGGTAATGAAAAGATGCTGTTCTTGGAATGCATTGCTCTGCATAAAGATTAGCTTCATTGCACTGCAGATTTTAGCAGTGGTGGCTTCACCCGAATATGTAATTGGGGCATTAAGTCTTGTCCTTATTGCTGGTTATCGCTAAGGCCCCTTTCACACGTGCGGACCGTATGTCCGTTTTTCATCCATCCGTTTTCGGATAAAAAACGGACATACATGTACCCCTATGGCATAGCGGGTGTCAGCAGATAAGCATCCGCTGACATCCACTATTGTCCGCCTCCTCTATTGTCCGATTCTGCAGACGGAGGAAAACCCTATTTTTCCATCCGTCTGCAGAGCGGATCGGATGAACACGGACAGACGGTCCGTGTTCATCCGATCCCCTATAGGGGAGAGCGGAGATCTGACAGGGCGGTCCCTGCACAGTTTGCAGGGACCGCCCTGTCATCTGCCGGCTCAGCGGAGATCAGCTGAGCGATCCCCGCTGAGCAGCGGATCTTCACGGGGCGGATCAATACGGATCCGCCCCGTGTGAAAGGGGCCTAAAGTGTAAGTAAAGCCAAAACTTTTTTGGGATAGAATGGGAAAGGATTAGAACCCCTGCCAAGTTTTTGCTGCCTGGGTAGAGTCACCCTCCTTCTTTTTCCTGGTTACCTAGACAGAATATGGTGGAACATACTACATTTTAGAACTGTTAACAAAACAATATGTAAGGGTCAATATTCCTGTGGGGACACCTATTTCGGTGTCTGTCAAAGAGGTAAAGTCAACTCACTTTGTAGACATTTCCTCTTGCTTCCTGTTGCCTCTCAAGGACAGGAAGTGACTAGAAATCTCCCCAACAGAACAGAGACAGCTAAAAAATAAGGCTAGTATGGAGTGCATACTTGCACATTATGACTAAAATAACTTGGGGCCCATTTTATTTCTCTTTTTTGTTGCGGTTTACTACCGCTTTAATCTGAGTAAAAGACAATTTCATCCAAGATTCAGAAGACTGCCTGCAATGATGGGCCTGGGTATGGCAGAAAGAGGAGTAATGCTACATTTAATATTATAAGGCCCCTTTCACACGAGGCGGGCTCCGCTTGCACGGAGCCCGCCTCTGTCCGCCGGCTCAGCGGGAGATCTCTCCGTTGATCTCTGCTGAACCGGCGGATGACAAGCCTCTCTCCGCTCACTGAGCGGGGAGGGGCTTGCGAGCGCCGCTGATCTCTATGGAGAGATCGGATGAAAACGGACAGTGTGTCCATTTTCATCAGATCTCACCCGATCCGATCTGCCAGCTACGGATCTGGACGTATAGCCCATACGTCTGCTTTTGGCGGATCGGACCGGGTCGGATGTCAGCGGAGATGTCTCCGCTGACATCCGACGCTCCATAGGCTAACATGGAGCGCCCGTTCAGATCCGCCGTCAAAACTGACAGGCGGATCTGAACGGTCCAACCATGTGAAAGGGGCCTAAGGCACATACAAATTCATGAGGACCCAATGGAGCAGAAGTATTCAGTATTTATATATTTTTTTCAATTTGGTCGAAGTTCAACAAAATGAAGAAAACTGGATCAAGTCAAATTAGTGAATATTACATTTTAACAGAAACAAAGAGTTTTTTTCTTTTTGAATGTCATGTCTGGATGACAGATATTCTTATATTTACACCAGGGGTCTCCAAACTTTATAAAAAAAAAAGGGCAAGTTTACTGCCCTTTATATTTTAGGGGGCCAGTGGTAATACAAAATGATATCAGTGGGAGAAATAGTGCCGCATTGATGGTGTCAATATAAATAATAGTGCCCCAACATTGGTGTCAGTGGGATGAATAGTTCCCCATTGTTGGTGTCAGTGGGAGGAATAGTGCCCCATCATTGGTGTCAGTGGGAGGAATAGTTCCTAATTTTTGGTGTCAGTGGGAGGAAAAGTACCCCATTATTGATGTCAGTGGGAGGAATAGTGCCCCATTGTTGGTGTCAGTGGGAGGAATAGTGCCCCAAGGGCCAGATAAAGTCAAGCAAAGGTCCACATCCAAACCATTAGCCGCAGTTTGGAGACCACTGATTTACACAGTCATGGCCAATCAACAACGCACAGTGATCTTCTGTGATTATGGTTGTGCTTCCTCATATAATATATAGTGCATCTGGAAAGTAATCACAGCGCTTCACTTTTTCCACAATTTGTTATGTTAAAGCCTTATCCCAAAATGGATTAAATACATTATTTTCCTCAAAATTCTACAAAAATACCCCATAATGACAATGTAAACAAAGTTTGTTTGCAATATTTACAAACTTATTAAAAATAAAAAACAAAAAAAACATGTACATAAGTATTCACAGCCTTTGCCATGACACTCAAAATTGAGCTCAGGTGCATCCTGATTCCACTGATCATCCTTGAAATGTTTCTACAACTTGATTGGAGTCCACCTGTGGTAAATTCAGTTGATTGGACATGATTTGGAAAGGCACACAACTTCTATATAAGGTCCCACAGTTAACAGTGCATGTCAGAGCACAAACCAAGCCCTGAAGTCCAAGCAATTTTCTGTAGACCTCCGAGACAGGATTGTATTGAGGCACAGATCTGGGGAAGGGTACAGAAAAATGTCTACAGAATTAAAGGTCCCAATGAACACAGTGGCCTCCATCATCCATAAATGGAAGATGCTTGGAACCACCAGGACTCTTCCTAGAGCGAGCCACTCAGCTAAACTGAACAATTGGGGAGAAGGGCCTTAGGGTGGTGACCAAGAACCTGATTGTCACTCTGACAGAGCTCCAGTGTTTCTATGTGGAGAGACAAGAACCACCCAGAAGAACAACCATCTGTGCAGCACTCCACTAATCAGGCCTGTATGGTAGAGTGGCCAGACAGAAACCACTCCTCAGTAAAAGGCACATGACAGCCAGCCTGCAGCTTGTTAAAAGGCACCTGAAGGACTCTCAGACCATAAGAAACAAAATGCTCTGGTCTAATGAAACAGAGATTAAACTCTTTGGCCTGAATGGCAAGCGTCATGTCTGGAGGAAAACCTCTCATCACTTGGCCAATACTAACCCTACAGTGAAGCTTGGTGGTGGCAGCATCATGCTTTGGGGATGTTTTTCAGCGGCAGGAACTGGGAGACTCGTCAGGATCAAAGGAAAGATGAATGCAGCAATGTACAGAGACATCCTTGATGAAAACCTGCTCCAGAGCGCTCTGGACCTCAGACTGGGGTGAAAGTTTATCTTCCAAAGGGACAATGACCCTAAGCACACAGCCAAGATAACAAAGACATGGCTACGGGACAACTCTGTGAATGTCCTTGAGTGGCCCAACCAGACCCCAGACTTAAACCAGATTGAACATCTCTGGGGAGATCTGAAAATGGCTGTGCACCGATGCTCCCTATCCAACCTGATGGAGCTTGAGAGGTCCTGCAAAGAAGAATGTTAGAAACTGACCAAGAACGGGTATGCCAGGCTTATAGCATCATACTCAAAAAGACTTGAGGTTGTAATTGGTGCCAAAGGTGCTTTAACAAAGTATTGAGCAACGGCTGTGAATACTTTTGTACATGGGATTTTTTTTTGTTTTTTATTTTTTAATAAATTTGCAAAGATTTCAAACAAACTTCTTTCACGTTGTCATTATGGGGTATTGTTGGTAGAATTTTGAGGAAAATAATAAATGTAATCCATTTTGGAATAAGTCTGTAACCTAACAAAATGTGGAAAAAGCGAAGCAATGTCAATACCTTCCACTGTAGGTGTTGCTATCAGCAGCCAGCTAATGTTCTTAACTTTCCATTCTTTCCAGGCTGATGATAATAAAGCCTTTAGGTATTGTTAACATGAATCTGTATTTGCCCCTTCAGGGAAAAGTCATAGGTCTGCTTGATAACCACTGCTGATGCTTACCTTCTCTGCTTCCCTGTTCCCCAGCTGAATTGTATTGAATTGAAAAGAAGGTTGTAATGGTGCACAATGAAAACTTGTGGCTTTGTGTAACTAATAGGCAGGCTTGATTCACCTGCTGACTTGTATACAGTTTTTGGGGCAATTTCTAGGTATTTTGCCAAGGCACCCCTGAAGGCACCACGGGGTGCCTGGGCACCCTGGTTGAAAAAGGCTGCTCTACACTATCAAAAACTGAAAAAAATATATAAAGTTTTGCCTTCCGCTATAGTTTAAGGGTGAATGAGGTGAACTGCAGTGAAGTAAGCTTGTGTTCAGTCATGTTCAAAAAGAGCTTTATTTCTTTTTAAATTTCCTTACACACCATTGGATATTTGCATGCATTTCACTTCGCTGGACTCACCTAACTTTCTAGTTTAATAAACAAGGCCTTTAACCATGTAATGGTTTGAGGGCACTGATACCCAACTACCCAGACTAAATAAAACAGCTTCAGTATCTGTAGGTTACCATATCTATAGTTCTATTACTAATTTACATACTTAAATACTTTTACATAGATTTGGGTGCATTTTTCTTAAGCTTTTTGACTTTTTTATAAGTTAATTTTCTGTTTTAATATTTTTATTGAATTTTTACATGTTGCAGAACAATGTTCAATGACTCATATAAGTGGTATATTGATATGTTTATAAATTGATTTTGATTTGAGTTAGACAACACTCTCTGTAATGTAATCTACCAGATGTTCAAAGCCTAGAAGAATTTGTTGTCCTGCTTCTAAGCCTTGAACATAACTATGTCCACTTATCTACAAGGCTTAGGGTGACCTATTTTTTACAGCCTTTTCTTGCTGTGCATTTTCCAACCACAGATATTGTTTTTAGAATAGTATTCACCATTAATTTAATTGTGTTTTTTACATACCGTAGTTACATTGGTGCAGCTTGAACTTATATAAGTATACATATTCCATACCTAGCTGATATCCGTGGAAGCGGAGAAACATTTTACGATTTTACGATCATCACCATGTCCAGTCAACAAAATTCAAGACATTCTCTGAATGTAGCCTGTGCTGAGCAGGTGACCCACCCCTGTGGTGGCTATAAAGCAGGGCAGCCGCTCAGTACAGGACCCATACATTTTTGAGGATCATTGTAGTAGCAGTGGCTACTACAGTGGTTCTGTGCTTCCTCAGGGATCGGCCAGGTATAGAACAAGTATATTGGAAATCAGGAAGAACTCCGGACAGCGGCACACCGGGAGAGATAAAATTCAAAAAGGTTTATTTAAAAGCAGGAATCACATCAATCCAAAGCACGACAGAAAAGGGGGTACAGAGCTGACGTGTTTCGCACTATGTCTAGTACTTACTCATAGCTGGCTATAGAACAAGTATACTTATATTAACCACTTGAAGTCCACACAATAGCCGAGAGACAGCTACAGCGCTAACCTCAAATGCTGGGAGGGCGTCCATGTACGTCCTACCGTCCTTGCGGCGCTCTGTGATTGCCATGTTCTTGGGACTTGGCTGATCACAGAGCAGGGTAAAGGGCCAAGCACGTATACAAGAAAAGGAACCGCTGCTCCAGGTGTATGGAGATAAGGCTGATTGGAGTATCTTGCAGAGTGCTAGCACTGGCCCGCCTCCGTGGGAAACTTGGAAAGAAGAGAGAAATGGCTGCACAACCAGAACTTCCGATTGCCTTTTATTTTGTTTCACAAAGATAATACCAAAGACACCAAACTGGTCACGTAGATCAGTGTTTCTCAACTCCAGTCGCCCCAACAGGTCATGTTTTCAGGCTTTCCATTATTTTGCACAGGTGAATGGATCAGTTTCACTGCCTTAGTAATTACCACAGCCGTTTCATCCGAGGGAAATCCTGAAAACATGACCTGTTGGGGCGCTTGAGGACTGGAGTTGAGAAACACTGACGTAGATCATGATTAAGCACAAGATGTATGTGTGAAATGCTCTTCCACTCAAGGTTCCTTTAATATGTTTGGATACAGCACTCTGTGAACAGCCAGCTTCTTTAGCAATGACCGTTTGTGACTTTTCTCCTTGTGGAGGGTGTCAATGACTGTCTCCTGGACAACTGTCAAGTCAGCAGTCTATCCTGAGATACAGAATTTTTGGTTTTCACCAGCTGTAAGCCATAATCATCACAATTAAAAGAAAGACATGCTTGAAATAGATCACTCTGTGTGTAACGAATCTCTATATTATATGAGTTTCACTATTTGAATTGAATTACTGTAATAAATTAATTTTTTGATGATATTTAAATTTTTTGAGATGCACCTGTATAGTACCTCAATCGAAAAGCATCTAGTGTAATTTCTTTCTGCTCTCTCATTCCTCTACTATTCGCATGAGTCACTCCTGACTGTCAATGCTGACACCAAATGCACCCCCCCCTGCAGCACACAGCAGGTGATTGACAACATCAGCTGTGCATGTTTCCCTATGAGACTGTGCAGAGGTGGTGTGTCCTCTCCCTCCACGCAGATCTCAGAGTACACTCATCTCCCTGCTCTGTTCTGTGCAGTGTGTGACATCAGATCCCTGCCCTCTGCCTGCTGGAGCTGAGGAATGCTGTAAAACAGGCTGCAGATAAACAGGTACAACTTATGTAGGAGGATTTGTACATCTCTGTGGGGCTAGTCATTTTACTGGGTATAGGTAAGGGTTTACAACCACTTTAGGATGGCATATTATTTAAAATGGTCAATTGCACCTATAAATATCCAAATAAGTAATATTTATGTGGCAGATTCTTTTACTATCTAATTAGGACAATCTAAAATAATTTTTAGCATGTTTGATTGCACTTTCCTGCAAATGAAGCACATGTTTTATTAAAGAAGTAGTCTCAATTCTATTTTTATTAATGTGTTCTGTTTGACAGGGGACGCAGTATGTGTAGTACTGTGTCCCATCCACTCATGTGTTATCTATGGCTGGCTGTGAGGTCGGACAGGGCACCCCCCTCCAATCCATTCAACACAGTTAGTGGATTGCTTTATGTATATCATAATTTTCCATGTCCAAGCACTTATTGTCTCAAAATTTATTTTGACACTAATTTATTGGTGTGCTACAAAGTGTTTTTATAATTAAAAAAAAAAAAAGGTTTCCGTTGTAAACTCACGAATAAAAACCAACAATGAAATTGATTGACTAAAGTTAACACAAAAATAGACATTTCAGTTTGCACAGTTTTAGATAAACTTCATCAGTTATGATTATTTTATGAACAGCGATTTACAACAGGAAACTGAAATTGGTCTTTTACATACACAAAAATATTTAGAACCGCACTTATTCAAGCCTAATAATAAGAAGGATGATTTAATGTCTTGAGGGCCTGGTTAGAATCAGACACTAATCTGATATTAATTAGCATGAAGCTTAGGTCTCAGGGGACTAGGTGGTCCAAAAATTGTAGTATTTGAGAAATGAGAAGCAAGTTAAATAACTGAAAGTTTTTTTTCAGCATATATAGTGTGCCAACTTTAGGTTAATCATATACAGTCAGTAAATTTTTAAAAAGTAACAAAAAACTCATGGTTTGGTTCGCAGCAGAACATGCGAACAGGAAAAAAAATTCAGCAGAACACACGAACGCCGTTAAAGTCTATGGGACACGAACATGAATAATCAAAAGTGCTAATAATTTTAAAGGCTTATATGCAAGTTATTGTCATAAAAAGTGTTTGGAAACCTGGGTCCTGCCCCAAGGGACATGTATACATGCAGGGATTTTTGTTTAATGCTTAAAGTGAAACAATAAAAATGAAATATTCCTTTAAATATCGTGCCTGTGGGGTTTCTATAATATGCCTGTAAAGTGGCGCATTTTTACCGTGTTTAGAACAGTACCACAGCAAAATGTCATTTCTAAAGGAAAGCCCTTCAGGTTTGATATGGAAATTAAGGAGAACCCTGCGCCAAATAAAAAAAATGGCGTAGACCCCCCCCCCCCCAAAATCCATACTAGACCCTTATCCAAGTACGCAACCTAGTAGCAGGCCGCAGGAAAAGAGGGGGGGATGAGAGAGTGACCCCGTCCGCATACTCCCACAACCACCGGCAAGGGTTGTGGGGATGAGGCCCTTGTCCCCATCAACATGGGGACAAGGTTCTTTGGGTCAGACCCCAAAGCACCCTCCCTATGTTGAGGGCATGTGGCCTGGTAACACTTTTTATAACAGTAACTTGCATATAAGCCTTTAAAATTAGCACTTTAGATTTTTCATGTTAGTGTCTCATAGACTTTAACGGTGTTCCAGCGGCTTTCGAATTTGCTGCGAACACTGCATAATGTTCACTGTTCGGCAAACAGATGAACACCCGATGTTCGAGTCGAACATCGGGCTCACCCCTAATATTCAGTAAATGTTTATAAACTTACCAGTCTTTAGATGTGATGGTTGTATTCATTTAAAGTCTTCAGAATAATGATAATTTTAGTGAACAATACCTGTTCATCTTGCCAGTAATGCAGTGTCCTTGAAACTTCCTGTAAGCTAGACAGAAAGCAAAACAGTTTCATCTTTTTTTATGCAAGCTTAATCCCATAATCTCCTATGTAATGAAGATGAACAAATTCAGATATATTTGAAGTCCAGACGAGGGGGCAATCATAGCTTCCTCCAAAGATACAGTGAAGGAATAAGTGTAGCCAACTAGGGACAGGACGTGTGTTATTCCCAAAATTACCAGGTGAAAATAAAAGGAAAAAAGCCAGGGAAGAAGAAAATCAATGCAGGCAATACACCTAAAAAACTTTATTTTTGAGTTTAGTTTAGATTTTAAGAAAATGAAAAAAGTCCAAAGTATGCTGTTTGTATTGACTAAGATACATAAATAGCAATAAGTTTGTGTCTGCATTTTGTTTTAAAGTGACACTAAACAATATCCATATACAGTGGTGTGAAAAAGTGTTTGCCCCCTTCCTCATTTCCTGTTCCTTTGCATGTTTGTCACACTTAAGTTTTCGGAACATCAAACCAATTTAAAAATAGTCAAGGACAACACAAGTAAACACAAAATGCAATTTGTAAATGAAGGTGTTTATTATTAAAGGTGAAAAAAAATCCAAACCATCATGGCCCTTGTGAAAAAGTGATTGCCCCCTAAACCTAATAACTGGTTGGGCCACCCTTAGCAGCAACAACTGCATACAAGCGTTTGCGATAACGTGCAATGAGGCTTTTACAGCGTCCTGGAGGAATTTTGGCCCACTCATCTTTGCAGAATTGTCTAATTCAGTTACATTAGAGGGTTTTCGAGCATGAACGGCCTTTTTAAGGTCATACCACAACATCTCAATAGGATTCAGGACAGGACTTTGGCTAGGCCACTCCAAAGTCTTCATTTTGTTTTTCTTCAGCCATTCGGTGGTGGACTTGCTGGTGTGTTTAGGATCATTGTCCTGCTGCAGAACCCAAGTTCGTTTCAGCTTGAGTACACGAACAGATGTCGGACATTCTCCTTCAGGATCTCCTGGTAGACAGCAGAATTCATAGTTCCTTTTATCACGCAAGTCTTCCAGGTCCTGAAGCAGCAAAACAGCCCAGACCATCACACTACCACCACCATATTTTACTGTTGGTATAATGTTCTGAAATGCAGTGTTCCTTCTACGCCAGATATACGGACACACACCTTCCAAAGAGTTCCACTTTTGTCTCATCGGTCCACAGAATGTTGTCCCAAAAGTCTTGGGGATCATCAAGATGTGTTGTGGAGAAATTGAGACGAGGTTTGATGTTCTTTTTGCTCAGCAGTGGTTTTCTCCTTGGAACTCTGCCATGCGGCCATTTTTGCCCAGTCTTTTCCTGATGGTGGAGGCATGAACGCTGACCTAACTGAGGCAAGTGAGGCCTGCAGTTCCTTGGACGTTGTTGTGGGGTCTTTTGTGACCTCTTGGATGAGTCGTCGCTGCGCTCTTGGGGTAATTTTGGGCGGCCGGCCACTCCTGAGAAGGTTCACCACTGTTCCATGTCTTCGCCATTTGTGGATAATGGCTCTCACTGTGGTTCGCTGGATTCCCAAAGCTTTGGAAATGGCTTTATAACCCTTTCCAGACTGATAGATCTCACTTTCTTTCTCAATTGTTCCTGAATTTTTTTGGGTCTCGGCATGATGTGTAGCTTTTAAGGATCTTCTGGTGGACCTTACTGTGTCAAGCAGCTCCTATTTAAGTGATGCCTTGATGTGAACAGGTGTGGCAATAATCAGGCCTGGGTGTGGCTAGAGAAATTGAACTCAGGTGTGGACAACCACAGTTATAGTATGTTTTAACAAGGGGGGCAATCACTTTTTCACACAGGGCCATGATGGTTTGGATTTTTTTTCACCTTTAATAATAAACAAATTGCATTTTGTGTTTACTTGTGTTGTCCTTGACTATTGTTTAAATTGGTTTGATGTTCCGAAACACTTAAGTGTGACAAACATGCAAAGGAACAGGAAATGAGGAAGGGGGCAAACACTTTTTCACACCACTGTAGATACCTAACATGTCATGCTTCAAAATTGTGCATTGTGCAAGCTACAGTACTTAAAATTCTCCATAGGCGACACTTTAATTTTTTTTACAGGTTACCTGGTTAGCGTTACAGAGGAGGTCTAGTGTTAGAATTATTGCTTTCACTATAACATTTGCGATAATACCTCATATGTGTGATGTGAACACCGTTTAAATATGTGTGCGCAACATACGCATACCCAAACATTATATATTTTTTTTTAGCAGAGACCCTAGAGTTACAAAGGAGGTCTAGGGCTAGAATAATTGCTCGATCGTGGTGATATCTCGCATGTGTGGTGTAAACATCGTTTACATATGTGGGCGTGACCTATGTATTCGTTTGCTTCTGCGCTCGATCTCTGAGGGATGGGGCGCTTCAAAAAAAAATATTTTCTTATTTATTTTCCTTTTTATTTTTACACATAAATTTTACATAAAAAAAATGTGATCACTTTTATTCCTATTACAAGTAATGTAAACATCCCTTGTAATATAAATAAGCATGACAGGCCCTCTTTATTGCGAGATCTGGGGTCAAAAAGACCTCAGATCTGACATTTACACTTAAAAGCAAAAAAAAAAAAAAAAGAAACTTTACGTTTTCCAATAATAAAAAAAATGTCCCTTTAAGGCCCTTAGGGCGAAAGTGACGTTCGACGGGAAAACGAATGGAAGCAGCGGGAGGATAGAACACCTCTCCCGCTGCCCATAAAAGTGGTCTTGTGGCGAATCCCCAGCCGGGACCACTTTTATGTGAAAGAGGATCGCCCACAGCGTTTACATCTGTCCTAACTGTAAAGTAAATTAAAGACATCGCTTCCAACCTCCTAGACCATAGAGATGGTCGGGGACCTTACGGTCCTCAGCCAGCTCTATGATAACCCGGCAGCACCGCTGGATCAGATATCGGTATGATTGGGGAGCCCAGAGAGGCGTCAATGGATGGGGAGGGGGGGCCCTCCCACTGCCTGTAAAAGCAATCCAGCGGCTAATCAGCCACTGAGATTGCTTTTAGTTGAAAGAGCATCACTGACTGAAAACTAAAAATACAGAGGGTATGGCATACAGCAGCAGCAAAAACTACTTGAAGCCAATCGCCTACATTTACATGATTCAGCAGCAAGTGGATATCCTTATTCTCCAAAAATAATCTGTACACATCTACTACTAATTGGCCCTGTAATCTATTTTTCATGAAATTGTTTCTCACTGTGTTGTTTCTCCTTGTAACACCTTCTGTGAGTTCCCGAACCTCTCCTTTTAGTTGCGCTCATGTGCACTGTTCTATGAACACTACAAATCCCATTGTCCATGTTGGCAGTGAGCAAGAGAGGTGGGCTATGGTGGGACCATGGAAAACAAACCTGGAAGTAACAGGAAGTTGAGTCACGGCAAGTTAAGAATAAATACTTGAAAATTATTATTTTTTCAAACCAGAGTTTAGTGTCACTCTATGTGTATCAGAAAATGTAGCTGCTTTATAAGGTTTTTCATAGGTGAACCAGAAGTCAGTGACATAAGTGTGTTTAGGCTCCATTAGCCAATACAGTGTAAATCAATGAAGGAATAGATCATCTCTATGCACACCTATGAACATTAGCTGAGAATTTTATTTAAGTGCTTCTACAGATCACAATAAATATATTTCAGTTGCAAAAATATGACATTTTATACTCTTTTGATTTACAAAACAATGTATCATGTGCTATTTTGCTGAAGAACATTTGTGTATATATAGGGAAGAAAAGTTGGAAAATGGTTGCATCTGCCTTTGTAATAAGAATAAATTATTTTCCCTTAGTTCAGTGTGACTTCTAACCTGTTAATGATTGCTGCTGTAAGAAAGCAAGGTTGACGTATTTAAATGTAAGCAGTGTGATAAAAAAGTGTAAGGTTTTTTTTTGTTCACATCAGCACAAGACTTTTGTGCTGCATTTATATGGCTTTACTATGACTAATACAGACCTTCGCCTCGTTTTTTTTTTTTTTTTTTTTTACATTCATACCCCAACACTTAGGAATGTTATCACACACCTTGTGGAAAGATGTGGCTCTGCGTTATCAAGTGAAAAAAGTGAATATTTTAAGTTGTTTGCTGAGATCTGCCTGGCGACATGTGCTTTAGTCTGTAATCAGAGAAAAATGACAGAGGTTAACATCTGTAAAAGAGAAGGAATTCATACCTCCTAGTTTCAACTGCAGTAATACCCTGGATTACGAGCATAATTTGTTCCAGAAGAATGCTTGTAATCCAAAGCACTTGTATATCAAAGCGAGTTTCCCCATAGAAAATAATAGAAAATCTCAGATAATCCGTTCCACAGCCACTGTTTGTCTATGCAGTACAGCATGTGGCTAGACATGCGGGGGCGCCGGAGACACTCAGAGACACTCAGAGACCACTCGGGAACAAAATGTTTCCGAGTGCCTCTGAGTGTCTCCAGGTGGCTCAGAGTGTCTTCGAACCTCACCTGGGCACCACACCTTTGGCCAAATGCGGTACTGCACACCCTGGGGGTCTGGGGTGCTGGGGTCCGGCTGGTGGTCCTGGGGTCCGGCTGGTGGTCCTGGGGTCCGGCTGGTGGTCATGGGGTCCGGCTGGTGGTGCTGGGGTCCGGCTGCTGGTGCTGGGGTTTGGTTTGCTGGTGCTGGGGTCTGTCTGTTGGTTTCTGTCTGCTGGGGTCTGTCTGCTGGTGCTGGAGTCTGGCTGCTGGGGTCTGGTTTGCTGGTGCTGGGGTCTGGTTTGCTGGGGTCTGGTTTGCTGGTGCTGAGGTCTGTCTGCTGGTGTCTAGCTGCTGGTGCTGGGGTCTGTCTGCTGGTGCTGGGGAGCCATCCCAGTCAGAGAGTTCCCCAACAGGAGATGGGTGGGCAGAGGCAGAGAAAAGACTGGGTGCCATGATCTGTAGGCTGTAGCAATTAAAAGTAAAAAAAAAAACTTTCCCCTGTCAAGCGGACTCTTTCTCCACTTTTGGGTGCTGCTGCGCAGTGATCTCCTGTGCAACAAGTAAAGGACAGTCCTGGTCTGCCCGGCGGATTGATATAGAAGAGAACTGTCATGTACTTGTCACACAGGAGATCACTGCTCAGTGGCACCCGAACGTGGAGAAAGAGTCCGCTTGACTGGGGTAAGTTTTTTTCTTTTAATTGCTACAGCCTGCAGATCACGGGTGGCGCACAGACTTCTCTCTGCCTCTGCCTACCCCCCTCCTTTCTTTCCCTGCTGTATTGGCCCGACCTGAAAAAGAAAGTACCCATGCAGTAGTATGGGCTGTCCCCCCTCTGCCTCAGCTCGCAACCTACATCCACCTGTCACTCAGCCACAAACAGAGCAGCCGTACTCCATTTGACTGCTTGGGCTGATCTGTCTGTCTGTGGCTGAGTGACAGGTCCAGCCAGGAGATTGCCCTGCACTCGTGGGTGTCTGGGAGCCCGCAACCAAATGCGAGAGACTCCCGCGGCTTGCGAGAGACTTGAGATGTCTGCCTCAACTTCTGCCCAAGTTGAGATTAGCCCTCACCCACCATTCAGCTGGCAAATGCTAGAACTTCAGTGTCAGCTCAGCAGTGGCTCTGGCATTTGACAGTTGAATGATCAAATAGAGCCACCAGGAGCGGTACAGTCTTAACCCTGACCTAGACTGGACTACCCATAATTTCTGAATTGTAATTAGGAACTTCGGAGTGTCAGAAGCCAGAGATTCAGAACACCTTCCAGGAGACACCAGACTAAATTACCCAGTGTCTAGACTTAAGCCTGGTTCACACTGGTGCACTACTTTCTGTGAGTTTTACCTAAAATTCTAGCTACGGTCCCATTGATCTCTATTAGGTTTTATGTTTTTGCCACGTTTTCTGAAAGCGCACCAAAAGTCCTGTAATGCTACATCTTTGGTGCTCTTTCAGAAAACGCAGCAAGAAAGCATGACCTAATAGAACTCAATGGAACCGTGGCTAAAAATGTGAGTAAGATGAGTAAGATGCATGGAAACCACGCATACAGCCACACCGCAGTGTTCGAGAATGAACCTGGCCTTAGAGATGCCCCTGTCTCTGAATATTCTACATTTATATACCTAACCAGTTATGGGCATTGGCTGTACTATGCACACCACAAAAACAGAACCGTGTCAGCTGTGTCAAGAGTCACAATGTAGCAATGTTGTTATTGCTTCATTGTAACTTCTCTGGTAGCAGATCAAATGGATGACATTTGATGTCAGCTGAAGCAATCTTGCAAGTAAAAAATAAATAAATAAACAGCCCTTAGAAACCCTTATGCCTCATACACACAATAATAATGTTGGACAAATGATCGATCCATGCTATATCGAAAAACCGTCAGGTTGCTAAAGTTACGAAAATTCTTGTACGATGGAATACAGCTTCGGAAGTGATGTAATGTATTGTAATGTATTCTTTCATTTCTGAGCAGGCGTGGTCTTGGTCACTGGATTTCTTTTTGTACAAATCCTATACTAATTACATGAAAAATTTTCATGCTGGTATCATAAGAGAAAAATGTTCTTGCTTGTCCCGTTGGATATTTTGTCTCTCAAAAGTTGTGTACTAACGAAGAGATTATTGGACGATCGCTCTGAAAGCTGTGTTTTTCGGCACTGTATGTACAGTGCTAGGCACTACCCTAGTTAACCCTAATTAGCCCTAATTAACTTCTTCCTCCCCTTTCTTTTTTTGTTTTTGTTTACCATCAATATTTAAGCTTTTGGTTCATTTTCATTTCATTTGTTTGTTCCTTAATTTTTTTAGTGGTGCATTTTAATAATGATTCAGTTGTAAGTAATTCTGCTATGCTTTGTAATAGAAACAGCATTTTATTTTCCTTATACACAGGAGAAATTATAGAATAAAATGTCACTTTTTATTGACAAGAAACCCTGTTTTAAAAACTAACACTGGTCAGACTAAAAAAAAGTGAATTTTTGTCTATAGAATGCATAGAAAGATTTTTTTTTTTAAAGACGATATTACCAAGAGAATGTATTACGTTGTTTTTTTTTTTAATAATGACATCACCAAATCTATAGGGCCAATAGATGAAATGTAAAAAATGCTGTGGTCTGTAAGGGGTATACAGGTGCCAAAGCTGAACTATTCATTTACAGGTGTAAAACCTTGTATTTCAAGATTCTTTACGATTTCACTAAAAATGTTTTGACTACCCCTGTGATCTTCAGGTATGTTCAGCACAAGAGATAAACTTCACAGTCAGGAACTGATGTTGAAGATTAAACTCAGTAACCCACCAGCATCTTGCCACTTTTGGGGATCTTAAAGTGGAATTCCAGGCCACCACCTTACTAATGCTAAAAATGATTCGACCCCCCCTCCTAACACCTGACTAACCTTTGTAAGAAAGACCTACATATTTACCTAAATTTCCAGGCTGCTCCAGTCTGGTAATGTTATCTCCCCAGTTTCAGCCAGCCACAACCTACCCATTGGCTTTATACTGGGGACTGTGATTATCCTGTGTCCACTTGATAACCATATGGGCCTCATTCCTGTGCTTTTCTATTACTACTTTATCCCTTCACCGATTATTGATTTCTCATGACCACCATTACCATGAAAAATCTTAGACAAATCTAATTTAAACCGCATTTGTAAAACTTATACTTCCCTGCCACTTAGGCCCCATGTGCACTGCTGCTGCTAAATGGACGTTCAGAGGCAGTTGGACACTTTTTTTTTCAACTGCCCCTGAACTCATTCAATGTTATCTTATGTGTACATGTACATAGGTTCGTTTACTGTAGTTTTTAGGCAGTTTTGTTTATAGGCCTTTTTTTGAAGGCAAAAGTTCAGGCGCCGGAGTTTCAGACGCAACCCACGTTTAGCCGAGTTTCGTTTATAGGCGTTTTTCGTTATTGGCCATTTAAAAAAAACGCTTCTAAGCATAAACGCTGCTAAACGTGGCAAAACTGACATTTTAAACGTGGGTTACTATCTGTCGAGTTAAATCGTTCAGGAGAGGTTGTAAAAAACCTCCCGTGTACATGAAGCCTAAATGGTACGATTTTTCCAGATTTGTAGTGGCTGACTTAATAACTCCTACAGTTCTCTTTGTAATCAGTCATGTGCTTGGTCCAGAAGTACCTGTACTTCAGAGATCACAGTCTCATCTTGAACCATGTAGAAACTCTCCACTGCTTCCATGGGCATTGCTTTTCCTCAAGGCTGTATGTATTTTTTTTCTAGTCTTTTACTTACACCCACTTACCTGCTGTTCCCCTGTTCTCTTCTTTGACCCAATTTCGTGTCTTTTCTGAATAGTCTAATTTCTCTCTGTAAGTGATCACATGCACATCATGCATTTGAACTTTTTAGAAATCTTCCCTAAACAGCAACAATGTGCAGCATTTCTAGATTTTAGAATATTTGCACACTTTGCTTGCAGTGATTCCTTTTTCCAGGCCCAGGCCATCTCATGGAGCAATGACATGTTTTAGATAATGTGGTGACTGTACTTGGAAAGGATCATATTAACAGCTTGCGGTGTACTATATAACTTGGCTTATCACATGTTTGTGGGGGTCCCACTGGCAATGCTCCTTCTACTATGTAGGAAGAAATTGTTTGTTGAAGATAAAATGTATTTCCTTTTAGAGTATGTGCAATGCATATGACGATATACTAAAAAAAGTCCCTCCTAAAGTGCATAGAAATGCAATAGCCACCATTGTTTTTAAAGTTGCAGGTTCCAGAACAACAATGTTGGTCCCTATGTTTCTGTCCTCACTGGTTCACTTTAAAGCTGAAGTTTAGGTATGGCAATTTTTACATAGCTACATTGGTCAAGCCTGGACCAGTGTAAGTATGTAGGTACCATACCTGTGGAAGCTGGAAATCACTGTAGTTTGCTCTGCTACAACAATAATTGCCGCTAGCTTTTGGGTCCCATGCTGAGCAACTCCCCTGCTTCATTGTCACTCACCTGGCATGGGCGCCATTTAGGGAACACAAAAGTGTTCTCTGATTGGACAAGATTGAGAGGCAGGGTAGTCACATCAGTATCTCTAGCTCATCCAATCAGAGAATTCTTTGCAAAATAAAAAAAAAGGCAAAGTGTTCCCTGAATGGCAAACTTGCTTGAGCGAGTGACTCTCTGTGTTCAGTAAGCAGCACGGCAGCCGATGGGCACTGGACTCGAAAGCTAGTGGAGATCACCATAATAGGAGTGTCTACTATAGTGAATCCTACAGGTATGGCAAATACATACTTACATGGGCAGGCCTTTACCCTATGCCTTAGGTCTGCTCCTCAGAACAAAAGAGTTTCTTAGAGTCAAGCTCTCTCCTAGCTTACTCCTGATCAGCTCCTTGCTGCTCTGTCACAAATGACATCTGCCTCCTGCAGACATGCATGCTTTGGCTGCACCATGCGGCCTCTGATGCCTGCAGAGGAATGGGAGTCCACCTGACTCCCATGCACAGACCTCCTGTCTGTTGGGTGGGGCCCTGAGCCATAGTCAGGTCACAACTAAATAGCCCAGCACACATCTGTGCAATCAGCGTGCCTGTCTTTCCAAAATCTGGTGTAAACCAGCAATCTTTCAGGTATAAAATAAATAAAAAAATAAAAAAAAAAAATATATATATATATATATATATATATAAAGTATATCCCAAAAGTTAGTATACCCCTCACATTTTTGTAAATATTTTATTATATCTTTTCATGTGACAACACTGAAGAAATGATACTTTGCTACAATGTAAAGTAGTGAGTGTACAGCTTGTATAACAGTGTAAATTTGCTGTCCCCTCAAAATAACTCAACACTCAGCCATTAATTTCTAAACCGCTGGCAACAAATGTGAGTACACCCCTAATGCCGCATACACACGATCGGACTTTTCGACGGACTAGGTCCGGCTGACCGGAATCCATCAGACAATTCGATCGTGTGTGGGCTCCAGCGGACTTTTCATTCCCAAAAGTCAGACGGACCTAGAAATAAAACATGTTTCAAATCTTTCCGACGGACTTGAGTCCAGTCGAAAAATGGCACTAGGGTAGCTATTGGCTACTGACTATGAACTTCCTTATTCTAGTCCGGTCGTACGTCATCACGTTCAAATCCTTTGGACTTTTGGAGTGATCATGTGTGTCCGTTCGTTTGAAAGTCCGTCAGGTAGTCAGAGAAGGCATTTTGATCTCATCTTGGGAAAATCAAGAAAGTAGGAACTTATGTAAAACATGTAATGAAGGTGGGAAGAGAGGGCGAAGAATTGACACTTTGGGGATTTATATAGGACCTTTGAGAAAGAGGGGGTGGTAGATGTGCATAAAGCATTCCAATGAGAAATCCGGGGAGAAAGACCTGCTGGGTCAGAGGAGCAGAGCAGAACAGATGAGATGCAGGGTACAGGAAGTGCTTTTGTGATGAAGAGGTTCAGATCTCAGTCGGTGGCAGGAGAAGAGAAGGTAGTGGTGACAAATCACAAACAGAGGAAGAAAGGAAACAGGGAAATGCAGATCATAGTCATGAAGGGCAAAAAAAAAGGCAGTGGAAAGAGATTGAGGACATAAGAAGTAAAGCTGGGTATATACTAGTAGAATTTAATTCAACTTTTTTCATTGTAAGAACATTTGTTTATTTTTCTAATTATTAGTGGGGTCAAAACAATGTTTGTTTTGGAACGCAGCGACGAGAAAATTACAAGAAGCAGGATTGAAAATTTACGTTTCCATTTATTCCAAAATCAAATGTTAAAATCTAACAAAAACTTGAACTACTTTAGTACTATTTTCCTAAGAATTTTCGTTCAAAATTTTGCTAGTGTATACACAGCTTAAAAAGAGGAAGCAGAAGTAGCATGGTCATATAATCTAAATACAATGGATCTTGTTTTCCTCCTTAGCTCCTAAATGGTCGTATTACTATTGGATGGATGCAATTGCAATGCTGCATTGTTACAGAGAACTGAACATTTCCTTACACAATGCAGTTACATTGACCATGACATATATGTGACAAAGGTCACTTTTCTATGTATTTTCATCCTTGATTTGCCCAGATTATTGTTCTTTTCCATACAAATGTAGGCTATGTAATAACCAACTGCTGCTGGCAAGCTCTGTGTATTTTCAACACATTTCTTTAGTTCATACTATACATTATGTCAGTGAAGAATTTCCTGTGAGGCCTATTTCCTCATGAGTTTGACTGCCCATTATTTGTTATTACATTTCTGCAGTCCTTACATCCATTAGCTATGATGTTCTATTGTGCTTGTATCATACGTTGACCATGTATTTTGTTGTTCTGCTGCTTATTACTAAGAATCTACACATTACACACTACACAACTTTCCTAGGCAGTATCACAAGTATGTTAAGCTATACATCAAACAGCATACTTTGTAAGTGCTATACCTATAGAAGGTTAAAAGCCACGTTATAAATCATTGGCTGTACACATTCATTTTGGACTGTTATTTCCTCATAGCAATGTGCACATATTTTGATACTATTTTCCTGACTGATATTTATTGCTGCATTTCATTATCCCCTGCTTTGCTCTTGGCGATTTCTACAGTTTTTTTTTTCACATACTGTATCTGTGACTGCATTTGTAATAAAAAGATTGTTGCAGTATAAGGCAAACTTGGTGTGTTGATATGGCCACCTCAGTGTCCTGGCAGAGAAAAAAAAGGTAATTGGGTTATAATCCCCAACTCTTGATCTTCAAACTTTGATTCTTTAGTAAGCAGTATATGCTGTAGGTACAAGTGTTACCTTACTCCATGTATATTTTCTCCCTAAGACAACTTGTTGCCGGACCATTTATTTAAAAAAAATATTTGCATATGTATATGTGTATTTAATGTATTTTATCCTCCCTTGCGTAGACATCCAAAAGCTCTGAGACTACTGTTGGGCACCGCCATCTTGGAGGAGATATCAGCAGCCCCAGCAGACTCAGGAGCCTCCATACAAAATGTTTTCTGTTCATTCACTGTCCAGTGGAGCTGAGGCTACAGAGAAAGGGACTGAGGAATTTATATCCTCAATCCCTTTCTCTGTCTCAAAAGTGAGACATCAGGGGGTCTGTTTGAACACCTGATATTTTACCAAATCCACCCCCCCTCTCCCCACAACAACATTGGGATAAAATACTAGAAAATGTAAGCAGTTCTTAAAAAATTGTAAAAAAAAAAAAAAAAACACTAATGATTTTAGTGTATATTTAGCAAAAATATTTTGACAGCGTGATTTTTAAGAGCAGCCCTGCCATACCATAAAAAAACAAACATCAAACTATCTCTATCTCTAAAATGTAAAGAAATAATGCCCCTGAAGATGTCATATATGGTGAAAGGCACAGAATGGAGCTAGCACCACGCATGTGCGATATACTCTTGGCCATTTTGGATTTGGGCGTTTGGAGCTCATCTTTGTATGCTATACATGCCTGAAGTATTGTAAGTGCATTACCTTTTATTAAATCTATTATTGAGTTAAACAGGACTTCACTATGGGATTCATTCTTTTTGTTTTTATACTGGCTGTTGTATGGGACCCATTTATTTGACACAAACCGCCGTCCTTGTAGGATTAACAGGATCCTGTGACATATCGAAACCCTGGGTTTGTAGGATTTTGCAGCATTCAAATAAACACCTAATGTGAGTTTGACAATTTAGTGGTTGTATTTTCTGGTAAGCCCCCCACTGTTGCACAGGGTGGCATGTTTTTCTATCTGGGATTTCATGACGGACTTGAATTATTTCTGCTGACACTTCTATACCGAAGGACCTTTTTTTTTCCTACAAATAACATCTAACCATATTGGTTTTGGGGACTTCCACTTTGCATATATGTATTCAGTTAATTTCTGATTTTTTTAAATGTATTCATGCAATTGTTTGTTTGTCACCTATAGCTATTTGTGGTTTATGTAATATTTATGCTTAAAACTAGTAGTGTTGCACGTCTGTGTTCCTATCTCTATCTCTAACATATCAATATTTTTTTCAATTCTTTCAGCATAGTATCTGGCTTCCTATTTCCCATGCACATCTGTGTGCTAAACCAGTGTTTTCTAGATCCAGTCCTAATTTATTTCCCTCAAGTGTGGTAATTCTTGTATAATATATGACAGTAAAAGATACACCTGCAATACAAACAGTGTTGGTCATTTTACTTTAAAAAAGTAATTAGTTAAAGCGGTTCTGCACTCTGAAAAAATTTTTTTTTTTTAAGGATGTAATATAAAGTGTGCTTACCTTTATTAGGGGACTCACCTGTTCCATCTTCCATCTCGATCGCCGCCGGTTTTCGTCCGATGAAGTTCCTCGTCTTCTTCTTTAGTGCTGGGGGCCATCTTGCCTGTGGGCATGTGAAACACCCACAGGGACTTTAGATGGCCCACCATGCACTGCCGTTACTCGCGCGTGCGCAGTAACGGCTCATCTGCCGAGATCTCACGAGATTTCGGCAGATGCGGCCGAAATCTCGGGAGATTTCGGAAGATGTGGCCGAAATCTCGCGAGATTTCGGAAGATGCCCGCACTGACTCCTGGGATCAATGACACCAGATCCCAGGAGACAGTGCGGCGTGACGACGATCGACGCAAGACCCCGCCCGCCGCCGCAGAGGGAGAAGACCGGAAGTCTTCAATTACAAGGTAAGTAAAAAAAAAAAAAAAAAAAAAAACATTTCATTTAGTACTCTTTGCCTGATTTGGAAGGCAAAGAGATTTACTAAATGAAATGGGTGTAGAACCGCTTTAAGTTACAAATTACTTCTTCCAAAAAGTAATTGCGTTAGTAACTCAGTTACTACATTGGAAAAATAATTAGTTACGCAGCAAAGTAACTGTGACTTTTTTTATATTCTATATGTGTAACTAAGGGGCGGGTCTAGTATTACTGTAAGCAAGGGGCGCATTTATTATTATTGTTATATATTGTGTAACCAAGGGGCTGCTTTATTATTACTCTAACCAAGGGGCAGCTCTGTTATAGTGTGTAAGCAAGTGGCGGGTCTATTATTATTATATCCTGTAAGGGGCGGATGGCTACAGAAGAGGGCGAATGTTAAATTAATGGGCAGAGCTCGATATATAACAATAGTAATAAATGCACCCCTTGGTTACAGTAATACTAGACCCGCCCCTTAGTTACACGATAGAGGCCCCTTGCAGAGTAGCACGAGCATCGGGAGCGTGCGGCATCGCCTCGTACAATTACATGTTAACTGCGCCTGAGCGGTGTAGAGCTCACTCAGAGCTGTTTAGGTTCGGCAATTTTCGTAAGCTCCGTAGTCCTTCGTACTGCGCAAGTGCTGCGCCTGCGCAGTACAGGGGGTCCTTATCCGGCTGGGGAACTTTTTACACTACTGCCATCTAATGGCGGTAGATGTAATTGCGGTAATGCCGCCCAAGTAATGGGAACTGCGTTACCATGAGAGGAAAAGTAATCAGTTAGATTACTCGTTACCCTCTAAAGTAACTGCATTAAGTAACTCTGTTTATTTTAACTCAGTTACTTACCGTACATCACTGAATACAAAGCATAAATTTAGCAAAAATGTAAGGGTACATGCACATAGTCATGTACAGCAGGGCTTGACAAATTTGCTTGGAATCTAGAAGCCAGCTAAAAAAGTTAGGAGCCAGGTCAGTAACGGCGATCCAGACCGATCCCTGGCCTGACATGGAGAAACAAGGGAGGGAAAGATGGCCCCCACCTGTCACCAAGTCATTGCCAATAAGCTCTTAAAGGGACATTTTCTTATTTATTTTTTTCAAATGTTAAATTTTTTTTAAATTGCATTTTAGTGTAAATATGAGATGTGAGGTCTCTCTGACCCCAGATCTCATATGTAAGAGGACCTTTTTTCTATTACAAGGGATTTTTACATTCACTAACTTTTAAAAATAAAAGTTAAAATAAAAAAAAAACATTTACACTCGCCCCGTCCCGCCTAGCGCGCGTGCAGATGCGAACGCATACGTGAGTAGCGCCTGCATATGAAAGCAGTGTTCAATCCACACATGTGAGGTATCGCCGCAATCAGGAGGGGAGAGCAATAATTCTAGCCCTAGACCTCCTCTGTAACTCAAAACATGCAACCGGTAGAATCTTTTAAACGTCGCCTATGGAGATTTTAAAGGGTAAAAGTTTGTCGCCATTCCACGAGCCGACGCAATTTTGAAGCGTGACATGTTGGGTATCAATTTACTCGGCGTAACATTATCTTTCACAATATAAAAAAAAATTAGGGTAGCTTTACTGTTGTCTTATTTTTTAATTAAATAAAGTATTTTTTCCAAAAAAAGTGCGCTTGTAAGTCCACTGCGCAAATACGGTGTGACAGAAAGTATATAACGACTGCCATTTTATTCTCTAGGGTGTTAGAATAAAAAATATATATAATGTTTGGGGGTTCTAAGTAAAGGGAATGAGATGGGCGGGCATTGAAAACAGGCATTGGAAGCTCCATTAGTATTGCTGGTTGTCTTACCAACGGCCACCACAAGAGGGCACCAGATTCCAGAAGGAAGCATAAGACTGCAGAAGGCCTCAAAGCCGCGGCCTCAATTACCGGCTGGCGCGGCCCAACGCGATCACGCCGGGGGAGGGGGTGCGCACGGAGACAGGACACCCCCCAGCTGTGCCGCCCCAGGCGCCAGGTTGCTAATTCTAGTCGCAAATGCAACCCGGAGCCCGGGGTTTGTCGAGCCCTGATGTACAGTGTACATTCTCTGCCCCGGGTTCACAGGTGCAGCATGCAGCCCACTGACAGCAGCCCTTAAAAATCAAGGACGGGCTTAAAAACTTTCTGGCAGAGGGCAGCAGATTTTCCTCAAGAATTTGATGGTATTTTGCCCCATCCATTTTACCTTCTATCCTGACAAGTGCTCCAGTCCCTGCTGCATAGAAACACCCCCATAACAGGATATTTCCACCTCCATGCATTACTGTATGAATGGTGTTATTTGGATGGTGAACTGTATTGGATTTCTGCCAGACATATTGTTTGGTTTTTAGGCCAAATAATTCAATTTTAGTCTCATCTAACCACCTTAACCACTTCAGCTCCGGAAGGCTTCATGTCCTTCCTGACCAGGCGATTTTTTGCGATACGGCACTGTGTTGCATTAACTGACAATTGCGCGGTCGTGCGAAATTGGGACTGACATGCGGGAGTGAAATTGTGCGAGTTCAGATGAACTCGCAGGGCTTCATTCCCACAGCTCAGTGTGAACCTGGGCTAAGTGACACTTTTTGGAGACCAGTGACACCAATACAGTGATCAGTGCTAAAAAATGCACTGTCACTGTATAAATTACACTGGCATGGAAGTCGTTAACATTAGGGGCAATCAAAGGGTTAAAACGTTTGTTAACCCAAAAAAAAAGTACCATGCTCCTTTAAAGCATGTTATATGACACAGTGCTGGTCCTGTGTCATTTGGCCCCCTGTAACACCTAAAAAACCCAGCTGATCCTGCCAGTTTCTCCCCACCCCTCTGTAAACTGACCATGGTGTATCATGGCTGCTTAGACCAGACACCGTGGTCAGTTTACGTGCCTCTGTCAACAGCAGTCTGCTATCTGCTCTCCTCTCTGCTCCTGTGTTCTCCTTCTCACTTCCCTCTCTGTTTGTGTGTGAGCCGCCTCTCCTGCTGCTCTCATAAAACTAACCTGTATACACCACAAGCACTGACTCCCGTTGCAGTGTCTCCTCTGAATGATTTAAAAATATTAAAGCGGCAAATACCTAATTTAAGAGTGGAGATTTCGATCACATGACCAGCCAGCTCTCTCCTCCTCTCCTCCTCCCCTCCAGACTGACATCAGCAGGGAAATCTCAGCCCCACCCACTGTATCTGTCAGAGGAGAAAAGAAGAAAGCTGGCCAGTCATGTGATCGCAATCTTGGCAGTGAAATTAGGTGTTTGCAGCATTTATTTTTATAAATCACACACAGAGGGGGATACTACAATAGGAGGCGGTGCTGATGGTGTATACAGGTTAGAGTGGCAACTGGCATTAAGAGCAGACGTTTGAGAGACATTAAAAAGGCCCCTCAAACGCATATGCACAGCATACATTAGACAGCACATAGTGCTGTTCACACTAAGCGTTAGCGTCGAGTTGCTTCAAAATTGAAGCCTCATGTCGAGTCAGGAGGCGTTTGAACCCTTTCAACGCCTCCTATTCAAGTCTATGGTAATGCCTTTGCAAATGTTCTGGCAGGCAGTTGCGGAGCGGTTGCAGGGCATTAAGATTCATTAATTTACTGTAATCTAATAGGCGTTTGTGGAGCAGTTTTAACACTCGTCAATTGCTTTAAAACTGCCCATAGGGCGTTTGGGGAGCATTTTTAACTCCTCATTAATGCTTGTAAAATGCCTATCTAATGCCCATACTAAAGCTCATTGACGCCTGTCTGACGCCCATACTAACACCATACAAACGCTATAGGAGCGTTTGTTGAGCTTTAAAAATGTAGACAAGTGTAAACAAGCCCTAAGTGTGCTCCTAGGGAATGCTTTCTAATTGTGTGGGGGATGGACTGACTGGAGGAAGAGAGACTTCTGTGTTCCTGATTAGCACGAACACAAGATCTCTCTCTTTCTCTCTGACAGAGCGACGGTCTGCCTTGTTTACATAGGCAGACCGCCGTTCTGCCTCTCCAGCGAACAATCGTGGGTGGCCAGCGGCCATCGCGGCCACCGGAACTGCTGATTGCCTCCTGCTATGTCTAATTATTAGAGAGGTTTTTTTTTTGCTTGGGAGGATGCATGTGATCAGCACAGGGCCAATCAGCACTGTCCAGACAGAGGGTCAGTAGTTAATGTGGAATACATAACATCGATAGGCAGAAGAAAAAAAAAAAAACAACAATGAAGGGTTGTGTGAGACAATTATAAAGGCAAGTTTGTGTACCATTCTCACAGCCAAGCAGCTGAGCCTGTTTCCTAATGCCAACTGTCAACTGTATAAGGAACATGTAGTGTGATAGAGCAAGACGTAAGGCTGAGCCCACGACTCAGTAAATACCAAGTGATCTGTGTGTACAAGCTGGCAACAGTGTGGGAGATGGAAGCACATTTTATTCTGTGAGATTACAGAAATATATTAAATAGTTCTGTTTTAGCACAATAGATGCCTTGTTTCTAGCAGAATCACATTTTATCCTTTTTCACTGAAATTCTTTCCAGGAGAATAGTAACTGAAAAGCAGAACTAAGGACTACCACAATGTATCCATTTTTATTAAGAGGATTTATTTTTCCTGGATAGCTAATCTCTACAAGGAGAACTCTTCCAGGTATTCACCCATTTTTCGAATGGAGTCTTATGTGAAAAGGGTTAATCTTGGGTGAAAGTTGTATAAATCTTGGGGGAAATCATTGGATGTCCTCGAGTTTCAGTGGTTTGACCAGGGTGAAGATGGAAGCCCTCTCAGTGGTGACAGCACGTCGCTGGAGGGCTTCGTTTAAGGCAAGTCTCATATTTTTCAACTGTGGTTTACTACTGCTTTGAATTCAAAGTGGTGGAGAGCAACTCTAAATTTCTGATATGGTCAACAGGTATTTTTTTTACTTCTTGAACACTTACATCAAAACCTCTTTCAATTGTATATGTAACAGACCAAAAAGGAGCAAATAAGAGAAGATCATTGCTTGGGTTTAACCCACGTAACGCATATGTAAGTCGGCAATGAGGGTGGGCTATAACGCCCACACATTGCACATTTGTATCCATGATTGGTAGAGGTTTCTGTACTGAGAACGTGCTTACTGTATGCTCCCAGCATAGTGACTAAACTGTCAAAGACAGCTTGCGGTATCTAGTAATGATCAGGAACCAGTGGAACTGGCACCTGATCATGTGACCACTGTGACAACCAATCTCAGTGGTCACGTGATCAGGCATCCCCTCTGGGCATAATATTCCAGGTAACAGGACTAAGGGACACCAGGTCTGGGCGGAAAGGGGTAGAATACATTGTAATGCTAATTCCTCCTTAAAGTGGTTGTAAACCCACTTTGAAAAAAAATATAAAAACTAACAACTGCAAGACAAAGGCATAATGAGCTAGTATGCATAGCATATTAGCTCATTGTGTAATACTCACCTGAGATCGAAGCCCTCGCTTTGGTGCCTGTACACAGCACCGGCCGGCAAAAGTGGCAGTGAAGGAGTTAACCACTAGGGGCGGGGAGGGGCTAAGTGTGACATGTGTGTGTTTTTTTACTATAGGGGGGCGTAGCTTGGCGTTCAACGTCACTGATCGTCTTTTCCGATGACAGGAAACAGACGATCAGTGTCAGTCTCACTAGGAAGCAGGGGGAGAGGTTTGTTTACACTTACCTCTCCCCGTTCTTCAGCTCTGTGACCCGATCACGGTACACCAGCGGCGATCGGGTCCCGCGGCCACGGAGCTCAGGACAAGGTAGTGAGGGCGCCGCCAGCCGTGCCATTCTGCCAACGTAAATGTGCAGGAGCGTTTTTTCCCTGGAGTTACTTCCGGGTATCGCAGCTCCAGCGCTGTGATTGGCCGGAGACGCGATGATGTCACTCCCGCACATGTGCGTGGGAGCCGTTGGTAACGTCACACTCACTGGAGCAAACAGCGCGTACGTGCCATTGCTTCAGTGCGCATGTGCCTATGACGTCAGCACCTGAAGATACTGGGCAGGTTTAGGAGATATTCGGGTAGCTACAGGTAAGCCTTATTATAGGCTTACCTGTAGCAAAAAGTGGATTGTAAGGGTTTACAACCACTTTAAACTGTTACTAAACCCAGGACCCTGCATTCACTATATCTGGTCTCCCACAGTACACAGAACATGGAAATGCAATTATTTTAGTAAATACAAACTGCTAAATACCTTTTCTCATCAGCAGTGTTTAGTAGACATGTGCATTCGTTTTCGTCCGAATGCATTTTCGTCCGAATTTCAGGTATTTTCGTTATCGTTTTAACAAACGATAACGAAAGTGCAGAATCCAAAAAACGAAAGATCCGACATAAACAAATGCTTTATTTTCGTTGTGACAACAGTTCGATATAGATAGGAGATTCGACGCTGACAATAACAATCTGTGTCCATTGAACCTATGGTCGAATGTGCCTAACCTTAACTCTATTAGTCCTTAACTCTATTAGTCCATTATTCTACATAGAGAGAAAAGATTTGACGCAGAAAGGAAAGATTCGACGTAGAAAGGAAAGATTTGACGTAGAAAGGAAAGATTCGACGTAGAGAGGAAAGATTTCTGCTGGAATTGGGTGGAATTGCAGCTAAACTATACTGTTTAGCTGCTCCGTCGAATCTTCTTTGAACTTTCGACAGACACCATAAGCCTTCAATGACAGATTCGATCTTAATTCATTCGGATTTTCGGACCAATGCAATTTTTAACGAAAAACGAAATAAATAAAAACTAATTTCGGGAGTAACTAAATAAATTTATTTTTCGGACGAAAACGAAATTCCAAAACGAAATATTTCAGTGTGCACATGTCTAGTGTTTAGCAGGCTTGTGACTTCTATCAGTATCTGGTTCAAGAGGAGTTTTCATTCTACTCTGCCCGTCGTATGAGGCTGCAGGACCTTTGACCCTCTGGACAGTGCTGATTGGCCCTGTGCTGATCACATGCACCCTCCCAAGAACAAAATAAAACTCTCTAGCAATACGCACCAAACTGAGCATGTGCAGCTTGCCACCAAGGCTCTGTTCTATGAGGAGATGGATTGGGGATAGATGAAGAAGGGGAGGGACAGATGAAGAAGGGGAGGAACAGAGGAGACAGGATCAAACAGTCTTTTTACACAATGCAGAGGATTAACCTCTTAGGTTCCACAGTGAGTATAACAAGCATGCCTTACTGCATATACAGACTGATTTTACTGTTGTGGGTTTAGTTACAATTTAACAATGCACCCAATGAACAGTATTAACTAGTTAAGGACCAGCCACTGCAGGTGTACTGTAGCAATGTGGCTCGATCCCGTGAATCAACGTCATTGTACATCGGCTCGTACATAGCGATTCCCACTGATTAGCGTGGGAGCCAATCAGCAGGTGGGGCAGACTTGATGTCCGCCGGCCAACCGCAATCATTCCCCACAGTGATAGAACGGGGATCTGCCTGTGTAAACAAGGCAAATCCCTGTTCTGACAGGGGAGATCACACAGATCCTGTTTTTCTGCTATGCAGGAAGACAGATCTGCGTGTTTTCCCAGTGACACGGTCCCCCATACAGTTAGTAAACACACCCAGGGAACACATTTAACCCCTTGATAGCCCCTAGTGTTAACCCCTTTCCTTCCAGTGTCATTAGTACAATTACAGTGCATATTTTTAGCACTGTTTACTTTAATAATGTCACTGGTTTCCAAAAAAGTGTCAAAAATGTCAGTTAGGTGTCGGATTTGTACGCCGCAATGTCGCAGTCCCGCTAAAAATCGCTGATCACCGACATTACTCGTAAAAAAAAAATAATAATAATGCCATAAATCTATCCCCTATTTTGTAGACACTATAACTTTTGCACAAACCAATCAATATACGCTTATTGCAATTTTTTTTTATACAAAAATATGTAGAAGAATACATATTAGCCTAAACTGATGAAGAAGTTAGTTTTTTGACATTTTTTTTTTTTGGGATATTTATGGGACTTACTAAAACATTTAATGTGAAAATGGCTTAATGTAGCTTAACGTGTAATAAAGTGCCTAAACCTCAACCAATTGCCCTGAAACTTTGCACAGCCTAAGATCTCAACTTCCCAAACGTATCCAAGAAGTTTCATGCGATTCGGAGTTCCACAAGGCAAATTAAGGACATTAAGCTTGTTTTTTGGGGAGCTTAATGTGGCTTAACGTACAAAAAAGACCTTAAATGTTAACCAATTTCCTCCAAACTTCACACAATAGAAGATTCTATCCATGCCAACATATTTTGAAAATTGCAGCTCATTTAGTAAATCACACCAAAAGTTATTCACATTAAGCTATATTTTACAATGCTAAAACGTTTAATGTAAAGAGCTTAACGTACCATAATGTGCCTTAACCTCAATCAATTGTCCTGAAACTTTGCACAGCCTAAGTTCTTAACTTCCCAAACCTATCCAAGAAGTTTCATGCGATTCGGAGTTCCACAAGGCAAATTAAGGACATTAAGCTTGATTTTTGGGGAGCTTAATGTGGCTTAACGTACAAAAAACACCTTAAATGTTATCCAATTTCCACCAAACTTTACACAATAGAAGACTCTATCCATGCCAACATATTCTGAAAATTTCAGCTCATTTGGTTAATCACACCAAAAGTTATTTACGTTAAGCTATATTTTACAATACTAAAACATTTAATGTGAAAATGGCTTAATGTAGCTTAACGTGTAATAAAGTGCCTAAACCTCAATCAATTGCCCTGAAACTTTGCACAGCCTAAGATCTCAACTTCCCAAACCCATCCGAGAAGTTTCATGCGATTCGGTGTTCCACAGGGCAAACTAGGCACGTTAAGCTTGTTTTTTGGAGAGCTTAACGTACAAAAAAGACCTTAAATGTTAACCAATTTCCCCCAAACTTCACACAATAGAAGACTCTATCCATGCCAACATATTCTGAAAGTTTCAGCTGATTTGGTTAATCACACCAAAAGTTATTCACATTAAGCTATATTTCACAATGCTAAAACATTTAATGTGAAAATGGCTTAATGTAGCTTAATGTAGCTTAACGTGTAATAAAGTGCCTAAACCTCAATCGATTGCCCTGAAACTTTGCACAGCCTAAGATCTCAACTTCCCAAACCTATCCAAGAAGTTTTATGCGATTCGGAGTTCCACAAGGCAAATTAAGGACATTAAGCTTGATTTTTGGGGAGCTTAATGTGGCTTAACGTACAAAAAAGACCTTAAATATTATCCAATTTCCACCAAACTTTACACAATAGAAGACTCTATCCATGCCAACATATTCTAAAAATTTCAGCTCATTTGGTTAATCACACCAAAAGTTATTCACGTTAAGCTATATTTTACAATACTAAAACATTTAATGTGAAAATGGCTTAATGTAGCTTAACGTGTAATAAAGTGCCTAAACCTCAATCAATTGCCCTGAAACTTTGCACAGCCTAAGATCTCAACTTCCCAAACCCATCCGAGAAGTTTCATGCGATTCGGTGTTCCACAGGGCAAACAAGGCACGTTAAGCTTGTTTTTTGGAGAGCTTAACGTACAAAAAAGACCTTAAATGTTAACCAATTTCCCCCAAACTTCACACAATAGAAGACTCTATCCATGCCAACATATTCTGAAAGTTTCAGCTCATTTGGTTAATCACACCAAAAGTTATTCATGTTAAGCTATATTTCACAATGCTAAAACATTTAATGTGAAAATGGCTTAATGTAGCTTAACATGTAATAAAGTGCCTAAACCTCAATCAATTGCCCTGAAACTTTGCACAGCCCAAGATCTCAACTTACCAAACCTATCCAAGAAGTTTCATGCGATTCAGTGTTCCACAAGGCAAATTAGGGACATTAAGCTTGATTTTTGGGGAGCTTAATGTGGCTTAACGTAGAAAAAAGACCTTAAATGTTATCCAATTTCCACCAAACTTTACACAATAGAAGACTCTATCCATGCCAACATATTATGTAAATTTCAACTCATTTGGTTAATCACACCAAAAGTTATTCACGTTAAGCTATTTTACAATGCTAAAACGTTTAATGTAAAGAGCTTAACGTACCATAATGTGCCTTAACCTCAATCAATTGTCTTGAAACATTGCACAGCCTAAGAGCTTAATGTGGCTTAACGTACAAAAAAGACCTTAAATGTCAACCAATTTCCCCCAAACTTCACGCAAAAGTGAAAGTTTCAGCTGATTTGGTTAATCACACCAAAAGTTATTCACATTAAGCTATATTTTACAATGCTAAAACATTTAATGTGAAAATGGCTTAACCACTTGCCGACCGGCGCACGAAAATGTACGTCAACAGAATAGCACGGACAGGCATAAGGGCATACAGGTACGTCCCCTTTAAGATGCCGCCGTGCCATCGGGTGCGCGTTCGCGCCGGTCGGGACCCCCGTGAGGCCGGTCGCGGGTCCCGCGGACTCGATTGCCGCGGGGATACCCGAGATCGTCTCACGGGAAGGCTGAACGGGGAGATGCAAAAAAAAACAGCATCTCCCCATTCTGCCTAGCAACTAGTGACGCTGATCTCTGCTCCCTGTGATTGGAGCAGAGATCAGCATTCACTAGCTGACAGCCATGCCCCCCCACAGTAAGAAACACACCTCTAGGCACACTTAACCCCTACACTGCCACCTAGTGGTTAACCCCTTCACTGCCAGTGTCATTTACACAGGAATCAATGCATTTAAATAGCATTGATTGCTGTATAAATGACAATGGTTCCAAAAATGTGTCAAAAATGTCCGATGTGTCCGCCATAATGTCGAGGTCACAATAAAAATCGCTGATCGCCACCATTACTAATAAAAAAAAAATATTAATAAAAATGCTATAAAACTATCCCCTATCTTGCAAACGCTATAACTTCTGCGCAAACCAATCAATAATCGCTTATTGCAATTTTTTTTACCAAAAATATGTAGAAGAATACGTATCGGCCTAAACTGAGGAAAAAAAATGTTTTTTATATATTTTTTTAGGGGATATTTATTATAGGAAAAAAAAAAGAATGCGTTTTTTTCAAAATTGTCGCACTTTTTTGTTTATAGCGCAAAAAATAAAGACCGCAGGGGCGATCAAATACCACCAAAAGAAAGCTCTATTTGTGAGAAAAAAAGGATGTCAATTTTCTTTGGGAGCCACGTCGCATGACCGCGCAATTGTCAGTTAAAGCGACGCAGTGCCGAATCGCAAAAAGGGGCCTGGTCCTTTGGCTGCAAATTGGTCCGGTCTGAAAGTGGTTAATGTAGCTTAACGTGTAATAAAGTGCCTAAACCTCAATCAATTGCCCTGAAACTCTGCACAGCCCAAGATCTCAACTTCCCAAACCTATTCAAGAATTCCAGTTCATTTGGTAAATCACCCCAAAAGTTATTCACCATTTTTTTTACAATCCTTAACCAGTTGCAGACTTTGGGCGCATTAGACACGCCCAAAAACATGTCATTAATGTACACAGTTCATGTCTAGTACATCCAGTCCTTCTGCTCTGCTGCTGGGACCCTTCCCTGTCTCTGTACCCAACAATTCAGCAGGAACTGTCTAAAAATAGAAGCAGGCTGGCAATGTTTATCAACAACCACATCACAGAAAGTTACATTGAAACATTGTATCAATTGTAACTTTCTGTGTTTTGCATTCACAGATCAAAGGGATGAACTTCGATTTGAAGGTGAAGAGAGTTAAAGCAACCTTGACATGTAAATAAAAATTTTTTTTTTCTAATTAAATGTTCCTCTGTTGAACTCCTAATTAACCCTTTAGTTTTCTTTAATCAGCACTGATTAACTCTATATTCTCCTTCTCTATTGAATTGTAGTTTTCCTGGTGATTTTTTCTTTTCTATTTTATTAACTAGTAGTTAAACTTTTTTTCATTTTTTTTGTTTGCTTTGCTTATTAAAAATGTTGACACCTTTTTACATATATATACCGAAAGAAAGAAAAAAATGCATTTTGTTTAATTTTATTACACTTAATTGTAAAAATTATTGTTGCAGGACAATATTCACAAAAAGAAAGCCTTGTTTGTCCTTAAAAAAAAATGCATGTATTACGTTGTTAACTTAAGGGGTTAGACAAGCTCAAGCTCAACTCGAGCTGTGGTGAAACTACAAATCCCATCATGCCTCTGCCTCTAGGAGACATGCCTGTGATTGTCAGGGTCTTGCAATGTCATCGCTGGATCTAGATGGGACTCAGGGTAGTGTTAGGGGGGCTGCTGCACACAGAAGGCTTTTTATCTTAATCAGAGGCGGCTCTTTAATTAGGCAAATTAGGCGATTGCCTTAGGCCTCGCCAACAGAAGGGCCTCGCCGTCGAGCGATTGCCTAATTTGCCTCAGGTGCTGTGTTGAGACTGTCTGGCGGCGGGCGCTCTGCGCAGAGTGAGCTAATAGCTTAGCTGAGCCAGCGCCGCGATCCGCGGCGGCGGACGAGCATAGTGGAAGTGTGGTGGGCGTGGCTAAGGCTGCCTGCGTTCAATAGCCGGCTCAACCTCTAGCCCTTCCCCTAAAGTCGGCGACAGCGGCCCCAATGCATGGCGAGAGGCAGGACTCGGGAGCAGCCCTGGAAGAAATACATGCTCGGTGAGTGGAGCTTGTTTGTGATAGAGGCGGAGGCTGGGCGGGATAGCCGTGTCTGTGTGCCCCATTGTGGAGGGGAGTCTGTGGGAGTGGGACTACAATGTCCAGCATGTGTATGTGGAGGACGAGCAACTAACTTAGTGTGAGGCTGGAGGGGGAAGCATAGCGTATCAGTCCCACTCTCAGTATAACATGTCTGGATGGCTTTGCAGTGTGAGGAGGAGCCCTAAACACCCTGATATGTACACTGTTTCCACATATCCCAATTACCACATGTTAGCCCCCTCCTCCTTCTACTCCTCCTGCCCCCCCCCCCTCTGCCCCCTCTACCCCCACTCCCTCTGCCCTCTAACCCTCCTATCTCCCCCTTCCATACCCCCATTGTTTTCTTCACCGTCTTTCTCTTCTCTCCTCACTTGCCACATCCTCTCTCTCCCTCTGTCCTCTCTACCTACATCCCTCTGTCCACTCTCTCCTCACCCCCCCTCCTATTGTCCAGGCTATCCTCCCCCTATTCACTCTCTCCTCTCCCCCTCCCCCTGCCTCTGTCCACTCTCTCCTCACCCCCCTCCTATTGTTCAGGCTATTCTCCCCCCTATCCACTCTCTCCTCTCCCCCTCCCCCTGCCTCTGTCCACTCTCTCCTCACCCCCCCTATCATCCAGGCTATCCTCCCCTATCCACTCTCTCATCTCCCCCTGCCTCTGTCCACTCTCTCCTCACCCCCCCCTATCATCCAGGCTATCCTCCCCTATCTACTCTCTCATCTCCCCCTGCCTCTGTCCACTCTCTCCTCACCCCCTCCTATCGTCCAGGCTATCCTCCCCTATCCACTCTATCCTCTCCCCCTCCCCCTGCCTCTGTCCACTCTCTCCTCACCCCCTCCTATCGTCCAGGCTATCCTCCCCTATCCACTCTCTCATCTCCCCCTCCCCCTATCCACTCTCTCATCTCCCCCTCCCCCTATCCACTCTCTCATCTCCCCCTCCCCCTATCCACTCTCTCCTCTCCCCCTCCCCCTGCCTCTGTCCACTCTCTACTCACCCCCCTCCTACCCTCCAGGCTATTCTCCCCCCTATCCACTCTCTCCTATCCCCCTCCCCTGCCTCTGCCCACTCTCTCCTCACCCCCCTTCTACCCTCCAGGCTATCCTCCCCCTATCCACTCTCTCCTCACCCCCCTCCTACTGTCCAGGCTATCCTCCCCCTATCCACTCCCACCTCTCCCCCTCCCCCTGTCCACTCTCTACTCTCTTCTATCCAGGCTATCCTCTCCCCCCTCTTATATCCTCTCCCTCTGTCCACGCTAACCTCCACCTCCCCCTATCCACTCCTTCTCCCTTTCTGAAAGTTAGTTCAGCTTTTCATTTTGTGTGAAATGGTGAACTTACTCTTTAAGCCTTCCAAACTATCTCAGGACATGAAAAAAGGCCCTATATGTGCTGCATTCCTCTTACCTACCTGGTGGAAAATTCGGGAGACCTGAGTCCCCAAGAACTCTATAATATACAGATCTAGACCAGCAAGAGGAAGTGGTAAGGCTCCATTGGTTGTTATTGGCTTATAACTTTGATGGATGGCCTCCTTTACCAGTAAGGTAGAGTGCAGGCCCAAGCATTCTACAACAGTGGCTGGTCAAGATTTGCATAATGGAGCACCTAAGGTTTAGGGGTTCAGAGGTATGTGACCATACAACCGCCAACAACAGATGGGACATGGGAAAATGTGGGTGATGTCACTGCTCCAGGCTTTACCAGTGATTGTCAAGTGCTCTCTCCTCTCCCCTGAGGCCAATACTAATTGACACAGTGGATCATGTGACCAGACCAGAGCTAAAAGTCCACGGTTAGGGAGCTCCGATTACTTGCCTTGCCCCTAACACTGACAACCCATGCTATGCCACTGGAGGGGAGAGCCCAGCATCGGGAAGAAGGATGGCGCTGCCACCTCGAGCTGTCAATGTTATCTCTATGTACCACTCACAAATGGCAATCTGCTGACAAGACACTCCCAGGGGAGTGCAGAGCACAGCCTACGAAATGGGGGAGGGGACCGTCTGGGTGAGCTCACCGGTGTGATATGATCCAATAACATGCTAGAATCTTTGAGGACTGGCCATGGGTGGAGTGCTATCAGTTAATTGTATACTGTACATTGCAATGTAGTATTATTTTTTTATCAGTTTAATTATTTTTCCAATTATGGGCGTGAGAGGGCCTCATGTCTAAGTTTTGCCAAAGGCCTGACAAAGCCTAGAGCCGCCTCTGATCTTAATGCATAGAATGCATTAAGATAAATAAACCTTCTCACTTTAAAATCCCTTTAAACGCTTCAGCCCCGGAAGATTTTACCCCCTTCCTGATCAGAGCACTTTTTACAATTTGGAACTGCGTCGCTTTAACTGACAATTGCGCGGTCGTGTGATGTTGTACCCAAACAAAATTTGCATCCTTTTTTTCCCACAAATAGAGCTTTCTTTTGGTGGTATTTGATCACCTCTGCGGTTTTTATTTTTTGCGCTATAAACAAAAAAATGTGCGACAATTTTGAAAAAAAAGCAATATTTTTTACTATAATAAATATCCTCCAAAAATATATAAAAAAACTATTTTTTTCCTCAGTTTAGGCCGATACGTATTCTTCTACATATTTTTGGTAAAAAAAATCACAATAAGTGTTTATTGATTGGTTTGCGCAAAGGTTATAGCGTCTACAAAATAGGGGATAGTTTTATGACATTTTTATTAATAATTTTTTTTTTACTAGTAATGGCAGCGATCAGCGATTTTTATCATGACTGCGACATTAAGGCGGACACATCGGACAATTTTGACAAATTTTTGGGATCATTGGCGACCAGTGCTATAAAATTGCATTGATTACTGTAAAAATGTCACTGGCAGGGAAGGGGTTAACCACTAGGGGGCGGGGAGGGGTTAAGTGTATCCTGGGGGCTTGTTTCTAACTATCTGAGGGCGTGGCTGTGTGTGATACCACACTGATCGCTGCTCTAGATGACAGGGAGCAGACGATCAGTGTGCTGTCATTAGGCAGAACGGGGAGATGCTGTTTACATCGGCATCTCCCAGTTCTTGATCTCCGTAACACGATCGCGGGTATCCCCGCACTAATCGAGTCCGCGGGATGCGCGGGCACTGTCACGGGGCTTGCGGCGTACGTGTACGTTACTTTGCCCAGCCGTGCCATTCTGCGGACATATATGTGCCGACAACGGTCGGCAAGTGGTTAAGCCATTTTCACATTAAATGTTTTAGCATTGTGAAATATAGCTTAATGTGAATAACTTTTGGTGTGATTAACCAAATCAGCTGAAACTTTCACTTTTGCGTGAAGTTTGGGGGAAATTGGTTGACATTTAAGGTATTTTTTGTACGTTAAGCCACATTAAGCTCCCCAAAAATCAAGCTTAATGTCCCTAGTTTTCTTTGTGGGACACCGAATCACATGAAACTTCTTGGATGGGGTTGAGAAGTTGAGAACTTATGCTGTGCAAAGTTTCAAGACAATTGATTGAGGTTAAGGCACATTATGGTACGTTAAGCTCTTTACATTAAACGTTTTAGCATTGTAAAATATAGCTTAATGTGAATAACTTTTGGTGTGATTTACTAAATGAGCTGCAATTTTCAAAATATGTTGGCATGGATAGAGTCTTTTATTGTGTGAAGTTTGGAGGAAATTGGTTAACATTTAAGGTCTTTTTTGTACGTTAAGCCACATTAAGCTCCCCAAAAATCAAGCTTAATGTCCCTATATTGCCTTGTGGAACTTCGAATCGCATGAAACTTCTTGGATGGGTTTGGGAAGTTGAGATCTTAGGCTGTGCAAAGTTTCAGGGCAATTGATTGAGGTTTAGGCACTTTATTACACGTTAAGCTACATTAAGCCATTTTCACATTAAATGTTTTAGTATTGTAAAATATAGCTTAACGTGAATAACTTTTGGTGTGATTAACCAAATGAGCTGAAACTTTCAGAATATGTTGGCATGGATAGAGTCTTCTATTGTGTAAAGTTTGGTGGAAATTGGATAACATTTAAGGTCTTTTTTGTACATTAAGCCACATTAAGCTCCCCAAAAATCAAGCTTAATGTCCTCAATTTGCCTTGTGAAACTCTGAATCGCATGAAACTTCTTGGATAGGTTTGGGAAGTTGAGATCTTAGGCTGTGCAAAGTTTCAGGGCAATTGATTGAGGTTTAGGCACTTTATTACACGTTAAGCTACATTAAGCTACATTAAGCCATTTTCACATTAAATGTTTTAGCATTGTGAAATATAGCTTAATGTGAATAACTTTTGGTGTGATTAACCAAATGAGCTGAAATTTTCAGAATATGTTGGCAGGGATAGAGTCTTCTATTGTGTAAAGTTTGGGGGAAATTGGATAACATTTAAGGTCTTTTTTGTACATTAAGCCACATTAAGCTCCCCAAAAATCAAGCTTAATGTCCTCAATTTGCCTTGTGGAACACTGAATCGCATGAAACTTCTTGGATAGGTTTGGAAAGTTTAGATCTTGGGCTGTGCAAAGTTTCAGGGCAATTGATTGAGGTTTAGCCACTTTATTACACGTTAAGCTACATTAAGCCATTTTCACATTAAATGTTTTAGCATTGTAAAATATAGCTTAATGTGAATAACTTTTGGTGTGATTAACCAAATCAGCTAAAATTTTCAGAATATGTTGGCATGGATAGAGTCTTGTGTTGTGTGAAGTTTTGGGGAAATTGGTTAAAATTTAATGTCTTTTTTGTACGTTAAGCCACATTAAGCTCCCCAAAAATCAAGCTTAATGTCCGTAATTTTCCTTGTGGAACACTGAATCGCATGAAACTTCTTGGATAGGTTTGGTAAGTTGAGATCTTGGGCTGTGCAAAGTTTCAGGGCAATCGATTGAGGTTTAGGCACTTTATTACACGTTAAGCTACATTAAGCCATTTTCACATTAAATGTTTTAGTATTGTAAAATATAGCTTAATGTGAATAACTTTTGGTGTGATTACCCAAATCAGCTGAAATTTTCAGAATATGTTGGCATGGATAGAGTCTCCTGTTGTGTGAAGTTTCGGGTAAATTGGTTAAAATTTAAGGTCTTTTTTGTACGTTAAGCCACATTAAGCTCCCCAAAAATCAAGCTTAATGTCCCTAATTTGCCTTGTGCTTGCGAAACGCGTCGAGTATATAAGCTGTATATGTATACTTTTGTACTTCTAGTACTATAACAATATTTGTTTATGGTCAAGTTATGGTTTATGATGGTTTTTATATATACTATTTTATGACTATGTCTGTGACTATGTCTGTGAAACTCTAATAAAATCTTTACCAAATTACTTATACGTCATGATCTATATGAACAACTCATTTAAAGTCCCATGGGCTAACCTGTTCTACTTTATATATATTATAGGGATGGAGTTGTGTCATATTAAGAGATAGTATACAGACCACCCCCCCTTTCTCATAATTTACCAGGTGGAAGACACCTACTTGCCCACTCGGTCTGTCTACTATTCTCGTGGTCATAATTACTAATTGCCAATTGCCATGGGTATTCCTACATGAGCTTCTATTCATTCATTTTCCCTATGTCATCTGGGCTACTTGTGGAGTTGGATCCTATGTACTCTATCCATCGGTGACTGTGGGTCTGTTTGTCCCCTCCGGGAGCTGCGATGTACAATGGGGGGGTTTACACTAACCCTCCCTGCTGTCCCCTCCCCTCTCCAGAAATGGGGAGGGGCCACCAGTACATCGGCGCCATGTTATTGTACCCAATGTGGGACTTCCGCATTTGCGGCGGCTCCACGCCTGGTGTATATTGCGTCATCACGATGGCTGAACGTGCTCGCATATGCGCTGCGCGGGCACGTACCATAGCCGCGTCACGCATGGCGTTAGGGGCGTGGTCCAACGCTCGCACTCGGGGATATAGGTCGGGGGGCTCCTGACCTGGCGAACACTCTTGCTTTTCCTCCACCCTGTAGGTGGTTGCACCACTCGAGGTTTGATATAGGGGTAAGCACACTTTTGACATCTAATATGTCATTTAATTTCACTTTATTGCACTTGCTCATACAAATTTGAGATTTACATTTCCCATTATCAGCACTATTCACTTCTTTCATCTACACAATTTTTCATTTCTTTTTCGCCCTTCCTTTTCCCTACCATTTCTTTTATTCTTCACCCCTGTCTTGCTCTCTTTCCATTTCAGCCTGTGACATGAACGGCACAAAGACATTTATACTTCCATACATCCATACAACCATTATGGTGATTACTATTTTTCACATCTACATCTATTGCCATTTTTCCTGTCACGCTGTTTCTGTTAAAGAGGCACGCCATAGGGTATCTTCCCTTCCTTCTTTTTTCTTTTTCGCTTCTCTTTTCTTTTCCCTTTCTCTCTTTTCTTTTTCTATCTTTCCTCTCACATTTCTGCACTCTCTGCACTTCCTTTCCATACACTCCCCCCTATCTGCATCCATGCCCACTATGTCATGATTTCACTTTACCATAGTGACATCATATCATTTATACTCTCAGATTATCATCAAATACTTTGTTAATTGATTTAGATACATATATACTCTCATTTCAGCTGCCACGACACTGGTGGTCATGGGGCATTTTAGGATACATCACATCGTTCCTTTTTCTTCATCGCCATGTCTGCCCTCAACTTGTCCCCCCGTGTGGCTTGCTGCGAACCATGCCTCTTCAGCTCCCGGTGGAGGCACTCACCACTTTCGCCTCTGGAGATCAGTCCATTGGACCAACTGACCACAATGTAAATATGGAGTGCCTCTTGGAGGCCATATGCTCCTTTTTGAACGAATTACCATTTATATGCCATATCTTATTTATACTTATTATCTTTTTAGATACCCTACATATACATCTACTCCTGAGGAAGCAAGCAGAGCTTGCGAAACGCGTCGAGTATATAAGCTGTATATGTATACTTTTGTACTTCTAGTACTATAACAATATTTGTTTATGGTCAAGTTATGGTTTATGATGGTTTTTATATATACTATTTTATGACTATGTCTGTGACTATGTCTGTGAAACTCTAATAAAATCTTTACCAAATTACTTATACGTCATGATCTATATGAACAACTCATTTAAAGTCCCATGGGCTAACCTGTTCTACTTTATACTAATTTGCCTTGTGGAACACTGAATCGCATGAAACTTCTTGGATAGGTTTGGGAAATTGAGATCTTGGGCTGTGCGAAGTTTCAGGGCAATTGATTGAAGTTTAGGCACATTATTGTACATTAAGCTCTTTACATTAAATGTTTTAGCATTGTAAAATATAGCTTAATGTGAATAACTTTTGGTGTGTTTAACCAAATCAGTTGAAATTTTCAGAATATGTTGGCATGGATAGAGTCTTCTGTTGTATGAAGTTTGGGAGAAATTGGTTAACATTTAAGGTCTTTTTTGTACGTTAAGCTCTCAAAAAAACAAGCTTAACGTGCCTAGTTTGCCTTGTGGAACACCGAATCGCATGCAAGTTCTTGGATAGGTTTGGGAAGTTGAGATCTTGGGCTGTGCAAAGTTTCAGGGCAATTGATTGAGGTTTAGGCACTTTATTACACGTTAAGCTACATTAAGCCATTTTCACATTAAATGTTTTAGTATTGTAAAATATAGCTTAATGTGAATAACTTTTGGTGTGATTAACCAAATCAGCTGAAATTTTCAGAATATGTTGGCATGGATAGAGTCTTGTGTTGTGTGAAGTTTTGGGGAAATTGGTTAAAATTTTATGTCTTTTTTGTACGTTAAGCCACATTAAGCTCCCCAAAAATCAAGCTTAATGTCCGTAATTTTCCTTGTGGAACACTGAATCGCATGAAACTTCTTGGATAGGTTTGTTAAGTTGAGATCTTGGGCTGTGCAAAGTTTCAGGGCAATTGATTGAGGTTTAGGCACTTTATTACACGTTAAGCTACATTAAGCCATTTTCACATTAAATGTTTTAGTAAGTCCCGATATTTATTAAAGCAAAAAGTAAAAAAAATACTGTTTTTTTTTTTTCTTCAAAATTGTAGCTTTCTTTTTTGTTTATAGTGCAAAAAATAAAAACCGCAGAGGTGATCAAATACCACCAAAAGAAAGCTCTATTTGTGGGAAAAAAAGAACATCAATTTTGTTTGGGTACAGCGTCGCAAGACCACGCAATTGTCAGTTAAATCGACGCAGTGCCGTATCGCAAAAAATGTGAGGGTGAAAATCTCTCGGTCCTTGAGTGGTTAATTTATCTGGAATCACATGCTCCTGGACACAGAAATGCAGATGTACACATACATAGGTGCATCCATTCCTGGTTTGATCTATCAGGCTTGTTCTGTGTACATTATTACATTTTACTTTTATTTTGTAGTAGAGTGGGGAAAGATTAGAACACCAGTCAGGTTTTTATTGCTCTCTGTGTCCCATTAGGGAGATATGCCCTCTTTATTTGTCTTGTTTACCATTATCATCGAGGGTGAAAGTAAAAGCTAATCCCAAATTTTGGGTTGTCACTAGAACAGGAAGAGAGAGGAAATCTTTCAAAGGGGACACTAGTTCTGGTGACGCTGGTGACAACCAGGGACTTGCTCTCACTTCCTGTTTTGGTTGCAGGACAGAGTGGGAAATCCCCCAATGGGACACAAGGCAGAAAAGGAACAGACAGGGGTTATGACCATCCCTTTGTCTATCCAAAATGAATAAAAAAAAGTTTTGCCTTTAGTTTTACTTTAAGCCAACTTAATACATAATCATTTATTAATTTTCTGTTTGATGTAGTGAGGAAAAGAAATGATGAGTCTTCTTTAAAAGCTTGCAGGCCAGCAGTGGGTTAAATATGGAATGGGTCAGAAAGCTTGATTTACACAGAAGTAGCAAGGGAAGAAAGAGTAACCACACATCAGAGGGAATCATAGCACACAAGAGCAACCAAGCGGGCGAGAAAGATGTGAGCTATTGTGAGGGAGGGGGTGATCTTCTAATAGGAAAATCCTGATTTAACCTTAGCGTTGCTATAACACTATAGAATTATGACGCTGGCACCTCTGGCAATGCTGGGCTTTGAAGGAGGCTCTGGGGACTGTGCCGCACATGGTGTAGTAGAGTTCTCCAGTATGAGTTCTTACTGCATTCCTGGACTGGGGAGAACGGAATATGTGTGCGAACGCTCACAGTGTACTCTGCTAGGATGTTTAGGAATACATCCATTTCTACAAGAAGCAGGAGTGCAGATAGAAAGATGAGCGCAGGCTTTGCAGCCAGAGTGGGAATCCCACAGCATTAATAATGGATGGGGAGATGTTTGGATAAATTCATGCTGTGCTACAATTACTGCTCGCTGTTCCTGAACGCAACACTCATATCCATGCATCCAGACAGTCTGACTTATATGCAGAGCATTTCATATCATCTTCTGTCTCCCAAGAGCTGGCCTGCATCTCTGCTAGTCTCTAATTAGACATATGATTTAAAATAAATTTCACTAAAGCGGAACTACACTGCACCTGAGCACCACAAACCAAAAATGCTAATTAACTCATTTATAATATTCAGCGTAAACTCACCCATCCATCCACATCTCCATGCTTTATTTTACTGAAAACTCACATTGAAAAACACCTCACCTATCATTTGGCTGTGGCCATCTGTTGACGTCGTCCCGGCCACGAGCTGCCTGCGCGCCCCCTGAAGGGCGCGCGCGGCACGCTCTGTGATCAGCGGGTCTGTGAGACTCGCTGGATCACAGATCTGAGTAAGGGGTCGATCCCGACCCCTTACCACGTGATCAGCTGTCAGCCAATGACAGCTGATCATGTGATAATAACAGCCGGTAATCGGCTGACAGCGCGAGGAGAAAAAAAAAAAAGCCGATCACCGGCGGCAGTGAGAGGGACATCAGTCCCTCTCACTGCAATGTGCCCAAGCCATGGTGCCCACCTTTGCCCCATTAAAGTGCTGCCTACCAGTGCCCACAGTGCCATCTGTCAGTGCCCACAGTGCCAGTGCTGCACATCCGTGTCACCTGCCAGTGCTCATCTGTGTCACCTGCCAGTGCTCATCTGTGTCACCTGCCAGTGCTCATCTGTGTCACCTACCAGTGCTCATCTGTGTCACCTACCAGTGCCCATCAGTGCCACCCATCAGTGCCCATCAGTGTCATCCATCAGTGCCCATCTGTGCCACCCATCCATGCCACCCATCCGTGCCCATCAGTGCCATCTTTGCTGTCCCCATCAGTACCGACTTATCTGTCCCCACCAGTGCAGTCTATCAGTGCCCACCAGTGCAGTCTATCAGTGCCCACCAGTGCAGCCTATCAGTGCCAACCAGTGCAGCCTATCAGTGCCCACCTGTGCCGCCTCATCAGCACATATCAATGAAGCAGAAAAATTACCTGTTTGCAAAATTTTATAACAAACTATTAAACATGATTTTTTTTTTTTTTTTATTTTCCATCTTTTTTTGTTTGTTTAACAAAAAATAAAAACCCCAGCTGTGATTAAATACCACCAAAAGAAAGGGAAAAAAATTATAAAAATTTAATTTGGGTACAGTGTTGTATGACCGCGCAATTGTCATTCAAAGTGCGTCAGCGCCAAAAGCTGAAAATTGGTCTGGTCACGAGGGGGGTTTAAGTGCAAAGTAATCAGGTGGTTAATCATACTAAGCTATTATGTAAGTCTAATCTTACTCAGCACATTGGCCTAGTGGTCTGCACTCATGAACAAAAAGCACTTAGGCCATGAGTTCAAATCTCAACCATGCTAACACCCTCCTTGTTTACTAGTGTTTTATTATTTTATTGCCACACAATAATATTTTTTCTAAATAACATACCATTGTATGCAATTGATCATGCAAATTATGGAAACAACCATGCTGATGTGGCAGTGGCAATTAGGTGTTCGCCTATTTTCAGCATACTATGCTGTTTAAAATTTAAGCAGGTGATACCATGCTTGGGATTTGAACCCATGGTCTGAGTCTTTATAGTAGTACCATGATGAAAGCATAAACATACAGTATCTCACAAAAGTGAGTACACCCCTCACATTTTTGTAAATATTTTATTATATCTTTTCATGTGACAACACTGAAGAAATTACACTTTGCTACAATGTAAAGGAGTAGGTGTACAGCTTGTATAACCGTGTAAATTTGCTGTTCCATTAAAATAACTCACTGTGCAGCCATTAACCATTGTCTAAACCGCTGGCAATAAAAGTGAGTACACCCCTAAGTGAAAATGTCCAAATTGGGCCCAAAGTGGCAATATTTTTGTGTGGCCACCATTATTTTCCAGAACTGTCTTAACCCTCTTGGGCATGGAGTTCACCAGAGCTTCACAGGTTGCCACTGGAGTCCTCTTTCACTCCTCCATGACGACATCACAGAGCTTGTGGATGTTAGAGACCTTGCGCTCCTCCACCTTCCATTTTGAGGATGCCCCACAGATGCTCAATAGGGTTTAGGTCTGGAGACATGCTTGGCCAGTCCATCATCTTTACCCTCAGCTTCTTTAGCAAGGCAGTGGTTGTCTTGGAGGTGTTTGGGGTTGTTATCATGTTGGAATACTGCCCTGTGGGCCAGTCTCCGAAGGGAGGGGATTATGCTCTGCTTCATTATGTCACAGTACATGTTGGCATTCATGGTTCGCTCATTGAACTGTAGCTCCCTAGTGCTGACAGCACTCATGCAGCCCAAGATCATGACACTCCCACCACCATGCTATACTGTAGGCAAGACACACTTGTCTTTGTACTCCTCACCTGGTTGCCACCACACACGCTTGACATCATCTGAACCAAATAAGTTTATCTTGGTCTCATCAGACCACAGGACATGGTTCCAGTAATCTCTGTATATGACACCAGCTATCGGATCACTCTGTATCCAATCAGGCAGGCACTTGCACTACATAATTGATGACAGATCTAAAGGAGATTGTACAATCAGAACTATATAGTGTATGCTGAACTTTACAGAACCCAGGACACACTCCTGTTTTCAATACTACAGCTCTATCCATATTGGCTATTATCTGATCTCTCATTTCCCGAACTCTCCAAATGAACAGATCTATACAAGATGAATTTAAGAAAAAAAAATGTCTGTATTTAGTGAGACCAGTGATCACTGATTAATTATATTAGAAAACCGTGCACCTAGCTGGGGTGGTTGGGATCTGATGGAAGGAGGGAACACAGCCACGGTTGTGTGCTGATGAGGACAGCTGATGAACGCCTTCCATGTCTAATATCTACACACCAGAAAGAAATGAAGCGTTGTACATGTACAAATGCACGGAGTCTACTGTGCATAGAATCAGGAAGTGGCGTGTGTTCTGAGGATCACTAAACACAAAATTCCAAACACTACTTCCCCCTAAACCCTGGGAAAACCAAGACATCCCCCACACTTACCGTGCAAATCGGCAACATCTCATGAGAAATAAAAAGTGATCTTACCATGTTAACTTGCTGACAACTCTGAGCAGCACTAACACTTGCAATCCGAATGTCCTTCCACACACACAAGGATGCATTTCCAGGCCAGGAGCCTAACCGGGCAACCAGTTGTGTGCCATTGTGAAAAGATATGTGCAATTGCAATAAATTCAAATTCGCTAACATCTGCAAGGCAGAAGTGCTAACCAGTTAGCCACTATGCTGCCACCTGCATAGAGCCTCCATCTCTGTGGTGTTAAACAGCCCTAAGTCCTTGGGGTGCTAAAAGTTAACCTGTTAACAACCGGCCCATAACCGAAAAACGGCTACAGGGCGGTTTGTTAACTCTGGGAGGGCGTACAATGACGTCCTCCCAGAATTCCGCTCTCGCGCGCCCCCTGGGGCGCGAATCCGAGAACTTCCGTGACCTCCGGGTCCATCACGGTGAACGGCCGCTGATCGCGGCCGTTTACCACGTGATCACGCCGTCAAATGACAGCGCGATCACATGTCAACAGACCGGCGTGAGCTCCGGTTCCTCCCTGAGAGATCGGTGGCAGCAGCGCTGTGGGCTGCATGTGTAGTGCCCACAGCCTGCTCAGTGACAGATCTATCCATCCCTGCTCTGCATTCCCAGCCATACTCTGCATACCCAGCAATACTCTGCATACCCAGCCATACCCAGCAATACTCTGCATACCCAGCCATACCCAGCAATACTCTGCATACCCAGCCCTACTCTGCATACCCAGCCATATCCAGCCATACTCTGCATACTCGGCCATACTCTGCATACCCGTCCATACTCTCTGCATACCCGTCCATACTCTGCATGCTCTGCATACCCGTCCATACTCTGCATACTCTGCATACCCGTCCATACTCTGCATGCTCTGCATACCCGTCCATACTCTGCATGCTCTGCATACCCGCCCATGCTCTGCATACCCGTCCATACTCTGCATGCTCTGCATACCCGTCTATACTCTATATGCTCTGCATACCCGTCCATACCCTGCATACCCGTCCATACTCTGCATACCCGCCCATACTCTGCATACCCGTCCTAACTCTGCATACCCGTCCATACTCTGCATACCCGTCCATACTCTGCATACCCGTCTATACTCTGCATGCTCTGCATACCTGTCCATGCTCTGCATACCCGTCCATGCTCTGCATACCCGTCCATACTCTGCAAACCCAGCCATACTCTTCATGCTCTGCATACCCAGCCATACTCTGCATACCCAGCCATACTCTCCATACCCAGCCATACTCTGCCTTCCCAGCCATCCATACTCTGCATACCCATCTATCCATACTCTGCATACCCATCCATCCATCCTCATCCATACTCAGCATACTCACCCATCCATCCTCAGTAATACTCATCCATCCATCCATGCTCAGCCATCCCATCCACCCCCATCCATAATTAGCCATACCCAGCCGTACCCAGCCATACTCAATCGTACTCAATCATACCCAGCCATACTCAGCCGTACCCAGCCATCCCATCTATACCCATCCATACTCAGCCATACCCATCCATACTCATTCATGCTCAGCCATCCACGGCTCATCTATCCCCATTCATGCTCATCCATGCCACTACAGTGCCTCACAAAAGTGTAATAGGTAGTCAAATTAGATTTGAAACTTATGTCCCTAGAACACCTGACGGCGCTCCCTGCATGTTGGTCCTCTGTATGTAGCCACGCTGTGGAAAAGTCTCACACATGTTGTATCGCCATACTCGGGAGGAGTAGGAGAATCTATTTTGGGGTGTAATTTTTGCCATGTACATGTTATGTGTTCGAAATATTATGTAAATGGACAACGTTGTGTAAAAAAAAATGTGGTTTAATTTTCTTTACACATTTTCCAAAAAAATGACATGTTCAAAAGACTCGATATGCCTCATAGATTATACATTGAGTTGTTTTCTTTCCAAAATGGGGTCATTTTTGGGGCGTTTCCATTGTCCTGGTTCTCCAGGGCCTTCAAAAGTGTAAGAGGTAGTCAAGAAATGATATGTGAATTTATGTGGTATCGCCATACTCAGGAGGAGTAGTAGAATGTGTTTTGGGGTGTAATTTGTGCTATGCATATGCTGTGTGTGAGAAATAACCTGCCAATATAACAATTTTGTGAAAAAAAAGAAAAAAACAAAAGAAAATCTTGATTTTGCAAAGAATTGTGGGAAAAAATTACAACTTCAAAAAACTCACCATGCATCTTACTAAATACCTTGGAATGTCTACTTTCCAAAAAGGGGTCATTTGGGGGATATTTGTACTTTCCTGGCTTGTTAGGGTCTCAAGAAATGAGGCCGTGATGTTAGAAATGAGGCCGTCAGTACTTCAGGTGTGATCAATTTTCAGAGATTGGCACTATAGCTTGCGGACTCTATAACTTTCACAAAGACCAAATAATATACACCGATTTGGGTTATTTTTACCAAAGATATGTAGGGGTATAAATTTTGGCCAAAATATATGAAGAAAAATTACTAATTTGCAAAATTTTATAACACAAACAAAGAAAAATGCTTTTTTTTTACAGAATTTTCGGTCTTTTTTAGCGCAAAAAAAAAAAAACAGCGGTGATTAAATACCACCAAAAGAAAGCTCTATTTGTGTGAAAAAAAGGACAAAAATTTCAAATAGGTACAGTGTTGTATAACTGAGTAATTGTCATTCAAAGTGTGAGAGCACCGAAAGCTGAAAATTGGTCTGGTTATTAAGGGGGTTTAAGTGCCCAGTGGTCAAGTGGTTAATCAATGCAGATGTACCCTGGAAGTCCTGAGTGCCATTGACCAACCTGTTTCTGTGATATGCCATCTGGTTCCCAAGCTGGTTATGGCTGATTACTGTCAGCATGCTGTTATAGGACCATCTCTAATTTTGGGGCTTTTTGCTTGGTAAGAGGCTGCAATTGGTGCTGGTGTGGAATTTACAAGGCTGCTTCTTGTCCTTCCCCATGTAACACATATAGCAAGATTTGCAATGGTGGTGGAACCCTCCTACACATAAATACTACATTTCTTTAGGCATTTACCTATAGGTGGTGGAATTACATCAGGTAGGAGCTCTGTTTCTTGTTTTATTCTGTGATATTTGGCGTTTATTGGTTTGTGAGTGTAGAATAGTGGTGTTACCTTCTGAATTTTGGTAATGACATTTTGATTTTGAATAATGATGTTGGTACACATATTGATCATTTGGAAATACTAAACAACACACAAAATTGTTACTCATTTTAAATTTGCATCAGCAATGGTATTGTGTGTGGTTTGTTAAGACAGCTGTGGGAGTTTTGGTTTAGATGTATTTGAGATGGAGAGCAACAAGTGCCATTTACTTATCAGATGTCAAACAGCTAAGTCTCTAAGCATGCTTAGTGTATCCAGAGATATAGCTCAAGTGGCAAAGTGGCTGAGCATGCTAAGTGTAACAAGAGATATTTCACAATGCACATGGCAGTATATACCCAAATATATATACTGCAGAGAATGCATATAGACTATCTATCGATCTATCTCAAATATGTTAACATAAAAATAAAATATATATTTTAGAGAAAGACTAATATCTGTTCCAAAAACAGGAAAACATTACACATTACTAGCATTGTAAAAAAAAAAAAAAAGCAACATAAAAACCCAGCCAAGACAATTTATTTTAGAATTAAAGAGTTCATCTCAAAATTAAAATGTATGTTTTTTTGTGGAAGTTATACAATGAGAATCAATGGTTGACACTTGCATTTATATATAAATACTACATAGTTTGCTAGTTCTCACAAATTTCCAGTCGTGAACGCTTGTTTGGCATTCCCACATTTCGGAGAAGGATGCCCCAATAGTGTAATATTGTTACAGCGTATTTATTAAAATAATAAGCAAACAAGGACAGGTACTCACATTGAGTTGTAACATACAGTACAGTGTAAAAAACGAGCAGCAAGCTCGATAACGTCACTTCCGGTGTCTTTCTGTCCCTTGTTTGCTTATTATTTTAATAACTACACTGTAACAATATTACACTATTGGGGCATCCTTCCTGTTCGTTTCCTCTCACCCATGGTCCATTGGCGAGGTTTTATCCGCTCCAGACAGTTTCAGGGTTTTAAAGGGGGACACCAACGCTAACGCTGACTGTAAGCAGGCCAAACTCACCAACTGAGCCGGAGATACCAAGATAGGAAGCCAGGGGATTCCCAAAGGTTTCCTTTCCCAAAGGCACACATTTATATGCTGTTACCTTACAGCAGTAAGTTAAGGGGACACCCACACATTACCCAGCACAGAGGATACAAGAAGCCACTCAGCACCAGCATCACACCGCAGCATAAATCACCAGCACTTGCACTTTATTGTTTACAAGTCACCTCATTTGTGTTTATAAGCCACTATTTATTGCACCTTGTTTATATCATAATAGGAATTTGTCACTGTTACTTCAACACATTTTATTCACTCTAAATAAGGATTCGGCATAATTTACCACTTTGGACTTTATTACCTATCCGTTTTATTTATAAACTGTCATTGCTTATTTATATTTTAATATATTTATCAATTGCATTATTGTTTATCCACCACTGTGCCATATATTGCTTTGACATATTGGATATTTGCGACATTTGCACTGTACCAGGATATACTTTTTATCTGATACTTTGTGACACCTGCCCCTCATGCATGCAGGTTTGGTCATTATTAGTACTTGCCTCTTCTGTTTATTAGGGTGCTTTATTTATAGCACTATTGCACTTTATTATTTTCTATACAGCGCACCACTACCTCCTACTTTACATGTTCTAAATTGAAAGTCCGTCTGATTTTCAATAGAAAAAGTCAGCTGAAAGCGCGATAAGGCCCACACGTGGTCGAATTGTCTGACGGATTCGTTCCGTCGGACCAGTTTGGTCGAAAAGTCTGGTCGTGTGTACGCGGCATTAGAGTCCTGAGATTTGTTTTTTTATGCCTTTAATGCCAAAAAATATAGGAGATAAAGTAAAACCTGTTATTGTAGAGTACAACTTAACTGAGCTCCACAGTTATTAAGAGTGGGTGCAAATGTCCTCTCCTGTTATACTAATGACCACCAGAGGGAGCATTTGCAAATGTATAGAAATAAATATAATAATCAAAATATGGACCAGGAGTATGCCTAAAATTACTTTCAGGTGAATTTAACAAATACAGATCTATTGGTAAGACAACTCTGATGTGGTATCTCTGTCACGGTTTCCTTTTTTAAACTGCATTTTTAACATTCATATTTACAGAACCTTAGCTTGTATCTGCTCTGTTGAGATATTATTGTTAAGAAAGGTAGCTATTTTTTGGCACAACAGCAACTAAAATATCATTTCAAAAGTAATTTTGCCTTCTACCTTGAATCCAATGTATTACCCAATATAGTGAAATTTCATTGAAATCTAAATTTTAATAAGTTAACATTATTTTAAAAGCTAGTTAGGCCCCTTTCACATGGAGTGGACTTTGTTGAGATCAGCAGGGGAACTGTCCACTGATCCCCCGCGCTGATCAGTGTACAGTGGGCAGATGAGCCATCCATGTCCTATCAGGCTCCACTGACTCTACTGCCCATTTATACCCGAATACCTTCTGATCCAATCTGTGTAGACGGAAGGGGATGGATCCCCTTCTGTTTTTTATAAGCGGACCGGATCAGACTGAAGGAAGGTGGATGTAAGTGGATACAAGTCCGACCTTCCCATCAGGTCTGCCTGAAAAACTGACAGACGGACCTGATCAGGGCCTTATTCAAAAACAGTTTTCAAGTAAATTAAAAATATTTTAAAAGGCCAGTTACTCAAAATTAATATATGGGGGCATCAGAGGCATCTAAGATAATGAATGCTATCGCAGCACTAAATATCCTTTCAGCTTAATGTGTATATAAACTCTACATTTTGCCATCATGCCTTAAGGGAGAAGTGTGAGCTGTATAAAAAAAAAAAAACATTTTTACACATTTCTATGCTGCAGCATCCGTGTAGGTGTCCCACATGGGCTCTAAGCCTAAGAACTGACAGCTGATTGCTCAGTTCTTGGTCAGCCCAGAGCAGAGAGCAGTGACTTTCAGTCTCCGCTCTGCCTCCCAGCCCTTTTAGTTAACTTTTTGACTGTTCTTCTGATAGGCCATATAGATACAGTGCTCAGCATAAATGAGTACACACCTTTTGAAAAGTACGTGTTTAATCAATATCACAATGAACACAAGAACAATTTCCCAATTTTTTTTACAAAACTTTGTTTTATAGAACATTTGTTTAGCTCATTACATGATAGTAAGATTAATAATATAACTTAGATTACAAAATCTTCAGTTTTACTCAAATTAGTTGATGCAAAAATGAATACACCCCACAACAAATAACTACTACATTCAGTATTTTGTATGAACGCCATGATTTGTAAGAACAGCACTAAGTCTTTTAGGCATGGCATTAACTAGTTAGCAACATATTGCAAAAACTATCTTTTTCCATTCTTTCCTGGATGCTGGATTGAGAGTGATGCTCAACTTGACTCTTCAGAATTCCCCATAGATGTTGGGTTCAGATCAGGAGACATACTTGGCCACTGAATCACTTTCACCCTGTTTTTCTTCAAAAATGCAACAGTGACCTTAGATGTGTGTTTTGGATCATTGTGATGTTAGAAAAGTACATGACGACTAAGGGCACGGAGTGATTGTAGCACCTTCTCTTTCAATATAGAGCAGTACATCTGTGAATTCATAATACCATCAATGAAACGCAGCAACCCGAGAATAGCAGCAATCATGCAGCCCCACAGAAGAACACTGCCACCACCATGTTTCACTGTAGGCACCATGCATTTTTCATTGTACTCCTCACCTTTGCAACGCCATACAGTTTTGAAGCCATCGGTTCAAAAAAACATTTACCTTGGTCTCATCACTTCAGAGTTCAGAGGGCCCAGCATGCACACAACAAAAAATATTTAGACCACGGGACTTTTAAAGAGTCACACCTCAAACATAATATATAAAAAATATGAAAAATGTATTGACATACATTTAAAAACAACATAAAATACAAGAAATGTATGATGAACATCAATACATGAATAATATTTCACTAGAATCACATAGGAAAAACCTTGCCTTGGAACCTATATGTACCCCATGGAAATGACTACAATCAATCTGGACCAACTGTGCTACTAGTCTCGATGCATTTCCCGAGAAAATTCTCGCTTTTCCAGGAGAGGCACAAGAGGGTATATTAGTTGCAAAATGCTGGCCAACTGGCACCATCATGGTGGTTGTCGGTCTGCAAGGTAGATGAAGAACTGGTATATGACGATATATATAACAAAAGAAAAAACTGCCAAAAGGTCCGTTATTCTTCCCCCGGGTGCTGTGAAGGGGCGGACAGATGTGGAAAAAGTGATAAGCTCACAGAGACCCTGGTAGCAGATGTCAAATCCAGCCAAGGAAACAGATATGCCACACACCCTTAGAGGAAGACAAACAAAAGTGTCCAGTGGTCTGTTCACATGGCGAGTATCTCCCATTCACATCAATGGCTGGTTGAAGGAAAAAATGACTCATCTTTGGGCTGCTTTAGTGTTGTGTTTGTGTACCTGATTTTCATCCTTTTCTTATTTCTCTGAAGCTTAAACATAACTTTTCATAAGATGCATTTTTTCTTTGAAAGACAGTGTTTGGACCACGTTTTAAAATAAAAAATATTGTCTGTGAGCCACTAATTGATAACTGAGTATATTTAAGGTTAGTAGTGAAAGTCTCTATATTCTTGCCTACAGACAACATTGTTGGAGACTGGAAAGAATTAATTTATCTTCCCTATATAGTATGTAATATTAAAGTGGTTGTAAACCCTTACAGACCACTTTGACCTACAGGTAAGCCTAGATTACCTGTAGGTCCAAGAAATATCTCCTAAACCTACACGGTTTAGGAGATAGTTGCAAAAAGACAGGCACCGCTGTCTACGGCGCATGCTGGGCAGGCCGCTGCTAACGTTGATATGCCACTAGTGGCGGCTCCCGTGCGCATGCGCAGGAGTGACATCATCATGGCACCAGCGCTGTGATTTGCCAGCTACATGGCAGCAGTGGAGAAGGAGGTCCTCTTCGGGGGCTTCGTTCTCAGGTAAGTTATTTATAATGAGCCAGTATGCTATGCATACTAGCTCATTATGCCATTGCCTTGCAGGTTCCTTCTTTTTTTTTTTTTTATGTTTCATTGCCTTTACTTCATCTTTAATGCTCACTTGCACAATGCTCATGCTGAGGATACTTTAACAAATGTGAGAGCAAGCAGCCAATACTTTTGGGTCTATTTAAAAAAAAAAAAAAAAAGTATAGCCATTCTTTATTATGGGCAGTAGTAAAATACTGCACTATGGCCACTAGATGGAACCGAGGAGCATATGAAATACATACAGTATGTCTGTAACAAGATATACAATGTAGCAATTCTAGAGAACTCTAGGTCTCTACGAAATTAAAGAATTAGCAAAAAGTTACCTTTATTTTCTAACTAGTGTTCTCTAGAATTGTTACCACTTGTTACAAATACGTACAGTATGACAAAACAGGGCTGAGGTTTTACTACTAGAGGTCGACCGATATGGGTTTTACTCTGGCCCATGCCGATATTTAGAAACCGCGGTGGCCGATGGACAATATATATGATGCTGATTTTTGCGGCCGATATTTTAAGCCGATTTCTTTCTTTCTTTTTTTTTTCCCTTTATCTCATAAACTCACCCACTCCTACTCCACTCCCCCCTGCTTGCTCTTGTCACTATACCACACACTTGATGTCCTCAGTACAGGTGGCACTGGCAATTGGCACTGGCAAGTGGCACTGATTGGCTCTGGCTCTGACAGATGGCACTGATTGGCACTGGTTGTCACTAAATGGCACTGGCAGATGGCACTGATTGGCACTGGCAGGAGGCACTGACTGGCACTGGCAGGTTTCACACTGAGCCGATATAGTGTAACTGTGTCTGAAACTGACATATGTAACCCTAAATGCAGAGAGAGAGACTGACTGTCAAAATTCAGCAGTGATGTCGGGGTGGGCGGGATCCAGCAGCTATTAAACACCAGCCAATGATTGGGCTTGCTTAATAAAGGAGGCGGGGCCACATACACGTAGCGGCCTGCCCAGATCTCATCCCATTGGTTGTCGATGGTCACCCGCCCACCCCCGACATCAACGCTCAATTCTGACAGCTGGTCTCTCTCTGCATTCAGTTACATATGTCATTTCACACACTCAGCGGCTCTGGCAAGCATCAGGCGCCGCGCTGCTCTGTCAATGGATATATTGGTTGACCCATATTTACTACCCACCCCCTTCCTGATCACAGAGTCGCAAGTTAATGTGGCCAGTAGCCATGTTGGTAGACATTGCCATGGTTGTGGTGTTGTGAAATATATACCACCTGTTGTCTTTGACAGGCAGGACTGCCGCCAGACATATCTTATTTAAGTGCACGAGACCACTCCACAACCGCTTGGCAACAGCGTGGCTGCAGCGCAGTGCATCAGGCTTCCACTTATTAACACGGGTGTTGAGAAGGCGGCTTATCGCCTCCGAGACATTTATCAAGTACGGTGCACACAGCTGCATGCTTTTACAAAGTCTTTCTGATCAAAGAGTAGTCTGGAGAGCTTCTATCAGTTCTAAAATTGATCTAAATTAAAAGGTGTCTGTGAATGATACTACATTGTGTTGATTTTGCAAAGACTGGGAAGCTGCCAAACTCTCACTTAGTGGTCACAGGTTGTTTTGATCAGCTTTCTTCGATCTTTTGCAGGCACTGACATTATTTTTTTTAATATAATGTTTCACATAATAACATATGATACCACAAGCAGTGGCTGGGACAAGGTCATCCAGTTCCCAGGGCAAAAAATTCTAAACTGCGCCCCTCTCCCCCACTCATGATGTGCAAGCTTAGGGGATCCTGCACCTAGCAGTTACTTGCTTATCAAAATCACTGCCACTGTCACTGTCCTATCAGCCTTGTAACAGAAAGAAGGTGTCCCCAATAAACCATTGCACCCAGGGTAACTGACCCTCCCGCCTACCCCTTGTCCCAGCACTGGCCACAGGCATTCTTGAAGATAGTGCAGGCTCCCTGCCCAGACTGATCTGATGCTTCCTCCTTTCTAGAGAGACATTGCTATGATAATATCCCAGTAGATACGGTACATGACTATATCCTTAGTAGTGGTCCATTCCTGCAGGCCATAATATACTAAATATAGCTAATTTTACACACATACAGAGAATTGCAGGATTTCTCCTCCTCACCTTGCCCTGGCTGTTCACTTGACAGCCACTTTTCCTATCTAAAGGACAGATCTGATTTTAAGTTATACTTTTTTTTTTTTTGTAATTTGTTATTTGTTATTGATGTGTGTTCTGTGTGCTGTCTGTGGGCCCAGGCACATTGAGGTTGATTTGCTAAAGGCAAATAAACTGCTCACTGCAAGTGCACTTGCTCTAGAGCTTAGTAAATGTGGTAAAGCTTCACTTTGCAAAGAATTCTCAATCACATTATAGGAAAAAAAAATATTATTTGCACATGATTGGATGATAGAAATCAGCAGAGCTTCCCCTAAGATCTAGATCTGGGGTCTTCAAATTTTAAACAAAGGGCCGGTTTACTGTCCATCAAACCTTAGGGGGGGCCAGACTGGCCATCGGGAATAGAAAATGTCCCAACATCAGTTGGAGAAAACAATTCCCCATTGTTGTCATTAGGAGGAATTGTGCCCCATTCATGGTGTCAGTGAATTAAATGGTGCCCCAAGGGCCAGATAAAAGGCACACCCGGCCCCCGGGCTGCAGTTTGGAGACCACTGATCTAGAGCAACTGCAGTGCACAGTATATTTGCCTTTAGTAAATCAACCTCCCCGTACACTAATCTTGTCTTCTCAATCGAGTGGCACTTTTTGGGATTCTTTTTTCCGGGGTCTTCCCATAGTTCAAAATATAGGTATGTTGTGTTTTTCACTCAGCATCTACTGAGCTTACAGCACTCCCTGTGCGGTAATCCATCGATTAACAAGTGGAAGATATTTCTCTGTCTCTGTCAAATTAGTGTTTTTTATGGCATTTATTCTTATGCTGGACATACACATAAAAATTTCTCTTGTTCAGCCCTGTAGAACAGAACAAGAGAAATCACTTGATTTCTCCATCCATTCTAAAGTGCATGGTTAGAGGAATCTGCAGTGCTAGCTATTGAATTCTGACTGCCGCAGATCTAATCTGATCTGATGCAGGTTCTGTATGGCTGGGAATTTCCTGCCTGGCTTCTTTGGTAAAAGTAGATTTGAAAAATCAACTTTTGTTGAGCTGGGTGGTGCTGACAAGCCCACCCATGGAATGAATGTGGGCCAGTTTATCCAGAATCATTCCAAATTCAAATCCATGTATGGCCAGCTTAAACCGGTCCTCAGGAATTATTAATGTGTCAGCTTCAAACCCATCCTATGTATGGGTCAGACTCAAAACCCATCATATGTATTAGAGGTGCGCATCTTCACTGGTCTCACGATTTGATTCAATTACGATTATCTGGTCAACGATTTTGTACGATTCTGCAATGCATCACGATTACTGACGATGATTTACATCAACAAAAAATTCTGGCATTTAAAGGAGACTTATTTTTTAAATTGTATCTGCTTTAAAAAAAAAAAGAGGACACTCCCTGCATATAGCAGGACATGGAAGAGTCTAGGATATGAGGGAGGGGTAGGAACTGAAGGATGGAAGAATCCATGAATAAGAAAGGAAGGATGGAAGAGTCTGTGGATGGAGGAATCCATGGATAGAGAATGGAAGGTCTGGAGATAGGAACCGAAGGATGGAAAAGGATGGAGATGGAGGAATCCATGGATAGAGAATGGAAGGCCCGGAGGAGTCTGGAGATAGGAACTGAGCAATGGAAAAGGATGGGGATGGAGGAATCTAAAGCTAGAGAATGGAAGGTCAGATTAGTCTGGAGATAGCAACTGAAGGATGGAAGAGTATGGAGATGGAGGAATCCATGAATAGTAACAGAAGGATGGAAGAGTTCAAAGATAAAAATGGTGGGGGTGAGGGGGGACTGAAGGATGGAAAAAGAGGTAGAGGATCCCCTGTGCTGTGTACATGGCAGGGTTGGGGGGTGATGGTCTCCTCCTGGAGTCCAAGTTTAGGGATGTCATTGTGCTTTCTGTATAAACATATTTTATTAAAGTGGAGCTCCACCCAAAAGTGAAACTTCTGTTTTAAGGAGCCCTTACATGCCATAACTGGCATGTCATTTTTTTTGGGAGGAGTTTTGACAGGTACCCAGCTTCCACTTCCGCCCGGACCGCCCCTCCCTCCCTGCAATCTTCTGGGACACGTCACAGGTCCCAGAAGATTGCCATTCAGGACAGCACAGTGAGACATGTGCACCCGGCTGTGAAGCTGCAAGCTGTATTGCCAGCGCCGCGGAGGAGAGAATGGAGGGTTTGGGTGGCCACGTCAATGGACCATGGGACAGGTGAGTGTGTGTTTTATTAAAAGTCAGCAGCTAAACTTTTTGTAGCTGCTGACTTTTAATAAACAAAAAATCGAATGGAACTCTACTTTGAATGAAAAATAATCTCACTCACCTAAAAAGTGCACTAATCCGGTGCACTACAGGGTACAGGCATTCACACACACTGCTGCTGGGAGGTCAGGAGGGATTAGAATTCACCAGCTGACAAACAGCCCTGTGAAGTTCCCTGTACTGTCTCTTTGCTCACAGTTCCCCTTGGCTTCCCTGTTTGCACCTTACAGCACACTAGGAGTTAACACAGTGGAATGTGAAAACGGGGAAGCCGAGGAACTGTCAGCACGGAGCGTGTGTGAGGTGTAAGTAGAGTACAAACACATATGTACTCTACTTACTGCTGTTAAAATACAACCGGAAAAATCGATTGGTGGGTGACGTCATCGCAACTTGCCCCGCCCCTCCCAGGAGAGAGTTCCGAGCGTATAGTTGTTAAAATAACTGTGTTTTAATAAATCCTGTGTTACAATCCATTAAGTGCCCCACTGTATGTGCTTTTTTGAAAAATATGAAGCTACATACCGCTGACGTCTGGAGAGAGGAGATAGGCGGGCCGGGCAGTCACATGAGCGGCGTGTACACACACTGAGAAATGCTGTATGTAGCTCCATATTTTTTAAAAAGCACATACAGTGGGGCACTTAACATGGGAATTATTAAAACACAGTTATTTTAACAACTATACACTCGGAGCGCTCTACCATGAGGGGTGGGGCAAGTTGGGATGACGTCACCCGCCAATCAATTTTTCGGTTTGTATGCATCGATGCCGCATCGGGGACACCCAAATCGCAATGCTCCGATGCTGTGATTCATTTCAGCACCCCTAGTATATATGGGTCAGTCTCCAAACCCATCATATGTATTGTGTCAGACTCAAAACCCAGTGGCTGTTTTGCCATACACAAGCTGTATACCCACTGCAATACCCTTGTAGAGTTTTTCACTTTCAAATTTTACCAGCCCATGGTGATGTTTGTAACATCTCAGAGCCCAAGTAGAGTCTCAAGCACTACACTACCTGTATGGAGTATGCATGGTTTCCCTGTGTTTGCACGGGTTTCCTCCTACACACCAAAGACTGGTAGGTTAATTGGCTCCTTTCCAAATTGACCATTGTGCAGTGCCTTGAAAAAGCATTCATTCACCTTGAAATTTTCCACAATTTGTCCTGTTAAGACCAAAAACAAAAATGTATTTTATTGGTATTTTATGTGATAGGCCAACACAAAGTGTTACATAATTGTGAAGTGGAAGGAAAATGATAAATGTTTTTCTATTTTTTTACAAATAAATATCTGAAAAATGTGGCATGCATTTGTATTCAGCCCCCTTTACTCCGATACCCCTAACTAAAATTTAGTGGAACCGGTGGCCTTCAGAAGTCACCTAGTTAGTAAATAGAGTCCACTTGTGTGTAATTTAATCTCAGTATAAATACAGCTGTTCTGTAAAGCCCTCAGAGATTTATTAGAGAACCTTAGTTAACAAATAGCATCATGAAGGCCAAGGAACACACCAGACAGATCAGGGATAAAGTTGTGGAGACGTTTAAAGCAGGGCTGGGTTATAAAAAAATATCCCAAGCTTTGAACATCTCATGGAGCACTGTTCAATCCATCATTCGAAAATGGAAAGATTATTGCACAACTGCACACCTACCAAGACAGTCCACCTAAATTGACATGTCGGGTAACGGGAGCATTCATCAGAGAAGCAGCCAAGAGGCCCATGTTAACTCTGGAGGAGCTGCAGAGATCCACAGCTTAAGTGGAAGAATCTGTCCACAGGACAACTATTAGTCATGCACTCCACAAATCTGGCTTTTATGGAAGAGTGGCAAGAAGAAAGCCATTGTTGAAAAAAAGCCATAAGAATTCCAGTTTGCAGTTTGTAAAAAGCCATGTGGGGGACACAGCAAACATGTGAAAGAAGGTACTCTGCTCAGATGAGACTAAAATTGAACTTTTTGGCCTAAAAGCAAAACGCTATGTGTGGTGGAAAACGAACAGTGTACATTACCCTGAATACACCATCCCCACCATAAAACATGGTGGTGGCAGCATCATGTTGTGGAGATGCTTTTCTTCAGCAAGGACAGGGAAGCTGGTCAGAGTTGATGAGAAGATGTATGGAGCCAAATACAGGGCAATCTTAGAAGAAAACCTGTTAGAATCTGCAAAAGACTTGAGACTGGGGCAGAGGTTCACCTTCCAGCAGGACAACGACCCTAAACATACAGCCAGAGCTACAATGGAATGGTTTAGAGAAAAGTATATTAATATGTTAGAATGGCCCAGACCTAAATACAATAGAGAATCTGTGGCATAGCTAAAAAATAACTGTTCACAGACGCTCTCAATCCAATCTGACAGAGCTATTTTGCAAAGAAAAATGGGCAAAAATGTCACTCTCTAGATGTGCAAAACTGGTAGAGACATACCCAAAAAGACTTGCAGCTATAATTGCAGCGAAAGGTGGTTCTACAAAATTATTGACTCGGGGGCTGAATACAAATGCACGCCACACTTTTCACATATTTATTTGTAAAAAGGTTTGAAAACCATTTATCATTTTCCTTCCACTTCACAATTACAGTCTCTCACAAAAGTGAGTACACCCCTCACATTTTTGTAAATATTTTATTATAGCCTTTCATGTGACAAAACTGAAGAAATTACAATGTAAAGTAGTGAGTGTACAGCTTGTATAACAGTGTCAATTTGCTGTCCCCTCAAAATAATTCAACACACAGCAATTAATGTCTTAACCGCTGGCAACAAAAGTGAGTACACCACTAAGTGAAAATGTCCAAATTGGGCCCAATTAGCCATTTCCCCTCCCCAGTGTCATGTGACTCGTTAGTGTTACAAGGTCTCAGGTGTGAATGGGGAGCAGGTGTGTTACATTTCGTGTTATCGCTCTCATTCTCTCATACTGGTCACTGGAAGTTCAACATGGCACCTCATGGCAAAGACCTCTTTCAGGATCTGAAAAAAATAATTTCTGCTCTACATAAAGATGGCCTTGGCTATAAGAAGATTGCCAAGACCCTGAAACTGAGCTGCAGCACGGTGGCCAAGACCATACAGCGGTTTAACAGGACAGGTTCCACTCAGAACAGGCCTCGCTATGGTCGACCTAAGAGGTTGAGTGCATGTGCTCAGCGTCATATCCAGAGGTTGTCTTTGGGAAACAAACGCATGAGTGCTACCTGCATTGCTGCAGAGGTTGAAGGGGTTCAGCCTGTCAGTGCGCAGACCATACGCCACACACTGCATCAAATTGGTCTGCATGGCTGTTGTCTCAGAAGGAAGCCTCTTCTAAGGATGATGCAAAAGAAAGCCTGCAAACAGTTTGCTGAAGACAAGCAGACTAAGGACATGGATTACTGGAACCATGTCCTGTGGTCTGATGAGACCAAGATAAACCTATTTGGTTCAGATGGTGTCAAGCGTGTGTGGCAACAACCAGGTGAGGAGTACAAAGACAAGTGGGTCTTACCTACAATCAAGCATGGTGGTGGGAGTGTCATGGTCTGAGGCTGCATGAGTGCTGCCGGCACTGGGGATCTACAGTTCATTGAGGGAACCATGAATGCCAACATGTACTGTGACATACTGAAGCAGAGCATAATCCCCTCCCTTCGGAGACTGGGTATTCCAACATAACGACCCCAAACACACCTCCAAGACGACCACTGCCTTGCTAAAGAAGCTGAGGGAAAAGGTGATGGACTGGCCAAGCATGTATCCAGACCTAAACCCTAGGTCTGTGGGGCATTCTCAATTGGAAGGTGAAGGAGCGCAAGGTCTCTAACATCCACCAGTTCCGTGAAGTCGTCATGGATGACTGGAAGAGGACTCCACTGGCAACCTGTGAAGCTCTGGTGAACTCCATGCCCAAGAGGGTTAAGGCAGTGCTGGATAATAATGGTGGCCACACAAAATATTGACACTTTGGGCCCAATTTGGACATTTTCACTTAGGGTTGTACTCACTTTTGTTGCCAGCGGTTTAGACATTATAGTTGTGTGAGTTATTTTGAGAGGACAGCAAATTTACACTGTTATACAAGCTGTACACTCACTACTTTACATTGTAGCAACGTGTGAAATTCTTCAGTGTTGTCACATGAAAAGATATAATAAAATATTTACAAAAATGTGAGGGGTGTACTCACTTTTGTGAGATACTGTATGTGCCACTTTGTGTTGGTCTATCACATAAAATCCCAACAAAATACATTTACGTTTTTGGTTGTAACATGAGAACATTTTGAAAATCTCAAAGGGTATGAATACTTTTTCAAGGCACTGTATATATGAATGTGAGTTAGGGTTACCGTTACGTGTTCAATTAATCGACTAATTTCGATTAATTATAACGCACATACAGATCCAACTACTTTTAGCTGATCTCCTTGCATTGCAACTCTGCATTAGTCAGCGGTAAATGTGGTATACACTATATACAATCACCCGACACTAGTTAGTTTCCACAATCCATGACTTAACTTCACAGTTCACACAAATACGTTTTAAATTCAAACTGTAGCACTGATGTAAGTCAATTTTTTTCCCACAGTAGCGTGACAATCCCTCCACCTCCGGTCTAACTAATCACTCTCACCTTATGACATGGACCCCTGTGCAAACAGGTGGTCATGCAAGCGGGTATCAAAAGGGTTAACACGGACCATAAACTTCTCTCACGTCTCCTTAGATCTCAACAAGGACGCCAGGTCATGGGTAGAAAGAATAGATCTAAGTGCTCACCGCTTAAGTATAAGATTACATTTTTGTGTTCAAACACAAACTACTCACATAAAGATGATAACGCAGCATGTTAAGCCGATAATCGTGTTAGTTCCGTAGGGCAGCAGCGGGTGGCGTCCTGCGTTGCTCCTCCCCCGTACGCGTTAAGTTCAATCAGAACTTCAACGTCACCGGACTCCTCCCCCTTCCCTTCGTTAGCAGATGGAGGCACTTGGGGAAGGTGGAGGAGTCTGGTGACGTCGATGTCCGTGATGTCACCGGATCTCCGACGGAACTCCCTGAAGGCCTGGAAGCCGGCGGAGAGGTGAGTACCGATCAAGATAACTTTGATCGATTAAAAGAATTAAAGCTTAATCGAGGAATTAATCTTTAATTTTCACAGCCCTAATATATATATATATATATATATATATATATATATATATATATATATATATAAAGCGTTGTTTAAATCGTTACCTGTAATGAAAAAATAAATACTTATAAGCTATCTTGCGCTGCAACCTTCACCTAACTCTAAGCAGTTGACATTTGAAGTTAAATAAAAAATCACTCAACAAAATGTGTATTTATAAAATATGCTGTGCTAAATGCAAATAGATCTATCCTATCTAGTGCATGTAATCATATACTGCATATCCATGCACCAATTGCAATAATAGGTAACAAAGTGTACCACATACATGAAATAAATCAACAAATTGTGTATCACATCAGTATAAAAATCAAAAACATAATAACAAATCACCAAATGTGAACATTGCTGTTTGCAGTTGGTGCATAGGTATGGAGTATATGATTTGACACACTAGAGAGGATTGATGTATTTGCATTTTTAATAAATACACAAAAAAAAAATATTGTTTAACACAATGAGTGGACAAAAATGTTCTGTACTTTTTATTTGTCCTCATGGTAAAGAGTTCACCTTGGTGTACACATACAGTGAAGTGGCGAGAAAATGAAGAGGTGCTGATGTTTCCTGCTTTTTATAGAATAGACAAATGACATCTGTTTCCTATTTCTTTAGGAAATGAATAATTTCAGCTCTGAGCAGGCCAGACTTTGCCCTATTGGAGCCTAAAGAAGGACTTTTTGTAGTCTATGCTGTGTTCACATCTGTCAAGGAAACTGTGACCTCTCTTCTTTGTCACTGGTCTTCCACAATTCTTAGCACACAAATGTCTTCTACTACTAACAGGTATGGGGTTTCTTTCTTCAGTCTTCTTATCTACAGCTCTGCATGACCATTCTTCTGCTGCATATATTCTTTATCCTTTGCTTATAGATCTGTGCAGAAATTTAAGTCATTAACCTGTATGCAGGCCCAGATTTAACACTCTGCTAATAATCTGCACCTGTCAATTTCACATCCTTATCAGTGTCTGCTCAGAAATCAAATAGAAAGGATAAATGCCCCAGGGAAAAGATGTCTGCAATTAAAGCAGTGTTAAACCCAAAAAACTAATATATATATATATATATATATATATATATATATATATATATATATATATATATATATATATATATATATTGCAGCTTACCAATTCTTAGATGTGGTGGCTGCATTCGTTTTTTTTTTTTTTAACCATTTGCCGACCGCCCTATAGCAGTTTTAGAGCCGTTCACACAGGGGCGACACGACTTCCAGCGGGACTTTTGGAGGCAACTTGGACACGACTTGAGGAGCTACTTCAACACGACTTGGGGCGACTTACAACACGACTTTAAGTCGCCCCAGGCCAGGTGACTTTGGCCGTGGTCAATCAGAGAATAATCAGCTCTGGAGAGAGAACTCCACGCCAAATTTTAAACAAAAAACCGGCATGGGTTCCCCCTCCAGGAGCATACCAGGCCCTTAGGTCTGGTATGGATTTTAAGGGCAACCCCCCTACGCCGAAAAAACGGCGTGGGGGTCCCCCCCAAAATCCATACCAGACCCTTATCCGAGCACACAGCCTGGCCGGTCAGGAAAGGGGGTGGGGACGAGCGAGCGCCCCCCCCTCCTGAACCGTACCAGGCCGCATGCCCTCAACATGGGGGGTGGGTGCTTTGGGGAAGGGGGCCCCCAGATCCCAGCCCCCCACCCTATGTGAATGAGTATGGGGTACGATGTACCCCTACCCATTCACCTAAGGTGTAAAAGTGTAAATAAAAAAACACACAATTTTTTTAAAATATTTTATTGCACTGCTCCGGGGGTCTTCTTTCATCTTGGGGGTCTTCTCGCCGGACTCCTCCGCTCTTTTCTGCTCTTTTACCTAGCTCTTTTACCGAGCGGAGGAGCCTGGCTTTCTTCCTTGTCGTCGCCGCCGTCGTCTGGGGGTCTCGTTCCACCTTCAGAGGTCTTCCGGGGTCTCTTCTGCTCTTGCCGCTGTCGCCGCTTTCTGCGCCGTATTCTTCTTCTCCTCCTTCTTCTTCTTCTTCTTCCGATGTTGACTAGTCGCTCTCTCTGGCTGGAATGGCAGAGACGCGCTGTGTTGTGACTTATATAGGGACAAGGAGGCGGGGTCACATGCTCATGTCACAGGGTGACCCCGCCCCCTATGATGTCGCAGTCCCGGAGGATGCTGGGACTGTGACATCATATGGGGGCGGGGTCACCATGTGACATGAGCATGTGACCCAGCCTCCTTGTCCCTATATAAGTCACAACACAGTGCGTCTATGCCATTCCGGCCAGAGACAGAGAAGAAGAAGAAAGCCGGGCTCCTCCACTCGGTAAAAGAGCAGAAGAGAGCGGAGGAGTCCGGCGAGAAGACCCCCCAAGACGGAAGAAGACCCCCGGAGCAGTGCAATAAAATATTTTTAAAAAATTGTGTGTTTTTTTTATTTACACTTTTACACCTTAGGTTGGGGGGATCTGGGGGCCCCCTTATTAAAGGGGGCTCCCGGATTCCGATAAGCCCCCCGCCCGCAGACCCCGACAACCAATGGCCAGGGTTGTCGGGAAGAGGCCCTTGTCCTCATCAACATGGGGACAATGTGCTTTGGGGTTTGGGGGGGCGCAGGCGCCCCCCTTCCCCAAAGCACCCACCCCCCATGTTGAGGGCATGCGGCCTGGTACGGTTCAGGAGGGGGGGGCGCTCGCTCGACCCCACCCCCTTTCCTGACAGGCCAGGCTGCGTGCTCGGATAAGGGTCTGGTATGGATTTTGGGGGGACCCCAACGCACCTGGTATGCTCCTGGAGGGGGAACCCATGCCGGTTTTTTGTTTAAAATTTGGCGTGGAGTTCCTCCTCAAGGAGACATTGTCGCGTCCATATAGATGGAGATCCGACTTGGAGGCGACTTCCATTGAAATCAATGGGTACAAGTCGCCTAGAAGTCGGATTGAAGTAGTACAGGAACCTTTTCTGAAGTCGGAGCGACTTCAGTAGCGTTCATTAAGACGGCTCTCATTCACTTGCATGTAATTTCTAATGTCAAGCGACTTGGGGCGACTTGCGGTCTGACAAGTCGCCCCCCCAAGTCGCGGTAGTGTGAACGGGCTCTCACTGCTACAGGGCGGCTGCTGTGCACAGGATGGCGTGTGTGTGTGTATATATATATATATATATATATATATATATATATATATATATATATATATACATGGTCCTGTACTTCCAGGTAGGGGGTGCAATCAGCGGGTATCATGGACTCGTTGTCTGCCAGCACCTGCCGATCAACAGCCTCAGAGACAGAACGGCAATCTGCCTATGTAAACAGGGCAGATCGCCGTTCTGTCAGGAGGGAAGGCATGGATCCTGTGTCTGTGCAAAGCAGAGGCTAAGATCCACGTCCTCCCCTAGTAAAAAGCACCTCCCACACTGTAGTAAAGCACAGGCTAGGCACACAGTTAACCATTTCCACGCCACTAATGTTAACCCCTTCCAAGCCAGTGTCATTAGTACAGTGCATATTTTTTTAGCACTGATCACTGTAGTGCTGTCACTGGTTCCCAAAAAGTGTCAGAATGTCTTCCCAAAAAAGTGTCAGAATGTCAGAATATCTCAGTCCTACTATAAGTCGCTAATCGCCACTATTACTAGTAAAAAAAATAAAATAAAATCCCATAGTTTGTAGATGCTATAACTTTTGAGCAAAGCAATCAATATATGCTTATTGGGATTTTGTTTACCAAAAATATGTTGCAGAATATATATTGGCCTAAATTGATGAAAAAATTTGATTTCTTAAAACATTTTTTTTAAACTTGTCAGTCTTTTTTTGTTTATTGTGCAAAAAATAAAAACACAGAGATAATCAAATACCACCAAAAGAAATTTCTATTTGTAGGAAAAAAAGGACATCAATTTTATTTGGGTACAGTGTAGCACGACCGCACATTTGTAAGTTCAAATAACACAGTGCCTTATCGTACAAAATGGCCTGGTCAGGAAGGGAGGTCAGGTGGTTAACATTCATCTGGTGATCCAACCATGGACACACTTCCCGTCTTAAAGCCTAACTCTGAGCAAAAAAGGTTTTCCCATGTAGTGAGGCTGTGCCTGCACTGTATGGGTCAACTGCTCATATCGTCTAGGGGCAAAGAGCAAGTTTATTTAGTGGAGACTGTTCATTGTCTATTAAAGTGGTTGTAAACCCTTACAAACCACTTTGACTTACAGGTAAGCCTAGATTAAGGCTTACCTGTAGGTCCAATAAATATCTCCTAAACCTACATGGTTTAGGAGATATTTAGAAAAGAAAAGGCATCGCTGTTTACGGCGCATGCGCCGTAGACAGCGGCGCGCATGCGCACAGCGCATGCCGGGTTCACGGCGATATGCCGCTTTCCTGCACATGCGCGGGAGTGACGTCATCGCCGCTCCAGCGAATGACAGCGCTGGAGCGGCGAGACCCGGAAGTCACTCCGGGTTTGATGGCGACGCAGAAGATCGTGGACGAGGGTCGCTTCGGGGGCTTCGTTTTTTAGGTAAGTCATTCATAATGAGCTAGTATGCTATGCATACTAGCTCATTATGCCTTTGCCTTGCAGGGTGTCTTTTTTTTTTTAAGAGGCTTTACTTCCTCTTTAAGCCTGCTCTGGGCTTGATAACATCATGAACAGTCCACAATTCAAGACCTCTGGAGTGCAGGGGTGCCAGGGTTTTGTGCTGGGAGGATCAGGTATGTAAATCACGCGTGCGCGTACAGCCCCATTGCATGGAAAAACTTTTTTTTTTTGTCCAGAGACATTAAGCTGGCCATGGACAAGTAGATTTAAAAAATAAAAAAAATCCTTTGTACAAACATTCGTACGAACACTCTCATCAGTACAATCAATGACATGATGAATGTTGTTTGAATGTACTTTAAAATTAGATTTTTTTTTGAGTGAATGGACTTTCCCAAAGGAAAACCACATTAGGGGTTAGTAATTTGTTTGAGAATAAGTTTTCATCTTGCACCTTCCAATTTTCTCTTTGGTATACAAATGTTACATAAAGGAATAAAAGCTAATAATTTTAAGCACCCCTGTCAGTGTTGAATGATTTGTCTCAACCTTCTAACTGCCACTTTTACTGGACAGCTTAGTTTGTTAAAGGAAGTTGAAAATCAACAGACTTAGCCCCCATTCACACCAGTGCGACTTGTTATGCGATTTGACAGTTCTACATTGCATGACAATTCGCACCCCATTGCCGGCAATGAAATCGTTCATACCTCTGCGACTTCTGATAAATGAAGTTGCAAGTCACAAAGAATTCCACAATGCAAATCGCACTGATGTGTGACTTTGAAACCCATTTTCAGGGATCTTTATTGGCTACATGTATAAAAGCATGATACAAAATATGCTAATGTTGTTTGGCTTTTGCAGCCTTCCCTTATAGCATACATCCTGTATGCTATGAGGAAGGCTGCAAAAGCCCTGGTGGGGAGGCAAATGTACATGGTGTGAGCTCTGAGGGGAACACAGAAAACTGGGAGGGGGCTCTGAGAGGGACATAAATGTGTTTAAGGGTAACACAAATGTTAATGGGGGTCTCTGAGGGGGACACAGACATGCATGGGGGGCTCATATGTGTATCAGGGGGCCCTAAGGGGGACACAAATGTGCGGGGGGGAGGGCTCTGAGGTGGGCACAAATGTGCGTGGGGAAGGGCTCTGAGGGGGGCACAATTGGGCATCAGGGGGCTCTGCAGGGGACACAGATGTGCATCAGGGGGACACAAATGTGCATGGGAGGGGCTCTGAGGGGGACACAAATGTGCATGGGAGGGGCTCTGAGGGGACACAGACATGCGCGGGGGGCTCAAATGTGTATCGGGGTTCTGAGAGGGACCCAAATGTGCATGGTGGAGGGCTCTGAGTGGGGCACAAATGTGTGTGGGGGAGGGCTCTGAGGGGGGCACAAATGTGCGTGGGGGAATCTAAAGGGGGCCACAAATGTGCATGGGGCTGTGATGGGGACACAAATGTGTGTGGGGGGGTCTATGAAGGAGACACAAATAAGCGGGGAGGCTCTGATAGGGACACAAATGTGTGGGGGAACCCTGATGGGGATGCCAATTTGTGGGGAGACTCTGATGGGGACACAAATGTATGGGTGGCTATGATGGGGACACAAATGTGTGGGAAGACTGACAGGAACAAAGACGTAAGGCCTCATGCACATTGGAAGTTTAGTCCCAGTGCATGAGGCTCCGCATTTATGTTCAGGCGAAGAATACAGGAGCACCGCTGCCAGTTGCCTGTCCAATTCTATTTTTTTCTTTTCTGCTGCTGCAGATCATTTATAAACAACAGATTTTTTTCGGCCTGCGAATTTGTGTAAACTATACAATGTGGCACACAAGGTGACAAGTTAGGAGACCCCGATCTAGAAAATAGCATTTACTGTTTTTTAATATTTGGCTCCCACGGACTTCAGTGGAGTTCCAATTTGGTAATGTTGTGTTCACCAAACCCCTCTCAAACCTAGCCCAGGTACATCACTATTCACCAACTTTGCCCAAAATGAAAAACAATATACAAACACATGTGTTTTGTGCATTTGTCTACCAAGTTTCTACTATACAGTATAATTTATATAGCGTATTTATCGGCGTATAACACGCACTTTTCCCCCTGAAAATAGGGGGAAAATTGCAGGTGCAGCGTACCTCGGAGGGGCAGGAGGGGGACGAGTGCAACCGGAAATCACAGAGCCGTCATCTCCTCTCCACATGGCTCTCCGATTGGCTCTCACTCGGCTCGCACGTCACAAACACAGTCCCGCCTCCACCACCGTCATTGGACCAGTGTTCTGTCTATCACAGGGGCTGGTCCAATGCCGATGGCGGAGGCGGGACTGTGTATGTGACTGCCAACTGACTGAGAGCAGAGTAAACAGATGGCGGCTCGATGATTACCTGCGAGGAGAGATGGTAAGCTGCATTGATGGGGGAGATGGGCGCAGATTAGGCTGCAGATGGGCACAGATCAGGCTGCAGATGGGCACAGATCAGGCTGCAGATGGCACAGATCAGGCTGCACTGACACTGCAGATGGGCACAGATTAGGCTGCATTGATGCTCACTGACCATTATTTTGCTTCAAAGGGGTTTATTTAAAAAAAAAAAAAAAAAGATTTTTTTTCCTAAAACGTCCCTATTAAATTGGGGTGTGTGTTATACGCCAATAAATACGGTAAGTGACACGCTGTCATTCTTTTAAAACGGATGCTGTAAAAATGCAGTCATGTATTCATATTTTTAGATGTGCATTGTAGCCTTCAATTAATGATCCTTTGGTTGTGTTGATCTATTCATTTTTGGCAATAGAAAGCTGATTGAAAAATGCTAAAATAGTTAGAAAATTGCTGCGTGTAACCAGCATAGGCATTACTTCTGTTCAGCCCTATCCCAGGCTTTATATGTCCTGCAATGAGAGTAAAGCCCCATACAAACTATCAGTTTTTCTGCTGAGCTTTTCCTTCAGATTTACCAAAACCATATAATATGAGGTCAAACTTTAGGAGTTTCAATTTGTATGCAATCAGGTAGGCCCTTGCACTACATGGTTTTGGTAAACCTGAAAGAAAAACTGAGTGTGTATGGGGCTTCAGGTGAGGAAATCATTACATGCCACTCAGAGTCTTTGCATAGAATAACACTATTTTCATATTCTGCATTTCTATTCTTTTTTGCTTTCAGTCTGCTGGCTCCTAGCCTGTGAAAAACACATCAGCTGTTAAAAATCACTTATTGGGAATATGTAAAATGGACAAATCTTTCAGCTTTTATTTGTATAGAAATATATATTTTCCTTTGAACTCAGCCAGAAGGCATTATCACTTTATGACCCAGCCATGATTAACAGGGAGCATGTGCATCTTACTTGGAAATTCCCCAAGACTCAATTAAGGGAAGCTTTGGTTTGGGTCAGATTAATCAGCTGTCATTTCATCTGGGTCACACTATGCACACAGTAAAAATCTTAATGCTTGCACCACTCACCCCATCCTTTGGGAAAGAAAATGCCTATTAATTAGGAAGTAAGTAATTAGTAAAACAATATGCTTCTTTAAAGAATACTTTTAATCAATCCACCCTTCCTTTTTATTCTTTTGGGACTGGAATAATGACTTCCGTCCTACTGTATTCAATGTAACAGCACTTTAGCTTAGTCTGTATTGAAGCTAAACAGTTTTATCCCATCCTCTAATTTATTGATCCAAATCAATTTTTTGCTGGTTCATATTTTTGCCAGACTGCATATGTAATTTGTATACATTCAACATACTTTAGAAATGCTCCCATAGCTCAGTATAGCCATATGGTATAATTATTTCCTGGGAATTTGACAGTTTAAACAATGTATCCCTTCCCACTGCACCTAGGAAGCAGTTATTCCCTGTCAATCCCCCACCTGTCTTTTTCAAGATAATTAATCTCAGCTGAATGATATAAGTGACATAAAAAAAAAGATATATATATATATATATATATATATATATATATATATATATATTAAGAAAACAGGTATTTTATCATCTGATTTATGGAAACTGGAGCAAAGGCAAATTAGGGCTTTGGTATAGTAACCATCTTATATTTCATTTATCAACTCGCACTGGGAAAATAAAACAATGCATCAGATTAGTTGCCGTTTGCAACAGTGTTCATAGATCGGGCCTATAACTGGCTAGGACTGCACTAACAATAAAGGAAAAAGGGCCAGCTGAAATTAGCTCAACGGTCCACCAGACAACCAATGGCTGGTTCCCAAGCCACAAATTCTTGTTTTGCAATTAAGAAGGAAAAGAGCAGATCTCTCTGCAGTTTGAACACCTATCACCTCCCCTCTTAGCTCACACATGGTGACCACATGGCTGGAGTACCATTATCTCTTTAAAACCTAATGCAATAGGCACAAGAGTCTACACACGCAGTATCTTCAGATGTTTACATGCCCTCCCCCCATAGCCATGCTTTTAATAAGAAAAATTTGTCTCCTCTTTATCCTTCCTGGTTTAGGTCTGCTCTAGTATCTTCAAAGAGTTTGGAACCGTTGGGGGGAGTTGTTGAAGAAGATATTATACGACAAAATAAATGTATTCTTCTAGGGTGTGCTTTAGATTTTTGTGAATAGTACAGTACATGAAGAGAAAACCATAGGCAAATCACAAGCAAGACCTTACAGCAACTGTCGCTTGAAAAAAAATCCTAAAAAAACTCCCTGGAACAGAAGACTCTTAGGGCTCTTTCACACGGACGTGTCCGTGTACGGAGCCCGCTCTGCACAGCGGGGGATCGCTCCGCCGATCCCCCGCTGAGCAGGAAGATAACAGGTCTGTCTCTGCACTCTGTGCAGGGACGGACCTGTCAGAGCGCCGCTCTCCCCTATGGGGGATCGGATGACGACGGACCGTAGAGTCTGTCGTAATCCGATCCGCAGACGGATGGAAAAATAGTTTTTTCCTCCGCCACACTTTTTCGGATTGGAGCGGGTCGGATGTCAGCGGACATGTCACCGCTGATATCCGACTCTCCATAGAGGTCTATGGAGTGTCCGTTCAGGTCCGCCTAAAAAAACTGACAGGCGGACCTGAACGGACCGCCCGTGTGAAAGGGGCCTTAACCACTTCAATACAGGGCACTTAAACACCTTCCTGCCCAGACCAATTTTCAGCTTTTAGCGCTGTCGCACTTTGAATGACAATTGCGCGGTCATACAACACTGTACCCAAACTACATTTTTATAATTTTTTTCCCACAAATAGAGCTTTCTTTTGGTGGTATTTGATCACCTCTGGGATTTTTATTTTCTGCTAAACAAATAAAAAAAGACCTGAAAATGTTGAAAAAATAATTTTTTTTTGTTTCAGTTTCAAAACTTTGGAAATAAGTAAGTTTTCTCCTTCACTGATGGGCACTGATGGGGTTGCACTGATGGGCACCGATGAGATGGCACCTATGAAATGGCATTGATGGGCACTGATAGGTGGCACTGATAGGTGGCACTGATGGGCGACACGGATGGGCACTGATAGGTGGCACAAATTGGCATAGATAGGCGGCACAGATGGGCATGGATGGGCACTGATAGGCGGCATGGATGGGCACTGATAGGCGGCACGGATGGGCACTGATAGGCGGCATTGTAGTGTAATGTATTTTACTGATGGATGCCAATCAGTAATGCCCATTGTGGGCACTGACTGGCATCCCTGGCGGTCTAGGGTGGCTTACCTGGTGCTGGGCATCCCTGGTGGTCTGGTGGCGTCCCTGTGTGGGCATCCTCGACGGGCTGTGCTAATAATCAATGAGCACAGACCCCCCCCCCCCCCCCTGTCAGAGGAGCAGCCGATCGGCTCTCCTCTACTCGCGTCTGACAGACACGAGTGGTTAATACCTGTCATTCAGATGGGCAGTGAGTCTAAACTTGGCCCCTCCCCCACTGACGTGTTCTTTTTTTTTTTTTTTGGTCTGCTCAAGGCCACCTGTGGATTGCAGTGCCTAAGTACTTTGTTTGCTGCAAGGATATCCCCCTACCGCACCGCCCCTCCATGTTCAGCCTCTCATGGAGTTGGAAGACCCAGAATGTTGGACGGTAAAGCCTCCTGAAACTGGGTATCCCTTGTGCCAGGTCACGGGCAAAGTTGCTTAGATAGCACAAATATTTTACAGGTGTGGTATTAGTAAGCTCTGCAATGTCATCATTGGGGTTTTCCTGTCTTGTATAGGCAGTGTGCCGCTCTCTTGGCTTTGTCTTCAGTCTGAGAGCGGCGGTGGATGATGTCACAGAGGGCAGGGAGACGGGCGGTGCAGGGTAGAGACCGCTAGTCACCAAGCAGCAGCTTAAACAGTCGTAGAACCACCGGACAGTAGAGGTGTAAAGTTTTGACTTAATACTTGTATGTATCTATAACTGGCCACTGAGCGAAGTCAGCTCTAATGTGTTATTTAACACCATGTTGTATGTCAGTTTGATGCAATGTTTTATCCAAATAGAATGCATATGTTCTGGACTCTGTAATGTCAAATATATTTCACACAATTTTTTTTTTTTTTTTTGAGAAAAAAAAAAAAAAAAAGTCGGCAGAGGAATTGGTTTCTCTCCTCTCTCTGCGGTCCTGCCAGTTTTCTCTTGTGTGGTCAGTGGCGGCTGGTGAAGTTTTAGGATGGGGGGCGCAAGACCCCGCCCCTCCACACGTGGCCCCTCCCACTTCGCATAAGCCCTTCCCCGTATAGAATCCAGATCATATACCAGATGAAATGGGGGGTATGTGGCGCTAACCCTAAATAATCTAAATTCTTGTAATATCCGAAAGATGGGTGACCTTTAACAAATAATATACCACATATATAAATAAATACATGAATACATAAAATTCCTTAGTGGTAGTAAAATGTGGATAAAATGTGCATAATATTCTGAACGTTCTGAAGGTCAGCCTGCTGAAATAATAAAATCTTGAATATAAAATATATACGTGCTTGAGTAAAATAAACGTGCTAGAAAGAATCATAAAAATTGATGATAATAATGAAATAAAGGAAATCCAATATGATTGTGGTGAATGGTCTAAAAATCAATACGAGCAAATCTTCTATAGACCGATAAAAACTAAAGTGCACAGTGCGACGTGCAAAATGTGAAAAAATAATAAAGAACCAATAATGGTTCTGAAAGTGCAAAGGTATAAGTATATCAATCCGAGCAAGAATAGGCTGCAGAGTGACTATGAAGGTGATGAAACCTGAATCACTGTAAGAGTAATAAGCAGCACTAAAATCAAGCAACATCAATCAATAAAAAATAATGAACGCTGGTGTACTACAAGTCCATATACCAGGCTGCACATTATACACAGGACTCTGCACATCATATACCAGGCTGCACATTATACACCGGACTCTGCACATCATATACCAGGCTGCACATTATACACCGGACTCTGCACATCATATACCAGGCTGCACATTATACACTGGGATCTACACATCATATACCAGGCTGAACATTATACACAGGGCTCTGCACATAATATACCAGGCTGCACATTATACACAGGGCTCTGCACATCATATACCAGGCTGCACATTATACACAGGCTCTGCACATCATATACCAGGCTGCACATTATACACAGGGCTCTGCACATCATATACCAGGCTGCACATTATACACAGGGCTCTGCACATCATATACCAGGCTGCACATTATACACAGGGCTCTGCACATCATATACCAGGCTGCACATTATACACAGGGCTCTGCACATCATATACCAGGCTGCACATTATACACAGGGCTGCACATCATATACCAGGCTGCACATCATATACCAGGCTGCACATCATATACACAGGGCTCTGCACATCATATACCAGGCTGCACATCATATACACAGGGCTCTGCACATTATACAAAGGTCGCTGCACATTATACAAAGGGCTCTGCACATCAAATACCAGGCTGCGCATTATACAATGGTCAGCTGTATTCAATTTATATTCAGAGATACACGTGGCAGCTATATGTTTTAAAAAAATGTTTCTTTGATAAAAATTTGCTTTAAAATGAATAATAGATGTGTAGGATTTAATTTTTATTAAAAAATAGTACACATTCTGCATGTGCTGGTGTTGCCTGCACATGCACCATACATAAAACTTAAGTTGATGGGGGGTGCGCTGGGTGTTGCCGTCCGTCCACCTAAACTTTGAGAACCGGGGGGAAGGGTTTGGGGGTGTTGCCGTCTGTCCACTGAAACTATGAGAAGCGCGGGGGGGGGGGGGCTGCGCTGCCGTCTGTCCACTGAAACTATGAGAAGAGGAGTGGGGGGGATACCTCAAAGCCGACGGTGGTAAGAAATTAAGTTCACCTACATTAAAGTTCTTTGGCGGTGGAGGACTAAAGGAGCCATGCTGTTTCAGCTTCAGTGCTCTGGTAGCAGCAGAGTGGGCTTGGGCTGAGTAGCCGAGTGGAAACGTCACTTCCGCTCATGTAATAACTGACACTCGCCCGGTCAGTCTATCGGGTCGGAAGTCTGTGGCGCGATCGACCGCGCCACAGAGCGCGTTTTTTTGGACAAATGAATGATTGCATAGACGTGGCGCATCCAATATTGCACTGCGCCGTGACACAGTGCACAAAATGACCTTTTTTTTTCTAAATTTTTTTTTTTAAAAGGGACATGTTTGACTGCCTGGCGGAGGGGCGGGTGCGTGTGAACACACCGCTCCTATCCCGCTCCAAAGATGCTGCTAGCAGGACTTTTTTTGTCATCCTGCTAGCGCACCGCTCCAGTGTGAAAGCCCGCCGGCTTTCACACTGGAGTTAAAGGGGCAGGATGTTTTCATGCGGTGAACAGGCGCTATTTTTAGCGCTGCACCGCATGAAAAACGCCTAGGTGTGAAAGGGGCCTAAGAGTGCTCAAGGAATGCAGTATGGTGTTTTTGAATAATGTTAGGAGCAGAAGCCCTAAATGCAAACACTCCAGAAAATCTAAGACCCGCCACTGGTCATCCCCTGACCAGGACAATATGCATTCCTTACATTCCCACACAGGGTGGCTTTCATGCTCCTCAAGCAGCTCACATGGCAATGGCTCATGTGTGTCTACATCAGCGCAATAGAAAATGCCTTGCCCAGCTCTATAGCAACATTAGGCATTAATCGGCATGGATTGCCTCAAATGCCAATAGATAAGGAACAGGCATGACGCAGGCCCAACCATTGCAAACGCACGCAGATATTTCCAAATGTGAAAAAGGAAGAACTTTTTTCCTATAATGACGGAGTTAAAGGCTCATTGATGAAGAATGGGAGAGATGTGATGAGGGCAATATACAGTAAAGGTCTCCAAGCTTTATCCAATAAAGCTGGCTGATGCATGTTTAAAGTGATTGTAAAGGATCGTTTTTTTTTTTTTTTTTTAAATAACAAACATGTCATACTTACCTCCACTGTGCAGCTTGTTTTGCACAGAGGGGCCCCGAACATCCTCTTTTGGGGTCCCCCAGTGGCTCTCGCGGCTCCTCCCTGCATCAGATAACCCCCTAGAAAAAGCGCTCTCCCGGGGGGGTTACCTTGTGGGCGCGCTTCCGAGTCCAGCATTTGCATGCACAGACACGAATGCCGGACTCGGCTCCGCCCCTCGGCGCGCGCATTATTGATTCGATTGCCAGCAGTGGGAGCCAATGGCTGCGCTGCTATCAATCTATCCAATCAAGAGCCTGGACCTTGTGGAGAGAGGGACAGGTTTCCCAGTCGGGGAGATGAAGGGGCTCAGGCATAAAATGGGGGGCTGGGTGGCCGGTGAAAAAAGACGAGCGTTTACAACCCCTTTAAAGTGGAGTTCCACCCACTTTTACAACTCTTCAGCATCCCTCACTAAGCTGTGCACTGTAAACAAATTGGATATTTTTTTCAGCACAGACTGTATATCTGCTGTATTCATTTTTCACTTCCTCCTTCCTGGCCGCGGCCCATCGCATCATTTTCTGTTTGCAATGCCTCCTGGGAAGGGGCAGCAACTTCCTCTCAAACTGCCGTTGCTATGGAAACCTGACCTGAAACCTATTACACTGCTTATGCTGCACTGAGCATGTACGAGATCTGCAAGGATGAGATCCAGGAAGAAATACAGTCTGGCTTCAGATGCCCACACTTAAGATGGCCACGGCCTGCTGCAAGTTTATAAAATAACAAACTACTGCTAAAAACGAACAAAACAGACCTTAGTTTACAGACTAACTTTACTAGAATACATTAAGCTTGTGTATTATAGGGGTATTTTTATTTAAAAAGTATAATTTCGGCCGGAACACCGCTTTAAGCAACGTGCTTCGAGGAGTGGATGGGGCCTTTCAGCATCAGGTGCGCACGTGTATTTGCCTTTTAATACCTTTCAGGAATCCCACGGGGTGGAAAAAATGTACTTAAAGCTGGTTCACACTGGATGCAGTCCAATGTGTTTTTTTTTTTTTTTTTTTGTCAAAAATGCATGAATAGTGTATACCATGGATCCCAATGGCCTAGATCACACCGGTGCTTTGTGTTCCAAATGACCCCTTTTTTGAAAGTAGACATTCCAAGGTATTTAATAAGAGGCATGGTGGGTTTTTGATGTTGTCATTTTTTCCCACAATTCTTTGCAAAATGAAGATATATATATTTTTTTTCCACAAAATTGTCATTGTAATAGGTTATTTCTCTCACATGGCATGTGTATACCACAAATGACACCCCAAAATAAATTCCGCTACTCCTGAGTATTACGATTACTTTTCCACAGCCTGGCCACATAGAGAGGCCCAACATGCAGGGAGCGCCATCACGTGTTCTAGGAGCATAAATTGCACATTTAACGTGTTGACTACCTATTAAATTTTTGAAGGCCCTGGAGAACCAGGACAATGACACGTGGCACTGATGACGCGTGACACTGATGCGGCACTGATGACAGATGCCACTAATACGGGCACTGATGACACTGATAACAGATGGCACTAATATGTGGCACTGATGACAGATGGCACTTATACGTGGCACTGATGATAGATGGCACTGATACGTGGCACTGATGACAGATGGCACTAATATGTGGCACTGATGACAGATGGCACTATGTAGCACTGATGACACGTGGCACTGATGACAGATGGCATTTATACGTGGCACTGGGGACAGGTGTCAGTGGGGACAGGTGTCAGTGGGGACAGATGGCACTTTATTTTTGTTTGTTTTTCTGTCTCTGTGTGAGGAGGGAGAGCGGCGCTGAGAGATGATCTCAAATGTTTACATATGATATCATCTCTCATTGGACATGCCGATCGCGCTGTAAACGGCCACTGTGATTGGCCGTTTACAGCGATCTGTGACTGGCTGTGTCCAAGGGACACGGCCAGCACAGAACTTCCCCGATGCGCGCTCTCAGGAGCACGCATTGCGGAAGTAAACAGGAGGTCATCCAGGGACGCCCTCCCGGCAGGGAGTGTCCGCGCTGTAGCCATCTTTCGGCTATAGCGCGGGCGCGAAGTGGTTAAATATATCACCATCTACAGTACATAATATCATCAAAAGATTCAGAGAATCTGGAGGAATCTCTGTGAGCAAGGGACAAGGCCGAAACACGATATTGGATGTCTGATCTTTGGGCCCGCAGACAGCACTGCATTATAAACAGGCATGATTATGTAATGGACATCACTGTATGGGCTCAGGAATACTTCCAAAAATCACTGTCTGTGAACACAGTTCAGCGTACCAAAAATGCATGGTAAAGCTCTATCATGCAAAGAAGCCATATCTGAACATGATCCAGAAACTCTACTGTCTTCCCTGGGCCAAAGCTCAGTTGCAATGGTCTGTTGCAAAGTGGAAAACTGTTCTGTGATCATACTAATTGAAATTTGACATTTTGTTTGGCAACCATGGGCACCATGTCCTCTGGACTAAAGAGGGAATTTCCAGCTTGTTATTAGCGCTCATTTTAAAACCCTGCATCTCTGATGGTATGGTAGTGCATTAGTGTGTATGAATTGGGCTGTATGCACATCCAGAAGTGCACCATCAACGCTGAAAGATATATCAAGGGGTTTTAGAGCAGCATAGGCTCTCATGCAGGTGATGGGAAAGCCTTGCATATCTCTTAACCACTTAAGGACTAGCCTCGTTTTAAGATTTTGGTGTTTACACGTTTAAAACTTTTTTTTTTTTTGCTAGAAAATTACTTGGAACCCCCAAACATTATATATTGATATTTTTCTAACACCCTAGAGAATAAAATGGCGGTCATTGCAATACTTTTTTCACACCGTATTTGTGCAGCAGTTTTACAAGCGCACTTTTTTTGGAAAATTTTTACCCTTAAAAGTCTCCATAGGCGACGTTTAAAAAAATTCTACAGGTTGCATGTTTTGAATTACAGAGGAGGTCTAGGGCTAGAATTATTGCTCTCACTCTAACGATTGCGGTGATATCTCACATCTGTGGTTTGACCACCGTTTTCATAAGCCTTCGCTTCTGCACGCGAGCACGTCGGTACAGGGCACAAATTTATATATATTTTTTTATTTTTTCTTATTTATTTTCAATAAAAATTTGGGTCACTTTTATTCCTAGTACAAGGAATGTAAACATCCCTTGTAATAGAAAAAAGCATGACAGGTCCTCTTAAATATGAGATCTGGGGTCAAAAGTCCTCAGATCTCATATTTGGACTTAAATGCAATAAAAAAAATGGCCCTTTAAAAAGGAATGGGCAGAGCTGACGTTATGACGTCGCTTCCGCCCTGCTATGGTATGGAGACGGGTGGGGGCCATCTTCCCCTCACTCGTCTCCATACCTGGCCACGGACAGGTCCCGATCGCCTCCGCCGCTGCTGACGGCTTACGATAACTGTGATCTTGCAGTGAATCCGCTGCAGAGACCATCATTATCGTAAACACGACCGACTCCTGTGGCAGCAGCTGCTGCCGTTACCGAGATATCCATTTTTAAAGTGCCGCTGTATATGTACAGGAGCCGGTCGGCAAGTGGTTAAACAGCATATTACATCTATGATAACAGCATGGTTTTGTAGTAGAAGAGTCTTGATGCCTTACTGGCCTGCTTGCAGTCCAGGCCTTTCACCAACTGAACATATTTGACACATCGTGAAGCGAAAATTATGACAAAGACCCAGGACTGTTAGAATCCTATATCATACAGAAAAATTAGTGTAGCGCTAAATGAATGTATGCACAATGAAAGTGAAGGTGTAAACCTTGTAAGTAAATACCCTAGTAATAATATGAAGGGTAATTGCATACAGCATGCAACTACTCCTAAAAAAAATGTAAACATAAGTGAACAATATTCAAATGTTCAATGAATAGCAAGTATCTGGAGGTGTCTAAAACAATCCAGGAGGGGTCTTGATAGATCTGGAAACATCACAGGTAATATTCAAATGAAGAGACATAACACTTACCAGAAGTGTTGGACACATCTACCATACGGCAGTGTATCATACGAACTTGAAACGCTAAACTTCTTGCGCTAAGGGGAACCGAACCAAACCAAGTCCTGGAGATGAAGCTGGAAGGCGACCTTAAGATGGAACAGCATCTGTCCAAACTGGTATCTCACAGTGGAATGGCTCAATAATGGAAAATCCAGTATGGTAAGGAAAAGAATGTAAAACGGAAAAAACTCTGATGGTGCAGGTCAAAATGGATAAAATGTATTCACATCTTATATGAAAGTAGATGCGACAATAAAACGTGATCACAAAAATACATAAAACGGCAATGTGGGAAGCACAAGATAAGCAGGATCAACGCGTTTCAACTCAATGGGGCATATCATATATTTTTGTGAACATGTTTTATTGTCGCATCTACTTTTCATATAAGATGTGAATACATTTTATCCACTTTCATTGTGCATAGATTCATTTAGCGCTACACAAATTTTTCTGTATACTTTTTGGACTTTGAGTGTTAGCAGCACTGTTTCACTGAAACAGCATTTCACTGTTTAAGGTATAGCGCAGTTTTTTTCCCCCTTTTTCATAGAATACTATATCAGGCAAGAATGGGACAACATTCCTTTCCCAAAACTCCAGCAACTGGTCTGCTCAATTCCCAGACATTCAGAGCTCATTCACACCATACGTGCATGAAAACTCACGCAGATTTAATTAGTAGAGACACGAGTTTACGTTAGTTTCACATAAGTTTGCATGCGTTTTCATGCACGTTTCAGTGAGTTTTCATGCATGTTGACATCCATTTTTATGGGCATCAATTATGTGCCCTTTTCACGCCAATGTTGATTTCATGTCAGTTTTTTCCATGCAGAAAACTGCATACATGTTGCAGTTTCCTGCACAGAAAAAGTCAGCACGTGATACCAGTGTTGTTGGGTGAACAGGACACATAGAGAACAATTTCTTTTTTTGTGCTCCTGCAGAACGCATGCAGAAAAACGGATGTCTCTGCACCATGGTGTGAGCGAGGCCTTACAGAGTGCTGGTAAAAGAAGATCTACACTATAGGAAACATGGCCTTGTCCCAAATAGTTGCTACCATCAATTTAAAAATTACCTCATTTTTTTCCTAGAATGGTAAATTTTTTCAGTTTAAACATTTGATGTGTTTTCTATTGTGAATAAGATATGGGTTTATAAGATTTGTGAATGATTGCATTCTGTTTTTATGTAGATTTTACACAGCGTCACTTGTTTGGAAATGTGGTTGTAGTCTACACAAACAATTGCTAAGTCAGAATTTTTAATTGCTCCTCAAAAACTAAAAACAGAAAATAAAAAAATTAAAGGATAAAATAATTTTTTTTTTTTTTTTTAAGAAGTAGGCTGGGCTTCTCCTCTGGGTCTCAGAAGTGCAATTTGTTTTGCACTCCTGTGACCAGTTTTCAGCAGAGAGTGGTCTGAAGTCCGCTCTCCTCTGACGTCATTGCTATCAGTCCAGGCAGCGTGTCATACCGACTTCCCAAGTCTGGATCCACATGCTGCCCTGACTGATGGCAGTCTCAGCGAGCCACTGAGATGGCCACTCCCCACCCCTCCACAGCTCAGCACTCCAATGAGCGTGGAGGAGCAGGAGCGATGCTGACAGTCAGCATCCCTCTGCTCGGGGCGGAGTGAGAACCGAGCCATCGGCGTTGTTCGTGGCTCGGTTCTCAGTGCAGAGATGGGGGGACAGCTGCAGCATCAGTCTGATGCTCCATCCACCTAGGTAAGTATGATTAGCAAAAAAAAAAAGAAACCGTATTTCTCTTTTTAAATGATTTTCTATCTTTGCACTGGTAGAAAGACTTTCTTTCACAAGCTGATCTATAAGCAATGTTCTCATGCAATGGAAATTTTACCATGCAGATGTTTGATCACATTTGAATAAGAAACATCAGTCAATGACTATATTATGCTTACAGAATTATTGCAGAGATCATGTGCTTCTTTGAACCCAGTCAGTGACAGTTGATCAAGGATATATGCATAACCGACTAAGACTATTCAAAGTTTTAAGTTCACTGAAAATAGATTCAATTTCTTTGGCAGAGATTTGTCAGTTAATAAAAATGCATTAATAACAACGCTACCCCTTCATCTCTAAATGTGAGAAAATGCTAATGTTAAAGCGAAGCCTTTCTTACCCTTCCTGTAGTGCCACGCAAAACGTAACTGGTGAGACAGTAATTCCCATGTTACATATGGTCAATGGATGTCACGTCCCTCAGTTGTGACAGACAGATGTGTCATCTCAGGGTCCATCAAGTCTTTGGATTTTTCCCAAAGTTATGGACATTCATCCATTTGCCTCTACTGGTGTAAACCAGCTTTAGTAATGTAAAGTGGTTACCCACATCTATTTTCTATAGTGATCAATTGCTAGGCCCTGGAGGGACAGGTAATCCACAACTTTAGGAAGTAAAATCAGTCTTTGCATATCAGAGTGACTCATGGCTCTCAAGGTGCTCAAAAATACATTCTGCATCCTGTTTTATTCTACTATGGCTGGTTTATACCTTTTTAAAGGTTCATATTAAACTGTTTCGATTTAGAATAATACATGTTGATATATAGCCATTTTAGGAGCAAATATTTCATTTTATCCTCTACTCTCAAATGACATTATTGTACTCCTATTTTTTTTCTTGCATTTGAAAAGCTTTTACTCTTTTATGTCTGTGTACATTCCTATTTAACAGTGCTCAGTTTAGGATATGGTGCACTTAAAACTCTATGCATTATATCTCATTTGTTGCAATTCACGTTACCACTATTCGTAATTTAAATGTCACTGCTAGATCTCCCAGCAGTGCGATAACACATTTACCACTCTGGTTTAAAACCCAGCATGCAGATGTGCTCTTTTGAAATAATAGTGCGGAATACCACTGAAATCAGAATGCAATTTCACAATAGTAATTGCCAAGCAGAAGATACTGACTTATACATAAACGACCTGGAGGATGGGGTAAACAGTTCACTCTCTATATTTGCGGACGTTACTATGCTAAGCAGGGCAATAACTTCTCTGCAGGATGTGGAAACCTTGCAAAAAGATCTGAACAAATGAATGGGGTGGGCAACTACATGGCAAATGAGGTTTAATGTAGAAAAAATTAAAATAATGCATTTGGGTGGAAAAAATATTAATGCCATCTATACACCGGGAGAGAACCTCTGGGGGAATATAGGATGGAAAAGGACATGGGGGTCCTAGTAGATGGGCTCAGCAATGGCATGCAATGCCAAGCTGCTGCTAACAAAGCAAACAGAATATTGGCATGCATTAAAAAGGAGATCAACTTGAGATAAAATAATTCTCCCGCTCTACAAGACTCTGGTCTGGCCACACCTAGAGTATACTGTTCAGTTCTGGGCACCAGTCCTCAGGAGGGATGTGCTGGAAATGGAGCGAGTACAAAGCAGGGCAAGAAAGCTAATAAAGGGTCTGGAGGATATTAGTTATGAGGAAAGGTTGCGAGCACTGAACTTATTCTCTCTGGAGAAGGGACGCTTGAGAGGGGATATCACTTCAATTTATAAATACCGTACTGGTGACCCCACAATCGGGATAAAACTTTTTTGTTGAAGGGAGTTTAACAAGACATGTGGCCACTCATTAAAATTGGAAGAAAAGAGGTTTAACCTTAAACTACATAGAGGGTTCTTTACTGCAAGTGCGGCCAGGATGTGGAATTCCCTTCCACAGGCGGTGGTCTCAGCGGGGAGCATCGATAATTTCAAAAAAATATTAGATAGGCACCTTAACGACCGCAACATACAGGGATATACAATGTAATACTGACATATAATCACACACATAGGTTGGACTTGATGGACTTGTGTCTTTTTTCAACTTCACCTACTATGTAAATATGTATTGTAGCATCCTGTTTTTTAGTAGTTTTTAATTTAAATAAACAACTTTTTTTTTTTTTTTTTTAATCTCGAAGAATTCTTTATCAAGTAGTAATAATTTCTACAATGTTTTTTTTATGCTTGAACAAGCAAGTGCCTTGCTTACTTTTCTGGGCATATATAAATCACCAGCTAATGCAGTAATATATTCACTGACATTTCATCAAATGTATTTTTAATGTAACTGGTGTAAGTATCAGAATTAGTCTTGATACCAGCCTCCTGTAATCCCTGTAAAGCGGCAACCAGGCAGACAGAGAAAAAGGGCCAGCGTTAGCAGGCAGTCTTTGTATGGAAAAAATGATAAAAATGTATTTTAGGTACAGTGGTGCTTGACTGAATAATTGTCATTCAAAGAGTGACAGCGCTGAAAGTTGAAAATTGACCTGGGCAGAAAGAGGGTAAAAGTGCCCAGTATTGAAGTGGTTAATGTGTTTGTAAAGTTCAGACATGAAATATGAACAAAGTATATCCCTCTATAGAGTGTGCTTGTGCTGACAAGGAATATGTGCACTAAGGGAAGGAGCAAAGTGAGCAGAGGGTTGACTTGATCACTGTGCTGCTGCTTCATTGACCAATCGGTAAGTAAAGCAGTTAATAGAAGTACCTTACCCTCAGCTTCCATACTGCAGAGGCTGGTATCACCAATTTTTCTGATAAGATCCCAAGGAATTCTGAATATCCCAAATCTCATAAGATAATGCTAAAGCACAGTGCAGAAATGTCTTCTTCTCATGAGATTTGGGGCTACTCACAATTTCTTGAAATCTTGCCGGAAATATGGTGACTTCACCCTCGTCTAGGTACCAAAGTTGGAAACGGGGGGTAAGTCACAAATAAGTAACTTTTATTTTTTATTTTTTTTATTTTTTTTTAATTGTAGTTTTGCATGGTGGAGGGGACCCTTTGTAAATGAGCAGACCTTGTATATGTAGTCTACTTTCAAGGAAGTGCACTTTCTCTTGTTTGCCCCTATAAGATGACTTAATCTATCCCACCCCTCCTCGTTGGAGATGCATACTCGCATCAAACCCCACGGCTGTGGCTGGGCATTGCTTACATCCTGCACCACAAGTCTTCTGTCTTCTGACTGCACCTGAGCCGTAGAACATCGCAGAAGTCTAGTGAGCCCATCTCCTGGGCAGAGACGAAGGTAGACAGGTCCCATAGACTTCTGTGGGACTCTACTGTGCAGGAGCAGCCAGCAGACAGAGGACTTGCCAAGTGGGATGTAGACATCAAGGCAGCGGCTGTCACATGGCGGTAACTAGCCATCCTCCCCAGTGAGAAATATTTACTTCTTGCTTGATACCACTTGCTGTATTGATGTTCACAGAATACTCGCACAAAAATAGCATCCCATATTTATACTTCGTCAACAAGCAAAATTTGAAACATTGCTATCTGTCAGATTGGATACTCCTGGGTCTTTATGGGTACAGAGGTTCTCAATTTTAAATACAACAAATTAATAAAATGATGTCTGCAAAGTTTGATCATTTTAATGCTCTGTGTTTGTGTCAAAAATATAGATTTAGGGAATTCATTTTGTTATCTACTGTAGCAATGGCAAGGTGACGCCAAGGCTGAGCTGTTATCTTTTCTTCACAGGGAACAACCCATTTTTAGCACCCGAGCTCACGTTTTTCAGATAGACCCAGTTACCAAAAAGAATTGGATTCCAGCCAGCAAACATGCTGCCACTGTGTCCTACTTCTATGATGCCACAAGAAATGTGTATCGGATCATCAGTGTGGGTGGCAACAAGGTAAGTCACAATGCATTATATTTAGAAAGAATGAAAGTATAACTAAAGTCAAAACTTTTTTATTTCGTTTTGGATAGAGTGGAGAGGGATTAGAACACCTGTCAGTTTTTATTGCTGTCTGTGCCCCCATTAGGGAGATTCACCCTCTCTATTTGTCCTGTCTACCATTATCATTGAAAGTGAAAATAAAGAAAATCCCAAATTGTGGGTTGTCCCCAGAAAAGTAGCAGAGGTGAAACCTTCCAATGGAGGACACTAGTTCTGGTGACCTGGTGATCCCCAAGGGATTCCCTTAATTTGCAGGGATTTCCTCTTACTCTTCCCTTACTTTCCGTTTGGCTATGGAACAGGAAGTGAAGGGAAATCTCTTAAATGGGACACAGATGGCAAAAAAAATAAAAAATCTGATGGGTTATATAGTTACATAGTTAATCTGGTTGAAAAAAGACACAAGTCCATCCAGTTCATCAACAGGGGAAAGAAAAAACAAAATACACAAATAGAAAACCTCCATATACACAATCCTATACCCACACTTGATCCAGAGAAAGGCAAAAATAATAAACAATAAAGCATGACTCAATTTGCTCCAGTGGGGGGGATCCTTTCTGATCCCCCAAGACACAATTGGATATTCCCTGAATCAACTTTACCTATAAATATTAGCATCCAGTTATATTATGTACATTTTAGGGAAGAATCCAGTCCTTTTTTAAAACAAACTAACAGCTGGTTCTGGCCAGCTCAGTAAAGGAAGTCTATTCCACATTTTCACAGCTCTTACTTTGAAGAAGCCTTTCCATATTTGGAGATTAAATCTCTTTTCCTCCTAGATGTATAAGCGTTCCCCCTTGTCCTCTGTGATGACCTTACAATAAATAAGCCCTTATATATTTATACATGTTGACCATACCCCCCCCCCCCCCCCCTTAATCTCCTCTTTTCAAGAGAGAATACATTCAGTTCCTCTAATCTTTCCTCATAGATGAGCTCCTTCATGCCTCTTATCAGTTTGGTTGCCCTTCTTTGCTCTAACCCTCCTTTACTCTATCCAAAATGGGAAGAAAAAAAAAAGTTTTGCCTATAATTCTACTTGATAGCGTAAAAATAATTTTCTAATCATCTGTCTTATTTCTGCAGGCCATCATCAACAGTACCATTACTCCAAATATGACCTTCACCAAAACCTCACAGAAATTCGGACAATGGGCTGACAGTCGAGCCAACACAGTGTATGGTCTGGGCTTTGCTTCTGAACAGAACCTGTCTCAGGTAAATCGGGACTACCTCAGGCTTTACTTAGTACTGGATAGAAATGAAAAGTTTCCGTGTAAACATGAACAAACAATACAAAATAGGGGACTATAGACATTGTAAATAAGGGCATCATGCCAGCATGTCTAACTGGTGTTTTATAGACATGCATGCAACACTTTTACTCCTTCTCTACAGCCCTCAGTGGTTTTAAGAAAAAAAAAAAAAGTCCCTAGTTGTTCTGTAGATCTTAAAGTGGAGTTTTATCCATCGCAACTTAACAAAATGTTTTTTTAGCAAAAAAACATGCATTCTACATTAATAATATGCTACCAAATCTAGTGTGTGCTGTAAATTGCCTCCATCATTGTTCCTGTTTCTTCTTACTGGAGGCTGCCATTTTGCTGAAGCCCAGAGCCTCAGCAGTAAATCTTTAGACTGTCAGCAGATGGACCTCCAAAAATCCAGCACAGTGTCTAAATATAGAGATGAACTGAGCATGTGCTTAGCAGTTTGAGACAGTGTATTACTGTATTTTAAACAGTACAAGCACTTATTTTTAAGTTCCACTTACTTACATATTTTGCATTTCAGAAAAACATTTTTTTTGTGATAATCTTAAAACTCAAAAGTACCATAATCCTTTTCTGGAATTAAGTGGGCTCTGACCCCATAGTGTAGCCACTGTGTGAAGATTTTGGCTGGGTTCACACCTATGCAAATTGGATGTGGGTATCACCACATCCAATTCGCATAGCAGGAGAATGCGACCGGCTTTCTATAGTCAGTTCACATGTATCCAGCGCGGCTGCGTTCTAAGCTAAAGATCTGAATATTTTTATGATATTTGTGTCACACTTTAGATAGCAGTATGCACCAAATCTTAAGACTGAACATAATAAAGCACAGATGCAGTAAAATACGAACATCGACCAATGGAATCTAAAAATTTTAGCAAATAAAAAAAAAAAATGTAAAAAAAATTTGTACTTGAAATTTGGGGGAAAAAATTATTGACTCTAGCACAGTTTCCACTACAGGACTTATACATGCAGGAGAGTACAGCCACTTCAATGTCTACAAAACATCACATTTTCCAATGTTATTCTTATGTAGAGCATTTTAGCAAAGGTCATATGAAGCCTCAAAAAAAAAAAAAAAAAAAAAAACGGCAGTTGACAGCAGATATGCCCCACTGGCAGATACTGAGTTCCAAATGATATTGATGCATGTTGTTCCCCCAATCTTTGCTTGAGGAAAACATTCAGAGGCTATAGACAAAGTATAAAGACACTCTAATGTTAGGAATCAATATGTTACTATGGCATTGTTCTGGTTCCTACAAGACAAGAAGAATAGAATAGAATAAAGAAAAATATCTTGGGGCTACCACATTTTGGGTTCTGACTTAGGCTACATTCACACCAATGCGTTTTTTAATGCTTTTTGCAGAAACGCAGGATATTATTTTTGACATGGATTCCTATGGAACACATTCACATCAATGCATTTTTGTGCCTCTGCATTTTTGGAAAGGGTCAGGGACTTTAACCACTTAAGGACTGCCCACCGCAGATATACTGTGGTAGGGCGGCCCTATTGCACGAAACAACATACCTGTACGTGCATGACACACTGTGGGCATGCACGCTGAAAAGCGGGGAGCCAATGCACCGGTCCAGCGGCCACGATGTCTGCTGGCCACCCGCAATCGCTCCTGAGAGGTAGAACGGGGCTCTGCCAATTTAAACAAATCAGATCCCTGTTCTGTCAGGGGAGTACAGTGTGATTGTCGGTTCCTAGTGATCAGGAACAGCGATCTCTCTGTACTCCCAGTCAGTCCACTCCCCCTACAGTTAGAAACACCTTCCTAGGACACACTTAACCCCTTGATTGCCCCTTGTGTTAACCCCTTCCCTGCCAGTGTCATTTATACAGTGATCAGTGGATATTTTTAGCTCTGATCACTGTAATAATGTCACTGGTCCCAAAAAAAGTGTCAAAACTGTCCGATCTGTCTGCCGCAATCCCGCTAAAAATCGCTGATCACCGCCATTACTAAAAAAAAAAAAAAACGAATAAAAATGCCATAAATCTATTCCCTATTTTGTAGACGCTATAACTTTTGCGAAAACCAATCAATATAAACTTATTGCGATTTTATTTATTTTTTTGGTTATGTGTTCTAGCAGAAAGTAAAAAATATTGTTTTTTTTTTTTTTTTTTCAAAATAGTCAGTCTTTTTTGTTTATAGCGCAAAAAATAAAAATCGCAGAGGTGATACCACCAAAAGAAAGCTCTATTTGTGGGGAAAAAAGGACAAGATTTTATTTGGGTACAGCATGCAACGCAGTGCATATTGCAAAAAATTACCTGGTTATTAAGTGGCTAAAACCTTTCAGTCCTTAAGTGGTTAAACGCAAAACACGTTTTATTTTTTTGTTCAATATAGTTCAATGGAGAAGCTGCAGAAAAGCATGTAGTGCGTTTTTTTTACCACGATTTTGCCATCATTTGCATTTTGCGGTTTTAAATATGCCCAACAACAAATTTGCCTAAAATAAAAACTGCCCATCGTGACAAAATCACAGTAAAAACACTGCAGAAACACTCAAAAGCAATGTGCATAGGTGTGAATGGAGTCTTATAGTGATTAGCCACCTGATTACTTTGCACTTAAACCCCCTCGTGACCAGACCAATTTTCAGCTTTTGGCGCTGACGCACTTTGAATGACAATTGCGCGGTCATACAACACTGTACCCAAATGAAATTTTTATCATTTTTTTCCCCACAAATAGAGCTTTCTTTTGGTGGTATTTAATCACTGCTGGGGTTTTTATTTTTTGCTAAACAAACAAAAAAAGATGGAAAAAAAATAAAAAATCATGTTTAATAGTTTGTTATAAAATTTTGCAAACGGATCATTTTTCTGCTTCATTTATATGCGCTGATGAGGCGGCACAGGTGGGCACTGATAGGCTGCACTGGTGGGCACTGATAGGCTGCACTGGTGGGGACAGCAAAGGTGGCACGGATGGGTGGCACGGATGGGTGGCACGAATGGGCACTGATGGGTGGCACTGATAGGTGGCACTGATGGGCACTGGTAGGTGACACAGATGAGCACTGGTAAGTGACACAGATGAGCACTGGCAGGTGACACTGATGTGCAGCACTGGCACTGTGAGATGGCACTGTGGGCACTGAGAGATGGGGCACTTTAATGGGGCAAAGGTGGGCACAATTGACTGGGCACACTGATGTCCCTCTCACTGCCGCCAGTGATCGGCTTTTTTTTTTTTTTCTCCTCGCGCTGTCAGCGCGAGGAGGAAAAAAGACGATTACCGGCTCTGTTATCACATGATCAGCTGTCATTGGCTGACAGCTGATCACGTGGTAAGGGGTCGGGATCGACCCCTTACTCGGATCTGTGATCCAGCGAGTCTCAGAGCGCGCCGCGCGCGCCCTTCAGGGGGCGGGCAGGCAGCTCGTGTCCGGGACGATGTCAATAGACGTCGTCCCGGCACTATAGACCCGCGCTGTAGCCGTCATTTGGCTATAGCGCGGGTCTAAGGTAGTTAGAAAGTATATATTTTTTTTTTTGTTCTATAAAAATAACAAACCTGCTATACTTGCCTGCTCTGTGCAGTGGTTTTGCACAGAGCAGCCCAAATCCTTCTCTTCTCGGGTCCCTCTTTGGTTCTCCTGGCCCCTCTTTTCTGTTGAGTGCCCCCACAGCAAGCACCTTGCTGTGGGGGCACCAAAGTCCAGCTGCAGCTCCGTGTGTCCATTTAGACACAGAGCTGCAGTTCGGCCCTGCCCCTATCTCTCTTGGCTAACTTACTTTGACAGCAGCTGGAACCAATGGTGCTGCTGCTGTGTCTCAGCCAATCAGGAGAGAGAGTTCCGGACAGCTGAGACACTCGTCTACATTGCTGGACAGAGATGAGGCTCAGGTAAGTATTAGAAGGGCTAAGGGGGGCTGCTGCACACAGAAGGCTTTTTAAAAGCCTTAAAGGTTAAAAATACTTCTGACTTTACAACCCCTTTTAAAGGGTGCACACTGCTGATTTAAAACTAATCACTGTGGTAAATGTATTAGAATGCCTGTGTGGCTAAAAAACATTGCATAGCTATATGGATAGCAGTGGGTCATTTGACCCTCTTCCTGAGAATTCCATATATCACCCACAGAGAGGTTTTATTGAGGTTAAATGTGTATTGCAGAGATTTACTGACCCACTTTAGAGTGCAACAAGCTGCAGTTATCAGCCTGATTTAGATCATAAAAAATGAAAGCACTGTTGTAAGCTCATAACACTAAATATACAAAACTGGCTTTATGATCTCTTTTATCTTATACAGTATATTCCCTGTTACTTTATGTCAGGTCTAATCCAAAACTCAACTCGATACAAAATGAAAATATGTGGCTACCTTCTAAATGATTTATAATTCTTTGTAATTCTTGTGATTCAGCCATCATTACCAGGTAGCAGGGGCGTTGCTAGGGCTACAAAAGATCTGGGGCTAGAGACCATAGCAGCGTAATAAAGAAAGTCATACGCTTGGGCGGGCATACACATGTATATAATATACGTGTGTGTGTGTGTGTGTATAAAAAATATATATATATATATATATATATCTCCCCAGAGAGCCCCCCACTTGCATCAGGGTCCCCAGAGAGCAACCCCCCCCCCCCTTGGGGACTCCAGCAGAGACTCGGGGCTATGGGCCCCAGATTCGGGGCTATAGCCACCCCCTAGCAACGCCACTGCCAGGTAGCATAGCTATACTGGACCTCCGCTGCAGCTGTAGTACTACAGCAAGATCCAGACATGCTCCCAAACTGCTGATCAGACAATTAAGAAAAAGCAGCAGACAGATGAGATCATTCTTCTATGCACTCTGCTCACTTCTCCTGTCAGCATATGCACTCTCAGCACATACATCTGTAGCAGAGCCTGAACCACAATGACTGAATGACAACTTAACTTGCCTCCCTCTCCCTGACTGATTGCTGTTGCACAGGAGATTACAAGAGGCTGATCAGGACAAATATCATTTCTTCACTAGCTTGATTTAAATATACAGTATATTGAGGCATCTTTCACACTATGCATTTTTACATATCCCTCCAAACATTCCCAACAATGTCAGAACATTCTTGAGTCTCGGGATACTAACAAAGTGATTGTTAGCAAAATGAGCATGGTTTTGCTTTAATATGGGTGCGTTAGATTAGATTAGAATATTGTCTGCATAGACTGGAGCTGTTATGTTGGTCTGGTCTTATATTTAAAAATGTTGGTAAATTTGTTTTACTAATCTTTAATAAAGATCATTAATACTATTTTTAAAACCGAACCCCACACAAAAATAACAAGATAAAATGAAAAAATAAATACCAAAACCAGCTTTTACTAATACTGCAGTATTTTTTTCTGTCACTAGAAGTCCTCAGTCTGATTGCCAGTATCAATCCACTTTGAGCCCACCCCAGCCTGTGACTGGATAGAGAAAGGGGGGGGTGGCATCACAGTAATGAGCTAATCTCTGTCACCCTGCTCTCGCCTCCAATCACCATGCGGCTTCTTTCGCTGCTTTCTGTGCTTTACAGGGTCTGCAGGAGGTTGCATACCAGAACATATTTATATAAACTGCTTGTGTTTAACCACTTAGCGACCACCCCACGCACATTTACTGCGGCAGGGCGGCCGATCTGTGCCAGATCACTTACCTAGTTCGTGATCTGACACTTACGGGTCTGGGGCACACATGCGCGCACCACCGGCAATCCACTTCCATTGTGATTATACACAGCGGGAACCCAGCGGTGGGTACCACAGACTTGATGCCCGCTGCTTAGACAGTACAGAGGCAGAACAATCTGCCTATGTAAACAAGGCAGATTGTCGTTCTGTCAAAGGGGAAGTTACTGATCCTATGTTTCTGCTAAGCAGGAACATGGATCTTTTTGCCTTCCTCTAGTCAAAGCACAACTTAGGCACAAATTTAACCTTTTGATCGCCCCTGATGTTAACCCCTTGCCTGCAAGTGTCATTAGTACAGTGGCCGTGCATATTTTTTAGCACTGATCACTATATTGTCACTGGTCCCCAAAAAGTGTCAGTTGAGTGTCTGATTTGTCCGCCGCAATATCACAGTCCCACTATAAGTTTATGATCACCACCATTACTAGTAAAAATAAATAAAAATATCCCACAGTTTGTAGACGCTTTAACTTATGCGCAAACTAATCAACATCTACTTATTGGGATTTTTTTTTTACCAAAAATATGTAGCAGAACACATATTGCCCTAAATTGATGAAAACATTTATTTTTTTATTTTTTTTGTTTATAGCACAAAAGATAAAAAACGCAGAGGGGATCAAATACCACAAAAAGAAAGCTCTATTTGTGGGGAAAAGAGGACAAATTCTATTTTGGGTACAGTGTTGCACGACCGCACAATTGTCAGTTAACCACTTAAGGACCGGAAGGATTTGCCCCCTTAATGACCAGGCCATTTTTTGCGATGCGGCACTGCGTTGCTTTAACTGACAATTGTGCAGTTGTGCGACGTTGTACCCACAAATAGAGCTTTCTTTTGGTGGTATTTGATCACCTGCGTTTTTTTTTATTTTTTTTTGCGCTAGAAAAAGACCGACAATTTTGAAAAAAAAATATATATTTTTTACTTTTTGCTATAATAAATATCCCCCAAAAAATAAAAAAATTCTTCATCAGTTTAGGCCAATATGTATTCTTTTACAAATTTTTGGTAAAACAAAATCGCAATAAGCGTATATTGGTTTGCGCAAGTTATAGCGTCTACCAAATAGGGGATAGATGTATTATTTTTTTTTTGTTTTTACTAGTAATGGTGGTCATCAGCGATTTTAGCCGAACTGCGACATTGCGGCGGACAGATCGGACACTTTGACACTGACATTTTATACAGCAATCAGAGCTAAAAATAGCCACTGATTACTGTATAAATGTCACTGGCAGAAAAGGGGTTAACACTAGGGGGTGATCAAGGGGTTAAGTGTTCCCTGTAATGTGTTTCTAACTGTGGGGGCAGTGTAGTGACTGGGGGAGGAGATGGATCGCTGTTCCTATTTTTCTAGGAACAGACGATCTGTCTATCCTCCCCTGACAGAACGGGGATCTGTCTGTTTTACATTGACAGATCCCCGTTCTGTCTCTCTTAAAAGCAATCGCGGGTGGCCGGCAGACATCGTGGCCCGCAGCCACTCGCATTGGCTCCGGTGTTGCACCCCCTAGTGCTCTTAAATTGGCCAATGTACCATGACGGAAATTCGCCCAGGAGAGCCAGCCTGCTGCAGTACAACTGTGGTGTCTGGTATTTAAATGGTTAAAGTAACACCGTGCCGTATCGCTAAAAATTGCCTGGTCATTAAGGGGGTGAAACCTTCTGGGGCTGAAGTGGTTAACGTTGTCATTGATTTGTTATGTTCGTATAAAGCTTGGATACACATTATACAATGTTTGTTTTTCAATTTCCTTTAGATTTACCTGCAACTATGTAGTGCATGAGCCTGTCTGATTGCATTCAATTTAAAAGTGTTTAGGTTTGACCTCATATTATATATGGTTTTGGTAAATGTAAAGTAAAGTTGTACAAGAAAATTGTATAAGTATTGTATAGTGTGTAGCCAGCTTTACACTTGTTGCAGGCTCCAGGTGTTTTGTTTGTACCTTCACATAATTATTACAAGAGTTGAGTAAACGTAGATCTGTCCAGGATTGTACTTAATATTTGACAATATAGTGTATGTTGTGTTATCAGGCCCATGTAACGTCATTACAGGAGCACAGCGGTCACAATTTTCTGTGCGCATTGGCAGTGGTCACCTTCTTTCATTGTCTTTATTCATATCAGTCACAGACAACACATTTTCTGATTGGCAGAATTTACTATTAACTCTGTGAATGTAATGATTTCACAAACCATGTATTAAAGCTCACACAAACTGTTTGTTTTTTTATCACTGATTGTCACACATAAGCAAGCAGCAGAGGTCAAGTCCTGGGGAAAAAAGTGTGGGAACTCCTACCCAAGATCCACTCGCCCACCAAAAAAAATAAATGATACGCTCATATGCACGAACGCTTCAAAAGTGGTGTTTTTCATCCAATGTTCATATTGTGTGTATGAAGCTTAACTGTTAGTACATAAAAAAAAAAAAACTCAATAAACATAAATACGGCAATTCTCTGAATAATCAGCATTCATTCAATTGTGCTTCCATGCAAATGTGAACATCATGTTCTGATCTTTATTGGGGAATGTTATTTTGTATATAGAGTGTTTATGTGGTGAGTTTACACTTTTCATTGAACAGAGTTTGGATAACACAGGGTTAAACGGAAAGGTCATAAATTAACTGCACATTATCTGGACAGAATGCTTGGGGAGATAGTGATGTGTTCCTGCTTAGGAGATGTATGTTAGCTTGGGGGGCTGCAAACTCTGCAGGGCTCTATCACACACTCGCTGCTATTCCAACCCTTCACATATTTCCACATAAACTTCCCTCCTGGCATTAAACTTTTCCAGGTATTGTGCTCAGCTTACCACCCCAAACTGATGTTCCTCCCTCAGCTCACCTCTCTCCCTGCATGTCCTGTGAGCAGAATAGCTGTGCTCCTCCTCTGGGTTCTCTCATCATATGGCACTGAAGATAGAGGAGGGGGGTATTCAGCGGGACACACAGAGCAAGTATGCAGGAGACTGGGGGGGGGGGGGGGTGAGGAGACAGAAAATCAGGAGGGGCCGGCGGGGAGGAGCGCATCAAAAGAGGTCTGACTAAATACAATCTCTTAGCAGCAGGGACCTGATCTACCCGTCAGCTAGCTGTGATTGACAGGTAGATCGAAGTGGAAGCTGTCATGGGGCCCCCTACTGCCAATGCCTGAATGGTCGGGTGTGCGGCACTTACTATTGCGAGCTGTGTCGGCAGCTGTTGGTGTAGCACCTGCAACGCAGCTTGCAAACTTCAAAGTTTTGCAGGACACAGCTGCTAATGGGAACTGAGTTCCTGTTGTGGAAAAAGTACAGGAACTCCGTTCCCATGCGTTCCCACAGGACTTGAGCCCTGGCGAGCAGTATATCATCAAGCCAAGGGGGCAGATGATTATGAGGATCCTTAGAGATTGAGGATCGGAGTTCAGGAAAACAAAACTGGGAGTTTTAGTGACATAGGATAATCAGGATTGGTGTAGTCTTTATCTTCTGTGTCGTACCACAATTCTGTGCAGTTAAAAAAATCTTAAAACCAAAAGATATTTTTGAAAACTGAGCAACCCTTTGGCCCCTTTCACACAGTATGTCCGTATTTCATCCATCCGTTTTCGGATAAAATACGGACATACATGCATCCCTATGGGATAGCGGGCGTCAGCGGATGAACATCCCCTGACACCCGATATCATCCGTCCCCGCTATGGTCCGATTCTGCAGACGGAGGAAAATCCTATTTTCTATCCGTCTGCAGAGCAAAGCGGATGAACACGGACAGACGGTCTGTGTTCATCAGATTTCCGTCCCATAGGGGAGAGCGGAGATCTGACAGGGAGGTCCCACAGTGTGCAGGGACCGCCTTGTCATCCGACGGCTCAGCGGGGAGCAACGGATCGATTCCCCGCTGAGCAAGCGGATGTTCACGGGGCGGATCATCACGGATCCGTCCCGTGTGAAAGGACCCTTTTTCATATCGTTATGTATTTTCTGCTGTTGATAAATTAATGTGTGGGGCTGTTTTGCTGCCACATGGTATGGACCGCTTACAGTCCATCAAGGGGCAATTCAGTTCCAAGCTGTATCAGGAAGTTCTACAGCAAAATGTCAGGGCAGGTGTCTGACCTAAAACACAAAATAAGTTGGAATAACAATTAAAAAATAAGTAAATTAGCAACATAATGGCTCCCATAACAAATTGCAGTATTTTAGCTGAAATCCTGACCTCCGTCTCATTGAAATGATAAAGTGCTATTAATTCCTACAGAAAACCTTTATTATATTGCGGCTTTCCAATTCCTAGATGCAATGGCTGCATTACTTTCTTTTTAGAATTTTCTTTCCTTTTTTTTTTTTTCTTTTCACCTGGTGATCCAGCCAGTAGGTCTGTTTTCCCAAAGAACAAGCTCTCTTGCAGATGTATTAGAATGTTGAGACCTTTTACTACTGACAGGGGTACTTACAATGATCAGCTTTCATGTATACTCTTGCAAAAGAAAAAAAGATGTTGCTGTAACTGCTTGTGCAATTGCAGTGTGAGCTGGAATTTGGCATCAATTTGTTAGATGTACTAGCAGATTTAAATACACTAACATTCCCCTCCCTGCAGATTAACAATGCTGCTTTCCAAAGGTGCCCCCACATGTCCTTCCTCCAGAGTGGGGGCACTCTAATACAGGAAGTGTGTTACTGGTCAGATCACCAGGTGAAAACAGAGGGGGAAAAGCCTAAAAAAGGAAACCAATGTAGCCACCGCATATAGGAATTGGTAAGCTGCAATATATTACATTTATGATTTTGGGTATTAGTACGGCTTTAAGATGCCATTTACATACATTTACCATACATCTCAAAAAAAAAAGGACTGAAATGCTTTTGTGTACATACAAGAATGGTCTAAAATAGTTCCCAAACACTGTACAGGTCTGATGTATAACCACAAAAAGCATTGGTTGATTACCTTCCCAGTAAAAGCAACAGTACTATTGGTTATTAAATATAGTGGTTCACATACAATATTTTTCATCATTTTTTTTTTATTACTTTTTTTTTTTTTTAGACTATAAACCAAAATACAAATTTGAATGAAGAAATTGTTTAAATGTTAAACATGTGGAACAGAATGCTTACGGCTTAGGCTGGCTATACATTATGCAAAAAAAAAAAAAACACTTGATTCCCCATCAACATAGTCAGTTTTGATGGTGAAATCCATATTCCTGCGTTATTGTATTCTGACAGTGGGAGGTTTCCCTATTTTCAGAATACAATGATCACTGCTGTTGGCTTTAGCCAGTGCCAGTGATTGTCTAAAGAGAGCCTGACATGAAAAATGTGGGCTGGTTTAGTAGGTTCATCCTTACTCCCACTTCTTCTTCCCTACTTTACACCATCTTTTTTTACTTTATTTGCACTAAGTAAATAAAGGAAAAAGACATGCAAAGGACCAAACGAAATTCGTCAACTTTTGGTTGATGCTCATGTGAGCATTAGTGGACTGTTCAGGGCATCTGTTTTGTTCCAACAAGGGTTTTAGGTTTGTATATCTAGCTGGCCTGGATAATATTTCATATGATTAGGCCCCTTTCACACTGGGGCGGTGCAGGGCGGCGACGGTAAAGCAGCGCTATATTTAGCGCTGCTTTACCATCGTTTTACCCGCGGTATGCGGCCGCTAGCGGGGTGGTTTTAACCCCCGCTAGCGGCCGCAAAAGGGTTAAAAACCTCCGCAAAGCGCCGCTGCATCGGCGGTTTGCGGGCGGTATCCCCGCGGTTTCCCATTGATTTCAATGGGAAGGAGCGGTATAGGAGCGGTGAATACACCGCTCCTTCACCACTCCAAAGATGCTGCTAGCAGGACTTTTGTTGCGGTCCTGCTAGTGCACCGCTCCAGTGTGAAAGCCCGCCGGCTTTCACACTGGAGTGAATGGGGCCGTTTTTTTCAGGCGGTATACAGGCGCTATTTTTAGCGCTGTACCGCCTGAAAACCGCCCCAGTGTGAAAGGGGCCTAAAAGTTAGATAAAATAATCTTTGCTGCTCTTCTGAAGACTGATGGACAACCCTAACTTCCATTTCTCCTTTGTCTGACAGTTTGCAGAGAAATTCCAGGAGGTGAGGGAGGCTGCTCGACTGGCAAGGGAAAGATCTCAAGATAAAACGGAACTAACAAACCCAGCCCTCGGTATCACTCCACAGCAGGTAAGGTATCCTTCATACACATGTGCTAGGGAGAAGAAATGGAGAGCTCTTCTACTGAACAGTATGATTTTCTAAATACACAGCTAGACTTCATGCACATGGGCAGCATAAATATGCTGCGTATTTCAGGTGCCTGGGATGTCCTGAACCTGTGTACAGCTGTCCATAGACATAAATGGGTGAAGTTAGAGATACTATGCATTTATATTATCTTATAATCGCATACACTACCTGCATTTGGGACATTATGTCTGTGTGGGTGCACTATTTTATGGTAATAGTGGTGCATAGCTGCTTACAAGCACCTTCCCCAAAATATGTCTATGGCCAGAGCACCAAGATATCCCGAGCACCAGCAATATGCAGCCTGATTACTGCACAGATAAATGCACACATGCAGCCTAAAACCTTCAGAAATGGTGTTATGCCGCGTATCACACGTTCGGACTTTGTCCGCCGGACCTAGTCCAGCGGACAAACCGCCGGACTTTCCGAGGGGGTGACTTGCCCACACACGCCCGGACTTCCGAGCGTGTGACTTGCCCACACACGCTCGGACTTCTCCGGCGGACAATCCGCAGGAAAAAGTCTGCGGGACTTTTGAAAAGGAAAGGACTGGCCCACACACGGAGCAGTCCGTTCATTTAGAACGTAACTGCAGGTAGACGGGGCTAGCGAAGGCAGTGAATGCCGCCGCACTAGCCCTGTCACCTGGCATGGATTTAAAGGGAATCCCCACGCCGTTTTTTCGGAATAGAGTCCAGTGGGTAATTTTTGCAATTGTCATGTAGGAAGTGGTTGGGGCTTTTGAGTGGAACCTGTGATGCTATGAATGATATTTAAGTGTAGTTCTAAGTGACAGGTCTCTTGGCTCTAAAGGAATAGGGCATGCCCCTCGAAACACGTTAGCTTTCCAGACCTGTGCAACTTATACTTGTGATGTGTTGAGACGAGATGCAGGAAGTCTGGCGTTCTTTACCTGGATTTGTTCTGATGAGCTTGTATACACATTGGTTTGTGAGTATATAATAGACGTTTTGATTTTATTAATAAAGTTTAGCTAACGATAATGAACTAGGCTGGTGTGCCCTCTGGCTGTCACCCTGTCATATGGGCTTCTGATGGAGACAACACACATACATAGGCATGGTCCACTGTTGTTGATATCTAAAAAAAAGAAATGACAATAGCTTATGTTACGCAGTACTTTAGAAATCTTACAGTCATTCAAGTAGTAACCCATGGTAGTTCATCATAAATTAATTATTAGTCTGCTCAACCTAGCTGATTTCTCTTGCTATGGGTTGCTACAATCCACTGCTTTTTGCACAACATTGTTAAACACCAGTTGAAACAGTAAACAGTGTAAATCAGCTAAACGCATTCCAAGTGCATCAAAACAAAATGAGTTCAATTTCTTACAGCTTGTTTTCAGCCTAAACGGTAAAGCCTGTCAGCAGCTCCAGAACCAGACTTTTGCCTTCCGTGGGAATGCAGTGGGCCCTGCTGAACTGGCCACATTTCAATCTGCCTAGGACCAGCTTTCATTTACTAAAACAAGTTTTTTTTTTTTTTTTTTTTAAATCAGCACAAGGTACATACATTACTTACAGTCAATGCAATGTCCCTTATGCTAATGGCTGCAGAATTGGTTGAAATCTTCTGTCCTCCAAATACCCCCCTCTTGCTCTCCATAATCTTCTGGTGCAGTGGGCTTTAAAAGAGCCAAAGGACCTGTCATCAGGTTGCCAACTATGCCCCCTTTCCGCCCCCTTTCCTCTATTCATACTATAACCTCTATGAATAATGTTCACCCTCCTTCATTCATGGAGGCTATAGTTCAGCAATGAACAGAGAGGGGTGGCAGAAAGGGGATGACATAGTTGGCAACCTGAAGAGTGCATGTGACTGGTCCTTTGATTCTATTAACCTCTACTGCACCAGAAGATTATGGCGATGTAAGTGGGGGGGGGGGGGGGGGGATCTCAACGAATTCTAAAGCCATTAGCATTAGGTAGACCTTGCATTGATTGTAACGTCCTTTTTGTACTGAATTTTTTTTTTTTCTTAAAGCTTTTTGACTAAACTTAGGGTTTAACAATCAGAACATCTTTTATGATCCACATGAATGATTGAGATATATATAAATCAATCTCAATCAATCAATCAAAAAAAAAAAAAAAAAATATATATATATATATATATAATATATATATATATTTAGAAATCATCCTTAATGTCATTGAAAAAAATGTTTGCTCCTTTTTCCCACATTCAAAAACTTTGCTTTCTTTCTCTCTGGGGTGGCAGACACTGGCAAAGCCATGTTCTGTCAGTATCATAGCCTGGCACTTCAGCATCTAGTAGTGTGCCAGACTTTGGAGAGGCCTACTGGATTAACCACTGTCATCTCAGGGCATTGAACAGATGGGAGACAAACTCACTGTTGGTTTTAATCAAGCTGTTGCATGATTATTGCACTGGAACTCCAGAGAAGCAGAAAGTTAAATTAACATGAAAAATGTAGTTTAGAATCAATTAACCATTTTGAAACAAGATGTTTTCCTGAGTGCTTCTTTTATGTTTACTAAAATCTGGTGTGCGTCTTTCATATATGTGCTTTTCACTCTGGCTTTTCTATTCAAATGAAATTGATTGTTCGATTAACCCAAACCAGGACCATGACTTTTTCTGGAGATGTCGAGTATGCTATACATAGATCGAAATTCAGCCAGTTCAGTAGGCACTGGCCAATTTTCAGTCCATCAGTCCATGTATGGGCAGGGAGGTTATACATAATCACTCTACCTATTGCCTTCTGTACAACCGCCCTGTTGGATTTTCCTTGCTTGATCAGTGCTGCGGGCTGTAACCTGCAACACCAATCAGCATAGGTGTGCGCAGCCTATTGCATTAGGGTGTGCACCCTAAAGCTCAAACACACATGCTGTGTGTGTATATACACACATACAGACACACAGAGTCAAGGTGTGTGCTATGTACAGGGTACAGAGTTAAGGATTGCATAATAATAATAAAAAAAATAAAAAATATTATATATATATATATATGTGCCTTGAAATTTTCCACATTTTGTCATGTTACAACCAAAAATGTAAATGTATTTTATGTGATAGACCAACACAAAGTGGCACATAATTGTGAAGTAGAAGGAAAATTATCTATGGTTTTCAAAATGTTTTGCAAATAAATGCCTGAAAAATGTGTCATGCATTTGTATTCTGTCACCTAATTACTAAATGGAGTCCACCTGTGTGTAATTAATCTTAGAAATGCAGCTGTTCTGTGAAGCCCTCAGAGGTTTGTTAGAGAATCTTAGTGAACAAACAGCATCATGAAGGCCAAGGAACACACCAGACAGGTTAGGGATAAAGTTGTGAAGAAATTTAAAGCAGGGTTAGGTTATAAAAAAATATTCCAAGCTTTGAATATCTCACGGAGCACTGTTTTACGACTGCGCTATAGCCGGCTACAGTGCAGCACGATAACTCTGGGAGGGCATATATTGACGTCCTCCCAGAATCTTGCCCCCTGGGGCGCGCACCCGGGAACATCCGTGACTGCCGGGTCTGGAGGACCCGGTGCATCGCGGTAAATGGCCACTGACAGCGGCCGTTTACCAAGTGATTGCTCCGTCAAATGAAGGAGCAATCGCAAACCGGTGTCACGTCCGGTTCCTCTCTCCCCTCTCTGTACAGATCGGTACAGAGAGGGGAGAGATCAGATCCTACTGTGGGCTGAATGTGTAGTGCCCACAGCGCTGATTTGTGCCCACTCCAGCCATTCAGCCAGCCATCCATCCATCAATACTCAGCCAGCAATCTATCCATACATACTCATTCATCTATCCATGCTCAGCCAGCCATCCATACGCAGCAATACTCATCCATGCTCAGACATCCATCCAGCCATCTATCCATTCATGCTCAGCCGTCCATACTCCGCAATACTCATCCATCCATCCATACTCAGCCATCCATCTCTAATCGGCAATACTCATCCATACATCCATACTCAGCCATCCGTCCCTAATCGGCAATACTCATCCATGGTCATCCATCCATCCATGCTCAGCCATCCCATCCACCCCCCCAGCCATACTCATTCATCCATCCATGCTCAGCCAGCCAGCCATCCATCCATGCTCAGCCAGCCATCCATACGCAGAAATACTCATCCATGTTCAGACATCCATCCAGCCATCAATCCATTCATGCTCAGCCGTCCATACTCCGCAATACTCATCCATCCATCCATACTCAGCCATCCATCTCTAATCGGCAATACTCATCCATACATCCATACTCAGCCATCCGTCCCTAATCGGCAATACTCATCCATGGTCATCCATCCATCCATGCTCAGCCATCCCATCCACCCCCCCAGCCATACTCAGCCAGACCCAGCCATCCCATCTGTACCCAGCCGTACTCAGCCATACTCATTAATGCTCAGTCATCCCATCCAGACTTGGCCATCCCCATCCACGGCTCATACATCCCCATTCATGCCTCATCAGTTCTCATCCATGGCACTAGGGTACCTCACAAAAGTGTAATAGGTAGTCAAATTAGATTTGACATTTATGCCCCTAGAAAGCCTGATGGCACTCCCTGCATGTTGGGCCTCTCTGTGTCCAGGCTGCGTAAAAGTCTCCCACATGTGGTATCACCGTACTCAGGTGGAAAATCTATTTTGGGGTGTAATTTTTGGTATGTACATGCTATGTGTTAGAAATATTGTATAAATGGACAACTTTATGTTAAAAAAAAAAAGTGATTTCATTTTCTTTACACATTTTCCAGAAACTTGACAAAAAATGACATGTTCAAAAGACACACTATGCTTCATAGATTATACGTTGGGATATTTTCTTTCCAAAATGGGGTCATTTTTGGGGCGTTTCCACCAGGATGGTACTCCAGGGCCTTCAAAATTGTAAGAGGTAGTCAAGGAATTATATAATAATTTATGCTCCAAGAACGCCTGACGGTTCTCCCTGCATGTTGCGCCTCTGTATGTGGCCACGTTGTGTAAAATTCTCACATATGTGGTATTGCCATACTCGGGAGAAGTAGTAGAATGTGTTTTGGAATTTTCGGTCTTTTTTTTTCTTTTATAGCGCAACAAATAAAAAACCCAGAGGTGATCAAATACCACCAAAAGAAAGCTCTATTTGTGTGGGGAAAAAAAAAGGACAAACATTACATATAGGTACAGTGTAATTGTCATTCAAAATGTGAGCGCACCGAAAGCTGAAAATTGATCTGGTTTGGAAGGGGGTTTAAGTGCCCAGTGGTTAATCCATCATTTGAAAAGGGAAAGAGTATGGCACAACTGCAAACCTACCAAGACATGGCCGTCCACCTAAAGGCTGGGCAAGGAGAGCATTTATCAGAGAAGCAGCCAAGAGGCCCATGGTAACTCTGGAGGAGCTACAGAGATCCACAGCTCAGGTGGGTGAATCTTTCCACAGGACAAATATTAGTTGTGCACGCCACAAATATGGCCTTTATAGAAGAGTGGCAAGAAGAAAGCCATTGTTGAAAGACAAGCCATAAGAAGTCCATTTGGAGAAGCCATGTGGGGGACACAGCAAACGTGGTAGAAGGTGCTCTGGTCAGATGAGACCAAAAATTTACTTTTTTGCCTAAAAGCAAAACGCTGTGTGCCGAAAAACTAACGCACATTCCCAACGAAATCCCAATAAAATACATTTACGTTTTTGGTTGTAACATGACAAAATGTGGAAAATTTCAAGAGGTATGAATACTTTTCAAGGCACTATATAATGGGGGGTCGGAGGCTACAGAGGGCTGGAGCTTATATTTCCGTGCCTTAATCACCTGATATAAAGTTTCTAGTGGTCAATATATTAAAAAGCTGTATAATGCACATTCATATATAATTTGATTGTAAATGACTACAGCAATAAAAATGTAAAATCAGAAAAACAGCTCCACAGGTTGGCCAGTAATATGTGTATAAAATTAATGTAATTATACTGTTAATGACATGTATATTTTTTTTTATTTTTTATGGAACATTACACATTCGTCTATACAGCAATATAAGAAGCATCTGAAATAGCTTCTTTGAACAGCAATCAGTCGCATTATGTTCATAAAACTTCGTCAGCGGGGCGAAGAGTTCTATGAATGTAACGCGACCTGCATCTTGCATACCACTCAGCCACCTCTGATGGAAATGACAATTTTTAAACAGCCGTTTGTGAGTAAACATTTTTAAATAAAGCTGCTTTGTAACTGATCCACAGTGAGCTTTACAGGCGATATGGCGCTAAAAATAGCGCCTGCAAATCGCCTGTAATGAGCCTCTCCTGTCTCTCCAGTGTGAAAGCCCAAGAGCTTTCACACTGGAGCGGTGCGCTGGCAGGACGCTAAAAAAAGTTCTGCATGGAGCTGGTGGAAGTTGGAGACCTTGCGCTCCTCCACCTTCCGTCTGATGATGCCCCACAGATGCTCAATCACAGTAGTGGGCTCTTTCTCTGATTCAAACCCACTTTCATGGACTTCATCTCCTGTAACGCAGTAGCTCTGAGCTCAGCTTCTGTGATGATGGGGGTGAGCAGTAAAGCCTGGTGCACAATATAGGGTTTTTTTTTTTCCAACCCAGTGGGCTTAACAAAAAAAAACCTTACCGATCACCGTGATGTTAGCGCGGCAATCTCCCCGCTGAGCTATTATGTTCTGACAGGGGGACTGCTCCCCCGCCAGAACATACTGATTAGTATTACCAGCATGCTCCTTCCACAGAAGTTGGGCTTGAGACCGTTTTTTTTTTTTTCCGGAAAGGCAGCAGCACATAAGGGCCAAAAGTCGGCTGTTTCGACTGTTTTAGGATGATTTTCGGTCTGTGTGTACCCAGCATTACAGCTGGGAGTATTTTATCAGGGTCCTAGAAACAAGGCAGCATGGGGGATGTCATCTCTGGGAGTTTTTTTAGTCAGGTTTTGGGAAATACATATGCCTACCTCTATAAGGGCATTATCCAACTTTGATTAAACTGCACAGTTTTTTTTTTCTACAGGTGCCCCTTACCTTCATAGGCACATTTTTTGAACTAACCACTTGCTCTTATACAAGCCAAAGGCCATTTGCACAAGACCTTAGGCTTCAACAAAGCTTTTTGAAGCTGACTGCAAGGTTTGCATATATAATTTGTATAAGATTGATTTGCACACTGTTCTCCATTAGTGATTACAAGCTGAAGCCCAAGCCCATGTGATCCAAGCCCAAGTCAGCTTCATAGCCATGTGTAATTGTACAGATCTAGTTAGCACTAAGATACTAACATTCGACCCTGACAGGATATACTGCATTTGATTTGTTTAATGCAAAGCAAAAATAAAGACTGCATTGTTTTTGCTGTAGGATGCCAGTTCAACGTGACAGGTAAAAAAAAAAGTTTGTGTTTTCAATAAATGTAGAACACTTGTAACATCTCTCAGGTTATGTAATCTTATATTTCATGTTTTTCTTGGACTGAGGAGATGTCAGTTTGCTGCAGAAAAGTCAGCATGATCTACAGTGTGAAATGGAGTGGGGGGACTATCTCATCTTCTACATATTTAAGTACACAGACTAATCAATTTCTCACAGCCTGGCCTGTCAATCCCTCTCGCTGATTTTCTTGGCTCAGCTGTGATGTCCATGTGAATCTCCTAATTTAGCCTCCCTCTGACTTGCAGCCCTTTGCCAGTGCACACACTGGGTTAACTGAGGCTATTTCCGTAGCAGGGTTTAACGCTTTCTGCTCCTGATACTGGCAGCAGTAATTGTAAATATGATATTATTTTTATTGCATAGTATACATTAATATGTGCATACTTCACGTGGCTTTTTCAATTTTCACAGCATATTTCCACTGCACAATTGTACAAGTCCTGGCATATTTATATTAGCACTATTTTCTGACTTTGAGTGGTTTTACATAGCATTAGAAAGGAAGTGTCAGTGCCCAATAAAATCAGATTTGTGTTCAGGAGTTAGCTCTGTTGGTGGGTTTGATGGAAAGAGAATTTTTTGTATTCTTTACCCCTTTCTTCTCAACAAATCGTCTCTCTCTTCTTGAATAGCTAGGCTGCAGAATTTGTCCCCAACTCTTTATTTGCATTCAGGGTCACACACTGCTGACACGCAAACAAACCAAAAAACGCAATAAAGACTTTATCACATCAATATGCCTTTGCACTAATATTTGACCTGACGCACTTAGCATGGTCTGAGTGTAAACCAAGGCTGACCACGGTGCTGTTCCTTATTTGTGTAACTGTTAGACCCCTTTCATACTGAGGCGGTTTTCAGGCATTTTAGCACTGAAAATAGCCTCTAAATAGGATTCCCCCTGAGGAAGATACATAATCCCGGTATCGACACGCGTTGGGGAGGGGTCAGGACGGAACGAGAGGTAGTCTATCTGCCTGAGATGTGACCCATACCATACCTTTTACCAGTTTGGTATTTACACGCCTTGCATAGAGTGGTGCACTGACGCACCTTGCACATGTGAATACCCCATCTGGGGAGTGTATTTCATTTGCTTAAATGACATTTTTAAACGATATCACACCATCGAATTTCTCTCTCTCATATACCCTTGAGATACTGCATTGGAAACCTTGATCCAGTAACCGGCATAGAACCCTGGGGTGGTTCAAACGCGTGTTTTGACTAAACGTAACAGCTGAGTCACACATTCTCTAAGGTGTGCACACATTACCTAGGGGGTCACCGGATTGCACCAATGCATGATCTGTAGCACAAATGGATATAGGAGCATGCCAATAATAGCACAACTGGATATCGCGCATATGCACTTCAATACGTTCTGTCAACAGGATTTTCATAAACTACTTACAGTATTTTTTTCATTAGAACTGTTTCAATAAGAACTGTGGCACAGAAGCACTCTTTTGGAATTTTATTTATGCATATGCACTTTTAGCACGTCTTTTCAATAAGATTGTCACATTATTATTTAGTAATTGTTTGCCACAGAAGCACTTTTTCTGGAAATTACGTATAAGGCGATTTTTCATACCCCAATTGGAACAGATCACTCAGAATCACAGGAGCACTTTATTATAAATTTTGATGTGTTTACGCAGTGTTTCTATCATACATACATATCATATATATATATCTATATCTCTCTCTATATTATATCTATATATATATATATATATATATATAATATGTATTATTATTATATATATATATATATATTTTTTTTTATATTTACATGTGTCTGTTGGTGTATATGAATTTGATAGACTATGATACAGGCTTACATGATGTCGCACGCTTTAGCGCAGCGTAAAATTTATTGTTTTTAGCCTCTAAATAGCGCCTGAAAACCGCCTCCAATTCATTTCAGTGTGTATTCATTTCAATTTTCACACTGGGGCAGTTCGCTTGCGGGACGTTAGGAAAGTCCTGCAAGCAGCGTCTTTGGGGCAGTTTGAAAGCGCTGTATACAGCACTCCCAATACACCCTGCCCATTGAAATGAATAGGCAGCGCTTCCAAAGCGCTAGAAAAGTGTTTTGGAAGCTCCACAACACAGGCATTTTTAACCGTTCTTTGGGGTTAAAAGCACCCCGATATCAGCCGAAAAGTGCTGCTTCAAAAGAGCTAAAGCGCCGCTAAAATGAGCAGTGCTTTAGCACGAACGCAGCCAAGGCCCCAGTGTGAAAGGGGTCTTAGTGGTGGTTTAATGCCAGTTAAACAAATGGGTGCTTATAGAACTACTTATTTTTGTTCACTATCATTAGTTCTGTCCTATTTTTATACTTAAAGTGGTTGTAACCCTAAAAATATCCCGTTCCTTTAAAGCAGGATATACAGCATAGTGATTGTGCAATATCATTTGTTCCTCTCTTTGCTGTAAAATACCTTGTTGATCCTGCCTGTTCCTGTGTGCTGACCACGGTAATCATGGCTGCTGATCCATGATACCGTGGTCAGTTTGCATGCTTCAATCAGCCCGCAGTCTCCCCCCTCCCCCCTCCCTGCCTGTCAGCTCGTGAGTCAGTGTGTGTGAACCATCTCCTTCCCGCCCCTCCCCTTACACCGCTATGGGCTGTAAAATCGCTAATCCTGGAAGCCTTTTTTACAGAAAGATATACTGTGCAGTATCTGTTTAAAAAATTATGTAGTGAAATATCTTATTTTAGAGCACCACTGTGTGCTCAGGTGACCTCCTGCCGCTCTCCTCCTCTCCTCCCGGCTGACGTCAATGGGGAATCTGAGCCGCTCCCACTGCAGTCCTCAGATCGGGGAAGGAGAGCACCAGGAAGTCACGTGAGCGCACAGCAGTGCTCTGAAATAAGGTAAAAAAACAGATACTGCACAATATATCTTTTTGTAACAGAGGGGATTCCAGAATTTGGGATTAGTGACTTTACAACCCCTTTAGTCAGATTTTTTTTTTTATCTTAATGCATTCTATGCATTAAGATAAAAATCCTTTGTTTGCAGCAGCCCCCCTAATACTTATCTGAGCCCATCTTTATCCAGCGATGTACATGAGGAGACAATATGTTTGGTATGAGGGTGCACTCATGTGAGGACCATAGTCCAATAGTAATGTGTAAAATACTGGTGTAAACGTAGAATAAATTATGAATGATAGAAATAGCCACTATAACAATATTTAAGTGCAATGTGCCAAAATGTGAAAATATATATTAAACATCTTCTAATGAATACAAAATAAATGAATGAAAACAACTGAGATTCAATTAAAGTCCTTTTAAAATAAACTTCTTCGGTGCTTGCTTCCTGATGACGTAGCAATACGAAACGTACGTCGAGGCGCTACTTGGTCAAGTTACATCCGGGTCTTTGTTTGATCGTGCTGGATGGTGGAACGCTCGACGAACAGTCAGCGGGAGCGGTGAGGCATCATTTATTCAGTTGACACGCGAGTAGCCTCATATGGCACATATCCATGTTGGCAGGCATTTTACTTATGTTTTATTAAACGGGATTACACAATTGGTTCCCCTTTTCATCTTTTATATACCTCACTCATGAGCTTGCGGAGGAGGGACTCATATCAAGAACAAGTCTCCAGTACTGAGCAAGTGTATTACATTGCTAAAAGCGCTGTTTGACCACCTTTTTAAGTAAATAGGTCACATCCATCTGGTAAGCGGAATCAACTTATGGAGCACTTTGGGTGTATGATTCACAGTTTGTGATGGATACCTCTGATGTTACATTGAAGATAACAAGCACTGAAGTTTATTTATTTAAAAGAACTTTAATTGACTCTCAGTTGTTTTCATTTATGTCACATTCACTACAAGACTAATATATATTGAAGATATATTTTCACATTATGGCACATTGCACTTTAATATTGTTATAGTGGCTATTTTCATCACTCAGAATGTATTTATTCTACATTTACACCAGTATTTTGCACATTACTATTGGACTATGGTCCTCACATGAGCGCCCCCCCCCCCCCCCCCCTCACACCAAACATATTATCTCCCTCCTGATTGGCTGAGACACAGCTGCTGCTGTCAATCAAAGTTAGCCAAACAGCAGCTCAGTGTCTGAATGGACACACAGAGCTGCAGCTTGGCTTGGGTTCCCCCATAGCAAGCTGCGTGCTTTGGGGGCACTGAACAGGAGGGAGGGGTGAGGAGCACAGAAGAGAGACCAGAGAAGAGGAGGATCTGGGCTGCTCTGTGCAAATCCACTGCAACGTAGGAGGTAAGTATAACATGTTTGTTATTTTTATAGGAGAAAAAAAATGAGATTTTACAATCACTGGTATAGATTGGGGGGGGGGGGGGGGGGCGCACCAGTTACCTATTGCTGTGCGAACATCCCGCCGAGCCCACCTGCAAATTCTGGTGTTTGCCGAATTGGTTGAACAAGCGATGTTCAGACCGAACTTTTGCTCGGCTCAAACTGTTTGCCCAACTCTAATGGTTTAGCATTTACATTCTGGAATCCATCTGCCCTTAGCTCAGGCATGCAGGCAGGAGTGTGTTCTTAGCTGAGAAAACCCTTCCTCCCCTCCTCCCAGAGCAACAACAAAAACAATAGCCATGAAGATTCTAGGGATGTATGACATAATTTTGACCTAGTTCAGAAACCAGGAAGTAACTGAAGAAAAAAGTTTAAAACAAGCATAGATGTGCACAGAGGGTGTGTAAGGTGTGCTTGGGCACACCCTAATTACTCTTTGTGGTGTTGATTTCCCCTACTGCCCCCTGTGTTGTGCCCCCTGCAGTGCTGCTGGCTTCCCTCCTCTCCTTTCCCCCCATGTGCTGCGAGGATGTTTCAGGAAGGAGGGCAGGGGAAGTGTCTAGTCAATATGTAATTTACCGGTCCCTTCCTTTTCTAAATGACTCACTCACTGTGTTCATTCATAACCAAAGCATAGTAAAGTGTTTTACTTACTAAGTAAATCTTTACTGTGCTTCAGTTTGTGAATGAACAGGAAATGATCTGCACAGAGCACTTCCCATTCATTCACTGTCCAGTGCAGCTGAGGCTGCAGAGAAAGGCTTTGGGGTTTACACCCTAATACAATAGGCCGTGAACACCTATGAAAACATGTTAATATATCTTCCTATCTTTTTACTAATGCCAGCAGCATAAGGATTTCAAAATAGTTAAAGAGGAAGTAAACCCTGATGGGTTTACTTCCTCTTTGTTTCCCTGCAAAGGTAAAGCATAATGGACTACTATGCATCGCATAGTAGCCCATTATGTGTCACTTACCTGACACAGGAGCCAGCAATGTCACCGCTGTCCCCTCTTCCATGAAGCGTCCATCTTCTTTCCGGGTATCGCTGCTCCTGCGCTGTGAGTGGACGGCGCAGCGATGACGTCACTCCCACGCGTGGGCACCGTAAGTGACGGCATGTTTGCCTTCACTTGCGGCGCGCCTGTGCCGTTGTCTACGGTGCCCTTTCTTTGTAAAATATCTCCTTAACCGTGTAGGTTAAGGAGATATTTCTTGGACCTACAGGTAAGCCTTAATCTAGGCTTACCTGTAGGTAAAAGTGGTCTGTAAGGGTTTACAACCACTTTTAATGTTGATTGATGACGTTTAGTTCCACTTTTGATAATTTTATCCAACCTGGAAAAAGGAAGGCTATAAGGTTTGTGAAATACTTTTAATAAACCATAAATGTAACTAATATTGCTACAACACAGCGTCTTTAGCTGAACCTATTTTTCATACATATCTTCAGGAAAGGAAAATAGTTCCCAGTACTAAATAAGTAACATTTATCAAACATTAGAGAGAGAGAGAGAGAGTCAAGTAGTCTCAATATTGGTTACTATTGTGGTTTAAATATTACAGTGATATTTCCATACCTCCCAACGTTCTGAGATGGCAATGAGGGAGCAAATTAGCAAAAGTATGTAGGCATAGGACACGCCCCCTGTCCTGGTACCACAAGCCGGTATGTAAGGTCATGTAACCTGCCGCAGGGGGTACTTTCACTGAAGCCTCTGTTACTATCTGTACCCCACTGCAGGCTGTGGCAGTTCCAATCACTCATAACTAGTGATGGGCTCGGACGTGTTTGGATCAAACCCGCCAGGAAGCCATCACTGCACACCACCAATCATAGGCAGTGAGGCATTTCCCGACTGGCAACTGCACATACACACGCTGCCTATGATTGGCGATGTGCAGTGCTGGCTTCCTGGCACTACTTATAACCAAAGTGTCATGGAAGCTAAACATAGCATAACACAATGTTGCATTAAATATAAGTGATAAACCTATTTGTTTAAATTTGACAACACAACTGTCTTTTGGTCCGTATAATATAGCTAGCTATTCTTCTATAGACAATGTAAAGACATAAAAGACTATTTAGCTGTCCTCCATTAGATCGTATGCCAGTGAGCAGTGTTGTAGCACAGTTTTTATTTGATAACTGTACTGTCCAAACAGATGAGCAACTGGCTTTCTATATAGAAAGTAATACAAGTAGTATCTAATTCTAGAAGCAACTTGTAGCAATCGGTATTCTTTTATTGGAGCATGGTGCTATCATGCAATATTTATCATTACTACAGACTATTTGTGTAGGTTACATAAGAGGGACACATTTGTTTCAGCTGTTTTAATGATCCGTTTCTACTCCTCTGGATTATTCTCTTCTGGTTTTGGCTACATGATTGATCAACCACAAATCTCTTGGGAAGCTCCAGAGTCGACTAATGAGGTGACTAGACAGCAAGTGGTTAAATCTTGTAGTAGGGCCTTGTAGAGAAAAAGCATCAGTAGCATCTATCAATCACACACGATTGCAATATTGTGCTATCATGTGAGATTGATCGTGATTAGAAGCTGCTTGTGTTGTTTACTTTATAGAGCAAATTATTCTATGGCCTCATGCACACAGGGTGTTTGCCTATCTCTGCTAGACACCTTTCCTTCTGGCAGCAGCATTTTGGCTAGACACATTTATGCGCGTCATGCGCTTGGACAAAAAATGTATTTCATTGGCCAGAATAAAAATGTATTCTGCCCAGTAAAATTACCGCACAAGTGCTTGACACACCTAGCGTTAATGCGCGTTTGGACCCATCAAGTTTTTTTCTCTGCCAAAATGCTATTGCCCTTGTTTTTTTTTTTTTTTTTTTAAGGCCTGATTCACACCTATGCAGGTTGCAGTTTTGCGTTTTGCATATATTTGCAGGTGCGTTTTGCGTTTTTCAATACATGCTTTTCATCCATTTGAAGTCTATGGAACCAACACCAGTAAAGTCCAGGGCAATTTCAATTAAATGCACAGATGTAAACTACATCCATAGGAAACCATGTTTAATGGATGTAGTGTGTTTCTGCAAAACTAAAAACGCACTAAAAAACACATAGGTGTGAACTTGGCCTAAATGCCTATGTGTACATGGACACATAGGCTAACATGCAGCAGCGTTTAGAGGCTGAAAAAAAAAAAACCTACAGATGCCCCCTAACAGTATTTAGCCGCTTGCCGACCAGTGCACGACGATATATGTTGGCACAATGGCATGGCTGCGCAAATGGGCGTACCTGTACGTCCCCTTTAAGACACGGCATTGTGGGCGCGCACCTGCCGTGTACTCCGTGAACGTGCCCACGGACTTGATGTCCCGTGATCGTGACGCAAAGCGGAAGAACGGGGAGATGCCTTTTGTAAACAAAGCATTTCCCTGTTCTGCCTAGTGACATGACAGGGATCTACTGCTCCCTGTCATGTCAGTAGTAGCCCATCTCCCCCACAGTTAGAATCACTCCCTAGGACACACTTAACCCCTTAATCGTGTTTAACCCCTTCCCTGCCAGTGTCATTTATACCGCAATCAGGGCATTTTTATAGCACTGATCGCTCTATAAATGACAATAGTTCCAAAATGGTGTCAAATGTGTCCGCCATTATGTCACAGTCGTGATAAAAATCGCAGATCGCCACCATTACTAATAAAAATAAATTTATAATAAAAATGCCACAAATCTATCCCCTATTTTGTAGACGCTATAACTTTTGTGCAAACCAATCTATAACAGCATATTGCAATTTTTTTTACCAAAAATATGTAGATGAATACATATCGGCCTAAACTGAGAGAATTTTTTTTTATATATATTTTGGGGGGATATTTATTATAGCAAAAAGTAAAAAAATATTGCTTTTTTTTTCCAATATTTTCGCTCTTTTTTTTGTTTATAGCACAAAAAAAAAATGCAGAGGTGATCAAATACCACCAAAAGAAAGCTCTATTTGTGGGGAAAAAAAAGGACATTAATTTTGTTTGGGTGCAATTGTCAGTTAAAGCGACGCAGTGCCGTATTGCAAAAAGTGCTCTGGTCAGGAAGGGGGTAAATCCTTGCAGGGCTGAAGTGGTTAAATATCCAGCGTGCATGTGGCCTTTCTGTTTAGTGATTTATTGCTAACTCTGAGGCTGGGTTCACACTATTGTGAATTGGATGGAGTCTTCCGCATCCAATTCGCAATAGCAGGAGATTTTGAACCGCTCTCTATAGAGCCGGTTCACATATCTCCGCTGCGACTCCGATTGTGGATTTGCACAGGGGTCCTCTGCGTCTTTTTATCTGTTTCAGGTTCAAATTCACTCAAATTTGGGCTGAAATCAGACCTGAAATGGTAGACGGAGACGCACCAGACCCCTGGTGTGAGCCACATGCAAAGATGGTGTGAACCCAGTGTTGTGAGCCGCATAAACTTCGCATGACATGTGAAAGAACATTGCTTTCTATTGTGCCTGTTCACATGTGTCTGGTGCAGCCGGAGTACAGATTTAGTGCGACTTGAAAAAAAGTCCTGTCAGTTTTCTGAGCAGTGCGGTCTGGCTCAGGTGCAAATTCAGGCCCATTGACTTGTATGGGAACTCTTCTGATTCATCATTGTCATTCAGTTGTGAACAGGATAAAATCCTGACCTGATACTGATCAAAAACTAACCTGATACTGTTAAAAAACTGACCTGAAACGCTGAACAAGTACTTTATCAGTTAGCTGTGAAAACTGATCTTCAATCAAACAGATAGCGCTCCTCCTGTAAGACCGAGCAGGTGTCCAAGAGTTCTACAGACACTATTGTGTTTCGAGGGTGTCTCCTCTTCCTCAGAGCCTCACACAGGTGGCCAGGGGAACAGTAAAAACAGACAGTTAAGGTGCATCTTTCCACTCCCTGGCTGTCCACTCAAATCATGCCGTACCTGTTATGAGAGCAGGCAGATGACAGGTCCCGTGTCTACCCAGTTTATGCAGAGTGAACACAGACACAGCCTGCTCTGCTCCATGGGTGGTCAGGTGTAAATAGACCAGCTGTCTGTTTACACCAGACTACCTCCGATTTCATCCATCTACACAGACCCTCTTCAGTTTGTTTTTAGCAGACTGGATCGGAGGTAGGCGGGTTTAAATGCACCCGCCGGTGTATAGAGATACATGGACCATCAGATCAGGTCCGCCTGAAAAACTGACAGGTGGATTTGATCAGATCGCCTGTGTAAAAGGGGCCTACTCAGCCCCCTGTTACTGCGTGGCAACTTACACCTAAAAGCAATTTTAGTGGTAGGGTTGAGCTACTAAACATTTCCTATGTATCTCTAGCCTAACAAGATAATTGTCAGCAAATGGGTAAATCTCTTTGTATCAAGAGGCTACAATCTTTAGCTCATCTTCAAGGAGAAAAATCAGGAAACTATTGCTAGGAAATTTATATTGTAGCACATTGTATTATGGTTTATGTATATTGTGTGCCCATGGAATTTCCCAGTACTTTATTCTCTTCTATTAGAAAGATATCATGCAAATTTGGTAAAGTGCATACTATTATACTTGAAAATAAGATCTGATTAGAGAAGATATTTATTTTGTTAACTTATTAGTTACATTATATCTAAAAATGCTTTTTTCGTAATATCTCTGCAGGTTGTACCCTCTCCCATCATTAGTGCCAATGGACCAGGAGATGAGAAGTTGTTTAGGAGCCAAAGTGCAGAAATGGAGCTTAGCACAGAGAGAGAGCGGGTGAAGAAGATGCTGTCAGAGGGGTAAATACAAAACATTTCCTGATTTTCCAGTGTATATTTTGGTACTAAAAAAAGTGACTTAATTGATGAAAAAATGTTTTAACAATTGTATGTTCATCTTGGTATCTATATTAAGAAATTGAAAAAGAATACATTTTAGGGTTCATTTTTTGATCTGGTGCATTGCGTTAACACATCTTTGTGTCTCAATGTTAATGTGCATTGTGTCATGCATCAAAAGGCACAAAAAACAGAAATGTAGCATTTTTCTGAAGTAGTGCACTAAAACTCACCGTGCATTGTGGTTTTGTTGCAATTATTTGCATCAGAGGTGCATTGTCTTAGTACGTTGTGGTGCCATTCAAAATTAATGGCACTTCAATGCTCTAGAACAAGGGCCACAGAACAAGTTTTCACATCCAATGGGGGCCGCATGCAAACTTTCCTTTCCCCCAGCATTGGTGTCAGCGGATGCACTATTAACCCCCAGCACTGGTGTCAGCGGATGCAATATTAACCCCCAGCACTATGCGATAGCGGGCACTTCTTGATTAGAACTAGGTGGGCGGGGCAATGGGTGGATCCTCCCTCCACTCTGCTCTACTGTGTTGTGCACGCTGGGCTGCATCAGCATGCAGGGGAGAGGAGACGGAGAGAGAAAGCTCCCATCCCGTGCATACTGCCACATGTCACACCCGCCTAGGATCGGCCCTCCCTGCGGGCCATTTGTAACCGATCCGTGGGCCGGTACTTTGAGACCCCTGCTCTAGAACATATAATGACTGTTACCTAAATGCCCTGGACTATCCACCAAGTTCACTTTAAAGCCAATCTATGGTCATAATGTAAAATCATATATTCATTTCCACATCATATTCCAATTATTTCCAGGCTATTCCTATTAATCTAAACTATCTTTAAGTTTGTAAACTTTGTGAAGATCCCACACATTTCCTTCCTTCAATTCTGTGATCTGTATTCACTATACCTTGTGCAGAGGCACTGCTGTGTCACACATTTCACAGATCCTGCACTCTGTCCTACAGATGTGCTGAGAGGAGGGGTTTCAGGAGGCGGAGTCAGTACAGGAAGCACTGCTTGCAGGTAGCATGGTACCATGGGATATGTAGTTCTTAGAAATTGAAAGTAAAGAGCAGAGGAGAAGCTGCAAAGCATGTAGGGAATCCAGGAGGTTGTGGAAAGAGATGGCCAGGAGACAGGCAGCACTTACAATATGAAAGGAGAATTTTCAAGTAAGCTTATTATGGATTGTCAATAATAACTGTTGTTTGTTTTGTTACAATGCTGATGTTAAGCAATGAAAGTGCATAATGTGACCATAGAACTTCCTAACCACTTCAGCCCGGAAAGTTTTACCCCTTTAATGACCAGAGCATTTTTAGCGATTCGGCACTGCGTTGCTTTAACTGACAATTGTGCTGTCATGTGACATTATACCCAAACAAAATTTACGTCCTCCCCCCCCCCCCCCCCCACACACAAATGGAGCTTTCTTTTTTTTTTTTTTTTTTTTAACAGAAAAAATGTTTATTGAAATCAAACAAACAGTTACATGTTAGGTATCACATGCAGTTCAATATTCAAGCAAAAAATAAAGAGAAAAAAATAAAAATAAAATAATAGTAGTAATAAATGTCTTTGCAAAAGGGTTTCTCCTATCCTCAAACAGGTGGAGAGGAGACAATCAAGAATACAGAAGCAGAATAGGAATAATAACAAAGACATATCTCAATGCTTGCATAAGAAACTGGAGCATTACATTTAGTCCTAGGTATATAGACATTCTTATCTCTTAAGGACAAGGTAACTATCTGAGTAGATGAGCCCTGGTGTTTGGAGCAATTGTTCACCAAACTATACTACCAGAGCCATTTCCTTGACCAAGTCGAAATTGCATATGCGATTGAAAGCCCTGGGTGCCCCCCAGTAGGGGGCGGGGGGGAAAGGAAAGGAAAAAGGGAAAAACAAAAAAAAACTAGGGAAGTAAAGCAGAGCAGTGTTAGCCCGGGTGTGTACCACTCAGATATGTGAGGAGAGTTCCTAGCGTTTACTATCAATGCCCCTAGCTCCACACTAGGGGGGAGAGCCCACCTATTCCCCATATGGTGACCCATAGGGGGAGTCACCAGAGTGTTGTCCTGCCACCACATTACACAGTAAGGTGTCTAGCCTCCGCCCACGATGCCCATATCTTCTGGAATTTCGCGGGGCAGTCTCTACCCATATAAGTCAGCTTGTATAGGGGCAGGGCCTTATTCACCAATTCCCTCCAGACAGAGATTCTTGGAGGGTCCGCCGTTTTCCAATGGAGGAGAATTGTTTTCCTAGCGTAATACGCAGTGTAAAAGATAAACAGTTTTTTGTGTGTGGAGGTGGGTAAATTGTCTGTAATACCTAATAATAGGATCAGGGGGTCAAGTCCTACAGCCACTCCGCTAATCTTAGCTACGTCAGCAGCCACTGCCCGCCAGAAGTCTTGTATCACCGAGCAGCTCCATACCATGTGTATGTAGTTACCTATCTCCCCTCTACACTTCGGACATTTGTCTTCAGAGTTATGAAACATGTGTGCCAGCCTTTGAGGTGTGTAATGCACCCTATGTAGAAATTTCAGCTGGACAAATTTATCTCGGGCGGAGATCATAGGAGGAATGAACTGTGAAAGGTTCTCAGACCAGTCCTCATCCGTCAATGTCGGTAGATCGCGTTGCCAGGCCAGCAGGGCCCTGCCAGCCCTGTTATCCACCCCACATGCGAGACGGAGGTAAATAGACGAGAGAGTCCTGTCTATAATACGTGACGTCAGCAACCTCTCCACCTGATGAGGTTCTACAGTAATGGGGTCTGGGAACTGTGCCCTGAGAGCATGTCTTAGTTGCAGGTATCTAAAATACATCCAGGGGGGAAGTTCAAATTTAGTCTTGAGCCTGTCAAACGTAGGGAGCCTTCCCTCGGGCATGACATCCCTGAGTGTCCTTATCCCATACCGAGCCCAGACCAAGGGGTCAGGTACAGTGCGTAAGTGGGGCATGTCTGGGTTTCCCCACAAGGGTATGTGCGGTGAATACGTTGCCGGTTCGCCCAGGTATCCCGAGACCTGTCTCCACACCCTCACCGTGGTTCTCATTGGTATGGTAATGTCAGAGGTGGATCTAGGTCCCCGATACACTAAATTACTTAGCTCTGAATATGAACCAACGATTGCTGCTTCCAAATTAACTGAAGGGTTGGATTTATCCTGGGTGAACCACCACCTAACTGTCACGAGGACCGCTGCCCAGTAATATCTACGGAAGTTGGGAAGGGCAAGTCCCCCCTCGGAGAGCGGTAGCTGGAGTATGGCCTTACCCACTCTCGGCACTGTCCCCTGCCATATGAAGGAGCCCAGGGTCTGATCTAGCTTCCGGAAGAAGTGGTTGGTTATGTGAACTGGAGTATTTCTAAATACATATAAAAACTTGGGGAGGAATGACATTTTGATCAAGTTCACCCTGCCCACTGGTGTCAGTGGCAGGTTTTTCCAGACCGAGCATTTTCTTACTAGCTTATTCATTACAGGTTGGATATTTAGTTCAAAGTACCTTGGGAGGTTCCTGTGAATCTGAATGCCCAAATACTTAAAGCTCTCTACCCATTGCAGTGGCGCTGGGAGCCCTACTGGGGGTGCGTTCTGAGTAAGTGGGAATACAACCGACTTATCCCAGTTTATCCTGATCCCAGAGTAAGTCCCGAACGAATCAATCACTTCCAACGCCGCCCTCAGCGAGGTCTGGGAGTCATTGAGGTAGAGGAGGGTATCGTCCGCATACATGGACACTTTTTCGACAATGGGGTAGACCGATATGCCGGTCACTGTTGACGACGACCTAAGGAGAATAGCCAGTGGCTCAATAGCAAGTGCGAAAAGGGCCGGGGAGAGGGGACACCCCTGTCTGGTGCCTCGGTGAAGTGGGAATGGTGCAGAGAGGCGGCCGTTCGTACGGACCCTTGCCGATGGATTAGAGTATAACATTTGCAGCCATGAAATAAATATCGGGCCCAGCCCAAACCTCCGTAGCACATTCCATAGGTATTCCCACTCCACCGAGTCAAATGCCTTTTCAGCATCCAGAGAAGCGACCACCTCCCCCCCCTCCCCACCATTCACCCTGGCCATCACGGTAAACAATCTCCTCAGGTTAATGTCAGTGCCCTTGCCCGGCATAAATCCGGTCTGATCCCCATGTATCAAAGAAAGTATGACCGCATTAAGACGATTGGCTAAAACTTTTGTCAGGATCTTGGCGTCAAAATTCAATAACGATATTGGTCTATACGACGAGCACAGCTCAGGGTCCTTCCCCGGTTTGGGAATGACTACAATCACTGCCCTCATCATGGAGTCCGGAAGGACGCCATCTCTAAGGGACGAGACGAGGGTCCCTCTCAGTCTGCCTGTAATAGATGTCAGATGCGTCTTGAAAAACTCCGCCGGGAGACCATCGTCTCCCGGGGTTTTGCCAGCCTGCATGGAGGAGATTGCTATGTGCATTTCTTTCAGGGTGATAGGAGCGTCTAGGTGAGCTCGGGCCTCGTCAGTGAGAGTAGGGAAGTCAATGTGACTTAGAAACGTCTGCAGTTCCTCAGGCGTATGTTCCGCTCTAGAGGAGTACAGTCTCCTGTAATAGATGGCAAACTGCTTGTTGATTCCCTCCGAATCGGATACCAGCCCCCCGGACTCTTCTCTAATGTTAGCTATGTGGGTAGTGTCATCCGGTTCCCTAGAAAGCCAGGCGAGCATCCTGCCAGATCGCTCACCCTGCTCGAATATCTTCTGTGACTGAAAAAGTAGCTGCTTTCTTGCAGCCATGGAGCTTTCTTTTGGTAGTATTTGATCACCTGGTTTTTATTTTTTGCGCTATAAAAAAAAAAAAAAGCGACAATTTTGAGAAAAAATAATTTTTTCTTTGCTATAGTAAAGATCGCACATTTACTTTTTTTTTAAACACATTTCTTCATCAGTTTAGGCCTATGTATATTCTAAAAAGAAAATCGCAATAAGCATATATTGATTATAGCATCTACAAAATAGGGAATAGATTTATGGCATTTTTATTATTTTATTTTTTTTACTAGTAATGGCGGTGATCTGCAATTTTTATCGGGACTGCGACATTGTGGCGGACAGATCAGACACTTTTGACACTTTTTTTTGGTCCAGTGACATTTATACAGCGATCAAAGCTAAAAATAGGCACTGATTCCAGTGTAAATGTCACTGGCAGGGAAGGGAACACTGGGGGGGGGGGGGGCGATCAAGGGGTTAACTCTGTTCCCTATGAGTGTTTTTAACTGGGGGGGGGGGGTGAGCTTACTGGGACATGACAGAGATCACTGTTCCCGACCACTGGGAACAGTAGATCCCTGTTATGTCACCTGTCAGAATGAGGAAATGCCTTGTTTACATAGGCATTTCCCCATTCTTCCTGTGTACAAGTCAATTGCGGGCCACGGGAGGACATCAAGTCCTCCCGACCCGCAGGCATGCTCACACAGCGGGAGCGCGCGCCACCGGCAGCGTGCGCCCCTCTGCAACTGAGCCTGTGCGAGCCGTCATACAGCTACGGCAATTCGTGCAGGAGAGCCATTGTGCCGCTGTAAAACAGCGGCCCGTCTTAAAGAGGTTAATCCATTTAATGCCCTTAGGACATACCTGTATGTTCTCAAGTTAAAGTGTTTATACCAGGATCATGGCTGCAGCTGCAGTCATGATCCCAGAATCAGAATTTGCAGCTGGACATGGGCTTTCCTGTAGAAGTAATCTGAGCATCTTTATAGCCGCCTGGTCACTTCTACAGGGCATTGAACCCCTCCGCCTCTGTCAGCTGTTTTAACATATCTGCCGCTTTCTTCTGTGCAGCATCAACTGACTCAAAACGTGTCCCTTTAGGCACTGATTTAACTTCTGGGAATTCATTCTTACGTCACTCGCTGAATCTTTTGTGCCACTCAAACACACGCGCACCAGACAGGCCGTCATTCCCATAAGCTGTAGTAAGCATTTGAAAACATTCTGTTGGTGTTTTGTGCAATTTTACCAAAAATTTCAAATTGACACTTTGTTCAGCTTTTAAACTTAGCATTTTTTCGGCGCACTACAGAAAACACAACAAAACTAAATGGTGACTCACATTCAACTGAATGTCATAGAGTGTTGCTGCTTGTCATGCAGGTTCAAACATGTTCAAGGTCACCACGCAGGTGGGATCACAGTCTTGTTATTTAATAGACATACCTCGTATATGACCCCCAAAGCCAGATTTATCAGGTTTCTTGAAGGACTTTGACTGGGACTGCAGCCTCTTTTCAGGCGACTCTGTGCAACCCTATTCTGCAATGTTTTTGGGGGACAATGGAATATACAAAGGAAGAGGGTGATGCAGGAATCAGTAAAGCACACTTGGGGGGCTGTTTAAAGGGGAGAATTAATATCACCTTCCACTCTCCATTGGACACCATAATGTTTACATCACAGATTCATAAAATGCAGGCTGCAGTGTTGAGACAGTGGTGTCCTATTGCATGTTCTTTACAAAGAACACTATAATTTTAGGCCATATGACTTTCACAGGTCATGTGACTGGGCTCTCCTCCTCCTGTATTTTTACCCCAACACACAAATGGCATGACTCTGCTTTATAACTGTATCTGTGTTGTTTTTTTTTTGTTTTTTTTTTTAATGGAGCAGTATGGCAGGGATGAAGCCATGCCACTGCCTTTAACCAAATCTGTTACTCTTATTAACAAGCAGTGCAAGTTGCAAGTGAGATTGTGTGTACAATGCAACGGAAAGATGGAAGAAGGAAGGCCATTCAAAAGTTAATATCAGTATCTAGAGGATTTTTGTAAATGCAAACGTTCCTTGTCTTGAATATACAGTTCTGGGTGTACACTACCAGGTATTCATATATATTATGTACAAAGTGTAATTTCGGAGTAAACCAGCCTTTGCAGCTAAATGTTTCTCATTCTTGCTTCGCTTAAATGAACAGTTCATTATATTCATTATACTCATGTCTCTGACAGTCTTTTTGTGTATATCAAATTTATAGCCAATTTTAGAATGACAAAAAATATACCTGATTTTCTGTACTTATCTCCACATTTGAGACAATTGTGGTATTGTAAGGCAAAGAGTAAAGATAATTTACTGTTTGTAAATAATATACTGTACCTTACCAATTTTGATATTCTATGTCTGTACTTGTTAAAGTGTCCAAGCCTTCTAAAGGAAAAGCAAAACTAAACCCTAGACAAGGTTTGGGGCCTCCATAATATGCGTGCTCAGCATATTTGCATATTGTGGCTTACTTGCCTTTCAAAGTGTGCTCCTTCGTTTATGCAATAACTTCACTCTCCCTTGTTGCTTTGTGGCTGGCGATTTCATCCTCTGCCTGTCTTTTTTTTTTTTTTTTTAATATGGACCATTGGCCAGGCTGGGATGACATAACTCCCACGCATATGCACAGAACCAATACTTCTGAGAGAGAATACTGAGCTATGCATGTGTGTCTCACTGTACAATTAGAACAAATATGCAGGAAGGCAGAGAGAAGAATTTTTGGCAGGAAAAAGTTAGTCTCTTCTGTCTTTAAAAAGCTAAAATTGCTCTTCTACTCTCTGTAATGGCACCCAGGGTTGCACAATGTTGCCTCTTATCTTTTGTCCTAACTTTAGAACCACTACTGATTCAGATGAGACCAATCCTAACATCCACTGCATTAACATGAAGGGGGGTATCCACAAATTAGCTGGATACATGGATAATCTCTTATTTTTTTATAACACACTCACTGGTCACACTAGATCACTCCACCTAATCTCTTAATAGAACTTCAAAGCTATAGTAGCCATTCCAATTTCAAAATCAACCCATCTGAGGTGCTTAACATCACTGTCCCTCAACCAGCAATTCAATCCTATTTCCCATTCAAGTGAGCACAAAACGGCCTAAAATATTTGTGTATTTTCCTTTCCCCTTCCATGGGAGATATCTTCAGCTCTTACTTCCTTCCATTCTTGTCCCAGATCCAGAAAGACCTTGCCAGATTGATGTCTTTGTAGCGTTAATTAACCACTTCAGCCCCGGGCGATTTTACCCCCTTCTTTACCAGAGCACTTTTTGCGATTCGGCACTGCGTCGCTTTAACTGACAATTGCGCGGTCGTGCAACATTGCACCCAAACAAAATTGAAGTCCTTTTTTTCCCACAAATAGAGCTTTCTTTTGGTGGTATTTGATCACCTCTGCGTTTTTATTTTTTGCGCCATAAACAAAAGAATAGCGACAATTTTGAAAAAAACACACTATTTTTTTACTTTTTGCTATTATAAATATCCCATCTTTTTAAAAAAAACAAAACAACATTTTTTACTTAGTTTAGGCCGATACGTATTCTCCTACATATTTTTGGTAAAAAAAATCGCAATAAGCGTTTACTGATTGGTTTGCGCAAAAATTATAGCGTTTACAAAATAGGGGATAGATTTATAGCATTTTTTTTTTTTTTTTTTACTAGTAATGGCGGTGATCACTTTTAACACATTTTTGGGACCATTCACATTTTACACAACGATCGTTGCTATAAAATTGCACTGATTACTGTGTAAATGTGACAGGCAGGGAAGGGGTTAACACTAGGGGGCGCTGCAGGGGTTAATGTATGTTCCCTGCAAGTGATTCTAACTGTAGGGGGAGGGGACTCACAAGGGGAGGAGACCGATTGGTGTTCCTCTGTACTTGGAACACATCATCGGTCTCCTCTCCAGTGACAGGATGTGGAGCTGTGTGTTTACCGACCACCGGGCACGCGCACCGGGTCCCGAGCGACGCCGCGGGTGGCGCGCGCCCCTTAGACGGCCGGGAATAGGAGGACGTCATATGACGTCCACCCAGGATGGGAGATCCACCTTGTGGACGTCATATGACGGTGGCTGGTAATGAAGTGGTTAATATCTTGCTGTATTTATTCTAAATTCTACCAATTTGGGTACCCAAGACATTTTTGGGGTAGGTGTGAAGGGAATTTGGACAATTCCTATGGGTGGGTCAGATGCAGAGACTCAATCACTTCTTGACATGCCCCAAAGATTGGGAGGCATGGGTCTACCAGACGTAGTCCGTGTCCTGGAGTGGTGTAAGTCAAAGTCTTCTAAACGCTGGGACAGATGGAGCAGGCTTTTATGGAGACTCCCCTCAGAGGTCTCCCTTGGGTGGCCCCAGACATTCCTATAGCTTTATATAAGCATTCGGTGATGGGCGTTACCCTAAAACTGGTCAAACAAGATAGAAAACCTGTTTTCTTTATTCACATGCCCTTGCATATGAACCCAGCAAAATCGGTCACCCTTGGTTTACTCCAGGCTGTTTTTTTGGGATAGTTATACAAAATCCTTATCAGAACAGCAAAATATGTTCGACACCCCCCCCCCCCCCCCCCCTTCCTCTCTGGTAAGCCATGCAACTACACCATTTTCTCTCGCAATTTGACAGTAAAACGAACTGATTCAACATGGCTTGCCCCAATCCTATCACATTCTATCCAACCTGACATGTATACCCCAAATCTCCCCCAAATGGGAAAGGGACCAAAATCACACCTTTTACAAATAAACAAAAATATAGAATCCTCAAGATGACTCATAGGGCTTCCATCTTGCTCTCCATACAAAAAATAGGATACAAAATCCATTCCCAGATGGCATAGGTTTCCCACAGCGTTGCACAAACTTTTCTGCAGTGCCCCTCAGTTTGTTGGAGATGCCAATGGGAAGAGGGCTCTCTCCTTCATATATTCTGGTCCTGTTGAAATATACAAAACTTTTGGAATCGGGTGCAACAGATAATTTATAGATTACCAGACCTACAGATGCCAGATGACCCAGCAGACTTCTTCCTTTAATTGACTCTGTAAAGAAATCTAAATATTCCCTTTTCATACATTTACTTAATGTGGCAAAATCGTGTATCTCACTATACTAGAAGTAATCCATGGCACCATCAATTAGCCTCTGGTTCTCCAATATTCACAAAGTACATATGATGGAGTAGCTTATGGCAACAGTCAATAACAGAGAAGAACAGTTTTGTAAAAGGTGATTTTACTGGACCGAGTTCACCTTCTCCACAGACTACCAAATACTACTGTCATCCAGTTAGATATTTGGCCCTGCTGCAACTTTTAATATACAATACAAGGAAAGGAACCCTGTTCACCATTCCTGGTTTCCCAACCCACTTCCCTAGTCTTTCTCTTCCATACCCTCCAACTAGCACCACCCCCCCCCCCCCCCCCCCAACTCCATATTTCTCCATTTCCCTCCTTTTTTATTATCTTATACCTTCCTCATATTGTTAACAGTCATACTCCCAGAAACTGTTAATGGACCGCTCAGGGTTTGCACTGCTGTTAGATGACATACTAGGTCAGATATATGATTTTCTCAATTTTTTTCTTTGTAATCCGTTTGTCTCATGATTCATGGTATTTTGTCTGAGCTGTTGACCTCTTCACTGATGATTCACTTGTAACAAGGCTATGTTTTTTGCCCTGGTATCTCCTGTATGACTGAAAAAAGCAAAATAAAGAATTTTAAAAAGCTAATTGCCAGCAATTTTGTTTCTTTAAAGGCAACCTCTGCTGAGAAAATAAGTAGACTGCATTGCTGACATTTCCTTCTGAAAATAACTATGCAGACTTCACCTAAACTAGCTCATAAATATTATGCTAAAAGCGTGGATGGATGAATCTCCTGCTGCTGGCTATTTAATTCTGATAGCTGCCACCCGCAACTGCCAGAATACCCAAATATAGAGAGTGGAGCTGATTGGCTGCATTCACTTTTTGGCCGACTTTTTCCACCAGACTCCTTTGATTTCTAATCTGAATTTTGTTGAGCTGGGTGGCGTCAGTAAGGCCACCCACAGCTTGAACGTCAAGTCATGTATGCCCAGCTTTAGACTTTTTAATCTGCCTGTTTGTTTAGGTCAGTGACTCAGAATCTATTTCTGCCATGGACAGTCAGGCTACTAGTATCCCTAGAGGTCAGTAAGGGCAGCTCTTGCATTTTTCTCAGTACAGCTTTCCTTTATGTTCTGGGGTGTGTGGTCACAGGTTGTCTTGCAAAACTCAGCCCCCCATCTGAAGTCAATTGCTTAATGACTTGTTAAGAAATGATATTGTAAAAATCTGAGTGATTTGTTTGATTTTCTCAGGCACAGTCACTTGAATGAAGCTCCAGGAATGGTTTACAAAGCATACATAAACCCAAGAACAAAAATGTAATTTTATTGCAGTTTACCAGTCCTTAGATGTGGTGGCTGAATTTGTTTTTATTTTCAGGTGTCTTTCCCTTTATGTTACCTGATGATCATGTTAATAACACACTTCTTGTCCTAGGAGTAAACCACTTTGAAAATTAGCATTATCAACCTAGGATGAGACTCGCTCCCCAAAGATACGTGGAAACAATTTCACTAATAAGAGAGCAACACAGAAAAAGAGCACAGGAATCTGCTGACAAGATATCTGTCAGAACCATAGGTATTTTTTGCACATATTAAACAGATATCAAAAAATGTTCAATGGTATATTTGACAGATCAAAGGGGAGCAAATAAGAGCAGTTCATTGTTGGGGTGTACATATTGTCAGTGGCGGCTGGTGCTCCATTTTGTGGGGGGGGGGGCAGAAAACAAATCACCCGCAACATACCCTCCGGTCCGTCCATCAGTCAAACCCCCCCCACGTTCGGTCTCAGTCAAAATTATCTGGGCCCCGAGCCCACCCTTTTTTTAAGCCAATAGCCTCAGACTCCAATCATGTGCTTCAAAAAAAAAAACATTGAAATCCATGCATCCGGCGCCCTAGATGTAGATTAGGGGGCGGCCGCCACTGCATACTGTAACTTTTTAATAGTGAAAGGCACCACCTTCTTAATTATTCTGTTGCTATATATTGTGATATTTCAGGAATAGTATTCAGGCAAGTTTGCCAAGTTACTGACAGGTGTGCTAAAAGGCTTTCTATCTAGAGAAAAGCATTGCAATAAAAGCATTCCATCTGAAATAGCTAGATCTTTATAGTGCTCTGTGACCATCTGGAAGTTGGAGATAAATCGGATAGTTTGCTATAATATAAAGAAATATTATTCAATATACAGCCAAGTTTAGTATCAAGATGTACTGTACATGATTGTTCTCCGTTGTATGTCTCAAGGAAAATGAAATAGCTTTCCTGGCACAGTACATAATAGGTATGTACGGTTTGTGATGGCCGAAAGCACAGTTCATCAGGCCAATGAATATGTAAGGCGCTTCCATGCCCTATAGGAGAAATTGGAGGGCGTCTGAAGCAATTTAAATGCCAAATCCACTTTGGGCAGGAAGAGGCTGATTGCTTCTACAGAGCAGAATTGCAGGTTCTACAAAATGTTCCAAATGATTTAGCATGAGGTTTTATACCATTCTATTTGGAGGTCATTGCCGTGAAACTGGAAGAATGGTTATTAGTGGTCATTAGTAGAACTTGTCAGTTTCAAGAATAGCTCTTAAGGTATCCAGTGATTCAGTTTAGGTCTTGGTCAAACAGTATGCACAGAAATAAACATCTCAATGCCTCAAACACAAAGAGCCTGCTTCATCAAGCTGAAATACTGTATGTTACAGTATGCATATGGCAAAATACTTGTTTCAAAAAGGAGAAGCTTCATGTGTCATTTAAGGCTTGCTATTTTTACCTTACTGTTATAACACCCAATTCACAAAACTTTAGTTGTTACGGTTGCTTTATCTCTTCAGCTTCTGCAAGCAGTTGCAAAAATAGGAAGAGATAGCCCGGCCGCCACACACCTCGCCCGGTCACCACACACCTCACCCGGTCACCACACACCTCACCCGGCCAAAGTGGTTAGCGGGTAAAAGCAGCCTCCGCTCGTAAAATCCAGACCATAACTCCAACATGTTTCATCCTGGCCTCAGGGATTAATCAGAATTGAGCTGAAGCTGCTTTTACCTGCTAACCACTCGGGCCGAGTGACGTGTGCGGCGGCCGGGCTATCTCTTCCTATTTTTGCAGTATGCTTTTGGTCTGCACGGACCCTTTCTCAGCCTGCACCCTTACTAGCCAGCGGCATCCAACTGGCCGGACCTTGACAGCCCAAGCTTAAAGTGGTAGTAAACCCTGGAATTTTATTTTTAGCTACAGGGTAACCTTCTAATAAATCTTACCTGTAGGTAAAATGAATATGAAATGAGGTAAAGTTTCACTTTACAAAGAATACCCAATCACATGCAAGAAAAAAAAAACTTTTCCTTGCACATGATTGGATGATGGAAGTCAGCAGAACGTCTGCTCATTTACTAAGCTCTGGAGCAACTGCAAAGTGCACAGTCTATTTGCCTAGTAAATCAACCCCTCTGTGCTTATAATTGAGACAGGTACACACTATAGAGGGATATGCTCTGTCCATATTTCTGAGATTTACAACCAGTTTAAGATGATAAAAAAAAACCTTCTGCATGCAGCTCCTCCCCCCAGCACCCCCTTATAGTTACCTGAGCACGATCTTGATGCATCGCTGTGCCCAGGAACAGCAGCTCTCTCCACTCTCTTTACTCACTGGCCATGAAGGCAGCAGTGGGAGCCATTGGCTCTTGCTGTTGTCAGTCACAGCCTGTGAGGAGAGAGTGGGGGGATGGAGCCGAACTGCACTGTGTGTGTCTATGGACACACAAAGAGCAGCTCAGGATCGAGCCCTCACGAGTGCCCCATAGCAAGCTTGATGGGGAGAGGAGCCAGGAGCGCAGATGAGGGATCCCAGAAGAGGAAAAACAGGGCTAATTTGTGCAAAACCATTGCACAGAGCAGGTAATTATCACATGTTTGTTACTTTAAAAAAATCCCTTTACAATCACTTTGAGCTGTCTAGTGCTATCAGGACCATGGACAGCACATACTGTAAAGTACTGCTCCTTACCATTACCTTAAAGTATATGTGAACCCTTACCTTGTAATACAACCCATTCAGTTTAAAATAGAAATGCTAGACAAACAATTGTGTATATCTAAACAATATATAAATCCCTTTTTTTTTTTTTAACTGATCACACGATTGCTTCTCTCAGCTGCATAAGGAGCTGGGGGTGAAGAAGCAGCAGCACATTGATCTTCCCAGTGAATGGCTGTGCAGGTGGGCATGTCAGCACAAGTCTTGGCCATTTGAGTACAGGCAGGCTAATACTAATTATCTACCTGCACTTATGCAATTAACTTCCCCTAAGCTGCTGTATCCAACACCCTCTGGTGTTCATAAATTCTATAAATATTTTAAGTACTACACTATAGCCAAACACTATCCATGCTGAGATTTTATGTGTTGTCATGCCTAGCGTCGTCAGTTTGGAATTGTAAAGCAGAAGGGCTGGTAGGAACTCCAAGTATTTCACACAAAGAAAGAAATACAAAGGGAACAGCATACCTCTTCATACAAGTACATGGTACAGCAGGCACATATCAGGAATATGAAATGTTAGGGTAACATATTCTTTAAAATAAATAAATGGAATAAAATAAAAGAATTCCTGTATTGTTACATACAGTGTTTCACATGCATTTGCAAACACCTAAGAGTATAGAAATATTGGAGGTTAACATCCTTATATTTACCTAACCACCTAGAGGTTTACTGACTTGGAACAAACATACACTCTGAAGTCAGAGCTCCTAATCTGCCTTGGGGGGCATTGCCTGAAAGAAAGATCCACAATGGCAGCCTCTATAATGCTTTAAATGCAGCTTTCCTTTGTAAAAAAAATTGACTGTGAATTTTTTCTTATTGTCCCGCCTCATTTATCAGACCAAAGCCATACCATGGGCAATGTAGCTGAATATAGATTGTAAAGAATATTGGGCATAGGTATACTTTAGCCTACTAGATATTTTAAAGAAAATCTGAGAAACCAGGTCAGTCTCAGTTTGCTTTTATGATATATTTCCAAGCTAGAATTGCTATAAATCTTGTAACTATGAGATCAAATGTGATCCTTTTTATTTGCACTGACAGTTACTTTCCAAGAGTGATGCTTTCTTTAAAGCAGAAATTAAAGTTGTATTAAACCCAGGGTGGATAAAAAATCTATGATTTTTAAAAATAAAATAGAAAAAATCGGAATTTTTAAATTTAAAATCAGGTTTTTTTATTTTTATCAAATTTAGTTTAATAGAATGCTTTTGGGAAGCCACCGAGCTGGATTTGAAGGTTTACCCCTGTCAACTGATGCTGAGCAGACTTTCGACAGGGTGTCATGGGACTTTTTTTATTGGCTACTTTCTCCCATATAGCCTTGAAACCACATATGCTTACATGGATTTCTTCCATGTATCAGAATCCAGTCGCCAGGCTGAAGGTCAATGGCACCCTGTCGGAACCGGTGTTCATTAAAAATGGCACTAGACAGGGTTGTCCTCTGTCACCCCTGCTATTTATATTATCTTTAGAGCCATTTATCCGCACAGTCAACATGACCTCCTCAAATAGGGGTTTTGAGATGTACACCAAAATGTACAAGATAGCTGCGTACGCGGACGACCTTTTATTTTTTTAACGCAACTGCACATTTCTATCCCTAATTTACTACAGGCTTTTACTATATATGGATACCTTGCCAACCTTAAAATATAAACTACACCAAATCCGAGGCCATGAATCTCACTCTTTTTCTCCGAACATAGTTGCACAGGCTCCTTTTTAAATGGGTATCGCATGCGCTCAAATACCTAGGGGTTTGGCTTACACCAAAACCGATGTATTGTCAGGTTGAACACGAGCTTTCCAAATGGTCGCTCAAACACTTTTCTTGGTTTGGCAGAGCTGCCATTGTTAAAATGACCATACTCCCACAACTTTTTATATGTTTTCCACACACTACCAATTAACTTACTGGCCAGCTTTTTTTAAACCATTACAAACTGTACTGTTGAAACTTCTATGGGCACACAAGAAACTCTGTATCAATGTATGCTTGCTGATGAAGCCCAAGGCGGTTGGGGCCCTGAGTTTTCCAAATTTTAAGCTATACTACTTTGCTACACACATGACCAGAATTGTAGACTGGCATTGCCATTCTGCCGATAAGGATTGGGTGTCCCTGGAAGAGAGTTCCACAGATGTCTCTTTAAATTCCCACCATGGATTCCCTGGTCTAAATGCCCTCCAGATCTCACATTTATTAATTGGAACAACTCTAAAAAGTCTTTCACAAAACTGCCCTAACACACCATACTTTCACAGTCCCATGGCCGCTTACACCTCTTTTCAACAATCCAGATTTTCCCCCAGGCATAGGTTCAAAAGTCTCTCACAAAAGATGCAGCTCCCCTACTAACCTCGCATTGTGTGGCGGCAGGCAAGATTTCAAAATATAAGTTGCTGAGTGACTAAGATAAGAAAGGCGCAAATGACCAGGGATCTTACATCCTTTGACTCTATTTGCTTGATTGGCAGAGAAAACTACCTCCTTAATGTACTCATATCTTCAACAGGCTGATACTGTGAATTTGGTCAGATTCGGAAGCCAATGGGAATCTGTTCTTCAAGCGCACTTTACAGATACTCAGTGGGAGAATGCATGTATTCTAGTGCATATGAAAGTGGGGGTGGTGCTGCGCTGTTCCCCAGGAGGGTGGCCAAATCTACCACAAGGTGGCAGTAACGGGGTAAAGACGTAAACCCCTTAAGTGTAGCAATAGCGGGAGACGATAATAGTCAGTAGTAGGACTATTAGGTCAGAGCAATGTGAGTTGAGATAGATACCTCCCTTACTATATGAAATAAGGAGTATAATGTGACCAATAAAAGTTGCTAAAAATACTATTGGTAAACACAAATAAAAAAATATAATAAAAAATAAAATATAAGATTATATATATATATATATATATATATATATATATATATATATATATATATATATATACTAAGGTGCGAGAGTGTTAAAAATAACTAATAGCACCTAAAATGAATGACTTGTAGAACACCATAAGCAAGTACATAAAAAAAGAGTCAGATATACATATAAAATCATATAAGTAAACATATGGTAAAATTGGTGTCTATAGATATAAAATTCCAAAGTGCATGCTATATAGTATCCTTGGTGTGCTAGTGCAGGTGTGCATAGCTAAAAACGACTAAGTGATTGAGTGAAAGATAAAATGCTTGATGTAATCACATTAGAGATATGTGATGAGTAGAGGTATGTGCAGAAATGTTGCACTAAAGTGAACGGTAGAAACAATAGGTATAAGGTGCAAAGTATGAAAGCATACAGAATAATGTAACTATTATAGGGCTAGATGAAACTAGTCAGCGTGACTTAGCGAAAATATATAAATGCGAAAAAAATTCTGGCAGAATGGAAAGCTACCAATATGGCAGAGTGCAGTTTAAAAAATAAAATACTAGGTGCAAACGCAAAGTAGAGTCATCTGCAATTGTTTGTCTGCTAATAGTATATGCCAGTGTCTTTTCACAATATTTTCAATCTTTCTATGCTGTATATTGTAATTCAGAATTATGGGAACTTTCATTGGTACGATCGCCTTTTTATTTTTATCTTGGATTAGTCTGCTCCTGTCCATTTCTTTCACTTCTTCTATTTTATTTTTGATAAACAAACCATCATATCCTTTATTGGTAAACCTTGATCCCATGGTTTCTGCTTGTTCTAGAAAATTTTCAGTTTTAGTGCAATTTCTTCTAAGTCGCATAAATTGTCCCTTTGGTACATTAAACAGACAGTTTTTGTGGTGAAAGCTTGTGATGGGAAGGTAGCTGTTCCGGTCTATGTTTTTAAAATGTTTGTGACCTCACAGTGGCGTCTTCTTGTATAATCTCCAAATCCAGAAACGTCACTATCTTATCACTGATCTCCCAGGATAGTTTGATGTTTCTGTCATTCATATTGAGTTTCTCCAAGAAATTGTTCAACTGTACAGGGTCTCCTTTCCAAAGAATGAACACATCATCAATATATCTCCTGTATGTTACTAATTCATCTGGTTTATCATTAAAAACATAGTTCTCTTCCCATTGTGCCATGAACAGTCCTGCTACACTTGGAGCAAATTTTGCTCCCATCGCGACTCCGGTACTTTGATGGTAATATTTGTTATACCAGAAATAGTTATTCTTCAGGCAAAAATCCAAACATTTTATAATGAACTTCCTTTGCATGCACGGTAATTTAGTATATGTTCTTAATCCCCACTTCGTAGCTTCGCATCCTTGGTAATGTAATATGATGGTATACAAGGATGATACATCAGGGGTGGCCAGAATCCATGGTCCTCCGTCTTTGGGAATGTCTTCTAAGATCTGCAGCATCTGTTTTGTGTCTCTTAGGTATGCTTTGGTCTGTTGGACTACTGGTTGCAGAAAAAGAAGCATAACTATTTCTGGTATAACAAGAAATATTACCATTAAAGTACCAGAGTCGCGATGGGAGCAAAATTTGCTCCAAGTGTAGCAGGACTGTTCATGGCACAATGGGAAGAGAACTATGTTTTTAATGATAAACCAGATGAATTAGTAACATACAGGAGATATATTGATGATGTGTTCATTGTTTGGAAAGGAGACCCTGTACAGTTGAACAATTTCTTGGAGAAACTCAATATGAATGACAAACATCAAACTATCCTGGGAGATCAGTGCTAAGACAGTGACGTTTGTGGATTTGGAGATTATACAAGAAGACGCCACTGTGAGGTCACAAACACATTTTAAAAACATAGACCGGAACAGCTACCTTCCCATCACAAGCTGTCACCACAAAAATTGTCTGTTTAATGTACCAAAGGGACAATTTATGCGACTTAGAAGAAATTGCACTAAAACGGAAAATTTCCTAGAACAAGCAGAAACCATGGGATCAAGGTTTACCAATAAAGGATATGATGGTTTGTTTATCAAAAATAAAATAGAAGAAGTGAAAGAAATGGACAGGAGCAGACTAATCCAAGATAAAAATAAAAAGGCGATCGTACCAATGAAAGTTCCCATAATTCTGAATTACAATATACAGCATAGAAAGATTGAAAATATTGTGAAAAGACACTGGCATATACTATTAGCGGACAAACAATTGCAGATGACTCTACCGACCTACCCAAAATGTATCTACAAAAGAGCACCTACTATCAGAGACAAAGTAGTAAAAAGTATACTGGACCCACCAAAGAAACCATTTTCCTTTTTTACCGGAAAGGGTTTCTTTCCTTGCAAAAGATGCTATGCGTGTACCAGAACCAAGAGCCCTAATGAAAAGAAATTTGAATTCACATCCACGAGTACAGGAGACCCATACAAAGTAAAGGATTTTATCTGTTGCAATACAGAAGGCGCGGTATACGCCTGGAATGCAGTTGCTGCCTACAATATGTGGGCCATAGAACCATACGTTAAACACTGGCGAGGAGGGCACAAAGTTAGAACCCTTAGTCAAATTGAGTCCAGATGGATCTTTACACTAGACACCTTCTCGCCTAGGGGGATGAACATAGAATTCGATCTTAATTGCTTTTTAAGTGATTTTTAATATACCTATCATTTAATATAACCATTTCCAGTATTTTTACGGTTTTATATTCCACCACCTATCCTGGCTTACCCGTATTATCCACCCTTTTATACATTCTCGCTGCTCCCATTTCCGGCCCCATATTTATATATTTTATATCCTTTTATATATTTTTTTATAGGTCTTAGTTCTATATTCTATTATAATATGGCCTTATCATATTTTTTATATGTAATTTTAATTACTTCTTTATTGTACACATTTTGAGGATTATGGAGATGTATTTAAGTACATTCCTTGTTTTTTAACCACTTCAGCCCCGGACCAATTGGCAGCCAAAGGACCAGGCCCCTTTTTGTGATTCGGCACTGCGTTGCTTTAACTGACAATTGCGCGGTCGTGCGACATGGCTCCAAAACAAAATTGGCGTCCTTTTTTTCCCCACAAATAGAGCTTTCTTTTGGTGGTATTTGATCGCCCCTCCTTTTTTTATTTTTTGCGCTATAAACAAAAATAGAGCGAAATTTTGAAAAAAAATGCAATATTTTTTGCTTTTTGCTATAATAAATATCCCCCAAAATATATAAAAAAACATTTTTTTTCCTCAGTTTCTGGCGATACGTATTCTTCTACATATTTTTGGTAAAAAAAATCGCAATTAGCGATTATTGATTGGTTTGCGCAAAAGTTATATAGCGTTTACAAAATAGGGGATAGTTTTATAGCATTTTTATTAATAATTTTTTTTTTTTACTAGTAATGGTGGCGATCAGCGATTTTTATTGTGACTGCGACATTATGGCGGACACATCGGACATTTTTGACACATTTTTGGGACCATTGTCATTTATACAGCAATCAATGCTATTTAAATGCATTGATTCCTGTATAAATGACAGTTGTAGTGAAGGGGTAACCACTAGGGGGAGGGGAGGGGTTGGGCTGTGACGTGTGTGTTTTTTTACATTAGGGGGCGGGGCTGACGTCTGACGTCATTGATCGGCTTTCCTGATGACCGGGAACAGCCAATCAATGACAGGCAGAGTAGGAAGCGCGGGGAGAGGTTTGTTTACACATACCTCTCCCCGTTCTTCAGCTCCGTGACCCGATCGCGGGACACCAGCGGCGTTCGGGTCCGCTGGTCCCGCGGCCGGGGTCACGGAGCTCCCGACCGAGTTGCGAGTGCGCCGCTGGCGGCGCGCACACGACCCACGGGCAGGCATTTAAAGAATCACGTACAGGTACGTGATTTTTCCTGCCCATGCCATTCTGCTGATGTATATATGCAGCGGGCGGTCGGGAAGCGGTTAACATTTGATATGGCCAAGCAATGATTTTAAACTGAATAATATTTTCATATTATTCACTATCTCTGCATCTGTGTATCTACAATGTATAAATATATGTATGAAAGCCTCATCATGTCCTTCCGAATATGGCTAGTAATACTTATACAACAATATGTCATATTATGCCAACCAATTTGTTGCATTACCACGAGCAATCTCCTTTTGGTCCCCATATATAGTGAGATTTTCGTCCGACCACCGTTACTTACGATGGACGGCGATTACACAGTGTATATAACCAACAAAATGGCCGCGCCCATGACGGCGACACTTCATTTGACCATAAGTTAGAAGATAACCAACAAAATGGCCGCGCCCGCGATAGCCGGGAAAATGGGCGCCAATGTAATTTTACATACAAACCATAGGAAAATGGCCACCAATCAGTTACACGAATACAGACTATTTAAACAACAGCAGAATGCCCCCCTAGTATCCCCTGATGAAGTCACGTGACGCCACGCGTAGGGACGGGAGAGGCATTCACAACAACAGAGGAAACGAGCTTGGCACTCATCTGAGATAAGAACTTAATTTATTTTTATTTGTGAGTACTATTGTCGCTGTATTAAACTGTTTTATTTAGTAAAATTTTAAAAGCATACTACACTATACGGCTCCCTCCTCATTTTTTACCTACCACTTCGGTGAGTTACAAAGGTTAGATATACCTGGAACCAGGGAAAAGGAATACGCACCCACCCAGGCAGACCACCGTGGGAGGGAGAAAGAAGCAGACCCCATTTCATCATTTATATGCGGTTAACCCCTTACCGCAAGGTAAGGGTCCATTTCTCACTATAGTGTACCCCACACGAAGAGGAGTAACCCCAACCGTTTAGGACACGCCACTGCACGGATATCACCTTTGACCCAGTGATCACACCACTATCCTCACCCTTTCACCACGAGAAATGATTATACATATATAAACTGCTGAGGATTAATTTATATGCCACGGACTTGTATGCATGCAGCATAGTCGCATATGACTATTTATATATAATCTGCACGTCCTGCAAAATACGATTTTATTTATAGGATATTTGTGTGTGCACTTTGCGTTTGCACCTAGTATTTTATTTGTTAAACTCCACTCTGCCATATTGGTAGCTTTCCATTCTGCCAGAATTTTTTTTGCATTTATATATTTTGGCTAAGTCACGCTGACTAGTTTCATCTAGCCCTATAATAGTTACACTATTCTGTATGCTTTCATACTTTGCACCTTATACCTATTGTTTCTACCGTTCACTTTAGTGCAACATTTCTGCACATACCTCTACTCATCACATATCTCTAATGTGATTACATAAATCGTTTTATCTTTCACTCAATCACTTAGTCGTTTTTAGCTGTGCACACCTGCACTAGCACACCAAGGATACTATCTAGCATGCACTTTGGAATTTTATATCTATAGACACCAATTTTACCATATGTTCACTTATATGATTTTATATGTATATCTGACTCTTTTTTTTTTTTTATGTACCTGCTGTGATATTGGGGGTTCTTTAGCGTCTGTGTAGAGCATACCAGTGAGCAGAGTCCACGCCAGTCATGCGTTTAAGGGCTTGTTGGCCCACTTTTATTAAAAGAAAGGAAGAAAAGAAAACAAAGTTCCATAAATGAAAACAAAAGATGGTTTCCCTCGCAGGGGGTTTGAACTGCCAGCAACAAACAAAAGGATATTCAGCCTCCTGGCTTAAACATGCAGCATTGCAAAGTACCGAGCCACCTGGCTCTCTTCAGCAGCGGATGCACCACTGCTCAGGCTCCCACATGGAGCTCTCCTGACTTCTGTCAGCAACCTCAGACTTAGGTCTCTGGCTAGTTCCGTGCACACCTGCACTCTCTGGGTCCTCCCTTGCAAGCCTGGACTCCTCGGGAGGGTGGAGCCCAGAATCATGGTCAGGTGTCTACAAATAGCCCAGCACACACCTGACCAGTCAGTGTGCTGGGGGATCCCAAAACCCGGATCCAGGATTGGGGATTTCATCCCACCCGGATCTCTAAGAAATCCCCGGGCTCCAGGTCCCAAAGTGGATTTTAACAAACATGGAGGAAACTGAAAAGCCAGTTTCCTCCCAAATAAACAAACACCCTGGAGCCCCTCAACCCGCCTGGTTGAGAACCCTGCATCATTTTGCTGGTGGGGTACCACACCACCACACTGCTTATGGTGTTTTATAAGTCATTCATTTTAGGTGCTATTAGTTATTTTTAACACTCTCGCACCTTAGTATATATATATATATATATATATATATATATATATATATATATATATATATATATCTTATTTTTATATTATATTTTTTATTTGTGTTTACCAATAGTATTTTTAGCAACTTTTATTGGTCATGTTATACTCCTTATTTCATATAGTAAGGGAGGTATCTATCTCAACTCACATTGCTCTGACCTAATAGTCCTACTACTGACTATTATCGTCTCCCGCTATTGCTACACTTAAGGGGTTTATGTCTCTACCCCGTTACCGCCACCTTGTGGTAGATTTGGCCACCCTCCTGGGGAACAGCGCAGCACCACCCCCACTTTCATATATCTAGTTTGGTAGGTACGGTTTGACCTACACCTGGTGCTTGCAGCAGTCCCCCCACATTCAGTCCCCTACCACCTCCCCGCTCCTTACCCTCCCCTTTCCACGGTAGCGCAGGAATACCTCACTATATTCTAGTGCATTTGGTGTTATTGGATCCCCTCCTACGGTTTTAATTTTTTGCGCTAGAAACAAAAAAACAGCGACAATTTTGAAAAAATATTTTTTTACTATTTGCTATAAAACATATACAATAAGTCCACGGGACTCACTGATGGGCCCTATTATACGGTCCCTGTTTGCACCACTGGTATACTCTGCTCTGGCCCCCTCCCATTCACAGCAAGGTAGGGGGGTGAATGGTACTTGGGAAGGCCGCAGATGGTATATGTATAGATAACCTCCCTATATATCCCGATCCTCACATTTAGCGATCATCCCCACCTCTGGCAACACTAGCCATCTAGACCAAATGATTACGAACCGCAATACACCAGGGCCGCTCTCAATCTTTACCCCATGATGACTCTCAATACATATTTTATCCCACTGGTGTTTTTACAACTTCTTGTAATGCTTCTCTCCACTCTTCTAGCAACGAAATTTATACCCATGACAATGCTTTATATGTATCTCTCTCTAATTATCACGTTAATGTATTGACATACTTGCTACTGATTCCCTGGTTAACCTTTTTAAAACACAATAAAAGTTATTTGAAAAAAAAAAAAAAACACATCCAATAAGAAAATTAAAAAAATCAAATTTCTTCATCAATTTAGGCCAATATATATTCTGCTACATATTTTGATTGGTTTGTGCAAAAGTTATAGCGTCTACAAACTATGGGATATATTTATAGAATTTTTTTTTATTTATTTATTTATTTTTGCAAGCAATGGCAGTGATCAGTGACACAGTGGGACTGCGATATTGCAGCGGACAAATTGGACACTGCTGACACTTTTTTGTGACACTAATACAGTGATCAGTGCTAAAAATATGTCACTGAATTGATACTGGCTGGGACGATCAAAGGATTAACTGTGTGCCTAGCCTTTGTTTTAGTACAGTGCGGGAGGGGCTTTTGCTAGGGGAAGACATGGATCCTTGTCCCTGCTTGGCAGAGACACAGGATCCATGCCTTTCCTGGCAGAACGGCAATCTGCCTTGTTTCCATAGGGGGGACTGCCTTTCTGCCTCTGCACCAAATGATTGTAGGGTATCGAGTTCATGGTACCTGCAGATCAACTCCCGCTGTGTATAATCACAGTGGGAGTGGGTCGCCAACGGCACGCGTGCGTGCCCCCTACCTGGAAGTGTCAGATCACGTACTAGGTACTAGGTACTAGGTACTAGGTATGTGATCCAGTCCATTGCTATTCTCCACTGTATACCCAAGTTATATGGAGGGCAAGTGGCTAAGAGTTTAGTTCCACTTTAAAGTAGTACAGATTTACAGAGGTTCAAAAAATATGCTAATACAGTTAAAATAACAATCAGTTAGGTTAGGGAAGAGAGAACAAACACATGGTCATAAAAATGAGTCACGTAAGGAATAAAGAGTGGGCTGTGGGATAAGAGGGAGTAGAGTCAGACAGGTGAGAACAGTCTTTAAAGTGTGTGATTGTGGTTTAGAAAATTGACATTGACACTAAAGCTTTTTTCTTTTGTCCCAATTAGAAATATTGTTCCTAGTTCAAAGGTTATCTCTTACTGAATGGTTCTGAATACAATGTAACAAACACTGAGGAATGTTACACTGGTAAAAACAGGACGGAAAAGAATAAAAATAAATGTGTGTAGACATAACATGAAACAAGGTGGACAAGTACTGCACATCTATTGAACATAATTTCTCATGTAGATAACCATGTGGAGGACATGAATGTTTTGGTTTCTAAAAGTCATAGTTCACCTTTGCCTATGCAGATAAGGGGTGCCTGTAGATAAACAACCTGTGCAGCTTTAACCAAAGTTGACAATGCCCTTGCTATAGGTGTAGGCCACTTATCTGCCTCCATGAAGCCTGATTGGAAGTCGACTTCCTCTCTCATGATGCAGTAGCTCTAAGCTCAGCGTTTGAGAGCTCATCCCTGTAATAATGGGGTTGAACAGTAATACCTAAAATAAAATAAAATGGACCCTCAACTTCTGGCCTGCTCGACTAGGCATCAGTGTCACTCAGCGTCATATAAGAGTTGAGGATCTGAATCACAATTTCTCAATGAGAGCAGCAGTGACAGTCAATAATTTCCTAATGCTATGTGCAGCTTACAGAGCCTTGAAAAAGCATTCATACCCCATTTTCCACATTTTGTCATGCTACAGCCAAAAATGTAAAAGTATTTCATTGTGATTTGATGTGATAGACCAACACTAAGTAGCACATAATTGAAGTGGAAGGAAAATGATAAATGGTTTTCAATTTTTTTTTTTACAAATAAATATCTTGAAAGTGTGGCGTGCATTTGTATTCAGTCCCCTTTACTCTGATACCCCTAATTAAAATCTAGTGGAACCAATTGCATTCAGAAGTCACCTAATTAGTAAATAGAGTTCATCTGTGTGTAATTTAATCTCAGTATAAATACAGCTGTTCTGTAAAGCCCTCAGAGGTTTGTTAGAGAACGTTCTTAAACAAACAGCATCGGGAAGGCCAAGGCACACACCAGACAGGTCAGGGGTAAAGTTGTGGAGAAGTTTAAAGCAGGGTTAGTTAAAATAAATAATCCAAGCTTTGAACATTTCACAGAGCACTGTTCAATCCATCATCCGAAAATGAGTATGGCACAACTGAAAACTAACCAAGACATGGCCGTCCATCTAAACTGACAGGCCAGGCAAAGAGAGGATTAATCAGAGAAGCAGCCAAGAGGCCCATGGTAACTCTGGAGGAGCTACAGAGATCCACAGCTCAGGTTGGAGAATCTGTCCACAGGACAACTATTAGTCGTGCACTCCACAAATCTGGCAGTTATAGAAGAGTGGCAAGAAGAAAGCCATTGTTGAAAGAAGACCATAAGAAGTCCCATTTGCAGTTTGCGAAAAGCCATGTGGGGGACACAGCAAACAAGTGGAAGGAGGTGCTCTGGTCAGATGAGACCAAAATTGAACTTTTTTGCCTAAAAGCAAAATGCTGTGTGTGGCGGAAAACTAACACTGCAAATAACCCTGAAAACCCCATCCCAAACGTGAAACGTGGTGGTGTCAGCATCCTGTTGTGGGGTAGCTTGTCTTCAGCAGGGACAGGGAAGCTGGTCAGAGTTGATGGGAAAATGGATGGAGCCAAATACAGGGGAATCTTAGAAAAAACCTGTTAGAGTCTGCAAAAGACTTGAGACTGGGGCAGAGGTTCACCTTCCAGCAGGACAACAACCCTAAACATACAGCCAGAGCTACAATGGAATGGTTTAGATCAAACAATATTGATGTGTTAGAATGGCCCAGTCAAAGTCCAGACCTAAATGGAGAATATGTGGCAAGACTTGAAAATTGCTGTTCACAGATGCTTTCCATCCAATCTGACAGAGCTTGAGTTATTTTGCAAAGAAGAATGGGCAAAAATTTCACTCTCTAAATGTTTAAAGCTGGTAGACACATCCGAAAAAAGACTTTCAGCTGTAATTGCAGTGAAAGAAAGGTGGTTCTACAAAGTATTGAATCGGGGGGGCTGAATACAAATGCACGCCACAATTTTCACATATTTATTTGTAAAAAAAAAATTCAAAACCATTTATCATTTTCCTTTCACTTCACAATTATGTGCCACTTTGTGTCGGTCTATCATGTAAAATCTCAAATGAGAGTGAATAAGAGAAATCAAAGCGAGTATGGCTAGCCTTAGAATACCTTTCAGATTTTGCTGTCTGGGGCTCTGTTATGCTGCGTACACACGAGCGGATTTTCCATCAGAAAAATCTTTGTTTTTTCCGACTTATGCTTGCAAGCTTGGCTTGCATACACACGGTCACACAAAAGTTTGCTGAACTTTTGACCATCTAGAATGCGGTGACGTACAACACTACGACGAGCCGAGAAAGGGAAGTTCAATACTTCCGAGCATGCGTCAAATTGTTTCCGAGCATGTGTAGGAATTTTGCGCATCGGAATTGCTACAGACAATCGGAATTTCCGATCTGAACTTTTTCCGACCGAAAAATTGAGAACATGCTCTCAATCTTTTGCTGGCTGGAATTCGGCCAGAAAAAGTCTGATGGAGCATACACACGGTCGGAATTTCCGACCAAAAGAGATTTTTGCTTACTCCCCGTCTCAGGGACAATCTTTCAAACAGAGAGAAATATTTTTTTATTTTTTTTTTTAAAGTTAAGTAGAGGAATGCTAGAACCTCTGTCAGCTTTTTGTTGTCTGTTGAAGCTTGTTCACACGGGCTGCCAGGATTGGGGGATGGTAAAAGAATGCGGCTGAGCTGCAGTTTTGCCACCCACCAAAACAAAGAAATGCAGCCACAATGGGCTGTACCCATGCTGCCACTGAGTCGGAAATTAAGTGGCATGTCGCTTTTGGCAGATGGTACTGCCACCGAACATGACCTGCATCAGTGAATGGGGCCCCACCGCAACCACCTGAGGCATTTTGAAGGTTATGGCAAGCGGTTGGGAGGCGACATATTGGAGAAGATCAGAAGGTAGCACCATTACCAAACCATTACCACACCATCACAGGAAGTTGCAGTAGGTATATTTCAATGCTGATAGGATCAACATGTATTTGTGGGACTTTTTAAGGGGCCTAAAAGTAAACTGAAAATGCAGATGCACTTATTAAGTAATGCAGCACATATTTTTATTGGGAGGCAAAAGTTCTACTTTAATTGTATCATATGGAGTCTTGTTTCCCATTTAGTCCAACCACGACACTACCTGCCTGGAGTTTATTCTCCCTGTGCCTGCGTGGGTTTCCTCTGGTTTCCTCCCATACTCCAAAGATATGCTGGTAGGTTAATTGGATGGATCCTCTCCAAATTGGCCCTTGTATATATGTATGTATGAATGTGAGTTAGGGACCTTAGATTGTAGGCTCCTTGAAGTCAGGGACTTATGTGAATGTACAAAATATGTGTAAAGTGCTCCGTAACTTGACGGCACTATACAAGTACCTGTAATAAATAAAAATATTGTTACCTTTTTGAAGAAAAAAAAAAAGTTCTATTTACACACACACACCCTGAGTTTTCAGAAAAATATAATATGCCAGCAAAAATGTAGTCATTGCTCCATAACAATATATCCTAATAGACAACATGAATTTCAATATATTTGCACCTTTTATCTAGGATTTTATCAGTATATTTCCATACCAGACACTTATCCGAGCATGCAGCCTGGCCGGTCAGGAAAGGGGGTGGGGACGTGCGAGCGCCCCCCCTCCTGAACCGTACCAGGCCACGTGCCCTCAACATGGGGGGGTGAGTGCTATGGGGAAGGAGGCGCCCTGCGCCCCCCCCCCACCCCAAAGCACCTTGTCCCCATGTTGATGAGGACAAGGGCCTCTTCCCGACAACCCTGGCCGTTGGTTGTCGGGGTCTGCGGGCAGGGGGCTTATCGGAATTCGGGAGCCCCCTTTAATAAGGGGGCCCCCAGATCCCGGCCCCCCACCCTATGTGAATGAGTATGGGGTATATCATACCCCTACCCATTCACCTGGGGGGAAAAAAAGTGTCAAGAAAAAAAACACACTAGACAGGTTTTTAAAGTAATTTATTAGGCAGCTCCAGGGGTCTTCTTCCGACTTCGGGGTCTCTTCTGACTTCTCCGCGATTTCCGGTTCTTCTCCTGCTCTCCGGCCTCTTCTCCCGCTCTCCAGCCTCTTCTCCGGTCTCCGGTTCTTTTCAAGAAGAGTGGAAAGAAGAAGAGTGAAAAAGAAAAAGAACTGGGAAGGGGCAGAGGAAAGGCGAGGGTATGTGTGTGGTTCATGCTCTGCACAGTAGTAAAGTAATAGTTCAGGGAGCCCCATATGGGTCAGGTGATGTAAAAATGTTCCATCTCCAATCTTTTAGTTTCATTTTGGATTGAGCAAGGTAGGTGTATAACCCCTGTCAGATTTTTTTTTTTCGCCATCTGTGTCCCATTGTGTAAATTTTCCTTCCCTTTTTGTCCAATAGCCAAAAAGGAAGTGAGGATATCCCAAATTTCTTGGGGATCCCCAGGTCACCAGAACAGACAGCAATAAAAACCTAAAAGGTGTTCTAATCCCGCTTCCAAAACAAAAAGAGAAAAGTTTTATCTTTTAGTTATACTTTTAAGGGGTTATTCTAACAACTTTAGTGAACACTTATGGGTAGAGTTATTTGATGTATGAACATTATTAAGATTCTAGTAGAGGCAGTGGTTGTATTTGACGTGGCAATATTTTATTGTCCCTTTCTCTCGTTTTATGCATACCACAGTTGTTTCATACAGTGTTTTATTTTGTTTATACACATGTAGAATTTAAGCTTATTTTCTGCATTGGTGTTCATAACTAGAAAGGGGGAGTATTAGCCAGATGTTTAATGTATTTGTCTTACATCTAATAATGGTGTCTGTTGTTACAAATTTCAAATAGTCAGTACCTTCTTTGTAAATTATTATTAACGGTGCTTATAAGCATTCCTCCTGGGGCACCAGCTGAGCCATATTGTTATAAACCTCTGGTAATTGTGATAAACTGTTTCATAAAAGTGTAGTAATATAGCAGATATTAGTTATCAGGCCAAAGGCATTCCACCTGTGATGTCCACAGACTCTGCAAGTGCATTCAACCATTTCTATCTTGTTAACACAGAGAAGACATTCTTGAGCTTGAGATATACAATTTATTGCATCGATGGATTATTTACCTTTTGACCATAGGCAAAGCCCCCAGTATAAACAAAACCCATGTGGACATTAGTCTGCATACTTGGGGCTTCTGAGCAAGGATTTTAATTGGCTGAGATGTCTTACTGCATAATATTGTGCCTTAACCAATATTTTTTTAGTAAGGCAATGAATGGTTGCTGTGATGGCAAACATAAACCACATATAAATTATATATAGTGTAATATAATAGTGCCACTGTGTGGTAAAATTAAAACTGCACTTTTCTAAAGTAATTTTAAGCACTTTCCACTGTAAATCCTTTATAAACCCATCATAATACACATAAGCACAAATGATTAAATGGAGTGGAGTTTTACAATGACACAGAGGATTCAATATGGCTGAAATGTATTGTATGTCACTGTAACCTAGATTTGAGTCCAAGCCTTTCTCCTCCATCTGCTGCAAGCCAATTAAAATAACCAATACTTACAAACACGCAAAGTTATTTAGGTGCCTCCTTTCTGTACTTTATCATAAAAAGGTTAACCTCTTAAGGATTGGTAGCTTGCCTTCTTTAGATAGTTTTTGTTAAGCAATCTGGAGACTGGCAGAGGTCAAATAGGGGGAAAAAAAGAGAAAGCTCAAACATTCATCATTTTGTATCATTTAGTCTCCGCCTGACTTGGAGTGCTGAATCGCTTGATTACTTTAGGGAAGATTAGTGTGATGAAACCTTGGTAAATCACCCACAGTTACAAAGAGGATTAGAAGATTTTATGCTTTTCTCTTTCAGCATGAGAGCACTATCGACACTTATTGCTGGTATAAATCTGATGACCATCCTGATATACCATTGCAAATTTTTTTTTATCTCCTAAGTAAATGATTTACTGGAAAGCACACTTCATTTGATGCTTCTTGGCTTCATGTCCAAGTTATCTACTAACATAATGACATTGGGCTCCTACATGGATATTGTCTGGAAAAAGAATGCTGTCAAAAAGCAACCAAATCAGATTTAGCGATGCACATTTTTAAAATCTGCTCCTGCATTTATTGGTCTGATCCATGACTCCTGGTGACTGGTGGTTTTCCAGCCAATATGAAAATAGTTTATTATTTTATTATTTTGTTAAGTAGACAAATAATGTATTTTTTTTAATTGAGACACTGCAAAAATAACAGAAATAAGTATTCAGGTACATTGGGTTATGTTGCTGCCTTTGGAGATTGGACACTAAAAAAATAAGATTTAGGGACAGTCCAGTATAATTCCTCCCACTCCCAACCTGCCTCAGTTTTTTTGCTAGGAGAATTGATGTGTTCTCTCCTTTCAGTATAGAAATTGAGTTTTTTTTTTCTGTCATTTTTATTAAGATTCTTTTTCATCTAGCTGCAGAGTCAGAAGGGACTAATTTTGCAGCTTTCCAGATGATTTTCAGCATTGGCATGGAAGCTGTACAGGACCCTGCTGTCCTGTAGGCACGCAACATTACCCGTTTATTGCCCATCCCTTTTGCCTGTCCACTGTGCCATGGGACTTTACCAAGGTGCTAGCCCCTGTTATTGTTTTGTTTCACTTTTAGGGCATCCCCATAGTGGGATATCTGGACAACCTTCTCCTGAGCAAACAGTTATATCAGTGTCCAACAGAATGTCCATATGTTCCAGAGACTAAGTTGGAGCCTAAATGTCTGGGCCTGAAACTGAAAATGGCCTGCTCCAAGGTTTTCCTTCCTTTGGACAAATTTCAAACTTTGCTCCCTTGTTCGGACTCTACAGTCCAGGAGCCAACCAACCCTTTGTGTCCTCCTGGTTGGACCCGCAAGCTACAATACCATTAGACTAATGTTTTGCTTATCCATATATGTGATGATATGATAGTGTATGCCCCAAAGCTGCTTGTTCTGTTCTTGACTGTTGGACTTGCATGATAATAAAAGCTGTTCTGGATACTTGGCTGGTATTTTTTTTGTATTGCACTGTTATATTATGTGGGCACATGTTTAATTGTTGTACATTTCTTATCTATACTTGCTGTAAAACTGTTTTTTCTGTAAGTTAAAACAATAGAATTTACCTTTTAAAAAAAAAAAAAAAAACATTCCTTCTGCATGAGGGTCCTGGCTTAATAGTGACCTCCTTCGAGGCAGCTCCATATGGCCAATTTCACTTGAGACCATTGCAGCTCAGCAACATTCTAGCATGGTGGGACCAGAGGGCTCAGTCTCTGGACCATCCCATATGTCAGGCCATCATTCCAGGCTTGCCCTGGCATAGAGGGTCATGAGTCCAGTGCTGATGTCAGGGAGTTTCTTCTGTTGGTTTGAAAGGTTCTGACAATGGATTCCAGCCTGTTGGGCTAGGAGGAGTCCTGGATTCCCTCTCAATACAGGGGACTTGTCAGAGGAATGGATGGTTGTCAGAGGAAACTAGTCTCCTCTGAGACTCAGACTGATTTGGTTAACCCTTCAAAACTGGATCTCTTGTCTGTAAGGTCATCCAACCATGATTCAGTTTGGCAATGCCGTGGCAGTGATTTACATAAATAATCAAGGAGGAACTGAAAGTCTCATGACTCAAATAAAAGCAGATCTGGGTTAGGTAGAACTTCATATCCCACCCCTGCACATACCAGCAATGGAAATTGGCAGGCAGACTTTCTCCGTTTTCAACATGTGGACTCTGGAGAATGGTCTCTTCTCCCTAATGAGTTTCAAGACCTCTGTCAAAGGTGGAGGATGCAGGACATGGATCTCCTGGTTCCAGATTCAACAACAAACTGAGCATCCAAAATGCTGAATGTAAACAAAAAAGTCCTTTTATAAATAATAAGTATCCAAATATGAAGAAATGTACAGATTTGTTTTTTGAAATGCCAACTAATCCCCATGCCATTCCCTCAGGGAAAAACACACACCAAATATGAATAACAAATGTAGGCGCAAGAATCCTTGATTATCTATAGGTATCTCCCTGTATCATGGGAAGCATATATAAATAAATAAATAAAAACAATAATTCAAAGCAGTATGCACAAAAAGTGTAGATAAAGTCCATGAAACAACCAATATAAATCAGGTTATAGTCTATAAAAGGAAGTCAGTCCAGAAGTACATGAGAGACTTTATCCACATTACAGCACAGGGCAGCCTTCAGGGTAGAACAGAAACCATGTTCAGGGACTGTAAGCAAAAAACAAGTGGAGAAAAAGCGCCTCTGGGTGTAGTAGTTTTGGTAAAAGGAAATTTTATTACAAAAATATCAATGCACTCACATTTGTGAAGATAGTAAACAGCATGGTATATGTCTCTCAGTGGCGGCTCCCCAGCGATGTATGACTGTCAGCTTTGTCCATGCAGTTCCATAGAAGCACTTCCTGTGGATGGTAAGGGCCGGCTCCGGAAGGCGGCCTCAAAACGAGGCTTGGCTAGCAGGGAAGCGACGAACTCAGGGGGATGACGTCAAAGATGGATGCGTTTCGTGAGCATGCGCACTCGGATGTAGTGACGAGTCGCACTCCTTTCTCAACATTAGGACATCTCCCATACATCATCCCATCCAATCAAGCCAATCATATACGTTGCCGGTGATGTCTTTAAATGTTGCAACTAGTATATAAGTTCTGCCTCAGAACTTGGAATTGCGCACTGAGAAAAGAAAGGAGAAAACTCCCACAGGGTAGTAATGTTGATATTAGGGCAAAACTTTAGAAAGAAAGGCACTCACATTTTGAAAGTGCATGAATAGCTTGCAATTCCCTATAAACTCGTACAGACTTCCATACACCATCCAGTCTAATCAGATGTCCTGACCAATAAAGCTGTCTTAGCTCACAATAAATACCCCAAAAAAAGGAAAAACTTTCGTAGAGTAGTAATGTTACCGTTAGGGCAGAAGGATCTAAAATAAACCGCTCACGTTTAAAGTGCATTAGTGGCACTACACTTCTAATAGTTGTGAGATATAACCATTGGACAACCATTCCACGACTCTCCCCAACTTCCATCCATATCCTCCATTGGTAAAACACAGCCAAAGCAGATTAAAGCCATCACTATAATCAGATCCTTAAGCTGAAACAACTGGTATATCCAGCTCAACTCAGAAAAATTAGAAATTGGAAAATTTTTTTTAAAAATCTAAAAAGACAACCACTCGCATAATTAAAAAGTACATCAGGGGCACTACACTCTCACAAGCATCAAGATTTAGCCGTTGGGTAACCTCTTGGCCTGTTCTGTCACGATTTTGGGGTCGTATTCGATATGTGCAAAGAGAAGTCATACAAATACTTAGAGGGGCGCAGGTTACAAGCAGCTCTTTTCTCTTGCGCTGTGCAGGCTAAATGTTCCTGTGACTTTGACACACAAAATGGGCCATAATGGCAACACTGGCTCGCGGACTTCCCTTTCCCTTCCTGCACCTCCGGCTCGGCACTGACATCCAGGTGCACCTGACAGTTCTGGCTCAGCTCAGGTCATCTGGCTTCTGGTCTGCATCCCTGTTGGCTCCCCTTTTTACCAGCTAGGCTCCATCCAGCGGACATCTCGGACCCTCAGCCCGGCCTGGATCAGCCCCACGCTCTCTCCCACTACTCGCGGCACCATCACTGCCTGCACACGGCCGTGGTTCGGCTCCCAGCCAGCAGCCATCAGGTGCATCACCTCCACCGGGTCTCCATCCATCCCAGCATGGTTCTTGGCGCCTTTCCATGCTCCACCAGTGAGCCTTCCGGATAGTGTCAACCCCTCTATGCCCGTGGGCGTACAGTGGTATCGTTTGCTTTTTAATTATTGTTCTTTATGACTCTGTCTGTTATTTATGGTCACAAATTACTGCCCATACATCATTGTACACAGCGCACCCCCTAAACCCTGTATGCCGTACACAGCACACCCCCTAAACCCTGCACACGGTACACAGCGCACCCCCCTGAACCCTACACGCCGCACTCAGTGCACCCGATGAACCCTGCACGCGGTACACAGCGCACTCCCCTGAAGCCTGCACGCCGTACACAGCGCACCCCCTGAAGCCTGCACGCTATATACACAACGTGCCCCCTCAACCCTGCGCGCTGTACACAGCACACTCCCCTGAAGCCTGCACGCCGTACACAGTGCACCCCCTCAGCCCTGCATGCCATACACAACGTGCCCCCTCAACCCTGCTCGCTGTACACAGCGCACCCACTCAACCCTGCACGCTGTACACATCGCACCTCTGAACCCTGCACTCGCACCCCTCAACCTTGCACACCATACACAGCGCACCCCTCAAACCTCATTGCTAATAACTAGTTCTAGAATTTTTTGTCACTTGATGGGTCCCGTCACCTCCACAGTCTGTGGTGTGCAGGCAGTGAGATGATGTGCTGTAACCCATAGCAACCAATCAGTGAGCTGCAATGATGTGCTTTAACCTCTAGCAACCAATTAGGGAGCATTAATATTGTGCAGTAATCGGTGGGAATACTAATTTGCAGTAACCTCTAGCAACCAATCAGTAAGCAGCAATAATATGTGCAGTGGTCAGTATAGAAATCAGGTGGGTCTGTGTAGTTGCCAGGTAGGTTAGAGTAGTGGTCAGATAGGTCAGTGTAGAAATCTGGTAGGTCAGTTTAGTGGTCAGTGTAGGAATCAGATTGGTACTACTATTCTAGTGGAAGGGACTCAGGGAGTGCTAAAAGTCTGCGGGTTAGGGGGCGCAAATTTCTTGGCTTTCCCCAGGCACTGACAACTCCATCCTACGCCACTGGTAGATTGATCAGGAAGGCACAGGGTTGGTTGAGAGGGTCTAAAGGCAGCATGTTGGAGCCCAGCTAAAATTACTCAATAAAATGACACTGAATTGTTCATGTGAACTACTAAATAGGGCCTCATGTAGGTTAAGTGATAAATGTTCTTGCTTCTAATCAGATATTTTAGTTGATTTTTTGCAGTTGAATTTGACACCATGTTTAACCACTTCCCTACCCGCCCATGTACATATGACGCCCACAAGGTGGATCTTCTATCCTGGGTGGGCGTCATATGACGTCCTCTCATTCCCGGCCGCCTGGGGTGCGCGCGTGCAGGCCGCCGGCGGCGCACGCGCGCCCCCCAGGCGTCGCTCGGGACCCGGTGCGAGTGCCCGGCGGCCGCGATGTCCGCTGGGCACCCGCGATTGCCCGTTAAAACAACGGGACCATGCGGGACCGTGGAGCTGTGTGTGTAAACACACAGCTCCACGTCCTGTCAGCGGAGAGGAGACCGATCATGTGATCCCAGTACGGAGGATCACTGATCGGTCTCCTCCCCTTGTGAGTCCCCTCCCCCCACAGTTAGAATCACTCCTATAGGGAACACATTAACCCCTGCAGCGCCCCCTAGTGTTAACCCCTTCCCTGCCAGTCACATTTACACAGTAATCAATGCAATTTTATAGCAACGATCGCTGTGTAAATGTGAATGGTTCCAAAAATGTGTCAAAAGTGTCCGAAGTGTCCGCCGCAATGTCGCAGTCTGAAAAAAAAATCGCAGATCGCCGCCATTACTAGTAAAAAAAAAAAATGCAATAAATCTATCCCCTATTTTGTAGACACTATAACTTTTGCGCAAACTGATCAATATACGCTTATTGCGATTTTTTTTTTTTTTTTAACAAAAATATGTAGAAGAATACGTATCGGCCTACACTGAGTAAAAAAATTGTTTTTTTTTTTTAAAAAATGGGATATTTATTATAGCAAAAAGTCAAAAATATTGTGTTTTTTTTCAAAATTGTCGCTCTTCTTTTGTTTATAGCGCAAAAAATAAAAACCGCAGGGGCGATCAAATACCACCAAAAGAAAGCTCTATTTGTGGAAAAAAAAGGACGTCAATTTTGTTTGGGTGTAACGTCACACGACCGCGCAATTGTTAGTTAAAGCGACGCAGTGCCGAAACGCAAAAAGTGCTCTGGTAAGGAAGGGTGAAAAATGGCCCGGTGCTGAAGTGGTTAAAGGACATCTGTGGTCACAACATACACTTTCATTGTATAACATCAGCATTGTAATAACAATACAAACAATAGTTATATTTGGCATTCCAGTGACAATTTCCTAAGGCACTACATATACCATGGTACCTTGCTGCCTGCAAGTTGTGATTCCTGTACTGACTCAACCCCCTAAAACTCCTCAGCAATTCTGTAGCTCAGAAGGAAGGCTCTGTGAAATGTGTGACACAGCAGTGCCTATTCACAGGGTATAGTGAATACATATCACAGAACTGAAGGAAGTACATGTGTGGGGATCTTCACAAAGTAAGTTTTTAGACTCATGATCTGATTAATAGGAGTAGGCTAGAAATAATTGAAATCGAATGTAGAAATTAATATATGATTTTACATTTTGACAACAGATATACGGTAACTCACTTTCGTCTCAGAAAAATGTAAATGGCCTAATGAGTGTCATACAGAATATTATAGTTAGTACCCTAATTCCCTTTTATAAAAAACAAAACCAATCTTTTTTTTCTGTATTTGCACCATTGACCGAAATGGAATAGAGAACAAAATGTCAGTATGTAAAGATAGAATTGCATAGGTGTGACAACATTTAAAAAAAACATTGAACATAATATTTAAAAAAGGTATGATTTATATCTGTGGTACTATTAGCCTAGGATGTGAGTTTTTCATGTATGTGTATATGGTGTTTATGTATATGCAATGCACATAGTACATAGTAGCCAGAAATTGCCACACAATGGTGAAGTGGTAACACATTTAGATAAGCTGTCTATGAACATGAGATAACAGTTGCCTAGCATGACTATTTTGGGGTATATTTAATTTTACAGCCAACCATTCTCCTAAGGATCATTTTCTTTGCATTTTAGAAAACCATGAATGCTAATATTCAACCTTAGGATAAGAGGGCTAAAAGCATCTTCTTGCACTACTAACCTCATGCCTCTCCCATTTTCATATAAACTTGCAAAGGCCAACATTTTGGGAAGTCTCTGTTCACTTTTGTTGCTTATTAGTTCTTTTAGTTCTGCTGCCCTATACTCAGAGATATAATACAGTACGTTGTATTGTTTGCTGCTATTGGACTGTATAAGCGAGATACAGTAGACTAAAAAATGCTTACCATATAAATTCCGACTTGGGTTCTTCCCATTGGTATTTTTTTTTTAAGCTCCATATTGCAGTGTGCATACTCAAAACTAACACCAGGTAAAAATGAGCACACAGAAGTGAAGCACACAAAGTGCACAAGGTGTACACATGGTCCTCCGCAGAGAAAAGACCATAGCCCTTGTCCCCCAGAGCTTCAGACTCCTGACGGAAACTGGAGTACTTGTGGTCCACCCATCCGAAACCAGGCAGACCCTTTTCTATGGGGGGACCTGTTGAAGCAAGATCCTACCTAGTACTAGGTGGGGCTCCCCCGAAGGGAGAGCCCATTAGAGGGGGAGAGCCTAGACATTAGGCTATGTACCTTAACCCCCACCCCACCCCCAAGACTTTCAAGGCAAGCCCAGACCTACAGCCTACTAGTTGGGAGTGAGTAAAGTGCCATCATGCTGTGTAAATGTGCAAAAAAAGACAAACAAAAAAAGGGGAAAGGGATAAAGGAAATGTGCTTCTCTGCCAATATCTGATACAGTGGTGGTCCTTCTGGCCAGTATAAACATTTCTGAGGTTCCGGCCAAAAGGCAGGTGTGAAAAGGGTGTGCAATGAGTGATTTGTTAATGGTACCATAATAAACTCAAAGTAAGCTCCTCTGCAGTGAGAATTACTGCCACTCTAGGGGAACAAGCACCACAGGCTTTTCTCAGCCCGGCCCCTGCACCACCATCTCTACCAGAAAGGCATTCGTAATTAGGGAGAGCTCTGCCTTCAACTAGGGACAGGCCTGATAAACCACGCCAGATTTAACCCAGGAGGAAAAGAGCCCTCCCCGCCACACTCATCTTATTACATTGGGAAAATACTAACAGGCACCCTCACCCAACAAGGGACATTAGTATACTATTTTAGAAGTGTGGAAGGCTAATTATGGGCATGGTAAATTTAAATAAAGAAATATGATTTTATGTATCCCTTGTCTATTACGCAGCTCAGTGTGTGAAGTGCAATGGGAAGCTGAGTTCTTCAGTCTCCAGGACAATAACAACAAGTTGGTAGCCGCTTTGCGTGAGGCAAATTCTAATGTGGAAAAATGGAAAAAGCAGCTTAATGGATACCAAGAAGAGGCCGAAAGGCTACGGCTAAGGGTAAGAGCATCAGATAGCATTCACTTTACATATAGTGCATCCAGGAAGCTCAGGAACCATAATTTTTGATTGCTTTTTAAATATCATAGTTAAAAATACATTCAGCAGTCACTAGGTTTATTGATCTCTAAACCTTGTTCTTCAAATTGTTCAGTACATTTATGTCACGCATATTAGTTTGGTAACCTGTTTATATTTATGTATTACAGTTCAACTGACATATAAGAGATAATAGTTCTCATTCATAGCATTGGTCATTTTATTATAGGAGGAGCATGGTGAGGCCAAGTCTCAATGCTACTTCAGTGGGAACATGGATTTTCTTCTTTTTTATGATACCTTTTCACTTGAAAGGCCTGGGTATACTAGACATATGCAGAATGGGAAAATTTAGTTTCATTTCGAATAGAATCGTTATGTTACTAATTTTGTTTCGTTATGGAATTTAGTTTGGTTTCGGAATTTGCTTTTGTTTTTTTTTTTTTTTGTTAAATTTCCTTTTTGTTAAAATTCGTTAAATTTATAAATTTTCAAATGAATTCCAAACGATTAGAATTCGGATCGGTCACAAATGATCGCATGATTCAAATTCTGTGTGAAGAACTAGCTGGTTGTTAAGCCAGGACACATGCCCTTGACATGGGGGGGTGGGTGCTTTGCGCCCCCCACCACAAAGCACCTTGTTCCCATGTTGATGGGGACAAGGGCCTCTTCCTGACAACCTGGGCTGTGGTTGTCGGGGTTTGTGGGTGGGGGCATATCAGAATCTGAAAGCAAGGGGTCCCCAGATCCAAACCCCCCCCCCCCCCCCCCCCCATGTGAATGGGTATCGGGTACAAGGTACATCGTACCCATTCACCAAAAAAAAGTGTCAAAAAGTAAGAAAAACAGGAGACAGTTTTTGACAAATCCTTTATTACCAGCTCTTTTACAGGCAAGGGCGGGGCCACCGAGGTACATCACTCTGTGGCACCGTCCCCTTCTGACGTCACATGACTTCACGTGACTTTTTTATTAATAAATGATTTGTCAAAAACTGTCTCCTGTTTTCCTTACTTTTTGACACTTTTTTTGGTGAATGGGTACTGGTAAGATGTACCTAATACCCATTGACATAGTGAGGGGGGGTTGGGATCTGGGGGGCCCCCTTGTTAAAGGGGGCTTTCAGATTCAGATAAGCCCCCCACCCCCAGACCCCGACAACCACGGACCACGGTTGCCGGGAGAGACCCTTGTCCCCATCAACATGGGGACAAGGTGCTTTGGGGTGGGGGGAGCAGAGCACTCCCTGCCCTAAAGCACCCACCCCCGCATGTTGAGGGCATGTGGCCTGGTGTGGTTTGGGGGGAGCACGCTCTTTCACTTGTCCCCCCCCTTCGCCTGACAAGCCAGGCTGCATGCTTGGATAAGGGTCGGGTATGGATTTGGGGGGGGGGGGGCATGCTGTTTCTTACATTTTGGTGTGGTTCCCATTAAAATCAATAGCAGACCCGAAGGAGGGGGGGGGCGGCGGACCCTATGCCATTTTTTTTTAAAGTTTTTCTATTGCTGGGCAATTGTTGGCATTCTTTTCTTTAACATTCATCTGTCAGTGGGGCAGACAGCCATGGTTGTTAAGGACGCGGACGGCTGGCTTCCCGACATGCTGCTTAACAAGCAGCTATTTCTTCACACGGAATTCAAATTGATCTGAAAAGTTGGAATTCGCTAGAAAACTAATAAACAAAACTAATTTTAACGGATTTCAACTAAATTTGTTAACTATTCGTTACTATTTCATTCAGGGATTCGGATACATTTGAATCTCCAAATAACCAAAAATTTGTATTCAAACTGAAATTAATTGCACATGTATAGGGTATACTACTTGTGGCAGGCTTCCCTTCTAGCATGTTGGACAGGGTAGCATTGTAAATGCCCGGAGTGGTGGGATTTCTGTTTATTGACTAGAGTTAAAATTACATCATGTATTTATATTAAGAGAAATGTCCTGGAAATATATAGACCTTCACAGAATTATTTAACAGTCATAAACTTTGTAACAGGGTACTTCTGCTAATCATACTGATACCAGTACTCTATGTATATTTAAAGGGAATCTCTGTGCCCCACAAATCTGGGACATTTCATTAGGCAAACAGTGACTAGATTCAAATAAACAAATCGTAAATCAATCCCATTATGTTTCAGTGCAATGTGATATGAGTTTTGAGAACACTATGTTGTATTGCAAAGGTTTTGCATTAATATGATGGAAAAACGACAAAATGTGACTAAAGCTCTTGCAACAAATTATGTACACCCACAAGTCCTCAATGAAGTTAGTTTAGTTTAAGTTATTCTTTCTGATGTTTAGTAACTGGCATGATACAATGGATATGCATAAAGAAAAAACAGCAACTAGACAAAATGTGATAAAGTTACTGCACTAGATGGCTTACAAATACAAGTTCTCAAAGAGCTTAGCTTAGTTATTTCTAAGGATGATCTTTTTTTATATGGAATGATATTATTGTATTGCTGCAAAGCAAATACAAAAAGTTTGGAATTAAAAGTACATGAAATCAGCACACTGTTCGAATGAGGTTTAATGAACAAATGAAAAAAATAATGCCTTGGGGAGTCGACTGTATGCAGCATACAATGTAGTTGAGTAAATGAGATGAATCGGTGATGGAGAAATGTATGGGTGCCAGCCTGCAGCCGCTAAAGACATTAAGATAAAAGGTTACACATAAAAAAAAGTATCTTGTTATTATGCATAACAATTTTGTGTCCGCATCTTAAACATGCAGTGTGCTTCTGAACAAGAGTTCAGAAAAAGGATGTCTTGGGAATGTTACAAGGAAGGGCAAATAAATACATAAAAAGCATGGGGGATTTCATCTACAGGGAGGTTGAACAAAACTAAATGTTTTCACCCTTGGGAGGTAGCAGTGGAAGGGGTTACATTTTTACCATATGTGATAAACTGTACCCTCTTGGCCACAATCTCTAAAACAGAGGGGGAAAGCTCCCAGGACCCATGTGGCTACTCTAGCTGGGATCAGATACCTACCTAGAAATACCTTGTAAGTTGGCTCCTATTGATGAGGTATTAATTATTGTCTTTAGCTTTTCATTTTTTTTTTCATTCGTTTTTCAATACAAATTTATAGGATGCAAGGGTTTGTGTATCTGTGTGTGTATGTACAGTAAATACAACATACCCCAATTCCCAAAAAGTTGGGACGCTGTGTAAAATGCATAAAACCAGAATGCAATGATCTGCAAATCTCATTAATCCATTTATTTTATAAGAAATACATTTTTTAAATTGATGGTAGCAACACATCTCAAACAATTTGGGATAGGGTAACAAAAATCTAGCAAAGTAAATGGTACTAACAAGGAAGAGGGGGAAGAATACTAATTAGGGTAATTGTCAACAGGTCAGTAACATGAGTGGGTATAAAAATAGCATCTTGAAGAGTCAGCGTCTCAGAAGTAAGGATGAGCATAGGTTCACCAATCTATGAAAAGCTGTGTCTAAAGATTGTCGAACAATGTTCCTCAACGTAAAATTGCAACAACGTTAACCTCCCTGGCGGTATGATTATTTCAGATTTTTGATGCTCAAAGCGGTACAATGTTTTGAATGGAAATTTGCCATTTTATATTGTAAGCCTGTAATTCTTAGGGATAACACACTTAAATCTGTCCAAACAAGAGTCTAGTAAACATCCCGGGTATGATAAAGTTTGAAACACAATCATAAATTATAATATAATAAATAATTATAACAAATAATAATAATTAAAATTATTCAATAATGTAATCAAATCAAAAACACTGAAATTTGCTCAGTTGCAGAATTGTCACTGTCATTACTTTCAGTGTTTGATGACGGATTTCCCCACGAATCACTATCGCTCAATTCTGCAAATGGATCTAATTTATTATCGCTGTTTTCTAGCTGGTCTAAAACCGCTTTTGATGTAAAGGGACACTTTTTGGTTGCTATGGACAATCTCCAGTTTACAGGCAGAAATAACAACAGTATTTATAATATAAAACTGCATGCAGGGCACTGGACAAACCACTAGGAACAAAAGGGATGTGAAATTATTTGATACAGTAATGTAATCTGTAAGATTACAGGGTACTGTATGTGTAATGTGTTTTTTACTTTTTGAATTTGGCGCCGTGCTCCATCCCCGTACATTGCAACGCTCGCAGGGAACGGAGCTTGGCACTGTGATAGATCCGGCTCGCACACACAGCGGGAAGACATCGCAGGATCCTGGGGACAAGGTAAGTAACTTTGCCTGGATCCTGTAATGCAATCCCGAGTGTGGCTCGGGGTTACCGTTTTTGGTACTGAAAATTCACCCCGACCCACACTCGGGATTACTGCTAAGGAGGTTAAATATATCATCATCTACAGTACATAATATCGTCAAAAGATTCAGAGAATCTGGAGAAATCTCTGTGTGCAAGGGACAAGGATGAAATGCAATACTGGATGCCTATGATGTTCGGGCCCTCGGACAGTACTGCATTAAAAGCAGACATAATTCTGTCAGGGACATCACTGCATGGGCTAAGGGACACTTCCAAAAATCACTGTCTGTGAGCACCGTTTGCCATACCATCCAAAAAATGCAGGGTAAAGCTCTATCATGCAAAGAAGAAGACATAAACATGACCCAGGAACGCTCATTTAAAATGGTCTGTGAAAAAGTGGAAAACTATTCTGTGGTCCGACGAATCAAAATGTGACATTGTTTTTGGCAAAAGGGGAGAGGGACCTTGCAGCTTGTTATCAGTATCTCTGATGGTATGGGGGTGCCTTAATGTGTATGGAATGGGCAGCTTGCACATCTGGAAAGGCACCATCAATGCTGAGAAACAGTTGGGTTTTAGAGCAGCATATGCTCCCATACAGACAACATATTTTTCAGGGAAGGCCTTGCATATTTCAGAAGGACAACGCTAAACAGCATACTGCATCTATGACAACAGCATGGTTATATACTTGAAGAGTCTGGGTGCTTAACTGGCCTGCCTGCAGTCCAGAAGTGTCACCAATTGAACATATTTGGCGCATCTTGAAACAACAAATACGACAAAGATGACCCAGGACTGTTGAGCAGTTATAATCTTATATTAGGTAAGAATGGGACAAAATTCCTCTCCCAAAATTCTAGCAAATGGTCTCAGTTCCCAGACATTTACAGAGTGTTGTTAAATAAAGATGGGATGCTATACCATGGTAAATATGGCCCTGTCCCAACTTTTTTGAGTTTTGCTTCCATCAGTTTCAAAATGATCTTATTTTGATGTGTTTTCTATTGTGAATAAAATCTGGGTTTATGAGATTTGCAAATTATTGCATTCTGTTTTTATGTATGTAATGCCGACACTTTTCTATAGTGTAAATTTAGTTTTTTCCCAGAACTGTAACTGAGTTCTGGGGATTAATGGTTTAGGTCATTTACTTTGGCATTAGCTTGACTGGGCTGTACTGGAGTTCTGCCTGGTCTTAGGTGAGGTGAAGCACCTGTGACAGGCTGAGAACGTAGCCTGGTTGGACGCTTTAGGTACCAATCTTTCTCGGAGCCAATCAGTGGGCGCGTCTGGCCCTGCTGTGTATTCTGGGAAAGGGTATTTAAGATGCTGGAGTCACGTGTTCAGGGTTCGGCTTGCTCTGTAATTCCTGGGGACCAACCCCGTGAGGGGTCCCGGACCCAGGAGTGTCTGCTGCCCCCTTAAGCCTGGTCACCCTGACCAGCCCCAGAGGCCCTCATGGTCTGGGGTGGGGATCCATCCGTTCCCGAGCCTCGGAAATGGCTAGTTCGAGGCCCAGTAACTGAAGGAGGATTCAGAGGTGTCCCGGTGTGCTCTCGGCATTGGAGAGACACAGCAACTCGTACAAGCGACCAGGGGAGGACTCTTCGAAGGAGGGCCAAGAAGCTGTCTGCTCGGTAAGAGCCTGGGAGCTGAGGTGGTATGGACACCAGTGAATCCGCATTTCTTACAGTATCGCCAAAATGGCTGGAAGATTCAGGTACCGTAGGAAAAGTTCCTAACTCATCTTTCAGTTACAACTTAGTCTGTGGCAGAGACTTTGCAAATCTTTGAATTACTTGTTGGCTGCTAAATCTACAGACGGGGGTTTATCCAACAGTGAAGCGCCCAGTTGCGACTGGCTACTCTCTGGGCTACCTAAAGAGACATTCATTTGATGTCTGCAGTTCTGAAGTGCCTGAGCTTTATCACCCGTGCCCTCTATTCCTAACTAAGAGACTGTGTTATATTTGAACGTTACTTTTTGCAAATAAAAATCCTCAAAAGGACATTTGAGTGTCAGCTTCTGAAATGACTGGGTACTAACCCTGGGAACCCCTAGACAACGAACAACGAGCTACAAGGAGGAGGTAATTGGTAAACCCAGAAAATACATAGCCGCCCCGCAGGGGTTATGGCGCTACATGTAGATTTTACACAGCGTCACAACTTTTTTTTTAGAATTATGGTTGTATATACAGCGGATAAAATAAGTATTGAACAGGTCACCATTTTTCTAGATAAATATATTTCTAAAGGTGCTATTAACATGAAATTTTCACCACATATCGGTAACAACCCAATCCATACATACACCCATTTTTCCATATTTCATACTCAGGGTATGCCCTCTTTTAAGCATACTCTCACATGCGACCATGACACACCTCGGGTCGCTTGGTTGGGGTAATACGCCTCCTCCAGTATCCGGACTCCACAAAATGACATTACAAATTACAATTACAGGGGGTCCCCGGGTTACAAACAAGATAGGGACTGTAGGGTTGTTCTTAAGTTGAATCTGTTTGTAAGTCGGAACAGGTACATTTTTTAAGTGTAGCTCCAGCCAAAAAAATACATTTTTTAAGTTTTTTAGATAACATAGAGAAGGGTTATCACCCCTGTAACATTTGTTTTGCTGTCTGTGCCCCTGTTCAGAAGATTTCACCTCACCTTCTGTCCCAATGACAATTGGATTTTCAAAATTTTGGGTTGTTAGGGAAGCATGGACTGGTGATAAAGCATCAGTGGAGACACCTTTTACCCATATTAACTCTTACAGGAGTGAATTTCCCTTCCTAGGGGTGGATTTCCTCTCACTTCCTGTTGTCTCCCTCCGTTTGTAAGTAGGAGTCGTTTGTAAGTCGGATGTTTGTAAGTAGGGGGCCCCCTGTATATATAAAAATATATTTTTTTTAAATTCCATTTTCCGTTTCGGTTTTGGCCAAGTGCATCCTGAATTTTCCGTTCTGGCACCAACATTTCCATTCGGTACACCTCCCTCTATGTCAAATACCTGGAGAATATAGCCTGGTAAGATGAGACCACAATTTAACTCTTTGGATGCCACATCATGTTTGGAGATCAAATGGCACCTTACCCCAAAAACACCATACCAACAGTGAAGTTTGGAGGTGGGAACATCATGGTGTGGGGCTGTTTTTCAGCATACAGTACTGGCAAACTTAATTTTAGGCTGAATGGAAAAATGTACCAAGACATTCTTGATAAAAATCTGCTGCCATCTACCAGGATGATGAAGATGAGACGAGGGTGGACATTTCGGCAAGACAATGACACAAAGCCAAGGAAACTCTCAATTGGTTTCAAAGAAAGAAAATAAAGCTTCTATAATGGCCAAGCCAAACTCCTGACTTGAATCCAATAGAGCATTTATGGAAAGACCAGAGTTCATAGAAGAGGCCCACAGAACCTTCAAGATTTGAAGACTGTGTGGAAGAATGGGCCAAAATCACATCTGAGCAATACCTGTGACTAGTTTTTCGATACAGGAGGCATCTTAAGGCTGTCATTACCAACAAAGGATTTTTCCGTTAGGGTGTTCAATGCTTTTTCCCTGTATCATTCCATTTTTTTTTACACATAACTTAATTCAGCCCCCAAAAATTCCACTCGCCTGCTTGCATTTGGCAATTGGAATTATGAGGAGTGGGAGTATGGACAGGGCTGTGCTGTACCGGGAATGTATAGCCAGTGCCCCCCTACCACGCACACGCTCGCAGTGCGGCCAGTTCTATAGGAATTCTACATTCTACATTCTGCTCCACCTCCCTCCTGCTGCACATCCCCCTCCCCGCACAGGCTTGTAGTGTGAGCATTACAATAGAAGTTTACCAGCCGCCTGGGACCGCCCCTCTCCACCTCCCTCCTGCCACACATCCGTGCACTGCACAGACTCGTAGCGCGAGGATTGCAACAGGAGCTTACCAGCCGCCTGGGACCGCATGTCTCTGCAAGGCACCCTCAGTGTGTACCGATGCCTGACCTCGTGGCTGCGGAAGAATGGTAAATGTGACTGTGCTGTCATGTTCTGGAGGCATTGGTATAATGTGGGATTGAACAAGAAGTTTGCTGGGAGTAAGGGGGGGGATTGAGGGCACATATGTGCTGGATTGGGGGGGGGGGGGTAATTGGAGGGATAGGTATAATGGATTGGGGGGGGGGGGGGGTGGGGGTTAATTGGAGGCATAGGTATAATGGATTGCAGGTGGGGTTAATTGGAGGCATAGGGATAATGGATTGGGGGAGGGGGTTAATAACGACGACGGCTGGTCAGCAAGCGGTTAAAGTTGTACTTCTGTTTGTCAAAAAGCAATATTTTTGTTTTGTTTATGAACCTTGGTTTTACTTATAAAGATGTTATATATCACAACAGCTAAATCTGTGTCTGTAGTGCATGTTCAAACCTTAACCGCTTCCCGACCGGCGCACGGCGATGTACGTCGACAGAATGGCAAGGACAGGCAAAAGGGCGTACAGGTACGTCCCCTTTAAGATTGCCGCTGTGCCATCGAGCGCGCGCCGATTTAAATAGCACCGATTGCTGTATAAATGACAATGGTCCCAAAAATGTGTCAAAAATGTCCGATGTGTCCGCCATAATGTCGCAGTCACAATAAAAATCGCTGATCACCGCCATTATCAGTAAAAAAAAAAAATTATTAATAAAAATGCTATAAAACTACCCCCTATTTTGTAAACACTATATCTTCTGCGCAAACCAATCAATAAACGCTTATTCCGATTTATTTTTTTTACCAAAAATATGTAGAAGAATACGTATCGCCCTAAACTGAGGAAATACATTTTTTTAAATATTTTTGGGGGATATTTATTATAGCAAAAAGTAAAAAATAATGCGTTTTTTTTTTTTTTTTTTTCAAAATTGAGGCTCTTTTTTTGTTTATAGCGCAAAAAATAAAAAGCACAGGGGCGATCAAATACCACCAAAAGAAAGCTCTATTTGTGGGAAAAATGGAGGTCAATTTTGTTTGGGAGCCACGTCGAACGACCGTGCAATTGTCAGTTAAAGTGACGCAGTGCCGAATCGCAAAAAGTGGTCTGGTCTTAAGCCAGCAAAATGGTCCGGTCTGAAAGTGGTTAATACCATAAATAATAACATGTTGTTGTTTTTTTCTCTATAACGAGTTTGGAAATTCTAGAGAAATGTTTAAATAATGCACTACAATTTAAAAGGGTTGTAAACCCTCATGTTTTTTCACCTTAACCACTTTCAGACCGGACCTTTTTGCAGCCTTAAGACCAGAGGACTTTTTACAATTTCGCACTGCACTGGTTTAACTGGTTTAACTGGAAACAACATGCAATGTTGTATCCAAACTAAATTTGCATCCCTTTCTTCCCACAAATAGAGCTTTCTTTTTTGATGGTATTTGATTGCCTCTGCGATTTTTGTTTTTTGCACTATAAACGGAAAATTTTGAAAAAAAATGATATTTTCTATTTTTTGTTATAAGAAAAATCCAATAAACTCAATTTTAGTCATACTTTTAAGCCAAAATGTATTCAGCCACATGTCTTTGGTAAAAAAAAATGTCAATAAGCGTATATTTATTGGTTTGTGCAAAAGTTATAGCGTCTACAAACTAGAGTACATTTTCTGGAATTTACGCAGCTTTTAGTTTGACTGCCTATCTCATTTCCTGAGGTGCTAAAATGGCAGGGAAGTACAAAACCCCCTCAAATTACCCCATTTTGGAAAGTAGACACCCTAAGTAAATTGCTAAGAGGCATGTTGAGTGAGTGATTGAATAATGACAAAAAAAAAAAATGTTTACAAAAAGTTGTCACTAAATGATATATTGTCACTAAATGATATATTTCTCACACATGCCATGGGCATATGTGGAATTACACCCCAAAATAAATTCTGCTACTTCTCCTGAGTACGGGGATACCACATGTGTGGGACTTTTTGGGAGCCTATCCGTGTACCGGACCCCGAAAACCAAGCACCGCTTCCGGATTTCTAAGGGCGTAAATTTTTGATTTCACTCCTCACTACCTATCACTACCTATCACTACCTATCACAGTTTTGAAGGCCATAAAATGCCAAGATGGCACAAAACCCCCCAAATGACCCCATTTTGGAAAGTAGACACCCCAAGCTATTTGATGAGAGGCATGTTGAGTCACAAGTTGCGGGAAAAATGACAAACTTTTTTTTTTTTTTGCCCAAAGTTGTCACTAAATGATATATTGCTCACACATGCCATGGGCATATGTGTAATTACACCCCAAAATAAATTCTGCTGCTTCTCCTGAGTACGGGGATACCACATGTGTGGGACTTTTTGGGAGCCTATCCGTGTATGAAAACCAAGCACCGCCTTCAGGATTTCTAAGGGCGTAAATTTTAGATTTCACTCCTCACTACCCATCACAGTTTTGAAGGCCATAACATGGCCAGATGGCACAAAATCCCCCCAAATGACCCCATTTTGGAAAGTAGACACCCCAAGCTATTTTCTGAGAGGCATGGTGAGTATTTTGCAGCTCTCATTTTTTTTTAAACTTTGTGACAAAAAGCGAGATCTGCAAAATACTCACCATACCTCTCAGCAAATAGCTTGGGGTGTCTACTTTCCAAAATGGGGTCATTTGGGGGTATTTTCTGCCATCTGGGCATTCCATGGCCTCTGAAACTGTGATAGGCAGTGAGGAGTGAATTCAAAAATTCACACCCTTCGAAATCCTGAAGGTGGTGCTTGGTTTTTGGGGTACGTGGCTAGGCTCCCAAAAAGTCTCACGCATGTGGTATCCCCGTACTCAGGAGAAGCAGCAGAATGTATTTTGGGGTGTAATTCCACATATGCCCATGGCATGTTTGAGCAATATATCATTTAGTGACAACTTTGTGCAAAAAAAAAAAAAATAATTATTATTATTTTTCCCGCAACTTGTGTCAAAATATAAAATATTCCATGGACTCGACATGCCTCTCAGCAAAAAGCTTGGGGTGTCTACTTTCCAAAATGGGGTCATTTGGGGGTGGTTTTGAACTGTCCTGGCATTTTATGCACAACATTTAGACGCTTATATCACACATTACCCACTCTTCTAACCACTTGAAGACAAAGCCCTTTCTTACACTTTTTGTTTACATGAAAAAATATTTTTTTTTTGCAAGAAAATTACGTTGAACCCCCAAACAATATTTATTTTTTTAAAGCAAAGGCCCTACAGATTAAAATGGTGGGTGTTTCATTTTTTTTTTCACTCAGTATTTGCGCAGCGATTTTTCAAATGCATTTTTTTTGAAAAAACACCCTTTTTTTTTATTTTAATGCACTAAAACACACTATCTTGCCCAAATATTTGATGAAATAAAAAAGAAGATCTTAGGCCCGAGTACATGGATACCAAACACGACATGCTTTAAAATTGCGCAGAAACGTGCAGCGGTGACAAACTACATACATTTTTAAAAGCATTTAAACGCCTTTACAGGATACCACTTTAGATTTACGGAGGAGGTCTACTGCTAAAATTACTGCCCTCGATCTGACCTTCGCAGTGATACCTCACATGCATGGTGCAATTGCTGTTTACATATGACGCCAGACCGACGCTTGCGTTCGCCTTTGCGCAAGAGCAGGGGGGGGCAGGGGTGCTTTTTTTTTTTATTATAATTTATTTTGCTTTTTTTTTTTTTTTTTTTCAACTGTTCCTTTCATTTATATATATATATATATATTTTATCATTTTTATTGTTATCTCGGGAATGTAAATATCCCCTATGATAGCAATAGGTAGTGACAGGTACTCTTTTTTGAAAAAATTGGGGTCCATTAGACCCTAGATCTGTCCTCTGCCCTCAAAGCATCTGACCACACCAAGATCAGTGTGATAAAATACTTTCCCAATTTCCCAATGGCGCTGTTTATATCTGGCGAAATAGTCATGAAATGCTTATAGCTTCCAGTTTCTTAGGCCATAGAGATGATTGGAGCCGTTCTGGTCTCCGATCAGCTCTATGGTCAGCTGGCGGAACCACCGGCTGCATTCTCAGGTTCCCTGTTGGGACAGGAGAGCCAGAGAAAACCATGGAAGACGGTGGGAGGGGGGGGCATTCCCTCCCACTGCTTGTAAAAGCAGTCTAGAGACTAATTAGCCACTAGGATTGCTTTTACATGAAAGCTGACCGCTGGCTGAAAAGAATGATACCAAGATAATACCTAAACCCGCCGGCATCATTCTGGTATAACCACTCAAAGTCCAGCAACATACCAGTACTTTGCTGGTCCTTGTTTGGCATATATTGTAATCTTTTTTTTCATGCAGCCTGTGGGCTGAACGAAAAAAAAAGATTGATCGGTGGGTATTCCCACCATTAGAATACCTCCCTTCATCCACCCACTTCTAATGATGGGCATACATGCACCATTTTGTTTTTAACTGTGGTGGTGAAATCACCTCCAACAGCGCTGGAGTCACGGATTTATGTATCGTGGGAGCAAACGCTGTTGCTGTCAAGATAAATAAATCTGCGCTGCAGCTGAATGGCGTACCTGCTAAGCAAAGTATGGTTAACAATAAAACAAAGTAACATTACAGTATAACAGTAAGACTTACCATACCTGCAAAGCAAATACAAAAAAAAAACATCGTAAAAACTAAAACATTTTTTAACGCAGCCTGTGCCTAAAATATATATATGCCGAAGCATGGGGGCATCTTCCCGCAAAAAAGTTATGCCGCGTACACACGGTCGGACTTTTCCACGGGCAAGCCTCTGTCGGAATTTCGACCGTATGTACACGGCATTAGGAGCCAATCGCTTCGGCATATATGCTCTTTTTTTTTAACTGTGGTGGTGAAATCACCTCCTACAGCGTTGGAGTCACGGCTTTATGTATCGTGGGAGCAAACGATGTTGCTGTCAAGATAGATAAATCCGCGCTGCAACTGAATGGCGTACCTGAAAACAAAATAAATGGTTAACAGTAAAACATTGCAGAATAGGATACAGTAAAAAAGAGAAGAACAATATAGAGAGAAAGAACAATAAAACGACAACTATTTTTTTTGTTTTTTTATTTTATTTTTTTTTTGTTTTTTTATTTTTTACTTTTTTTTTTTTACACTTTTTTTTGTAACTGTAACAGTTCTAACGGTTCCAGCGGTTTTGGTCTCAAAATGCGATGGCATTCTTGAGACCTTGTGAACGTGTGCCTAGTCTGTGCAATGCTGTACTCTACGCTAATACTCAACTAGTGAATGGTTCAAATCCTTCACCAATGCAAAGACCAGGATTGTCAGGACAGCGGGGACAATAATAACGGGTGTCACGCCTATATCCGCGCTTTCTGCAGACACAACATTTTCTTTGGGGGGCTCGTTGGGTAGGGGTACACGGGAGGACATAAATATAATGCTGCTCATGCAGCTGGCTTACTGCATTTGGATTGGAAAGTGAGGTGGAGCACCGTCTGGAAACAGAAGGGCTCCGATGATCTCTTCCTGGAATTTAAGGAAGGATCCAGTACATCCTGAAGCTCCGTATAGCACATGAGCGTTCAGCAAAGCCAATTGGAATAAGTAAATAGACACTTTTTTGTACCAGCGTCAAGCCTTACGGGCAACTAGGTACGGCGCCAAAAACTGGTCGTTGAGGTCCACCCCTCCCATATTTTGGTTATACTCGTGGACACAGAGGGGTTTCGTCACAACACTAGTCGCCGTAGTAATTTGGACCGTCGTGTCTGCATGAAGGGAGGTCAGAACGAAAACATTCTTATTATGCCTCCACTTCGTAGCGAGCAAGTTATTACACTGCAAGCAGGCTCTCTCCCCCAGCCTAAGACGGGAGTCTACAAGTCGCTGGGGAAAGCCCCGGCGATTAGGTCGCATGGTGCCACAGGCTCCAATCTGCTGATCAAACAAATTACTAAACAGTCGTGTAATAATTGTCCACGTACAAGTGGTACCCCTTTCCGAATAAGGGTGACACCAAGTCCCACCCAATCTTGCCAGCGCTCCCTATGTAGTCAAAATACAAGTAAAATAAGGCGCATCAGTACAAATGAGTATACCTCTTAGCAGGGTCACCAGATAGTCCAAGTCATATGTATATACACATATATACTCTGGGGGGATCTCATAAGGTCAGTCAGGGCAGCCTCCCAGGGGAACCAAGAAGCGGGTTCCAGTGAGCTAGAAATATACAAGAAGGGGGGCGCCTCTGAATATGTGTAAAAAATAAATTTTATTAAACAAAAGTATCCACTCACATGGAAATATAGGGAGTTCCATTCAGGTCCTGCAAGCTGGGCTGAGGAGGTGAGGAAGCTGCATGTTTTCAGCAAATCCACATCACTTTCTTTTCTCTTCTTCCAGCTTTGGATCTTAGTCACAGATATGGCAGAGCGGAGTGGAGAGAAGGATATCCAGAAAAGTCCAGATGCAGTTTTTCTAGGGTGGTCCAGTCTGGTAGTGGGGCGTAGTAGCTCCCTTTTTATCAGAGCAGGGGTTCCGGTGGTGGGGTACAATGAAGAGGGAAGGCGTCAATGCTGGGACAGCGCCGGGGGATCACTCAGGAAGCCATCAGTCTTGTCAGGGAGATGTATTAGAAGACACGGCCGTGTTCCAAGCTGACGAAAACGAGGCCTGGAGAGCAAACAGACGGCGTCGCCCGGCCGTGACGTCACAGGTATGCAACGCGTTTCGGGATAGGCTAGCCACTCTATGGGGGAGTGGCCGCATTCCTTTCTCAAGCATGATGAAACAGGGAGCAGGGGGCAGTATTTGTAGATAGAAGGGGAGGGAAGGGGGCGTGGCCAAAGCGGCAGAAAGTCAATGGGGCTGGATACAGCATTTTACTGCAGCATTTTCATACAGTGGGTTGAGACATAGTTCATGAGGGAAAAAAACAACAACACAGACACAGTGCATATATACGTTCAGGGAACATCCACAGGGTGCTATTATGTACTAGAAGAGGGGATAATGGTTAGTATTGATAATTATTATCTAATAAGCAACATGGGATGTGAAGAAATATATACATATAATAAATAAAAATATATAAAAGGGAAGGAAAATATAGAATCTATGTATAAAAACAGAATAAGAATGAGGCTGATAAATATATGTAATTTTAAAAACTTTAACATATATGGAATAAAAATATAAATATAAACCGATATAAACATATACGTCCATATGAATACATATTGAAACAGAGTTCGTTGGGGGATCCTTAGAACATATGTACTAAGAAAATATGTACATAATTTAAAATTAGGATTTATGATCTGTGATAAAATATAAAATATAAATGATAGATAGGATATAATAATATATCATAGCAATAATATATGGACAAGTTATTAAATGAAGAAAATGAAAAAAAAATATATATATGTATATACATATATACACATATATATATACAGTGGTGTGAAAAAGTGTTTGCCCCCTTCCTCATTTCCTGTTCCTTTGCATGTTTGTCACACTTAAGTGTTTCGGAACATCAAACCAATTTAAACAATAGTCAAGGACAACACAAGTAAACACAAAATTCAATTTGTAAATGAAGGTGTTTATTATTAAAGGTGAAAAAAAATCCAAACCATCATGGCCCTGTGTGAAAAAGTGATTGCCCCCTAAACCTAATAACTGGTTGGGCCACCCTTAGCAGCAACAACTGCAACCAAGCGTTTGCGATAACGTGCAATGAGGCTTTTACAGCGTCCTGGAGGAATTTTGGCCCACTCATCTTTGCAGAATTGTCCTAATTCAGTTACATTAGAGGGTTTTCGAGCATGGACGGCCTTTTTAAGGTCATACCACAACATCTCAATAGAATTCAGGTCAGGACTTTGGCTAGGCCACTCCAACGTCTTCATTTTGTTTTTCTTCAGCCATTCGGTGGTGGACTTGCTGGTGTGTTTAGGATCATTGTCCTGCTGCAGAACCCAAGTTCGTTTCAGCTTGAGTACACGAACAGATGGTCGGACATTCTCCTTCAGGATCTCTTGGTAGACAGCAGAATTCATAGTTCCTTTTATCACGGCAAGTCTTCCAGGTCCTGAAGCAGCAAAACAGCCCCCGACCATCACACTACCACCACCATATTTTACTGTTGGTATAATGTTCTTTTTCTGAAATGCAGTGTTCCTTCTACGCCAGATATACTTGGACACACACCTTCCAAAGAGTTCCACTTTTGTCTCATCGGTCCACAGAATGTTGTCCCAAAAGTCTTGGGGATCATCAAGATGTGTTGTGGAGAAATTGAGACGAGCTTTGATGTTCTTTTTGCTCAGCAGTGGTTTTCTCCTTGGAACTCTGCCATGCAGGCCATTTTTGCCCAGTCTTTTCCTGATGGTGGAGGCATGAACGCTGACCTTAACTGAGGCAAGTGAGGCCTGCAGTTCCTTGGACGTTGTTGTGGGGTCTTTTGTGACCTCTTGGATGAGTCGTCGCTGCGCTCTTGGGGTAATTTTGGGCGGCCGGCCACTCCTGGGAAGGTTCACCACTGTTCCATGTCTTCGCCATTTGTGGATAATGGCTCTCACTGTGGTTCGCTGGATTCCCAAAGCTTTGGAAATGGCTTTATAACCCTTTCCAGACTGATAGATCTCAATTACTTTCTTTCTCAATTGTTCCTGAATTTCTTTGGGTCTCGGCATGATGTGTAGCTTTTAAGGATCTTCTGGTGGACCTTACTGTGTCAAGCAGCTCCTATTTAAGTGATACCTTTATTGTGAAGAGGTGTGGCAATAATCAGGCCTGGGTGTGGCTAGAGAAATTGAACTTAGGTGTTGACAACCACAGTTATAGTATTTTTTAACAAGGGGGGCAATCACTTTTTCACACAGGGCCATGATGGTTTGGATTTTTTTTCACCTTTAATAATAAACACCTTCATTTACAAATTGCATTTTGTGTTTACTTGTGTTGTCCTTGACTATTGTTTAAATTGGTTTGATGTTCCGAAACACTTAAGTGTGACAAACATGCAAAGGAACAGGAAATGAGGAAGGGGGCAAACACTTTTTCACACCACTGTATCTATATATAATATTCGAAGGGGGTAAAAAATATATATATAGTACCAAGAGCCACGCACATATATGGGGTGGGGGGAAGGGGGAAAAAAGACAAGCGGACAAGGTAAGGGGAAATAGGCGTATATCTAGATATATATATTTTTGGGTGGGGGGAGGGGGGGGGGGGGGGGGAACAACACACGAATATTCATATTAATAGGAAAATCTAATGTAGCATTAGAAGCAGTTTTTCTTAAAGTCCTGATACTTACTATAGAGATGCACGAACCCGCCACCCCCATGTGTATAAGTATATATATATATATATATATATATATATAAAACGAAACCTGTGATAAAGAGATTGGTAGAGAGCTATAAAAGAACTATTTTTATTTTTGGTATATACAGTAATCAAATGGTTATATCATCTACTGTAACATAAATAGAAAGCGTAGTGGCAGTATGAGGACTTTAGGCCAAGTTACAGGACGGTAACAATTTCTATGCTTTCGTTTAGGCCGCCAGGCGAGAGAACGTCTAAGGTATAGATCCAGAAAGTTTCTCTGGCACATAGTCTCTTAAAGCGCTCAGCTTCTGTCATGGATTTTGGAATTTGTTCAATAATCCAAACCTGGAGGCCATTGGTGGATTTTTCGTGGTATTGGGCAAAGTGTCGAGGGACGCTATGCAAATCTTTGCCTCCCTCAATGAGACGCCGGTGTTGGCCGAACCGCTGTCTCAGAGGGCAGATGGTTCGTCCAACGTAAATTAGACCGCACGGGCAGGTAAGGCCATAAACCACAAACTCTGAAGAGCAATTGTAGAAATGATCAATGAGATAGGTTTTGCCTTTACACTGAAAGGATTTTTTGCCATGGTGGACAAAGGAGCAGGTCTTGCAACGTGATTTTTTGCATTGGAACATGCCTGTTAAGGGTATGAGAGTGCTGGTCTTTTCGGTGGTCTGCATCATTTGAAGTTTACTGGGTGCAATTTTATTTTTTAGGTTGGGGGCCTTCCGGTATGTGATTTTGGCAGCTGGTGGGAGGATGTTTTTGAGTAAGGGATCCTGTTGAAGAATGTTCCAGTGTTTGTTTAAAATGTTTTCCATCTTTCTGTATTGGTAATTAAAAGTAGTTAAAAATCTTAGGGAGTGGTCTGTATTTTCTCTCACTTTTTTAAAAGGCTTACCTTTGGAATACAGAGCACATGCTTCATTGACAAGCTCGGATGGGTAATCTTTGTCAGCAAATTTTCTCTTTAGGGGTATGCTTAGTTTGTGCACTGACTATGACAAACTAAGCATACCCCTAAAGAGAAAATTTGCTGACAAAGATTACCCATCCGAGCTTGTCAATGAAGCATGTGCTCTGTATTCCAAAGGTAAGCCTTTTAAAAAAGTGAGAGAAAATACAGACCACTCCCTAAGATTTTTAACTACTTTTAATTACCAATACAGAAAGATGGAAAACATTTTAAACAAACACTGGAACATTCTTCAACAGGATCCCTTACTCAAAAACATCCTCCCACCAGCTGCCAAAATCACATACCGGAAGGCCCCCAACCTAAAAAATAAAATTGCACCCAGTAAACTTCAAATGATGCAGACCACCGAAAAGACCAGCACTCTCATACCCTTAACAGGCATGTTCCAATGCAAAAAATCACGTTGCAAGACCTGCTCCTTTGTCCACCATGGCAAAAAATCCTTTCAGTGTAAAGGCAAAACCTATCTCATTGATCATTTCTACAATTGCTCTTCAGAGTTTGTGGTTTATGGCCTTACCTGCCCGTGCGGTCTAATTTACGTTGGACGAACCATCTGCCCTCTGAGACAGCGGTTCGGCCAACACCGGCGTCTCATTGAGGGAGGCAAAGATTTGCATAGCGTCCCTCGACACTTTGCCCAATACCACGAAAAATCCACCAATGGCCTCCAGGTTTGGATTATTGAACAAATTCCAAAATCCATGACAGAAGCTGAGCGCTTTAAGAGACTATGTGCCAGAGAAACTTTCTGGATCTATACCTTAGACGTTCTCTCGCCTGGCGGCCTAAACGAAAGCATAGAAATTGTTACCGTCCTGTAACTTGGCCTAAAGTCCTCATACTGCCACTACGCTTTCTATTTATGTTACAGTAGATGATATAACCATTTGATTACTGTATATACCAAAAATAAAAATAGTTCTTTTATAGCTCTCTACCAATCTCTTTATCACAGGTTTCGTTTTATATATATATATATATATATATATATATATATACTTATACACATGGGGGTGGCGGGTTCGTGCATCTCTATAGTAAGTATCAGGACTTTAAGAAAAACTGCTTCTAATGCTACATTAGATTTTCCTATTAATATGAATATTCGTGTGTTGTTTCCCCCCCCCCCCCTCCCCCCACCCAAAAATATATATATCTAGATATACGCCTATTTCCCCTTACCTTGTCCGCTTGTCTTTTTTCCCCCTTCCCCCCACCCCATATATGTGCGTGGCTCTTGGTACTATATATATATTTTTTACCCCCTTCGAATATTATATATAGATATATATATATATATATGTGTATATATGTATATACATATATATATATTTTTTTTCATTTTCTTCATTTAATAACTTGTCCATATATTATTGCTATGATATATTATTATATCCTATCTATCATTTATATTTTATCACAGATCATAAATCCTAATTTTAAATTATGTACATATTTTCTTAGTACATATGTTCTAAGGATCCCCCAACGAACTCTGTTTCAATATGTATTCATATGGACGTATATGTTTATATCGGTTTATATTTATATTTATATTTTTATTCCATATATGTTAAAGTTTTTAAAATTACATATATTTATCAGCCTCATTCTTATTCTGTTTTTATACATAGATTCTATATTTTCCTTCCCTTTTATATATTTTTATTTATTATATGTATATATTTCTTCACATCCCATGTTGCTTATTAGATAATAATTATCAATACTAACCATTATCCCCTCTTCTAGTACATAATAGCACCCTGTGGATGTTCCCTGAACGTATATATGCACTGTGTCTGTGTTGTTGTTTTTTTCCCTCATGAACTATGTCTCAACCCACTGTATGAAAATGCTGCAGTAAAATGCTGTATCCAGCCCCATTGACTTTCTGCCGCTTTGGCCACGCCCCCTTCCCTCCCCTTCTATCTACAAATACTGCCCCCTGCTCCCTGTTTCATCATGCTTGAGAAAGGAATGCGGCCACTCCCCCATAGAGTGGCTAGCCTATCCCGAAACGCGTTGCATACCTGTGACGTCACGGCCAGGCGACGCCATCTGTTTGCTCTCCAGGCCTCGTTTTCGTCAGCTTGGAACACGACCGTGTCTTCTAATACATCTCCCTGACAAGACTGATGGCTTCCTGAGTGATCCCCCGGCGCTGTCCCAGCATTGACGCCTTCCCTCTTCATTGTACCCCACCACCGGAACCCCTGCTCTGATAAAAAGGGAGCTACTACGCCCCACTACCAGACTGGACCACCCTAGAAAAACTGCATCTGGACTTTTCTGGATATCCTTCTCTCCACTCCGCTCTGCCATATCTGTGACTAAGATCCAAAGCTGGAAGAAGAGAAAAGAAAGTGATGTGGATTTGCTGAAAACATGCAGCTTCCTCACCTCCTCAGCCCAGCTTGCAGGACCTGAATGGAACTCCCTATATTTCCATGTGAGTGGATACTTTTGTTTAATAAAATAGATTTTTTACACATATTCAGAGGCACCCCCCTTCTTCTTGTATATCCCTATGTAGTCAGGGCAGTTTGACTTCTCTACGTGGCTATCTTTGCCCTCATAAACCATAAAACTACATGTATAGCCTGTGGCACGCTTGCTGGGAAGGTATTGTTTGAATGACAAGCGGCCAGAAAACGTAATCGGGGACTTGATGGGGAGTAAACAAGTCTGCAAAACGTTGGTTGAAATGGTTTATGAAGGGCCGAATTTTGTAGAGCCGATCGTATGCAGGGTCTCCACGAGGACGACAGAGTTCATTGTCGTTAAAGTGCATTAACCGCAAAATCATCTCGTATCGTGCCCTGGACATTGAAGCAGAGAACACGGGCATATGGTACATTGGCTCAGTGGACCAATATGAACGCAATGTACCCATTTTAACTACGCCCATGATGAGGGAAAGGCCCAGAAAGAGCTTAAATTCTGGGACCATAATTGGTCTCCAATCTCTGGCAAGGGAGGACTGGGGATTAGCAGCAATGTATTGACCAGTGTACAAATTGCTTTGATCCACAATAGATCTATAGAGATCTTCGGTGAAAAACAGCGAAAAAAAATTAAGTGACGTAAAATCAGCTGTTTTCACCTGAATGCCGGGTTGGCCAGTGAATTGGGGAAGTACGGGTGCTGCAGAAGTGGTGGGCACTCAATCAGGATTGGCGAATGCAGCAGGAAGGGCACTATGGGCACGACGGGCCTGTCTTTGTCTTCTTGGTGGCAGCGGGACACTACTTGTGCTTGCCACCTTGCCAGCTTGAGCTGCACTTATGGGACTCGCCACATCACCACGTGATACTGCAGTGCTGGATGTACGTCCAGGGTGTACTAGGCCGCTGGTGCTTGCCAGTTCACCAGAAGGAATAGCGGCTCTAGTACGTCTCTGCTTCCTACGAGCGACCTGCGGTTCTTGCACCTCAACAACAACAGAAGGAGTTTGGGGTCTGGTACGCCTGACCTTAGCAGGGACCATAACTCCGCCATCAGAGCTATCTGTCATGGAGCCGCTGTCGTCTACAGGATCGTATTCTGAGCCTGATTCTGACAGATGAGTGACCTCCTCTTCACTATCTGTCTGGCTCAGAAACGTGTAGGCCTGTTCACTAGTGTACTTTCGATTTGCCATTTTGGGCTCTAAATTTAGTAGTACACTAGTGAGACTCACAGGAAAAAAAAGCTCCTAGGCTGTTAGCGACTGAATCAAAGCGCTACCAAAAAAACTGTTAGCAATCGCAGGGATCAGGCCTGACTCTGCAAACGCTGCAGTTATGTGTGCTTAGTGTTTTGTAAGTGACAGTGATCGATCGATACTGCACTTGGGTGGTCTGGGCTGGGCGGAGGGGCTAAACGCAGGTGCTAGCAGGTATCTGGGCTGATCCCGCTAACACTGCATTTTTGGGAACCCTAAACTGCTGGGGACGCTAGTATAGATCTGATCAGATCAGATATCGATCTGTTCAAATACTATATGTAGAATTCGATAATAATTGTAGGAAACGATATCCCTGTAGATTAGTTAGTCTGTTAAAACTATGAGCGCATGCTACTGTTAGTATCACAATAATACATTTAGTTATGAAACCAAAGACATGGCTTAAGAATAATCAAATCTCATTTATTTCCCAAGCAAATAAGAAAGCTAACGTGTATTAAAAGGGGGTTACAAAATTACATAACATACAGCAAGACTACAATACAATGATATACTGTACAGTTACAATACAATACAATGATCTACTTAACACAATCCTTGTAGCTGGCCTCTTGATGGAGAAAGAGGGATGTCCACATGGTTAGGCCTTAAGATGGCTGCTTAGCAGAGAGACATCCTCATGACATGCTTTCCTCAACAAGCCTAAAGACACAGAGAGAGAGTGTGTTTCCTGTGTGTGCGACCCTATCATTCAGACATACAGGCCCACTCATAGCCACCCCCATCTGCCCTTCATCCAATAAACATCGTCAAGAGATAATCCAGGAAGCATGCTGTATTGTCCACTAGGGCAGCGTTTGTCCATGGATTGCAATTCATCCGACTGGGGCCAAACCTTGGGTTCGAGCTCTTGCCTCAAGTCAGTCAATTAGTTAGACAGATTAGAATCAGCATTGTAATGCAGAGTGGTCCTCATAGATAGAATGGGAGCTCCTAACCTCATATAACATATGTTGTTTAACTGGCTACATTTCGATCGGGGGAGAACATCCTATTCTCCAGAAACATGCTGGGATTACATGAGTTCCTAGTGAATCCAACATATGCCGTCCCATCTGGGGTGCCAAATGTGGAATTCGATAATAATTGTAGGAAACGATATACCACTACAGCCTATGTATTATCTCATCTATGTATCAATTACTTTGTCTAGTCCCTGTAGATTAGTTATTCTGTTAAAACTATGAGCTCATGCTACTGTTAGTATAACAATAATACATTTAGTTATGAAACCACATGGCTTAAGAATAATCAAACCTCATTTATTTCCCAAGGAAATAAGAAAGCTAACATGTATTCAAAGGGGGTTACAAACTTACATAACATACAGCAAGACTACAATACAACGATATACTGTACAGTTACAATACAATACAATGCTCTACTTAACACAATCCTCGTAGCTGGTCTCCTGATGGGAAAAGAGTCAGTTGTCCACATGGTTAGGCCCAAAATGGCCGGATCATCAGCTTAGCAGAGAACAGCCTCATGTTCCCAGCAAACAGACAGGATGACACAGAGGAAGAGCTCTCTGCCACAATCCCTTTTACCAAACTCACTCATTCAAAACTCCCCCCATTGCCAATCCCATTTGCTTTGCATCCAATAGACATTTCCAAGAGGTAATCCTTTACACGTCGCATTCTTCAGGAAGCATGCTGTATTGTCCACTAGGGACAGCGTTTGTCCATGGATTGCAATTCATCCGACTGGGGCCAAACCTTGGGTTCGAGCTTTTGCCTCAAGTCAGTCAATTAGGTAGACAGATTAGAATCCGATTAGAATCAGCATTGTAATGCAGAGTGGTCCTCATAGATAGAATGGGAGCTCCTAACCTCATATAACATATGTTGTTTAACTGGCTACATTCCAATCGGGGGGAGGGCATCCTATTCTCCAGAAACATGTTGGGATTACATGAGTTCATATTATAACCAACACTATACCACTAAGGGAGGTGTATGCTGCGTGCATGGGTGTTAGCGGTACTGGCACTAACCCGACGCTGCCTGGGGCGACGCAGACCCTATTTGACTCTAAAACCTTACTTATATCACCCGCCGGGCGATTAGGGGGTTAAACCTTTATTAAACGGCGGGTGCCCTGATACTATAAAAAATAAACGAACTGACCAGCGTCACCTGTAACTGTTATATGGTGATCACTGGTGAAAGGGTTAACTAGGGGGAAATCAGGGGGTTAAAACCTTTAGTAGGTAGTATATGGGGGGGTCCCTGACTCTATAAAACGCTGCGGCAAACCTAAATACCTACCTCCCTAACTAGCGTCAACTGTGACACTAATACAGCGATCAAAAAAAACGATCGCTTAGTGACACTGGTGACGGGGGTGATCACGGGGTTAAACCTTTATTAGGGGGGGGGTCCTAGACCTAAAGGGGGCTAAATCTAACTGCCCTAACAGTTATTACAGTCACAATGCACCAATGCAGTAAACAGTAAATAAAAAAATGCTTTGATGTCACTGTGACAGGGGGTGCAGGGGGGTGATCAGGGGGGGGGGGGGGGGGGGGGGGTGAAAAGTGTGCCTAGAGTGTTCTACTGAAAGTGTAGTGTTGTGTTGTGTAACTCACGTGGATGGTCTTCTCTCCTCGGTGCCGGATCGAAAAGACCGCCACGAGGAGAGATTACATCACTTCCTCTAGCTCTGTTCACAATACAGAGCCAGAGGAAGCATTTCATTGGCCAGGAGCGATCGCGAGGGGGTGGCCACGAATGAATGGCCCCCCCTAATCTCCGATCCCTCCCCCAATGTCACGGACATTTACAGGCACGGGGGCGGGCCCGATCGGGCCCCCCACCCGTGCCCGTTAGGGATGACATCACTTCCTCTAGCACTGTTTACATGACAGGGCTAGGGGAAGTGTTTGATTGGCCGGGAGCAATCGCGAGAGGGTGGCCATGAATGAGTGGCATCCCCCTCATCTCCGATCGCTCCTGCAATGATGCCGACCGCCGCAGGCACCGGGGGGGCCCGATCTGGTCCCCCACCCGCAGGCAGGAAGGGACGTAAATATACGCCCATATGCCTGCCCGTGCCATTCTGCCGATGTATATTATCGTGCAGCAGTCGGCAAGTGGTTAATGCATCCTATGCATTAAGGTGAAAACTTCTGTCACTGACCGCCCACCCCCTGTTTTACTCACCTAAGCCCTGTATTTCCCACGCCGGAGACGCGCTCTTCCCCTCAGCCCGTTGTCTCGGCTCTTGATTGGATAGATTGATAGCAGCGCAGTCATTGGCTCCCACTGCTGTCAATCAAATTCAAATAAAGTGGGCACCAGGGGGGCGGGGCCTAGTCTGGCATTCTGCATCTATGGACGCAAATGCTGGACTCAGGAGCGCACCTGCAAGCTAACCCCCCGGGAAAGTGCTTCTCCTAGGGGGTTATACGATGCTGGAGGAGCTACCAGCACTGCTGGGGGACACCAGAAGTCGAGGATCGGGCCACTCTGTGCAAAACGAACTGCACAGTGGAGTTAACAATGACATGTTATTTTAGAAAAAAAAAAAAAGATAATTTTAATCAACTAAATGAAAATTTGAATTGATTTTCGTCATTGACTTAATTCTAATTTTTTTTTTTCGTTTTGTTTTTGTTACTGAAAACATGCAGCTGACAACAACTATGATGAAAATATTTTTGTCAACAAAATGAACACTGATCCAAAGTGTATCTTCCATTAGACCAGGGGTCCTCAAACTACGCCCGGCGGGCTGCATATAGTTATAGTTAGTTAGTTAGTAAGGTTGAATAAAGACATCAGTCCATCCAGTTCAACCTGAGTAAGTGTCTACAATTCTCCCTATCCCTGTACATTGCACACTCACATCGGTCCCTACCCTCAAGGAGCCCACAATCCAAGGTCCCCATTCATATACTAGGGCCAATTTTATTTTTTTTGGACAGAAGCCAATTAACCTACCTGCATGTCTTTGGAGTGTGGGAGGAAACCGGAGTACCTGGAGGAAACCCACGCAGGCACAGGGAGAACATGCAAACTCCAGGCAGGTAGTGTCGTGGTTGGGATTCGAACCAGCGACCCTTCTTACTGCTAGGTGAGAGTGCTAACCACTACACCACTGTGCCACCACATATGACCCGCCAATGTAATTTACCCGGCCCGCAGGGTGTGTGTCCAGATGTGAGCCGCAGCGGATGCTTTGGAAACAAGCTCTGAACATCCTGCACCATCCACGATCGTCCAGTGAGCCTCCCTCCTTGCTCAGCCTGTCTCCATACAGCCCCTGCTATCATCCCAGTCACTATTTCCTCACCAGTCTGCTCATCCGCGGTGTTAATCTGGCCACCACCGGCTGCATACTCGTGGCCCGCTGCCATATTTGCCATCTCCTGGGCTCTCTGAGCTGCATCAATTCCCCGGGCACACTCATCAGCTTCATCCTGTCCCTGAGGTTGTCTGGGGCTGGTCAGCTGGCCTACCCCATGGATCTAGGTGATGTTTTCCCCATCTTGGCTGCTCTCTATGCTATGAGTCTCTGTGCTATACCCATCCCTCTGCTCCTACTCAATAGCTGGATGACCCAATTTGCTCCTCCATCCTTCTCGGCTGCATTGATGGGCACTGTTGAGGCTGCATTGATGGGCATTGCATTGATCAGACTGCATTGATGGTCACTGGTGAAACTGCACTGATGGGCACTGGTGAGACTGCATTGATGGGCACTGGTGAGGCTGCATTGGTGGGCACTGGTGAGGCTGCACTGATGGGCACTGGAGAGGCTGCACTGATGGGCACTGGAGAGGCTGCACTGATGGGCACTGGAGAGGCTGCACTGATGGGCACTGGAGAGGCTGCACTGATGTGCAGTTGTGAGTCTGCATTGATGTGCACTGATCAGGTTGCACTGGTGATGCTGCACTGATGGGCACTGGAGAGGCTGCACTGATGGGCACTGGAGAGGCTGCACTGATGGGCACTGGAGAGGCTGCACTGATGGGCACTGGTGAGTCTGCATTAATGTGCACTGGTGAGTCTGCATTGATGGGCACTAAACACGTTGCACTGGTGGGCACTGGTGAGGCTGCATTGATGAGGACCCCTGCCTTAGACAGTTGTCAGCTCCTGTTCTTGTGACAATTGTGAAATGTTGTATTTCCCATCACTTTCTGTTCCTATGACACTGGTCACCAAGACAAATAGAGAGGTTGAATCTCACAGTGGAGACGCACGTAGAATGTGACAGGCGTTTCAACACTGCTCTTTAACAAAAAAAAGTTTTAGCTTTAGATACACTTTAAAATTGCGATGTCATATATTATATGCTTAGTAAATATATTCAGTGAATATTTTGCAGTCGCCTTTTAAAATATGTATTTAACATGTTAAAAAAACTGGACTATGTAAAAGTGGCGGCTATATGCGTGGTATAAGTGTGGGTGTAAAATACAGCCTGTGCTCTGGAAAGTGGACATACTTTAGCTAGATTGACATCACAAATAAAGGAAGCAGAATAATCTGAACCGACGAGGCAGAGGAAACAGTACTGTAGCAAGGACAGGCAGACCCACTTGGTAGCTTTCTTTCATAGCTTGTCCTCAATGTCACACTTTCAAGTTTATTTGCCAGCGTGAGTCCAGGCAGAATTTTCTCCCACGCTGTTAGTATTTAACACAAGAAGTCAGAATATTTTTTCTTTAATGGAAGCCTTACTTAGAAGTGCATTAAGATTTCATATAAGCTACTAACACCAAATCTCTAGTAAGCCTTCTACCAATCTTTGTGATGTGAAATCCTAATTTCTATAGACTTTTATCAGCTTATTGCCAGCAAGACTTAGTTTTATCAGCGTTCACAGGTATGTGAAAAAATTCCACAGTACACTGCAGCGTAACTTGATGGTACTTACTAGGGTAGTTGTTGTTTTAGCTTTAATATTCTGCATGCCTTTAGAGCCCATTCACACCACATGCATTGGGATGCATTGCTCAATGCAGGCCCAACACAATGACAAGCTGAAATCCGTATTTTTTTTACCATAGACCCAGTTCACAACAACATGTTGCATTGGTATGCACTGGGTGAAGATAGAACATACTGCATTTAAACATAATGCATTACTGCAACACATTACATTGCATTTTATAGCAAACAAACAAGTATTTTGTCTTCTGGTGTAAAAAAACATGCACAGTACCACAATACAATGCATAAAATGGTCTCCTGCAGTGGAAAACATGCACATTAAACCCAATGCAATGCATTAAAAATGCATGTTGTAAAACTCCCACCTTGCATTACCTAGATACCCACATATTTATTGGTCCTAAACTGTTTATGCTACAAAATATGACAGGTAACTTACCACTTTTAAAGTGTCAGTTCACCTTTTAAGAAAAAATAATAATGTAAACTAACTCTACACCTTCTCCACCCCTGGACCCCACTGTATTTACCTTCGTGGGTGATGATTTGTCAGTGCCCTTGCAGCTGGTGTAGCGATCCTGGGATTTGAAATCCCCGTTCTGCAGGGCTTCCAGAATGGATCAGAGCTTGTCTGATTGGTCAGAAATGGTACAGAGAATTGCTCTGTTCAGAACTAGAGTGCTCCCTCTTAAATAGAAATTGACGTGATTGATGTAGAAAGACTTGTCCCGCAGCAGTTTTCTGGCACAGGAAGCTTTGTTTATTCCCCAAATTGATTGAATAAGCAGAATTCAGGATCTTAAAGCTATCCTTCTGGTGGGGTGGCTTAAATCTATTCAATTTAGAATCTTTTGACATAACTTTACAGTATTTATATTCTTTCTGGAAACAAGTGGCTAATCTAATTACCAGATTACCTTAAAGTGGTTCTGAAGGCTGAAGGTAAAAAAACTTTGTGTGCAGCGGCCCCCACCCAATCCTTACCTGAGATCCCTCCGATCCAGAGATGTTCATGATAGCCTAGGCTGTCCTGGGATTCTCCCTCCTCATTGGCTAAACCAGCAGCGGGTGCCCATTGACTCCCACTGCTGTCAATCACAGAAAGAGAGCCAATGAGGAGAGCATCTCCTAAATAAATGAGTCACCAAATAATGAAACAAAACAGTCCTTTAAATATATATTTGTGGACAACCACCAGTGAATTCCAGATATCCCAGACTTCTCTTCACCCATGTGTCACATGCATAACACCCAATGAACTATATGCGCTCACCTCCTGAGCTGGACCTTAATCAATAATCAAGGTAAAATGCACTTTTTCCCCTCTAGGACTATACTGCAACTGGCTTCTGGCTCCCAGTAGCAATCACAGGCACCGACACATGGACTGGAGCTTCTATTTGACCGCTGCCTCTCCAGGTGACATGTGCTCAGGCAAAATGAATAAAACCAATAGTATGCTCTCCATATGTTTTAAAACGATTTAATAAAATCTAAAATGGGACACTTACAAACAAATGTTCTGTGCATAGTATTAAAAGTAAACGCAGGGTCTCCACACCGCCCAGTGGTGGCATCAAATGTGCTGACTTGACTCCATTCCTATATGCATTACACCTCCAAAGGCTTCCTCAGTAGGACGAGGACAGGCCAGCAAATCCTCTTTATATAAACTACTGGCTGGAGCTGAGCTCCAAAGCAATCAAGATCAGACCGGAAGTGATGTCGCAGGTGAGCTGACTAACCCAGAAGTGAGGTCATCCTCAGCCATCTTGCCCTCTGTGTCCCCAAATAGGAAAGATACAGAGAACATTCTGGCAAGGCCACACCCTTTTTTGGATTTACGAAAGGGACTAGTTTATTATATAATTATTAATTCATCTTACAGGTGAGATACCTAGAGTTGTCAGCCAACACTAGCCATACACGAGTAGATTTTCAAACACACATTCGTACGAAAATGTTGTTCTGAGTACTTTAATATTTAGTTTGCTTTTAATATTTGATTTTGGGGTGAATGCAATTTCTCAAACGAAAACCAAAAAATAAAATTTCCATCTGCTTCCTTTAAATTTTGTAATCACTGTGGTTGAAAACATCGACTTGACCCCATTAACGATAAGAAAATTGGACGAACGTTCTTAAAATGAAAAATTTTGAATGAAATATCATTAGTGCATTTAAGAAACTGACTGAATTGTTGTCCTCTTGGAGTCACTTTCCGTTGTCTTGGTTTGGCAGGATCAATGTAATGCATATTACTTGCCTTCCCAAACTGTTATATGCTTTTCGGGGTCCTGCCAGTCCCGGTTCCCCCTCATATGCTCCGCATTCACCAACGCAGAGTTTTTTTAAAGTTCAATTGGGGGTCTTCAAGGCCTAGAATTACAAAACAAATTTTATTTATCCGTAAGATCAATGGTGGCCTCTCAGTCATCAATCTTAAGGAATATTATTTGGTGGCTCCCCTGTCTCCACAAGACTATATGCAGTGTTGGGCCACTATGGGTTTCGTTGACTCCTATCCCACACCTTTTATCTTCTTTGCCGTGGCTCCCTCCTGCTTCCCATCCATCGACCCTGGGCCCGATCCTGCTTCATACCCTTCGATTTCGGGTCAAATGTTAGGCGGGTCTGATGTCGTCCAATGCAACCAATTCTGTGCTGTCTGCTGTTCCCGCCGGGGCTCGAGAACCCTGGACAATTTGCCTGGTGGACTGAACATGGGTTTACTAGCATCCTTACTCTTCTTACTCCCACTAGGATACTGATGTTCGACACACTCAGCTTATCCCACTAGATTTAATTGCGGGAACATTATCACAATATGCAAATTCATCATTTTGTTTCACAACTCCTTAAATCCCAGTCCCCCTTATGCGCTAACACCATTTGAGAATATCTGTAGAGCCCGCTCACATTCCCAAGGCTTTATCTCCTTGATATACTCCTCAATTGTATATTCTAAAAACCTCCAGTGCGGTCCTTCCCTCACCAATAGGAGAGTGAGTTGGGGATTGAGTTGGATCCAGCAGATTATGACCATGGCGATATCCAAGAGCTCTAAGAATGTACTTATTCAACAAACTGCATATACAATTCTGTACGGATGGTATTATACTTCAGCTTGTCTGGCCCATTTTATTCCATTTTATTCATCAACCTGACTCTGGGGTAGTTCCTACCTGGGGACAATGGCACACGTATGGTGGTCATGTCCTAAGGTATGCAGACTATGGGTTCAGCATTATGCGCTCCTACGCACACTTTCATGCAGACATCAAAAGAAATAATCCATATGAAACTCTTCTTTGTAAACCTGTTGAGGAGTTGCTCCGACCAGAGCGGCAATTAGCGTTGCACCTCTTTGCAGCAACCAAACTTACCATAGCGAGAGCCCGGAAAACCTCAAGTCTCAGTTTCGAGGCTGTCAAGCTCCGAATGACTGACATTATATTCAACGGAAAACTAACGGCTGGCTGCCTTGGATATCCTATGCTCAGCCATCGTGCTTTGATAACCTCCTTATGTCAATCTGAGGACTCTAATCCACTGTTCCCTGAGACCTCTTTATTTTTATCTCTCCTTTCTCCTCTTTCTGTACCCTTCCTGGGATCTTCCTCCTGTTTACAGCTCACCTGCTTTCCTTTAACTGTGTATCTCTTTTTAATTAGCGTGTAAACCTATTAGGCCTTTAGATTATCATGGCCTGGTTATGACGTAATTGAGCTTTTGTTTTGTTTTTCTCATTTGTTCTATTGTGGAATTGCAATTTCTTTGGCTTGATATTTCAGCTAACCTTAAAATCATCACTTCATCCGGATGGAGTGTAGTATTGCTTTTTGTAACATTGTGAAGTTCTGCTTTACCTATTTTCTTTGTTGTATGGAACCAGAGGCGTAACTAGAAATCACAGGACCCCATAGCAAAATGTTGTATGCCCCCCCGAAAACAGCCCCCCCCCTACAAAAAAAAATTAACTAATGCCATTGAACAACATATTACCACACCCATGTGGCACAGTACCCAGGCAACAGATTATATTAATTTTGAACAACAAAGTATGCAGTGTACTTTATGCAGCCCCTGAAGGACACCCATTGCTGACCTCCATGCCTTCTAACCAATTTCTGTTCTGTTATATAAAATGAAATAGTTCAACTCACCATAATGCAGAATCAGTGGGAGCCCAGAGCGTGTCACTTGCCACCATCGCCTGCCATCAGAAGCAGATTGTCACTTGTCACACATTGTGGAATGTCACCTGCCACATGTTGCGGATTTTCCACTTGTCACATCCCGGATTGTCACTTGCCACGCATTATGGATTGTCACTTGCCACGTCCTGGATTGTCCACTTGCCACACATTACGGATTGTCACTTGCCACATCACCTGCCACATGTTGCGGATTGTCCACTTGCCACGTCCCGAATTGTCACTTGCCACACATTATGGATTGTCACGTGCCACGTCCTGGATTGTCCACTTGCCACACATTACGGATTGTCACTTGCCACATCACCTGCCACACATTGCGGATTGTCCACTTGCCACGTCGCCTGCCACCAGATGCAGATTGTCACTTGTCACACATTGTGGAATGTCACCTGCCACGTCACCTGCCACATGTTGCGGATTGTCCACTTGCCACATCCCAGATTGTCACTTGCCACATCACCTGCCACACATTACGGATTGTCACTTGCCACACCACGGATTGTAACTTGCCACGTCACCTGCCACACATTACAGATTGTCACTTGCCACGTCCCAGATTGTCACCTGCCACACATTACAGATTGTCACTTGCCACGCCATGGATTGTCACTTGCCACATTGCCTGCCACATGTTACGGATTGTCACTTGCCACATCACCTGCCACACATTATGGATTGTCACTTGCCACGTCACGGATTGTCACTTGCCACACGTTATGGATTGTCACTTGCTGTGTCACTTTCCTGCTGTGTCAGAGTCAGGCAGCAGATTATCAGTCAGGCAGCAGAGAGATAATGTCATCTCTCTGCTTCCCGGCTGCCTGCACAGTGAGGGGGGAACTGCACTGCAAGGATGCAGGGCGGGCGCCAGGCGGTGAGAGTTGATGTCATCTCTATGCTCCCCCGCCGTCAGCTCCCTGATTGGCCAGCCCGCCCACGCTCTCACTCACGGACCAGCAGAGACGCCTGTGCTGTTAACTCGCGGAGCCGCCCGCTCTCACCCACGGAGCCACCCGCGGACCCTGTCCTCACCAGGCCCCACTCGGCTGCGGGCCCCATAGTGCCCGCGTGTGTCGCTATGGCGGTAGTTCCGCCACTGACGTCAATGCAATGTTTGCAATTCCCATATATGCATACATACTGTATGTTTTGTAACTGTCATCCCATCGGCTCTGTTGTGTATCTTTCAAAGACAATAAAGCCTTTTGTAAAATAAATGTAATTTGTGTATGGCGAGCTTTAGAATGCTACTGCAGAATAGATCAAGGGTATAGATAAAAGTAAAAGTAACCGAGGGTTATACCTTTTAATGGCTATTGACAACCAGCTTTTAAGACAGAGGGTCACTTTTATCAGGTTAAGAAAAATACAGTTCAGAATAGATGTAATTTTAGAGTAAACCTTCCAAACTAAAAAATTGAAATCTTATTTTTTCCTCACTGCGGTTGAAAATGATCATCAATTTAACCCCATTACTATTAATAAAACCACAAACAAAATGTTTTGCCTTTAGGATTGCAATCAGCTATACCTGATTACAACTACAAACCAAGAACCAACCAAATGGGACTTTTAAGGGACAACAATCCAGTCATTAAAATATTTTTAAAGTGATACTTTTATGAGATACAAAAAGTTAAAAAATAAAAAAATGCATAACAAATGTGCTGTAAATCAGCTTAGAACCCACAATATAGGACCCATCAGGACATATCCTATAATAACAACTGTATGTTATTACCCCTAATTATTTATACAATCACAGATATATATCAAACTGTATTTAACCCAGAGCACCTTGACACATTTCATGGACAGAGGAATATTAAGTAATTGAGAATAATACTTTTGAAATGCTGAAAAAAATATCTTACATGTATAGTGTTCCTATTGGTAACATAAATAAAAAGCTGTGGAGCTCTGAATCTGCACACCCAATGAGTATGCAAGTTGTGGGGACCCCATGAGCTATAAAGGTAGGCATATAGGACCACCAGAAAGGTCAAGATATACAATGTAAACCATGTGGACAAGATAGCACCCACAGTCAAAAAGCACATCCTTTGGGGGGGCTGCACCTAAGGTATGTAGACTATAGATCCATGACATTGTATTATGTATGGGTATTTAAACACCCCAGTTAGCTGAAAACTGCAAGAACAGCTAGAATGATGGGTGTAATATTTATGTAAAACTTGCAACCTTTGTGTATCCCTATAGATAAAATGCTTTGTTTTTACATCACATACTCATTGGGAGCACATATTCAATGCCCAATATAATTTTATTGATGTTACCAATAGGAGACTCTATACACGTAAAAGATTTTTAGTGTCTTGAAAGTATTATTCTCATTTACATACTGTATACTATAGCGTGAATAATTTTATATTGTCTACTGTAGAATAAATATCTACTTAATGCTACTCTTGAAGAAGTGGATTTGCCAAAGTGTTGAGGTACTCTGGGCTCAGTACAGATCATAAGTTTGCATACCCTGGCAGAATTTATGATTTCTTGGCCATGTTTCAGAGAATATGAATGATAACACAAAAACTTTTCTTTCACTTATGGTTGGTGTTTCGCTGAAGCCATTTATTATCAGTCAACTGCGTTTACTCTTTTTAAATCATAATCGCAACAGAAACTACCCAAATGACCCTGATCAAATGTTTACATACCCTGGTGATTTTGGCCTGCTAACATGCACACAAGTTGACACAAAGGGGTTTGAATGGCAATTAAAGGAAACCATCCTCACCTGTCATCTGTTTGCTTGTAATTAGTGTGTGTGTGTGTGTATAAAAGGTCAACAATAAATTTCTGGACTCCTGACAGACTCTTGCATCTTTCATCCAGTGCTGCACTGATGTTTCTGGATTCTGAGTCATGGTGAAAGCAAAAGGATTGTCAAAAGATCTGCAGGAAAAGGTAGTTGAACTGTATAAAACAGGAAAGGGATATAAAAAGAAGGAATTGATAATGCCAATCAGCAGTGTTCAAACTCTAATCAAGAAGTGGAAAATGAATGGTTCTGTTGAAACCAAACCATGGTCAGGTAGACAAACTAAAATTTCAGGCAGAACTGCCAGGAAAATTGTTCGGGATGCAAAGAAAAACCCACAAATCACTTCAGGTGAAATACAGGACTCTCTGAAAACATGTGGTGTGGCTTTTTCAAGATGCACAATAAGGAGACAGCTGCAAAAGAGGGGCTGCATGGTCGAGTCACCAGAAGAAAGCCATTACTACGCAAATGCCACAAAGTATCCCACTTACAATATGCCAAATAGCGCAGAGACTAGCCTCAAACCTTCTGGCACAAAGTCATTTGGAGTGATGAGATCAAAATTGAGCTTTTTGGCTACAACCATAAAAGCTTAATTTAGAGAGAAGTAACAAGGTCTATGATGAAAAGTACACAATTCCTACTGTGAAACATGGAGGTGTTTTGGGGATGTGTGAGCTACAAAGGCACAGGAAATTTGGTCAAAATTGATGGCAAGATGATATGTTATCAAAAAATACTGGAGGAACATTTGCATTCATCACCCGGGAAGCTGCGCATGGCACGTACTTGGACATTCTAACATGACAATGATCCAAAACTCAAGGCCAAGTGAACCTGTCATTGACTACAGCAGAATAAAGTGAAGGTACTGGAGTGGCCATCTCAGTCTCCTGACCTCAATATCATTGAGACACTCTGGGGAGATCTCAAACGTGCAGTTCATGCAAGACAGCCCAAGAATTTACAGGAACTGGAGGCTTTTTACCAAGAGGAATGGGCAGCTTTACCATCTGAGAAGATAAAGAGCCTCATCCACAAATACCACAAAAGACTTCAAGCTGTCATTGATGTTAAAGGGGGCAATACACGGTATTAAGAACTGGGGTATGTAAACTTTTGATCAGGGTCATTTGGGTAATTTCTGTTGCGATTATGATTTGATAATAAATGGCTTCAGCCAAACACTAACCATGAGTGAAAGAAAAGCTTTTGTGTTCTCATTCATATTCTCTGAAAAATGGGCAAGAAATCATAAATTCTGCCAGGGTATGTAAACCTATGAGCACAACTGTTAATCTGTGATTGTATAAATTAAAAAATAGTAGGCACAATAACACACTTTCTACTTTAAGATATGCTACCATTGGCCCTGTATGGAGGTTTGTAAGCTTATTTATATTGCTTCATATGTATAATGCATTTTTATACATTTCTTGTTTAACTTTTCATCTCTGTGTCATTCAGCAACATCTAGCTTTCCTTTCATACATTTAAACATGGACATTTACATGGACTGGATAATGGACACAGCTACAAAAAATACATGTTTTGATAGTTGACAATGACCTGTTATTATAATTGTATATTTACTTGATTTGTTAAAAACAAAAATAACATTTAAAGACACGCGGCCAAACAATGAGGTTGGATGGGAGGCAGTTAAACTTTAAGTTGCATATGGGGTTCTTTATGGTTAGGAGTATGGATGTGGAACTTCCTTCCAAAGTTGGAGGTGTCGGCAGGGAGTGTAGGTAAATACAGGAAACCTTTTAAACGTGTTTCTTAGTGAACACAATATATAGGCATGTGAAAAGTGTAGTGACTCAATCACACACACACACGCGCACACACACACAATGAACTGGGTGGACTGGTGTCTTTATTCAACCATCCCAACTTTATGGAATAAACGTACAAAAAATATTAACAATACTTTCAAGACTGGATCATTGTTGTACCTTAAAAGTCCCATGGGGTTGGTTCTTGGTTTGTAAGTAATGCGGTTGACAAAAATAAATTTAAATCAGATTTTTTTTTTTTTTTTAAATGAAGCTTCTGACTTGAAAAACAGAAAGGACAGTTCCTAGAAGTAAATGACTGTTGGGAGATGCACAAGAGACTGCAAATATCACAGAAGGGTTTTTTTTTACGTGGAATATAAACCATAACAACTTGATACAAATAATGTCCTTTAGCAAGGAACATACATTCCAGAATAATAATTATGCTACCAAAATTTGTGTGCTGTAAATTGCCTCTAGTTTTGCTCCTGTTTCTTTTTGCTGGAGGCTGCCATTTTGCTGAAGCACAGGGCTCCTGAACAGCAGTAAATCCTAAAGCGGAACTAAACTCATCGATTTAACAGTTTCAAAAAACTGTTCTATTTCTGAAATACCAAACCATGCAGTGGCTGATGTCATAACGGATCACACGTGCAGCACCATGGCAGTTGCAAATCAAACAGAAGCAGCTTCTTTGGCTGTAAAGTATAGGAGGGTTTAATTCTGTTTTAAGGCTATCGGCAGCAATTACATTGCACAGAGCAGGTAAGTATAGAGATGATTGTTTTTTTTTTTTATTATTATTACCTTTACAATCACTTTAACAAAAGGATTTTTTGTGTTCTGCATTTTTGCATTATCTTCTATAACATTTCCTGTGTATTAGACAGTGTTAATGGTGGTCTTTTTAAACCTATGTGATACAGTTGTGTAATCGGGAAGCCTGTCGTATATATTTTAGGACCGGATTTTGACATAAAGGTTAGTTTTGTCTTGTGGTATATAAACTTTGCCATTTTATATACACATATGTGCTTTGGTCAAGTTTATCAGATATAACATTTTCAGCTGGATAAAAGGGAGTGAACCATGAAGTAGCTTGTGTGCATGACTAGAATAAGCCATAGTTCAAATGGGAGTATAACTTGTTAAATAGCTGGATTATCTTCTTCTTAGACATGACTCTCGGATACAAAAACAAAGCTCTCTGACTGTACTTATCACAAGGCCACTCACTGGTTTGTAGTCTGTAGTCCCGTGAGACTGTTTGTTGTGCTGAGAATATGTGTTTCATGAGCTTCAAGTACTTTTGAAAACATAAAAAGCCAAAATGATGGTACCTTTTTACTTTCCCAATATAGTGCCCTCTTCCTGACACAAGTGATGGAAGTACGAGTAAGTGGCAGAAAGCATCACAAATAGCCACTGATGGTGATTTTATCATTTAAACTATGAAATGGAAGTGAATCAAAGAGGACAGAGATTCAAAGTCGGACCACATACTTAACTCAATACTTAATGGCATATCATTTTTTATATACAGTAGTCATTGTTTCTGTGATGGAAGTGAGAACATTAGGCATCTTATAAGGAGATACATGAACGTTATCACAGGATATCAAAGTTGTTGCTGTTTGGTGAAGTTTTAAATTTACATCATAAAACCAAGAATGCCTTTTACATATGTCCTTATTGCACGTTACAATGTATATAGGGGTTGATTTACTAAAACTGGAGAGTGCAAAATCTGGTGCAGCTGTGCATGGTAGCCAATCAGCTTCTAACTTCCGCTTGTTCAATTAAGCTTTGACAATAAAACCTGGAAGCTGATTTCTATGCAGAGCTCCACCAGATTTTACACTCTCTCTAGTTTTACTAAATCCCCCCCCCCCCCCCCCCTCTTCCCCATGTAGGATTACTTGCATGATGATTACAAACTTCAACAAGGTTTTAGGCTTGTGTTGATGTATGAACTTTATTCATGATTTATGATTTTTTTTGCTTGTGTTGATATATAGTTATCTTACAGGTGGCAGAATTGGAGTCAAAGTCCCAGTCCACATTGACTGACACAGACCAGGAAAGCGACCTCACTGAGAGACTGCGGGATTTAGAGATTCTACTAAAGAGCAAAGAAGAGGTGACTACTTATAAATATATACATGTTATGGAGTTAAAGCGGTATTAAACCCAAAACAAAATTTTTTATATATTGCAGTTTACAAATCATTACATGTGGTGGCTGCATTTGTTTTCTTTTTTTCCCCTTCTGTTTTCACCTGGTGATCTGACCAGTAACACAGCTCCTGTATTAGTGCCCCTACTCTGGATGAAGGAACACAGGGGGCACCTTTGGGCAGCAGCATTGTTACTCTAGGGGAAAGGGAAAGGGTAAGTTAGAGGTACTAGCCGATTTATATATACTACCAAATTTTAGTTCAGACTTTATAATCAGTTCTAGTAAACCGTTTGTTTCCTTTTGGGGTAAAGGTTTTACATAAATAAAAGTGAATCATTGTAAGCACCCCTGCTAGTGTTAAATGGTTTATCTGATCTCTGTAACTTGTATGTTGTGCTGGAGAGCTTGTTGTTTTGAAAAACAACAGACTTACTGGCTGGATCACCAGATGAAAATAGAGGAAAGAAAGCCTAAAAAAATGAATGCTGCCATCACATCTAGGAAATGGTAAGTTGCAATATAATAAATATTTTCGTTTGGGTTTAATGCCATTTTAATTGGACACAATGGGGTTGATTTGCTAAACCTGGAGCTTGCAGAATGTGGTACAGCTGTGCATTGTAGCCAATCCACTTCTAGCTTAAGCATGTTCAATTAAGCCTTGACAAAAAAAACTTGCAGCTGATTGGTTTCTATGTAGAGCTGCACCAGATTTTGCACTCTCCAGTTTTAGTAAATCAACCCCCATTAGTGACACAGATTGATAAAAGGTGATGAAATCCATTTATACATGAAAATATGGATATTTTAAATCAGCTAAAGGGGAGAGCTGGCCTTGAGGAACTTGTCTGGGTTACTGTTTTTCTGTATGCAGATTGTAAAGGCCCAAATTAAGTCCTATTGTCCTTTTTGATGCAGGTCACCAATATTTACAAGGGAAGAAACTGAATGTTTTGCAGATTCTCTAATGTTTAGGAATCTTAAATATGTTGCTTCCAATATAGTATGGGAATAGTTCAGGTGGCTCTAAAATGCCCAGATTATGTTTAGTCGTTTAGCCTCTTTTAAACTGACTAGTAATAAAGGGGTTGCTGGTGTACAACAGAGCTATTAATGGCCTAAGCAAACTCTAAGCATACTGTCATAGATTATTCTCTCCCTAGTGGTCAGGTCAACCAAGACATAGGGGTTGATTTACTAAAGGCAAATAGACTGTGCACTTTAAAAAGTGCAGTTGCACTCTTCAAGTGCACTTGCTCCAGGGCTTAGTAAATGAGGTAAAGCTTCACTTTGCAAACAATACCCAATTTCATGCAAGGAAAATTTTAAAAAACGCATTTTTGCTTCCACATGATTGGATGATGGTCAGCAGAGCTCCTTCTCATTTCCTATGCTCTGGAGCAACTGCTCTTACAGTGTGCAACTGCACTTTGTAAAGTGCACAGTCTATTTGCCTTAAGCAAGTCCACCCCATAGAGTCTGTGGAGTTCCAATCATTACCATGGACTCACTTCGGTAAGTTTGATGTTGCGGTTTGGTTCAGATTTGCTCTATGAGCAACCCCTGATGGGCATCTGAAGTAAAGAACTGAATCATCAGTCAGTACCATAGTCCACAAACTGGGAAAGGTAATGGCAGGTGCACATAAAAAAGGTCCAAACAAATAGAAGGCCCCCGAGGATGGGCTGGAATCAAAAACTTGTCAATAGCCTGATTTCATAGGACAGGGTATCTAAGCTCACAAAAGAAACCTGGTACTTAAACATAGTTTTATTGCACTGGGCAAAACCTGTATTCACCACCACCAGCTGGAGTGCCGAGGTTGCCTTCCCCTGCTGTACAATATATATAAATATAACTGTTTTTCTTTACTCTGGCAATAGGAGATACTTCAGCTGAAAGGACAGAGACCAGACCTCACAGAGCTGGAGATTGAACGAGATGATCTCCTGCAGAAGCTAAAGGTAAGACCCATGCCAGAGAATTAACTACGCTTCCTGCATCATTATATTGGTGCAGGAAGCTGTCAAAAATGGCGGACACCACATTTAAAGAGCATATAGACCTGTTTCAGATCTATCTGCACCAGTTTCTATTTTAGAGTGAAATTGAAACTAGGCTGCATCTGATTAACAGAAGGAATGTGGCAGATTTCATATAGAAAACTGCCTTAGATTTCTGCCAGGTTTGACCTTGTGATCTATCAGCAGACAGCTCACATCCCTCTTTCTGCCAGTGCAGTGATTACACTACATGAGCATAGAAAGCACAGGGTTGACACCCTCCTCCTTCCTCCACTCTGAGCTGAGAAAGGGGGAAGGAGGACAGCAGAGAGATCAGAGTTTGCAGCTTCAGCTCTCTGTCCTGTGTGCTGTGCTTGTCACATCCACAAAACAGAGCTGATCGCTCCTAATTTACATTTAAATTACCACTTTGATACTTTATTTTTAGAGAGATTTAGCCCCTTTGTTAATGACTTTAAGGCTCCACAAACAGCAAAGTAGCTTCAGAAATAAATTGCAGAAGTATGTGTCTCTCCTTATAAACCTGTGGACTAATGGTTATGTGTATATACAGGTGCATCTCAAAAAATTTGAATATCATCAAAAAGCTAATTTATTTCAGTAATTCATTTCATAAAGTGAAACTCATACATTATGCAGACTCATTCCACACAGAATGATATATTTCAAGTAGTATCTCAAGAGAATTTTGAGTATTACATGAGACCAAAAAAAAAAGGATTTTTAATACAGAAATGTTGACTTACTGAAAAGTATGTCCATGTCCATGTACAGTATAGTATGCACCCAATACTTGGTCGGGAGCTCCTTTTACATGAATTACAGCATCAATGCGGCGTGGCATGGAGGCGATCAGCCTGTGGCACGGCTGAGGTAATGCTTTGTTAGTGGTCCTAAGCTCGTCTGCAAGGTTGGGGTCTGGTGTCTCTCATCTTCCTCTTGACAGTACCCCACATATTCTCTATGGCAGGGGTTGTCAACCTTTCAGAAGTGGAGATCTACCTGAACAACATAAAAGAGATCAAAGATCACCAGGGTTCGGCGACCTTGATTTTTTTAAAAGATATTAACTAGCAAGGCCTAACTAAATAGTAAGGAAAACATAGAAACGTAATAAAACAAATGTCACTATAAAAATATAAACTTAGCCTATCTTAAAAGTGGACGGTGTCAGTCAGGGAAGTGGTTGGTGTCAGTAGTTTTTATTTTTATTATCTTATTTTTTTATTAAATTGTACAATTTTTTTAAATTACATTTTTCAATATTATTTTTTAGGAGCCCTGTTGAGGGGCTTTGGTGAAATAACTAAATAGACCCCTGACGTCTCACTTTTGAGACAGAGAAAAGGACTAAGGAGTGATTCCCCAGTTCCTTTTTCTGCAGCCTCAACTGCTAGTGGCTGGGGATTCGGATTTTACTTCTACGACCCATATCCTAGCACTCTAACGCTGCTGCCTAAGCAGCCTTATGCTGGTGCTGGCCCTCTCCACAGTAGTGTCCTCTATCCCCCCACACAGAAATGACCCCTGCCCCTTCACATCACCCATCCCCACAGTAGTGTCTTCTGGCCCTCTGCCCCCTCCCATAGCAGTGTCCTCTGCCCACCTTCACATTACCCCTATCCCCATGGTAGTGTCCTCTATCCCTCTGCCCCTTTCCCCTCACCCCCACAATAGTGCCATCTGCCCCCATAGCAATGTCCTTTTTTCTCCTTTGCCATCACCCCACACACACACAATAGTACCCTCTGCCCCCCCCACCCATCCCCATAGCAATGTTCTTGGCTCCTTTGACATCCCACCCCCCACAATAGTGCCCTCTGCCCCCCATCCCCATAGCAATGTCCTCTGCGCCTTTGACATCCCCCCTCCCCATAGCAATCTCCTCTGATCCTTTTGTCTCTCCCCCTCCAACCACACACACAATAGTGCCCTCTGCGCCCCCCCCCCCATCCCTGTACTAATGTCCTCTGCTCCCTTGAAATCCCCTCCCCGACAATTGCGCCCTCTGCCCCCTATCCCTATAGCAATGTCCTCTGCTCCTTTAAAATTCCACCCACAATAGTGCCCTCTGCCCCCTTTACCTCAACCCCCCCCCTTCCCACATATACATACAGCAGTAAAGAACAGCTTGCTTCTCCTACCTTCATAGGTGTACAAACTAGGCTGCACATCTCTGGACACAGGAGGGCGGGAGCACAAGCTGCCGGAGTTAGCTTTCCATAATACCAAGCTGTTGATTGGTTGCGAGCACCGCCGCATGTTCTGGCAACCAATCATCTGCCAGTTAACTTCAGAAGTTAACTTGACAAGCTCCCACCGTCCAGAGATGTGTAACGTAATGCTGTCCTGGGAGGATGGACGAGCGAGGAGGCTGGGGAAGGACTGGTGCTGAAGTAGCGGGGTCTTCAAAGCAGAGAAGTTTTCCCGATCGACCCGACACCCGCCCGTGATCGAAAGGTCGATCAGGATCGATGGGTTGCCGACCCCCACTCTATGGGGTTTAGGTCAGGCGAGTTTATTGGCCAATGAAGCACAGTGATACAATGATCATTAAACCAGGTATTGGTACTTTTGGCAGTGTGGGCAGGTGCCAAGTCCTGCTGGAAGGTGAAATCAGCATCTCCATGAAGCTGGTCAGCAGAGGGAAGCATGAAGTGAATTTCCTGGTAGAAGGCTGCACTGACTTTGAACTTGATAAAACACAGTGGGCCAACTCCAGCAGATGACCCCAAATCATCAATGACTGTAGAAACTTCACACTGGACCTCATGCAACTTGGATTCTGTTCCTCTACACTCTTCCTCCAGACTCTAGGACCTTGGTTTACAATTAAAATGCAAAATTTACTTTCATCCGAAAAGAGGACCGCTGAGCAACAGTCCATTCCTTTTTCTCCTTAGCCCAGGTAAGACGATTCTGATGTTGTCTCTGGTTCAGGAGTGGCTTGACACAAGGAATGCAACAGTTGAAGCCCATGTCCTAGATACGTCTGTTTGTGGTGGCTCTTGAAGCAATGACACCAGTCGTATTCCACTCGTGAATCTTCCCCAAATTCTTGAATGGCCTTTTGCTTCACAATTTTCTCAAGACTACAGTTATCCCTTATGCTTGTGCACTTTTCTCTACAACAGTTTTTCAATCCACTCATATTTACACTAAAATGCAATAAAAAATGTTGTTTGTAAAAAACAAACCCCGATATTTCACTTCAAAGAGCCGCAGTATAATGATGGTAGGCGATCTGTAAGTGGTTAAATATATCACTCTGTTGGTAATGAATTTATATAAATATGAGTTTCACTTTTTGAATTGAATTACAAAATTAATTAACTTTTTGATGATATTCTATTTTTTTTGAGATGCACCTGTATATGTATGTATATAAAAAATAAAAGTTTTAAAGCCTAGTTCTGGTAAAGACTGTGGCTTTATTGGTAGTATTTGGGTGCTGTGTATACAATTTTCCATCTCTCAATTATAGGAGGTGCCAGACACCTTTTTCCCTGCATTCCTCCACACCTACAATATTAAGCACATACTTCTTGCTAGTGAAGCAGAGAGGCAGAGGCTATGCAAAAAGGCAAATTAATGGCATAACTAACCCTGTTCACTGATAGCTCTTGACAGTAATGAAACAGGATTGTGTCCTTTGTGATAGCACATACATCCCTGATTAGTTCCTGCATTTCTACTTCATTATATGCTAGTTAAGAAAGCTTTCTTCATTATTATTATATGGTACTTTCTGTGAAGTGGGGGCTGTGGCGACTGAAAGTTTAGGAGGGGAAAAAGTAGCTACTACTGCTCAGCCTGTATTTTAAGGATACCAGTAGAATTTGGCAAAATATGGTGCCAGTATATTGAAAAGTTATTTAAAATTTTACATCTATTAAATGCACTTAATTTACTTTAAAGGTGTCCTTATTCGTTTTAATATGAAATAACTTTTAGTTTATTAAGTTTATTAACCTTAAAATGTGAATTATGTCTCTAAATTAGGTATTGATTATGTCAGAGGCTGCTTATCCTATCCTTCAGTGGACTTAAAATGAACCTGAACCCCAAAACATTGGGAACATGTAAAAACAGTAATTGTGTGTAGTTATGATCCTAAAAAAGGACCTATTCTCTTGAATTCCACAAGAAAAATAGCAGTGTACTTTGTGTTCCTAGGTACGTGAGTCTTATAGCTGTGTATCTCTAGTGTGAGGTCATCTAAGACAGCCCTCTAAATTTCCAATCGCCTGCTCTCTGTGGAGCGTCATCTTCGGGGGTGGGGGGGGTGCCGCCGGCAGTTGGGGTTGAATGGGTGCCGATTATCTTACCAGCCTCCACTTCTGTCACTCTCTTAGTAGGTAGTAGTAAAATAAAAAATGCAGCGCTAGAATCTCGTTCCACACCCAGTGAGAGTAAATAAGCCTGCTTACCAGCTATATACGTGACCACGGATAAAAGTGGTCTCACCAAGTGTAGGGAATTGGGTCTCCCCAGGAACCTCATAGGCTCTCTTAAATTCTCACCAATCACTCCATACTCAGAAGTAAAAAACAAAAAATGCTCATAGTGCAGTACATCAAAGGTTCAATTTATTTGTACTAAAAAAGCAGGAAGCACAGGATGGATCAAGCGCTTTGAGGCGATTCAGTTCGCAGTTGCAGCGCTATACAAGTTGTTCGTTCATTCATTCATTCATTCAAAAAGGATTGCACTTACAAGATAGGAATGTGTCATCAGCATGTAATGGATTCTAATAGATAAAACAAAAGGATTGCAGGGCCTGGCATACATCGGGAGTCAGCAAACAACTAGATGAGGTGGGGCAGGGAGAGGGGGTTGGGTGGGAGCTGCCAAAGTTAACTTTTCCTATTAACAAAATGGTAATTGGTTGCTCAGACTGCCTAGCAACCAATCACCAGCTTGTTAATAGGAAAATTGAACTTTGGCAGTTCCATCTCCCCTGTCCAGTGCTGTGCTCCACTGTAAGGCTGCATTCACACCTGAGCGTTTTGTAGCATGAAGCCTGAAGCTACAAAACGCTAAAGGGGAAAAAATCCATTATTCTCAATGGAGATGGTTCACATCTCCACGTCGCATGAAGCCGAAAGCCTGAAGCTCAAACGAGTTCCAGACCCTTTTTTGTTGCTCGAATCGGGCAGATTTGGACGTTTTTCTTTTTTACCTTGGTGACGTTTTGCCCTGCACAAAATCGCGGCTAAACGGCGTAAAAAAACCCGCTGCAAAATCGCTGTAAAATCGCAAAATTTTCAGCCTTAAAACGCTACGCTCAGGTGTGAATGCAGCCTAAGTCTCTCTGCATCCTAAATCAGTGAAAGTGCCATTCATTGGTTTTAATTTTTTTAATATTATATTTAATATAGCGTTAAAATTTTTACTTAATAAGGCAGTAATGATGTGTATAGTGCCTATAGTATCCAATCATATCTTATCCTTATTTTATTTATCAGGCAGATCAATTAAATAGGCTTTGTTAATATTGTTAAAGTTGTAACTTAATTCTGCCTAAAACATTTAACCGTATTTTTTTATAACTTACGAGGGCGTGTTTAGGGGCAGGGTAGGGGTTGGGTGGGGCAAGTGGTGGCGAGTAACTCTTAAGGCCTGGCTAGTAGCTCAGGACTTGAATTGTTAAGCCCTTATCAAAGATGGTGATGTAACTACTGTGTTGCTCACTATTCTCTTTACTGGAGAGCAAGCTGTACCTGAAGACCTCCATTGCATGCATTTCCCTGCATCTGCTTCATTCATTCTGTGGATTTATGCTTTCCAAGCCTCTCCTGCTGCTTTTTGAACACTATCTCACCAGTCATCAGCGCGGCGTGTAGGTAGTATCGGTGACCAGATCTTTTTCTTCTGTTTGCCTTTTTTGGTTGCGGCTTTCACAGTTCAGGCCAAAATGCTTTCTCTTTGTTTTGGCTCGAGTGAGAAAAGGTTTGAACCTTAGTCAGGTTTTCCCCTCTATTCCTGTTCAGATAGCAGGCTGTCACTTGCACAGGAATGATAGAAAATCTCTCCACCTGGAAGAGAGACACCAACAAAAATACTTATTTTAATAGCATGGGGAACATATGGACTCTTTATGTGGTTTTTATTGCTCTGTACCTCCCAGCTCTGTTTCCCTCCTTTCCTGTCCTGGTGTCACTGGGATAGGAATTGAAGTAAAATTTAAATAATGGGGTTATAATGGGCCATGAAAGCAGGGCTCAAGTCCTGTGGGAACGCATGGGAACGGAGTTCCTGTACTTTTTCCACAACAGGAACTCAGTTCCCGTTAGCAGCCGTGTCCTGCAAGACTTTGAAGTATGCGAGCTGTGTGGCAGGTGCTACACCAGCAGCTGCCGACACAGCTCGCAATAGTAAGTGCCGCACACCTGACCATTCAGGCATTGCCAGTAGGGGGCCCCATGACAGCTTTCGTTTCAATCTACCTGTCAATCACAGCTAGCTGACAGGTAGATCAGGTCCCTGCTGCTAAGATATTGTATTTAGTCAGACCTCTCGTGATGCGCTCTTCCCCGCCGACCACTCCTGATTTTCTTCAGTGCCATATGATGAGAGAACCCAGAGGAGGAGCACAGCTATTCTGCTCACAGGACATTCAGGGAGAGCGGTGATCTGAGGGAGGAACATCAGTTTGGGGTGGTAAGCTGAGCACAATACCTGGCAAAGTTTAATGCCAGGAGGGAAGTTTATGTGGAAATATGTGAAGGGTTGGAATAGCAGTGAGTGTGTGTTGGAGCCCTGCAGAGTTTGCAGCCCCCCAAGCTAACATACATCTCCTAAGCAGGAACACATCACTATCTCCCCAAGCATTCTGTCCAGATAATGTGCAGTTAATTTATGACCTTTCCGTTTAACCCTGTGTTATCCAAACTCTGTTCAATGAAAAGTGTAAACTCACCACATAAACACTCTATATACAAAATAAAATTCCCCAATAAAGATCAGAACATGATGTTCACATTTGCATGGAAGCACAATTGAGTGAATGCAGATTATTCAGAGAATTACCGTATTTATGTTTATTGAGGATTGTTTTTTTTTATGTACTAACAGTTAATACACACAATACGAAAATTGGATGAAAAATACCACTTTTGAAGCGTTAGTGCATATGAGCATATCTTTTTTTTTTGGTGGGCGAGTGGATCTTGGGTGGGAGTTCCCACACTTTTTTACCCAGGACTTGACCCCTGCATGAAAGCCTGACAATCTCCTCTCTGCTATTTCTAAAATGGTTTTGACTTCTAGTTTGGCTATCATTTAGTAGATTTCTATACGCTTTTGTTTAGAGTCTGTTGTACATGAGCAAAACCCTGCACTTATAGTTTCTGGAGAAAAAAAGGTTTCATTTTTAGACGTTTATGCTACTGAGCAACTTTGCCATTTAAACTGAACTTACATTTCAAAATGCCACATCTAGTCATACTTTACTACAGTGTATGGAATTACATTAAACAAACCAAAGGACCTAAACCCGGCCATAGATGAGTCGAAAATTAAAACTTCTCTCGATTGAAAAAAGAAAAATAGTTTTATACAATCATGCCATCATTTGTTACATTTTTCTAAAAAAAAAATCCAGAATGTTGGATCATGTGCTTTCAATTGTGACATGAAAATTGCATGTCGCAGCTGGCACACTAATGATGCGAAAAGCAAACAATTCCACGATTTACAACAAATTTTCATTCAGTTTTCAACTCCTCTTTGGCCGGCATAAACATCAACTGCAAAAGCACAGCCAAGTTTTGTGCTATCTGACCAGCTAAAAGCATTCCAATGTTCTGGACTAGTGAGTTTGAATGCTCTGTGGTATCACAATGCAAATTATCTTAAAGAACTTTGCTATCATTTTCACACAATCATTTTTAATGTATATGTGACTTTGGGTATCCCTTGTTAAACTCGGGATAAGGAAGACATTTTAATTTCCCTGCACACTGCAGCAATATGTGTACTAAGCTGATAGCTGTAAACTGTCATGCTACGCAGTGTATACAATTTCCATATGAGGCCTTTGAAGTTACTGCAGGGTTCAAGAAGAGAGCCGTGAAATAAAAAAACATTTTTTTTGCATGGATAGTTCTGCAACTGACTGTCAGCATTTACAGATCAGACTGCAGTGTTGATCCAGTGCATGGGGTATCCAGTTTTATGAAACGTAGTGCAAATCATAATACAGTAAAGGAAGTAATCACTGAAAATGACATTTAATCCTGCAGATTATATACAGTATTTGTATACATTTGCCTCTTGAAATCTCTTTAGTTCACGTGGCTTTGTTTTGCTGTGCATTCTCATTGTCAGCTTACTCCGGGTTGCCATGGCAATTCTTTGTCCTAATGCTTTGTTGAAGGATACAGAGCTGGCTCCCTGTTATTTTACCATGTTGGAAGGGAGAAGTTCTGAATGAGGGGGGAGCAGTTTATTCTACATTCTTCGTGAAGCAAGCTGGGTCTCTACTGAGATTTTCTTGTAGAGCAACTATGCCAAAAACCTGACAGGTCTACATAGGAATCACTTATATACATTTATTTATACACATACATTTATATAATGTACATCACCCCCACTTCTATACTTTAAAACCTTGACTGTCATAGCATCTTAGTCTAGTGCAGATGACAATGGTTACCCTGTGAGTCCTTGTGTGGGTTCTTGTGATTTCTATAGGAATAAAAAAAAATAATACACATTATCTGCTAGGGATTTTGCAGCATGTGTCAATGTAATAAATGTTCTTATGTTGCAGAAACCGAGGAGCATATTAAAATCGTAGATCAGAAAACACAGTAGGCTCCTGCTGCCTCTTCACCCAATACATATACAGTGGTGTGAAAAAGTGTTTGCCCCCTTCCTCATTTCCTGTTCCTTTGCATGTTTGTCACACTTAAGTGTTTCGGAACATCAAACCAATTTAAACAATAGTCAAGGACAACACAAGTAAACAAAAAAATGCAATTTGTAAATGAAGGTGTTTATTATTAAAGGTGAAAAAAAATCCAAACCATCATGGCCCTGTGTGAAAAAGTGATTGCCCCCTAAACCTAATAACTGGTTGGGCCACCCTTAGCAGCAACAACTGCAACCAAGTGTTTGCGATAACGTGCAATGAGGCTTTTACAGCGTCCTGGAGGAATTTTGGCCCACTCATCTTTGCAGAATTGTCCTAATTCAGTTACATTAGAGGGTTTTCGAGCATGAACGGCCTTTTTAAGGTCATACCACAACATCTCAATAGGATTCAGGTCAGGACTTTGGCTAGGCCACTCCAAAGTCTTCATTTTTTGTTTTTCTTCAGCCATTCGGTGGTGGACTTGCTGGTGTGTTTAGGATCATTGTCCTGCTGCAGAACCCAAGTTCGTTTCAGCTTGAGTACACGAACAGATGGTCGGACATTCTCCTTCAGGATCTCTTGGTAGACAGCAGAATTCATAGTTCCTTTTATCACGGCAAGTCTTCCAGGTCCTGAAGCAGCAAAACAGCCCCAGACCATCACACTACCACCACCATATTTTACTGTTGGTATAATGTTCTTTTTCTGAAATGCAGTGTTCCTTCTACGCCAGATATACTTGGACACACACCTTCCAAAGAGTTCCACTTTTGTCTCATCGGTCCACAGAATGTTGTCCCAAAGGTCTTGGGGATCATCAAGATGTGTTGTGGAGAAATTGAGACGAGCTTTGATGTTCTTTTTGTTCAGCAGTGGTTTTCTCCTTGAAACTCTGCCATGCAGGCCATTTTTGCCCAGTCTTTTCCTGATGGTGGAGGCATGAACGCTGACCTTAACTGAGGCAAGTGAGGCCTGCAGTTCCTTGGACGTTGTTGTGGGGTCTTTTGTGACCTCTTGGATGAGTCGTCGCTGCGCTCTTGGGGTAATTTTGGGCGGCCGGCCACTCCTGGGAAGGTTCACCACTGTTCCATGTCTTCGCCATTTGTGGATAATGGCTCTCACTGTGGTTCGCTGGATTCCCAAAGCTTTGGAAATGGCTTTATAACCCTTTCCAGACTGATAGATCTCAATTACTTTCTTTCTCAATTGTTCCTGAATTTCTTTGGGTCTCGGCATGATGTGTAGCTTTTAAGGATCTTCTGGTGGACCTTACTGTGTCAAGCAGCTCCTATTTAAGTGATGCCTTGATTGTGAACAGGTCTGGCAATAATCAGGCCTGGGTGTGGCTAGAGAAATTGAACTCAGGTGTGGACAACCACAGTTATAGTATGTTTTAACAAGGGGTCAATCACTTTTTCACACAGGGCCATGATGGTTTGGATTTTTTTTCACCTTTTAATAATAAACACCTTCATTTACAAATTGCATTTTGTGTTTACTTGTGTTGTCCTTGACTATTGTTTAAATTGGTTTGATGTTCCGAAACACTTAAGTGTGACAAACATGCAAAGGAACAGGAAATGAGGAAGGGGGCAAACACTTTTTCACACCACTGTATACTGTATATCTTATCTACTACTATATTGGAAAAAAATAAAAAATATAATAAATATATATATATATATATATATATATATAGAACATTTTTATAAAAATAACCTTTAGGTTTTTTTTTCTCCAGTTTAAAAAAGAAACTGTCAAATGGAAAAACTTGGCATGAGTACAGAAAGAAAGATGTAGAAAGATAGATTTGTTTTTACAATGAGAATAATTAAAGTGATACTAAACACACACTGTTTAATTTACATTGCCCCCCCCCCCCCCCCCACCCAAAAAAAATAATAAAATAAAATGTCATTGTGCCTTTTACTTTTGTTTGTGGATGAGGGCTAATAAGGTAAGGGCTAATTTATGAGGTGTGTATTCACCGCTCCTATACCGATCCTACCCATTGATTTCAATGGGACACCGCGGTAATACCGCGGCAATACCACCGCAAAGCGCAGCTACGGTGGCGCTTTGCGGGGGATTTTAACCCTTTTTCGGCCGCTCGCGGAGAGTAAAACCACCCCGCGAGCGGCCGAATACCGCGGCTAAAACGACCGTAAAGCAGCGCTAAATATAGCGCTGCTTTACCGTCGCCGCGGCTCCCGCCCCAGTGTGAAAGGGGCCTTACTGATGTAAAGCTTGAGGAATGCAGAATGACCAAGCCCACCATCTCCCTTAAAAGGTGATATCACTGTCCCAACAACTTTGGTACTTTACTCACATATTAGCATGTATCTACCACAGCCCAAACTGGAATAGGCTAGTCTCACACCAGCGCTTGCAACCATGCAAGCTTCTGGTCTGGTCATCCATGTAGCGTAACAGAAAACGGGAGTCCATGGAGGAAATAGCATCTTTAGTTAAGTATTCTTGTTATATTTTCTAATGTTATCTGTATCTGTCATTACTTTTAATAAATGCTATACTTTTAAGTATTTTTGTGATCTCTCTTTGCACATATCGAACACAACCCTAAAAACGTGACAAAACAGGGGGTAAAAAAGTTGGCCAAGGAGTGGCTGCAGCCAGTCTGGCATTGACACAGGCACTATTCTGTCCCACATATAACACATTCTGTGTTGTATTCAATTAATTTAGGTTTCTCTTGTTCTGTAGTACGCTGACATCTAGTGGAGGTTTTCAGGCACTACAACCTATTTTGTTATGTTATTTTGTATCCCCCTCTGTCCTCTCCCTCCCTTTTTAGCGCTAATTAGTTTAGTCCAACTAGACCCACCCTGTTTCTTCTATGTTCCCTGAGTCAGTGTTAGTACTTTGCAGAGACAAGGCTTAGGAAATTCATGGTCATCTTAAACTTCAAAGTTCTGGAAAAACATCCTCTGCATTGCAATTAGCTGAAGTAAAATTGTGTTTAATTCAGCATCTGTGTGTTATTGAAGAGTTAAGCTATCAAGTCAGCAGATGACCATACTGTCCTGACAAACTGATTCTAAAGAAGTGTGTCATAAAGTGGCATTTGAAACAGAACAGTAAGAAAACAGGTTTCTAAAGCCTGTATACTCTGCTGCATCTGTTGTTAAGTTTTACCTGTGCTTTAAGGTTGAATATATATTTTATTAAAGTTCCAAACATACAAAATATATGCATATCTTCAGTATGAACAATTCCATAAAGCTTAAACTTGTAAACAGTTTCATCAAGGGGAAGAGAGGGGGACGGAGGGTGGGGAGGAGGGAAGAATGGAAAGGGAGGGGTATAGTGGGCGGGAGGAGGAGGGGAAGCATAAAGGAGTTATTTCTTTACGTTTTAAAGTGCATGAACATCGCATTCAACTGTAACCAGCAGGTGCAACTTGGACACAGGGGTCATCAATCTATTTGTTTGTCTCTGTGTGGCGTCGTCTCTCTATGGACACCACCCAGAGCACTGTCGACATAATTATCTCTGTGCCTCTTAAGTAATAGGGGAGGAGGGGGCATGGTAGCTTCGGGCAAGAGGGAGAGAGAGGGAGAGGAAAAGAGAAGGGAAAGAAGAGTGGGGAGGGAGGGGAAGGGCAGCTCATTTAACACGTCCCTGCAAAAGGGAAGTCTGGGTTACCTTTCGGCTATTGTAAGGGTACCGGGAGAAGTTCAGTTCTGTAGGTTGTCTAGGAACCTACTCGAGGTCGAGTGGTGTCTCCATATAGACCATAAGGTGTTAAATTTATCATAGGTGTCATCCGTTTTGGCTTGTAGCTCCTCCATCAGCATCATATCGTTTAGGATGCTCACCCAACCTGACATAGGGGGAATGGAGTCTTTTTTCCAATATAGGGATATGTTGTGTCTAGCTGCTGAAAGCATAAATCTCAGGAGGCATTTTTTTTGTGCTTGGGTTGCGCCTGGTATGATGGATACAAGAGCGATCAGGGGTGTGGGAGATAGGGAAGACTGGTACATATCATTGTATACTTCAAATATTTTGTCCCAGAATGGGAGTACCTTGGTGCATCCCCACCATGTGTGGCTGTAGGATCCCTCTCCTCCGCGGCACCTAAAGCAGACGTCTGTAGAACTGGGGAACATCCTGTGCGCCGAGGTAGGAACTCTGTACCACCTAGATATCAGTTTATAGTTTTTCTCTCTTGTGTGAAGCCTGATCTAGATGCCTGGTGTGTGTGGATAAAGGATGTGTTCCATTGGGTCGGTGATATGTCTATTCCTAAATCTCTAGCCCATTTTTGGGTGTATGTTGGTGGCGCTTTATTGAGATGTAGTAGAATATCCTTGTATATGAGCGATAAGGTGTGTCTGGGGGTCTGAGAGAGATTACATAGTTCCTCAAAGTTAGTGAGCTGCTTGTGGACTTGACCTGACATATGTAGTGATCTACTTAGGTGATTCAGTGATATCATAGAAAGCCAGTCAATATCGTTGGGGGTTCATGTGTCCTCGGTCAGTCTGAATTGGCCTGTGGAGGGGTGGACAAATTTATTGGCCGTAGGCCACTGTTCCCGCGTATAAGATCCCCAATGTTCTCTAGAGAGGGTGGTAGGTAAGGCAGCGTTGTCGAATAGTGAGGAGAGAGGACTGGGATCTGAGGAGAGGGCTAGTTTGCTGGCTTGATCATACCACAGGGTGAGGACCGTTGTGGTCAGCGGGGAGATCCCTTGGATCTTGCGGAATTTGGTGTTGTGTCCCCACAAAAGGGCCCTCAGATCAATTTGGGCCATATCCTGTTCTGTGGAGGTTGAGGGCTTAAGTAGAGGTCTAGGGAACCATTCAAGTAGTCTGGAGAATAGGGAGGAGGAGTGGTATGTCTGGAAGTCTGGTAGTCCCAAACCTCCTTTGTCTCGGGGGGCACACAGGAGTTTATGTTTGAGTCTGGGGGGTCAATGTAGCCAGATGAATTTCCCTACGATGGAGCGGAGAGATAGAAAGAAAGCTTTGAGAAGGATAATAGGAAGTGTCTGGAATAGGTATAATGTTTTAGGGAGGACGTCCATTTTAATAACATTCATTCTACCCCACCACGAGAGTTTGAGGTTGTGCCATGATTCCAAGGAACGCCTAATCGAAGTCAGTAGAGGGCTGAAATTTAGAGGGTAGATGTCATGTATTTCTCTGGGGATCTCTGTGCCTAACTATTTGACGGATCGTGATTGCCATCTAAAGGGGAATCGTGCACGTATGTCTTTTAGCTGTCGCGGGGGTAGGGAGATGTTCAGGGCTTCTGTTTTGGAAATGTTTAGCTTAAAGTTACTGTATGTGCCGAATTTGTCGAGTTCGGTTAGGATGGCTGGTATGCTGATATGTGGATGGGTAACATATAACAGAAGGTCATCTGCATAAAGAGACAGTTTCCGGGGGGCTGAGGGGGTGGGTATACCGTGTATGGAGTTGTTTTGGCGTATAGCTTGCGCTAGGTGTTCTACCGTGATTGCAAACAAGGGAGGGGAAAGAGGGCAACCCTGTCTCGTTCCGTTTGCGATGTTGAAGGACTCTGAGGTTTCCCCATTGGCGGACACTTTTGCTGAGGGGCGCGAGTACAGAGACATAATCTTAGAGATCATTTTTGGACCTAATCCTATTTGCTGCAGCGATGCTCGTAAGAACGACCAACTGACCCTATCGAACGCCTTTTCGGCGTCACATGCTAGTAAACATGTCTTTATGTTGTGATATTTGGCGTATGAGATAAGATGTAGAGTTTTGGTGGTGTTGTCTCTGGCCTCGCGTCCTGGTATGAACCCTACTTGGTCGCTGTGTATTATGTCTGGGAGGAGGGGGGAGATGCGAGTGGCTAAGATTTTGGAGTATATCTTCAAGTCTACATTCAGTAGGGAGATAGGGTGATAGCTACTACACTGTGTGTGATCTTTTCCTGGTTTAGGGATTACCACTATTTGGGCCTGGAGAAGTTGCTGAGATAGGGGGTGGTAGTCATCTATCTCATTAAATGCTTTTGTCATGATTGGGGCTAGTTGTTGTGCGAATTTCTTGTAGAATAAGGGGGTGTATCCGTCAGGGCCTGGGCTTTTACCTATTTTAAGGCCTTTGATTGTCGTCAGAAATTCTGTAGTGGTGATAGATTGTTCTAGGGCTTCCACGTCGGGAGGGGGGATTGAGGGGAGGGCCGTGTCCTGTATGTATTGCAATAGATCATCTGTGAAGGAGGGGGATGAGTCTTGGGGAGACGGGAGGTTGTATAGGGAGGAGTAATAGTCTCGGAACTCAGAGACTATCTCAGAGTTTTTGGATTTTTTCTGTTGAGAGGAAGACATAATGTGGTTAATGGATTGTCGTTGTTGTCTGGGATGTATGATACGCGCCAGGTGTTTTCCACACTTGTTCGCTTGAGCGTAATGTATGTGGCGTCCTTTGTTACAGGCTGCCAGTGCTCTCTCAGAGAAGATCTGAAGTAGATCTCTGTGAGCGTTCGAGAGTTCCGTCAGGGTCTTTGCGTCCATTGTGCGTTTGTGCTGGGCCTCTAGAGCTGTTATTTGTGTGAATAAATGGCTTATGTTTTCTGTGCGGATTTTTTTCAGTCTGGAGCCGTGTTGAATTAGGACCCCCCTTAGGACACATTTCAGTGTCTCCCACTTGTTCAGATCAGAGGTCTCGTCCTGTGCATGGTTTCGAGTGAAGTCTGTGATTGCTTGCGATAGGTCGGCCAAGCACACTGTATCGGTAAGGAGATTATCATTAAGTCTCCAGGAGGAACGGCGATTAGTGCTCGGTAATTTCCCTAACGTCATGTGAACTGGGGCATGGTCTGACCATAATTTTGTGCCTATCTCACAGTCAGGGTCGAAGTCCAGTAGCGTCTGTGATAGTAGCATGTAGTCTATTCTGCTGTATGATTTGTGGGCTGGGGAGTAATAAGTGTAATCTCTCTCAGTTGGGTGTGTGAATCTCCAGTAGGGACAAATCTTTCAGCGTGTTGCGAATGTTTGTCAGTGATGATGGTGGTATGTGCGACTTACTTGTGGAAGAGTCCATCCTCGGTACCAGGGGAACGTTGAGATCATCTCCTAGGACCAGGTTAGGTGTTCCGAAGTTTTTCAGCCGGGAAGCCACGGAGGAGAGGAATCCATGTTGGTTCTGGTTAGGGAGATAGATATTAGCAACCGTTTAGTATAGTTTGTAAGTATCGTAGTTTCAAAAATATGTACCTGCCTTTAGGATCAATACAACTATCCAAGACCTCAGGAGCAAAGGAGTTGTGCAAGGCTATCGAGACCCCCTTAGTTTTGGCTGAGGGGTTGGTACTGTGGAACCATGTCGTGAATCGTTTGTCTGGTAGTGGAGGGATTTTGTCGGTCTTGAAGTCGTCTCCTGAAGCATTAGGATATGGGTTTTGGCTCTATGGAAGTGATGTAGAATCTGTCTGCGTTTTTTCAGGGATATTAAGCCCCCTGCAGTTGAGGGAGGAAATTTTTATCCCTAGGTGGCCAGTCATGGTGGAGGGGGGTTAGTGGGCGAGAGTCTGTATTATATGGAGCTGTTGTGGGGGTTGGGAAAGGAGGGCTATAGAGGGGAAAGGAAGAGGTAGGGAGGGAAAGGGGGTTAGGGAGTCTAGCCCTTCAGGGCAGGGGGGGGGGGGAGGGTAACGTGCACTGAGACGGGAGTAATTAAACCTTCTTTACGTAGGGTCGACACGTGTAAAACTGTGTCGCCTTTTTTGAGAGTTAAACCGTAACAGCGTGTGAAGATGTTAGCTATAAAGCTAGGTGTTCTAGGCTTGTAGGGAAGCTACTCCCTCTAGTGTCCAGAGTCAAAAAGGGACTGTGGACACTACCAAGCAGATCCAAAAAAGGAAAAATAAAAACTTCACTGCAGAGTCAGTTAAGACTCTGCAAACCCTAACGTGGGGAACGAGGTTGGTCAGATATCCGGGGCTCCGCCCCACCTACAGAAAGTTACCTGAAATTGTCATAATATAGGCACACAGCAATAACATTATGTACTAAGCACCAAATTTTCCTTTTTTTTTTTTCTTTTTTTCCCCCCTCTTCCCTTTCCAAAATTAACCTGTGAACTGGTCGGCTGGAAGGGAGGTCTCAAATCTTCACTCTTAACAGGTTAAAGCATTTACATTCTACTCCTCCTATAACTGAGGTAGTTTCAACTGTTAATAACAGCCCTGGGGTATGCAGAAAAAATTAACATAATAGGGGAGGTCCCAGCCGGGGTATCCCACAGTGCTAGAGCATAACCAGAGGGTTGTGAAAAACTATATTGCACAACATGAGAAGCATTTAGAGGAACCCTCGTTGGGTCTTGTAAGATGGTGAGAAAGGGAAGAAGGAGGCGAGGCGAGATAAGAGGAGAAAACAAAAGGAGAAAAAACAAAGAGGGTGAGAGACAAGGCAGATGTCTCCCATCATAGGCTTTCAGATGAGGGGTAGTTTGTCCGGCAGAATGAAGAGCGGCAGTTCATCTGTCAGGAATCTGGGTTGTTGGGCGGTCTGCGCTGGCAGGATCAAAGCTGGTCACCCTGGTGGGTAGGTGGGGGTGTTCGATCTGTTTCTTTTTTTCTTGGTGTTTCTATCCCATCCGGGAGGTTTGGAGAAGCCTGGTGTTGTTGCTTGTAGGGGCCAATCTGGGATTCTGATTTGTGGGAGTTCAAAGGTCCCTAGAAAGTTGGGTAGGTCCCCTAGGGTGCGGAATGTTGCAGATTTGCCATCGTGAGATGCGAAGAGATGGAAGGGGAAACCCCACCTGTATTTTATCTGCTTGGTGTGTAGTGCGTCCATCACTGGTTTCAGGGCTTTCCTCATTAGTAATGTCTGTTTGGATAAGTCCGTCAGGAGCATTATAGGGGAGCCATTAAACAGGATAGATTCCTGGTTGCGAGCAGCCTTCATTATCTCGGCCTCGATATTGAAGAAATGTATACGGCAGATTATGTCCCGGGGATATGCTGGGTTGGGGTTGCGGGGGCCGAGGGATCTGTGGATTCTGTCGATCTCCAGGGGGTCGTCTTTGGGTTTGTTCAGAAGTTGATTGAACATGGCGGTTGCTGCTAGCGGCAGATCTTTGTTTTCAACCGATTCTGGAACTCCGCGTATGCGGATGTTGTGGCGGCGGCTTCTGTTCTCTTGGTCGTCTAAACCATAGAATAATTGCTGTATCTGTATCGTATGCTGTTGGAGGATGTCATCATGCTCCATTATTCTGGTCACATTTTCCTCCACAGCCCCTTCAATGTCCTCAAAGCGCTGTCCTATGTCGTGGCGTAGATCTGTTATTTCTCGCTTGTAAGATCTCTCTAGCCTGCTGATGTAGGCCTCAATGTCCCCCTTTGTTGGAAGAGCCTTTATGTAGCTCTCCATGTCCCACTGTCCCTGTCTGCCATATGCTGGGGGAGAGGGGCTCCTCGAGCGGTGGGGGCTTCTGGGGCTGTGGGGGCTCCTATGCCCTGTGTGGGTGGTGTGCTCCGGTCCCGGGGATCTGGGAGGGGAGGGGGGCTGAAGAGGCTGTGAGTCCTGTACCTGTGAGGCAGCGTGGGCTGCCTGAGCCGCCGCCGAGCGGGTCGCCGCCATCTTGGAGGCCGGCGCGGCCTTGCTGGAAGTCCCCCTCGGCGTGAAGTAAGTGCCGATCTCGGCGGTTTTCGTGGGTCCCGAGGTGCGGGGGGTGTTGCTGCCTCCTCTCCTGCTCATATGGAGAGCCGATGGTGCTGCCTGCGGTCTCGCTGTGTGCCGTTTTAGGCGGAGGGAGCGGGAGCTGAGCTCTCAAGCGTCCGTCTCCTCCATGTGCCAAGCCACGCCCCTTACCTGTGCTTTAGTAGGCACATAGGTTTGTCTGCCCTCTGTGTGAACACATGCTGCAATACAGACTCTGAGATCTGCTTAGAAGCAGCTGAAGTTTAGATTACAGTCTGCTACAACACTTTCATATATTTGGAGTGCTGGATTTAGACCTTGTGGGGCTTGGGGCACTTTAAATTTTGGGGTGCCCCTTAACATAGAAATTAAATTATAAGACAAATAAAAAGTGAATGATAAACCTCATTTATTCTAAAATAATAAGTTAGGTTTTGAAGAAGACACTTTTTTTATTGACAGTAACAATAGTTGAACGACCTTTCTCCTGAACAGTTAGTGACCATCATGCTCAAATACTGTATATTCTAAGACAGGGGTGTCCAAACTTTTTTCAAAGAGGGACAAATTTGATGTGAAGTGAACATGCGTGAGGGCCGACCATTTTGCCTGACATTCTTTGAACCATTAAAATTCAGTCTGTTCGTTCGAGCACTAATACACTGCCCAACAAGAATTCTCTTGCCTTTGTCGCGCTTGTTCCTGACACAAAGACTAATGCTCTACTCTGTAGGGGTACCGTTAATTTTTAATGGTACCCCACACATTGGAAAACATGGGGTGCTTTTGGTGCAGTGCAATTTAAAAAAAAAATTTCCCTGCATTGAAATGAATGGGCTGCCCTACACGCAGCACGCAGCGACACAGATGTGAACCAAGGGCTTGTTCACATGTCAGGATGGAGGGGCAGTAAAACCACATGGTTAAGCTGTTTTTACCACCCCCAACTTCTCCCCCTTTAGCTGCAGAGGGAGCAGCTGGGGGTGTACACATGCTGTGGCTGCAGCTGGAGGTATACCCAGGCTGAATGGGGCTGCACTGCAACTACCCCGCAACTCTGTGCATTGCACGGTTGCGGTTTAGTAATGCTGCATTTACGGGCTTAAAACAGGTGGTGAGGAGGCAACATAATGCCTCTGAAAAGCGATCTGTGCATGGATTGCTTTTTAGAGGAGCAGCAGTCCTGGCTGCTATCACAAACAAGCCCTACAAAAGCACTTCTGATGGTACAGGAATTGGGGGAGGGGGTCCGGATTAAAAGTAACATGCACACAGACACATGCAGACACATACACACATACATACACACACATACACACATACATACAGGCATACAGACAGACACATGCATACACACACATGCATACAGACACATGCACTCACGCATACAGACACATGCGCAAACACACACATACAGACACATGCACAAACACGCATACAGACACATGCATACACATACAGATACACATGCACAGACACATGAATAAAGCCCTTTTAAAACAAATCTAGCTTCTGTACCTTTCCAGCTTCCTCATTCAGCTGGGTACTGCACTGTAGGGGGAAGCAGAGAGCACAGCACACTCCCCTGCACTTTACTTTCACTTTTGAGGCTGGGAGCTTCTTACAGTGCCAATGTACAGTTCGGTAGGGGATCGGGCTCATCTGACAGCCCTGATCCCGTGGCACACTGGTTGAGAGGCTGGTTTAGATAACCAGACGGGCCGTTCAAAACCGGGCCGCGAGTGACCCGTGGGCCGGACTTTGGACATGCCTGTTCTAAGAGCTACATTACCACCTGGAAAGGTATCAGCAAGCCCTTCATCATGCAATAAAAGTGCTTGTTGAGATGGAGTGAGACATGAACGGAGCTTGACAAAGGCTGCAAACTGAACAGTTTCCTCAACGAACACACTACTGAAGTCTTGAGGGAAAATAGATTTCATTTTTTTTATAAAGGAAGTCCTGGCCCCCCTCTGACAGGGGGACCCAGTGCAATTGCCTATTTTGCCCCCTTATAAATCCAGTACTGTGTGTTTGTGCTCACTATTGAGAAGCAATTCTTGCTAAGTTTGTTAAGCTGTGCATGCTTGGCATTTTCTGTGTATTGGATTTGTTTGGGAAATTGTTGTTTCTAGAATTAGCCCTCCTGTTGGAATTGCTGTGCTGTGATAGACTGTTTGATTTCTGCTCTGTACAAACACCTGCATTTTTGCATAACTTGTAACTGCACACAGATATGGCTACACTACACTCAAATTCGAAATTTCTGGACAAGAATCTGTGTGTCCATTGCAGTCTGTGAGCAATCTTTTTCCCAAGATGAGGCTGATTTGCAACAGGGAGATATATATGCTAGCCCCATGCTCATACACAGTTGAGCCTTCTTTGAAGCATGAAGAGAATTATGAAGCAAACAATGCAGAAATGTCTGATAATCTATCTGATCTGTGGAAAAGGACTATGCAATGCATAACTGCTGCTGATGAAGCATGTAATAATGCAAAGCAACTATACGGTGCACTCACAAAGCTAAAAAGAGTGCTTGAAAGTTACATAAGACTTTATGAAAATAATTCTTCTCTTCTATGTAATAATATTGCTGAAGAGTCTCTGCCAGGGTTAAATAGTTTTACTGCCATTAACAAATGCACTTTTGGAGGCCATATCTCTAATAGATGAGAAGATATCACAACTCAACCAAACAGTAGACAGGCTCAGGTTACCCAGGCAGAAGTACAAGCTGGCCAAACTTATGCACAGGAAGAAGCACAAACTGCCCAACGTGCTCAAGCACAGGCAGAAATAGAAGTGGCCCAGCCAGGAGCACAAGCTGGTCAAGTGTGTATGATGGCAGATGGAAGTCCAACTCTGAAGCCCAACTAGAAACTCATCAGAATAAAAGAAAAGAAGCAGCAGCCTTAGCCAAGCTCAAATGTTTTAAATAAGTTGCAAAAGAAGAAGTCATCCGTTATCCTCAGTTGACAGTGTTCGATGAGCCTGCAAGGTGGACCTTGCACTTCGTCCTAAGCCAGAACAATGAACATGCAATTACACTAGACGATGTAGACACCAAGCCACATTATATTCAGCAGCAGGAGAGGCTACAGCCACATGGGTCACCCTGGCTTGTTACATGCTTTTATACCACCCAAGTTACTAATATCTTATTCAACAATTCATGTGCCACTGCAGAATATCCTTAATCTAGCTCACCAAATCATTCAAAAACCTTGTGAAACTGCACACAGTTATTGAGACCCACACCACGAGACCTCCAGATGCCAAGCTTTCACCTGGACAAAAAATTGTCGGCTGCTCCATTCTTCCCAACACCAGGTATTAGATGAAGAATTGTAGACGGCCACTCACATTGGCTTGTCTAGCTCCGCGCTTAGGATAATTCAAAAAGGTCTATACTAATATCAATAATGTAAACCCAGTACAGCTGCTCCCTATGAAATCTAGATGATTTAATTGGTAGTTTAATTAAATGAGGGGCGCTAGTACCAACAAGAGATACTAAATTAATTAATAGGTTAATTAATTGTATATTCTGAACTGTATAGTAGAGACTAAGAGCTTATTGAAAAAAGGTGTGCAGACACAATATAGATCTACCATGAACTAAGCTAATTAATAACTATTTAAAGTGATAATAGTGAACCACATTTGGTTACTCATACATTACAACCATTATAATGTGAATAATAAAAATTGGTTAGAGTGTGTTTATACAAACAATAATAACACCAGACACCTAGCGTGACCCAGTGAGGTATAAATTAATTATTACCCCAAAGATAATTAACACACAAAATAGAGCTGACCGAGCTCTATTTAAATTAAATAATATAAATATAACAGACCCTGTACCTTGTATCACAATGTGTACAACGAAAGTTAATGATCAAGCACTTATGCCCAATCTAATATATAAAAAGTGCAAACCAACAAATTTGGCAAATATCCCAATGTCTTGGGTACATCCAAAAAACGTGAAAAATATTAATATAAATTAGACAGTGTTAATTGATATAACGCAAAGTTCATGTAGTATATAAAAAGTATAGTAGTATAGTATATGTAGTATATAAAAAGTGCAAGCCACTCACTACTAAAGCTAAACCAGAATACGTGGGTGGTCTAGCCTTTATAACAGGCTACAATAGACAATATAGAGAGGTAGAAGCCATTATCAAAAAACATTGGCCCATACTCAGACAAGATCAAGATCTAAAGCTAAATATCCCAAAGGTACCAAAATTTATTTACACCAGAGCTCCTGGACTCCGGAACAAGATAGCCCCCAATGTGCCAGACCCCCCCAAGAAACCGCCCACTTTTTTGGATGGATCAGGGTTTCATTACTGTAACAGATGCAAAGCATGTAAAATAACGAGACAACCAGGCACTAGCAAAAAACTAACCCATTTCCAATCATGTGCAAATAAAAGAACTCATAAGATTAAACCCCTTATAACGTGTGACTCTGAATATGTCACTTACGTACTACAATGCCCATGTCCTATGCAATATGTAGGGCGTACCACGAGAAAGCTCAAAGTACGCATAAATGAACATTTGACCAATATTAAGAAAAAATTTCCCAACCATAGTGTGCCCAGACACTTTGAGAGATATCACAATAGTGATCCTTCACTGTGCAAGTTCTATGGAATAGATAGAGTATCAAGACATTGGAGAGGGACGGATATGAAAAAAGCAATATCTCAAAATGAGACTAAGTGGTTATATACATTGGACACGATGCAACCTTTAGGGATGAATATAGATTTAGACCTGAATTGCTTCTTGTCCAATGAATAGTTAACTGAGGGAAGGATAATTATAACTAGATGAAAAATTAAGTCGTTTTTATCTACTGTCAACGGTGTTGGGGGAACTGGCAGGATAATTGTGACAGATTTTGTGCTGTGAGATGGAGGGATTGTTATCGCCCGTCTGTGGAGTGGGTGATCAAAAGATCTGTTCAGATTGCCCCATATGGATTATATCCCATGTATTAACATTTGGTAAAGAGTTAATTAATAGAAAATACACTCATGCATAGAATGGAGGCAGGAGATATATATAAACTGTCTGGAGTGAACATACCATATGTAGTGACATCTTGTGGACTGTATGAGTAATACAGACGCCATATCCCATAGAGAATAATATAAAATTCAATAAATTTAAAAGCAATATGCCACAACAACCAGTTTGTGAGCAGTGAATGGTTTTATATAAAAGTTGATCTAATGACCAAATAGATATATACATCTGCATCTAGGTAATTAAAATAGTCAAATGTTGATTGAGAGGGTGATTTATAAGCTATCCCATCTTACTATATGAAAGATGTGGTTCCATAGATAGTAAGACACAATAGTGACATCTTGTGGATTTAATGAGTACTGCAGATTCTATACGCCATAGAAAAATAAAATAAGCCAACATATAGTTTTTTAATTATAGTTGGTGGTTAGACATGGGCAGGTTTACCTCCGCCCTTTACTAATCAAATAAGACAGAAAAAATCTGTGCCTATTACAAAGATTTATATTAGTCCCAGGATTAGACGTTGAAAAGTTATTTATTTAAAAAGTTATGCAAATGAAGTCCCATATTTAATTAATACCCAGAAATATAAAATAAAGCCCCGTCTGGAGTCAGGGATTAATGAGGCAAAGTAAGATCTAAAACATAGATAATTTATATTCCTAATGTGGGGGTTAATACTTATCCATTATGTATAGATTTTTTTCAGCTGTGTTGTGAGCTTAACTGGGACTGAGGCTGTGCACACACTAAGTCGTCATTGGTTGGCCACTAATGAGGATCAGTATATTAATCAGGTTATTCAGTGATCAGGTACTCCACCCTGAAGACGTGACAAACACGAAACGTACGTCGGTAGGCGGTACCTGATCACTTTGTATCTTTGGATGCACTATTGCTGGACTTCCTGTGATATTGGCTCCGGCTGTCTGGTGAGTGGAACGCACGCTAGAGACGCACGCCAGGAGGGAAGGATCCGCTGCTCCATCGAATCTTTTAACATATCGCAAGTAGCCTCAGTGCCGGGTAGGCACTGGAAAATGTAAGTGAGCAATTGGCTGCTGTGTTTTTTTATGCTATTTTTTAAATAAAACGTTATTACGCTATGAGGTGCGCCTCTCTTTATATTCCCACATATGTTTCCAATCCATTCCATCTGAGCTGGTCTGATAGAGGGAAGAGAGCCCTTGAGTGAGGGTGTGTCACTCAGTGTACAGGCACAATCCTGTGAAAGCGCATTTGATTGCTTCTAAACAAAGTAATCAACTCCATTTGGTAAGAGGCCATTTAATACTGCTGGTTCTCACATTGGGTGGATCGAGAATTTGTCTGGTGATGGTGCACAAGCTATATCTACAGGAGTGATTGTGGCGTTTTGCAGCAAGGACTACTATATGAACTTTGCGTTATATCAATTAACACTGTCTAATTTATATTAATATTTTTCACGTTTTTTGGATGCACCCAAGATATTGGGATTATTTGCCAATTTTGTTGGCTTGCACTTTTTATATACTACATGAACTTTGCGTTATATCAATTAACACTGTCTAATTTATATTAATATTTTTCACGTTTTTTGGATGTACCCAAGACATTGGGATATTTGCCAAATTTGTTGGTTTGCACTTTTTATATATTAGATTGGGCATAAATGCTTGATCATTAACTTTCGTTGTACACATTGTGATACAAGGTACAGGGTCTGTTATATTTATATTATTTAATTTAAATAGAGCTCGGTCAGCTCTATTTTGTGTGTTAATTATCTTTGGGGTAATAATTAATTTATACCTCACTGGGTCACGCTAGGTGTCTGGTGTTATTATTGTTTGTATAAACACACTCTAACCAATTTTTATTATTCACATTATAATGGTTGTAATGTATGAGTAACCAAATGTGGTTCACTATTATCACTTTAAATAGTTATTAATTAGCTTAGTTCATGGTAGATCTATATTGTGTCTGCACACCTTTTTTCAATAAGCTCTTAGTCTCTACTATACAGTTCAGAATATACAATTAATTAACCTATTAATTAATTTAGTATCTCTTGTTGGTACTAGCGCCCCTCATTTAATTAAACTACCAGGTATTAGATACCACCACCTGTAGCAACGATGAACCTTTCACAGCAAGGGCTAAAGGAAATGATATGTTGGTCTTTTCTGAGTACATAACTGAGTACATAACTCGTAGAACTAATTACCACCAGCCACATGAAGTTCACAATCGCCCAGAGAACTACAAAAGCTGGAATACCACCTTTATGTCATTAGTCCAGGACCTCAGTATCCCATCTATGCAAAACTTTAATTTGTTAATCTGATGATTAGGTCCTCAGTCATCGGACTGTGTAAAACTATTCATATCCACAAACCAGACAAAGGCTGTAATCTTGCATTGGACAGATTAGAGCAAACTGAAAGGAGCTTTGAAGTTGAGTTTGCCTTGTTCAGGAACTTTCTGAAATTATCCAGATGTTCCAGGGTCTAAGCGATCTTCTTCTTGGCATGCAATATTCAGAAATCGTGGGCAAGAGTAGGTTCAAGGTACAAGGTATCATCAAGTCTTCTTTCCACATTTCTCCTTCTTTTCAAAGTTCATCAAAGACCTAAGAACGAGACAAGCTTCTTAATTCAAGCCCCTTGTTATGGGGGCACTCGTGCAGGCTCTATCCCAAGCCAGGCTGTGTGGATCCATTGACACACAGTGCTACTTGGCCCTGTCCCCGGCTCCGTTTTCACAGGTTTTGACTGAGAGCAGCAGGAGCCAATGGCTTCCTCTGCTACCAAATTTCCTGTGAGGAAGGAGAAAGAGAGCAGCACTGGATTGGGATCAAGCTCATGTAAATATTTAGTGAGTTGTTGGGAGGGAGCTGTACAGGAAAGTTTTACCTTATTGCAGAGAATGCAAAACCTTTAGCCTTTATAACCACTTTCATTAAAAGGGAAAACTGGTCAGTGTAGTATCCCAATTTTTTAAAATATAAAACATTTTAAGCTTAGACATTTCTTCTACCATGAACTTTGTCAGGAGCTATATAATACTGTGCTCCTTAATCCCATTATTCTCCACATATACCCCTATAAGGAGAGGTTTTTGAGCACCATAGATTCATATTGGGCCACATCCATCACCACTATGAGATGGTTTGATTACAATAAGACAATTCTGTTTCAATGAGGATTGGGTATCAAGCTGAGCCTTCAAGATATTTGGGATTCTAATATTCTTCCAATTTGTCTGCTCTTTTTCTTTAACCATTTCTGTGTAAAGGCCCAAATATTGGGATTTCCCTGAAGAAGACTTTGACTTAATAATTTTTGATGTATAAATTTAGCATTTTCTTGAATACAAATACTGACTAATTGTAATCTTGTTAGTTTGTTCATTTGTGTAAACACATATCTTTGGTGATTAGGACTTTAAATGATTGTTCTCTTTATCATTGTATTGATCGTATTTGTTTCTTTATCATTACACATGCTTTACAGCTCCTGAAGAAGCTAAAAAGCAGAACGTGTCGAGCAACAAGTATTGTGATTGATACGAGTATCTGTATATGTAAAACAATCTCTCTATGTAATGTTTAATTGGGAGTTAGTATGTGCTCCTTGTCCTTTTAATCATTTTTATTAGAAAAAAATGATTAAAAGTCATTTTATGTTGTGGCACCATTAAAATCTCTTTTCACGCTTTTCCTATTTTCTCGGGATGAATGTGCCTTTGATCTGTGGCTGTAGGTGACCTATTCAAAGAAGAAATCCCCTACACTGGTGCTTATTGGGAACAATGCTTAACTACATTTGGGGGGGGGAGGGGGAGTGGTAAGATTACCTCTTATAGACAGATAAAGAGTGTTGGTGTCAGTGGCTAATTACCTAGAATATGAAAAGAGAAGAGGTGACACTTCTCTGAAGCTAACTGATGTTGCCCTGGGACCGGAATATGCAGTCTGGCTCTGTCCTAAGAACAACTCGCAACCTCTGGAGCTGTGGCTTCCAAACTGTGGCCCGGGGGCTGGATTCGGCCCTTTGCTTGCCTTTTATCCATCCCTTGGAGCATTATTCCTCCCACTGATATGAGACAATATTGCTCCCACTGACACCAAAAATGGGGCACAATTCTTCCCTCTGATATCAAAGATGGGTCACTGATTAGTCCCACTGATGCCAGGACAATTTCTACCCTCACTGGCCACAGTCCGGCCCCCCTAAAGTCTGAAGGACAATAAACTTTGTGTAGAAAGTGTTCCATTGAATCCTGTTTTAGAAAGGCAGAAATAGAGACTCCACTTAGAGGCATAGCTCAAAGCTTGTGGGTCCGATGCAAAAGTTGACCTGGGGCCCCCAGACTACCACACGCCCCTTCCACTGCGCACCAAGATACACCAAGTGGCTAAAGAGTTATTTCAGATTTTTATTTACAGAAGAGCACTGTATTCCTGTTCATTCATAAACAAAAGCATAGTAAACTGCTCCTGTTGCCCCTCTTGTTGCCCCTCCTGTTGCCCCTCCTGTCTAGGTGTGACAGGGAGGCCACACCCTGGAGCATAGGCAGGGTTGACATTGCGACCCTCCATGCTACACCAGTGGATGGGGTCCCTTCATGTCACACAGGGGTCCCTCTGCTGCCTGTACCAGCATGTCTAGGACTAACCCCCTCCCAATGCTGGCTCCTGTCACTCCCTCACATATAGAGTGTCCCCAGTACAGGGGGAGTCAGGAGAAAACTCAGCCACCCTCAGTGTGTAAAAGTACAACCAGCCCTGTGCCCCGCACTGTAGAATGTTCTAAGATTCCCGCTCGCCCCCCTCCCCCATGCTCCACTCTTACCACGTTCCAATTTTTTAGCTCCAGAAAGCATGTATATCACCTGGTGGGGCCCCACCATGACTGAGGACAGGGGGGGCGGGCGGGGGGTGGCTATAAGCAAAGAGGGAGTTGATGAGGAACCAGTGGTGACTAACTTGGTTGGAGAGGCAGGGGGAGGAGGCGGTGCAATCCACTCACACAGAGGCGCAGAAATGCAGAGCTGGGAGGCAGTGGGGAGAAGGCGGGTCTGTGCACCAGGAGAGAAGAAAGTTCACAGCAGTACTGCCTATCATTCCACTCAGCACATGACCCGCCTCCTCCACTCAGTGGGCCCATCTCGCCTGTGTGAAGGGGAGGGGAGTGGTCTGTCCTATCACATACTGGTATCCCAGGTGACCCCTGGTCAGGGCCGTCTTTTCGCATGGGCATGCTGGGCAGTTGCCCGGGAGCCCCACATGCCTCAGGGGCCCCACCTGCCCAGCGTCCCCAAAAAGCACAGGGTCTCCTATTTCTTATGTCCCCAGTGTAACCATCCAGTGATTGGTGGGCAAGCAGGGGCATGAGGAAGCAGTGAGAGTGGAGCTGTCAAATCTAAGTGCTGATGTCGGGGATGGGCGGGGCCCCACATCCGCTGATCAGAGTGTCTCTCTCTCCCAGCTCCGCCCCCCCTTCTCATGGCTACAAGTTGAAAATGTAAGGTAAGAGCAGGCTGGGACAACGGCTAGACAGGTTCAGTGGAGGCAGAGTGAGAAGAGGGGGGTGGGTCTGTCACATGGTAGCCAGTCTAGAGCACATCGAGCTGTGCTTCCTTTAACACCTCCAGGCTGGAGGCTCCAGTCCAGACCCTTTGGCAGCACAAGTGATTGCAGAGCCCTTTAGAGCTGCCCTGTGATTTCACTCACTGATCTCTCCTCCTGGCTCTTGCTGGCTGCATTCACTCACTAAAGAAAGAAATCTGCCCCTTCAGTCTCAGCTCAGTCACGCCCCCTCCCCCATGTGTAGCAGAGAATGCCAGGGGTGAGGGGTCTACACAGAAGTTCAGCAGGTCAGTTTACTGTGCTGTATGTGTGTGTGTATGGATTTGTATGTGTCTGCATGGGTCTGTGTGTATATGAGTGTGTATATGATGTGCTGTTTCCCACAATGAAGCCTGTTGATTTACTTCCTGCTTCTGCCATACGTCTAATGTATGTTAGCATGCCTAGGCTGCATATACTGTGCTCTGCAGAGAAGTTATGTTAACTCTTCACTTGCTGCCACTTAACTGCTCTGCAGCCACTTACCTTCTATTCAATTCCTAGTCTGCTCATACCTAAGCATAGTGAGGAGTGACTGCATGTAGACCATTTTTGAGCATAAGTTTTTTTTTTTTTTTTTTTTTTTTATATTACCAGCCCATTCACCAATGGTCACGTGTACTTTTTGAACAATAAATTTAGGTAGGTACAGTCACTATCTATTGAAGTATACGTAGGCGTGCCATTATTCATTTCTCTTCTTGCAGCTGGTGCTCTGGGTACTTTTCTTTGATTTATGTGACCCTCCCTGTGTACCCGGTATGTCTCTGTGTAGGGGTGCTGCAGCAGCAAATGCATAATTTAAGCCTTCATTGGCTGTTACAGGTCTGAGCCATTGGGCTGGTTCACTGTGTCATTGTCAAAACCTTTATGTGCAGCATCTCTCTGAGGACATTGTTCAGGTGGCCCTCATACACAATCCCCTATGCAATATTCCATCTTATGGCTGCGCTATTCAATGTATGTGTCAGGAGAGGGATACGTGTATGTATGTGTCAGGAGAGGGATCCGTGTATGTGTCAGGAGAGGGATCCGTGTATGTGTCAGGAGAGGGATCCGTGTATGTGTCAGGAGAGGGATCCGTGTATGTGTCAGGAGAGGGATCCGTCTATGTGTCAGGAGAGGGATACGTGTATGTGTCAGGAGAGGGATCAGTAATGTAGGGGTCTGGTAGGTCAGTTTAGTGGTCAGCATGGATGGGCACTGGTGAGCCAGGCAGCAACCAGCAAGTGAGCCTAACACCCCTCCCCGCCGCCACCACCCGCCTTGGACTTCTTGGTCTTTTTCACACCTAGCAATGCCCCTGGTTCCACCGATCACACGAAAGGGACAGGGGGTGGGACCTTGTTACAGCGAGGCCGCTGAACACAGACCCAGCCAGCTCCGTGATACTCATAAGGCGATGCCCGCTGTATGTGTGTGTGTTACCAGGCGATGATGAGTCTGTATTAATTGGCACAGTGATGTTGCAATTTTGGGCACAGTGAGACTGCATTGGTGGGCACAGTGAGACTGCATTGGTGGGCACAGTGAGACTGCATTGGTGGGAACAGTAAGACTGCATTGGTGGGCACAGTGAGACTGCATTGGTGGGCACAGTGAGACTGCATTGGTGGGCACAGTGAGACTGCATTGGTGGGCACAGTGAGACTGCATTGGTGGGCACAGGGAGACTGCATTGGTGGGCACAGTGCGACTGCATTGGTGGGCACAGTGCGACTGCATTGGTGGGCACAGTGCGGCTGCAATGGTGGGCACAGTGAGGCTGCAATGGTGGGCACAGTGAGGCTGCAATGGTGGGTACAGTGAAGCTGCAATGGTGGGCACAGTGAGGCTGAATTCACAGGCACAGTAAAGCTGCTTTTGATGTGCAATCGCGCGTGATTGTGTAGAAAGGGCCCCAGTGCACTGTATTGCCCGGGGGGCCTATAATGCTCTTAAGATGGCACTGCCCCTGGTCAGAAAATGCATTGCAGCTGAGCCAGAAGAAATCTAGACATAACATATGCAAAGCAAATTAGCTTGTATTAAAAAGTGCTGTGCTAGATTATTAGTTTATGCAGCAGATTAAAACATAGGCATTCAAAATGTACAGTATTTCTTCTTGGAATGACTGTTTTGTAAATGCTTCACGTGATGGTTCCTGCTGTGTAGCAAGAAGAAAGCATTACTTCAATGCTAACCTTGAACTGTTACATATGATCAAGCATGGGAAATCAGTTTTGTCACAGTTGTAGTGTTCCTATTCACACTACATATCTAAAACATAATGAAACAGATATTTTTTTTGCCTAGTTGTTTCTTTGGTGCAGGACTATACACAGAACTTTATAGGCAGCTTGTTTTGTTCAGAATAACTTTCATTTTGCTTACATAGGTGTCAGGGACAGATTGGTATAAACAATGCAGAACTCAATCCTTGATATGTTTAACCTATAAGTAGGAAGGACTGTGTACATATCAAGTTTACAGCTGATGATTAACCACTTCAGCTCTGGAAGATTTTACCCCCTTCATGACCAGGTCACTATTTTCTATTTAACACTGTGCTACTTTAACCACTTGCTTACTGGGCACTTAAACACCCTTCCTGCCCAGACCAATTTTCAGCTTTCGGTGCTCTCACACTTTGAATGACAATTACTCAGTCATGCAACACTGAACCCAAATTAATCTTTTGTCCTTTTTTTCCCACAAATAGAGCTTTAATTTGGTGGTATTTGATCACCTCTGAGTTTTTTATTTTTTGCGCTATAAATGAAAAAAAAACAAATTTTTCTTTGTTTCTGTGATAAAATTTAGCAAATTATTAATTTTTCTTCATAAATTTTGGCCACAATTTATACTGCTACATATCTTTGGTAAAAATAACCCAAATTAGTGGATATTATTTGGTCTTTGTGAAAGTTAGAGAGTCTACAAACTGTGGTGCGAATTATACAAAATTGATCACATCTGATGTACTGGTGGCCTATCTCATTTCTTGTGACCCGAACAAGCCAGGGAAGTACAAATACCCCCCAAATGACCCCTTTTTTGAAAGTAGACATTCCAAGGTATTTAGTAAGAGGCATGGTGAGCTTTTTGATGTTGTCATTTTTTTTCCCACAATTCTTTGCAAAATGAATAATTTTTTTATTTTTAATTTTTTTCCACAAAATTGTCATTGTAATAGGTTATTTCTCTCACATGGCATGTGTATACCACAAATGACACCCCAAAATAAATTCTGCTACTCCTCCTGAGTATTACGATACCACATGTGTGGGACTTTTACACAGCCAGGCCACTTAGAGAGGCCCAACATGCAGGAGCGCCATCACGTGTTCTAGGAGCATAAATCACAATCTAACTTGTTGACTACCTATTACACTTTTGAAGGCCCTGGAGCACCAGGACAATGACACGTGGCACTGATGACAGGTGGCACTGATGACACGTGAAACTGATGTGGCACTGATGACAGATGGCACTAATACGGAGCACTGATGACACGTGACACTGATGACAGATGGCACTAATACGGGGGCACTGATGACACGTGACACTGACAGATGGCACTAATATGTGGCACTGCTGACAGATGGAACTTATACATGGCACTGATATCATGTGGCACTGATGAGAGATGGCACTAATACGTGGCACTGATGACAGATGGCACCGATACGTGGCACTGATGACACGTGACACTGATGACAGATGGCACTGATACGTGGCATTGATGACACGTGCCACTGATAACAGATGGCACGTGACACTGACATGTGGCACTTTTGACAGAGGGCACTGATACATGGCACTGACACGTGGCACTGATATGGCACTGACGTGGCACTGATGACAGATGGCACACTGACGTGGCACTGATGACTAATGACAGATGGCACTGACGAGGCACTGATGAGGCACTGATGACAGATGGCACTGACGTGGCACTGATGAGGCACTGATGACAGATGGCACTGATGTGGCACTGGGGGTAGGTGGCATTGGGGCCAGGTGGCACTGGCAGATGGCACGGATGGCACTGGGGACAGGTGGTACTGGCAGATGGCACTCTGGGGACTGGTGGTACTGGGGACAGGTGGCTGATGGCACTCTGGGGACAGGTGGTACTGATGACAGGTGGCAGCGGGACAGATCGCTTTATTTTTCTCTTTTTTTTTTTCTTTTTTTTTTTTTACTTACGGCGCCGGCGCCGTTCCTCTCTCCCTCCTCACACGCTGTCTGTGTGAGGAGGCAGAGCGGCGCTGACAGATGATCTCATATGTTTGCATATGCAAACATATGAGATCATCTCTCATTGGACAGCCCGATCTCGCTGTAAACGGCCGCTGTGATTGGCCGTTTACAGCGATCTGTGACCGGCTGTGTCCGACGGACACGGCCAGCACAGAACTTCCCCGATGCGCGCTCTCAGGAGCGCGCATTAGGGAAGTAAATAGGAGGACGTCCAGGGACCTCCTCCCGGCAGGGAGCGTCCGCGCTGCAGCCGTCTTTCGGCTATAGCGCGGGCGCGTAGTGGTTAACTGGTAATTGCGTGATCAAAAAAAATATTTTAAAATGTCTGCTATAAAACCTATCCTGTTAAAAAATATATAATTTCTTCATAAATTTTGGCCAAAATGTATTCTGCTATATGTCAATAAAAAAAAAAAATCCCAATAAGTGTATATTGATTGGTTTGCATGAAAGCTATGGCGTTTACAAACTATTGTGTATATGTAGTATACTGTAATATTTATTTATATTTTATACCAATAATGACGGTCATCAGCGACATATAATGGGACTGCTATAGTGCGGCAAGAAATCTGACACTAACTTTATGCTGGGGGGGAACTGACTAACTGCCACTGACATTGTGAGTGACATTAATATAATGATTAGTGATAATCTTGTAACTATACTAATGACACTGGCTGGAAAGGGGTTACATCTAGGGTGCGCGCACCCTAAACCTGGAAGTAGGCAACGACTTACGTGTTCGTCGCTTTGCCTACACTGTCCGCCCACCCACAGTACATTGCAGGCAGGTGGGAAGTGGTTAAGATCCACCAGCATAGTACAGACAGGGTTAGTTTATGGTAAACATACCTCTGTAGTCCCCTCATAAACACAGAAGGGGCAGATAAGTATGATTTTTTTTTTTTTTCTGTTTTGGAGCGTTCATAAAAAAATGTAAAAAGGTAAGCAGCAATTTTTTTTTGTTATGCTGTGTGAATAGAAATATATAATATAACGTGGAATGTGGAATGTGTCCACACATTTATCTCTTTCTAGGCACATAGATAAGCCAAAGACTTTGGCCTTGTAAAGGCTTTGTGAAGGCTTCATGTTGTGAAGTGCCTACTTTTTATGTAGACTTTGTTAAATCAGGTTAGGGAGTCTCCAAACACATTTTTCTGATGAGATAGTAGACCCAGATCTTTGTAAAATATAAGTACCGTATTTATCAGCGTATAACACGCACATTCGTTTTAAGAGGGAAGTTTCAGGAAAAAAACTTACATTTTAAATAAGGAACTTTGAAGCAAAATAAGGGTCAGTACCCATCTGCAGCCTCACAAGTGTCACTAATGCAACCTTATCAGTCCACATCAATGCACCCTCACAAGTGCCATCAATGCAGCAGCCTCAAGATTGCCATCAGTGAAGCAGCCTCGCCATTTCCATCAGTGCAGTCTGATCGATGCCCATCTGCAGCCTAAGCCTAGAGGGGACAGGGCGGGGGTAGGACGAGCACCGACAGATTACATACAGTTAGAATCTCCTATGATAGACAGAACAGTGGTCCAATGGCTTCTCAGGAGACAGGACTTCCTATTACAGAGGCCGCCAAGTAAACAAGAGATTCTCACTGCATGTAATATGACAGCGCTCACCCCCTCCTCTCCCTGTCCCCTCCGAGGCAGCTAAAATGGAAGTATTGGCATATAACACGTACACGCTATTTGCCCCCGATTTTCAGGGTGAAAAAGTGCAAGTAATGCGCCAATAAATACAGTAGGTGCTTTTTATTAACTGCAGTGGAGAAATACAGCACAGTTCTCGGCTACTATAAGGCCCCTTTCACACTGGGGGCCGCTCGCGGTGCGGTTTTACCCCCCGTGAGAGGCCGAAAAAGGGTTAATATCCCCCGCAGAGCGCCGCCGTAGCGGCGGTATTGCCGCGGTTTTACCGCAGCGTCCCATTCAAATCAATGGGAAGGAGCGATATAGGAGCGGTGTGTTATACCGCTCCAAAGTTGCTGCTAGCAGGACTTTTTTTGCCATCCTGCCAGCGCACCGATCCAGTGTGAAAGCCCGCCGGCTTTCACACTGGAGTGAATGGGAATGGATTTTTTCAGGCGGTATACAGGCGCTATTTTTTAGCGATGTACCGCCTGAAAAACGCCCCAGTGTGAAAGGGGCCTAAGCGAGTAAAAGTGAAAGTGTTTCTGCCGTACAAACATCAAGTTTAACAATATATACGTATGAATATGCATAAGTTCTAGGTGTGTTATAGGTGTGATCGTATAGTTTAGTCCAATCAGCATCCATATCTTCTTAGTAGCACGGGAACAGTTAAATGGATGGTTACATCATGTAACTGATAGAAAGCAAAAGAAAACATGGGCGCCGCCATGCAGGTACTGGATCAGACCAGCTAGATAAGACTGTCCATTTCTCGGAGCAAAAAGGGAGTAAACTGTTGCTTCTTATCTGGCGGTGAAAGTCATCATAGACTGAAAACTCTGTGTCTAAGAAGAAGCAATGAAGTGTATTAAAAATTCTTAAAGATATATATATATCTAACTCAACATTACCATTACCCCTATAATTCTACTCAACTTCCAGCCTTCACGATAAAATTAGAGTATCTGTGTGATGGGTTGCTGGGTCTTTCATTGCAGCAGCCAGACAGTGCATGTACTGTAAATTTACTTGTTTATCCCATTTACAACATAGCAAACTTCACAGGGAAAATACATCAACACCTGTCCCTTTATGTAGAACTCTAGCTAAAACATCTGTTTCCTCTTTGGATAGAGTAGAGAAGAGTTGGAAATCCTGCCAGGTCTTTATTACTGTGCATGATCGCACTAGGAAGATTTTCCATTGTGTCCTGTGTGGTTACCAGGACAGAAAGCAAGGACAGAAAAGCAGTAATTAAAATACATTGCAGTGTTCTCATTAGGGGCCCTTATATCATCCATACACATCCACTACTTAAATTGGAACTCTATGCAAAACCTTTTTTCGGATAAAGGGTTATAAACCATGTCAGATTTTTTTCCGCCATCTATTGAGGAGATTTCCCATCACTTCCTGTCCCATACTCAAACAGGAAGTGAGAGGAAATCCCTGCAAATTAAAGGAATTTCTTGGGGACCCCCAGGTTACCAGAAGTAGAGTCCCCATTGGAGGATTTCCCCTCTATTACTTTTCTGGGGGCAACCCAAAATTTGGGATTTTCTTTTAATTTCACTTTCAATGATAATAGTAGGCAGGACAAATAGAGAGGGCAAATCTTCCTAACAGGGGTGCAGACAGCAATAAAAACTGACAAGTGTTCTAATCCCTCTCCACTCTATCCAAAATAATAAAAATTAGATTTTTTTGCCTTTAATTGCCCTGTAATCTATTTTTCATGAAATAATTTCTTCCTGTGTTTTTCTTCCTGTGTTGTTTCCTTTTCCTCTAATGCCCCATACACACGGTCGGATTTTCCGACGGAAAATGTCCTATCGGACAATGTTGTCGGAAATTCCGACCGTGTGTAGGCTCCATCGGACTTTTTCCGTCGGATTTTCCGACGGACAAAGTTTTATCTCCTGCTTTCAAATTTTCCGACAACAAAGTCATATCGGACTTTTTCCGATCGTGTGTAGCGAATTCCGACGGACAAAGTGCCACGCATGCTCAGATCACTTTATAAGACCAAAGCTATTGGCTACTAGCCTCTATGTAGTCCCGTTGTAGGCAACAAACGTTCACCACGTTCAGAATGATCGGATTTTCCGACAACTTTGTCCGACCGTGTGTATGCAACACCAGTGTCGGACAAAATCCGTCGGAAAAAATCCGATGGATTTTGTGGTCGGATTTTCCGACCGTGTGTACGGGGCATAACTTCTGTCTTTTAGAAATGAGCCATGCATGTTAGTCATGGTCATGTGCACTTCTCACACTACAAATCAAATAGTCTATCCCGGGAGTGAGCAAGGGAAGGTGGCTAGGCTTTGACCATGGAGAATGAATTTACTGATCGACTTCTGTACTGCCCAGGCTATAGCACAGTGAGAAGGATTCCCCCATCCAAACACTGCCAACCTGCTGGTTGAATGAAAATCTATCAGGCAGTGAGGAAGCCTCATGTTGCCTTCTCATTGCCTGTTTTCACCCCTAAAAACCCTCAGCAACTCAGTGGTTGTGTCCTTGCCCTATTCAGTTAAATGGGTCTCATTTGGCTGGAAGTACAGGGGGGATCATTTTTGCCATTCAAAACATCGCAGCTGCGGCATGTGTAATCCCCTGTCCACTGCCTTTGCAGCTTCAGGGGAAGCAGTTGTGGGGGCAGTAAAAACGTGGCTCAACCGCATGTTTTTACTGCACCCCAATCAGAAGTGTAAACCTAGCCTTAGACAGGCTATAGATGATGGATTTTTTTTTTTTTGTTCAATCTAAAAAAAAAAATTCTTTGATTCACTTATCAACACACTCGGTGTTGATGGAGGAATCCCTCACGCAGAGCTATTGTATTCTAACAGCGGAGAGTGTTCCCCACCATCAGATTGCAATGATCAGTGTTGCCAGCTATAGCCAGTGGCACTGATCAGAGGCTCCTACTGCTGTCAATCAAATCCAGTAACGCAGGGGGCAGGGCCGAGTCCCCTTGTCTGTGTCAATGGATGCAGCAGCAGGACTCGGAGCAAGCCCACATGGGTCCCCCCAGGGAAAGCAGCTTTTTGCGAAGGTACTCGATTAAGAGGAGTGGCCTGGAGTGCTAGGTTACCAGTTTAGAATTACAAGGGAAGTCTAGCGCTAGTATTATTGCTACCTCACATGTGTGATGCGAACACCATTTACATACAGTATGCATGTGTGACCTATGTATGCGTTCGCATCTGCGCGAGGGGTGGAGGTGCTTTCAATTTTTTTATTTTTTTTTATTTAAAAAAAATATTTTTACACTTTCCCTTTTAATGTTTTTTATTGCTATCAAAAAAAAATGGAAACAGCAATAACACATGACAAGCCCTCTTTATGGAGTCATCTGGGGTCTCCTAGACCATAGAGTTCTATGGTCAGCCGGTGCACAGGAGAGCCCAGAGAGGCACTGGCCAGCAGCGGCAAGAGGGGTGGGACAACCCCTCCTCCTGCCTGTAAAGGTGGTCCAGCAGCTAATCAGTCGCTCAGATCTCTTTTATGAGTTAGATCCGGGGTTTCAAACTGGTGGCCCTCCAGCTGTTGCGGAACTACGATATGCGATGTTCCTAAGAACCAAGGCCTGAGGTGTGCCATGGCCTAGCTGGTCAGTATGCCTGAAAAGAGTGCAAAAAGACGCAAATTTAGGTGAAGAAGGGAGGGTAATGATTTAACAAGTATAATCGCGTGCGCCCGGGTGGCAACAGTAAGTGTCCAGTAAGTATCCGCTGTGACAGGAGAAACCCACCGACTCCTGACTTGGTGATGAGAAGGAACCCCCTATAGAACCTGCAAAGCTACCCAGAACCCAACTGAACGTCCCGTGAAAGATTGGATTGAGCCTGATGCCTAAGACAACCCAGACATAAGAATGAACTGCTTGTGAATTAGAGGATACGTGGTGGAAAGGGAGCAAGGACTGGCCAGAGGAACCCCTGCAAATGATGGCTGAGAAGATCGAAATACTTCAAACGGACACCAGTAAAGTAGCTCAGTGAAATGTCCCCCCCCCCCCCAACCACTGGCCTACCTATACTTGGCATGGGGAAGTGAGAGGATGAGTGCAAAAAGACCACTGGCAGGAGTGCGACATGCTGGATACTGATGAATGTGATGAGTAAGCAGATAAGGCCCATGCGCCATGGCAATAAGCATCGTCAACATGGATAAACCATGCCAGACACAGGACACTGGTCCCACCTTATACGATCTGGTCGTGCTTAAGCCTGAGACCTAACAACCGAGTCTGAATCCTGAACCGAGGAAGGAGGTATGGATGCCAAGATGGCCCAACCTGAGAACACAAACTAGAGAAATGACAGACAACCAGACATGAGAACAACAACGCCCCTCTGTGCCTTCCTAAGAATGAGAACATGAGCAGAAATGTCAATACCACTGTGCGTAATGAACCGAACGACGGGCCCCCCCCCCCCACCCTCGTGTGAGTAGTAAGTGAGCTTGATTAACCTGCAGCGCAGAGACAGGTAATTAACTGAAAACTCAGGGCTAGTGTACCCACAGACCGTGGTGGGTAGTCGTATAAGTGTGGTGAATGAACATGCATTGTATGACGTATGGTATATGGGCGAGAAGATTGTGGACAACAATCAATTAACAAACGAAACCTCAGCCCGTATGGATCTGTAGACGTGACAGATCCTGACGTGTGAGCCCTAGCTAACTGACCCAGGTACAAACATGAACACAGATACAACTAGACAAGACAACCAGCAAAGAACAAAACAGCTACCAGAGTATGCCTCTGAGAAACGCTGAGGCTGAACACCGAGGCTGAAACACAATGACCGAAATGCTGGGGCAGAAATGCAAGGACAGCAACGCTATGACAGAAACGCTATGACATAAATGCTGAGGCAGAAACGCTATGACAGAAAACGCTATGACAGAAAACACTGAAGCTGAATGCTGAGGCAGAAACGCAATGACATAAATCCAGGGGCAGAAACGCAATGGCATAAATCCAGGGGCAGAAACGCAATGACATAAATCCAGGGGCAGAAACGCAATGACATAAATCCAGGGGCAGAAACGCAATGGCATAAATCCAGGGGCAGAAACGCAATGACATAAATCCAGGGGCAGAAACGCAATGACATAAATCCAGGGGCAGAAACGCAATGACATAAATCCAGGGGCAGAAACGCAATGGCATAAATCCAGGGGCAGAAACGCAATGACATAAATCCAGGGGCAGAAACGCAATGACATAAATCCAGGGGCAGAAACGCAATGGCATAAATCCAGGGGCAGAAACGCAATGACATAAATCCAGGGGCAGAAACGCAATGACATAAATCCAGGGGCAGAAACGCAATGACATAAATCCAGGGGCAGAAACGCAATGACATAAATCCAGGGGCAGAAACGCAATGACATAAATCCAGGGGCAGAAACACAATGACATAAATCCAGGGGCAGAAACGCAATGACAGAAATGCAGGGGCAGAAACGCTATGACAGAACACTGAGGCAGAAATGCAATGACAGAAATCCTGTGGCAGAAATGCAATGACAGAAATCTTGTGGCAGAAATGCCATGACAGAAACCCTGGGCAGAAACGCTATGACAGAAATCCTGTGGCAGAAATGCAATGACAGAAATCCTGTAGCAGAAATGCAATGACAGAAATTCTGTGGCAGAAATGCCATGACAGAAACCCTGGGCAGAAACGCTATGACAGAACGCTGAGGCAGAAATGCAATGACAGAAATCCAGGGGCAGAAATGCAATGACAGAAATCCTGTGGCAGAAACACAATGACAGAAATCCAGGGGCAAACGCCATGACAGAAATCCAGGGGCAGAAACGCAATGACAGAAATCCAGGGGCAGAAACGCAATGACAGAAATCCAGGGGCAGAAACGCCATGACAGAAATCCAGGGGCAGAAACGCCATGACAGAAATCCAGGGGCAGAAACGCCATGACAGAAATCCAGGGGCAGAAACGCCATGACAGAAATCCAGGGGCAGAAACGCCATGACAGAAATTCAGGGGCAGAAACGCCATGACAGAAATTCAGGGGCAGAAACGCCATGACAGAAATCCAGGGGCAGAAACGCAATGACAGAAATCTAGGGGCAGAAATGCCATGACAGAAATCCTGGGAAGAAACGCTGAGGCAGAAATGCTGAGGCAGAAATGCAACGACAGAAATCCTGGGGCAGAGCGCTATGACTGAACGCTGAGGCAGAAATGCAATGACGTAAATCCTGGGCAGAATCGCTATAACAGAAATGCTGAGACTGAACATCGAGCCAGAAATGCTGAGACTGAACGTCGAGCCAGAAATGCTGAGACTGAATGTCGAGCCATAAATGCTGGGGCAGAACACTAAGACAGAAATGCTGGGGCAGGAAATGCTATGACAGAAATGCAGAGACTGTGCGATGAGACAAAATGCCGGGGCATGACGCAATGACAGAACTGGGGCAGAACGCTATGACAGAAAAACTGGGCAGAAATGCCGCGCTACGATAGAAACACTGGGCAAAGAAAACAAAATTAAGAAAAGCAATGTAAATGATTTGCGTCCTCCATGTCTGCCAGCCTCCAAGGTATGCAAAGCCTTGCTGACCATGAATGTGATCTTGCACGCTTGAGAATGACCTACGACTAAACCACACCGATACTCCAGCATAGTACATCTCTTACTACAAGCCTCGTCAGACCCGCCACCTCACATCTGGCCATTACCATGAGTGTAGGTCTAATGTCCTCTGTGACTGCTGCAGCGGTGCCAACAGTGGGGAGAGAGGAGCAAGCAGGCGGGTGGCTGCCCATCCCCCTGTGTGAGCACCGGGAGAAACGGACGAGTGGTCCCCTCGTGGAGCCAGCTGGGCATGAGGAGAGGAGCGGATGGGCAGGAGCAAGATGTGCATGGAAACAAGTGATATTCTAACTGTGAACATATGTAATGAAACCATTTGCACATTGGGGATTGCATTCTGAAAGCAGATCTGAATAAATTTATCCTTGTACTTTACAGCCAAGAAGCTGCCATCAGCCTGTTTGACCTGCAGTGGCCTTCATGCTGCACATGTGATAATTAATGACACCAACCACTAGATGGGGTTGACAGTTCAGTTATGCACCAACATGCTGTATAAAATAGGTTTAGCTATGCTATGATTTCGACAGCAAGAAAGAATGTTGAAAGAATGCTGGCAGGTGCCTCCCTCCTGGCGCTGGATGTGTATGGGGAGGAGTCGGCGGGTGGCCGATCACCCCCCCCCGGCGGGCACCAGGCATGCGGCTCCCTCGTGGACCTGGACGTGTATGGGGAGAGGAGTCAGCGGGCGGCCGTACAAACCCCCCCCCCTCCGCCCGCACCGAACACCCCCCCCCCCGGCGGGCACCAGGCATGCGGCTCCCTCGTGGACCTGGACGTGTATGGGGAGAGGAGTCAGCGGGCGGCTGTACACCCCCCCTCCGCCCGCACCAAGCAGACATGTCCCTTGTGGACCTGTGGATGTGTATGGGGAGAGGAGTCGGCGGGGCGGCCGAACACCCCCCCCGGGCACCAGGCAGGCGGCTCCCTCGTGGAGCTGGACATGTATGGGGAGATGAGTCGGCGGGCACCGAACACCCCCCGCGCACCGAGCAGACATCTCCCTTCATGCAGACGGCTCCCCCTGGAAGCCGAATCTGCCCAGGGAGAGAGGAGCTGACCACCCCGGTGTGAACACGAAGTACCCAGGGGTAACAAGGTGGGTGGGCAGGCGGTCTCCCCAGTGTGAGCACCGAGAGAGACACTGCCACCACAGCAGCAGATTGTAGCTCGGCAAGGACCCAGAAGTGACGTATGTCAGCCCCACCCCCTCCTAAACCCAGAAATGCCGACAACACTGGCCCTGCGGAGGATTAAATAGCCCTCTCAGGCTCCTCCCACAAATACAGGCTGGCCTCCGGACAGCCTTTGCACATATATATATATATATATATATATATATATATATATATATATATATATATATATATATATATATATATATATATATATATATATATATATATATATAGTAAGGCCAGTATGGTGGCCTGCAATTATGGGAGGAGCCCGGAGGGTATATATACCAGACCACCCACAATGTCCGGTGTCGGTTCCAGTGCGCCGTATTCTACGTCACCAGGCCGACAAACAACTTACTACGCATTCGTGAGTTGTCCTACGTTCCAGTCGTACTTCGTTCCCGTTCGCAGTTTTCAGATCCCGTTCGCAGTTTGCAGATCGTTACGCTTCAGCGCTGCAGGTAGGACCTTATTGTTACCGTCGTTACCTTATCGAATCACTTTGATTGTCACGTTGCTTTCGCATTCGTACGTTACGGCTAGAGCCCCGCTGTCACCACCATGTACGGTCGCTCCGGCCACCCCATACAGGCCCTCACTGTATTTTTTTGCTTACCACTCACCGCCAGCCGATTCGAACCTAGTCGCAGTCTCGCTTCTACGGTTCGGATCCTCACGCATACCCACGCCCGTCGCAACTCCACCACCACCAATCAACTTGAGCCGGCGTCACGGTTCGGATCCTGTCACGATCCCCTCGGCTTCTCCGCACCTACGGCCGATTCGAGTCTAGTCGCACACCGTCGCTACGATTCAAATCGGCTCGGTAACAAGCCAAGAAAGAATAACACTGTCCCATCACCGACCGGCTCAATCAAATTTTCAGCTCATCTCCAGCCCAGCAGAAAAAAAAAAAAGGGGCACAAGTGCTATACATACCTTCCATGCTAAATCCAAAAGTCATCGCAGCACCGCCCCCCCCCCCCCCCACATCTTGCAGTATTGTCAATCGCTGCTATCCCCCCACATCTTGCAATCACCGCAAGTTTCGTCTCGCGGGCACCACAACCCCCCCCCCCCCACCACCACAGCTCATGATCGCTGCTATCTTCCCCATCTTGCTGTTCCGCAAGTACCCCCATACCGTTGCAATCGCTACAGTTCTTTCTGCATCCGCCTCTAAGCGGCCAATCATCTCCAGTAGCGTACACGGCTGCTCACACTTTTCTCTATCCCTTTTCACCTTTGTAGGTCAGTAAATCGCCAGTTGGTCTCTCCTACGAACAGGATCAGACCATCCTTTTTCCAGGTAAAAAAAAAAAAGAGGGGGGGGATTTTGTTTTCTTATTCTTGTCGAGGGCTTGCATCTCTTCACCAGGGGGTCAACTATGGCCCCGAAACAGCTCTTGCAACCCATCTTTTACAATACTTCCATGTCACCCTACCGTAGGTACCAGGTCAACCAGGTTCGACCCCAACAGAGACTCTATCACTAGGGCAGCAAGCAGGTACGTAGGTTGTTGTTATTTAGTTTCCTTTCTCTCCACACACCTTTTCACAACATACTCTCACTTCACGTACATAAGTGGCTCATTTTCCGAGGCGCTAGTAACTGTCACATACTCCTATGCATTTCACTCTGTCTTCGAAGCACAAGCCTTCACTACGCAGACAAGGTCACCTAATCTCTTTACTTGCTGACAGTGCAAGCATTAGCAGACCGAACCCACGTCAAACTACTACAGATCGAAACATTCCTACATAGCTAACCAATCAGCAGCCACTCTCCCCAGTTTCGCCCTGGGGGCTATGGTTACTAGTCTGGGCCATGCACAGACGGACACCCGAGCATCGGTTACCTGGCTAATCACCTCCTGGCTCACCTCGGTTGTCACGCATTCTCTGAGTTTCCAAAAAAAAAAGAGAAACAATCTCACTCAGCGCTCACGCGCAAACCGACTGTCCCCATACCTGTCGCTCCGTGTCCTGTTCTGTTTTCCCCACTTCTCCCCCCATCTATTCAAACGCACCTATCCCCTCCTATTTTTCCCAAGCTTTCCATAAAAAAACATGCATTCCCCCTCTTTATTCTAGCGGACGCCATGTCTCTGGCCGGCAGCGATAATCTCACCCCCTTCCCATCATCTCCTGGGGCGGGCTCGGCAGACAACGACCCACAGTCCTTCAGAGCTTGGACTATCCCCAGACTCACAGCAGAGCTGAGGCGCAGGAATATCCCCTACCCCGCCACAGCCAGGAAAGCTGAACTATTCAAACTGCTATTCCCCATCCCATCTCCGCCAACCCCACCAGACACTCAGGCATCGCTACAGTCAATCGCCTCAGCAGTGTCACAGCTACACTCGCTAGTTTCCTCCCTATCAACCACCATCTCCGACGTCCAGACCAGAGTGGGGACCTTGGAGGTTCGGCAAGTAACCCCCACATCACCATCAGTCGCCACCGCCACCCCTGCATCAATCCTCACAGGTACGCCCCACAGCGGTTCCACCGCCTTCCCCGCGCATCTCATCCCAGCAAGTATAAGAAAGGACATACTAGATGGCCGAGACGTCAACTTGACATCCCTCCTTATCTCGGTACACGACGCAGCAGATAACAAAGCCTACGCTTGGGGTGACGTCTCCGTCGTCCTAAAAGCGAAAGACCACAGGCTCACACGCAAGCTCACAGTCACGGATTTCGTGCTTGCCTTTGGCATGTTTAGAGACGTAATTTGCTCCATCAAACCCAACAGGAGGGAAGAACTAGATGTTTACCTACATGCAGTTACAGATCTAGGATACAAATACGGGGGCAGTTCCTTCTATGATTACCACCGCTCGTTTTCAGCTAAGGCAGCAGCCAGGCTCAGCCAGTTCCAGGCGACCACTGATTGGAGCACTGTTGACACAGAACTTTTCTGTCGCCATTTCGCTGGCCTTCGCTCCCCACTTTGCACCAACTGCCAATCCTCCACACGGCCAACAGGTGTTCAAACCCCGATGGCAAACGCTTCCCCAACTTCTCCTCTGTCCCGAATACAGCTCAGTATTCAGGAGCAACCCCACAGCACCCCCCAGAAGATAGGCTCGGACGGCCCATTCAAGCGGTAGGAGGTGCACAAATATGCAACAATTTCAATATGGGGGGTTGCAATTTCCCCCGTTGCAGACTTCTCCACGTCTGCCTCACCTGCCGCAAAGCTCACCCCAGGGCCTCCTGCGGGATCAAGAAGCTCAGCCCGGCATGACCAAGCCGTATACACATCGGATGGCTGCAATCCTACCTTTCCTCACACCCGTCACCCTCACTAGCAGCCTTCCTGGTACAGGGCTTCACCACAGGCTTTCACACGGGGTTTATTGCACTCCCCGACACCACCCACGAGTGCAAAAATCTGCTGTCAGCAGCCATCGACGAGGAAGCCATCAGCACCTTGCTACAAAGTGAACTTGACCGGGGGTACGTGATCGGCCCTTTCTCACACCTACCATTTTCTGTTTGGAGAGTTAGCCCTATCGGGCTCGTCAAAGGAAAGTTTTTTCCAATAAACTCTGTTTAATCTATGATTTGTCCGCGCCTCATTTTTCTCACACACCTAGTTTAAATTCCCTCATACCCTCAGAGGAATTTTCCCTCAAATACTCCTCTGTCGACCTCGCTATCCAAACCATCCTGAGCGTCGGTGCGGGCGCCTGGCTGTCCAAAGCAGACGTCACGGACGCTTTCAAGCTGCTACCAATCCAGCCATGCCTGTGGCGATGGCACGGAGTCAAGTGGAAAGGTCAGTATTTCTTCACCACAAAGCTAACCTTCGGCTCCAAGAGCAGCCCGTGGCTCTTCGGGACATTCGCACAGTCCCTGTCCTGGATTCTCTCACACCACGCGTCCTGTCAGAAAGTGATCCATTACCTGGATGATTTCTTGCTCATCGAAAACCCTGGTGAACCCCCAGTAGACCTAAAGAGTCTAAGGGAGGTCTTTTCCAACCTCAACATACCCATAGCAGAAAAGAAGGTAGAAGGCCCAGCACAACGCATCACCTTCTTAGGTATCATACTGGATACTCGGGCCATGCAGGCCAGCCTACCACCCGACAAGTTAACCTGCATCAGGGAGGTCATTCATACCTTCATGACTACCCAGGGGTGCACCATGAGGCAACTCCTGTCATTACTCGGGATGTTAAATTTTGCTGTAAGAATCATCCCTCAGGGACGTTCTTTCGTCTCTCGCCTCCTGGTCTTTCTCACGCAATTTCAAGACCCAGACCAGATCTTCAAGCTAGACCAGGCAGCAATAGCCGATCTCACCATGTGGGACCACTTCCTAGCAGATTGGAATGGCATTTCGATGTTCATACCATCAGCATCTCTGTCTTCTCCCCTGATAGTCACTGACGCCACTGCCTCCACTGGCTTTGCAGCTATTTTTGGCCCCCACTGGTTTGCCGGTCCATGGCTGCCAGAAATTTTGGCAATCCCCGGGTTCAGCCAATCCTCTTCGTTATTTGAGCTGTACCCCATAGTGGCAGCAGCACAAACCTGGGGAGGTAACTGGGCAGGTCAAACAGTGATAATCGCCACAGACAATCAGGCCACAGCCAGCATTATAAACAAAGGCCGCTCCAAGTCCTTGGCCACAATGGCTTTCCTGCACAGGCTAGTTCAACTGTCCCTTCGGCACCAGTTTAATGTCCTCTGCATCCACATCCCAGGCAAATGTAATACCTCAGCCGACGCTCTGTCTCGCCTTAATTTTCCATCATTCTTTTCGCAGGAGCCCGGAGCCGACCCGACCATGTCTGCTATCCCGCACTGGTCTCAACTAACCCTGCTCTGAGACAATACCTTCACAGCGCCACCAGTCTAACCTTTCGTTATCACATAACACGCTGAAAGCCTATCACGCTAACGTACCATCGGTTTCTACACGCAAACCCCGGGGGGACACCAGGGGACCTCCACCATATCCTGGCCTTTATTTCATACTGCCACACACAACTAGCATTATCGCACAACACCATCAAACTCCATCTAGCTGGTATCCAGCATTTCATTTCTTTGCAAGACCCTTCCAAACCGTCCTTGTTCGCCTCCCACGCAGTCAAGGCAATCCTGCGCGGCATTCTCAAACGACAGCCGCAGATCAACATCAAACGTCTTCCAGTAACCAGTGCCATTTTTCGGGACATGTCAGTCATGCTCTCTCATTCCCCGTTCGGCTTACTTCCCAGCCTGGTCATCCAGGCAGCCATGTACCTGGCCTTCTACGGCTTCTTACGCCCCAGCGAATTTTCAGTCTCCGGCCCTAGCTGCAAGACGCTACGCAGGCGGCACCTCATACGTCATCAGACATTGTTCATCCTGCACCTAGAAGCATCTAAAACGCAACAGTCTGGCCCAGGGGCTGACATCAAGCTTTTCGAAACCCTCAATGCCTGGTGCCCCGTGGCCATTTTAGATCAGTTACTAGCACATCTACCTGATCCCTCACCCGTTATTACCATTTGAGGTTAGACCCCTTAGCAGCAATCAATTTGTCGTTCACGTCAGGATCCTCCTTCGCAATTTAGGTCTTGACCCCGCTCGGTTCTCAGGACATTCCTTTCGCATTGGAGCAGTGTCAGCAGCCTCACGCAACGGAGTCCCGGATCACGTGATTAGGAAGATGGGCCGGTGGAAGTCCACCTGCTTCGCCCGATACATTCCCGATCCACAATCCGAAATGTCCCAGGCTTTCAGCAACCTTGCCTTGTAGTGTTTACCTTACATAAATAAACTATTACCTCCCTAACCAAGTCTTTTGCGCCCTTTCTTAACTATTCTCCTAGCAGAACGGGGCTCACCGCTCAGCTCACCAGGGCTTACCTCACGGCAGGCCAGGGCACACTTCAGGTCTATTTATGTTGTCTGTTTTGTGGTGTGTTTGTTTGCTCTTCCATATCTTTCAGGACCGAGGGTTCTGACCATAAATAGGAAGGCCAGTATGGTGGCCTGCAATTATGGGAGGAGCCCGGAGGGTATATATACCAGACCACCCACAACATCCGGTGTCAGTTCCAGTGCGCCGTACCCACCCACCCATTCCCCTTCTCAGTATACTCCAAATACGTTTCTCTACAGAAACAGCCATTACTTCTTAAGGTAAGCGCCCTTTCTTAACTATTCTCCTAGCAGAACGGGGCTCACCGCTCAGCTCACCAGGGCTTACCTCATGGCAGGCCAGGGCACACTTCAGATCTATTTCTGTTGTCTGTTTTGTGGTGTGTTCTCCGACCATAAATATATATATATATATATATATATATATATATATATATATATATATATATATATATATATATATATATATATATATATATATATATATATATATATATATATATTAGACATACATACTATATGTGATTGTGTGGCAAGTGGTTAATCTCCTCTTCTCAAGATCCTCTTCTCCTCTAATCTTTCTTCACAGCTGAGCTCCGCCATGCCGCTTATCAGTTTGGTTGCTCTTCTCTGCATTTTCTTCAGTTCTCCAATATCCTTTTTGTGAACTGGTGAAAACTGAACTGCATATTCCAGATGAGGTCTTACCATAGGCGTGCGCACAGGGTGTGCTGAGTGTGCACACCCTAATCACCCCGTGCACAATAGCATTATCACTCAAAGATCTCCCTTTGACTCTGCCATAAGAGAAGTGCTTGTTCCACACCTCTCTTTTACTCTGCTGGTGGGGAGATGGGAAGACTCTTGGACTGGCTCTGCTATCTATCTCTTTCTTTCTTTCTCTCTATATCTATATTATGGGGGTGCACACCTATATGTCTTACTAATGATTTATACAGGGGTAAAATTATATTTCTCTCTGGAGTCCATACCTCTCCTAATATACTAATACAAGAAAGGACTTTGCTTTGGAAACTGCAGCTTGGCATTGCATGCTAGTATTAAGCTTATGATCTACCAGAATCCCCAGATCCTTCTCCACCATTGACCGGTTGTACTCCCCGTAGTATGTATGATGCATGCATATTCTTAGCCACAAAGTGCATAATTTTACATTTAATAACATTAAACCTCATTTGCCACATGGTTGCCCAATTAAACAGTGCATTAAGGTTGGCTTGTAAGTTGGAGACCTCCTGTAAGGATGTTATTCCACTGCATAGCTTGGTGTCATCTGCAAAGACTGAAATGGTACTTTTAATCCCAGACCCTATATCATTTATAAATATATTAAAAAGTAAGGGTCCCAACACAGAACCTTGGGGTATACCACTAATAACCTTAGACCAGGGGTAGGCAACCATTCAGGGGTAGAGATCTACCTGGACAACATTGAATAGATTGAAGTAAAGCAGTCAAGAAGAAAGCTTTGGAAAATCCAATAAAACAAATGTTAATGTAAAAATATAAACTTAGCCTACCTTAAATGTTAGCTTTAGCTAGAAACTCGGCAGAACCACTGGAACTGCACGTTGACTTTCTTGACTAATTTCAGGCCTTGCTGGCCTCAGTGTGCTCCTAGCTCTCGCCAGTGTAAGTAGTATGTAGGGCAGTGTCCAAGGGTCAATAGTAGGTAGTGCAATGTACAGAAGTCAGTAGCAGGTAGGGCGGTGTACAGAGGTCAGTAGTATGTAGGGCAGTGTACAGAGATCCATAGTAGGTAGTGCAGTGTACAGGGGTCAGTGGGATGTAGTGCAGTGTACAGAGGTCACTAGCGTGTAAGGCAGTGTACAGAAGTCAGTAGTATGTAGGGCGGTGTACAGAGGTCAATAGTATGTAAGGCAGTGTACAGAGGTCAGTAGTATGTAGGTCTCAGGGTACCAATAGCAGAAAACTCTAGGACCCAGCATCTGTCAGGGTAGGAGAAGGGCTCTATGACTCAGCACCTCCGCCAGCACATCACATGGACCTTTATAAGGAAGTCAGCCCTTGGCTGAAGTGCTGTTTGATCTTCAGCTGTTACCTACATTCCCATGTTTCCTGTTTCCTGCGAGTCTTGATTACCAACCTGGCTTGTTCCAAACCTGTCTTCTGCCTGCCTGACCTTGTTTAATGGATCTCCTCGGCCTGCTACCTGTCTTGACCTCGGCTCCCACCTGACCTTGTCTCCTCTGCTGTGCACCTGGCACCGAACCTTGGCTTGTACCAACTACCCTCTGTCTCAGTGACCCTGGTTACCTGCTACATCTCACAGGTGCCACCTGCCTGCAACAGCCCCACAGAAAATCAGCCATGTTCCTGAGCCTTTTCTCCAAGCAACTCTGCAGACGAGCTGTGCTAATTTGGGCCTGACTCCTCCTGTCTCACCTCTAGGGGAGTCTGGAACTGAGCTGTAAGGGAAGTCCTCTCTCCATTGGCCTCCAGCGCTTTGGTACCCGATAGTATAAAACAGCCAGGATGTCTGAGGCGGAGAGAGGTGCTTCAGCGCTTGAAAGCCTTTGTCAGCAGATGGTGGCACTGACGCAAGCAGTCAAGAATCTGCAGGAGGGTTATTTCCAGCTTGATGGACCTTTCCATGCCCTCACGGCTTCCATGACTTCTACTGAATCTAACCAAGCCACAAGTCCCGCCTCTACATCAGCTTCCTCCAATTCCGCTGCTGCCGCTCCACCCTCTGTGGTACCTGCCTCCTCTAGAGCCCAGAGTTCCCACTCCTGAGTGCTTTTCATGGGACCGGCGGAGGTTCAGAGCGTTCAGGAATGCCTGAAACTTTATTTTGCCCTTCAACCCAGGATCTTTGCTTTAGAGATTGTCTGAGTAGGGTTCATCATCTCTCTGATGAACCACAATCCTGGGCCCATAACCTCTTAGAACGAAAGGATGAGGTGCTGAACTCAGTTACCATATTTTTTTAAGCTATGGCTACTTTATGATGACCCACAGAAAACTGCAAAGCAGAGTCTGCCCTTCACTCCCTGGTGCAGGGAAAATGACCAGTAGAGGATTACATCGGGGAGTTCCGTGGATGGGCGGCCGATACCGGATGGAATGACACAGCTTCAGTTCCGTTTTAGGCCTCTCCGAAACCATCAAGGATGAGCTGGCCAGGTCTACAGCTCCTGCCACGCTAGGGGCTCTTTTTTTTTTTTTTTTTCAAATTCTTTATTAAATTAGATAGAAGAGTAACTGAACATAACTGCCACAACACAGTTGCTCAATAGCAGGTTAGTGTGACAGTGCTAACAGTCAAGTATCTTTCTCCCTTCAACCAATTAGATGGTGCCTATGTAACGCTAGAGGATCTTATCCAAGCTTCCATCCAGCTGGATAGGCGCCTGCGGGAGTGAAGCTCTGAGTGCTCTCAGACCTTTCGGCCAACCTGGGTACTGCCCAAGGGCCCGGCTCCAACAGTTCCTGCCGCTACTCCTCTGATAATTCCTCAGATATAGAACCAATGCAGATTGGTCTACACCGACCCCCTTTAACCCCAGAAGAAAGAGAACACAGGCGACAGAACAATCTCTGTATTTATTGTGGAGCATCAGGCCACTTCCTACGTGACTGTTCAGCTATCCGGGACTCCATCTGCTCACATTCTCCCCATCTCTCTGCAGGTGGCTGGAAGGGATGTCAAACTGTGGGCTATCATTGACTCTGGAGCATGCAGCTGCTTCCTGGACATCAACCTGGTTAAAGAACTGCCCATTCCTCTGACTCTCAAAGATCGAAAACTAGATATACACCTAGCTGATGGCACTCCACCCAGTTCAGGACCTATTACACAATAAAAAAGGTCCATATTCTCACAATCACAGACACAAGGCACCAGGAACTTCTCCGTTTTGATGTGATCAGATCTCCCATTTTCCCAGTCATTCTCGGAATACTGAGGCTACAAGCGTCAGTAGACTGGTCCAGAGGGGAGGTCACCTTCTCGTCCAACTACTGCCACCAGCATGGTGGAATCCCCATGCAAACCAACTCCCATACTTGCCTGACCATACAACCAACAGCAGACCAAGATCAACATTCATGCCCCTAAACTCCTTCGGGAATTCCATGCCAGATATCCAAGAAAATGGTCCAGTTGTGCACCTGGAGGCTGCCCGTCGGGTTGGGGGGGAGGTACCAATAGCAGGAGGACTCTAGGACCCAGCATCTGTCAGGGCAGGAGAAGGGCTCTAGGACCCAGCACCTCTGCTAGCACATCACATGGGCCTTTATAAGGAAGTCAGCCCTTGATTGAAGTGCTGTTTGATCTTAAGCTGCTATCTATATTCCTGTGTTTCCTGTTTCCTGTGATTCACGGCTTTTTTCAGACCTGCCTTGACCTCGGTTTCTGTGCACCTGGCACAGAACCTTGGCTTGTACTGACTACCCACGGTCTCAGTGCCCCTGGTTACCTGCTACATCTCACAGGCGCCACCTGCCTGCAGCAGCCCCGCAGCAAATAAGCCGTGTTCCTGAGCCTTTTCTGCAGGCAAACTATGCTACTTTGGGCCTGACTACTGTCTCACCTCCAAGGGTGTCTGGAACTGAGCTGCAAGGGAAACCCTCTCTCCATTGGCCTCCAGCACTTTGGTACCTGATAGTAGGGCAGTGTACAGAGGTCAGTAGGATGTATGGCAGTGTACAGAGGTCAGTAGTAGGTAGGGCAGTGTATAGAGGTCAGTAGTATGTAGAGCAGTGTATAGGGGTCAGTAGGATGTATGGCAGTGTACAGAGGTCAGTAGTAGTAGGGCAGTGTACAGAGGTCCGTAGGATGTAGGGCAGTGTACAGAGGTCAATAGTATGTAGGGAAGTGTACAGGGGTCAGTAGGATGTATGGCAGTGTAGACAGGTCAGCAGGATGTAGGACAGGGGTGAAGAGGGCAGGGGACCTCTGCAGGGTAGAGTACAGAGAGTCAGCAGTGCAGTGTCCAGAGAGGTCAGGAGGGTATGGTACAGGGAGGTTATGAGGGCATGGTACTGAGGGGGGGGCAGGAGGGCATAGTGCTGGGTGAGGCAGGGGAGAACAGTACTTGGTGGGGGGGGTAGGAAGGCTGGGGGTCTGTAGGGCACAGTACAAAGAGGTCAGGAGAGCCATAATAGTGGAGGTGTCAGGAGAGCAGGGTACATGGGGGTCAAGATGGCACACCTAAGATGGGTCAGGAGGGCATGGTACCGAGGGGCAGGAGTGCACAGAAGTCAGGGTACTGGGGGGATAGAGCTTTTTTTTGGTGGTGGTTTTTATTTACCACTGGGTTTTGCTAAACATCGCCTATGGAGATTTTTAAGGCTAAAAAAAAGTTTTTCTCAGTTTATGTAATTTTTCTTCACTGATGTACGCTGATGAGGCAGCACTGAAAGGCGTCACTGAAAGGGACTGTTGAGGCTGCACTGATAATCAGTGCCCTGATTATCAGTGTAAGCGAAGGAATGACAGGCTTGCCAGCTATCGGCACACCTTTCCTCACACAGACACAGCACGTGAAGAAAGGACCGCCAATAACCAGCAAATGGACATGTGATTGGACATAGCTGATCACATGGTAAAGGGGTATTGTGATTGGCCCCTTACCCCGATCTGTGAGCAGCTGTGTCCAAAAGACACAGCAGTCACAGAGCTCGCCCGATGCGTGCCACAGGAGGTTTGCAGGGGGTGGGTTTCTGGGAAGACGTTTATGGACGCCCTTCCAGAACTATAGTACTGCGCTGTAGCCGTCTTTTGGCTATAGTGCGGTACTGAAGTGGTTAATCGCTACTCTCTGAATTTGGTATTTTAGCCAGTTTTCTCTTCATTTACAAACTGATTTTTCCAAACCTGTAGACTTTACCTTACACATTAGCCATGTGTGCGGGAACTACAGTATATCGAAAGCTTTTACAAAATTCATGTATACTACGTCCGCAGCCACCCCTCTGTCCAATGTTTTACTTACCTCCTCATAAAAAGAAATCAGATTTGTCTGACAACTTCTGTCTTTCATAAATCCATGCTGTCTGTTGCATAAAATGTTTTTTTTTTTTTCTAGCAAAAACAAAAACTCATCTATTTTGTCTTTTACTACAGCCTCCAGTATCTTCCCAACTATAGATGTTAAACTAACAGTTCTATAGTTACAGTACTTAGTAAAGACTTTGATCCCTTTTTTAAATATAGGAACCACATTGGCCTTACGCCAATCCAGTAGTACCATGCCAATCATTAAACCTAAAATGTAGAAACAATGGCTTTGTAATAACAGCTCAATTCATTTAGGATATATGGGTGTATGCCATCTGGTTGTACAGAAGTCATTCGAGAGATCAACTTCTGTACAGCCAGCCAGCCCATAGGTAGATCAAAATTTGCCTAGTCCCTGCTGAACCTGGTGAATTTCGATCCATCTATAGCTTTTAGACTGCACTAAACCATAATATTATAAAATCTATTGTTTTCAGTGAAAATGTCTTCACCGCCTGCTTACCATGTGTTTAACATCTTGAGTTGTTCTGCACTCTTTATGTAGCTCCCTGCTGAATTTGTTTGGTTTTGAAAGTATTTCTATAAATGAATGTCAACATAAGCATATAAATGTTTAACATAGTTCCTAAACGCATAGCTTAGGTTTGCTGTAAATATTCAGGGAGACATTAAAGTGATTGTAAAGGCTCAATATATATTTTTTTAACCACTCCCGGATTGCAGAGCGTCGATATATGTCATAAATTTGAAGAGGGATATCTTTGTTTTGGCAGCAGCTAGCTGCCATAACCCTGGTATCCTCTTCCTCGGCGGGCTGTCCGGTTTCCGATAATAGTGGTCTCTGCGGCGCATTCGCTTCGATATTACTTTTATTGGTGGCGGGAGAGGGGCCTCTCGCCATGCTCCGGCCGCTTACCTGAGCCGTTGGCAGTGGCAGAGGTGATCGGATCCTTCTTCCTGCTAGGCATGGAGACAAGTGAGGGGAAGATGGCCCCCACCTGTCTCCATACCATGGCATGGCGGAAGCGACGTCAAAACGTCACTTCCGCCCATAGCTCTTAAAGGGAATTTTTTTTTTTCAAATGACAAAAACATTTTTTTTTTATTGCATTTTAGTGTAAATATGAGATCTGAGGTCTTTTTGACCCCAGATCTCATATTTAAGAGGTCCTGTCGTCATGCATTTTTTCTATTACAAGGAAAGTTTACATTCCTTGTAATAGGATAAAACTGACACCATTTTTTCTTTTTTTTTAAAAAGAACAGTGTAAAAATAAAAAATAAAAGGTAAAATAAATAAGAAAAATAATAAATTAGAGCTCATGTGCAGAAGCCAACGCATACGTGAGTAGCACCCGCATATGAAAACAGTGTTCAAACCACACATGTGAGGTATCGCCGCGATCAGTAGAGCGAGAGCAATAATTCTAGCCCTAGAACTCCTCTATAACTTAAAAGATGCATCCTGCACAATTTTTTTTAAGCGTCGCCTATGGAGATTTCTAAGGGTAAAAGTTTATCGCCATTCCACGAGCGGGCGCAATTTTGAAGCGGGACATGTTGGGTATCAATTAACTTGGCGTGACATTATCTTTCACAATATAAAAAAATTGGGCTAACGTTACTGTTGTCTTATTTTTTTTATTCAAAAAAGTGTATTTTTTCAAAAAAAAGTGCTCTTGTAAGACCCCTGCGCAAATACGGTGTGACAAAGTATTGCAACGACTGCAATTTTATTCTCTAGGCTGTTTGAAAAAAATGTATAATGTTTGGGGGTTCTAAGTAATTTTATAGTAAAAAAAAAAATTTTTTAACTTGTAAACAACAAATCTCAAAAAGAGGCTCGGTCCTTAAGTGGTTAAAAATAACAAACATGTCATACTTACCTCCACTGTGCAGCTCGTTTTGCACAGAGTGGCCTCGAACATCCTCTTCTTGGGTCCCTCTGCGTCCCTCGCGGCTCCTCCCCGCATCAGATAACCCCCTAGGAGAACCGCTCTCCCGGGGGGTTACCTTGTGGCCGCGCTCCCGAGTCCCGCATTTGCGTCCATAGACATGAATGCCGGACTTGGCCCCACCCCCCAGTGCCCAAGTCATTGGATTTGATTGACAACAGCGGGAGCCAATGGCTGTGCTGCTATCAATCTATCCAATCAAGAGCCAGGGCCCCGTGGAGAGAGGGACAGTGAGTCCCGGCCAAGGGAAATACGGGGCTCAGGTAAGTAAAACGGGGGGAGGGGGGCTGGTCACTGCCAGGCATTTTTTCACCTTAATGAATAGGATGCAATAAGGTGAAAAAACATGAGGGTTTACAACCCATTTTAAGGAGGGTGGGTAGAATTATTGTAATACAAGTGTAAAACATGTCCTAAGGTGAGCTGGTTTCAGCTTGTGGCCTGCAGCAGCTTTGCATTGTGAGACCCACAGCAGTAGGTCATGTGCACTGGAAACCGTTCCATGGCATCTTCTTTTAGCAGGTTTATTCATTCTAAAGTATTTAGCCACCCTCCCTCCCCCTCATGGTTCTCTGCTTGTTAATTTTAACCATGTTTATTTACTACTTTTTTTTGTCATTGCTATATGTTTAAAGCCAATTTAAAAAAAATGCCTGCAAAAGAAGAATCTTACAATAACCAGCAAGTCTTCACTTCTTCCTTTCAAGGAATATTGCTTCTGACCGGTTCATAATATGACTTTTCTCTGATGTGCCCTGTGGTTCTTCTTGCCAGCATCTACATCACTACTTTGTCCTATAGAGCTGGAACCATATCACACAGAAAGGGATGTAGGCATCTGACATATACAGAAGTGTTGGACACTAAATGTTCTGCTGGAGGCCATAGCTCTTGAAGAAAACAAAGTTAGGGCTTGTCTACCAGTGGAGACGTACAAGTCTTCTTTAGCAGTCTGTTTTTTTTTTTTTTTCTTTAAGCCCTCATAGAGCCTGCTTACACTATGCCAGAGCTAGTATCTGGTTAAGATAACCTAAATGCAATGCTACAATTTAAAGAAGAACCATAACATCCCCATGAATTCTGTTTACACTGGCCTGTAGAAGGAAGAAGTTATGGTTGTATTACCCAAATGTAGGGGAAAAAAAAAGAATAAATGGATACATATAGAGCTTTATTTTGGTGCAATTTGATCACCTCTGCGGATTTTATTTCTTGCGCTATAAACAAAATAAGAGTGACAAGTTTGAAAAAACATACTATTTTTTACTATTTATTATAATAGATATCCAATTTTTTTTTTTTTGTTTAAACAAATTTTTCCCTCAGGTTAGGCCAATACGTATTGGTCTACATATTTTTGGTAAAAAAAAATCGCAATAAGCGTATATTGATTGGTGTGCGCAAAAGTTCTAGCGTCTACAAAATAGGGGATAGATTTATAGCATTTTTATTATTATTTTTTTTTTTACTAGTAATGGCGGCGATTTGCGATTTTTATCGTGACTGCGACATTGCGGCGGACACTTCGGACACTTTTTTTTTTTTTTTGATCAAAAAAAACCTTTATTGAGCATAATACAAACGGATACATCTTCGAATATAGGGTGCAACATGCACCACAATCAAGGATAAGACATCTGACATAACTTTGTATAAAGTGACAATGTAATATTGCGAGCATACTAGGGTTTCATTTAGGGGACCATGCGGAGCAAGTAGATGGGTGCAGGAGGAGGCGTGGTTTGCGGGGCTGAGCACTGCAGCTGGGCGGGGGGTGCAGGCCATTGTAAGTATATGGTAGGTGGGGTTGTTTCTAATCGGAGGTTGATGGGAGGCCGCGCCTAGTCAGACGAATCCAGGCGGGTGTGGGTCAATTCTGGTCAGTGCAGGTGGCAGAGTCCTCTATCCACCTGTCCCAGATTTTATTAAACTTTGCCGGGCACCCTCTATGCTTGTAGAGCACCTTTTTGTAAGGGAGTGTGGCATTAATCGTCCCTTTCCATTGCTGGATGGTGGGAGGTGTTGCTCTGATCCAGGTGCGTGCGATTAGCAGCCTAGCTAGGAAGAGTGATTCTTGGAGAAATGTGCAGAGATGTTTTTCCTCTTCTGGGAGAGGGAGGATGCCAAGGAGACACTGGCGGGGGCACAGGGTCAGGGGAGACCCCATTCTGTCGTGGAGGAACTTGACAATCTGAGACCAGTAGTCTTGGAGCTTTGGGCATGTCCATAGTAGGTGGTAGAAGGTGCCTCGTGGGTCCCCGCATTTGGGGCAAGAAGGGTCTCTACCGGGTTTGAATTTGGAACCTGGTCAAAGTGTGGTGAGCAGACTAGGGTGGTATAGCGGTCTTTGTCTGTGTGATTGTAATAGTAGAAGTGTGATAATTGTGCCGCTATGTAGTACAAAAGGAGGTCTGGAAGGGCAGTGCCACCAAGATGGGCAGGGCGTTTTAGAGTATCCCAGGAGAGTTTGTGGCGGGCTGTGCCCCATACAAATGTGTTAAGGATTGCTTCCATTGACTTGAAGGTTCTAGGAGGTATGCTGAGAGGGGCATGCCAAAACAGATAGAGCAGCTTGGGAAGGAGGATCATCTTAACCAAATTTATCCGTCCCATCACCCCTAGGGGAAGGCGGGACCACAACTGGGTTTTGGTTTTGAGTAAGGAGAACAGGGGTTCTATGTTTAGGTTGACATAATCCGTCAGGTTTCTGGAGCATTGTACGCCTAGATATTTAATTTGGTTGGCCCTGACGAGAGGGAGTGCTGCCTGGGATGCAGACGGGGCACCCAAGTCGACTGGGAGGATCTGGGATTTGGTCCAATTTATCTGCAGCCCGGAGTACTCCCCAAACTGTTCTATCAGCCCCAGGGCCGCCTCAAGGGAGGGGCCCGAGTCTTCTAGGTACAGCAGCATGTCGTCTGCATACAGACTGATAGTCTCGACAAGAGGTCCAGAGCGGAGGCCCATGATGTGGGGGTGAGACCGGATAGCGATGGCGAGTGGTTCTACCGCCAGGGCATAGAGCAGGGGGGAAATCGGGCAGCCCTGGCGAGTGCCTCTGGATAACGGGAAAGAGCTTGAGATTCGGCCATTGACCTGGATCCGGGCAGTGGGGGCCTGGTATAGGAGCTGGAGCCATTTTATGAATTTAGGGCCGAAGCCATACCTGTGTAGACACTCCCAGAGATAGCTCCACTCAACGGAGTCAAATGCCTTTGCGGCATCCAGGCTCACCACTACCCTGGATCCAGTGTTGTCATGGGTGGCCTGCAGATTCATAAAGAGTCTGCGGAGGTTGAAAGCGGTGTTTTTGTTGGGCATGAACCCAGTCTGATCAGGGTGAATCAGGCTGAGTATGACTGTGTTGAGTCGCAGGGCAAGGATCTTGGCTAGTATTTTCACGTCTAGTTGGAGGAGGGAGATGGGGCGGTAAGATTCTGGGTAAAGGGGGTCTTTGCCGGGTTTGGGGATAAGTACTATGAGAGCCTCCCCCATGGAAGGAGGGAGGGTGGCAGTGTCAAATATGTGGGTGTAGAGTGCTTGTAGCTTGGGGATGAGGACTTCTTGAAATTGGGCATAAAACTCCAAGGGCAAGCCGTCCGAGCCCGGGGCCTTGGAATGGTGCTAATAGGACAAGCAACACAAGTGCATAAAACTCCAACTTGAGTAAATAATCTTGTAGTATTATCTATGGGCACACTTAAGGCAGCCATCCCAACGTAGAACGCAGCCTCTGTAATGGAACAAAAAGGAGAAAGGGGTCACCAACTAAGTGTAGCATTAAAGTGAACCACTTTATTAAAAAGATAGTTGACAACTCACTGGGTTAACAGATAAAAGGCATGTCTCGATTGGCCTGAGGAAAGAGCAGAACACTCTGAAACACATTGCCACGCCCACAGGACAACCCATGTGATGACACTTCCGCACCTGTGCCCCTGTGTGCTCCAGGGTGGTTACCGTTACTTCCGGTTTCGCTTTCCAGCATTCCCGAGCCTTTAACACAGAACCTGGTGGCTGCACAAGCAGGAATAGACACTAGTGGGTCCAACAGCAGTACTCCATGTGGAGATATGCCTTTAAATCCAGTCAGTTGCCAATTGTCTTTTAATAAAGTGGATGATTTTAATGCTACACTTAGCTGGCACCCCCTTTCTCCTCCTTGATGGTTGTACTACTGTCTCAGTGTATTTTGTGGCTGTTGGTGTTCCTTCTATAAGCTGAGTATAACTAACAGCATGATTAGACAGGCAACTCCAGATCATCATGTTGATAAAATGCTTCAGTGTTACTGCTGTACACTCTGGAAGCAGGTCTTCACTGGCCCTTTGATGGACATAATTCATACTATCGCTCCCAAAAATCGATTTTTGTTACATTCATTTAAGACACAGCTTCTGATTGAAGATCAGTCAAATCCATAGACACTGGTTCTCATTGATCTTCAATCAAAAGTTGTGTCTCTCAAAAAAAAAATGAAAAAAACTTACGAGAACAAACAAAATTGATTAAATATCAATCATAACCGGTTGCAATGGTTCTGATTAATCTTCAATTAAAAGTTGTTTCTCTCATTGAACTGAAAGAAAATAAATTTCATGAAGTGTACCAAAAAATGCTAGTATTTGTAGTTTCATTGCTCTAGATTACTTTATTATAGTCTTACTGTCCGGTCAGTTCTTTGGACCACAAAACACATCTTGTCCTCGAAGTAACAAACTAATATAGCTTCCTGCTTGGTATTTTTGCTTTTATTCCAGCATAAAAATAGCCGTTGTTGAATTGTTCTTTTAACTAGCAAATATAGGGATATAGGGACTTTAAAATGTGCCAAAGAAGGAATTTACAACATGATAAAAATTATTATTTTTATTTAATATCCAAACATTAAAATGACAATAAAAGTATTCAAGGTAACATGCAATTTATACAACAGTGCAACCACTTCTGCTCTACATGTTTCGCCCAAAAGAGCTTCCTCAGGAGGATTAATAGTGCTGCATATAGTTGATGCTATAGTTGAAAAAGATAAACATTAATAAATGTTTACAATAAGTTGTATTATGTCAATGTTATTACAATTAAGTTGCACATATTTCACTTAGCTTTACATATATAATTAAATAAAAGTCAGAAACCTGAATCAATTAGGTACAGGAGTTCCTCTAGAGCTGGACCAATAGGGATAATGCAATCATAGGGAGTAGACAAAGGAAAGAATCACCTAAAATATATAGAAAAGATAGGTATTTGAGTACCTCTAATTAGTTACATATAGATCAGGTTATTCACATGTGAAAAATTTGCCTTGATCGTATCAAATTCAAAAGAATGACCAATTCGTTCCCCTTTTAACCTTAAGAGTATTCAGCTGCTGAGATTGGGAGGAGAGAAAAAATAGATGGCATTTCCTAAGAAGGAAAGAAGGCCCAGTGTGGAACAAAAACGGCGAAGATCCCCTCTACTGTGTGGGCTTATTTAATCAATCTCCAAACGGGAATCGGACAGAAAAATCCTAAAGAGAAAAAGGATGTATGTTGTTTCATAAGGAGTGACGTTGCAAGGGTTGAGATGGGACCTCTATGTCAACCAAATGGGGAGGAGAGCAAGTACCTATCCCACCATGAATGTGAGGCAGATAACTTGTCTTAGATGGTACCCCTCTCCCAAAAAAAGGAAATAGTGATCAGAACGTCTCTTATCTCAACCCTCTAATATGATTCAAGACATAGGTAAAATAGCTCATTAGAGTACTTATATATTCTGGGAAGAAGTCAAAAAATGATAGGGAGAGGTGCAAACCTCTGTCAGTGAATGATGGCTCCGTGCCACGATTTATCTTCCCTACGTCCCAGGGACATCTGATGTCACCAGCGGGGCGTGGGTGTCTATTTGGGGAAGTTTTTTGATATTTGTTTTTTGATATTCGTCACCTTATGTGCTTCTTCTGTAAAATTGCTATGTCATTGATGTTGCTACTTGTCTTCACCTCTCATTCTCCGGAAGGGTATAACTGCGTTCTGGTTGTCCCTAAAACATTTTATACTGTCTGCGTGTTCTGTTAAGTTACCATTTCATTGTATCTGTAGCACACCTTTAAATAAAACATGTAATTTACCTAAGCACAATCTCAATTCAGCACTATGCCCAAGAGCGGCAACCCTCTCTGCTGTCTCTCTCCTCATTAGACATGGTGGCAGCAGCAGGAGCCATTGGCTTCTACTGCTGTCAATCGCAGCCAATGAGCAGAAAGCTGGGGGTAAGGATAAGCCATGTTGTATGTCAATGGAAGCACAGATCGCAGCTCTGGACTGAGCCCAAGCAAGTTACCCCTTAGAGAGCAGCTTGCTATGGGGGCATATAGCAGGGGAGAGGAGCCAGGACCCCAGAAGAGGAGAATGAGGGCTGCTCTGTGAAAAAACATTGCCCAGAGCAGGTAAGTATAACATGTTTCTTTTGTTACAATTTTTTTAAAAAAAGTTTACAATAAATTTAATATGAGTTTCCTTACGCCATGATTTGTTGCACCACCAAGGAGGTGTTTTATCTCTTTGAATTAAAATGCATGCGGTACCCCATTTGTGCTGGGATTCGTTTTGTACTCACTACATTATGTTGCATTTTATAATTCTGATTCAGTGCATTTCCGTATGACCTTTACTAACTCTATAGCAGTGTAGCGCACACATCTCATTGATTTCTGTGGACATGTAAAACACTTGAAAAGGCATGTAGCAGAACTGTTTTTGCAAGGCAACTACCTACATTGTTAAGAACAAATCCCACTAAAAGCAATAGATTTTGGAAATATGCTGCATTTTAAGTGCGCCAGAAAATGCATAAAAACAAAATACAATAACTGAATGCGCAGTTTTTCTGGATTTACACGGTCTTGGATTTCTGAAGGTAGAGTTCACTTAGGAAAACATGGATTATATTTGTAGTAACCCAGGAAGATACAGTGGTGGCAAAAATTGTGGACATTGCAAACCCCACTGGACAATCATGATTTTTATTCAGGGGGCCAATCAAATGGCAGTAACTGCAATAAATCTTGTGAGAAGTCAAGGAAAGTCATTTTTGCTGTTTGTTCTGTAGAAAGAAAGACTTTTAGTGGTGTAAATGAAGCGTAGTTGTATATTGTGTGAATATTGTTAGTATTTCTTTTAATTTAACATGTACATAATACTGTATGTTGCTTTCAAGTGGTATACTGTGAAGATGCCTGCAGCTACAGGCATCATCCCAGTATTGTTTTTTACAGAAGGCAATCGGCTTTTATATAAAAGCCATCCAAGTGACTAGCCACTGGATTGCTTTTACAGGAGGCAAGAGGCCTCTAACACTGGTGCCTCTCTGGGATCTCCGTCCCACCGGATGTTCTGTTTTGTTATGTAAGGTATCTATTTACTTAATAGCGTAACACCATCTATTATGTTTTGCCAAAAAAAATGGGCATTATATTGTGTTTGTGTGCATTAAAATTCATTAAAGTGTATTTTTTTTTCCTACTATATATACCCTTAAGTATATGGTACAAATGTTACGGTTACATCGGTCATCAACAATTCAGCTTGTATTGACAACTAAGAGGGTATCCCTCTGTTGTTCTTTCCTTGATATGTACAATTAATATATATTTGCCTCTAAAGTGATTGTTTTAAAAAAAATGTGCTTTTGAAAAGCTGCTGTACGAATGCATGTGTTCTCTAGGGCCTGTGTGTGTGTGTGTGTGTGTGTGTGTGTGTGTGTGTGTGTGTGTGTGTGTATGTATGTATATGTATAGGGGATCTAAGTAATCTTCTAGCAAAAAAAGCAGATTTTTTTTTAACACATAAACAAAAAGTGTCAGAAAAGGCTTGGTCTTAACACTTGTTTGGACTAAAGTAAGTACAACTTCCTTTGTACTGCATATATTTGAATTCTGTTTTTTCTGTAGTGAATTCGGCATTAAATTGTCTTTTAATTGATATACAAACATGCATTTGATGCCAAATAGCATTTCTTATAAGCCCGCAAACTTGCAAAACATAAAAATTTCCAAGTGTCCATCATTTCCCACTTATTCAGGGAAGCCTATCCCACACCCACCTAACAACCCAATCAAATCATTCCCCACATCTATTACCTTTTCTACCACCACCCCCTCCATTTAGAATGTAAGCTCTACCAGCAGGGCCCTCCTGTCCTTTCTGTATTGTACTGTAATTGTGCTGTCCTCCCTCTACATTGTAAAGCGATGCGTAAACTGTTGGCACTATATAAATTGTGAATAATAATAATTTTTGCCACCACTGTATGCATGTTTGGATAGTACTAGGATTGCCCCATTCACAATAAAGGTGAAACAATATTATGATGCGATCAGCCCTGTTTTGCAGTCCAACCTCAAAGAAAAAGTCAGGTATTCTGCACTACCATCTAATCTCCATTTTATCGTCTGTTTTGGTAGGAGTTGGAAGATCGAAACCAGGACCTGGAGAAAGAGCTGCAGAAGGCAGAGCAAAGCCTGAAAGAAACACATATGGAAAGGGACAGGATACGAGAAGAGATCAGCCGAGCAGGAGATGAGCTGGATGTAAAGATCTGTCAGCTCAATGAGTTGCGTTTGGGACTCTCCCAACTCCTTGAAAGCAATTAAGTTTTTGGAAAGGGTTGGTGCTGAGAACTGTTGATAATGATTGTATGCCTAATGTAATTTAGGGCAATGTTAGCTTTGTTCCTGGGAGCTAAACAAAAGAGACAGGTGAGCCTGGATTGCTGGAGTTTAACTATAGCCGCTTCATTCTATTTACTGGCTTAATGCCTGTAAATCATGTTGGTGTTCTAGCCCAGGCAGCTGTAGATGTAGGAATAACAGATCACCTGCTTAGCCAGGACGAGCATACTTAGTTGCTCTTATTTGTAATAATTACACTGCAAAAATAGAATTTTTTTTTTTTTTGTCATCTGCAATTTCTATCAATTTTAAACCAGGAACAAAAGCCATGAAACAAAACCAGAATGAACTGCACCAGATGAGGGGTATGTCTATGTAAACTACTCGGTTCCCTTCTATGAGGTATAGGTTACTCCATGTAACCCATCTCCACTTCACATCCCAGACCAGCTTTCCAAGGACAGGTGCAGCAAACCCTCCCTGGGAAATCTGGGACCAGCTATCTAAATGCCTTAATTAAACTCATAATTGGACTGTTATTATCTTCTCAGAAGAGACATTTACCTGTTATCCTAAACATTTTTTTTTTTAAGTACTTCATATTAGATATGAAGTATGGTACTGCAGCTGGCTGAGACTAGTGCGCAATAACTCTCACTGCCAAAGTTAATCCTTCTTAGAGGTATGAAAAGCCATGGGGACAGCAAATTAAAAACTGAGAAAGGGGCCCTTGGCCAGTAGAGGGAAGGTACATTCCCTGTTTAATTGAATATGTATCAAAGATCAGGCTTAGTGGATAAGAATGATCATTGAAATACATTCTTTTATTGATGGCCCATTACAGTGTTTTGCGGTAAAATATAGAATAAGAGAATAAATTAGGGAGCCATCATTTAGACAAGCATTTGCATTGCATTTTCTAACGTCTTGCAGTTGGTTCTTTAAGTACTGTAGGCTCACTGCTTGTCACTCACATGCTGTTTTCAGCGACTGTAGCCAAAAACTCCTCACAGCCTGAAATGCCACAAATAAGTGCATACATTATTTTCTAGAGTAAGGCTTCTCAATATTTTTTTCCTATCAGGAACAGTCTGGCAACTTTCCTAAAGTCATAATGACTCCCTATGTTATACAGATTATTTTACACTTTTTAATGGTAGAAGATTAAAGCCCAATTAAGCTTTTAGTTCAAATTGGCTATATGCATTTCAGGTGAATCACAACAAAAGCTGCACTGTGTGTTACGCGGTTTGTTTTCTTTCTAAAGCAGCTACAACCCAAGTAGAAATCCTGTCTCCTGCCAGCAGTTGCTATAAGAAATTCTGAGGCTCCCTTCTGGTTGGAGAACTCTAACTCGGATTCAGCAGGGGGCATGTCAGACCTCAGGAGTGCACTATGTGCAGGACTATGGAGTGTGCTGTGTACAGGGGACAGGAACCCAGGATTGCGCAGCGTACATGGGGCAGGACTCAGGATTGCACTGTACAGGGTGCGGGACTCTGGAGTGGGCTACAGAAGTGCACTGTATACAGGGCGCAAGGCTCAGGAGGGTGCTACGTACAGGATGCAGAGTTCAAAAAGTTTGCTGTGTACAGAGGGGGGGGGGGGGGGGGCAGGGTTCAGAAGTTCACAAAGTACAGTGTGGAAGTCGCAATAGTGCTCTATGTAGGCTTCACAAGCCAGAAGAGAGGACAGAGGGGCTGTTGCTGATGAGCAGCTACAACTTACAGAGGGTGTGCAGTCTAGGCTTTTAAAGGAGCTGCCGCGGGGACAGAAGAGCTGTCATACACATTGCCCGCCCCTCCCTCTCTTATAGAGATACTACTGGGCACTGGCAATGGACATCTTTCCAGATATCTTACTCCAATTGGCCGACGCTGCTGTTGGTCAGTTGCTTCAATTGGTCTGGAGAGATGGGGTGGGTGGTGTCAGCAGCGCTGCCCGTCTGGGGCACTGTGACCCAGGAGCATCTTTTTATAATATGACACTGAGCCACCTCAGCAGCCCACAGTCACAGGTGCAGCTGCAGGGCTCAGATTCATCTCAGACAACTTTATGTGTGCAGTGTGGCTCAGCAGTGCACAAACTGAACAGATGAATGATACGCCGGTAGTGTCGCCCCTCTGACGGGTGTCACCTGGGTGCAGGCCCATAGCGATGCCCCTGTGCTTCCACACTCTGCAGCATGCTCTCAGGACACAGGCTTTTCTACTCAGGCTGTGGCAGCTTTTTAAACATATAATTTTTTGCACATGGAATGTATTTAGCTGACTAAAGTTCAATTGGGCTTTAACATAATATACTGAAAACAAATCAGAAAAAAAAACAAATATCACTCGAATAGCCATATTCCCACAGATCCTTGTAATAGAATCAATTTTCTAACCCGACCTCTTCCCTGCCCTTCCTCTCTTCACTCACCTACTATATTTAAAAGCACACAAATTTTCACTTGAGGGTAGATTTGCGCTCACTCTTGCTTTTTAGCCCTGTCGTTACTTCCAAGAGTAGCAGGGTATGGTTTGAGCATGGCAGTGATGCAGATTGCCTGCATATAGATTGAATAAGCACATAGATTGCAGCCTGCACTGCATGTATTTGCATTGGTGGACAGGGTGATTTCTGCGTATTAAGTTAGGCAGTGCAGCAATTTTAATTCAGCAGATAGAGTTTGGCAAGTGTTGCCCTTTGCCAAACTCACCCATTGCAGCCAATGAGATCATGCCTGTAAAAAAAATAAACAGGCATTTAGGAGGCAGCAGTATCATCTCCTGAACGCCTGAAAACCACCTCTGAAAAGTGTCCCATTCAACCTGACCTTTGAAAGGAGAGGATGGGTGGGAAATATGCTAGGTAAATAAAGAGGTTTAGATTTGCAAGAATAACATGGCCCCCACTGCTGCTGTGGTTCCATCCAGCAGCAGCTATGTCACTAGAGGACACAAGTGTTGCTTGAGGAATTTAATTCTTATCAACTGGTCAAGTTACAAGCCAAGGTGCTACAATTTTTGTATAGCAATCTTGCCGTGTCTAGTCCTGTACTGATCAATGTTCATTGTCAAAAGGTACATGTGTCCTTGGAGGATCTTCTGACTGGTTCCTTGGATAATTCTGTATGTTTACCCAGGTAAACTCTTCACAATAGCCTACAGGAGGAACAACAGGGTACTTTAGAAAACCTCATCATGTGGCCATTATTCCTCTCACTGTTAAGCTGTCACAAGCTACCACTAAAGATTTGCCTCCTTCCCTTTCTATAGAACTACATTTCAAGTTCAGCTTAGACATATTTGCAGCTTTGTCACCAGCTCTGCAAATGTGTTTGAGGGCGTTGAGATTGTGCTTGCCTTTTCATTGCTTTAGCATTTCAAGTGGTACTACCAGACGAAAAGCTAGTATTGCACTGCTTCCTAATGTTTATTATGCCCCTCCCCAGGCACAATAAACCATGCTTGTGGTAAGATGCCCCCCTTGAATACCACAGTCACCAAGTCCAAATAACATCTTCTACACTGCCAATGTTCACAATTCCAGGAGGGGACATTGCCCAGATCACTGACACCTTTCATGTTAAAAAAAAAACTTTATTGAGAAATGAAATGCAATGTACACACATAACATACACTTTAATTCATAGGTTACAAGTAATCCAATTGTTCAGCTCAACAGGCCAGCAAAGGACAAAAACAAAATGCAAGAATACAGGGGTAAATGCATTGAACACATACCCATACATGAATATATAACTAGCAGATGCATGCCAGGTTTAATGCCCAAACATGGAAACCCAATAGTGTATTTGTTGGTGGGGTTGCCTGCATCCAGGTCCACACAATCAATTTATGGGTTTATATATGGTGTTTTTCATGTAGAAATATGGTCATCACCGACACCTTTGATTTTGACTGTACCCCCTGTTTTCCTGTATTTCGGACTTGCAGCACCTCTTTTCAAAGCTGCTGATATCTGGGACTATATTTTATGATGTCTTTATATTGTACAAGGCATCACCAGCATGCTGGGTCATAGCTTACACCCACACCATACATCTGTTTGCACACTTTTACATTCCATTCTGGAAACATTAATGCCAAGCGCTGTTAAATGGTACAATATGAAAAACAAAGGAGTGGATAGCTCCAAAAAGATCACTTGGACAGCGTATAACAAAAAGGACAATATTCTTTCTATACACTAAGCATAAACCATTATTTTTTTGCTATTCATATCATCAGTTTATGATCAGTATATTTACAAAGCTCGGAAGAAAGCGTGAACATGGAAAAAAAAGTAGTGAAAATGTGGACACAGCCAAAATAATTTGATAGAATCTAAGAAGGACTTGGATTTAAGTTAGACTTTAAAGTATCGCACTGTCAATATATAAGCTGCATACAGGCATTATAAGCATCTACAGAGTTTTTTTTATTCCTTCATGAACACTAAGTATATAGTAAACACTCTATGGCTAAAAGCATATAGACACCTTTTCAAATCATTGAGTTCAGACGAGTTTGGTGTGGTGAAACTCCAACATCCTGTTCATAGCCTTGACCTCGACCTTATTAAACACCTTTAGGATGAATTGGTGTGAGAGATACAAGCCAGGTCTTCTTATCCAACATCAGTACTCAACCTCAAAAATGCTCTTTTGGCTGATTGGGCACAAATTTCCAAATGCTCCGTAATCTTGGGGAAGGCCTTCTCAAAAGGAGCAGAGGCAGTTATAGCTGCACAGGTATACTCAACTCTATATTAATGACCATGGTTTTAGAATGGGATGTCCGATAAGCTCAAATAGGAGTGATGGTCAGTTGTCCACAAACATTTGGCTATATATAGTGTATATCCATGAAATTAAGTATTTCCAGACATATTGCTACTTTTAATTCCAGTAGGCCTTTTTAAGGAATATATTACAAATATTGGTGGATTTCTTAGCAATTTTTAGAGTGTACAAATATTATGGGACAAACAAAACAGTCCAAGAACAGTGAACATACTTGAGTGCAGGGCTGCCTGCAAATTCCTGTAGAGCAATATACAGTTCAATATATTAAAGAAGACAATTTGGCTACAGTCTATTAATTATGGAAATACTAATGCTGTGAGAATCATGGTCCTTGAGGATTGGAATTTTTCTGCCATTGTTCAGAGGTTTCTTGTGCAATATCAAAAGCTTGTGCAGATTGAAATGCCATAAAGATTAATTTGCTGCTTTCCCTGTGCAGAGGTAGTTGCTTGAGTGACAAACAAACATACTGGGGCACATGGGATGGATTGAAAGGAGAACATATTAAAAAAGGGTGAGAACCTTAAGCTCAGTTCCATTTCATATCCATGGTTCATGTGTACTAATAGCAGTTTTGCATTCCTTTAAAATCACTGAAAATCTGTGTATTATTACGAGGCTCCGTATTTCAGGCCTTGAAATCTCAGGAATGCCATTTAAAATGATTAGTGGGAAACAATAGACACTGCAACATCTGTTAGCTGGTTCTGTAGAATATTACAGGGTTTAGCTTGCTTTCACTTACAGTTCAGGAACAAGAAGAATACCAGTTAACATTGAGCCGTTTCTTATTTTCTTTTTTTTTTTATAAAAGCACAACCCTTGTTTGCTACTTCCCCTATTTATACCTAAGGTATCTGTAGAACACAATGAGATTTCGTACATTTGGAACTGTTTAGACAATTTGAAGCTTTTCTCAGACTTAATAAAGCTTTGCAGCTTTCAACAACCAGTGTGTGCAGATTTAATTCTTCTCAAAAAGAAACACAATAGCTAAAAGAAAAGAGTTTGGGACTTTGAATGAAACGTACAATAGCTGCATGCAGAGAAACACAGGACAGCAGTTGCTGGGTCAATGCACCCTAAAATAACATTTTGTTCTAGATGTAGTCCCTGACTTTAAAAGCAATACATTTTAAACCAACTTTTGTTTGTCCCAGCACATTCTCATTCATCCATAATAAAAAGTAAATAAAAAAATCCAACATGTACATTGGGAACCCTTTTGGTCACAGCAGGTATGCAGACCCTGGACTTCAGTATCTCAACACTGATGGATATAAATATTGTCAAGCAGTTTACCTCTTCACCAGCTAACAAAAACTGTAATTACAGGTTTGGGTGGAACGACCTTTTAATGTAACTTTTTGACTATAGAAGTTGGTTAGGAAACCTGTACTTTTAAATGAAGAGACTCAGCTCTCTTGCTGCTTAGCACTACTCCAATTCTGGTAAATAACTCCCTGAAGTCTGCTGGGAAACTGTGTTGATCTGGATCCCCTGCAGCTCCCACTGGTTTCTCCTTCTGACACAATTACAGGACATGGTAGGGATGTGGGCATGACCTTTGTTCCTTTTAGGTTAAGTACAAAAATATTGTATCTAAGGTGACTTGACACTGGCAAAAACTTTTGCTAGAGCTCCCCCTAGAGCGTGCCCATGGTACCATGAGGCCCCTGTCCTTAGGTGATTGCCCTAAGTGTTTTTTTTTTTTTTCTTTTAAACCATTGAATCTTTTTTTCATTTGACTCCATCAAAATCTGACTTTTTATTGTGCTACCAAGTAGTCTCTGGATCAGTTACCCTCAGTGTGTACTTTGGGGACTTTATCCAGAACTCACTCTCGGCTGTAATGTTTGCTTTAGGCACTGGATCCATGCATTAAACTCTCATCTTGGCATGTGGTAAGTGCAATATGTGAAGTTAGCTGCAGGGTGCTGTACAGGTCCAGGGCTGTGGTCCATTTCTATGGTTTCCAGACCCTAAAGACCCCTTCAGGTTAATGCCCATCGTGACAGGCAAAACCTGGACCTTATTATGGCTCAGCATTGTGTATAAGGTAAGACAAGGTTTCCCTGTATTTATACTCTGATTCGAGCTAGATGCTTGGTCTGTTGAAACATCTTCTGTGCATGCCTTTTGATGGTGTATTCCTTGAAACATTCATCAAGGAAGTTACTGTAGGTAAGATACTGTTCCCTCCCTGACACGGTGGATCTCCATTCCTGTCCTGGAATTGAGGAAGTTGTTCCTTCACAAGACCTGGAAGATGAACAAATGCAAGCTGAGGCAGAATTTAAAACTCTTTAAATGCTCAGGGGACATGGTCCCCACAGGAGTCACAACCACCCATCAACATTAAAAAAAACATGATCTATGAATACAAGTCCTGTTGTCCCTTACTCTGGGTCAACTGTGAGTATAGGATTGTTTAAATTTTTTTCCCCTTTCTATTGGTTGAACTGTATGGACCTGTGTCATTTTTTAACCAGACTAAATATGTCACGTAACTGTAAATTCCTTATCGTGCACTGAGGGACATGTGATATAAATTTTTCATTCTTAACCACTTGCCGCCCGCCATATAGCAGAATGACGGTGGCAAAGTGGTTTCAAAATCCTGACGTGATCAGGATTTTGAGCCGCTGCGCGCCCTCAGGGGCGCGCATCGCGGGGATCGTTGTTGCGGTGTGTCAGTCTGACACCCCACAACTACGATCTCGGTAAAGAGTCTCCGACGGAGACTCTTTACTACGTGATCAGCCGTGTCCAATCACGGCTGATCACAGTGTAAATAGGAAATTACGTTGATCGGCTTTCCCTCACTCGTGTCTGTCAGACGCGAGTAGAGGAGAGCCGATCGGCTGCTCCTCTGACAGGGGGCGGTCTGTGCTGATCGATTATCAGCACAGCCCCCCCCAAGGATGCCCACACTGGACCACCAGGGATGCCACTAGACCACCAGAGATGCCCAGCACCAGGTATGCCACCCTATACCACCAGGAATGCCAGTCAGTGCCCACAATGGATGCCAATCAGTGACCACAATGGGCATCACTGATTGGCATGCATTATTGTTTGGCACTGATTGGCATCCATCAGTACAATACATTACATTGCAATGCTGCCTATCAGTGCCCATCCGTGCTCATCATGCACAACTGAGGAGTGGGCAAAAGCCACTAAAAATGTGGAATCAAACTACAATGGGAGGAGAAGGAATCAACATCTGAACAAAGGATTTCTGGAAAAGAGTCAACCAATATAGGGCATGCCATTTTCAAGGGAATGACCCAGGAGGATTAATCCGATGCACCAGACCAAGACAGATAATCCCAGAGGAGGAAACTAGAACCTGCAGGAGCAATGGGCGAAAGGTAAACAACACAGAGTAAAAGCAGGGAGTAAAAACCAGCACATTGCTTAGTAAAATCAGAACACACTACACATGCTAAACCTTTCTAGGCACACATTTAACCCCTTGATCATCCTAGATGTTAACCCCTTCCCAGCAGTGTCATTAGTACAGTGACAGTGCATAATATTAGCACTGATCACTGTATTAGTGTCACTGGTTAGGTCAATGGCAGTTAGCCAGTTCCCTCCCAGCATCAGTTAGTGTCAGATATGCCTGCCGCACTATCGCAGTCCCATTATAAGTTGCTGATCACAGCCATTAGTAGTAGTATTATATATATATATATATATATATATATATATACACACACACACACACACACACACACACCATAGTTTGCAGATGCTATAACGTTTTTGAAAAATCAATATACACTTATTGGGATTGGGACATGTAGCAGAATACATTTTGGCCAACATTTATGCAGAAATACGATTTTTTTTTTATTGGATATATATATATCAGAAAGTAGAGCTAAGGGGGTAGCAATTGGTCTTGAGCAACAAATCCGATTCGCATTGATCGACAGGATAACAGACCCGGATGGACGTTTTTTGTTTTTGAAAGGTAAAATAGGCGACAGGATTTTGACCCTGGCAAACGTATATTGCCCTAACAAAAACCCGATAGGGTTTCTAATACAGATCTTAAATAGACTAGCCAAATTTAAGGCAGGAGAGGTTATATTGGCCGGGGATTTTAATTTCTGTCTTGATCCAGACCAGGATAGTACGTCCCGGGCACAGGGGACAAGTAAGGGTCTACTTAAAAAGATCAAACGAAAGATGAAACAATGTCAATTGATTGACGTCTGGAGGGTACAGCATGAGAAAATACAAGATTATACTTTCTTCTCCCCTGTGCACGGGACGTACTCGAGACTTGATTATATAGTATTAGAACACAGAATGTTGGACGAAGTCAAATCCACACAGATAGGAATCTCTACTATGTCTGATCATTCTCCGGTTTCAGTGAGGATTGGGATACCCGGAATACAAAGGCAACCGTTTAGTTGGAGAATTGAGGAAAATCTCTTACGAGACGGAAAAGTTGTGGAACAGATACAGAAGGAAATCGATTTTTTTTTTTTAGTACCAACGACACGGAGGGAATCTCCAGTGCCACCCTATGGGAGGCGCATAAAGCGTATATTCGGGGTGTCCTCGTCTCTATTGGAGCCGGAGAAAAGCGAGAAAAAAAAAGGCAAATGCAGACGGTAATTAAAGAGATTCAAAGTTTAGAACAAGAACATAAGAAACTAAACGGGCAACAACAGGATGTTTTTCACTTATTGGTTAAGAAAAGAGAGGAACTTAAAGATCTGATAGAACAGGAAATAAATAGGACATATAATAAAAAGTCGAGGGAAAGATACCGTTGGGATAATAAGACAAGCAAATACTTAGCAGGGAAATTAAAAAAGCAGAAAACGATAAATTACATTGAAAAAATTCAAAATAAGAATGGGGGGGCGGTACATGCGACAAGGGAGATTGCGGAAGTGTTTAAAAATTACTATGAAGCTTTATATTCGGTGGGCCAGAAAGAAATACCGGATCCAAGGAGGTCAGAGAAAATTAAAGTTTTTTTGGAAAAAAGTAAATTACCCCGCCTGTCCGAAGAGGAGAGGCTTCTTATAGATAGCCCTATTACTGAAGATGAAATACACAAGGCCCTTAAAGAATCAGAATCAGGCAAAAGTCCGGGCCCAGACGGCTTTACCTCTATCTACTATAAAAAATTTAGTAAAACCTTAGTCCCAAGGCTGGCCAAGTATATGAACGGTATCGGGTCAGAATTTAAGATGGGAGGGGAGGCCCTGCAAGCTTCAATAACGCTTATTCTGAAAGAAGGTAAAGACAGTACACTCTGTTCAAGCTACAGGCCCATAGCTCTCCTAAATGCGGATACCAAACTATACGCCAAGGTGCTTGCGTCCAGGCTGAAGGAGAAGTTGACCGACCTCGTCCATCCGGACCAGGTCGGTTTCATTCCGGGGAGAGAGGGGGAGGGACAACGGGGTACGTTCCCTCCTTTTGCTCCGAGTCCTGGAAGAAAGTGGGTCCCCAGGTCTGCTCTTGTCAATGGATGCTGAAAAAGCATTCGACAGAGTAGACTGGGGACTCATGGTCGGAACTTTGGAGACTATGGGAATTGGCCCCCGGATGATTAAATGGATTGAGGCCCTTTATAATGAGCCGCAGGCATTTGTGAAAGTTAACGGTACATCCTCTCCAAGTTTTATAATGAAAAACGGCACCAGACAGGGGTGCCCGCTGTCTCCCTTGTTGTTCGTGCTCTCCCTCGAGCCCCTGTTGTCTACTATCCGAAAAAACCCGGATATTAAAGGGATTAAAGTAGGGGCAGACGAACACAAACTTGCAGCGTTTGCGGACGACGTTTTGTTCTATTTAACCAATCCAAGGATAACGATCCCGATCCTGCTAAAGACACTAAAAGAATATGGAGAGATCTCAAACCTAAAAATAAACCCCAGTAAATCTGAAATTTTAAAAATTAACATCAGTGGGCAAGAAGAAGACAAACTGAGAAAAGAATTTAATTTTCCCTGGAAACAAGAGATAAAATACCTTGGTATCAAATTAGCACCCACGGTTAAAGAAATATATAATATTAACTTTATTCCTTTATTGGATGAAATTAAAACTGAAATTAAAAGGCTCTCAGCAACCTCACTATCTTGGATAGGCAAGATCAATGCGACGAAGATGGTCCTAGCCCCAAAAATTCTCTACAAGATACAAATGCTCCCCATATCACTCCCGCAAATATTTTTAAAAACACTGAAAGGGCTAATCTCAAAGTATATATGGAACAATCAAAAACCGAGAATAGCATTCAACGTGTTAAGTAGGGGAAAGAAACAGGGAGGATTAGCGGTGCCGGATTTTCAAAAATATCACAACGCGATTGTTCTAACTCGGGTGATAGAGTGGGCGAAAGAGGCTAATGAAAAAAGATGGGTTAGGTTAGAAAAAGAAATGAGTGGTGCACAATTAGGGAGAATAATATGGAACCCCCCACAATATAGAAATATGGGTTTAGGTACACATGAAATTACACACTTAGCACTAAAAATTTGGGATCACATTCACGTACAAAAAAAATGGACATATAACTCTCCACTAATATATTTGAGTCAGAATGATTTTTTCACACCGGGGAAAAAAGAAGTGGGGGGAAATTGGATAAAAAACGAAAAAGCACAATTAAAGGATATAATTTACCAAGGTAAAATTAAAACGTTTCAAACACTGAGTAGGGACACCGGTTTAATGAAGTTAGATGTGTGGCGGTTCCTCCAACTGAGTCACTTTATTGAAAAATTGCCCCACCCACTAAGAGGGAAAGAGAATTATAGACCATTAGAGAAGCTCTGTTTGAAAGCACATTCAAGGAAGAACATAGGGCGAATATATAAAATACAAATGGAGGGAGACGACTTGGAGGATCCGCCATACATAAAAAAGTGGGAAAGAGAATTAGGAGCACGTTGTAGCACACAGAAAGTGAAGACAATTTTAAAATTACTACACAGTTCAGGGGTGGACAATAGGTCGATAGAGACAAATTTCAAATGCCTTGCAAGGTGGTACATCACACCCGAAACAATCAGCAAATACACAACAGACCAATCCGCAGAGTGCTGGCGTGGGTGTAAACAATTGGGAAACACAGCCCATATTTGGTGGGAGTGCCCCGTTATTAAAAAGTATTGGAATGAAGTCCGTCAGTTAATAAAGGAGATTACGGGGATGGAAATAGCAGATGATCCATGGACATGTCTGTTCCATGGTACAGATCTCCCTGTTAAACAATATAAAAATTTGTTAATTCCTATTGTTCTAAATGAAGCAAAAAATCAGATCCCAAAAAACTGGAGAGTTGTAGAGAGCCCGAGAATTAGGGACTTAATTTTCCAGATAAGCAAAATTCAAAACCTGGAAAATATAGACGAGAAAGGGGAAGTGAGTGAACCGAGCGGAGATGTGTGGGATAAATGGAAAGCTTGGAAGGAATTTAAAAACACATGGAAATATGTCGAAGAGGTTACACGATAAAGATCCTATCAAATACACGGTAATAGAATAAGAAGTAGCGGCCTATTCAAACAAAAAAAAAAAAAAAGATTGCAAGGTGGGGGGGAGGGGGGGGATGTATGATTTGTTTAGATTTATAAAAAAAAAAAAAGAAAACTCCACAATGATGTGATTTTAAGTAAGAGACAAAAATGAACGTCAAGTTGAATAAAAGTCTCTTAAACGTTCGCTGAGGTGGAAAAAAAGAAAAAAAAAAGAAAGTAAAAAATATTTTTTTACGCAAAAAAATTTACATTTTTCATTTATATCACAAACAATAAAAACCCAGTGGTGAAAAAATACCACCAAAAGACAGCTCTATTTGTGTTAATAAAATCATATAAATTAAATTTGGGTACAGCATTGCATGACTGCGCAATTGCCAGTTAACTGCTTTCCATCCGGCCAATGTACATAAACAGCCAGATGGGAGCTTCACCGTTCTGAGTGGGCGGGGAATGCTGCAGCCTCTGTGACAGCTCTGTGTAACTGAGGATTTTAGTGTTCAATTACACAGAGATCATGCATGCTGCAGCCATCCCCACACAGTACACCAAGCACCATCTGTCCCTGTCCAAGTGTCCCATGAACATCTGTACCAGTCTACAAAACATCTATAACATTTATAGCTTCCCCCTGTGCAAAGGTGAACACACGCGTTGGTCCCATGGTCATCGCTTCACACATGTGAGGTATTGCCGCAAATGTCAGAGCAAGAGCAATAATTCTAGCGTCAGACTTGCTGTGTAACTAAACTGGTAACCAATAAAGGCTTATAAAGCGTCGCCTATGGAGATATAAATATCAAAGTTTGGCCCCATTTCACAAGTGTGCACAATTTTAACCACTTCAGCTCCAGAAGGTTTTACCCCCTTCCTGACCAAGCCATTTTTTGCGATACGGCACTGCGTTACTTTAACTGACAATTGTGTGGTAGTGCGACCCAAATAAAATTGATGTCCTTTTTTTCCCACAAATAGAGCTTTCTTTTGGTGGTATTTTAAATGATCACCTCTACGTTTTTTTATTTTTTTGCGCTATAAACAAAAAAAGACTGACAATTTAAAAAAACTGTAAAAAAAGAATCAAATTTCTTCATCAATTTAGGCCAATATGTATTCTGCTACATATTTTTAGTAAAAAAAATCCCAATAAGCGTTTATTGATTGGTTTGCGCAAAAGTTATAGCGTCTATAAACTATGGGATATTTTTATGAAATTTTAGTTTTTTCTAATAGTAATGCTGTTCGTTTTCATCTGATCTCCCCATAGAGGAGAGCCGGGCTCTGACAGGTCCGTCCCTGCACAGTGAGCGGAGACGGACTTGTCATCCGCAGGCTCAGTGAGGATCAACGGATCGAACCCCCACTGAGCAAGCAGAGTCCGTCGAGCGGATCCACCCCATGTGAAAGGGGCCTTACTGTACTAATGACACTGGCAGGGAAGGGGTTAACATCAGGGGCAAACAAAGGGTTATCTGTCCTATAGGGTTTATTTACGAAAGGCAAATCCACTTTGCACTACAAGTGCACTTGAAAGTGCACTTTCAATTGCAGTCGCTGTAGTTCTTTTGCTTGTACATGATTGGATGATAAAATCAGATAAAATCAGCAGAGCTTCCCGTAAGATGTACAGTGACTGCACTTTCAAGTAGATTTTTTTAGTAAAGGAAGCAGAAACACAAGATCTCTCTGGGAGAATATTGATTTGCCTTGTTTACATAGGCAGACCTCCGTTCTGCCTATCCTCAGAACGATCACAGGTGGCCGGCGTACATCGTGCCTGCCAGACCCGCTGATTGGCTCCCACTGTGTCCAATCTTAGGGGGGAGCAGGGCTCCGGCAGCACGTGCGCACGCCCTGGAGCTGAGGGAAAAAAAATCACGTACAGGTACGCAATTTTGGACTTAACTGCCGCAGTAAATGTATGTGGGGCGGTCCTTAGGCAGTTAAAACATGACATGTTTGGTATCTATTTACCCAGCACAACACCATATTTTACCAAACATTTGGGTATCATATTGTCTTTGTGTGCATTGAAATTAAGTGTATTTATGCGTTGGTGTCTAAAATTGCGTTTGAAAAACTGCTGCGCAAATACTGTGTGATGTAATGTTTGGGGGTTCCAAGTAATTTTCTAGCGAGAATACCGATTTTGACTTGTAAACAAAGTGTCAGAATAAGGTCAGGTCTTAAAGTGGATAATGCCTGAAGATACTCCTTGGATGTTACACCTCTTTATGTGGCTAGGCTGTGAAAAAGTCATACATACATGTGGTATCACCATACTCAGGACGAGTAGCAGAATGTGGTTTGGGGTGTAGTTGCAAGTATGCTTATGCGGTGTGAGGGGAAGAACTTGTTAATATGACATTTTTGTAAAAAAAAAAAAAAAATGTATTTCATTTCTTAATTTTACAAAAGAAAAATTAAAACTTAAAAAAAAAAAATAAATAAATAAAAACTTGCCCTGCCTCTTACTAAATACCTTGGGCTGTCTACTTTCCAAAAAAGAGGTCATTTGTGAGATATTTGTACTATCTTGGCATGTCAGGGCCTCAAGAAAACTGAAAATGTATATATACTTACCATAATTTTCCTTTCCTGATGGACTCAATGTCAGCCTACGTATGGGTTAATCCCGCCTCTCATACCTCATAGGACCCCACTCCCATAAATCTTTGCTCCTAGCCAGATACTGTGTTCCATAACTTAGCCTACTCCAGCAAATGGGAGGGAGACTCCTCCTGCCATGGAGTCCACCCGGAAAGGAAAATTACGGTAAGTATTTGATATAAATTTTCAGTTTTCCTGACTGACTCCATGGCAGCCGTATAGGAAATAACTAGCCATACAGACTTGGGTGGGCACAAATTGGTTCAACAGAAAAAGGTTCAATTGGCACCGTTCAAACAGATAAAACATTTAAACCAAAATTAACAGAGGAAAGAGCCGCCGGCTCAACACAATAGTGCCTCATGAAAGTGTTTGACGACCAAGAAGCTACTTTGCAGATCACTTCCGCCGATACGTGTCGGTAGGCCGCCCATGATGTTGACATACCCCTGGTAGAATGGGCACTCTCGGTCTCCGGAGGAGCCAGCGCCTTAGCCGTATATGCCCTTTGGATAGCTTGGACAATCCAACTTGCAATGGTTCTAGAGGAAGCACGCAGTCCCCTGTTCTTTCCATAAAAGTAGATCCGACTTTCTGAAAGGTGCAGTAGCTTCTAAGTTGCTTTTCAAGACTTCACCGACATCCAGAGGATGGGCAATTGAAGAATCATCTGATTGAAAGGTTGGGAGAACAATCTCCTGGTTCTCATGAAACACTGATGTTACTTTAGGATTTGATCCTAACATCGGAACCAAGACTACCCGATCAGGGAAGAAGGTAAGGAAAGGCTCTTTAGAACCTAAAAGCACTGATTTCCAACACTCTTTTAGCCGATGTTATGGCTACTAGAAAGGCTGTTTTAAGGGAAATGTCCTTCATAGATAGTTCATCCATTCGTTGAAAGGAATCTTCTGAGAAGAAATCCAGAACAAGAGGAAGATCCCATTTAGAGAACCTTGGTTTTCTCTGGGGCCTAAGTCTTGATGCTCCTCTGAAAAATTGTCTGGTAAGGGGATTCCTTGCCGAGGAAATACCAGTAAAAGCAGATATTGCCGAAACTTAGACTCGCAGGGAACTTACGGACAAAGGCAGATCCAGACCTGTCTGGAGAAATCCTAACACATCCTTTATTTCTGGATTATTACAGGAACCCCCGGAAGAGGAGACATAGTCCATAAATTTAGACCAGATTCTCTGGTAAACTTTATTCGTACTCTGCCTCCCAGCATTCAGCAGGGTAGCAATTGCTGAACTTGGGCAACCTAATGCTTCCAGCCTCTTCCTCTCAACCACCAAACCATCAGATGGAGATGGGACGGACACGGATGAAGGGATGTTCCCTGTAGTAGAAGATCCGATCTGGAGGGAAGCGGAACTGGGTCCCGGTAACTCAACTGTAACAGGAGAGGAAACCATGGCCTGTTGGGCCAGTATGGGATGATTGCCACTATTTCTGCCGTCTCTTGTCTGAGTCTCGAAAGGAACCGGAGAATGATCAGGACTGGAGGAAAAGGCATAGGCCTTGTGGAATCTCCATTGATCCGTGAGAGCATCCACTCCTATGGCTTAGGGACAGCGATACCTGGTATAATATTTCCTCATCTTGGCATTGCAAGGAGATGCAAACAGGTCCACTTCCGGAGTCATTCCCAATGACAGGATCCAGTCGAAAACTTCCGTGTGGAGAGACAACTCGTTGTTGTCCAAGGAGGTTCTTGACAGAAAGTCCGCCTGGACATTTTGGATTCCAGGAAGATACACTGCCGTCAGGTCCATCAAGTTCGCCTGAGCCCAGGACATAATTGGACTCACTTCCTTCAGAAGGGAGAGACTGCAAGTGCCGTCCTGTCTTTTGATGTACGACACTGACATCGTATTGTCCAATCTCATGAGGACTGAGGCTCACGATGTCAAATGGAGAAAAGCCGAAGGGCCTGGAAGGCAGCTCGAATCTCCAATACGTTCGAGACCACCCCCTGAGGTGGAAAATCCCACCTGCCCTGGGCTACCTCCAACAGATACAGGGCGCCCCAGCCTCTGCTGCTGGCATCTGTCGTCACCGTTATCCAGGAGACTGGAGCTATCAAATGGCAGTTGAGAAGATTCCTCCGTTGCAACCACCAGGGGAGTCTCTCCCGCATGGAGGGAGTTATCCGGATCAAGTGATCTTGCAACTCCGGATTCCATTGTTGGAGGAAACCTTTCTGGAAGAGCCGCATCCACCATTGCGCCCATTTTACCATAGGGGCTGTTGCCACCATGGTCCCTTTTATCCTGAGGCACTGGGAGGCCCTGAGAAGGGGAGCTGACATTGCCAGATGAATCCTGTCCCGGACCACCGGGATCTTCTCTAGAGGAAGAGAGATGGTGCTCTTTGCTGTGTCGAACTGCGTCCCTAGAAAAACTAGAGACTGGGTTGGCTCCAGATGACTCTTTTCCTGGATTAATAGCCAGCCGATTTCTGTCAGGGTAGAGATGACTTGCTCCCGGTGAAACAGTAAATTGTTCTCTGTCTTGAGACAGTAGGAGTAGATCGTCGAGATAGTGATGTAACCGAATACCTCTGACTCTGATCAAGGCGACCACCGGCAGTAAGAGCTTGGAAAACACCCGTGGCGATGTCGTAAGCCCGAACGGGAGACATATGAACTGGAGATGTTTTTGGTCCACTGAGAATCAGAGATATTTTTGGAAGTCCTTCGCGATTGGTACATGTAAGTACGCATCTTTCAGGTCTATTGACACTAGCCAATCACTTGGTTGAATTGTCTGGCAAATGGTCAATAATGTCTCCATCTTGAATTTCTCCTTTCTTATAAAGGAGTTCAGGTAAGTCAGGTCGATAACCGGCCTCCAGGAACCACTCTTTTTGAGAACCATAAAGAGGGGGGAATAAATCCCTTGAAACTTTTCCTCGGACGGAACTGGAATGGCGGCACCTTGGGTGATAAGGGAGTCCGTGTAGGTCAACAGAACCTCTCTCTTCCGACAATGGAAGACTTGTGGGAACGAAGCGATGTATGGGTGGACTGCTGAACACCCAGGCATGCCCTAGGGAAACTGTCTTTATAGGCCAATAATTTTGTATCGAGGCTGCCCAGACGTGGCAGAAGCGGAGTAAACAAGTCCCTACTTGTTCCGCCGGGACAGGCACTATATCAAAAAGACTTCACTGCTTTGCGACCCCCAGAAGATGTAGACTTTGAGGGCTTCTGACCAGAAGGCTGGTTTCTCCTCCAGTTCTTCCTAAATTCCCGACCCGGTCTGTAATGGTGTGCATCCCTAGCACATTCCGGGTCAGGCCTGGACTGGACTCTCTTCTGACCCAAAAGACGGCGATCCTGGGGTAAGAACCCGGACTTCCCACCGGTAGCACGAGTGATAGCTGAATCAAGCTTATTCCCAAAGAGAGAAGAACCCTCAAAGGGAATCTTGCACCATGCCTGTTTAGAGGCCGGATCCGCCACCCAAGGGCGTAGCCATAAGGCTCATTTGGCTGTAACGGAAGACAGCATAACACGTGCTACCAGACGGATTATATCCAGGGAGGCCTCACCCAGAAACGCTGATGCCATCTTCATCTCATGTATTGGAGAGTTCTTGAGGGCTTCTTCGGACATACTTCCCAAGGTTGCACCCATATCATCCGCCCATCATTCCATTGCTTTGGATAATGCTGCCAAGGCCAGTGCTGGCTTGCAGGCCATCCCAGCCGTGATGTAGATACGCTTCAAATCTGTATCAATTTTCCTCTCAAGACCATCCTTGGAAGAGATGGTGTCTTCCAGTGGGAGTGTGACATGTCTTACCAGCCTCATCAAGGCCGCATCAATAAGAGGAGCACACTCCAGGTGCTTAACTTCCTCACCTTTAAATGGATACATTCTGGCCACTTTAGAGATAAGAGAATTCTTTCTCTCCACTTTGCTCCACTTATCTGAGATAATTTCTCCCAGTTCACCCAGGAAGGGAAAATTTGAGCGCTCTTTCTTAAGATGCTTAAAGTATTTCCTCTGTTTAGAGGGTGATTCCACCGGCTCCTCCCACCTCAGTGCATCCTTCACTGCCCTAACCAGATGAGGGACCTGGGAAAAGTCAAATCCTGCACTGGAATCCTCCACTTCAGCTTCGCTGTCCGAAGATCCGCTGAAAGAGAAATTGTCACGGGAGGGACCTGGAGCTTCAAGGTCTTCCACCTCAACCACTGAAGTTGGTTTAGAGGGTGGAATAGCTGCATGAGCGGAATCTGATTTGTTCAAGGATTCCCAAACAACCTTCCTGACCAAGGCCTCCACTTGCTGGTCATTAACATCCCTTTCCTTTGCAGCTCGGGAAAAACATACATCGCATAGCGATTTGTCTTCTGGCATTTCCGCTCTACATCCCCAACATGCCCTTCCTTCCGAACGACCAGAATGGTGGTGGGAATAGTGTCGAGACCCAGACCTTGATTTCTCAGAGCGGTGTCTGGAAGAGGACTTAGGACGTCCAGGATGGACCTTGAATGGTCATGTCTTGACCCAGATTGTACATTATCTTCGCGTGCTGATGGACGAAGATCCAGTATGGAAGGGCTAAAATAAATAATAAGGAGAAAAAATAATAATTCCATTTTAAAATGCTTCACCCCAACCACCCCAAAAAGGCAGAAAAGACAAGAAATTCCCTCCTACCTGCGGCGTAAGGGCTGGCCACAAGGGGCGGCGAAACATCCATAATTACAAATTCGGATAGGCTGCAACAACACCCATAGAAAATAAATAAATCATTTAAAATCCATTAAAAATCATTTGAAAATTAAATAAATAATTTAAATATAATCACATTCCCAATGCATCAACATACATTAAATTCAGTGTAAAAGTCAATAGGGAATAAGGCATCAAGCCTCCTACCTCTGTAAAGCACAGCAACAGTGTCAATTCGCTTTTGAATGAATGCAGCAGCAAGCCTGTCCAAATCTGGCATTTAAATCTGCCGCCTGGATGACGTCATGACACCGTCATCCCCACGGCGCTCGTGCGCATGCGCGAACGCCGTCATTCGTCCATACTGCGCATGCGCGACCAAGCCTCGATCTCAATTGAGACTATGCGGCTGCGCAGTACAGGAAAAGCGGCGATTTGGAACGCAGATGTGCTCCAGCCGCCATACCCACACGGAAACCGCAGACAACACACATAAACAGGCTGCCATACGTTACCACTCCAGTACGTCGACCATCCGACCTGGCTCCTGTCCACAGGCACATCACCGGGGATTACTTCAGGGAAAGGCCTCCTGCTAGTAGCTAGGACGAATGGCCATATTGCCGCTTGCCAGCCAGTGGCTGGATAGTAAGCTCTTTATGGCATCGCTCTTCATCCCCATGTCCACCCTGCTAGTAACACAAGACATGTGTATCGGGTAGTTATGATTACAGGTATGTATGGTCTTTCGCCATACTGTGAGATTCCGCCCGTTGGCATTGTGGATTCTTGTTGTAGGTACTGTCCTTTTACTATGATGTATGGTTGTAAGTTTGATAAGGGAAACAACCTTGGTTTCAACCTGCTGACATCCATTTAGTTTCGCCTATATGTAGTTTTATACTACCAGTTTGTAGACACTTGCTATGATGTCTGCATACTACTTTGGGTTAATTTACCTGTTTATGCGTAAAGGAGTAATTCGATATCATTTACCCATAGTGTATAACCTATCAATGCTCCGTTTAATATGTATTATCCCTTTTTGCCAACCTCCAAGATGGAGGTTCAGTATCTGGCATTCCGCCACCCAGATCGAGGCTTATTTACATGTATATAAAGCGGTGCTTCAGTACGCCGCCTGTGCCCCATGACTACGTCATTCTCTGACGAAACACGTAGGGAGGAGCGATGTGCTGACGTCACCGTGTTCTACGTCTACTAGCACGGGCGTGTACTGCTGCCGGCCGGCCGCGAATTTTAAACTTTTTTAATCTGTTTTGTATCTTGCGCCTCTAGGCGTTTTTTTAGCCAAATAAATTTGTTGGATCCCACCCATGGTGTGTCCTTTGTCCCCCTTTTTCCATTTGGGTCACTTTTTGTGGAGATCAACCGACCAACCCTCGTAGCTACAGGGTCCAAGAACCAATATCATTATCGGTGACCACATTTTACCCGCATCTGAAGTGACCAACATCCATACCTGAGGCCGTACACCGGGAGTGGTGGAATCGTGATATGACAGATTGCAGGCTTACTACTCAATCTGGTAAGCCTGCAATCTGTCTGGTGGTGGGATCACTACAGTTCTTGTCACTTCACCCTCTGGAAAAGTCACCTTTACCATAGTTGATGTCACCTTATCGCTGTTCCTGTTTGGATACTCGGTCACACTTGGACATTCCTTTTGTTTGAATTTCACTTGCTTTTTGTCACTATATGTGATACTTTAGACTTTTATTATCCATGACGGGTATATAACGGTCCCCATTGTTTATTGATATTTTGTTTATTCATATTTGGGTGATATTATTAGTTTTGTCACTATTATTTTCACTATCACCATTACCATTGGTTGACATAATCACTACTGTCATTATTTACATTATACTTTGTATTTTGTTATCACTTAGCGCAGCCCTTTTTTCACTATCCCACCCTGCTAGTAGCTGGGCTATTGGACTCCAGACACCAGAATTCATCATGCGTGCGAACAGCAAACAGGAACCAGACCCGGATTCACCACTCCTTGAGGTAAGAACTACTACTTTAGTCCTTAAGGAGGAGGACAAAAAAGGAACACAGTATCTGGCTAGGAGCAAAGATTTATGGCAGTGGGGTCCTATGAGGTATGAGAGGTGGGATTAACCCATACGTAGGCTACCATGGAGTCAGTCAGGAAATGAGATAGTCCATCAGTACATCAGGTGTAATACATTTTTAATGATTGGCACCATAGCTTGTAGACTCTCTAACTTTCACACAGACCAAATAATATACACGGATTTAGGTTATTTTTTACAAAAGAAATGTAGCAGTATAAAGTTTGGTCACAATTTATGAAGAAAAATTACTTATTTGCAAAATTTTATAACAGAAACAAAGAAAATGCATTTTTTTTTTTTCAAAATTGACAGTCTTTTTTTCATTTGTAGCGCAAAAAAAAAAAACTCAGTGGTGATTAAATATCACCAAAAGAAAGCTCTATTTGTGTGGAAAAAAAAAAATTGAAATTTCATATGGGTGCAGCTTTGCATGACTGAGTAATTATCATTCATTCGAATTGCAACAACACTGAAAGCTGAAAATTGGCCTGGCAGGAAGGGGATGAAAGTGTCCAGTACTGGGGTGGTTAAAGTAGCATAGGGCTAAATAGTAAAAACTGGCCTGGTCATGAAGGCGGTAAATTCTCCCAGAGCTTAAGTGGTTAAGGACTAAAAGTACTTTAAGCAGCAACTACTTAACCTCCCTGGCGGTATGATTCTGGCTGGAATTTTGTGCTGAAAGCGGTACAATTATTTTGCATGGAAATTTGGTGTTTTTTATATTGTAGGCATGCAATTCTTATGAATAACTCACTTAAATCTGTCCGAACCAGAGTCTAGTAGGTTATGATAAAGTTTGAAACACAAAATAATAAATTATAATATTATAAAAATATATATAAAAATGATTCAATAATGTAATCAAATCAAAAACACTGAAATTTGCTCAGTTGCAGAATAGTCGCTGTCATTAAATTTATTGTTTAATGATAAATTGTGATTTTAATTTTTTATCGGTGTTTTCTAGCTGTTCTAAAACCACTTTTGACATAAAGGGACACTTTTTGGTTGCTATGGACAATCTCCAGTTTCCAGGCAGAAAAAAAAACTTTTTATTATATAAAATGACATGCAGGGCACTGGGCAGACCACTAGGGACAAAGGGGATGTGTATTTTTTGTATACAGTACTGTAATCTGTAAGATTACAGTACTGTATGTGTGTTGTGTTTTGTAACTTTTTTAAATTTGGCGCCGACCTCCGCTCCCGTGCGTCGGAACGACGCAGGGAACGGAGACCGGCACTGTGTGAATCGAGCGAGCGGACGGCTCGCTCACACAGCGGGGAGACATCACAGGATCCAGGGGAAAAGGTAAGTAACTTCCCCCCTGCATCCTGCACGCAAGCCCGAGCCAGACTCGGGGTTACCGCCTAGGAGGTTAAACTGGGGAATAACTTAGATTAACAGCCAAGGTGATCAACACAAAGCAGAGTTAGGAGAGAAAAAAGGCCCAAGCCTAGCATATCTAACCCTTGACTTCAGCGAAAGGAAGCGAAAACAGACACGATATGTCCTCAAAAAGATTAACCAGTTAACAACTAAGCAAAAAACACCCATATCCATTGATTTCAGGAAGAGGGAGGTCTAAAATCTAAAGACAGACATCTGAGAGGAAAGAAATCTCAAAGACAAACGAAGGAAATAAAATAAAAAAGTGTAGATATTAAAGTCGTATTAAATCGTGTCTGTGGGAGTAGAGAATACATTATTAATGAGGATGCTGCCCTGTTAGAAGGAAGGAAGCACACTCATTCGAAGGACCCTCATTGTTAAAGTGGAGAACATCAGATGCAGAAATCTGAAAATGGTCTATTGGTATAAATAGACTTTAGGAGTGTGTGAGATGATACAGCCATTGTGAGAATACCCCCAGGAGGAGGGAAGATATTGTCTCCACTCTGGTTAAAATTGAGCAAAAGTTAGCAGGACTACCAGGAGGAAAGTACAAGAAAGGTGCATGTTGGATTCGCTAGGAAAAGTAATAGCAGAAGAAATGTTTACTTGGGGGGAGGAGTTTCCAGATTATTCCAGAGATTCGCTGAAGAGGGGAATGGGAAAGAACGTGATACACTCAAGGAGAGTAAATGATAGATGCCTTTTTTTTGCAGGAACTGCAAGATCCAGGTCATTGACTAAGCAAAGGTGTCTAAGGCATTTCAAGTTAGGGAAACAAGGAAATAGTCACTATGAAGGATATAAAACAGTCCATGCCATGTTTAGTGAGTAAAAACTGGTCTGGTGTCACAAGGACAAGAAGAGCAGTGGATACCAGTCCCTATGGAACTAGGATGTTACAAAATCACGACAGAGAGGGACAAGGTTTAAACAGGATCAAGCATTAGATGGAGTACTATGCAACTTAATGAAAAAAAAAAAAAACTCCACTGCAGAAAAGAGTGTGTGGTTAAGAGGGATACATGCTCAGAAATACCTTTCTAACAAGAGATCCCAGGGTGCAGGGAATACAATTAGTTCTGTTAAAAAGCACCGTGGGGTGCATTAATGCCAAAAGAGCAAATAAAATGAAGGTGCTTGATCTAGAAATGTTACAGTTTTGCTACAGAGGAACACTGAACATCAGAAAGTGCTTGGATACAAAGGAATAAGTGATCCAGAAGAACAGGCAGACTATCACATGGAAAAGTCTGACTGTATCTTCACGTGGAAGCTTGAGCAAATTATACAGAGGGTTTTTAGCATCTAGATCTGCTAATTAAGTGGGAAGTAAATTGTAAAAGTCTACAAGGAACTGTGGAAGAAGCAGATGAAGAATAGGGTTGTTTCACGACATCTGTAGACCTTCACTGAGGTAGGTGTACACTCCAACCTTCAGAGGTTTTTAGGAATGACATTAGCAAAGGACAGAACCAAAAAAGGAACATCTACCCTTAAAGGGTGATTTAAAAATAAATGTTCCATTAGGGAATTTCCAATGTGGCAGCCATAAAGCCAAAAGCACCCTACACACGTGGACAGATTTTACGACCAAGCTTGCAAGAGACAACCACAACTGAAACACAGTGCTTTAGACGTTTGTTCCAAAAGCTTCATGGTATAAGTATTTGACTTCGAAATGGAGCGGCCTCTTTTAAGAGTGTTAATCGGCTCTGACATGGATGCAAAAATAAGAGTCAATGCCAATAATTGTAAGAGCCAAAAGTGTCCTTTCACCTCCTTTTCCTATACATAATGGCAGTCATAGATGTCCCCTATGACACTCAAACCCTTTGTTATATGATGAATGAAGAGATGGAAAGGGAACCCACTAAATGAAGGTACACGGATGTACCGCCAGGTATTTATCCACACACTCAGATCGAGTGGGACTCAGTGGCCAAGAAAAGCATATGAAAAATTGTGCACTGTGCCAGAGAGAGAGCACAGTACCAAGTGCCACACAGAAAGAGCCCAGGGAACTAATAACCCAAAAATGCACAAATAATCAAATTTAATTTATTGAAAAAATGACCAATTAACATAAAACATTTGCAGAAATCCTACACCTAACACAACTTGACAACATTGAGGACAAAAGACAAAACAACAAACACACACACACACAGAACAGAGCATTGACACCACCCAAACATACAAATGCACCAATGGAGCACTATTGATGAGTACAGATGGAGGTGACCGCACCACCAGCCAGGCAGTCTTGTAGGATATAATAAAGGCAACGCCTTTGCAAAAATCTGCTAATTTTTTTTATGTCAATTGGTAATTTTTTCAATAAATTAAATTTGATTATTTATGCATTTTTTGGGGTTATTAGTTCCCTGGGCTCTTTCTATGTGGCACTTGGTACTGTGCCCTCTCTCTGGCACAGTGCATTATTTTCCATATCCTTTATTAATCATGTCCGGGCTAACCCAAACATTGGTGTGAATAAGATTGGAAGTCATGTACATAAAGGTCTCTGCATACACATTTTTTTTTAAACAGCCCATAAACCTCCCTCCCAAACGTAGTAGAGGAACTTTCCACATTCAATGAGTTATCAAACTTTCATATTTATTTTCAAAAGTCAGAAGCCTTGAACCTAACCCTTCCCTCAAACACTGTCCAACATTTACAAACTAGACATGTGCATTTCGTTTCTTTCCGAATCGAAATTCGGACATATTTTTCATTATTCAGAAATTCGTATACATCCAAATTTCCGAATTACAAAAGTAACGAATTTAAACGAATCCGAAATAACGATTCAACTCGAAAAAAAGCAAACTAAATTTGAATCCAATTCCAAAACGAATTAGAAAGAATAGAAATTGATTTTCTAAAAAAAAATACAATAAAATAGAATATAAAACAATAAAGCAATAGAATAAAAAAAAAAAAAAAATAGTAAAGAATAGAATTAATAGAATGTAATAAAATAGAACATGACCATCTTCTGAAATTCTAATTCTGAATAGTATAAATTCGAATTTGAGAATAGATTGGAATATAATCCAAAAGCAATGGAAACTAAAATAGAAAAACAATAGAACAGAATAAAATATAATATATATTATTCTATTCTATTGTTTTTCTTTTCCCTTCTAATATTTTCTATTTGAATTCATTCTATACGAAATTCAAATTTATTATAGAATGAAATCAAATTTAAAAAAAAAAAAAAAAAAAGAAGATTAGAATAGATTAGTTTCGAATGTGAAAATTTTTTGACTGAATTTGAAAAAAGTCGATCAAATTTGTAAAAAATTGATCAAATAAAAAAAAATGGGATTACAAAAAAAATAAACTATCAAATTCGAAAAAATTTGAACGAATTCGAAAAAGTAAACTATATGTAACCATTTTCCAAAATTCGTATAGAATGAAATCGAATTAGAAAAGATTAGAATAGAAAGTAATAAACTAGAAAAACAATAGAACAGAATAGAATAAAATATAATATATATTATATTTTATTCTATTTTGTTCTATTGTTTTTTCTAATCTATTCTTTTCTATTATTTTCTATTCAAATTCATTCTATTAGGAAATTCGAACTTCTGAAGCCATCTTCCGAAATTCGAATTTCGTATAGAATGAATTTGAATAGAAAAGATTACAATAGAATAGAAAAGAAAATAATAGAAAAGAATAGCATAGAAAAACAATAGAACAGACATTATATATTTTTTTTTTTAGTCTGTTCTATTGTTTTTCTATTCAAATTCTTTCTATACAAAATTCAAATTTCGGAAGATGGCTTCTGAAGTTCGAATTTCGTATAGAATGAATTTGAATAAAAAAAGATTTGAATAGAAAAGAATAGACTAGAAAAACAATAGAACAGAATAAAATATAATATATATTATATTTTTTCTATTCTGTTCTATTGTTTTTATATGCTATTCTTTTCTATTCTATTCTATTCTTTTCTATTCAAATTCATTCTATACGAAATTCGAATTTTGGAGATGGCTTCTGAAATTCGAATTTTGTATAGAATGAATTCAAATTTGAATAGAAAAGATTAGAATAGAAAATAGAAAAGAATAGACAAGAAAAACAATAGAACAGAATAGAATAAAATATAATATATATATATATATTTTATTCTATTGTTTTCCTAGTCTATTCTTTTCTATTCTAATCTTTTCTATTCAAATTCATTGTATACGAAATTTGGGAAGATGTTTATATATTTATTATTATATTTTTTTCTGTTCTGCTCTATTGTTTTTCTATGCCATTCTTTTCTATTCAAATTCATTCTATACAAAATTCCAATTTTAGAAGATGGTTATATATATATATATATATATATATATATATATATATATATATATATATATATATATATATATATATATATATATATATATATATATATATAGATAGAGAGATAGAGAGAGAGAGAGATAGAGATAGCCCTTAACATAGTGGGAATTACAGATGCTGGCAGCCCCCAGTCTCTTAGCACCTGGCTTTCAACAGCCATGCCATTAAAGCCAAAGACGGTAAAGCAGGATGGAATATTGGACCCTGGGACAGAAGAACCTCCCGCACCGGCAGCCGCCAGGGAACGTCAGTACTACGTCGCCGTACCAAGGATGCCGAGGCCAGTCTGGAACGACCAGAATTACCAGAATCCCCTAAGCCTCTACCCTGCGCAGCAGACGAGGAAGGAGTTTGAGAGGAGGGAAGGCGTAAATGATTTGATAAATGCCCCCATGGAGCCACCAGCGCGTCTAAAGCTTCCGCCAAGTGATCCCTCGTTCTGGCCACAAATCTCTGCACCTTCCGTTTGAGACAAGAGGCCAGAAGATCCAAGTCCGGCGTGCCCCACCACAGGCAAATGATACGAAACACTTCCGGATGCAGCGACCACTCCCCGTGATCCAGCAACTAACGGCTGAGGTAATCTGCTTGCCAGTTTTCTACGCCCGGAATATAAATGGCTGACAGAGCCGGCACGTGATGCTCTGCCCACTGCTGAATGTAAGAGACCTCCAGTGCCGATGCTGAGCTCCTCGTCCCCCCTGATGATTGACATAAGCTACCGCCGTGGCATTGTCCGACTGGATCCTGACCAACTCCAGAACGTTGATCGACAGGCGGGATTCCTCCGGCGTCCAGTGGCCCTGGGGCGAATGAAGGTCCAAAATTCCCCACCAGCCAGTCAGGCTGGCATCTGTCGTTATCACAGTCCAATGGAGTGGAAGAAACTAATTCCCGGATCAAAGGGCTGGGGACCGTAGCCACCAAAGAAGCAAAGCCCTGGTTAGATGACCCACACGGATCCGACAATTCAGGGATATTGGGGATTTGTCCCATTTGGATAAGATCTCCCTCTGCAAGACCCGAGTGTGAAATTGAGCATACAGAACCGCCTCAAAGGTGGCCACCATGAGGCCCAAAACTCCCATGCAAAAGCACAGCGACGACCACTTGCGGGACATCAGTAACCGCACCTCGGAGTGAAGGTCTGCATGCTGATCGCCACATTCTCTCCCAATTCTGAGGCTGAAGCTGCTCTCAGAAGGAGATTGTCCAGGTAACCCATTCCTCGCTGTCTCAACAACGCCAGAACCAGAGCCAGCACCTTGGTGAAGACCCTCGGCGCCGACGCTAGGCCAAAGGGAAGTGCCACAAACTGATAGTGTGCATCCCTGACCACAAAGCGATGGAACCTCTGGTGCCTGACGCAGATGGGGACATGCAAGTATGCATCCTTGATGTCCAAGGAGGCCAGGAAATCCCCCTGATGAAGCCACCACGGAAACATCAGACTCCATCCTGAACCTCCATACCCTCACAAAACAATTGAGGGCCTTGAGATCCAGGATTGGACAGAACCCTTCTTTCTTTGGGACTACGAACAGATTGGAGTAGAACCCCCAAAACCTTTCCTAAGCTGGAACAGGAACTGTCACCCCCCCCCCCCCCCCACAGTAGCAAGTCCTGAACCGCTCCAAACAAGGCCTGCCGACGAGACGGGAGAAGATGAAGATTGGAAGGAAAAAACCTGTCTGGCAGACAAGAAAAACTCTTGTAACCTGACAAAAAGTTTGCAGACCCACTGGTCGGAAAGAAGAGAAGTCCACCGATCCGCATACCCCTGAAGGCGACCCCCCACTCGTAAGCCGGGCGGGGGTAAGCCTTCATGCGGCAGCGGACTTGGCTGTGGGCTGGCGATGCCAAGGACGCCTTTGCCCATCTGTGGGAACCTTGTTGGGCTGGGAACGCTTACCCGCAGACCCGGGTGGACGAAAAAGCCACTTGTGAGCGGAAAAAGGAGGTGCCCTGTCTACAACGGTGCTCCGTACCCTTTCTGGACTGTGGGAGAGAAGTACTCTTCCCCCCCAGTGATGTCCTTAATAATTTCGTCTAGAGAGATGTCAAATAGCCTCCCACCATGGAAAGGTAATTCCGCCAAGGCTTTCTTAGATGTCTGGTCCGCCGAACACTTGAGCCAAATTAGCCGGCGCAGAACTACAGCCGGCACGAGACCCTCAAAAGTAACGGGCCGCATCACAGACATACTTAAGTCTTTGCACTAACTGGTCTGCCAGTTCCACACTTCCTCAATGCTTTATACTGTCTGGTGTGCTATCTACCTTATATGTCTTTGCGGCCACAGTTCTAAATGACCCGATGCCTGGAACAGCAAGCAGATCCCCCAGTTGCAGGGTAGAATGCACTGCATCAGAGGACCAAGATCAATAAAAAAGTTTTCTTGAAGCACTACGCCCTCGTCAGTAGAGTCCTGAAAGGCCTCTGTGAATAAGAATCTGCCATTTTACAAAGCTACATATTTGAACAGGGGGGCACTTCTTAAATTTGATAAGATCTGGGGGGGGGGGGTGGATGGCCTCGCCCATTACTGTAACAGATTAAATGTAATAATGGTTTGAAGTTATCCTTTCTGCCTTACTAGCAGGTGAGATATACATATTATTATCTCAGAAGGAGCAGATACACGGGTCTCCGGTGTTAAAAGTATTGTGGGTTTAACATCTTATATCCTCTTGAAAGAGCGGGTGGAGGGGGTTGTGTTTTTTTTTTTTCTCACATGAAGCATTACATCTTGGTTAAAGTATGTAAATGTGGGGTTGAGACGTGGTGTAGGTAGAGTTGACAAGCTTCACGGGCAATGTTTGTATTGGTGACTTAATGTAATGCACTTTGGTTTTCTGTTATCTTTTCATTCTTTATTTTTAGGACGGCTCACTGTATTGTGGTGAGTGGTTTTTACTGTTTGTTGTATATTAAAAGTGTTTTTCTAAAAACAATAAAGATAATAAAAAAAAAAAAAAAGTCTTTATGGAAAGGCTGTGAATCTGAATCAAAAATAGTAATAGGGGACTCAAGCACACCTAGGTGCAGGCACAATACTGGGTTCCATTCTGGAATGTGCTTAGGACCACTGTGAGTAGCTTGTTCTATTAAATTGTACACAGACAGACAAATACAAAATCCAAAGTGATTAATAAAGGTCTTGTGGAAGTATGTGAAGCCTCAGCCTCACAGTGCGGAGCTGTACAAAACTCTGGAGAGGATGGCCCAGTAATAGGGTTCCCGAGTTTGTGTTGCAAGCTTTGATCCCTTCTGAGAAAACCAAAAACTGCATTTAGACTTGCCTGTAACTTCTTTTCCAGTAGTCTTCTAGGACAACCTAAAAGACAGAGGCTACTCCCACCAGGAAAGGACACTTGTCACACATTAAATGATATAAGGAGTTCCTTACAACACTCTCCTCACCTATTACAGTGAACCAAAAGACTGAATACTTTTAAGAGAATATATTTGTTTAAGACAGGGTAGGATACCTACTGTACTGAAAGACTAGTGGAAAAATTTTTTGGGGAGGTTTTTAATTTGTCTTCCAGAACAGCATATGAGAGTATGAGCAAGAACTTACTTGAGTAGGGCAGAACAGCCTGAAGGCTTGATAAAAGGTTGTGCCAAAAAAATGGCAATTAAATTGACCATGTAGCTGCCTTGGACAATAGCAAAAAACAGAGGCATGACCATTCGAGGCAGGGTTATATAGTGGCTGGCTTAACATTTGTTTGCCAGCATCCAAACCTCCTGCAGGCAGTATAACCAACATGTCCAAGAATGGCTTATATCCTTATCCTTCAATAGATGATAAAAAAACAAAAATAATCCGGTACAAAGTTTATATGTATTAGGTGAAACCTCCTGTTGAGATAACAGATCACTCTTCAGTTTAATCCCACAGCAAAAAAGAATCATCATGAATAAGGTCACAGCATTAAAAGTACTATAAAATAAGCAAAAATAAATAAATAAAGAGACGGAGACTTCCAAGTGGATTCCATAAAAGCCCTCAGCTGGATTGTCCACAGGAATGTAAATCAAATAGCACCATGGGTCATTGTTTTTTGACCTAAGGTAAACGAGATCGGTTAGCTTGGAACACAAGCTGGTTGCATTGACTTCAACCAAGACGTGTAAAGGTTAGTTGTAAAAATAACAATCCTCCCTTTTCTGTAAATCAAAAACTACAGAATAATTTTGGTTAAATTTAAACACTGCAAAATGCGTGGCGATTAGATGTACATGGTTTTCTGCAAACATCAGACTGACGTATGTAAAGCGGTAAGGACCACCACTACTCCCAACCAGCCAAGGTAAATAAACAATAAAGGGCAGCCTCAGCCACCAAACCACACACTAGAGCCTCATGATTAATCATTGATTAAAGAATCAAGATCACAATTCTACCCCCTCAAGATCTTAACACAGCATTTCCTTGATTCAGTGCAGCCAATTCTCTGCTCAAGTTGACAGCTGTCAAAAAAATTAATAAATAATAATAAAAAAAATCCTGTCAAGTTTATCACATCACTTAGGTGGAGATAAAGAGAAACATTTTGTTCTTTCAGATTAAAGGAATGAACTTCTGTCTGTAGATGAGGGCAGTTTACCCACTTAAAGAGGAACTGCAGTCTGCTTACAGAATTTGTAATAAAAACACCATTGCCATTCTGAAGCTTCCCTCCAACTACAGCTGCATGATTAATCGTTGAGACTCAAAAAAAATTTTAAGAATCAAAATCACAATTCTTTTCCCTTCCCGAACTTCAAAACAGCATTTCATTAAGTGCAGAGAGTTCTCACAGCTGAAAAAAAAATCTATGAGGCCTGCCAAGTTTTATCACAACATTGTGGATAAGAATAAACAAAGTAACATTTCTTCTTAGATCAAAGGAATGAACTGCCTGTAGATGAGGTCAGTTTAACCACTTCGGCCTGGTTCACACCTATGCGAATTAGATGCGGGTTTCCTTGCATCCAATTTGCATAGCAGGAGAATGTGACTGGCTCCCTATGGAGCTGGTTTGCATAACTCCATTGCGGCTGCTGAGCGCACTGAGCTTCTTTGGCTCCGTTTCAGGGACGAATTCAGCCCCGATTCATCCCTGAAACGGGGAACAGGGACGCACAGCGCTCGTGTGCGATCCGCAGCCGGTTCCAGTGTGAACCCAGCCTAAAGTCTAAACCTTTTTCTGGCATTTGCTGCTTACAAGTTAAAATCAATATTTACTGCTAGAAAAATACTCAGAACCCCCAAACATTATATATTATATTTTTTTACAGACCCTACAGAATAAAATGGTGGTTGTTGCAATATTTTGTCACACTGCATTTGCAGAGCGGTCTTTCAAACACAATTTTTCTGAAAAAAATACACTTTAATTGAAATAAAAATAAATAAAAACAGTAAAGTTACGCCCTGAGAATCGTGATCTTTATTCTGAGCAAAAAAAAATCATGGATTCTCATTTTAGCCAAAATCCTGCAGCTTTACCCCCAACCAATTTCCATATTATTTTATATATACTGCGATTCTATACTTGCCAAATATGCTGCAGAAATCTCCCTCTACCAAGTCTGGCTGCAGCCATTTTAAAGCGTTTGTGAACCCCAAAAAAATAAAGAATGTTATATTGCACAGTACTTAAGCTGTGTATTTTGGCCCCCTGTATCACCCGAAATACAGGCTGATCCTGCCAGTTTCTACCCTCCCCTCTGTACACTGAGCACAATATATCAGGGCTGTTGAGCCCTGACAACGTTGTCAGTGTACGTGCCTCTTTCATATACTATCTGCAGCTCTCCTGTGTCTCCCTCTGTCGTCCTCCCCTACCTGCCTAATGACCAGACATAGAAAGTGGCCTGTATAAGGTATTTACTGTCTGCAAAAAAAAAAAAAAAAAAGGTTTTACTATCCAAGGTCAAAACAACAAGGGCAGAAGATTTAATAGATGGAAAGTTGAAGAAAATGACTGAAGTTCCACTTTAAAAACTAAACCTTTTTCTGACACTTGATGCTTGCAAGTTAAAATCACTTTTGCTAGAAAAATACTTAGAGCCCCCAAACATTATATATTTTTTTTTTTTTTAGCAGAGAACCTAGAGAATATAGCGGTTGCTGCAATATTTTATGTCACACTGTATTCGCGCAGCGGTCTTTCAAAACGTAATATTTTTGGAAAAAATACACTTTAATGAATTTAAAAAAACGAAAAACAGTAAAGTTAGCCCAATTTTTTTGTATAATGTGAAAGATGATGCAACGGCGTGAGAATCTTGATCTTCATTTGAAGCATAAAAAACTTGATTCTAGCCATGATCGTGGAACTCTACCACACACCGATGCAGTTCACCCCACCCACCGGGGGTCACACCCTATGATTAAGCCCTGGTGGGAGGGGTGAAATGCATCAGGGTGTGTTGGTTTGGTAGAGACATGTAGGCTGAGGCCTCTCCTTATCATTTATTCATCTGGGCTGGTCGGGAGTAGCGGCGATCCTTTCCTCTTTAGATTTACTAACCCCCTGAATTGGTATCAGAACAAGCCTGAACCCCATGTTCTTGGACATAGAGATATGCTTTTCAGCTCTACTTTGAGCTGCGCCATTAGCAATCAAACAGGCATCAGACTGACATAGGTGAAATATATCTGCACTTGTCAACATGTCAGATGTGTTGCTTCATAGAACATTTCTCCTGACCACTCCAGAAATATCCTCATATGTCCGCTTATTGGTGTTGTTGGATGATCATCTTCCATGGTCTATTTACAGCACTGCACTCACTCATAGAACTGGGGAAATGGACAGGTCACTTCCTCACTAATGTTCCAAAGTTCTCTGCGCTACTCTTAATAGTTAGTGAAAACTGTTCAGTCCCCACTTGCTAAATAGGAATACATTTTTATTCAAAATATATAATTTTTTTTAAATCAAAATGATTCTGCACAAGTAGACCTAAGTGCATTCCTTGTGTTCCCAGAGCTATGCAATCCCAATGGAATACCAGAAGCAGTAACATCATTTTAGATTTATACAAGTAAAATTACTTTTACAGTGCAACCTGCAATGAAGGTTGAACACAGGTCAATTTTTGTCATACAACAAATTGTTATATAAAATAATTTTTGTAAAGCGCTGAGCAAACTGTTGGCACTATATAAATCCTGTATAATAATAATAAATATGGATAAAAAAACTCATTATAGAAGGCAGGCAGAACTTTTTAAAGCTAAAGTTTAAATGACTTCTATTTTGTCTTCTCTAGTTCCTCTCCCTTCCTTAATTTTAGGCCCATTGACATAATCACTGGGTCTCTGCCATTCTCTATACAATACAGGCAGCTCATGGCTGCTGGGAGAGGCAAGAAGTATGCTGTACAGTTTTCAGAAAACATCAAAAAGCACCCCGTCTGCATTTGGGAGAAGTTATGCAAATATCAAATGCCTTAAATGGGTGTCAATCTGGAGCTGATGACATCCTAAGCATACTGTATTTGTATAGTAAGTAAATAAGTGAACACCATAAATTCCTGCGCTAAAAACGAATAACTACAAATGAAAATGAGTGAACACTAGCGTTAAGGGTTGCTGCTCTCAAAAGTGCATGTGCCTTTAAAATATGTAGTCGAATAAAAAAAAAAAAAAAAAGAGAGAGCTACCTTGTGCTATACCAATACATCATAAAAAAAACACAGAATAAATCATAATGAATTCAAATAAATGATTCATAATTATTCACATTATGCCCAAAGTCCATAAATTCAAATAAACAATAAAGTTCATGTGCTTCAAAAAAAAACTTTGCTGTGCAACGTCAGGACTGTTGGTTTATTGTATAAAAAAAAACAAGAAATTTCCAGGTATTCCTCTCACATAAAAAAAAAACATAAAAATCTGTGTAAAACCGGAAGTAGCCAGCAGCTTTGCGTTCCACAAGCCGGAAATGACGTCACGACCTTTTGGTCAACTGACGTGTTTTGTCCCACCCACGAGATGTTTTCAAAGGATCCTTTGAAAACATCTTGTGGGCGGGACAAAGTGCATCAGTTGACCATAGGTGGTGATGTCATTTCCGGCTTGTGGAACGCAAAGCCGCTGGCTACTTCCGGTTTTACACGAATTTTAATGTTTTTTATGTGAGTGGAAAACCTGGAAATTATTTTTTTTTTTAATACAATAAACCAGCGGAATTACACTATATTGCCATTCTTGCCATTTGTTCCTATCCCTGGAGGTTTGCTGAAGACATCAATCGTAGCTGGAGACACAGCACGTGGGATCGTAGAGCCCAGCAGTCCTTACACTCTTTTCAAGTGAATCCTGGATCTCTGATGGCTCAGGGAGGGCAAATTAAGCCACAGTTGGTGTTACAGCTTGTGGGACTACTAAGCCCAGCCACGTTCTCAAAGCGCATCTGACTTCTGTTATGGGAGTCCTGGATCTCTGGTGAGTGAGAGGGCACACAGAGGGGAGCATGGGTTACACTGATGTTTATTACTGGCACTTGATATTGCACGTTTGAATAACTTAAAGTTGCACAGCAAAGTTTTTTGAAGCACATGAACTTTATTTATTGTTTATTTGAATTTATGGCCTTTAATAATTATTCACATTGTTAGCAATCATTTATATGAATTCATTATGATTTATTCTCGGTTTATGATGTAATAGTATAGCACAAGGTAGCGCTCTTTTTTTGACTACAGACTGCATTTGCATGCCCACTGCCTTAGGTAACACCCTGATGTGATGTTGAACCTTCAAGATTGCAAGAACTGAAGCCCAATAAATGAAAGAGCAGGCCAGAAACAGCCAGGCTGGGGAGGAAAGATCTAAATAATGTTGGCTCTGAAGACCTACAGCTTCTAATGTACACTATGAGAAGGTCACAGTGTGCAGTGAAATCAGAGTAACCAATTTCAGTACAGGAAAGAGCCTGTACAACTGGACAAAACTGCAGGTAAGGCTGGAGTTCAATTTTAAATTATGCAGACTTCTATCCAAAATAAATTTGCTCTTTATGTTATATGATACACAACATACCATCAACAGTTACATACGAAATATAATACTTTACAAGTACCCCCCAAAATACAAAATTATTTTTTCATATGATGATATGGACCTCCATTTGTGATCATATATCTGTGAGCAACAAGGTTAATATAAAGAAGTCCTGTTTTATATTAAACTTGTTGCTCACAGATATATGATATCTATACAACTGTCAATAAAGCTACCAGGCCAATGACAAGCTCAGCAGGTGGTAGTAATTCAGTCCTGTGTAGCAAGTAACAAAAACAGGTGCCAGGGATCCTTGCTGAGCAAGCCAACCAAGAGCAGGACATTCCCCCAGGATAATGCATATTTTCATGGTTCCGATAGGTCTCATACAGCCATCTTTGTGGACCTGATGTCAGGCCTTCATTCAGAAGTAGGTGATGCAGCCTACTCTTGGTTTAGTCACTGTTGCATTTTGGCTGCCTTCTTTTTTTGTCGCAGGTGTTTCTTCTGCAGCTTCCTGCGCACCACAGCATCTTGTTCCTTCTGCATGCTTTCTTGAATGTGCGCCTTGAATTTCTTTTTTTGCTTTTTAATCTTTTCAAGCTCTGCTTTTCTTTTTGCTTCCAGATCAGGATCCTTACATGGAGAAGGAGGAAAGCATTAGAAGAATATCATAAATAGACAACCCCAATTCCAAATAAATTAGGACGCTGTGTAAAATCTACATAAAAAAACGGAATTCAATGATTTGCATATCTCATATTCGATTCACAATAGAAGACATATCAAAAGTTTAAAAATGCGAAAATTTACCATTTTATGAAAAAAAATGAAATAAAAAAATAAGGTCATTTTAGAAATTGATGGGACAGGGAAACAAAAAGCTGGCAAAGTGATCCCAACAATGAAAAAGTGGAAGAAACTTTTGCAACTAATTAGGTTAATTGGCAACAGGTCAATAACATCATAGGAGAATCTTAGAGAGTCAGAGTGTCTCAAAAGTAAAGATGGGTCAAAAATTGGCTAATAACATTCCTCGTAAAATTGTAAAGACTTTACATATATCATCATCTACAGTACATATCAAAAGATTCAGAAAATCTGGAGAAATCTGTGTGTAAGGGACAAGGCTGAAAGGCAATATTGGATGCTCACGATTTTCGGGCCTAGGGTTGGCACTGCTTTAAAATCAGGCTGATTCTGTGAAGGACGTCACTGCATGGGCTTAGGAATAATTCCAAAAATCACGGTCTGAACACAGTTCAGTCTGCCATCCAAAAATGCAAGGTAAGGCTCTATCATGCAAAGAAGCCATATCTAAACAGGATTTCTAGGCCAAAGCTCATTCAAAATGGTCTGTTGTAAAGTGGACAACTTGTTCTGTGGTCAGACAAATCGTAATTTTACATTCTTTTAGGCAACCATGGGTGCCACGTCCTCCGGACTAAATAGGAGCGGGACCTTCCAGCTTGTTATCAGCACTCAGTTCAAAAGCCGGCATTTCTAGTGGTATGAGGGTGCCTTAATGTGTATGGAATGGGTCGCTTACACATGAAGAAAGGCACCATCAATGCTGAAAGATATATCCAGGTTTTAGTCTAGGTTCACACCTATGCAGCTGCGTTTGATGCGTTTTTCAGGCATGTTTCAATGCATTTTGCGTTTTTAAACCAGCCCTTATGCGTTTTTGCATGCAGTTTTCCTGCATTAAAATTTTTTTTTTTTTAAACGCACTGTAAAACAAACTGTATAAAGCTGGTTGTTAAAAAGAGGGGGCTGGGATGCTGCCCACCACTTCCTCAGCAACCGATGAGTCATCAGCGGGGTTCCTTCGGGTCTATTATGGATTCGGAGGGGACCACCCACGCCAAAATGGAAAAAAATAATGGTGAACCATACCAGACCGCATGCCCTCAACATGGGGGGGGGGGGGGGGGGGGAGGGATGGGGGGGGGGGGGGGGTATGTGCTTTGGGGCAGGGGGCCTCCAAAGCACCTTCCCCCATGTTGCTGAGGACAAGGGCCTCTTCCCAACAACCCTAGCCGGTGGTTGTCGGCGTCTGCGGGCGGGGGGCTTAGCGGACTCTGGAAGCCCTCTTTAACAAGGGACCCCCAGATCCCGGCCCCCTACCCTATGTGAATGGGTATCGGGTACATCGTACCCCTACCCATTCACCTAAAAAGCAGTGAAAAGTTACAAAAAAACAATAGCTAGTTTTTTTACAATTCCTTCATTAGTAAAATAGCTCTGAGCCGCCATCTCTCCCGCCATTGTTTTCTCCCGAGCTGTCATCTCCCGGTGTCGTCTTCTTCCTCGCGTCACAAGGGGCGGGCTCTCCGAGCGACGTCATTGCTAGGGTTATTGGGAAGAGGCCCTTGTCCTCATGAACATGTGGGCACGGTGCCTTAGGAGGCACAGAGCCCCCCCATGTTGAGGGCATGCGGTCTGGTAAGGTTTAAGAGGAGGGGGTGGGCGATCGCTCAGCCCCTTTTTCCTGATCTGCTGGGCGGCATGCTCGGAAAAGGGTCTGGTATGGATTTTGTGGGGGGGTCCCTTTTGAATACATACTAAATCCGAAGGGCCTGTTATAGACCTGGGGGGGACCCCACGCCTTTTTTTTTGCTAATATTTTTTTTACATTTAGCTTTCAGCCTGGAACCCCGCTGACTGCTGATGACTCATCTGTTGCCAAGGACACGGTGGCCCGCTTCCCGGGCCCCCTGCTTAACAACCAGCTATATATAGTGGTAAAATAAGAAATGCAAAACACATCAAAAATGCACCACTTGCCTTTCTGGTGCAGCTCCATTGAAGTCTATTAGCCGGAAAAAAAAAAAAAAGTCCCTGACCCTTTCCAAAAATGCATGAGCCGCAAAACGCATATATGTGAACTAGTACCATGGGAAACCATGTTAAATGGACTGTAGTGTGTTTCTGAAAACTGCAAAACTCACAGGTGTGAACGTAGGGTTAGAGCAGCATCCAGACGACGTCATTTTGAGGGAAGATCTTGCATATCTTAGCCAAACAATGCTAAACCACATACTGCATCTTTGACAACAGCTAGCTTCATAGTAGAAGAGTCTGGGTGCCTAACTGGCCTGCCTGCAGTCCAGACTTTTCACCAATCGTTATATTTTTCGTTTCAAGGTGCGCCAAATATTTTCAGATGGCCCAGGACTGTTGAGCAGTTAGAATCCTTTATCAGGCAAGAATGGAACAACTTTCCTCTCTCAAAACTCAAGCAACTGTTCTCAGTTCCCAGACGTTTATAGAGTGTTAATGAAAGAAGAGGGGATGGGACACTGTAGTAAACATAGCCCTGTCCAACTTTGAGACCTGTTGCTACTATCAATTTCAAAATTACCTTTTTTCTTAAAGTGGTACATTTTCTCATTTCCGTTGGTAAATAAAATGATGGGGTTGCAAGTCATTGCATTCTGGCTATATATATATATATATATATACACACACACATACATACACACACACACACATTACAAGTATGATGTAAGCAAGCAAAGCCATAACAGCCAAACTAATTTTAGAACTCAGGCAACTATCAAAAAAATGGTGTACATTACAAATATATGGAGGCACATGTAAGCAGAATGCTGCTTAAAAGAGAAGTTTGGGATTTTTTCCTCTCCCCCCCCCCCCCCCCCCCATGCTGCATCTGTCCCTCCTGTCGACTCTGAGACTGAGAACCAAGCGATCAAACTCCACTCTGGGTGGATCCCAACCATATGGTCGCAATCTTTCCCCAGCCTGGACCGGTTCTGTGACTTCAGCCCGCTGTCTGCTGAAAACGGGTCACAGGAGTGCAAAACAAACTTCACTCCTGTGATCCACAGGGGAAGTACAGCCAAAATGAGCTTTGGTTGCGCTTCTCCTTTGAAAGAAGAAGTTCAGCCTAAAACTAAAATCTCTAATCCAACCTATGTGTGTTATAATATGTCAGTATTACATTGTATATTCCTGTATGTTGCGGTCGTTCAGGTGCGTATCTAATAGTTTCTATAAACTATCAATGCCCCCCGCTGAGACCATCGCCTGTGGAAGGGAATTCCACATCCTTGCCTCTCTTACAGTAAAGAACCCTCTATGCAGTTTAAGGTTAAACCTCTTTTCTTCTAATTTTAATGAGTGGCCACAAGTCTTGTTAAACTCCCTTCCGCAAAAACGTTTTATCCCTATTGTGGGTCACCAGTATATTATTTGTAAATTTAAATCATATCCCCTCTCATTAATCTCTTCTCCAGAGAGAATAAGTTCAGTGCTCGCAACCTTTCTTCATAACTAATATCTTCCAGACCCTTTATTAACTTTGTTGCCGTTCTTTGTACTCCATTTCCAGTACATCCTTCCCGAGGATAGGGGGCCCAGAACTGGACAGCATACTCCAGGTGCGGCTGGACCAGAGTCTTGTAGAGCGGGAGAATTATCGCTTTATCCCTGGAGTTGATCCCTTTTTTAATGCATGCCAACATTCTGTTTACTTTGTTAGCAGCAGCTTGGCATTGCATGCCATTGCTGAGCCCATCCACTAGGACCCCCAGGTCCTTTTCCATCCTAGATTCCCCCACAGGTTCTCCCCCAGTGTATAGATTGCATTCATATTTTTGCCACCCAAATGCATTATTTTACATTTTTACATTAAACCTCAATTGCCATGTAGTTGCCCAACCCATTAATTTGTTCAGATCTTTTTGCAAAGTTTCCACATCCTGCGGAGAAGTTATTGCCCTGCTTAGCTTAGTATCGTCTACTAATGAGATTGAGCTGTTTACCCCATCCTCCAGGTCGTTTATGAACAAAATAAAAAAGTAGATTTAGCGATTTTAGTTTTAGGCTGAACTTTTACTTTAAGTGTTTGTTTGCATTTATAGAAAAAAAAAAAAATGAAAAAAGGTCAATTAATACCGTACTGGCTCCCCCACCCCCTGTATATACATCGGGAAATAGGGAATAAAATATCGAATCCACTCTGAGAACAACAGAAGAGATCTATATAATATTAGAGGTTGTTTCCTGATACGTAAAAAAATAAATAAAAATGCAGGCCAACTAAATCAATGACATTATATATATATTAAAAAAAACACACACTTTTTGCCCCTTAGTATTCATTGACCACCAGAATGTTTGTTTGGCTGACCTACCCACAACATGCACCTTATGCACATGCACAGATCTGGACCCATTCTTCCATCAGCGTCCTCGGTCCCCAATGCACATCAGTCCCCTCCCCCTTCACGGTAGTGTTCTCACGCTTCCTTGACATCAACCTCCCACCAATTTACATTATCCCCCCACATTACTATCCTCATTACTTCCCACATCACAGTCCTCAGCCTCCCCCAATTTAATGTCCTAAGCCGCTCCCCCCTCTACATTACAATCATCAGTCCCCCCACATTATAGTAAGAAGTCGAGGACTGTAATGACCACAGCAAACACACACACACACACACACACATTACAGGCCTCAATCTACTCACATTGCAGCCCTCAGCCCCCCACAGTACAGTCCTAAGTCCCATCACATCATAGTCCTCAGCCCTCCCCAACTGCACAGTCCTCAGCTCCCCCAAATTTAATGTCATCAGCCCCACATATAGTCCTCAGCACACACATTCTCACGGCTTTTCAGCCTGTCACTGTCCTCACTCCCTGTAACTTCTCCCACTCCCTCACTGTCTTACCTTACAGATTGGAAGGAGGTACAGCATGTCTGGATAGAGGGCGGGTGCTGCAAGACAGTGATTGGTTGCTAGGATTGCCCATCATTCTAGCAGTCAATCACCTGCTTGATAACCTCGGGCAGCTCCGCCCGCCATCCAGAAATGTCCCACCTCCCGCTGTAGGCTCTGTGAGGATTACAGAGCGACGGCAGGGGGTAAGAAAGGGCTGCTAAATGGCGGTACTGCAGCAGGCCACATGAGAGAGTGTGATGCGGTCCGCCATTTAGCGATGCCCGCTATAGGAGATACTTGTTTTTCTATTTGACAAGTCCTTTGTACACTGTGAGTTTTGGTATATTTATATTATTTTTGTCTGTCTGGATTTAAATGGACATTATGGTTGTTTTTGTAGTGCATTTGGATACGGCTCCCTTTTTATTTTATTTCGGAAATTCCCCAGTGCTGCTTCACTGACCCGTCAAAGGTTGGGGCAGGAAGATCACCTAGCTGTAGTTCTTAACCACAGTAGAAAAACAGGTTACTAGCAAGGTTCTGTTTTCTAGCAGGGCTTTGGAAATCTTAGAATTGGATGGACAGAAATATATGCATTTCATTCTTGTAAGTGGAAGGAAAATGGATTAAGCCAATTAGGACAACCCTATTTATTGCATTTTACCTTTCCTTCCAGAATGAGCTGCTTCCGTTTGTTGATCTCCTTCTTCTCATCAAAATCTGTACATTCCAGTTTCTACAATGAAAAGAAAATACATTTTATTGTGTAGAGGCATGAAATGTACCAACGTCCTGCACTTCAGAGAACCAACACATTCACAGTGAACTGAAATTCTACTCACAATTTCACATTCTCTTCGGGCCACATTCACCTGAGTAAGGATTTGTAATACCTCCCTTTCTTTTACAGCAAACTCTCCCAGTTTCTTATCTATTAAAAAGACATTGGAAAACACAAACACATTAAAACATGGGACATGGACATGGGAAAAGTATGCACCCATAACACCTGTATCAAAATATATTTCCATTATTGCAAGCAAATTGGGATATTTATTATTTATTTAATACATGTTCCCATCAAGATAGAATGAATAAAAAAAATAAAAAAAAAATCAATGGTTAAAAACTGCTGCATACCTATTTAATTGCTTAAAATGTCTACCTTGCTTTTCCCCTCGATGCAAGGTTAAGGAGTTAACCCCTACAATAATTTACCATGTCTGCACTGTACCGGCAGACCTCATTTACAGTTGTAAATTAGATTTGGATGTGGTGTCTATTCTGATCTCATTGCCCTTACCTCCTTTATTAAATTAATACTAGGGTGTTACCCACCCAACACATTGGGCAACGTTTGATCAAATTTTTTCATTTTTACAAATCAGTGCCGCCTATCAGCTCCCCTATACAAGTTCCCATCAGTGCTGCCCCATCAGTCAAGGAGAAAACTTTCTGTTACAAAACTTTCTAAATAACAAAAAAAAAAAAAAAAAAAAAAAAAAAAGTCTTTTTTTATTTGTTTAGCAGAAAATAAAAATCTCAGAGGGGATCAAATACCACCAAAATAAAGCTCCATTTGTGGGAACAAAATGATAAAAATTTGGGTACAGTGTTGTATGACCGCGGAATTGTCATTCAAATTCTGACAGCGCTGAAAGCTGAAAATTGGTCTGGGCAGGAAGGTGTATAAGTGCCCAGTATTGAAGTGGTTAATAAATTAAATAATTTAAAAACTGCATTTTGTATAAACTTGGGTTATCTTTGTGTAATATGATCTAAATCATTCAAGTGTGACATATGCAAAAACAAACACAGGAAAGGGGCAAATACTTTTTCACAGCACTGATTTATTATAGGCTTTAGGATCCTGACAATACTTAAAGGGTAAGTTTACCTTTACAGAAAATCTGTAAGGTGAACTTACACTGACAGAAACCTCACATAGCTACAAACAGGTTATATCCTGCCAAGATTTAAAAAAAAAAATAAAAAATAAAAAAAAAAGAAGGATAATTGTGCTGTCCTGCATTCCACCTTATTTATTTTTCTTTTGCTATACAACTTGGCCCACATTCACGCTTGAGGGTTTGTATGTAGACGATTTTGAGGCAGGCTTTTGGTATTTTGTTGCTTATTTTTTGGGAGTGAAGTGCTGTACAGGAGCTTCTTTGGGGCAGCGTCACACGTTTTTGGGCCAATAAACTTGAAGGGAACATTTGCTGTGCATAAAACACACATTTTTGCATTAGCTACTATTGAAGTCAATGGGAACAAAGTCCCCATTTGGCTTCAAAAGTAGCTCATGTACGGTTTGGAGTTTCAGGTGCATGAATGCTCAACTGTGAGCAAGGAGAATTTAAAAGCATGGGATTTGGCTTGTTGACAGTTTTGAAGCTTTGAGCTCCAAACTACAAAATTCTCAGATGTGAACGGGGGCTAAAGCCAATATTATAATAAACATTTCCTGCAACCAGTAACTTACTGATTTGTTCTTCTATCGCATGCACCAGATGAATATCATACTGTGTCACCAGGGTAATTGCAGTGCCTTTGCGCCCTATGATAAAAAACATTGAGCAGTCATTAGATGGCAATATTTACAATACCAAGGTTGTTACCAATTCCAGCTTTTTTTTGTCAGATATCCATTCTCAGAGCAAGATTGACCAGAAATTATACATCATGTCTAAAGAAAGCACAAAAGTAAAATTTTATTTGCTTATGGCGCTGCTGAAAGTAGAGGTGCGAAACATATCCCTGTGTCCCAAAGCATGTGGTGCAGGCTTGTCCTAATACCAATCCAGAGGGTTAGAAAATGGAGACAGGATCGCTGCTACTCCCAGCCAGCCCAGGTGAACAATAAAGAGCATCCTCAGCCTACATGTCTCCACCAAACCACATACCCTGGTGCATTTCACCCCACCCACCAGGGGTTTAATCATATGGTTAAGCCCCGGTGGGCGGGGCAAAATGCATCAGGGTGTGTGGTTTGGTGGAGACATGTAGGCTGAGGACGCTCTTTATTGTTTATTCACCTTGGTTGGGAGTAGCAGGGTTCTTTTCCTCTTTACGCAGAAGTAAAATTTTTACAATTTCAGCTTTGACTTAAATGTGCATCTAAACCAAAGAACAAAAATGTAATATAAAGCAGCTTACAAGTACTTACATGTGGTGGCTGCATTATTATTCTTTTTTCAGGCTTTTCCTTCAATTTTGACTCCGACTAGCAACACTACACTATATAAGTAGTACCAGAACACTCTACTTACTATCCTAGGCTGACAGGAGCACATAGCTAAAGGCTGCCGTGCTCTGTGTATGTTTCTGCATTGTCATCACCACAATGCTGCAATCAGCAAAGCTCCCTACTGATTGCCGTGGACACCAATCTAGTGAGATATTAGCAACAGGCCACACGCTAGTTTGTCAACATCTTCCTGGCTGGGCCTGTACGTGTCTTCTACAAGAATCTTTTGCAATGAAGATTTAGGCTGCCCATAGATGGATCAAAGTTTGGGGGTTTAGCCAAATTTCAATCTATGGCCATTCCTGCTCAACAGAAATAAGTCTAGCAATTGACTTCTGTTGAACAAAACTGTTGAAAAACCTTTGATCAGTGGCACAGTGGTGAGGATTCCTCTATCCACCTCCCTTGTGTGGATGGTGGAATCCATCCCCCTCATCAGCAGTGAACAGTTTCAAGTCACTAGAAGTGAAAATAAATCACCCCTATAAATGTGAAAAGATGTTTATTTTAAGGCAATTCAGCTTACAGACATCTATCAAACATAAAAAAAAAATAATTCAGATAAAGCCTTAGGGATTTCCCATCCTGTAGGTTGTGGCTGATCTCCATACCTGCTCTTGCTGTTCTTCCAACACGGTGGATGTAGCTCTTCGGAAGGCCTGGAGTGTTGTGGTTGATCACTACCTGGACGGTGGGGATGTCCAAGCCCCTGGAAATGCAACAGATTAATGAGGTATGCTTCTGATTCAACTAGTGGCAAAATTAAAAAAGCAGCTCTGAAAAAGTGTGCTTTTGTTTTTGACACCCGTGCTATACTAAAGGGTGAAACCAGTATCCAGTGACTGCAGCAATTAAGCTCCATACACCCCCTCTGTGCGCCCAGTCTGCTCACTGAACTATAAAGCAACTGGCATGCGCCTTTCTTTGCTCTCCAGCAACTAGTGCATGAAATATAGAAGTCTGACAGCACTGAAAAAATTTACTATTGTATATGGTCACTTGTTATAGCTCCAAATGGCTTTGCAGGCACTCCCACTAGAAGGCTGATTTAAAGCGGTTCTGCACTCTGTAAAAAAAATTTTTTTTTAAGGACGTAATATAAAGTATGCTTACCTTTATTAGGGGACTCACCTGTTCCATCTTCCATCTCGATCGCCGCCGGTTTTCGTCCGCTGAAGTTCCTCGTCTTCTTCTTTAGTGCTGGGGGCCATCTTGCCTGTGGGCATGTGAAACCCCACAGGCACTGTTGATGGCCCAGCATGCACCGCCGTTACTCGCGCGTGCGCAGTAACGGCACATCTGCCGACATCTCACGAGATTTCGGCAGATGCGGCCGAAATCTCGGGAGATTTCGGAAGATGTGGCCGAAATCTCGCGAGATTTCGGAAGATGCCCGCACTGACTCCTGGGATCAATGACACCAGATCCCAGGAGACAGTGCGGCGTGACGACGATCGACGCAGAGACCCCCCCGCCGCCGCAGAGGGAGAAGACCGGAAGTCTTCAATTACAAGGTAAGTAAAAAAAAAAAAAAAAAAAAAAAAAAAAACACATTTCATTTAGTACTCTTTGCCTGATTTGGAAGGCAAAGAGATTTACTAAATGAAATGAGTGCAGAACCACTTTAATGTGTGGAGGTTGAAAAAAGATAGGGTTTAGGAAAACATCATAAAATAATGCAACCTTTTTTTTTTTTTTTTCCAACTGGCTTCGAGTGTTGCTTTAAACAATCTGTATGATCTTCGCAAGTTTCACAGACAGTAAAAAAAAAAAAAAAAAATTCAAAAACAAAAAAAAGGATTGGCATGGTAAATACAGTGGGTAAAAGTAGTATTACATTTTCACCACATTGGTAATAACCCATGCAATCCATACATACAAAGAAACCAAAACAAATACGTTCACAAATTAAGTTATGTGCAATAAAATGGAATGACACAGGAAAAAAGTATTCAACACGCTAACTGAAATGTAATACTTCATACAAAATCCTTTGTTGGTAATGACCGCTTCAAGACGTCTCCTGTATGGAGAAACTAGTCGCATGCATTGCTCAGGTGCGATTGTGGCCATTCTTTCACGCAAACAGTCTACAAATCTTGAAGGTTCCGTGGGCCTCTTTCTGTGAACTTTGATCTTTAGTTCTTTCCATAGATTTTCTATTGGATTCAAGTCAGGTGATTCTAACCAACCAACCGAGAGAGTTTCCTTGCCTTTGCATTTGGGATCATTGTTTTGCTGAAATGTCCACCCTTGTTTCATCTTCATCATCCTGGTAGATGGCAGATTTTTTTTTTTATCAAGAATGTCTTGTTACATTTTTCCATTCATCCTTCCTTCAATGCAATGAAGTTTGCCAGTACTGCAAGCTTAAAAACAGCCCCACACCATGATGTTCCCACCTCAAAAGTTCACCGTTGGTATGGGGGGTGTTTTTGGGGTGCAGCTCCATTTGACCAAACATGGTGTGTATTATAGCTTTCAAAGAGTTCAATTTTGGTCTCATCTGACAAGACTATATTCTCCCAGTATGCATTTCACAGGCTTTTCTAAATGTTGTGCAGCAAACTTTAAACAAGCTTCAACATGCTTTTTCTTCTGCAATGGAGTCTTGCCTGGTGAGTGTGCATACAGGCCATGGCGGTTAAGTGTATTACTTATTGTTTTCTTGGAAACAATTGTACCTGCTAATTCCAGGTCTTTCTCAAGCTCTCCACAAGTGGTCCTTGGCTCTTGGGCAACTCTTCTGATAATTATTTTTCCTCCTGTCAGAAATCTTGCGAGCAGCAAGTGGTTGTGGCCGGTTTATAGTAAAATGATGTTCTTTCCACTTCCAGATTATTTCCCCAACAGTGCTCACTGGAACATTCAGAAGTTTAGAAATCATTCTGTAACCAAATGCCATCAGTATGTTTTGCAACAATAAGGTTGTAAAGGTCTTGAGAGAGCTCTTCGCTTTTACCATCATGAGATGTTTCTTGTGTGACACCTTGGTAATGAGACACCTTTTTATAGGCCATCAGTTGAGACTGAACCATCTGATATTACTTTTCACTGAAAAGGGGCAAGATTGCTTTCTAATTACTGGTAGATTTCAGCTGGTGCCTTGGCTTTTCATTACTTTTTGCACCTCCCTTTCAAGTGTTTAACACTTTTTCCCTGTGTCATTCATTTTCATTACACATAACTTAATTTCAGAATTTATTTGCATGTATGGATTACATGGGTTGTTACCAACATGTCGTGAAAACGTCATGCCAATAGCACCATTAGAAGTAGATTTACCTAGAAAGAAATGGTGACGTGTTCAATACTTATTTTACCCGCTGTAAGTGGTTGTTTTACCGTGCTGGGGCTTTGATTTCGGTTCTACAGAGGATGCTGTGTAAAAAATAAATTCTACTTTTCCTGTGTCCACTTGGATTTTCCTCCCACAAGTGTGTGTCTATATGTCAGTGCTATAAACACACGTGAAATAAAATTAAATTAGGAGTGTAGTTAAACACTGCAATCTGCATCTACAGACATTGCACTGGTTAAACCAAAAACATGCAAGGGACTTTTATGAGTAATATGTAATTTCGTTTACCTGGCAGCCACATCTGTTGCAATAAGAATCTTAAAAACACTTGATTTGAACTTTGCAAGTGCAGCAAATCTCTGTTTCTACAAAAAGAAAAAAAGACAAACATTTACTACTGGGCCGTATTTGTATAGCTATGATCATATTAACATAGCCAGGGCCTTTTTTCTTTCTTTGACAGACATACAGAGATATATAAGACATACAGATATATATATATATATATATATATATATATATATATATATATATAAGTATGTATATATATATATATGTATGTATATGTATGTGTATATGTGTGTGTGTGTGTGTGTGTGTTGTAGAGGTGCACAGTGTGCCTATAATAAAGGCCAAACTACACATTCTGGAGGATTTATTTCCTTTTCAAAAAACCTGGTGATAGAACATGTTCTTTCTCTGATGGTGAGAAATTACTCACAATTACAGTGACAAGCTTATAGCCAAGCACGAACTTCTCCGTAAATGCAGAAAATCCTCTGCCCTTTCCAAAACCAGTTAAATTACATGAATCATTCTGAAATTCTGTTCCTATGCAATGAATGTGCACTGTACAGTATAGTTTGATGGCTTTTGCTTGCTTGCTTTGTATTCCATGGGAGTGCAAACCTGCTTGAAGCAGGTCAAATGCAGGTCAGAAGGAGATAAACGGCTGACTAAATGAAACTGTCAATGAATACTGAATAGGGCTGAAAAAAACCAAATCAAAATAATCGATTATTAAAATAGTTGTCAACTATTGTCATAATCGATTAGTTGGTAAGCCAATTAGTACAGTACACTTCATACATGTCAGTATACACAGTGCAGCACACATACATCTCATTACACCGTCCACACGAACTTGTGAATGTGTGAGGAGCAATGCCACACGTAGTCCTGGGCAGGGGAAGGAAGTGATTCTAAAAAAGGCAGACGTTTTTTTTATTTTTTATCTTGCTATAGGGGCACTCTGAAGGCAGGAGGAGACAGAAGTGCCGACGGGGGACCCCAGAAGAGGAGAATCAGGGCTGCTCTGTGAAAAACCATTACACAGAGCAGGTAAGTATGACAAGTTTGTTGTCAAGAGAAAAAAATATTCAAATGTTTACAATCACTTTAACCACTTAAGCCCCGGACCATTTGGCTAGCAAAAGACCAGAGCACTTTTTGAGATTCGGCACTGTCGGTTTAACTGACAACTGCGCAGTCATGCGACTTGGCTCCCAAACAAAATTGAAGTCCTTTTTTCCCCCCACAAATGGAGCTTTCTTTTGATGGCATTTGATCACCTCTGCAGTTTTTATTTTTTTGCGCTATAAACAAAAAAATAGCGACAATAAAAAAATAAAAAATATAAAAAATTTTACTTTTTGCTACAATAAATATACCCCTCCAAAAAAAAAAAAAAAAAAATATATAAAAAAATTATTTTTCCCTCAGTTTAGGCCAATACGTATTCTTTTACATATTCTTGGTAAAAAAAAAAAAAAAAAAAATTGGTTTGCACAAAAGTTATAGCGTCTACAAAATAGGGGATAGTTTTTATGGAATTTTTATTTACTAGTGATTTTTATCGTGACTGCGACATTATGGCGGACACATCGGACAATTTTGACACATTTTTGGGACCATTGGCATTAATACAGCGATCAATGTTAAAAAATTGCATTGATTACTGTAAAAATGTCACTGGCAGTGAAGGGGTTAACCACTAGGTGGCGCTGAAGGGGTTAAGCGTGTCCTAGGGAGTGATTCTAACTGTGGGGGGGGGGGCTGTGTGTGCGTTTGTGTGACATGTCACTGATCACCACTCCCGATCACAGGGAGCTGTGATCAGTGACAGTGTCATTAGGCAAAACGGGGAAATGGTTGTTTACACGGAGCTCCCGGCGGGCGTGCGCCTCTTAAAGAGCCGCATACAGGTACGTCAATCTGCCTGTACGTGCCCTTCTGCCACAGTATATCTGCGTGAGGTGGTCAGGAAGCGGTTAAGGGCTCTTATGCAGGGAATTTCACGATCTGAACCCAGGCGTTATAATTACATTTAAAGTAAAAGTTTACTAATATTGTGCAGTCCATTTAAAATGATTATATCCATGAAAAAAATAAAGTAAAGTCTCAGCCTTTAGTTCTACTTTAATATAAAAGATTTATACCCCCCCCCCCTCCTCCTCCACCCTTCATGTCTGACTGGCAGTTAAAATACATTGTATATCTTATATATACTGTATTGAAAAAAAAAAAAAAAAAACGATTGGCTAACAAATTATTTGTTGCAACAAACTTGATGATCTACCTGGAAATAATTTACCTGCTTCATCATAGAATGCAGTGCCACACATGGGAAATTGAACTCCCGAAGCATCATATTCAGGATTTGACACATTCTGTAAAATAAATAAAAGAAGAAAGAAGAAGACTTTACTAAAAAAAATGATTAAACTGAAATGTGATACAATAAAGCACAAAGATCATAACAGCAGAACAGTTACCAAACACCTAGTTGTTTCTACAACACAAGAAAAGAAAATTATTGTACATAATGCATTACATACTAAAAGTGTGTTGATCAACAAGACTACTGCATTGAAATACAATGTTTCATTGAACTCCCTAGGACAGAGAGCTGTAACCATACATTAAAGGAATTTGGGATACGCGATCAAATAAAAATATATGTTGATCAAGTAGCAGCAGTCTCAAAATTACTTTAGCACAAGCCTTTAATGAAACATCTGGAAGAAGTATAAAAATAGGATTTTTACATCATAAGAAAATCCTTTTCTTTGAGTACATCATGGGACACAGAGTCAGGCTAATATTCATTACTTGCTGGGTTATACTCCATCATTAGGTGAATGGACACTGGTAGACAAAGTCTTAGACAGGAAGTGATCCCCTATATAACCCCTCCCATACAGGAAATACTTTAGGTTTTGTAGAAAGCACAAAATCCTCAAAAAAGAGGGGAGGGATCTCTGTGTCTCATGATGTACTCAAAGAAAAAGGATTTTACAGACAAGTATGATGTAAAAATCCTATTTTTTTTTTCATACATCATGGGACACAGTCGGGCTAATATTCATTACCTGCTGGGATGAGCAATAGCCTTGAGGGGAGGGAGACACCCTGCCAAACAATAGCCATCAGAACTTAAAACGCCAGCCCGCAGTACACTGCAGCCAAAAGCCGAATGCTTGGCTGCACAAACATCCACTTGATAATATTTTGTGAATGTATGCACTGAAGACCAGGTAGCAGCCTTACAAATCTGAGCCACAGATACCTGATGGCGAAAAGCCCAGGAGGTTCCTACACCCCTGGTACAATGAGCTCTCACCCTAAAGGGAGGAGCTTTATGTTTCAGACCATAGGCCTGAATGACCAATTGACAGACGCAATTGGCCATGGAAGCTTTGGAAGCTGCCTGCCCCTTCTTGGGTCCTTTTGGTAAAAAAAAAAAAAAAAAAAAAAGAGAGAAGGGTTGTGGGGGGGAGACTGATCAGCGGATCTCCACAGATCTAGACAAAAAAACCTGGACTGCCCAGACAACGCCCAGAGAATGCAGTCGTCTCTCTTCTCTCTTCCGCCGAACGAGGCTGAGAGAAAAAAGAAGGCAGAATAAATGTCCTGATTTAAATGAAAGACCGACACCACCTTTGGCAAAAAGGATGGAACAGGTCAGAACACGACTGTGATGGTGAAGGATCAAATACGGTTCTCTGCATGAAAGGGCCACCAACTCCGACACCCTTCTAGCCGAGGTGATGGCCATCAGGAAGGCTAGCTTGTGTGACAGCAAGTCTAAAGGAATTTCCTTAATAGGTTCAAATGGTTGTTTCTGTAACACAGACAGCACCAAGTTCAAGTCCCAAGGACACATAGGTGACCTAATGGGGGGAAGCAAGCAAGTTGCCCCTTGCATAGAGGTTCGGATCAGTGAATGGGAGGCTAAAGGCCTTTGGAAGTATACTCGGGGGGCAAAACCTGACCTCTGATTGTACTCAAAGCCAATTTGATTTCCACAGCTGACTGTAGAAAAGAGAGAGAAGTCTCCCAATCGCATATTTCCGAGGATGCCATTTTCTGGCTTCACACCAAGCAATACAAGTCTTCTAGACCTTATGATAAATCTACCTAGTGACAGCTTTTCTAGCATTCACTAGAGTAGACACCACTGGTCCCGGGATGCCTTGGTCCTTTAACACCCTGGCTTCAATAGCCATGCCATCAAATTTAGAGACTATAAATTGGGGTGGAATATAGGACCTTGAGACAGTAGATCGGGGCGACGTAGAAGCATCCATGGCCCTTCAATCGTCAATCTGACAATCTCCGGGAACCAGGGCCTTCGGGGCCAGGCTGGTGCCACCAGAATGACTGGAACCCCCTCTCTGAATCCTGCACAACAAATGTGGAAGGAGAGGGATCAGAGGGAAAGCATAAACCAGGAAGTACTGGCTCCATGGAACTATCAGAGCACCGCTCCAATTGCCAGAGGATTTATTGTTCGGGACACAGACCGCTGTAGCTTGTTGTTGAACCTGGATGCCAGGAGGTCTACCTCTGGCCATCCCCAACATTGGCAAATTTCCAGGAACACCTCTGGGTGTAGGGACCATTCCCCCAGGCAGATCTGCTGGCTGCTGAGATAATCTGCCTTCCAGTTCTCTGTTCCCAGGATATGGACTGCTGATATCATTGGCACATGTCCCTCTGCCCAGGCTAGTATGTATTTAACCCCCTTCAGAGCTGAACGATTCCTGGTACCACCTTGATGGTTTATATAGGCCACTGCCGTGGTATTGTCGGACTGAACCCCGATGGGGCAGTTCTGAATCTCCACTGTCCAGGACCGTAGGGCCAGATGTACTGCCCGTAATTCCAGGACGTTGATGGGCATGGTCTGCTCTGTCCCTGACCATTTCCCCTTGGGCTGTGAGCCCTTCTAGGGTCGCTCCCCAGCTTGAGAGACTGGCATCTGTAGTCAGTACTCTCCAAGTTACCAGGAGAAAGGATTTTCCTTTTCTCAGGTTCTGATCCTGCAACCACCAGTTTAGGCTTAAGCATGTCTGCGGAGATAAGCATATTGGATAATCCAGGGCTTGTCTTCCTCTGTTCCAAGCCGACAAGAGGTTTTGTTGTAAAGGTCTGGAATGGAATTGGGCACTGCCTCGAAGGATACTATCCTCCCTAGAAGACTTATACAGAGCCGAATGGAGGGTTGTCTGGTACCCCTTACCTGAAGCACCTGATCCTTTAGGGAATAGATCCTTACAGGTGGCAAGAATACTCTTGCTTGGACTGTGTTTAGAATCAGATCTAAATATCTTAGACTTTGAGCTGGTCTCAAGGCTGACTTTTCAGTATTTATGATCCAGCATAAGCTTTTCAAATACCTCATTGTGTAAATTATGCTCTGTTCTAGAGCCTGTACTGAGTGATCTCTGAGCAAGAGGTTGTCCAGATACCCGAGCACCAGGATCCCTTGGGCCCTTAAAAGGCCCAGTACTGGTGCTAGGACATTTGTGAACACCCGGGGAGCTGAAAGCAACGTCCCTCCACTGCAAAACGTAGGAACCTCTGATGAGGCTGAAAGATAGGTACATGCAAGTACGCATCCTTTATATGGATGGGAGGCTAAAATGTGTCCCCTCTGGAGTGAGAGAGAGGACAGACTCCATCCGAAAGGACTGTATCAAAAGATACTTGTTCAGGGATCTTAGGTCCAAAATGCAAAGATCCAAAAACCCTGTGCCCCTTTCGAATACAAGAACCTCTACAAACACTTGATGCATGAGATGATGTAGTGACTGAAACAATAAGTTTATTTTTGGTGGATCTGAAGGAACGCGGGATCTTAGAAACCTGAGGGGGAACCCCCGTAACTCCAGCTTGTAACCGCAAGATATAGTTGAGGTGACCCACTCGTCCTAAATTGTTGTTTTCCAAAATGTCCGCAAAGTGCAGCAGCCTTCCCCCCCACCCGATAGAGTGGGGGCGTCCCCTCAAAAGAAGGGCTTGGTGCTGGATTTGGAAGAATTTTGGACCCAGGGCCTTTTCTGGCTCTGGCCTTGCGGCTTGCCCCTGGCCCTAGCATCCTGTTGGTGGTAGAACTGCCCTGACGCTGAGACATTTGAGGAAGCAGTCCCTGGGTTTTTAAACGAGGGACTTTAATGCTTTTCTTCACAGGAAGTAGAGAACTCTTCCCTCCTGAAATAGTTTGGATAGAACTGCTCGCTGAATAAACGTTCCCCATGAAATGGGAAACCTGCCAATAACCTTTTTACAAGGAAGCTCGGCTGACCGGTTCTTAAGCCATAAAAGTCTGCGCATATGAACAGACAAGAGAGCCAGATGAGAAACCTGCTGTACTTAATCCTTTAAAGCATCAACAGAAAAACGCAGCGCTCGAGGAATATCTGTCACGCTTCTAACCTGGCTAGGGCTGGCTGAGGACAGTTAAACCTTAGCGATAAAGTGTGAAGCAGCAGCGTTGACTGTAGGCACAATACCAGATAGGTGCAGCTGCTCAGATTGCCCGGGAGCATCTGGTCTTTCAGGGGATACAACACTAGGGATTCGACTAGGTTCATCAGGAACTGTTGACATTGGCCTGCACAGCTTAAATAAGCTGGGTGTGGGCCCGAACGTTCTATGCGTGTGTGCGCACGCATGTGTACGGTCCCGGCGAGCGGGTGCGACTATTTGCTTATGACATGAATCTTCGTGCACCCAGATAAAGGCTACGGTGTATTTGCTGCTAAGCCATGTGCGCCATGGCCGCCAAACAAACTGCTGAGCCCAGCAGCGCTCTTGCAGATGCACGTGCACCATGGCGAACCAAGCCATTGTATGCCATCGTACAGGTAAAAACAGCCAGACACAAGCAAAAAAAAAAAAAAATAACTAAATAAAAAGAAGTACACTTTGCAAACACCCACAGCTAGCCTAAAACTCACCCGTATGGTCAACGCACACAGGTGTCCAGCCTTTAGCTAGCTTGACTGAATGTTACAATCACTGGGAAACCCCACAATAATAAAATAAAAAGGGGTTTCACTTACCTGTCCAGGTGCAGGGCCACTTAGAAGCGAAGGGCCCAATCTTCACCCTTCACGGCAGGTTCCTGTCACTTGGACCTTCAAGGACTGGGTACCCTTTCATGTTTAGGGTCCAGTCCCTTGGACCTGTACAGCACCCTGCCGGAAATGCCTTAGTGCTGTAGTGTCCAGGATTTCCACTCTGCAGGGTCCGGTGCCAGGAGGGCACGTTACAGGCAAAACCTTGCAGGATCTTGAGTCTTCTTTGCGAGGCTCGGGTACCATTTATCCAAGCATAAAAGCCTGTGTCAAATGAATCCGATTGGTCAATCCTTTGATTCATTTTTGGAACTGTTTGTGGGACTAGAGACCTGGAGCTCAGAGACCTCAAACAAAAAATGTGCCATCCACCTTGCAGACACCGGTAAAAAAAAAAAAAAACTAAAGTACTTCCTGTATGGGAGGAGGGGGAGATCTAATTTTGATCTACCATTTATAAAACATTACTTCAGAAAATCCACATGGGTGGCCAATACTTCCATTATTGACTGTGATCTGAATCATTATAGGATCACATGCACAGCATTAAGGATCTTGATTTTTTTTTGGTACCCCAGAAATTGTACTTGCTGAGCCAGATTGAAGTTTTATTTCGGAATGTTCACTATCCAACCCAGGGATTCCAAATGACTGCGGGCCTTGCCCAAATCTTTTTGCAGTTTCTCCCTGGACAGGGCAAAGAAGAGAAGGTCGTCCAGATACGGGATTACCGCAATCCCCTGAAGGCGAAGAGGGGCAAGGGCTTCCACCATAAGTTTGTAAAGGCTTGGGGAGCAGATGAAAGGCCGAAAGGAAGGGCCTTGAATTGCAGATGTGGGATGTGTGAAAAGCTGTTTTTATATTGGTTTTCTATCACGCTGGCCCAATAAAGGGGGGAAATTCTGAAGCCTTCCTCCCACTAGCAGTGACTAATCATTGCGTTTTGTTGGTTGACGCAGGAGGATGGAAAAGGACATTTCCTTTGCCTTTTCCCTCCTGCGATTACCAATTTCTTCTCTTCTCCTGGGGTTTGGTACTTTGTTCTTGAGCCCTTTGAGATCGAAAAAAATAAAATAAATAAAAAAAATATATAAAAACGCTTAACTGGTTGCTTTTTCTTTTTAACTGGGAATGACTTTTTCTTTATCTGCTGTCCTATCTAGTACCAAATCTAAGTCAGGTCCAAATAGTAAATCTTCCAAGAACAGCACTCCATAAAGCTTGTTTTTGGATGCCGCATCACCCAGCCAGGCCAGCTGACAAAGTCGAGAAAGAATCCAGAATTTCTTGCTTTGGTGAGTCTGCTATAATATGGGCTTTGAGCTGATTCACCCATTATTCCATATTCCTGGAGATACAAGTAGTCGCCATGGCTGGTTTGAGATTGCCCATGATCCGACAAGATCCGCTGAAAACAGATGAATGGCGATACGTTCGTCATCCTTTCAGCATATCGGATGAAAAACTGCTATGCTGTCCGTTTTCATCCGATACTCCCATAGAGAACAGCGGGGCTCTGACAGGTCGGTCTCTCCACAGTGAGCAGAGACGAACCTGTCATCTGCCTGCTCAGCGTGGATCAACAGAGCAATCCCCGCTGAGCGGATCCGCCCCACGTGAAAGGGGCCTTAAAGATCACTGAGTGCTCCTATTATCTGACACCTTGAAATGCGTAGGATAGCACGTTTCCTGCTGTGTACAACCGGTAGGAAGAACCACAGCAGACAGCAAATGACAGGCTAACTGACACACCCCACATTGTCATATAATGGAGTCGCCCAATTACGCATATAATAATTACAAACTAGACGAAGAAACAAGTTTTGGTGTTTTTTTTTTTTAAAGAACATTATCACACATGTAGTTAAGCTCTTTAAAATAATAATAATATATAAAATAATTTATATACAAGTTATACTGGGAAAAAAAAAAAAAAAAAGAAGAAGGACTGTATAGATTAAACACACACACACACACACACACACACACACACACACACACACACACACACACACACCTTTGGGAGAAGCAGGCACACAAAAGGAATCCAATTTTTTTCTTTTAGGGCTCAATCACACCACAGGTGCTTTTTTTCCCGGCATCAAAAAAAGCATGGACGTTATATGGGTATGCTGCTTTTTTTCCTGCACAGAACTGTACTGGAACGTGGTAAAAAGAACCAAAAATGCATTGGACCCCAGTAAAGTGAAAAAAAGATTAAAAAAACATCTGTAATGCATCCAGAAATGCATAAAAGACACAACAAAAATATGTTGAAAAACGAGAATGCAGAAACACATTCAAAATGGACTGGAAGGACATTTTTGTGATGTGAACGGGCACTTAATTTGTTTCCTTGCGACCACAAGACACTGTAACCTGGAGCTTTCACCTGCCCTGAGTTACCAAAACAGCAATCATGCTGACAAGCGCACACGCACGCACACACACGCACACACACACACACACACACACACACACACACACACACACACACACTTCCTGTCCCATCATCAGCTCTGGCAGCTTCCATACACAACTCACTTGCAGGTGTTGGTGAAGATCATGATGGACCAGTCCTCATGCTCATCCTGAAATTTCTGGATCAGATGAACCAGATACGCATCTTTCACCTTCTCAGGCACCAGAATATATCTTTGATCCAGCTGGTCTACTGTCCGCACCCTAAAGCGAGGCATTTATAGAGATCATTAGTTAGTTACACATTCCATTTCATTAAAACAAAATAGTCAACATTAGATCCACAAAAATCTTTAGAAAGGTCAATTCTCACAAGCTACACAAACCCATTATTGAATTCCTGCAGCAATTTTTTAACCTTAGGAATTTAAAATACCATATTTGCATGACTGAGGCCTGGTTCACACCTAGGCATGTTTTGGTACTCTTTGCCGAAATGCACTACAGTTCACTTAACATTGTTTCCTATGGGACATGTTCACATCTATGCTTTTTTCAGCCACTGTGTCTTTGGAAAGGGTCAGGAATCTTTTTTTGGTTCAATAGACTTCAATGGAGAAGTATGTAGTGTGTTTTTGTGGTTTTTAATCTGCCCAACAAATAGGTCAAAATGCTAATCGCGGCAAAATCATATGTCCAAAAGCACAAAATGCTCAGTAAAATGCACTGCAGAGACAATCAAAAGAAAACTGCATAAGTGCGAACCTTTCATACTTTACAAATAGCACTATGTACAACAAAACACATTAAAGCTAAACTCCAGGCAGATATAAAAGACAAATAGGAAAGGAAGAAGTAGTACCAGGAGCCGATCAGGTGAGCTGCGATCAAATGTGATGGCAGAAGGAATGAGCAGAGAGATGAGCTCATCAGTCTCCTGATGCTCTTTCGTTGCACAATCAGGGGCAGATAGATGGTGTCACTATATTTCACAACTGAAAAGTGGTGTCATCCTCTTGTCTGCTCAAAAAATACAAACCCCATGGCAGCTAAAACTGTTTCTATTTATGTATTTTATCCATGTTTTTAGATTTTTGCTTTGTTTAGATGTTAAGTTTTAATACTGAACCTTGGGCACAACATTATATTCCTTGATAGACACAAAAAGATATAAGTTTGCACCAAATGCCCTTGCAAACCAAAACTTAAAGAAGTGGCTGTGACATCGCAAAACTGTACATAAACCAGGGCTGTGGGTAGGATTCAGCAGATTCTTAAACTATAGTCTGCCTGCAGAAAACTACAGTGGGGAGGATACAAGTCCAGACAGTGACACCCTGCATAAGTAGAAACAGCACAAGTGACTGGTCTAGAATACAGGAAACTTCCACAAACAGGCAAAGTGCAGCAGTGGTTTCATTTTGAATACTGTACAGATCTGAAGGAATCACACAAAAGGAGACCAAGAAAAAAAAAAAAAAAATAGGAACATACGCGCCCCTTTAGACAATATTCAACCTGGATTTCAGCTTAGGCAGAAATATCAACTTGAACAGTAAAATGCTGCTTGCACAGAATATCGGCTGGGTGATCAAGATGGCTGAAGACACTGAGCCTGGAAGAAGACCAGGTGAGGATGTTGGAAGGGAGCTGGTTGTTACACTGCTGGAGCAGAAATAATGTTCTGTTTAGTTACAATTTAAATTATGGCTGAGCAACCAAGGCATTTTGAAGTACAACAGAAAGACCAGTACATCATCTTTTATAAACCTATGAGCAGAGGGCAAAAAAAATAAAAAAATTACACAAGAGGGGTAGGACTGCACAGCAGCCACTAGTTAGATTTTGAAAACACTTTTGGTAGCATTCCAGGAGAAATAGAAGAATAGGAACCATATATCTTTAAAAAGTAAGTGCTAACTGCAGAGCAAATTCAAGAACTTATTCAGTAACAATGCCGACCATATGCAGAGTGGGATGTGTGAAAAGCTGACAAATTGAAAAATGTCCTAGTTGCAGCCCCTTTTGCTCATTGTGAGAAGCAGCACCATATTAAAATCTGCCCTGCAATTGTACAAGGTTGTGGACCATTACTTTATCAAACAAATGTTTTGGTAATCATCCTGCTTTACCAGTATTACACCCCATCTAGCATCTGGTTGCTTTTCAACTGCACTATGGGTATCATCTCGTCATTATCTTTGTATTTGCATGTTTTCTTTTTCTACGCTATATCTGGTCACTTACTTTATGGATATGCTGTTCAAAAATGTTTGTATTACTACCTTAAAACCTTTGTATATCACCCTCCCACTTCGGGGAAGTCTGGGAGATATATTGCATTTATGTAACTTTTATTTGTGAAAAATGTATATATTGAAATCCAAACATCTGTCCTGACAAGGCCTTTACTTTAAGCAATAAAGCACAGACCCTATAAACTATTGCAAATAACGACATCACTTACATTTTGCCAATTTTTTTTCCCATTAGCTAAATAAAGAAAAGAGCAGAAATCTTACTCTGAAGTGGATTCCCAGAAGAATGGTTTGTTCATGGCAACAGACTTCAGCTCCTGCAAGGTGTCTGTTAAGGTGGCACTGAACAGTAGGGTTTGTCGCTGGGCAGGAACAGCACTAAGAATGACTTGCAGATCTTTAGTAAAGTCTGTACAACCTTGTTCCAGCAGACGATCTGCCTCATCTAGAACCTAAAGGACACACGTACATTACTTACAAGTGGGGAAAGGCAAGTATAGATCTATTTAGACCTGCTTTAAGTTATCAAAGTCTTACCAGGAATCGAATCTTCTTGATGCTGAATGTGTTGGAACTCCGAATATGGTCAGCTAGGCGACCCGGTGTAGCTATGACAATATGGGGCTTTCTGGCTAACTCCAGGGCTTGGGCGATCATATCTAAAGAGAGAAAATATGACTTAATTACAACTGGGAAACAACTATACAAACTTTAATTCGGTTTCCTTTTTTTTTCCTTTTTCAATGATCAGATTAAAACACATGTATTTTACTAAAACAATAAAAGTCTTTACCCTAACTACCAACTCATAGCATGCATTATCCCTCAAGAACTTTGTACTGAACAGGTTAACACATTTTATGATGGAAGGTAAAACAAATATATTGCCTAAACTGACTTATGCAACTCTACTGTACAATTGCTTAAAGTGGGCCTTCACTCAAAAGTGAAAGAAAGCACCGCTCATCCTCCTGCTTGTCCCCATCCCTTAAAACATTTGAAGTATTTTGTTCATTTTTTTTTTCCAGGGAGTAGGTACTTGCTCCCACTTTCTCAACTTCTGCCTAGGCGAGAATAAAATCCATTAACCACTTCAGCCCAGGAAGGTTTTACCCCCTTTCCTGACCAGGCCACTTTATGTTAATGCCGCACTGCTTTACTTGAACTGACAATTGCTTAATGCTGTACCCAAATAACATTTCTTTCCAACAACTAGCATTTAATCATATCTGCGTTTTTTATCGTTTGCACTATAAAACAAAAAACAAAAAAGGCCACTATGTATTCCGTTACATGTTTTTGGTAAAATAAATCCCAATAAGTATCCCAATATGGGAAAGATTTATGGACTTTTTATTTTTTTTAATATTTTTTACTAGTAAACGGGACTGCGACATTGCAGCGGACAAATCCGACACTAAGCGACACTGTTTGGGGACCAGTGACACAAATACAAATCAGTGCTAAACCCCTGTCAGGGAAGGGGTTAACATCATGGGCAATCAAAGGGTTAAATGTGTTCCTAAGGGGTGCTTTCTAACTGTGGGGGATGTGCTTGGACTAAAGGAAAACAGAGATCTGGGTTTCTGCTTAGTAGAAACACAAGATCCCAATTTTCCCCCCAGGCAAAAACGTCAGTCTGCCTCTCTCTGAAGGATCGCCAGGTTGCCGAAGGATATCGGGTCCGCCGGACCTGCTGATTGGCTCCCGCTTTGTCCAATCACAGTGGGAGCGGGTCTCTGGCAGTGCGTGCATGTGCCCCAGACCAGGAAGAAGGAATAATGTACAGGTACGCTTAAGGGCCGCCCTGCAGTATATGTACGTAGGGTGGTCCTCAAGCAGTTAAGAGGAGTAAGAGTACAGTATGGGTTATACTGAGTAATTCACAGGCTATCACAGCAATTATGTGATCGATTGACAGTCCTCCCGACTCCTGGTTATTAGTATGAGACCAGGAATTGATTGATTGCTCTCTTTGCTGGGAGCATGCTTCCAGGAGCATATAGTGCATGTTGAGCCTCAAAAGCAGTCGCAGTCTCTCTCTCTCTCTATATCTATATATCTATATATCTATATATCTATATATCATATATCTATATATCTATATCTATATCTATATCTACACACACACACACACACGTCATTTGCGTATGTATTCACCCCCTTTGTTATGAAGACCATAAAAAGCTCTGATGCAACCAATTACCTTCAGAAGTCACATAATTAGTGAAATGATGTGTGTAATCTAAGTGTCATATGATCTATCATTACATATATACACATACACCTTTTTGAAAGGCCCCAGAGGCTGCAACACCTAAGCAAGAGGCACCACTAACCAAACACTGCCATCAAGACCAAGGAACTTTCCAAACAAGTAAGGACAATGTTGTTGAGAAGTACAAGTCAGGGTTAGGTTATAAAAAAAAATCCAAATCTTTGATGACCCCTAGGAGCACCATCAAATCTATCATAACCCAATGGAGAGAACATGGCACAACAGAAAACCTGCCAAGAGACGGCCACACACAAAAACTCATGGACCGGGCAAGGAGAGCATTAATCGGAGAGGCAGCACAGAGACCTAAGGTAACCCTGGAGGAGCTGCAGAGTTCCACAGCAGAGACTTGAGTATCTGTACATATGACAACATCCCCACAGTGAGACATGGTGGTGGCAGCATCATGCTGTGGGGATGTTTTTCAGCAGTCGGGACTGGGAAACTGGTCCAAGTTGATGAAAAGCTAGATGTTGCTAAATACAGGTTTATTCTTGAGCAAAACCTGTACCACTCTGTGTGTGATTAGAGGCTAGGACGGAGGTTCACCTTCCAGCAGGACAATGACCCCAAACACACTTCTAAAGAAACACTTGAGTGGTTTAAGGGGAAACATATAAATGTGTTGGAATGGCCTAGTCAAAGCCCAGATCTCAATCCAATAGAAAATCTGTGGTCAGACTTAAAGATTGCTGTTCACAAGTGCAAACCATCCAACTTGAAGGAGCTGGAGCAGCTTTGCAAGGAGGAATGGGCACAAATCCCAGTGGCAAGATGTGGCAAGCTCATAGAGATTTATCCAAATCGACTTGGAGCTGTGATAGACGCAAAAGGTGGCTCTACAAAGTATTGACTTTAGGGGGTGAATAGTTACGCACATTGACTTTTTCTGTTATTTTGTCCTATTTGTTGTTTGCTTCACAATAAAAACATCTTCAAAGTTGTGGGCATGTTCTGTAAATTAAATGATGCAAATCCTCAAACAATCCATGTTAATTCCAAGTTTTGGAGGCAACAAAACATGAAAAATGCCAAGGGGGTGAATACTTTTGCAAGGCACTGTAAATAATCTATCTAGTGATAATTGGTTACACAATGAGACATTCCATTTAAACCAGCTAAATACAGTATATTCCAGGTGCATTAAAACATAATGTGTTATAAGTCACACCATGAGAACTGTAAAGCCTAATGCCACATACACACAAAAAGTTCCGATCAGAAATTTTGATCGTCTGTAGCAATTCCGACGTGCAAAATTCCTACACATGCTCGGAAACAATTCGACGCATGCTCGGAAGCATTGAACTTTATTTTCCTCGGCTCGTCGTAGTGTTGTACCTCACTGCGTTCTTATCGGTCGAAAGTTCAGTAAACTTGTGTGACCGTATGTATGCAAGCCAAGCTTGAGCGGAATTCCAATCGGAAAAACCATCCAAGATTTTTCTGATGGAAAAATCTGCTGGTCTGTACGCGGCATTACAGTTCATTTTCTTTAAAGAGCTGCCACAGTCTTAGTAGAAAAGCCTGTCCCCTGCCAGCATGCCGTAAAGAAGGGTCTTGCACTCTGAAGAAGCAGTGTTGGCTCTGCAAGGGTTTGGACACACTCCATGCTGAATCAGACCTATAATCAGCAAGACTTATGCTCCCTGCTGATTTACGCTTTTAAGTTCCAACTCAGGAGGAAGCACATCAGACCTCTGTAAAGAGACCACTGCTCCACACAGAACGCAAGTATCCTTTTCTACAGCATGCTTTCAATGAATAAACGTTTCTCATTCAGGCTGTGGCTACATTCCAAAGAAAAAAAAAAAAAAAAACTGTAAAACTTTGCATACCTTTTGTTTAGATGGTCTTGTAAATGTATTTAGCTGGACTTAAAATCAATGATTTTTGGGGGTGTACCCCATTTAAATATACTAACATGATAGTCATCAGTGTCTCAGGTATCAAAAGATACCTGGGTATTTAAATTGATGTAAAGTTTCTCTCTGGAATGGCTAAAATTGATAACAGCAGTAGCGCATACTGCAAGCAATTTAACCAGTTACATTGTTACCTGAAATCTGCTGTGTAGAACTCATCCAATCAAAAAGAGGAGAAAAACATATGCATATGGACCAATATGTTAATACATTTTAAATATTCAATACATACCCATTCCTCCAACAATGATACAGTCCTTCAAACCTAGTGGCTTGCCTAGAACTCGAAACTGTTCTGCAATCTGATAAGCCAATTCTCTGTAAAAAAAAAAAAAAAAATACGAATAATATTTTAATAAGTAAACCTCTCACAAGAGAAATATTGGAGCTGCCACTTCTGAACACCTTTGGAAAAGGCAAGTTGCCTGGCTCCTTTTTGACCTACTGGCTTCAATACTCTCAGGGTGCACTGACACTGGACATAGTTAAACCTAACCATGTCCAAGTTCAATTGTCCCCCTGCCCACTACTCCTCTGGTCTGCACTTAAACTGGGCTATAAAAACGTTTTCCCAGGCACAATTACATCATCACCTCTGCCTGCTAAACCACAGTGATGGCTGCTTCCGTGTTCAGTGGTCCTTTGAGAGTCTTAAGCTCAGGTGTGGTTTGCGCTCACACTGAAGTGAACCATAGAAGCCACAAGTGAACCGTGTTTGGGAACACCTCATCCAAGTGGTCCCTGGCATGGGACACTTAACCTCTCCGGGGCATGGTCCAGAACACTTATATTACACAAACTAACCAAACCAAGGGAGTAAACTGTATGTTTCTCAAATCACATGCTTTAGGGTTCTTATATTTAATCCAAATCAAAAAAGAATTAAAAGTGGTATTAAACTTAAGAAAAAAAATAAATTCTGGCAGGCATCTTCTGCCATAAATTCTTCCTACCTGTCAGCAGCAATTTACACTGAGGCACGCATGCGCAGCTTAGATTATATTAAGGCATCTGCACTATGCCGGGATGATGCGACTCCCATGCCTGGAAGTGATGTCATTGCGGCAAGGCCATTCAAGCGGTGGAATAGATTGAACCAAGAAGGAAGGGAGAACAGGTGAAGGTAGAAGCGCTTGGTCACTGACCGCACACCACTGGAGGTCTTCCTTTGCCCGGAAAGTCTGTGATAATGTGCTAGTATGCATTGCATATTCGATTGTGGCATAAAGCTGCAGGGGTCCCAGATAGAGATATCTCTCTGTATATATAAAATTTATATTACACATACATAATCAGGAGTTTGATAGACAACAGACCAAATTCTAGGAGCAATCCAAGGCATACTATGTGTGTACAGCTAGCCAGTATCTAAACTCTCAAAAAAAAGTTAAAATATCAAATGATACCCCATTTTACCATTCCTATTTATAACATAAAAACAAAAACAAAAAGCATGTTTCTATACTTTCCCACTTTACCAGATTAAAATCTAGCTACAACAGCTTGAAATATGGACAACCTGATTTAAGAAAATGTATTTGGAAGACTATAAATACAGAAAAATGCAAAGAAGAATGCTCATAAAAATCACTTTTTGTACAGTAGGATTTAAAGTGTTAGCTGATGTTAAATGGTTTATTACTAACCGTGTTGGTGTTAGCACCAGGCAAAATATTCCAAAAGGATCCTCAGAGAGTTTCTGCAGTATAGGCAACACAAAAGCAGCAGTCTTACCACTACCAGTTTTGGCACAACCCATGCAGTCCCGACCTAAAAGCAACAAAGAAAACGTAAAACTTTTAATTGGTCCCCTCAAGTCACACCTAGAACTTTATTAAAAAAAAATTTAAATCCCCCCCACCCAAATTGATCATTTTTAGGTAACAAAGCCCAACCCCATTTTTGTTTACCGAACTAAGTGAGCTAGAGTTAAGCCGGGTTCACATATGTGTGGCCGCGGTTCACAGCATGGGGTCTGGTGTGTCCCCGTTCACTGGTTCAGATACGAATCGGGTCCGAATTTTTGTCTGAATCTTAAAAGTAATTAACAGTTGTGGCTCAGGGACTCCACTGTGAAGAAATTAGGGAACTTTGATTTCCCAATTTAAAGTATTTGTGAAGCCTAAGGGCTTGTTTACACTTGCTTCAAAACAAGGCTTTGGACGCGCTTTTTTAAAGCTCTCTGACTGTCAATCAAAACACCTGTCACTAAATAAAATGGTTATCTTACAATCCTGTTCACATGTTGCGTTTGCTTTGCTTCAAAAATGATACCCCATGTTGCTTTAATGTAGCGCATGATTCTAATAAAAAAAAATTAGAACCGCAATTTTTATTTTATTTTTTTGCTTAGAATAAAGATCATAATTGTCTCAAGATTCTGAAGAACTTTTTAATTTTAAAGATTTACAACCCCTGAACATTAGGTCATCAAACAATATTGCAGTAAAATAAGCCACTATACTCTTTGCTTCAATCAAATTAAAAGAAACGTAATGAAAAATAATGTAACGTGAAATAAAAAAAAAATTACCATTACATAGAAAAAAATAAATTCAGGTATTATGTCCGATAAACCGATTTAAAAAGATTCTTAGCTAGAAACACTAGCCACTGTGTATAGTGCAAGTGAGACATTGAGTGACCGGATCAGCACAGTTCACTGTGTACCTGACCTGCTCCCAGGCACGGAGTCCGCAGCCCACTCAGCCCGACTCCCTTGCCCCACTGCTAGTGCCAACATCACAGTGCGCACTGCAAATCTGGACAGAAACCGGATCGCATGGGTGTCAACTCCCATGCGATACAATTCTGCTGCAGACCCAAAAAAGGGTCCTGTGCGAGTTTGGTCCGAATGCGATGCAAATTCAGCCATACTATCAGTATGGTCGAAGTTGCATTACACAGGTCGCATGTGATTTTTCAGTGCGGTGTGAATCACATCCGATGTCGGACATCGCACCAGTGGTAACCGGCCCTAAAGAATGTTCACTAGCCTGACCTGAGTAAGCACCTAGGTAAGGAAAACACAGAGGGCCTGAGGGCCACAGGTAAAGCACTAACACATCCACATCCCTGGTAAATACAGAAAAAAAAAATTGGAGAGAGCAGACCACTCCCTCACAAGGTGGTGGGATTTTTAAGGATGTGTTAAAAACCTGTCACCGGGGTAAGCCTAACCACAAAATAAATGAAATAATTTCATGAATACTATTACAAAGATAAACAAGTTTAAAAGTAACACTAATGACATTTGGTCACAAGAAGTAGAACAACAACCAATACAACAGTAACATTTGATCACAACTATTTGATCATGATTGATACTCAATACACAGGATAAAGCAGATACTTGTATATGCATATATCCGACACGTTTCGCAGACTTCTTATCTGCTTCTTCAAGGCAGCGCGGCATTCATCAAACTTGTGGTATTGATACTTCAGCTTTCACAGCACCAAGAGAGAGCGGAGATGTTACACCCTACAATAATGGGGCGGTGAAGCCAGATTCACCAGCCTGGTCTGATGGACGTCGGACCATATTAAAAAGCTCAGTATAATAAGGCCAACGATCGTCTCAAAACCTCCGGAAAGACCAAAAAGTAGGGTGGAAATCGTAACACGCTCCACGAACCATTGCTGCAGTGTGCGTCCCGAGACGGTTCGTGGAGCGTGTTACAATCGAGGTGTATTTCCACCCTACTTTTTGGTCTTTCCGGGGGTTTTTGTTCGTTCGGGCCATTTTATACGGTCCAACAACCAGGCTGGTGAATCTGGCTTCACCGCCCCATCATTGTAGGGTGTACCATCTTCGCTCTCCCTTGGTGCTGCGATTGCTGAAGTATCAATACCACAAAAGTTTGAAGCATGCCGAGCTGCCTTGAAGCAGATAAGAAATCTGTAAAAACGCGTTGGCTATTTGCATATACATCTGCTTTATCCTGTGTATTGAGTATCAATAATGATCAAATAATTGTGATCAACTGTTACTGTTGTATTGGTTGTTGGTCTACTTCTTGTGACCAAATGTCATTATTGTAACTTTTAAACTTGTTTATCTTTGTAATAATTTTATGAATACTATTTTGTGGTTGGGCTTACCTCGCAATTTTTGGTAATAAAGTTTAGTTATATATTTTCAAATTAAACGGTAACGTTACAGCGATGGTATAACACATGCTTGGTATGAATACATTAGACAACAATGGAATATGCTGGTAATTTGTACTTCTCCCTGCTGTGCTGCTCATGATCAGCTTCTGACTGCATTCCATTTCAGTACAATATACATGAGTGTAAACGAATATCCAATAAAGAGCCATTATTTTGTAGGTGTTCCACAATATCATTGCAGTCACATGCCTGTGTTTATTCTTCTGGTGTACTCACCTTCCAGGGTGGGCGGTATGCAATTCTCCTGGACCGCGTTGGGTTTGCAGATCCCCACCTGTCTGCACTGTTCTATAAGCCATGATGACAACCCCAACTTAGCGAAGCCTTCCATCTCTGGCTTCACATGTGACTAGTGTAATACTTCCGGTATGGACAAGTGCCGTCATCAACAAGCGCTGGACCCCATTGGCTTCTGTGTGCAAGTCCCCACCTCCTATCCCAAGGATTACAGCTGGGCGGAAGTGACAGCCGGAAGTAGTGATCGGCAGACCGGGTGACGTGTCTGGTGTAGAGATGGCCGCCCAGGGAGAAGTGGATGAGCTGTTCGATGTGAAGAACTGGTTCTATATCGGAAGTTACCAGCAGAGCATTAACGAGGCTCAGAAAGTGAAGGTAAGTGCTTACTAATATGGGTTTGGCACTGGGTAGGTTGTCCAGTGTAATAGGTGACCCTGAGAGAAGAGTACAGGATGGGGGATTGCATTCTGAGTCCTTGCTTCTGCTTTAATGGGTCTGTACTCCTCATAGGGGAATGCCATTGCTGCCCCCTCCTTCTGAAAAAGCTGGTTGCCTGGCTGTCTTGGTCATCCTGTTCCCTAAATGCGTTTAGTCATTGACCTGGCCCAGACATGTAACAAGGTCTTCTAGAGTTTAGTTATTCTTGATCTGGCACTCCAAGTATTACAGCCAGTTCACATATGAGCCAGGCACCTAGCATTTATTAGAAGGTTGTCGGCTATGGGAGCATTCATTGCAATAAATCACTTACTTCATATAGTAACTCCTTAATGGCAGTCGTAAACCTCTATGCGGGCAGGGTCCCTTATGTCATACTTCTATGTATATGTGTGTATGTTTTTTTGCTCAATCGCACACACCCAGCACTGTGACCGAGCTGTCACTGGTGACTCCCAGTCAAAGAATGACAACCGGGAGCCAGTGAGAGGGGCTCCTGATCACTTTGATAGTCAATCACAGTGATCACAAGATTAATTTCCCTCTCTGAAGCCAAATTGCACACTGTTTTTGGTCCCTACTACGGGTACAACCAATAAATAATGCTTGCATGTCCACCTAACTCATTTCTAGCTGAAATTCCACTTTTTTTTTTTATTTGCTCCAGTGAGCTGTGAGCCAGGTAAGTTTTTCCCCACAGTTCACATAAACAAAGAGGCAGGCTACAGGGTAGGAATGACCTTGCCTGCAGCTCACCGGAGTAGAAAGAGAGCACAAATTCATCTGATGAGATCAGAGGATGGAAAAGCTCATCCCTAAAAACCATGCACATCAGAAGTGCGTAAAATTTCATTTGGGCTGTTTTTTGGTGGTGGGTCATAGTAATGACAAGAAAATACACAGCTACATTGTAAATATAAAAAAAAATATATATCATTTTATTATTAAAAAAAAAAAATCAGGAGATATCCATTAACACCGAACGACAGCCCTATTTGTCCTGAAAAAACAAGGTGTGATTCACCTGGATACACTAAGTGGTTGCAAAGATATGAATAGTTTTGTTAAGGTATGGCAAAGTTGCCAAATTGGGTTCAGGCTTTAATTTCTTCCTGTCGGCCGTGTGTGTGTGTGTGTGTGTGTGTGTGTGTGTGTGTGTGTGTGTGTGTGTGTGTATGTATGTGTGTGTGTGTGTGTATATATGTGTATATATATATATATACACATATATATATACACATATATATATATATATATATATATATATACATACACATACACACACACACACACAGCCCCTCGGCAGGTGGGCTTCAACGCCAAGATGCCACTTGTATGTGACCCTTTGTAAACACGAAACTGTGAGAGCGTTTGCCCTCCCAATACAGTCACAGGTGGGGACCTGATGGCTCCAGATGCATACTTGCGATCGGGAGCTTTCTGATCATGTGACTGCTGTGACAGCCAATCACAGCGTTCACATGAACTGAATGCTTGTTTCTGCCTCCTGGCATTTAGAAGTTTTTATAAAGGGCCTGGTGGCGGCGGTGGGAAGGGGTTAACTGCTTGCCGACCAACCAATGTCATTATACTGCGGCAATGTGGCACGATCCGCGAATCGCTGTAGCTGTACATCAGCTCGGGAACTCGCTATTGTAGGTGCGCCTCTACCTACCATTGGCCAGCAGGGGAGCCAATCAGCGGGTCCAGGGGACTCTATGTCCGCCGTCCACCTGCGATCATTCCCCACAGTGACAGAACGGGGATCTGCCTGTGTAAACAAGGCAGATCTCTGTTCTGACAGGGGAGATCACACAGATCCTGTCTTTCTGCTATGCAGGAAGATGGATCTGTCTGTTTCCCCAGTGACACAGTCCCCCATACAGTCAGTAAACACACCCAGGGAACACATTTAACCCCTTGATCGCCCCTGCCAGTGTCATTAGTACAATAACCGTGCATATTTTTAGCACTGATTGCTGTAATAATGTCGCTGGTTCCCAAAAAAGTGTTGTGTGGGTATCCGATCTGTCTGCCGCAATCCTGCTAAAATCGCTGATCGCTGCTATTGCTAGTAAAAAAAATATAATAATAAAAATGCCATAAATCTATCCCCTATTTTGTTGACGTGATAACTTTTGAGCAAACCAATCAATATATGCTTATTGCGTTTATTTATTTTTTTGCCAAAAATGTGTAACAGAATACATATCGGCTTAACCACTTCCCTACCGGCTCACGTACATATACTGTGGCATTATCAACAAAAGATTGATCGCACACTTGAATCCAAAAGATGTGGTAGAAATTTCTTTATTGTCATGAGCCAGACAAGATTGCAATGATGATTAGTTGACGCGTTTCACACGAAAGGAACCGTGCTTGTTCACAATGCTTGTTATACTGTGGCAGGTTGAAACCCCTGCGCGAAACGCCATACAGGTACGGCAGCTCCATTTAGAGCCTTAGCAGGGCGGGGGACCCGATGCGCGTGGCATTCTTATTGCATTCTATGATAAGATAAAAAAAACTTTCAGTGTGCAGCAGCCCCCCTTATACTTACCTGAGCCCATCTCGATCCAGTGATGTTGCACGAGAGACTCGCCTGTCAGGGACTCTCCCTACTCATTGGCTGAGACACCAATGGGTGCCATTGGCTCCCACTGCTGTCAATCAAAGTCAATGAGGGGGGTGGGGCCGAGCCGCAGCTCCGTGTCTGGACACACGGAGCTGTGGCTCAGCTCGGGTGCCCTTATAGCAAGCTGCTTGCTGTGGGGGCAGGAGAGAGGGGCCAGGAGCGCCGAAGAGGGACCCAAGAAGAGGAGGATCAGGGTTGCTCTGTGCAAAACCACTAAACGGAGCAGGTAAGTATAACATGTTTATTATTTTTTTTTAAAAAACTAGACTTTAGTATTACTTTAATGATTGTTTTGCCTTCCTTTTATGAAGGAGTTGATGTGGCACCTCTGGTCAGATATTCGTTAGGGTACTCAGAGTAGAGCTGCACGATTCTGGCTAAAATGAGAATCGCAATTTTTTTTGCTTAGAAGATAGATCACGATTCTCGCGGCGTAACATCATCTTTCACATTGAAACAAAAGAAATTGGGCTAACTTTACTGTTTCGTTTTTTTTTGTTTTTATTCATGGAAGTGTATTTTTCCCCAAAAATTGCATTTGAAAGACTTCTGGGCAAATACAGTATGGCATAACAAAATCCTCTGTTCTTAACGTAAACTGTTAGGGTCAGTTTGGTTGTTTGCAATTCACAAGGAACATATCATATCATATATTTAGCGCTGTCCTCACTTGTTTGGTATATGTTTTTGGAGTTTTAGCACTCTTTTTCACAGCAGCTTCAAATTATTCACATATTGTTATTCATTCTTTGTTCATTCACTATTGCTAGCGCTGTTTTTCACTTGTATGTTATAAGGAACATATCAGGCAGAGACACCACTGCTTCCCCACAGAGAGCAAGTGTTCTTCTCTGCAGTATACTGGCAGGGGACATGCTTTTGTACTGCTTTGTAAAAAAAATTATGAGTAAATTTGCACACCTTTTGCTTTGATGTACCTGGAGTGTATTTTGCTGATTCAAACTAAATTCATGTTTAGGCTTTATTAATCACTGCAGTTAACAGAATTTTGAGGCGTTTGAGCTGTTTTGGTGGTTGTGAATTTTTTTTTTTTCCTAATTCTACATTTATTTTCTGTGTTGTCTTCTTTAGCCTTCAAGCCCTGAGAAAGAAGTAGAGAGAGATGTATTTCTGTACAGAGCATATATAGCACAGGTAAAATAGAATCTTTATACTTTTTATTTTTTCTATATTTATATGCTATTTGTGTGGGATTGTTTTGAACAAATTGTTCAGCATTAACCCTTTTGTCAATTGGAACAGAGAAAGTATGGAGTAGTCCTGGATGAAATCCGCCCAAATGCCAATCCAGAGTTGCAGGCTGTGCGCATGTTTGCAGAATATCTATCCAATGAAAGCCGCAGGTGTGTATTGCAGTTTTGTTTACTTTTTGTTACTGTTGTTTACTTTATTTCAAGTATACCTGTTCAGTGTGTTTCCTTCTCCGTTTGCAGGTTTTTTTTTGCATTTTAAATTTTTTACATAAGTGTTTTGGATGCGTTCATATATGCTGTTCTGCATTCATATGTGAAAAAATGCAGCACGCTATATGTTTTTAAATGCACATGAATGCAATGGTCTAAACTAGGCTTAATAAAATACATATGCTTTTAAAAACCCGTGACTGCATCTGTTTTATAAAGGAGCCGTAAACCAGGTGAATTGCCTGCTGAAAATAAATCCAGATGCACAGAGGTACTTGCACATACTGTGTTAAACCAGCAGGCTTCTCTGCTCTCTGCGAAGCTTTTCCAACTTCTGTAGTTGAAAACACTCCTTCAAACCTGCTCCTGTCCCTCTCTGTTGGTCTTTGAGCCCAGCCATCCTAATTTTGGACCAATACCAGTACAGGAGATGGTCACGAGTATGTTTCCCTAGGTGCTTTGTCTAATATAGTGCGTTTTCAGGCTGTTCAATATAAAATAAATTAAAATCTGTTTTATCTTGTGGCTACAGAACAATTAGTGTGTCTGTTGTGAAGATGGAGGACGGCAGTAATTTAGCAAAAACTGTGCATGGATGTCGCCACTCGATCTAAAAAAATAATAACTGTGTTGTCAGCCCACAATTGGCAATTAGGAGTTGAGTGCATTTCAAATCAACAGGTATTTTATTGTACTTGCAGAATCTTTAAAGTGGTTGTCAAGGCAGAATTTTTTTTTATCTTTATGCATTAAGATAAAAAGCCTTCTGTGTGCAGCAGCCCCTCTGAGGCCCATCTAGATCCAGCAATGTTGCACGAGAAACTCGACTGTCCGCGACTGCCCTCCTCATTGGCTCCCAGTGGCGCCAGTGGCTCCCGCTGCTGTCAAAGTCAGTCAGCCAATGAGGAAAGGAAGGGGGCAGGGCCAGGTCGCGTCTCAGTGTCTGAATGGACATTGGGAGCTGCGGCCTGCTCAGGTGCCCCCATAGCAAGCTGCTTGCTGTGGGGGCACTCAACAAGAGGGAGGGACCCGAGGAGGGAAGGATCTGGTCTGCCCTGTGCAAAACACCTGCACAGAGCAGGTAAGTATGACTTGTTTGTTCTTTTTTACTAAAAAGACTTTACAATCGCTTTAACCCTTCCACTAATGTATGTCATACTTTGCCAGCAACAGGGAAGTGGGGTTTACACTCACTCCTGCTTGATGCAACACCTGAGAGTGGTGTGTAAATCTGACAAGTTAGGTGGAAATGATCCACAAACCCCCTGTAGTACACCCCCCCCCCCCCATAGCAGGTGCTTTTGGGTAGATGTGAAGGAGACCAGCGAATATCTGTTCACTGATCTCCCCGAGCTAGCATGAGCATGGAAGTGAAGTGCCATACGTCGCTTCCATATTTTGTTTTTTACTTTTTTCCCAGCTTCTGTTGCCAGGGAAGTAACGGAGTGTGATCAAAAAAAAGCAGGTTTCCCTTGATATCTCATTTAAGAACACGTCACTGCAAAATGCTATCTATCGCACTGGAGATTTTTGTTCCCCTATGTGATTTTAAAATAAATGAAGTTGAAGGTATGAATGAATAACTTGTATAGTGCTGCATATGCAAACTAAATGGCCTCAGGGTAAAGGTTATTTGGATTTTGTGGGCATTTCAGAGACCTGGTTCAACAGCTCTCATGATTGGCTGGCAAATTTTCAAGGGTATACCCTTTATCGCAAGGATAGAGAGGGTAATAAAGGGGGAGGGGTATGCCTATATATCAAGAATAATGTGCAAGTGAATGTGAGAGATGACATCACTAAGGGTGCTAGGGAGGAGGTGGTATCCTTATGGGTAGAGCTCCAAAGGGATGAAGCTAAGGGGAAAAATAATACTGGGAGTATGCTATAGGCCCCCTAACCTGACCCTAACCTTTTAATTATCCACGCACCAACTAGAAATAAAGCGTTACTGGATCTACTGATTACCAACAATACAGACCTGATCACGGATGTGGAAATATGGGGCAATTTAGGGAACAGCGATCACAGGTCAATTGGCTTCTTTAAGTATGTAAACAGTAAAAAAAAAGGAGGACAGACCATATTGGCCCCATAAAGAATGATGGACATCCGGGTACAAAGGATGGGGAGATGGCTAAGGTATTGAATTTATTCTTCTCCTCAGTCTTCACGAGGGAATTGGGGGGGGCTTCAGTAATTAAAACTGCAGTGTTTATCCTCATGACACATTACAGGAAGCACCTCCATGGTTAACAGAGGACATAATTAAAATTAGACTTGGAAAACTTTTTTTTTAACATAAAGTTTATTTATTTTGAACAAACAAACAAATCGTAAAACAGAATGTAAGTGTTTAGACCGATAGTACATGGGAATATCAAACAGTTTAGCAGCAAGTAAGTACATCAGTGGTGAACTTCATCTCCATACATCTACTGGTATTCGTTGAATAAGAATTCAGGCCCACCCGGCTCACCGATATTAGACCAGAAGAACAGGAGCGTGAGTGAGGGGGGGATGGGCATTCAATCATTATAACCCTACAAAACGCACCCAGCCCAGGTGCGTTTCCCTACATATATATTGACGGGGTTCAGCGTGTTTCGGGGTAGTTGGATTTTCCGCCTTGGCCTAGCGGGCACCCACAGGTTCCTCACGGTTACTATTCAAGGGTTAAGTGTCTAGCCTCCACCCAGGCCGCCCATATTTTGTCAAATTTCTGTGGGCAATTCCTACCCATATACGTTAATTTGTAGAGAGGCAGTGCTGTATTAATAAGAGAGAGCCATTGCTGTCTACTGGGGGGTTGAGTCTGGTTCCACTGGAGGAGGATTGCCTTCCTTGCGTACAACGTAGAGTAAAATACAAATAGTTTTTTCCTATGAGGGCCCTCCAGATTATCACATATACCCAGGAGGAGGGGGATAGGGCTGTTTGGGACATTTAATTTCCCTATAGAGTTAATGTCACTAAGGACCTCCTTCCAGAAGTTTCTTATAGTGGGGCAAGTCCATACGGTGTGGAAGAAATCTGCTCCCTCCGAGCCGCACTTGGGGCAATTGGTGGTCCTATTTGGGTAGATTTTCGCCAGGCGCACCGAGGAGTAATAGGCCCTGTGTAGAAATTTTAATTGCATAAATCTATCCCTGGATGAGATAGCCAGTGTCAAGAATTGCTGAATCCCCCTCCTCCCAGTCATCATCCGCCAGTTCGGGGATATCCTTTTGCCAGCACGAGAACAAACTAGAGACCTTGGACGTATCTAACAGTGCCAGTCTATTGTAAATGTTCGATAGCGTTTTGCCGCTACCCAGGGATCTCAGCTCTGTTTCCAGTTCTGACATTCGCAGGGTAACCGGGTCGGGGAATTGGGAGCGGAAAGCGTGCCTTAGCTGAAGGTACCTAAAAAACATTTGGTTCGGGAGATTTTTGCTACTCTTTAGGGTGTCAAACTGTACAAGTTGGCCCTAGGACACTATATCCCCTAAGGTTGTGATCCCGTGCCTAGCCCATATTACAGGATCCGGAATGGAAAGGAATTGTGGGAGTTTCGGGTTACCCCAGAGTGGCGTCACCGGGGACCATGTCCCAGGAATCTCACATTTCTTGTGCACTATATCCCATACTTTAAGCGTCGTCCTCAGACTTGGAAAACTTTAACATTAATAAATCACTGGGACCAGATGGCTTGCACCCGAGGGTACTTAGGGAACTCAGTCAAGTAATTGCCAGACCATTGTTCCTAATTTTTACTGACAATCTACTGACTGGAATGGTATCAGCTGATTGGAGAAAAGCCAATGTAGCAACAATATTTAAAAAGGGCCCAAAATACATCCCTGGGAATTAGACCAGTTAGCCTAACATCAATAGTGTGTAAACTCTTGGAGGGGATGATAAGGGACTATATACAAGATTTTAGTAATGAGAACGGTATCATTAGCAGTAATCGGCATGGATTCATGAAGAATCGTTCTTGCCAAACAAATCTACTAACCTTCTATGAGGAGGTGATTTGCCATCTAGATAAAGGAAGGCCCGTAGACGTGGTATATCTGGATTTTGCAAAAGCATTTTACACAGTTCCCCATAAACGTTTACTGTACAAAATAAGGTCCGTTGGCATGGACCATAGGGTGAGTAGATGGATTGAAAACTGTCTACGAGGGCGAGTTCAGAGGGTGGTGATAAATGGGGAGTACTCAAAATGGTTAGGGGTGGGTAGTGGGGTCCCCCAGGGTTCTGTTCTGGGACCAATCCTATTTTTTTTTTTTTTTTTTCAAATATTTATTTTATTGAATTTTACAAACATAAACAAAGGGTGGGCAGGGGCCCCACAACAAAGAATTTATATGTACACATTTAGAGGTCGCAGCCTCTCGAAGATATAACGTAGTCTTAACTTATACACATCGTACCAGCTAAAGTGTATCTAGAGGTCTAACCTCCACTATATGTGTAGTAATTACCATAGCTGGGGATTCATGCGATTGTTAGCAGGTATTCCTCTTAGGTTGCATAGACGTAAGTCGAGAGGCTGCTATTTGGTCAAGATGCTGAAGGATAAAGGTAGAAAGTAGATAAAGAGAGAGTAAAGAGAAGGAGAGGGAGGTAGGGGAGGGGAGGGGGGGGGACCTGGGTTTCTTCCTGTAAGTTTTGTAATAGTGGAAGTGGGCTATGCTTAATGGTACCACGGTACGTATGTCTCGTGTCTTAAGCTCCCATCAAATCTTTCCCTTCGTCTGAGAGTATAAACATGTTCCAGAGGGACCATGTCTTCCTGTATACCTCCTGCTTATCCTGAGCTGTCAAAATTAGGTCCTCCAGCCTATTTACGTCTTCTACCTTTCGGAGCCACATTGCTGTGGTTGGTGGGCCTTGTTGCTTCCAAAGGAGGGGAATACATGATTTAGCTGCATTGTTCAGATGGCGCAGAATGGATTTCTTATATCTTTTAGTGGGTAAAGAAGATACATGGAGTAAAAAGAATGCCGGGTCGTTAGGGATCTGAAATTCCGTGAACCTTTGAGATATAGTACGGACTGCGGTCCAGAAAGATGTCAATTGAGGACAGGACCAAAACACATGTAGCATCGTTCGTTTTTCACTCTGGCACCGCCAGCAATATTCTGACGCATCCGGAAAAATCGAGTGTAGTCGACTTGGTGTTAAATACCACCTAGTCATGATCTTAAAGTTTGTCTCCTGTGTTTTAGTGCACAGGGATGACTTGAGGGCAAAGTTAATCATGGCATGTTTCTGGGCCGCAGTAAAAGTACATTGTAGCTCTCTTTCCCATTTCGCTATGCATGGGAGGTCTGGTGGTAGAGAGGGTGTATTCAACACGGTATACATGCTTGAGAGGATCCGAGTTAACGGTTCCTTACCTGCGGAAAATTCCTCAAAAGAGGTCAGGGGTCTGCTGTATAATTGGGGGTTTGGGATGCTATGCAGATAATGATGTATCTGCAGTGCATTCCAGAATTGGCAGTCGATATGGGCCTGTAGAGTCTGTCAGTTCCGTGATATTGGGCCATCTATTCCGTAACACAAAATGTGATGCTGTCTTCTGGTCATTACTTTTTAAGGTCTGATAGTTCATTTGTGAGTTCCCGGGGGGGAAACTGGGATTACCCAAAATCGGGGTTAGGGGTGATGTTTTGGTCGTCTGAGATAGTCGGAGTGTCGCGTTAAGACATTGGCGCATGGTGTTCCCTATTATGGGGTGTCGCTTAGTCTCTGGGGCTATTGTGTCGTAGCACCAAATCGCTGTTTTTAGGGGCACGGGTGTCTGGTTTTGCTCTATTTGGGCCCATAATTTAAGTTCCTGGTGTCGTCCCCAGTCCACCACTCTCCCTAAATGTACCGCTTGGTAGTATTTCCTGATGTCTGGAAGTGCTAGCCCTCCGTGTTGCTTGGGTGCCGTCAGCTGGGTATGTGGTAATCGCGGTTTCTTATTTGCCCAGACAAAACGGGTAAACATAGCTTGTGTCTGTCGGAAATAGGTGAGGGGTATCCTAATAGGAAGGGCCTGAAAGAGGTATAGGAATTTGGGTAAAATGCACATTTTTAGTAGATTGCATCTCCCGAACCAGGAGTGCAACCCTTTGTGCCATTTATCTAGGAGTGTTTTCGTTTTTGTCAATAGGGGGGGAAAGTTAGCTTCAAATATACGGGACAGGTCAGGTGGTATGTTGGTACCAAGGTAAGTCAGTGCAGATTCAGTCCATCTAAACCTGAAGTTTGACTGCAGTGTCATGAGGTCCTGAGTTGGCATTGCTATCCCCATGGCTTCTGATTTATTGTAATTTATTTTAAGGTTGGACAGTCTTCCAAATTTCTCTAGTTCACTAAGGAGGTTTGGTAGTGATATCATTGGCTCAGTCAGTGAAAAGAGCATGTCATCTGCGTAAGCCGATATTTTGTGTTGTTTTTGCCCGTCTGATATTCCGTGAATGTTGGGGTTTAATCTTACCGACGAAAGGAAGGGCTCCAAAGATAAAGCATATAAAAGAGGGGACAGGGGGCACCCCTGCCGTGTGCCATTTGCTATCGGGAAGAAGTCTGATAAGACTCCATTTGCTTTTACCTGGGCTGTCGGGTTACAGTATATCCCAGCTATTCTGTTGAGCATCACTTCACCTAATCCTACTCCCTTCAGCACTGCCACCATGTATGACCAGTTAACCCGGTCAAACGCCTTTTCGGCATCTGTGTTAAGAAGTATACATGGGGTCTTCTTGGATTTTGCAACATATAGTAGATTCAGCACCTTGGTGGTGCTGTCTCTGGCTTCCCTGGTGGGAATAAAGCCCACCTGGTCTAGATGTATGAGGTGCTGTAAGTGTGACGCTAATCGGGATGCCAGGATTTTGGTGAACAGCTTAAGGTCTACATTTAGTAACGATATAGGCCTGTAACTGCCACATACCGCCGGGTCTTTCCCCTCCTTGTGGATCACGGAGATGTGGGCACTCAAGGAGTCTCTCGCGAACGTCCCCCCTGTCCCTATTGCGTTAAAGACCTTAAGCAGATGGGGGCCTAATATTGGAAGCAGAGTCCTATAGTATTGTAGTGTGTAGCCATCTGGGCCCGGTGCTTTCCCTGGCTTCATCTGCTTAATGGCTTGTTGTATTTCCAATAAGGTTATAGGGGTGTCTAGCTCCCTCTGGGTTTCTGTAGTTAAAGTTGGCAGCTGAGCGGAAGTGATGTCCATGTCCATGTCTCGTAGCGGTGTTGTCACTGGAGGTAGATTGTATAGTTTGGAGTAAAAGAGTTCAAACTCCCGGGTGATTTGTTTGGGAAGGACTGCTCTGGTCCCCCCGGATTTATTGATGTACGGGATATATGTAGTGAGTTTATGATCTCTAACCTCTTGGGCTAATAACCGACCACACTTGTCCCCTGATTCATATGTCAACCTACGGCATCTCTGCAGTGCTGCTTTGGCTCTAAAATCGAGAATATCATTAATCTGTTTCCTGATCAGGTTTAAGTCTCCCTCTGTCGTCCGCGTGGGGGCATGTTTATGTCTGGATTCTGTGACGTTAAGGTCATGTAGTAATTGGGTCAGTTTTTGGTTACGGTCTCGTTTGATGCGGGCTCCGTGCTTAATAAGGATGCCCCTTATCACTGCCTTGTGGGCTTCCCACAGAATCCCCGGTTCGCAGTCTGTAGTGTCGTTTTCCTGGAAGTAATAAGTCAGTTCTCTGGTAACTTCTGTCAGGATGTCTGGTGATTGTAGAAGGCTCTCATTTAAGCGCCAGAACCGGTGTTTGGGAGAGGAAGAGTTAGATGGGTTGTATGTCAGGAATATGGGTGCGTGGTCTGACCATGTTCGGTTTCCTATGGACGTGTGCTCCACGGCATGTAATTGATTATGGGGGATCATGAAATAATCAATTCTGGTATATACCCGGTGCATGGGTGAGTAATATGTAAAATCTCGCTCTCCGGAGTGTTGCAAGCGCCAAGCATCAATCAACTGCAGCTTGGAGAGCGCTTTGGACACTCGTTTAAGTTGACTAACTGGTATGGAGGACCTACCTGTCGAAGTGTCTATGGAGGGGATTAATGGGGCGTTAAAATCACCCCCTAGAATTAGTTGTCCCTCTTTAAAGTTCTGGAGCTGTGTCATTGTATCCTCAAAGAAAGTGGCGTGTTGTTCGTTAGGGGCGTATACGGCCGCTAAGGTGATCTGCAGGTTCCCAATTAGGCCCTTCACAAACACATAGCGTCCCGTAGGGTCTGTATGGCATCCCTGGGATTGCCAGGGTACTTTGCTGGATACTAGTATGGACACCCCCTTTGACTTGGCAGTTGGGTTAGTAGAGTGGTACGCCACAGGAAAGTGCTTGTTGCGTAAGTAGGGAAGTTTCTTGTCTTTGAAGTGGGTCTCTTGTATGAAAGCTATATCAACTTGGGATCGTTTAAGCTCCTCTGTCAGTATGCGTCTCTTCTCTGGTGTATTTAGCCCCTTTGTGTTCAGCGACATTATTTTAATGCCTTGTGGCGTCATGGTGTCTCTGATGTTGTCTACCAGGTGGGAAGGGAGGGGTGGGGAACGGGTTGTGTGTTAGGGTGAGACGTATAGTAATAGACAGGGAAAGGAAAGAGGAGAGGAGAAGGAATAAGTATAGTCAGAGAGAAGAATTGAGTACTTGGTAGGTAGCCACCAAGTAGGGGCCGGGTCTAGTACCCAGTCCCTTGGTAAAGTGCTTTACAGTTGCGTGCGTCGCCCGGAGGGTCTAGGACGTCCCCCAGCGAGTCACGCTACCCTATGTGGAGGAGCGGTAGAACACGGCCATAAGGGTGAGCTCTCCGCCGTCTCCCTCCTGCAACATGTCAAGTGGAAATGCATATACACACAAATGTCACATCAGTCGATAAACGCCTAACAAGAAAATGATAAATAACATATAATTCCTGTATAACCAAAATTAACATATGAAAAGGAAGAGAGGAAGCTGTGTTCTATATCAGACTGTTACTTCACCAATACCTCCTGTGACCTGTAACTTTTTTGTTTCAGGTGGCCCAACATATCCTCCCGCCTTCTACCACTGTGCTCTTAAAGCTATCCAGGCTCCAGTCCCCTCCCCCCCCCTTCCCCCCATCAGTTCCGTAGCTGTATTATCCCATCAGGGTACAGTAGCCTAAGGGAGAAAGGTAAATTAGCTAGGTCATCTTATAGCATTAACCCCTAGGCAGACAGAGTCAACAGTGCACCTGAAGTCCTGTAGGTGGCAGCCTCCCGATATTCTTCCCAACTCGTGCTCATAGTACCCGACCGCGTCGACCCCCTTCCATCAGAATAGTCGACCCGGCCAGGTACCAATCCTATTTAATTTGTTCATAAACAACCTGGAGGATGGGGTAAACAATTCAATCTCTGTGTTTGCGGACGATGCTAAGCAGGGCAATAACTTCTCTGCAGGATGTGGAAACCTTGCAAAAAGATCTGAACAAATTAATGGGGTGGGCAACTACATGGCAAATGAGGTTTAATGTAGAAATATGTAAAATAATGCATTTGGGTGGCAAAAATATGAATGCAATCTATACACTGGGGGGAGAACCTCTGGGGGAATCTAGGATGGAAAAGGACCTGGGGGTCCTAGTACATGATTGGCTCAGCAATGGCATGCAATGCCAAGCTGTTGCTAACAAAGCAAACAGAATATTTGCATGCATTAAAAAGGGGATTAATTCCAGAGATAAAACATTAATTCTCTCGCTCTACAAGACTCTGGTCCGGCCGCACCTGGTGTATGCTGTCCACTTCTGGGCACCAGTCCTCAGGAAGGATGTACTGGAAATGGAGCAAGTACAAAGAAGGACAACTAAGCTAATAAATGGTCTGAAGGATATTAGTTATGAGGAAAGCTTGCGAGCACTGAACTTATTCTCTCTGGAGAAGAGATGCTTGAGAGGGGATATGATTTCAATATACAAATACCATACTGGTGACCCCACAATAGGGATAAAACTTTTTCGCAAAAGGGAGTTTAACAAGACTCGTGGCCACTCATTAAAATGAGAAGAAAAGAGGTTTAACCTTAAACTACGTAGAGGGTTCTTTACTTTAAAGGATGTAAGGATGTGGAATTCCCTTCCACAGGCGGTGGTCTCAGCAGGGGGCATTGATAGTTTCAAGAAACTACTAGATAAGCACCTGAACGACCGCAACATACAGGGATATACAAGGTAATACTGACATATAATCACACGCATAGGTTGGACTTGTGTCTTTTTTTTTCAACCTCACCAACTATGTAAGATAAAATAAATAGTGAAAAAAGTTACACTTAACCACCGAACCCAGCCCCCCCTCCCCCCCCACAAAAAAATAGTTGAGCCCACATTGACGTATTTAAACCAACATGTCAGGAATGTACAAAGACTTTGTGCTACATATCACTGTAAGTAGACTAATGATCAATAGGAAAATCTTGGGTACCGAAGTCTATTTTACAGGTTCTCGCAGTTTTAAGGTTTGACATGTTTGTTCTCCATTTACTACTGTTTATGTATAAAAGATAATACTGCACATGCTACCACCTAATACAAAAAGCAACATTGCAAGTCAAGTTTATCATATGAAACGCTTATATTGCAAATTAGCACTTTACATGTGAAGTATGTCAATGATTTTCCTCTTGATATCTGTGTATGTATATTTAGGTAGGAGAATGCTCTCCAAGTTTACCATGTTTCTTTCATTCCAACAGGGATGCCATTGTCTCTGAACTTGATAAGAAAATGGCCAAGAGTGTAGATGTCACCAACACAACCTTTCTGCTAATGGCAGCTTCAATTTATTTCCATGATGGCAATACAGATGCTGCTCTGAGAGTTCTCCACCAAGGAGACAGTCTGGAATGGTAAGGCAATGACATCTTACTGCTAAATATGTTGTGCTTACAATGTAAGTAGTGTTTAACTTCAGTTATTTAAAAAAAAAAAAATGTAACCTCATTACAAAAAAGGTGTGTGGCAGTTATATGGATTATGACAGTGCTGGAATTGTGTGTGTGTGTTTTTTCTTTTTTTTTTAATATATATATATATATATATATATATATATATATATATATATATATATATATATATATATATATACCTGTAACCTGTTTACATTGTTGCCCTTGTTTCTAAAGCTAAAGGGGCTGCTTGTTTTCAAATTTGTTGATCTCTAAGACACCTTTTTTATTTTTTGTGTTTTTGGGTGGCCTACAGTAGGAGTTAAGTAGGCCTCAACTTGTGTATATACCTTGTTAGGGCCATCATGTCCTTTTCATCGCTAGTCTGTAAATACTCTGAGACCATTTGTGTGATTTGAGGTGGCAACACCTCTGGCTCTGTAAATTGTTAAACCTTAATAAAATTAACTGAAACAGAAAATAAATATGCGTGTCAGCAGGGTACAGAAGTCATATAGTGCAGTGTAAATATATTAAAAACAGGCTAACTAAGTTAAAGAAATCAATTTTTAATGGAAATGTGATTGGAATTTTGTGAAACAGTGGCATGGTAATATGGAACATGGTGATGCTTGGTGCTCCTATTGTTACCTTGACTTAGGTCTTGTGCACACAGGTCCATTAGCCTGTATACCATAAATTGTGTGCTTATTTGCGACCCCAGCATGCACAGGTGCTGTGTATTGCTGACCATAGTATCGCTACTTTCAGAACTTCCTTGCCTCACATTTACTAAAACTGTTCAGACACTCCATTTTTGAGAGCAGTGACTGCTGTATTACTCATCTAGGGCATTGGCTGGTAGTGGGGAGCGGTGAACTTCGATTAAGCTCCTTCCCTTTTTTTTTTTTTTTTTGAGAATATGTAGCATGCCTAAGGTTTGTGACTGATTAGTAGATGGCGACTCCTCCAGTTATGACTGCAAGATTGCGAAGAACATTTGCGGTGTTAATAGAAGAATGATAACATCTTGTCATTTGAGGTTATGTAAAAAGGAGTAAGTCGGGGGGGGGGGGGGGGGGGAGGGGGGGGGGGGGGGGGGGGGGGGGGGGACCACAAGTCGCACTGCATTGTTAGTAATGAAACCGTTCAAATTGCCCTGACTCATATCGAAGCGACTTTGAAAAAGGTTCCTACACTACTATTTGCCGATTTCATTGCGACTTGCATAGACTTCTGTTGTATGAAGCCGCAATGAAATCGACAGTGAAAATCGCAATGATGTGCAGCTTTGAAATCGCGCTGAACTAGCACGATGTCAAAGCCACACATGTCCATTTATTCAGCATAGTTAGCTCAATATTTTTATAAAATGTGTTCTGGGACTACACCCTTATTATAATAGCCTATCTAAAAAAATCTCTTATCAGTATTTTTTCTTTTTCTTTTTTCCCCCCATTATAGCTTGGCAACAATAGTCCAAATATTGCTGAAAATTGACAGACTTGATCTAGCTCGGTAAGCATATTTTAATTTATATTATCAGTGTATATTATTCATTTGTATTCTAAATCAAGTTTTATAATTATATTTATGAGGCAAACCACCCCTTCCCTCCACTGCCACATTTGGCACTAATTTTGACAGGTACCTGCTCCTGCTTCCGGTCAGATCGCTGCAGTGATCTGTGCGGAAGTTTGACCCCCCCCACCCCTCTCTTTCCCCTGCAGCCTTCTGGCACACATCACAGGTCCCAGAAGACTGCAATACCAATCACAAAGCGCAGGGTGGCTTGGGAATGAACAGTAGGAACCAGCAGGGCTTCACTGCCAGTTTCTCTTATCTAAGATGCCGACTTCTGCACCCTAAGCTGATTGAAGAATTGGCTCAGGTGAGGACATCGCTGGATCCCTGGACAGGTAAGTGAGTGTCATATTAAAAGTCAGCATCGACCATATTTGTAGCTGCTGACATTCTTTTATTTTGGGGGAGACTGGATTTCCGTGTGTGTGTGTGTGTGTGTGTGTGTGTGTGTGTATGTATGTAGATATATATATATATATATATATATATATATATATATATATATATATATATATATATATATTAGGGCTGTTGCTGATTAAAATTTTGTGTGTATGTATATATAATATATATTAGGGCTGATTAAAATTTTCGTGTTCGATTATTTTTTTTTTCTTCAAATACTTTTGATTATAACGCACATACAGATCCAACTACTTTTAGCTGATCTCCATGCATTGCAACTCTGCATTAGTCAGTGGTAAATGTGGTATACACTATATAAAATCACCCGACACTAGTTAGTATCCACAATCCATGACTTAACTTCAAAGTTCACACAAATACGTTTTAAATTCAAACTGTAGCACTGACGTAAGTAATTATTATTATTTTTTTTTCCACAGTAGCGTGACAATCCCTCCACCTCCGGTCTAGCTAATCACTCTCACCTTATGGCATGGACCCCTGTGCAAACAGGTGGTCATGCAAGTGGGTATCAAAAGGGTTAACACGGACCATAAACTTCTCTCACGTCTCCTTGGATCTCAGCAAGGACGCCAGGTCATGGGTAGAAAGAAAATATCTAAGTGCTTACCGCTTAAGTATAAGATTTAATTTTTGTGTTTTAAACACAAACTACTCACATAAAGATGATAAAAACACAGCATGTAAAGCCAACAATCATGTTAGTTCCGTAGGGCAGCAGCGGGTGACGTCATGTGTAGCTCCTCCCCTGTACGCGGTGCGTTCAATCAGAACTTCAACGTCACGGACTCCTCCCCCTTCCCTTCGTTAGCAGACAGAGGAACTTGGGGAAGGGGGAGAAGTCCGGTGACGTCACCGAATCTCCGACGAAACTCCCTGAAGACCCGGAAGCCAGCGGAGAGGTGAGTACCGATCAAAAAAAATTAATCTTTAATTTCCACAGCCCTAAGAAAAAAATGACTGCTCTGTGTCTGCTGCACTAAAAATAATGTGGCCAGTTCCCTTTGCTGGACCATGGAACACTTCTAACTATCTTCATAGAAGGAGATGTTCTGTAGTCAAACATACGAAGTTCGAAGCTTACTGGGACAAAACATGGGGAAAGCTGCACTAAAAATGTTTTTTAATGTGCCTAAATATACACTGTGACTACTTTGGTAATGAAAGGGCATGGTATATTGGGCATTTGGTGGGCTAATTTTCCAGGTTTAAATTATTATAGTAAACATTATGGCATGTCAAATTCAGAAGGAAGCTAAAACAATGCAAACAGGCAGGGTCTGTATTGCAGAAAAGAAATACATTGTTTTTTGTTTTTTTTTTACTAAAGGCAAATAGTCTATACACTGCAAGTGCAGTTGCTCTAGATCTGAGGAGAATATGCAAGAAAAATAAAACTGCATTTTTGCTTGCACATGATTGGATGATAGTAATCGGCAGAGCTTTCCCTCATTTTAGAGCTCCCGCTCAGATCATCAACTGCACTTGCAAGTGCACAGACTATTTGCCTTTAGTAAATCAACCCCTTATCTCTTTGCAATAAAATGCATTCACCTGCCTGGTTGTAATCTCCTGTGGAATTTACACTGGGCTACATATGTAAAGTTCAGCTTACATTTCCAGCACGGTGGCAGTGTGTCAGGATGAATGAATCGTGTGTATTAGGGATGGGCCGAACACCCCCCTGTTCGGTTTTCATTCAGAACATGCGAACAGGAAAAAAATTAGTGCGAACACCGTTAGTCTATGAGACACGAACATGAAAAATCAAAAGTGCTAATTTTAAAGGTTAATATGCAAGTTATTGTCATAAAAAGTGTTTGGGGACCTGGATCCTGCCCCAGGGGACATGTATCAATGCAAAAAAAAGGTTTAAAAACCAACGTTTTTTTGGGAGCAGTGATTTTAATAATGCTTAAAGTGAAACCACAAAAGTGAAATATTCCTTTAAATTTCGTACCGGGGGGGGGGGGGGTGTCTGCCTGTAAATTGGTGCATGTTTCCCGTGTTTAGAACAGTCCGAGACCAAAATTACATTTCTAAAGAGAAAAAAAAAGCGCTACTTTACAGGCATACTATAGACACCCCTCAGGTACGAAATTTAAAGGAATATTTCACTTTTATTGTTTCACTTTATGCATTGATACATGTCCCCTGGGGCAGGACCAAGGTCCCCAAACACTTTTTTATGACAATAACTTGCATATTAACCTTTTAAAATTAGCACTTTAGATTTCTCCCATAGACTTTTAAAGGGTGTTCCACGGCTTTTCGAATTTGCTGCGAACACCCCAAATTGTTCACTGTTCGGCGAATGGGTGAACAGCCAATGTTCAAGTTGAAATCATGTTCGACTCGAACAGATAGCCCATCCCTAGTGTGTGTGTGTGTGTGTGTGTGTGTGTGTGTGTGTGTGTGTGTGTGTGTGTGTGTGTGGTCATCCTGCCCCAGCCAATCAGATCAGAAGACACCGGAGAGGGGATGCAGGCGAAGGACCTTATGGTCATTAGACCATTGGAACATAGGTAAGTATTTTGGACTATATATATATATATATATATATATATATATATATATATATATGTGTGTATATGTGTGTGTGTGTGTGTGTGTGTGTGTATAGATATATCTCTAATATAAATAAATACATGTTTCCCTTTCTTTTATTTGCAAATACTTTATGTGATATAGGCTTCGTTGTTACAGTTGTATTCAATTTCGTAGAGAAACGTTTTAGTATATATTTTTTTTTTTTTCCAAATTTAGCAAAGAATTGAAGAAAATGGTAGAGATGGATGAAGATGCAACACTAACACAACTTGCAACAGCATGGGTTAATATTGCTATGGTAAGAAATATTTGTTTTTAAAATATCTGTGAAAATTAGAACAGAAATAAACCCCAGCTCTATTTTGGCTCCTTGTTGATGCTGCCCATGAACAGGTGTTCTCTTCAGTTGATAGAGACTGTACAGTAAATGGTGGTCACCTTTTGTCTTGTCTTATCCACAGTAATTACCGTTTTTGGTTTAACTGTATTTTTTTTTTATATATATATATATATATATATATATATATATATATATATATATATATATATATATATATATATATATATATATATATATATATATATAGCCTCTAAATTTTGTTACAAATGTATCATTTTGTAAAATGGACATTAAAGAGGAACTTTTGTCCCCCACCTCCCCTTTACTGTTGGTCCACCCTTCTCTTCCAGGACCACCATCTTTAGAAAGATGTGTGTGCATGCTGATGGGCCCTCCCTTGCCTTCAGGACCCAGCATATAACTCCTGGCATGTGGCATTTTCTGCGCACGTGCAGACATGTCAAGATCTGGGACCTGCAATTCTTTGCTCGGGAAACCCTGCCTGTGCACTAGTGCTGCGCGATTAATCGTTAAAGAATCAAAATCGTGATTCTACCTACCCCTCCCGATCTTAAAACAGCATTTCCCCGATTCTATGTAACAAGTACAGAGTTCTCTGCTCACTTCTGACAACTAACAAAAAATAATAATCCAGGCAGCCTGCCACGTTTATCTCAACATCAGAGATAACAATAAACAAAGTAACATTTCGTTCTTAGATCAAAGGGAAGAACTTTGGTTTGTAAATGAGGTCAGTTTAACTGCTTGCCGACCAGCCGCCGCAGTTTTACTGTGGCAGAATGGCACGGCTGGGCTAAACTACGTTGCCTTGCTTCACTTTGCCTTTCGGCCACTAGGGGCACGCGTCTGGAGCTGATGCCTGTGCATGGCGGGCGCGATGACCACCCCGCGATCGCTCGTGACAGAACGAGAACTAGGATCTGTGTGTGTAACAGATCCCGGTTCTCTCAGTGTAGTAGAGACAGATCATGTGTTCATACTACTCTCCCTCATAGATAGTCCCATCCCCCCTACAGTTAGAACACACCTAGGGAACACAGTTAACCCCTTGATGGCCTTAACTGCCAGTGACATGTATACAGTAATCAGTGCATTTTTATAGCACCGGTCACTGTATAATTGTCAACGGTCCCAAAAATGTGTCCAATTTGTCCACCGCACTATTGCAGTCCCGATAAAAATCACAGATCACCGTCAAATAAGTTGTTTTCCTGGGTGATGGTCTGCGTTAAAATGTCACTAAACCCATAAAAAGCTTTGAATAAATGCTGTATCACACGCTGTTCATACTCGGTCAATATGAGATTCATTTTCCTGTATTCTGCAACAAAAAAAACCTAGTTGATGCTACTACGCTCTATCGCCACCTTCTGTTCATGTCACCAATTCAGCTAGGGATTTGCAGCTGTAATGGCAACTCTTCACATGCTCAGTTTTCCGTGAGTTTCTATGCTGAGCATTTCCTCCCTATTGCATCTGAGCAGCCCATGTGGCAATAGAGGGGCATGACACAGCCTGTGGCAGGAAGAAATCCACCCCACCATGTTATTTCCACAAAATAATAGATTTTTTATTTCAAATATATATTTGTATGACAATTTTAAAACTGCTTATTGATTTTATTTAATTTTACTCTGTATTCCAAAGGCTGGTTCCTTCTTTTGTTTGTTTGTTCTACGCTGAGATACCCTTCAATCTTTCTCTGTATCTCTAGTTTTTATGCCTGCTTTTTTTATATATGTGCCTTATTGTAAACAGGGTGGTGATAAACTGCAGGACGCCTACTATATATTTCAAGAAATGTCTGACAAGTACTCATCTACTCTCCTGCTACTAAACGGACAGGCCACTTGTTATATGGGACAGGGCAAGTGGGAAGATGCGGAGGGGGTCCTTCAGGAAGCCCTGGACAAGGTAGAGGTTACACTGGAACTCTCCTAAACATGTGGAAACTTGGACTGTGTGTGTGTGTGTGTGTGTGTGTGTGTGTGTGTGTGTATAATAATAAGAAAAAAGAATTCTCATTAACCAACCAACAAGTACATTGCTGGATGTTTTTTTTTTGGATGCATGCTTATTTGGGAATATTTTATTCTGTGTTATGATTATGTCTTAATCAAAGAGATAATATCGATCCTTGTAGGTTCTTTATTGCATGCACGGCTATGAGTGAGGTGTCTAAAGAAAATTGCCATAACATTGTTTGTTTTATGACTTGTAGGACAGTAGCCATCCTGAAACTCTGATTAATTTTATTGTACTCACTCAGCACATTGGCAAGCCACCAGAGGTAAGAGAATATTTTTGGTGTTTTGTGTTTTATTTTTTTTTACTTTTTAATTTGTAAGCTTCATTTTTGCTGTGCCCAATACCTTAACAAAAACTTTTTTTTTTACTCACCCCATCCAGCTTGTCATGCAAATCTATGTAATATTTGATCCACGAGCAATATAGGAAAGCAGCCACTGAACTTTTTTAAAGGATTTTATATTCCCTAGTTTAGACCTTCTTAACTATGGGATGCTAAAAAATTAGAAATTGCCACATGCAGAAACAAATATTCAGGTTTCTGCATATGGAGTTTAAAACACAAATATCACTCGGTTTAGCAATTCTGTAATAGGTAGTTTTTTTTTTTTTTTGTTTTTTTTTTTGTTTTTTTTTTTGTGATAATCCTCTGCACATTTTTAGGCAACACCATTTACATGACAAGGCCATAGATGATGCAATTTGTGGTTGAAAGAAAAAAAAAATCGCTCAATTCCTCCATCAACGCAGTCCGTGTTGATGGGGGAATCCCTCCCATGGAGCTATTGCAGGGCCGGATTAACATGGGGGCTATTGGAGCTGCAGCTCCAGGCCCCTTACCTTAAGATAGTCCCATTTAAAAATAAAAAAATGATCGACTGAGTGTCGTGGCTCACATTTGGGGGGTAGGTAGCTGAAGACCTATCCCAACCACTTGTCAACATTTGGGGCTCATATCATCTATGGTTCTGGCGATACGGGCCTTGTGCAGCCTGTCGGAAGCTACATACAGAGCGGCCAGTTTAAATACAAGCTGGCACACTCTGTTTGCAGCAGACTGAGAGGAGGAGCTCACAGTGCCTTTCCTCACTTCTTGTCAGAAGCACTGAGCTCAATGGACAGCTTGGAGCCTGCGGAGTTTGACAGGCAGCACCGCCTGTCAAACTCGCTCGCAGTAGCAGCATAGTCCAACAATGTAAAACTGCCATTCAGCAATGTAAAAAAAAAAAAAAAAAGGAGGCGGCAGTAGCACCTCATGAACGCCTGTCAGCTGCTGCTATACCACTCGTAGAAAAGCAATACACCACAGATCACTTTTCAGAGGGCAGTAAGCATTACTGCAAATGTGAAAGAAACTTGAAACACATCATCAATTTCACACACACCACCAACCAGGTCACTCTCCAGTCACTTCCCATGTTAGCCACCTCCCTTCAATTTTATATCACAGGTGACCATTTCCCAACCTTCAGATGACAGACCCTACTCCAAAAGATATCACTCCCAGTTACTCCCCCCACCCACTGATTGATATCCCTCCATGACCACCTCACACCCCCCTGCTGACAGACCTCTCTCCCCAGCCTGTCCCCACACACCCTCTCACTGCAGATTTGTGGATGGGGGAATCAATCCTGCAGTGTTATTGTGTTCTGCCAGTGGGGAGCCTTCCCTACCCACATAATGCAATGATCAGTGTTGCTAACTATAGCTGGCAGCACTGATTGTTTTGGGAAAAACCTGACAGGCTGGTTGTACTCAAGTCGATTAATAGATGTGTACAACCAGCTAGCCCATACATAGATCGACTATGGCTGGTCTCTGCTTAATTTGCTTAATTTCAATCCATGTTTGGCCCGCTTAACCACTACGCAGTCCCTAAACAAACATCCTTCCACAAACCTTTTACATTTTTCCTTCCCAGATTCCTTCATCCTCCTCACCTGTACATACTGCCCCCTGTCATACTTTTCACACTCCTTTCCTGTACGTACTGCCCACTGTCATACTTTTCACACTCCTTTCCTGTACATACTGCTCACTGTCATACCCTCCACATTCCTCTCCTATACGTAGTGCCCACTGTCATACCCTCCACATTCCTATCCTGTACATACTGCCCACTGTGATACCCTCCACACTCCTCTCCTGTACATACTGCCAACTATCTTTCTCTCCACACTCCTCTGCTCTGCATACTGCCCCCATCATACCCTCCACAGTCCTCTCCTGTACATAGTGCCCACTGTCATCCCTCCACACTCCTCTTCTGTGCATACTGCCCACTGTCATAGCCCCCACCCTCCTCTCCTGTACATAGTGCACACTGTTATACACTCCACATTCCTCTCCCTCAGCTGCACATACTTTTATACCATCCATACTCCTCCACTATGCCTCTTACCCACAAAAATAGTTCTTTAAAATTTATATTCAATATCCTCAATGTTACCAGCTCTAGAATGGGCACATTTTTGTTAGTTCAAAAGGAAATTTTCTCAGTCCTCATATTTGTTCTGCCCATTGTTAGTACTCATTTAATTAAAGGAACATAGGGGATGACAGCTACTCCTAAATATACCACTGTTAAAAAATGTTGGCAACTATGCACTTGGGCACTGCTCAAGGGCCACCGGGTCAGTAGGCGGCCCCATGATATTAAAGCGGTAGTAAATTTTACTAACATTACTACTTTTTAGAGGCCCTGAGGTAGGTTATGCCATAATGTACTAGTATGCACAGCAGGGTACACTTGCCTGTCAGACTGAGCCCTCCAGTGCTGCACTGTGATCAATCCGGTGGGTCCCGGGCACTTCCATCTTCACCCGGTCTTCCTTTCCGGGTTCTGTGCCTTCGTTCACTTCCTTGGCCGGGCTGTGTTGCTGTCACTTCCATGCATGCTCATGCGCATTCTCTCTTTCTCGCTTTCTCTCTATCTCTCTTTCTCGCTTTCTCTTTTTTTCCTCCCTCCCTTACCCCTCACCCCTATAGGCTATAGTCTCCTGGCAACAATCGCATGCTTGACTTGGGTACAATCGACCTGCCCATACATGGATCGAACCTCAACCGGTCCCTGCTGAACCGGCCAAGATTCAAACCATGTATGACTGGCTTTATTCCTGTATGTGACCATCACTGAAAAAAAAGGCCCAAGTTCTTTTATTTGACTGTATGAAGACATTTGTTTTTTTTGTTTTTTTATAGAGCCCCTTCACCAAAGTTTCTTCTAGCTTTACTACTTCAACATCTTTGCCTATATAAATTTGCATTAACTAGTGAGGTGTGCATGAGAAATCCAGTTTACAGTAATATGTCCCTTTACCCCCAGGTCACAAACCGTTATGTATCTCAGCTGAAGGATGGACACAGAAATCATCCATTTATTAAAGAATTCCAAGCTAAGGTAATAATCACAGCTTTTTATATGACATTTGTTTTAAAGCATATGGGGAATATCAAGAACATGGTGGCCGTTAACAAGTAGCTACTACTCCCATATCTTATTTTACTGATCACACCAGGCTGTAAACAACTAGGATTGCATTTTTGCTTTTATCATGTTTATTTTATGCTATCATCGGTTGTGGAGAAGCTTTTGGCATGCATTCCTATAATCGTGCACAATGTTTATTTACTTTTTTCATATTTCAACTTTTTTTTCAACAGGAAAATGAATTTGACCGCCTTGTCCTTCAGTATGCTCCCAGCTCATGAATTGAACCTGATTAATTTATATTTGTAAGCTTTGGAGACGGGCTAAAATGCTTTCAAGAGAAATCACGATCTGCTTTATAACGATTTGAGACTTTGTAAAGTTAATATAGTTGGCTTACAGTGGATGCTTCCCGGTGGAGAACATGAGCTATTTCTACAAATTTTCATTGTAGTGTACTCATACGTTTTTCTTTTGTTCCTGTCAACATTCCCAATAAAACATAATATTTTTTTTTTTTTTATAACTACTAAAGGTATCTGTGCAGTGAACATTTTACATCCTTTGTCCAGTTTTCCTGCTTGCTGTGTAAATAGACTTGAAACAAACTATTTAGTAAATTTGAATTCAACTTAAGTTAAAAGCAGCCTGACATAATCTATTCTTCTTCTAAACCTAAATGGAATTAGGTTGATAGAGTGAAGTCTAAGATTTGTAATTTAAAATAAATAAACTATATCTATATACTCGCGTATAAGCTGAGGCACCTAATTTTACCACAAAAAACTGGGAAAACTTATTGACTCGAGTATAAGCCTAGGGTGAGAAATGCACAGCTAATGTAAGTGGAAAAGACTGTCAACAATGCCCATTTGCAGGCCTCACTGTGCCCATTTGCAGCCATAGGTCCCCCAAACTTCAAACTCTGTAGTTAAGGGTTCCTAGATGCTCCCTAGCTGCAGCCAAAATTTGGGGTTTCTGGACCCAAAGGGTCCCGAAATGACATTGCTGCAGATTGACACAGTTGACCAAATTTGGGGCCCCGTATCTCTGGGCCACTTAGTGCTAGAAACCCCACATTTGGTGTGCAAACCCACTGGAACTAGCACTATAACATATCCAAAGCTGAGATACGGGGGCCCCAAAGTCGGTTCAGAAAATGTCAAGCACTTTTCTGCAGCAGAGAATGACATTTTCCGAACTGACTTTGGGGCCCGGTATCTCGGTGCCACTTAGTGCTAGGAACCCCAGCTTGTGATATGTTGTAGTGCTACTGGGTTTGCACACCAGATTTGGGGTTCTTAGCACCAAATGGCCCCAAGATACGGAGCAGAAAAATGCTCAACTCGAGTATGAGCCGAGGGGGGCATTTTCAGCACAAAAAATGTGCTGAAAAACTCAGCTTATACTCGAGTATATACGGTATATTGATAGATATACAATATAGTGAATAGTGGAGAAATATGCAGCAAATCCGGCCTAAGTGTGGGTGCTGCTGGTTGTAAAAAAAAATAAAAAATTGACAAGCACATTGCAGACCTGTACCACAGATTCAGAGGCGCTGCTTAAACAGCATTCCATGACATAGATGAAGTTATTTAACAAGGATGCCTAGTGACTATGGCTAGTAAGTAAATCAGAGGGACAACTGATTTGAGAGTATAAGAAGAAAAGGGAGAGAAGTACAACTAAAAGATGGTGAGTGAAAGTGAAGTATGGAGAGGAAGACAAAACTTTAAGTCATGTAGAATTTTCCATAGGTAGCCACAACTCCTATATAATGTTCTAAAGCCCTGGTGCCCAACCTGCGACCCTTTTGGTATATAATATGCGGCCCTTGGACCTCAGCAGTCTGTAGTGGGAACATTGTTTAGGGTAATAGTGTTCCTCTCGACTAGCCCCATCTAACCTGTTCCCAGTTTTGCATTCTCGTCTTCTCCAGCATAGCCCCAGACAAAAAATGTAGCATGTCCCCAAACTCTAATATCCTCTATTAGGTCTGTAATTTCTGACAGTCCTCTAAAGCATTAAATACATTGAATATTATGTGAGGCCATTTAGTGATGTCAGGGGCTGCATTTAAGGCCTCCTTTAGCTCATAAGTTGACAACCACTGTTCTAAGAAGTAATTAAAAAAAAAAAAGTCCTTTCATGTAAATCCACAAGGGATGGAGTAACCCTGCATTTCTAATTAAGTGCTATTAGACATCTGCAGCCATAATTATATGCAACAGTAGTTTTTTCACTGATTTGGGAAGACCAATATTATTTTTAAAGGTTTGGGGGATGATCTAGGTGTGAAACTCCAGATGGATCAGTGTGTGTACAGTTTCTCAATATCCTTGAATAAGTGACTGCCAGTACATATGATCTAGAAAGCCTAGTTCCACTCTACACCGCCAACATCTATCCATGGCTGTAGGCTATGATTTCATGAACTCCTTTTACTCCACAGGAGGCTCTCCCTTAAGAACGTATACCACATGTGTTTTAGTGTATTCCATTAGCTAAAACTAATAGAAGCGGCTAAGGTTTTTTTTTTTTTTTTTTTTTACATGGGATTAGAGAAGGGAAGGCCTGGAAAAAGAAAGTGTGGAATATGTTCTTTTACCATGATAAATAATATATGACATGGTATTCAAACTATATAACATGAAGACCTTAATGAATGATTTCTAGGACGTTATGTAAAGTCTTCAATTATTGCAAGTTCTCTCAGCTGAAGACAAGCAAATCCTAGAATACAATTCAAGTAACACTGTACTTCTGACTACAGTTCTCAAACAAGAGAAATATGCATATCGGCCACTGCAGGAGTAAAGCTCCAGTTTAGTTTGTTTGTGGGCTCCATCTTGTACCTCCTACAAGTTGGCTGATTGTTGGGATACAGTAGATGATAGTTTGTCCTCTCAGGCCTTAATTGATAGGTAAGACTGTAAATTTGTCTGACAAATGAGTTTATCTTTATAACTTTTAATTTTCTCCACCGCAGCAGAATATTTACCTATAGTCTAGTGCAGGAATATGCAATTAGCGGACCTCCAGTTGCAAAACTGCAAATCCCATTATGCCTCTGCCTTTGGGTGTCATGCTTGTGGCTTTCAGAGTCTTGCTATGCCTCATTCTACTTGTAGTTCTGCAACAGCTGGAGGTCTGCTAATTGCATATCCCTGTTCTAGTCTGTAAATTGTGTTCCTTCTCCTCCTCAGTAATATGGTGAGACCAAAATCTAGAGTTTGGAAGCATCTCCATAGTGCAATTTCTGCTGAGAGTAAAGCTGCAATTTGCAAATATTGTGAGAAGAAATATTATTTTCCAAATGCTACAAGAATTGCAAACACATCCTGGCATGCCAGAGGTGCCCTAAAGACATTAACAATACTTTATGGAATGAAATGATGAGGACCAGAATGAAAGTGCGAGTAGCTTTGCCCTCAAGTTCTCATTTCAGAAACACTCCTTCTACTGCTTCTGGATCACCAGCATCATCTTCAAGTTAGAATGTGTTACAAACTACGGCCTCCCAAAAATACACAATCCCTTCATTTATAAAGAAAATGACACCTGAAAATAAGGAGAACATTCATCAAGCTTTTCATAGAGCAATATATGCTTTTGGATCAGCATTGTCAATACCTGAAAATGCATATTCGCAGGAAGCGTTTACATTATTATGAGGGAAAGGGAGTGTTCTAATGTCTAGTTGAAATATATATTTTTTTTATTTTTTTTCCCTTCTCAAAGAAATTTATTAGAATACAAAATAAACAAAAACAGTACAGCTTACAGAGAAACATCAGCATCTGTCATAAATTCTGATTACAGAGAATGCATTGTCATCACAAACAGCGTACACTGCATATCAGTGCGTGATATGAGTTACCGTATTTTCCGCACCATAAGACATACTTCCCCCCCCCCCCCCCCCCATATTTCTTAAAATATCTCTGCGTCCTATGGAGCGAATGCATGCTAGGCACCGCCCCCCCGCCGCCGATGGCAACGCCCCCCACCGCCAGAAGAGAGGCAGGAGAGCGGAGGACAGACATCTGAAGCCCCTGTGAGCAGGGCCGGACTGTCCTACCTGTGACTGCAGCGCACTCCTCCCTCTGTCCTTCGGCGCTCGTATGTCACGGAGCTGGGTCTGTGTGCAAGGTCCCGCCCCCTAGACCGGCTCGTGTGATAATAGATTGAATCGGTGTTCCGCCCTATCACAAGAGCCGGTCTAGGGGGGGCGGGACCTTGCACACAGACCCAGCGCCGTGACATACGAGCGCCAGAGGACAGAGGGAGGAGAGCGCTGTGTTATGCAGAGGCTGACATTAATGGGCGCACAGAGACTGCAATTGGTGGGCAAAGAGAGCCTGCATTTATGTGCAATGGTCAGGTCGCATTTCATGGGCACTGGTAAATATTTTAGGACACCATTTGGTTCAGAATATTTTTTTTCTTGTTTTCCTCCTCTAAAACCTAGGTGCGTCTAATGGAGCGAAAAATACGGTACTTCAGACCTAAACACCTCCTGTACACAGCATAGCATGAAAATCAGAACACTGCTATACAAAGGTTTTCCCCAAGCGCCCACAGTTATCCTAACAAAATTTATTAGCTCAACAGTCTATCTCACACAAGGTCTACAGGAGAGAGGCCTGGGGTATCCAGCCAGGGTGACCACAGTTTATTGAACTTCCCAGGGTGTTCCTATGTTGGTAGATATTTCTCTAACTGTATAGCGTCTCCCATCTGAACAATCCATTCCGTCAACGTTGGAGGGTCGAATGCCTTCCAGTGTCTGATACTTAGCTTGCGAGCCTAAAACAGGGCTCTAGCTATGGCCTGTGTTGGATTGTCATCAATGGGGATGTCATCCACAATCCCCTAATACACACGGCTTCCGGTCTGTCAGTATAGTAACCTGAAAGACTCTATTAATAGTGGACAGGACCCCTGCCTGTCCAGTACAAATGTAGCTTGGGGCAGCGCCATAACAGATGTATTAGATCCCCATGGTCTCTCAAACATCTAGGGCAAGTTGAGTCCGGTCTCACTCTCATCCAGACTAATCTAGCAGGTGTAAATTGTACTCTGAAGACTATGTACAACTGAGACAGGCGCTGAGCTACATTCAGGGAGCACATCTGGACCACCTGCAGAGCCTCCTCCCACTGTTCATCCTCGAAGGTGCCTACATCCCTCTCCCACTTACATGCCACTCCCAGAGGGAATCCGTCTAGGTAGATATGGAGAACTGAGACACCTCAGCCATATAGTGGAATATGGGGGTCGGATATAGATTCCATGGAGTTCCGCTTGACTGTGCCACGATCGCATGTTGCAGCTGCAGATATTAAAAAAGGACGGGGAAATGCTGATCTTAACACGAGAACGGTGATCTGTGTCGTGTCACACATAGCCCCCCCTCCCCCACAGTTAGAATCCCTCCCTAGGACACACTTAACCCCTACAGTGCCACTTAGTGGTTAACCCCTTCACTCCCAGTCACATTTACACAGTAATCAATGCATTTATTTTTATTTTTTTATAAAATCTTTTTTATTGAGTTTTGCATTAACACAAAAACTTGCCCACACAGGGGCTAAACATTACCCACGCAGGGGCCAATCCTCTGATGCGGCAACAACCACAACAGTGTACATCATATAACATAACCAGACTGCCTCTGAAGCAGCAACATACATCAACAGGGCAGACCAATAAAACACAACTTACTTATCTATACCCCAATGTGGGGAGAGGTTTAGTTCAGGAGGGTCTGTGCTCAATATTATAATGACAGGATAATGTGACATGAGGGTACTTGGGTCAATTTGCTATCATACTATAACCTGAAAGTTAATCTAGGGATTAGTTACTGCATCAGTTGCCGTTGAATTATCATCTAACCAACAGGTCCACACCTTTTCAAATTTTTGTGGGCAACCTCTGCCCGAGTAGGTGGCTTTATACAGGGGCAAACTGGCGTTCACAAGGTTTTTCCAGAACCTGACAGAAGGGGGAGATGATTGTTTCCAGCAGTGTTGGTCATCTTACTTTAAAAAAGTAATTAGTTACATTACAAATTACTTCTCCCAAAAAAGTAATTGAGTTAGTAACTCAGTTACTACATTGGAAAAGTAATTAGTTACTCAGCAAAGTAACTGACTTTTTTTTTTATTATTCTTAGGGGCGGGTCTAGTATTACTGTAAGCAAGGGGCGCGTTCCCCCCTGCACGTCTATTTCCCCCCCAACACATATATCTGTTCCCCTCTGTACCCCACTACACGTCTGTCCCCCCCCCACACACACATATATCTGTTCCCCCCTCTGTACCCCACTACACGTCTGTCCCCCCCCACACACATATATCTGTTCCCCCTCTGTACCCCACTACACGTCTGTCCCCCCCCCACACATATATCTGTTCCCCCCTGTACATCTGTCCCCCCAAAACTCACGGATCGGATCGTTGCAGAGTCACAGATCGGATAATTTTTCGGATCAGCAATAATAATTGAATTTGCAAAAACCTTTTGAAAATTCCACCACCATAAAGCCCCCACTGTAATATCCACGTCATCTCCCCAACTGTAATATTGTCTGGGTATAGCTGGGTACGGCTGGGTATCGCCGAGTATGGCTGGGTATCGCCGAGTATGGCTGGGTATTACCGCGTATTGCAGAGTGTGGCGGGGTATGGCCAGGTGTTGCGGGGTATGGCGGGGTATTGCAGGGTATGGCAGGGTATTGCAGAGTATTGCGCAGTATTGGCAGGGTGTTGCACAGTATTGCGCAGTATTAGCAGGGTGTTGCAGAGTATTGCGCAGTATTGGCAGGGTGTTGCAGAGTATTGCGCAGTATTGGCAGGGGTGTGCAGAGTATTGCGCAGTATTGGCGGGTGTTGCAGAGTATTGCGCAGTATGGCAGGGTGTTGCAGAGTATTGCGCAGTATTGGCAGGGTGTTGCAGAGTATTGCGCAGTAGGGGCACTGGCAGGGTGTTGCAGATTGCGCAGTATTGGCAGGGTGATGCAGAGTATTGCGCAGTAGGGGCACTGGCAGGGTGTTGCAGAGTATTGCGCAGTATGGCAGGGTGTTGCAGAGTATTGCGCAGTATTGGCAGGGTGTTGCAGAGTATTGCGCAGTTTTGGCAGGGTGTTGCAGAGTATTGCGCAGTATTGGGCAGGGTGTTGTTGCAGGAAGTATAGCGCTGTATTGGGGGTGGTTGCAGAGTATTTGCGTCTGTATTGGCAGGGTGTAGCAGAGTCGTGGCAGGGTATGGATGGGATGGCTGCTGCCATCCAATTCTCCCCTCCACTGATATGGGGGTCGGAGTGGTGCAGGCGACATCTTGTGCAGCCTGTGGGGGTGTGTAGTGAGCACTGTGTGAAATTTTTTGTATTGGATACAGCAGTTTGTTTCCCTGGCTGAGACCAGAGGGGAGAAAGGAAAATCCCCAAATCTCCCTCCAATCATCGTCGTCCAGCTCCGGTATGTCCCCCACCCATTGCCTGCGGAGGGAGGACAGCTCGGGGATGGCAGCAACCAGCAGGGACCCGTAAATCTGAGACGTGGGTTTCCAATATGATCTGTTGACCCAAGAATTGACACCTATAAGCGTGTGCAATTTGAAGATACCTGAAATGCAGCCATATAGTGGAATATGGGGGTCGGAGATAGATTCCATGGAGTCCTGCTTGACTGTGCCACGATCGCATGTTGCAGCTGCAGATATTAAAAAAGCATCGACTGCGAGAGGCGAAATTGCTCCCTTAACCTCTTGCCGACCGGCTCACGCCGATATACGCTGGCAGAAGGGCACATACAGGCAGATTAACGCCCTTTAAGAAACGGTTTCACGGGGGACCTCAGTGAGTGTTATCACAGACTCGACGTCCGAGAAGATACCCGCGATCGCCCCACGGAGAGGAAGGACGGGGAAATGCTGATCTTAACACCGGAACGGTGATCTGTGTCGTGTCACACATAGCCCCCCCCCACAGTTAGAAACACTCCCTAGGACACACTTAACCCCTACAGCACCACTTAGTGGTTAACCCCTTCAATCCCAGTCACATTTACACAGTAATCAATGCATTTTTAATTGCACTGATCACTGTATAAATGTAAATGGTCCAAAAATCATACCAAAAGTGTCCGATCTGTCCGCCATAATGTCGCAGATACGATAAAAATTGCTGATCGCCGCCATTACTAGTAGAAAAAAAAATTATTAATAAAAATGCCATAAAACGAATCCCCTATTTTGTAGACGCTATAACTTTTGCGCAAACCAATCAAACGCTTATTGCAATTTTTTTTTTTACCAAAAATATGTAGAAGAATATGCATCAGCCTAAACTACGGAAAAAAATAAGTTTTTTTTATATATTTTTGGGGATATTTATTATAGCAAAAAGTAAAAATGAATGCGTTTTTTTTCAAAACTGTCGATATTTTTTTGTTTATAGCGCAAAAAATAAATACCGCAGAGGTGATCAAATACCACCAAAAGAAAGCTCTATTTGTGGGGAAAAAAGGTTGTAAATTTTGTTTGGGAGCCACGTCGCAGGAAAAAAACAAGCTTAACTTACTGACCAGCCCGCAGACAACCAAGTAAACCTGTCTAACAGTATGCGTTAACCACTTGCCGACCGGCGCACACAGATGTACGTTGACAGAATGGCACGTACAGGCAGGAGGGCGTATATATAAGTCCCTCCTTTCTGCCTGTCCGTGCCATCGGGAGCGCGCCAGGAGCGGCGCGCTCCCGCGCCGGTCGGGACCCCCGTGATTTTTCGATCGCAGTCCCCGCGGACTCGATCGCCGCGGGGACATCCGCGATCATCTCACGGGACGGCTGAACGGGGAGATGCCGAGATAAACAGCATCTCCCCGTTCTGCCTAGCAACTAGTGACGCCGATCTCTGCTCCCTGTGATTGGAGCAGAGATCAGCATTCACTAGCTGACAGCCATGCCCCCCCACAGTAAGAAACACACCCCTAGGCCTACTTAACCCCTACACTGCCCCTTGTGGTTAACCCCTAAACTGCCAGTGTCATTTTTACAGGAATCAATGCATTTAAATAGCATTAATTGCTGTAAAAATGACAATGGTCCCAAAAATGTGTCAAAAATGTCCGATGTGTCCGCCATAATGTCGCAGTCACAAAAAAAATCGCAGATCTCCGCCATTACTAATAAAAAAAAAATTATTAATAAAAATGCTATAAAACTATCCCCTATCTTGTAAACGCTATAACTTCTGCGCAAACCGATCAATAATCGCTTATTGCGATTTTTTTTTACCAAAAATATGTAGAAGAATACGTATCGGCCTAAACTGAGGAAAAAAATGTTTTTTAATATATTTTTTGGGGATATTTATTATAGCAAAAAGTAAAAAATAATGCATTTTTTTCAAAATTGTCGCTCTATTTTTGTTTATAGCGCAAAAAATAAAAACCGCAGGGGCGATCAAATACCACCAAAAGAAAGCTCTATTTGTGGGAAAAAAAGGACGTCAATTTTGTTTGGGAGCCACGTCGCACAACCGCGCAATTGTCAGTTAAAGCGACGCAGTGCCGAATCGCAAAAAGGGGCCTGGTCCTTTGGCTGCAAATTGGTCCGGTCTGAAAGTGGTTAAATAGCAGGGGTTTAGTCTGTGCCCCTATACCTTTAAGAAGGGTTGGCTCCCCTCAGTCCACCTGCTCTCACCTATCGATCACAATGCATGTGCCTCCACTGTGGGGACACTTATAAGTTAGTGTTAGGCAGTGCCGATCCTGACCTCCCTGGGGCCCTAAGCAAAATTCTGCTAAGGGGCCCTCTACCTGACCCGTGATGCCGTGAGCTATGGAAACCATTTGCCATTGCCACACAGTCACACCTGACACTTCAGTGCTCCCAATACAACCCCCCCTCCTTTAAACAAAACAGTCAAAGAATAAGTACAACAATATAGAACAGACATGTATATAATATATATATCTTTACATATCTGAGTGTGGATCCCTCACTTACATCAGGATCCCCAGAGAGCACCCCCCTTACATTAGGGTCCCCAGAGAGCCTCCCCCTTACATTAGGGTCCCCAGAGAGCACCCCCCTTACATTAGGGTCCCCAGAGAGCCACTCCTTACATCAGGGTCCCCAGAGAGCACCCCCTTACATCAGGGTCCCCAGAGAGCACCCCCCTTACATTAGGGTCCCCAGAGAGAACCCCCCTTACATCAGGGTCCCCAGAGAGCACCCCCCTTACATCAGGGTCCCCAGAGAGCACCCCCCTTACATTAGGGTCTACAGAGAGCACCCCCTTACATCAGGGTCCCCAGAAAGCACCCCCCTTACATCAGGGTCCCCAGAGAGCCCCTCTTTACATCAGGGTCCCCAGAGAGCACCCCCCTTACATCAGGATCCCCAGAGAGCACCCCCCTTACATCAGGGTCCCCAGAGCGCACCCCCCTTACATCAGGGTCCCCAGAGCGCACCCCCCTTACATTAGGGTCCCCAGAGAGCACCCCCCTTACATCAGGGTCCCCAGAGAGCACCCCCCTTACATTAGGGTCCCCAGAGAGCCCCCCCTTACATCAGGGTCCCCAGAGAGAATCCCTATAAAGCCCCTCCTTACATCAGGGTCCCCAGAGAGCCCCCCATACATCAGTGCCCTCAGAGAGCCTCCCTACTTACATCAGGGTCTGCAGCATTGCCCTTTACATCAGAGTTTCCCCTTGCACTGTAAGGTGGAATCCTGCATACTATGATGTAAAGGGGAACTCTGGGAATGTGGGGAGGACTCTGGTGACCAGAGAAAGAAAACACCAAGATAAGGGGGTTTACTGATATAAGAGGGAAACCTTTATATCAGTGCCCCCTTACAATATTGTATTGACTCCCCCTAGACTGGCCTGGCGGTGCTGTCACTGACCTCCTTTCAGGTGCACCGTGCAGGGCTCAGTCAGTCGGCTCCAGCTTGGTGGCTCTGGTTTTATCCCATAGTTTCCTCTCCACAGTCCATACATGTCTGACTTCTCCCATGACCCCCATCCTGGCTGCGCTCCCACTCTTGACTCCTCTCCAGACGTGATATAAGACAAGAGATGGTCAGAGGTTGCGGATGGTACAGGGGAGGTCAGAGGCTGCGGATGGGACAGGGGAGGTCAGAGGCTGCGGATGGTACAGGAGAGGTCAGAGGCTTCGGATGGTACAGGAGAGGTCAGAGGCTGCGGATGGTACAGGAGAGGTCAGAGGCTGCGGATGGTACAGGAGGTCAGAGGCTGCGGATGGTACAGGAGAGGTCAGAGGCTGCGGATGGGACAGGGGAGGTCAGAGGCTGCGGATGGTACAGGAGAGGTCAGAGGCTTCGGATGGTACAGGAGAGGTCAGAGGCTGCGGATGGTACAGGAAAGGTCAGAGGCTGCGGATGGTACAGGAGAGGTCAGAGGCTGCGGATGGTACAGGAGAGGTCAGAGGCTGCGGATGGTACAGGGGAGGTCAGAGGCTGCGGATGGTACAGGGGAGGTCAGAGGCTGCGGATAGACATGTGCACTGACAAAAAATTAGTTCATTTTCGTTTCATTCGTTTTTTTTTTTTTTGCTTTTTTCAGAAATTCGCAAATTCTGAATTCGGAAATTTCGGGAATTTTGACATTTCTGAATTTCCGAATTTTCGGATTTGCGAATTTCCAATTTCCGAATTTCGTATTTTCGGATTTTCGAATTTCCGTATTTTCAAATTTTCAAATTTCGTATTTTCGAATTTTTTAATTTTCGAATTTCGTATTTTCGGATTTCCGAATTTCTGAATTTTGAATTTTCGAATTTTAGGATTTCCGAATTTACGAATTTTCAGATTTCCGAAATTCCGAATTTTCGGATTTCCGAAATTCCGAATTTTCGGATTTCCGAAATTCCGAATTTTCGGATTTCCGAAATTCCGAATTTTCGGATTTCCGAAATTCCGAATTTTCGGATTTCCGAAATTCCGAATTTTCGGATTTCCGAATTTTCAGATTTCCGAATTTTCGAATTTTCGGATTTCCGAATTATCCGGATTTCCGAATTTTGGATTTTCGGTTTTTCGGAACTCCGAATTTTCGGACTTTCGGATTTTCGGAATTCGGGAATTCAAAGATTTGAAAATCCCAAAATTTGAAAATCGGAAAAAAAGAAAGAAAATCTGTTTAATTAATAACTAACTATTAAATTAACGAGTATGAATTCATCCGAAGTTACGAATTATCTGAAATAACGAATGCCACATCTAAACAAATGGAACGGAACAAATTAATAATAAATAATTAATAATAATAAAAAGTTTTTTATTATTATTATTGTTATTTATTATTATTATTAGATTGTTACGTTCCATTTGGTTAGATTCATTAGTTATTTCAGATAATTCGTAACTTCGGATAAATTCGTACTCGTTACGTTCACTAACAGACAAATTTGAAAGGGAATTCCAATACCTATAATTTAATAGTTATTATTTAGAATTAAACAGATTTTCTTTCTTTTTTTCAGATTTTCGATTTTTCTAATTTTTGAATTTCCAAATTCGGAAATCCGAAAATTCGAAATTCGGAAATCCGAAAATTCGAAATTCGGAAATCCGAAAATTCGAAATTCGGAAATCCGAAAATTCGAAATTCGGAAATCCGAAAATTCGAAATTCGGAAATTCGAAAATCCGAAAATGTGAAATTCGGAAATTCCAAAATTCGGAAATCCGACAATTCGAAAATTCGTAATTTCGGAAATTCGTAATTTCGGAAATTCGTAATTTCGGAAATTCGTAATTTCGGAAATTTCGGAAGTTTCGGAAATTCGTAATTTCGGAAATTCGTAATTTCGGAAATTTCGCAAATTTTGAAATTCGGAAATTCTGAAATTTCGGAAATTGAAAAATTCGGAAATTCCGACTTAACTAATTTGTCAAAATTAGTTAAAAATCGAATTAGGAACTAAACGAATTGCACGTGTCTAGCTGCGGATGGTACAGGGGAGGTCAGAGGCTGCGGGGGGAAACAGGAGAGGTCAGAGGCTGTGGGGGGGGGGAACAGGAGAGGTCAAAGGCTGTGGGGGGGCAACAGAAGAGGTCAGAGGCTGCGGGGGGGGACAGGAGGTCAGAGGCTGCAGGGGGGGACAGGAGGTCAGAGGCTGCGGGGGGGACAGGAGGTCAGAGGCTGCAAGGGGGGACAGGTAGTCAGAGGCTGCAAGGGGGGACAGGAGGTCAGAGGCTGCAAGGGGGGACAGGTGGTCAGAGGCTGCAGGGGGGGCAGGAGGTCAGAGGCTGCAAGGGGGGGTGCAGGAGGTCAGAGGCTGCAGGGGGGGCCCCAGGACGTCATAGGCTGAGTAGGGGACGTAGGAAGGCTTTATTTTTTAAAAATGGCGCCACTCTGCGCCATCGTGTCACTGCGCATGCGCACGCCTTTCCGAAAAGCGTGTCCGGACTTCGGAACAGCACTGGCGCATGCGCAGTAGCATGGCGGCCCCGCAGCCATCTTTTTTTCAGGTGCCGCTGCCCTCACAGCGGCGACAGCGGCCCCAGGGGTCCCTGAGCAGAGCCAATCCGCCCTTGGGGCCCCGCACAGCGGCAGGGCCCTAGGCAGCTTGCGTAGTCCTTGTATAGGGCGGATCGGCTCTGGTGTTAGGTACCACAGATACCAGGGTGCCTTGATGAGGCTCTGTGGCTTATGCATGCATTTGCAAATGTGTGCAGACTAAACCCCTGCTTTTAATGCATACTGTTAGACAGGCTTACTTGGTTGTCTGCGGGCTGGTCGGTAAGTTAAGCTTGTTTTTTTTCTTGGATTTATCCTTGGCCTTGTTTATAACTGTTGTTAGCCTTCCAATGCTTCTTACTGTGATAGCCAGCTATAGATGGGGGCAAGTGGCGTACCCTTTTTGTATCACTGTTGTGTTTTATGGTCAGGCAACGCACTGACATCTTTGCAGCCATTGAGCTAGATGCTGGGTGTTCAGAGTGCCCCAGTACCTTTAAGAAGGGTTGGCTCCCCTTCAGTCCACCTGCTCTCACCTATCCATCAGAATGCATGTGCCTCCACTGTGGGGACACATATAAGTTAGTGTTGGGTACCACAGATACCGGGGGGTCTTGACAAGGCTCTATGGCTTACGCATGCATTTGCAAATGTGTGCAGACTAAACCTCTGCTTTTAACGCATACTTTTAGACAGGTTTACTTGGTTGTCTTCGGGCTAGTCGGTAAGTTAAGCTTGTTTTTTCCTTGGATTTATCCTTGGCCTTGTTTATAACTGTTGTTAGCCTTCCAATGCTTCTTACTGTTATAGCCAGCTATAGATAGGGGGCAAGTGGCGTACCCTTTTTGTATCACTATAACTGGTAAAGCCATCGACCGCCTGTAGATGTCTAAAGTTGTTCCACACTTTTTGCAAAAGGACGTTTGTCAGGGATCATTTATTGGATTTAGCATAGGCCAGGGCCTCCAATCCCATAGCATCCTTGGACTTCTGTAATTGTTCCAGCTTAATCCGTGGGGGCTTGTCAAGCCATATAAAAGCCCTGAAGATAGGGTTAATGATTCGGAAAACTTTAAGGGGAACCACCATAGGGGTATTATGCAAAATGTATAGGAGTTGGGGTATGAAAATCATTTTTTATAAGATTCACCCTGCCTACCAGGGACATCCTAAGGCTTGACCAAACTTTGGCCCGATCCTGAGGGGACAGATTGAGGGAAATATAATCTTGTGGCTCAGGAGTGATCCGGACACCCAAGTATTTAACTGCTTTGTGACCGCTGGTTGTCAATTGACAGCCAGGCGGTGCAGCTCTCCTTCCCGGCCCTCCAGGGAGCGCGCGGGCGCCGTCGGCAGTGTGCACGCCCGCCATGTCACCGGGCACCCAATGCGCGTGCCCGGTGGCCGCGATGTCCGCCGGGCACCCGCAATTGCCCAGTAACACAGGACCGTGGATCTGTGTATGTAAACACACAGATCAACGGTCCTGTCAGAGGAGAGGAGACCGATGGTGTGTTCTCAGTACAGAGAAACACTGATCGGTCTCCTCCCCTTGTGTGTCCCCTCCCCCTACAGATAGAATCACTCCCAGGGAACATATTAACCCCGTCAGCGCCCCCTAGTGTTAACCACTTCCCTGCCAGTCACATTTATACAGTAATCAATGCATTTTTATAGCACAGATCGCTGTATAAATGTGAATGGTACCAAAAATGTGTCAAAAGTGTCCGATATGTCCGCCGCAATATCGCAGTCACAATAAAAATTGCAGATCGCCGCCATTACTGGTTAAAAAAAAAATAATAAAAATGCTATAAATCTATCCTCAATTTTGTAGGCGCTATATCTTTTGTGCAAACCAATCAATATAAGCTTGTTGCGATTTTTTTTTACCAAAAAAATATGTAGAATAGGTATCGGCCTAAACTGAGGAAAAAATATATATTTTTATATATTTTTTGGGGATATTTAGTATAGCAAAGAGTAAAAAATATAGTTTTTTTTTTTTTAAACTTGTCCCTATTCTTTTGTTTATAGTGCAAAAAATAAAAACCGCACTAGGTTTCACCACTGGGTTTTTTATTTTTTGCGATATAAGTGAAAAAAGGGTGAAAATTTTGAAAAAAAATATATATTTTTTCTACTTCTACTAGTTTTAAAAGAAATCCAATAAAATCTAATTTCATCATAAATTTAGACCAGAATGTATTCTGCTACATGTCTTTGGTAAAAAAAAAAAATCCCAATAAGTGTATATTAGGTTTGTGTGAAAGTGATATGGTCTATCCCAATGTACAGACGGCCTGGTTTCTTGAGGCCCTAAAATGTCAGGGCAGTAATAATACCCCTCAAATTACCCCTTTTTGTAAAGATGACAGTCCAAGGTATTTAGTAAGAGGCATAGTGAGTTTTTTGAAGTTACAATTTTTTGCCAACAATAGTTTGGGAAATGAAGATTTGTTTTTTCCCACAAAATTGTCATATTAACAGGTCATTTGTCCCATATAGCATAGATAAACTTGCAATTACACCCCAAAATAGAGTATGGTGATACCACATATGGCCACATATAGCCTGGCCACATATAGAGGCCCAACATCCAAATAGCACCGTCAGGCATTCTAAAAGCATAAATTACAAATTTCATTTCCTGAGTACCTATCACATTTTTGAAGGCCCTGGAGCACCAGGACAATGGAATTAGATGTGGCAGATGATCACGGACAGATGTGCCAAATGTTCACGGACAGATGTGCCAGATGATCACGGACCTATGTGTGCCAGATGTGCGCAGATGATTACAGACAGATGTGGCAGATGATCACGGACAGATGTACCAGATGATCCTGGACAGATATGCCAGATGATCCTAGACAGATGTGGCAGATGATCACAGACAGATGTGGCAGATGATCATGGACAGATGTGCGCCAAATGATCACGGACACATATGACAGATGTGGCAGATGATCAGGACAGATGATCATGAATAGATGTGCTGGATGATCTCAGACAGATGGGCCAGATGATCACGGACAGATGTTCAGTGGGACAGATGTTTACTGGGACAGATGTGGGGCAGGTGTTTTTTACTGTGTTGGGAACACTGGGGACACTAGCTGGGTGAGCAGTGTGTAAAAAGCTGGAAAAAACAGCTCATACACACTGATCCCTAGCTCGCAGCACAGGTCCGCTCTCCTTCTCCTCACTGACAGGCTCTGTGTGAGGAGAAGCAGATCCGATCCCCTGGCAATGGCTGGGTTTACATTACATAATGGCTGTGATTGGACTCAGCCATCATGTGATCAGGAGGGCCAATCACAAAGCCCTCCTGCTGAGCGATGTTGCCCTATCTCTGGGGGACACAGGCACATCGGAATTGCGCCGCTGCACAAGCACGCGGCCGCGCGGTCCCGCTTCTTGTGATGTCCCCAGGTTGTATTTACGTCATATGATGGCTGTGATTGGACACAGTCATCCTGTGATCAGGAGGGCAAATCACAGAGCCCTCCTGCCAAAACAAGATGTGGCGTGACCGGGGAACACAAGCGCACGATCCCGCTCCTTCTAAAGGACGATCGGGAACGTCCACTCAGAAGGTCGAAAGGCCCACCCGGCTGTTAATATGCAGTGGGTGGGAAGCAGTTACATAGTTACATAGTAAGTGAGGTTGAAAAAAGACACAAGTCCAACCTATGTGTGTGATTATATGTCAGTATTACATTGTATATCCCTGTATGTTGCGGTCGTTCAGGTGCTTATCTAATAGTTTCTTGATGCCCCCTGCTGAGACCACTGACTGTGGAAGGGAATTTTACATCCTTGCCGCTCTTACAGTAAAGAACCCTCTACATAGTTTTAGGTTAAAACTTATTTTCTTCTAATTTTAATGAGTGGCCACAAGTCTTGTTAAACTCCCTTCTGCAAAAAAGTTTTATCCCTATTGTGGGGTCACCAGTATGGTATTTTTGAAATTATATCCCCTCTCAAGCGTCTCTTCTCCAGAGAGAATAAGTTCAGTGCTCACAACCTTTCTTCATAACTAATATCCTCCAGACCCTTTATTAGCTTTGTTGCCCTTCTTTGTACTTGCTCCATTTCCAGTACATCCTTCCTGAGGACTGGTACCCAGAACTGGACAGCATACTCTAGGTGCGGCCAGACCAAAGTCTTGTAGAGCGGGAGAATTATCGTTTTATCACTGGAATTAATCCCCTTTTTAATGCATGCCAATATCCTGTTTGCTTTGTTAGTAGCAGCTTGGCATTGCATGCCATTGCTGAGCCTATCATCTACTAGGACCCCCAGGTCCTTTTCCATCCTAGATTCCCCCACAGGTTCTCCCCCCAGTGTATAAATTGCATTCATATTTTTGCCACCCTAATGCATTATTTTAAATTTTTCTACATTGAACCTCATTTGCCATGTAGTTGCCCACCCCATTAATTTGTTCAGATCTTTTTGCAAGGTTTCCACATCCTGTGGAGAAGTTAATGCCCTGCTTAGCTTAGTATCATCTGCAAATACAGAGATTTAACTGTTTACCCCATCCTCCAGGTAGTTTATGAACAAATTAAACAGGATTGGTCCCAGCACAGAACCCTGGGGGACCCCACTACCCACCCCTGACCATTCCGAGTACTCCCCATTTATCACCACCCTCTGAAACCTTGTAACCAGTTTTCAATCTATGTACTCACCCTATGGTCCATGCCAACTGACCTTATTTTGTACAGTAAACGTTTATGGGGATCTGTGTCAAATGCTTTTGCAAAATCCAGATATACCATGTCTACGGGCCTTCCTTTATCTAGATGGCAACTCACCTCCTCATAGAAGGTTAATAGATTGGTTTAGCAAGAACAATTCTTCATGAATCAATGCTGATTACTGCTAATGATACCGTTCTCATTACTAAAATCTTGTATATAGTCCCTTATCATCCCCTCCAAGAATTTACACACTATTGATGTTAGGCTAACTGGTCTGTAATTCCCAGGGATGTATTTTGGGCCCTTTTTAAATATTGTTGCTACATTGGCTTTTCTCCAATCAGCTGGTACCATTCCAGTCAGTAGACTGTCAGTATAAATTAGGAACAATGGTCTGGCAATTAAGTACCCTCGGGTGCAAGCCATCTGGTCATGGTGATTTATTAATGTTACGTTTCCCAAGTCTAATTTTAATTCTGTCCTCTGTTAACCATGGAGGTGCTTCCTGTGATGTGTCATGAGGATAAACACTGCAGTTTTTGCTACTGAAGTCCCCCAATTCCCTCGTGAAGACTGAGGAGAAGAATAAATTCAATACCTTCGCCATCTCCTCATCCTTTGTAACAAGATGTCCTTCCTCATTCTTTATGGGGCCAATATGGTCTGTCCTCCCTTTTTTAGTGTTTACATACCTAAAGAATTTCTTGGGATTTTTTTTGCCCTCCTCCACTATGTGTCTTTCATGTTCTATCTTAGCCGTTCTTATTGCTCCCTTACATTTCTTGTTGCATTCTTTATAAAGTTTGAATGCTGATGATGATCCCTCAACGTATTTTTTGAAGGCCTTCTCCTTTGCTTTTATATGCATTTTTACATTGGAGTTAAGCCATCCAGGACTTTTGTTCCCTCTTTTAAATTTATTACCCAATGGGATGCATTGGCTAATGCCCTTATTTAATATGCTCTTAAAGCAAACCCATCTCTCCTCCGTGTTCTTTGTTGCTAAGATTTTATCCCAATTTATGCCTTCTAGCAAGGATTGTAGCTTAGGGTAGTTGGCTCTTTTGAAATTCAGTGTCTTTATATTCCCCTTATGTTTCCTATTTGTGTGACTTATACTGAAGCCAATTGACCTGTGATCGCTGTTACCTAAATTGCCCCGTATTTCCACATACGTGATCAGGTCTGTATTGTTGGTAATCAGTTGATCCAGTAACGCTTTATTTCTAGTTGGTCTAGTCTACCATCTGACCCATAAAATTGTCCTGCAAGACATTTAGGAACTGGCGAGACTTAGATGAATGCGCGGTTCCCTCCACCCAGTCTATGTTTGGATAATTAAAATCCCCCATTATGATAACACTTCCCATCCTTGCTGCTAATCCAAATTTTGATAGGAGATCTGTCTCCCCCTCTTACCTCAGGCTAGGGGGCCTATAGCATACTTCCAGTATTATTTCCCCCTTAGCTTCATCCTTTGGAGCTCTACCCATAAGGTTTCCACCTCCTCCCTAACTCCTTTAGTGATGTAATTTCTCACATTCACTTTTACATTATTCTTGATATATAGGCATACCCCTCCCCCTTTTTTACCCTCTCTATCCTTGCGATAATGGGTATACCCTTGAATGTTTGCCAGTCAATCATCAGAGCTGTTGAACCAGGTCTCTGAAATTCCCACAAAATCCAAATCCTCCTCGTACAACAGTATCTCCTGGCATTGCTGAACATGCCGCGTAGTTTAGACCAGTCGCATATTATCCTCTTGGGTGTTCCAAGATTGCAACTAGGACTTGCTACTATACTTACCTTGGGTTTATGTGCTTTGGTCAACCTACCACTAATGCCCCCAATACTACCCTCTGGAATATGCTCTGCGCTGACTATCTCTACCTCTGGACCCTCCCCCCCATTGCCTAGTTTAAAAACCCCTCTAACTTTTGGCCATCTTAATTTCCAGCTGATCTGCACCCTCCTCATTTAGGTGCAGTCCATCCAGAAACCCAAACCCCTCCTTACTACACCAGCTCTTCGTCACCAGTTACAAAGAAAGTTTAGTTTATTTACTGAATAAGCTGTACTTTTATTTCAAGTGTAATACTTATATATACGCTGCATTTCACCTTCCTGGTATAATAAAAATGACTTTCAATTTGTAAAACTACTCCACACTGAATTTTTTTTCAATTTTTTCAAAAGTTTCCATTTTATTTTTTGTGGAAAAAATCAGGGAAAAAAAAAACTTCCAAAAATGTTACATCTTTACATAAGATCCATTTTAAGTAGTAGCATACTGAGAAGAGAGTAGTTATACCAGGTGGCCTCAAACAGACATCTTGTTTAAGCCATTTGTGTTGCTTCTTTTTTCTATTTGTACTTTATTTGTAGTGCCATGATGTGTAAGTGTAATATCTCAGCTGATATTTCTAGGTCAGTAAAACCCCACAGCATTCACATTGCAAGCTTAGATAAAAGTGTGTTGTTCAGTTACCCATAGCCGTCCAGGCAAAAGAAAGTAAAACTGCTTTTACAGGAAATCAGGTTGAGTTTATCGAGTTTAGGCAATGTTTTGCCCCAAAATGACATTTTGCAAGCTATTTTTGTGCTATAGATTTTTGTATGTGCTATAGCTTTATACTAACCCTCAAGCTCCAACCTACCTTGGTTGTGCATTTACTTCTAGTCATTAAAACTAGTGGATCATTATTTTTCTCTATGTTTCACTGTCAGATCTGTATGACAGGTATCTCCTCTATACCTGTCATACAGATCTGACAGTGAAACAGAGAAAAATAATGATCCACTAGTTTTAATGACTAGATGTAAATACACAAGCATGGTAGGGAGGTGGTATTTAAGGTACTGAGATCACGTGCTTCAGGGTTCCGGTCTAGAAGATATTTTCTGTCTGTTTGGTTCTGGTCCTCCTGACCAGCCCCAATGGCCATCCTGGCCTGGGGTGCGGATCCATGCAATTCCGAGTCTTGGGGCTGGATAGCCCGAGGCGAAGCAACTGCAGGGACTTGCTCGAATGGATATCGAGGCCTGAGGATTCAAAGGTGGTCCGGTGCCGTCTCGTCTAAGGAGAGGCCCGGCAACTGGAGAAGCATCCAGGGGAGGACTCTTCTGGAGAAGGCCATGCACAAGGCTGGCTTCTCTGAAGGAGCCTGGAGGCTCAGTTGAAGGACACTAAATGGATCTACACTCATACGGTATCGCCAGACCGGCTTAGAGATACTGGTACCGTATGATAGCTCTCTAAATTTGTCTATGTCCCTCAGTTACATCCAAGTCTGTGGCAGAGACTTTTCTCAAGTGTTCTACATCCAAGTCTGTGGCAGAGACTTTGCTTTACCTAACACTCTACCAGCTACTAGGCCTAGTGAGAGGAGGTCTATCCAGTGGTTGTGAGTATCCAGCTGTGAAACGGTAATTCTCTGGATTTCTATTGTTTCATAGTTTCATAGATAGTAAGGTTGAATAAAGACATCAGTCCATCCAGTTCAACCTGAGTAAGTGTCTACAATTGTCCCTATCCCTGTACATTGCACACTCACATTGATTCCTACCCTCTAGGAGCCCACAAGAGACTTTCTATTTTTGCAGTCCAAAAGTACCTGAACTTTCTTCTTAACCCTCTACCCTCCATTGAGAGACTGTGTTATCTTTCAAATAAATAACCCAAAAAGAGGATCAGTGTTAGTTTCTGCATTTCTTTGGGCCATCTACCATGGGAAACCCTAGACAAAGACAAGGTAAAGAAGGTAACGGTAAGCCCAATAAAACTAGCAGCTCCTTCGGGGGTCAGTGCTACATACAATTACTACACAAGTCATATGGCATGAAAGAGTTGCGATGAATCGGGCTCCCTATTACCTTATTAAAGACACACTGCAATACAATTATCTACATAAAAGTGCAAATAGTGCAATGTCATAAAGGACCACTAGATGTCACTAGTGGATTCAACATGGATTGTGTACCATGAACTAAAGATACAATAGTGTGTGCAATATACAAATAAATCCAAATAAAATTATACTCTAAAGTGCAAATAAATGTTCATATGATTACCACAAGATATCTCCAATGGAAAACAAGTTAATGTGAGTAACCAAAAATGTTAACAAAAGTTTTTATATTAAAGTGCAGTGTCCAAAATCTTCCATTAACTTCCAATGGTGCATAAAAGTTGCATTGATCCAGCAATGAAGTGAGTGACTGTGAATCTTCCTCCACCAACACCTGTCACCCAGCCTACTCACCAGATTTATACGACCCCTATTACAGGTAGTCATACAGCAGATAGTCAAGGATAATGCTCGTCTCAACGATTCAGCAACGGAGGTCCCGCAATGGATTGGATCAATCCGCCAGGCCCCGGACATCAACTTCAATCCACAGGTGGCCTGCAACATGACATTGCTGGATCAATGCAATTGTATGCACACTATTGTAAGATACTTGATATACGTTTTTGGACACTGCACTTTAATATATATATATATATATATATATATATATATATATATATATATATATATATTTGGATTTGTATTTATTTGTATATTGCACACACTATTGTATGGTACACAATCCATGTTGAATCCACTAGTGACATCTAGTGGTCCTTTATGACATTGTACTATTTGCACTTTTATGTAGATCATTGTATTGCAGTGTGTCTTTCATAAGGTAATAGGGAGCGCGGTTCATCACAACTCTTTCATATAATAAAGGTCATTAGCCTTACAATGAGCAGCTCCTATAAATATAAGAAATAAACAGGTAAGGGAATAATTTCCAACTTTCCCCATATTTATATACAAGTCATTTTGTAATTTAATGTGATTCTTTTTTCCTGAAGGGCCTGGTATGGATTTTGGGGGGACCTCCACGCAATTTTTTTTTCTTGATTTGTGGTTCCCCTTAATATTCATACCAGACCCAAAGGGCCTGGTAATTGACTGGGGGGGGGAGCCCATGCTGTGTTTTTCAATTTGTTTTATCTATATTGCCCAGACCCGACAATTCATTACAGCCGCGATCAGTTTTAAATGACTTTTTTTTCCTTTAGAAATGTAATTTTGCTGTGGTACTGTTCTAAACCCGGGAAAGCTGCACCACTTTACAGGCATACTATAGACACCCCCCAGGCACAATATTTAAAGACATATTTCATTTTTATTGTTTCACTTTAAGCATTATGAAAATCACTGCTCCCATAAAAACATTTTTTTTTTGCATTGATACATGTCCCCTGGGGCAGGACCCGGTCCCCAAAACTTTTTATGACAATAACTTGCTTATAAGCCTTTAAAATTAGCACTTTTGTTTTTTCATGTTAATGTCCCATAGACTTTAACAGTGTTCCGCAGCTTTCGAATTTGCCGCGAACACCGCATAATGTTCGCTGTTCACAGACAAACACCCGATGTTCAAGTTGAACTTACATTCGACTTGAACATCGGGCTCATCCCTACCAGTAATCCCATGTTTTTCTCACACAGTTAAGAGTGAGAATAAGAATCTTCTGCTGCTGAAAAGGTACTGTTTTAATCAAGCTAAATCCTATATTATTATTATGCTTTATGTTATAAAATAATAATTTATTATTTATCTATTTACTGTGAAATTACTGGTTGGAAGTTATAACTTCAAACTTCAGTAATTTGTCCATTAAGCCACCTGCTTGAGTACAGTTTTTGAAAATATAGTAAATTACCTTAAAAACTATATATAATAATTATTTGTATATTACTTATGGTAATTAACCCCTTGCCACCCAGGCCAATTCTGACACTTCTCTCCTACATGTAAAAATCACAATTTGTTTGCTAAAAAATTACTCAGAACCCTCAAACATTATATATATTGTTTTTAGCAGACACCCTAGGGAATAAAATGGCGGTTGTTGTAACTTTTTATGTTACACTGTATTTGCGCAGCAATTTTTCAAACGTGTTTTTTTTTTTGGAAAAAAAATTTCCATGAATAAAAAAAAACACGAAGGTTAGCCTGATTTTTTTGTATACTATGAAACATGATGTTACGCAAGTAAATAGATACCTAACATGTCATACTTTACAATTGCGCACACTTGTGGAATGGCACCAAACTTCAGTACTAAATCTCCATAGGCGGCGCTTTAAATTTTTTTACAGGTTACATGTTTAGAGGAGGTCTAGTGCTAGAATTATTACTCTCGCTCTAACGTTTGCGGCATATGTAACCTGTGTGTATCTTGCTCTGATACTAGCCAGTGCCTCACCAGCCACTGACCTCACCGCACGTCCCTGACCCAAATCTTAAAAATACATTTGGACAGGGCTGTACAAATGCCGTAGATGTGATGCTTTACTTCACAGCTGCGATTTTATTTTTTACATTTCTTTAGCTGCAGCATCTTTAACTCAGCCTGCAGAGTTTGACAGGCAGTACTGCTGCCTGTCATTGTTTATTTCAATGGGGCCACTCTGCAACTGCAAGCCAAACTCGCTCACAGTAGCAGCATAGTCCAACAATGTAAAAATAACATTCAGCAATGTAAAGGCGGCAGTAGCATCTTATGAATGCCTGTCAGCTGCTGCTATACCACTTGTTGAAAAGCAATCCACCACATATCACTTTTAAGAGGGCAGTAAGCATTACCACAAATGTGAAAAAAATTGAAACACATCATCCATTTCACACTCACAACCAACCAGGTCACTCCCCAGCCACTTCCCTTGTTAGCCGCCTCCCTTCAACTTATATCACAGGTGACCATTTCCCAACCTTCAGATGTCAGACCCTACTCCAAAAGATATCACTCCCAGTTACTCCCCCACCCGCTGATTGATATCCCTCCATGACCACCTCATACCCCCCTGATGGCAGACCTCTCTCCCCAGCCTGTCCCCACACACCCTCTCACTGCAGATTGTGGATGGGGGAATCACTCCCGCAATGTTATTGTGTTCTGCCAGTGGGGAGCCTTCCCTACCCACAGAGTACAATCATCATTTTTGCTTACTATAGCTGGCAGTACTGATTGTTTTGGGAAAAACCTGACAGGCTGGTTGTACGGAAGTCGATTTATAGATTAACTTGTGTACAACCAGCTAGCCCATACATAGATCGACTATGGCTGGTCTCTGCTTAATTGGCTTCATTTCAATGAAATTCCGTGAAACATGGTGGTGGCAGCATCATGTTGTGGAGATGCTTTTCTTCAGCAGGGACAGGGAAGCTGGACAGAGTTGATGAGAAGATGGATGGAGACAAATACAGGGCAATCTTGAAAGAAAACCTGTTATGCCGTGTACACACAACCAGACTTTCTGGCAGAAAAGGTCCGACAGAATCATTTCATCGATTATTACGATCGTGTGTGGGCTTTTTTGGAAAATTCGGACAGACCTAGAAATAGAACATGTTTTAAATCTTTCCAACGGAAAGAATTCCTATTGGGAAAACCATTCATCTGTATGCTATTCCGACGGACCGAAAACGACGCAAGGGCAGCTATTGGCTACTGGCTATTGAACTTCCTTTTTCTAGTCCCGTCGTACGCCATCGCATTCTAAACGAATGGACTTTGGTGTGATCGTGTGTAGGCAAGTCCGTTGCAGTGGAACTCCGTCAGAACTCCGTCGGAAAGACCGTCAATGTTTATTCTGACTGAAAAAATGGTTGTGTGTACGTGGCATTAGAGTCTGCAAAAGACTTGAGACTGGGGCGGAGGTTCACCTTCCAGCAGAACAACGACCCTAAAAATACAGCCAGAGCTACAATGGATTGGTTTAGATTAAAGCATATTCATGTGTTAGAATGGCCCAGTCAAAGTCCAGACCTAAATCCAATTGAGAATCTGTGGCAGGACTTGAAAATTGCTCTTCACAGACACTCTCCATCCAATCTGACAGAGCTTGAGCTATTTTGCAAAGAAGACTGGGGACAAATTTCACTCTCTAGATGTAAAAAGCTGGTAGAGACATCCCTAAAAAGACTTGCAGCTGGAATTGCAGCAAAAGGTGGTTCTACAAAGTATTGACTTGGGGGGGGGGGGGGCTGAATACAAATGCGCGCTAGACTTTTCAGATATTTATTTGTAAAAAATGTTGAAAACCATTTATCATTTTCCTTACACTTCCCAATTATGTGCCACTTTGTGTTGGCCTATCACATAAAAATCCCAATAAAATACATTTATGTTTTTGGTTGTAACATGACAAAATGTGGGAAATTTAAAGGGGTATGAAAACTTTTTTAAGGCACTGCATACTTTCCTGCTCTGTGCAATGGTAATGCACAGAGCAGCCCCTTACCTCCTCTTTGGGATTGCCCCACCGGCGCGGTCCTCTCCTCATTTCCTGTGGGCATGCCTTCGGCAAGCTGTATGCTCACAGGGTTTTGCTCCTAAACCATGCTTCCCTTCCATAAACGCACCTCACTCTTTCCTCACAGGATTTTACTGACAGCAACAGCAGCCATTGGCTCCCACTGCTCTCACAGTTCCCTCTGAGACCAAAAAGAGGGGACAGTGTTGAAACGACAGAGGAGGCAGTTAAGTGTTTAGAGATGGGGGGGGGGGGGCAAGTAGTGGGCAGTTTTACAGAATGCATTAAAGTGGAGTTCCACCCAAAAGTGGAACTTCCGCTTTAAGGACTCCTAATGCCACATTTGGCATGTCATTTTTTGGGGGGAGGGGAGTGGGTACCTAGTTTTGACAGGTACCCAACTCCCAATTCTGCTCGTGCCACCTAGGCGACTCCTTCCCTCCCTTCCTGCTATCTTCTGGGACACATCACAGGTCCCAGAAGATTGCTCGGCCATTTAGGACATGCAGCGCGACTCGTGCATCCACAGTGCGCACCCGGCTGTGAAGCGGAAAGCTGTCACAGCCGGGGCTCACACTGCAATTCTTATTTTGTTTTACACCCACGATCAGTGGATTGCTTGTGCATTGTCAGGCTCCTGTGCATTTGTAGTCTATTGAAAACTACAAGTCAGTCTGCCGCAGTGGAAGATGGGATTTGTAGTTTCATCATTCAGAGATCACTGTGAATGAATGACATGGCTGTGTGCAGGGGCATAACTATAGGGGGTGCAGCAGTCACGAGCGCAACCGGGCCCTGTGCTGCAAGGGGCCCATGTGGCCCCCTCTACATATGGCCGGTGGCAGCATAGGCGGTTAGGCACCGGGCGCACGGGTGGCTGGAGGTGGGGGGTGACTAGCAGAGCTCCATGCTCGACTACCGCACTGGCTGCTCTTTAGTTGTGCATTCCCCACACAATCTGTGTCCTCTGCCGCTCCTCCGGGTCCCCCTCACCTGCTCCATGCAGTGCTGCTCAGCCCGGTGTCTGTCCTCCCCAGCCAGAGTCCCACCCCCTGAGTCCGGCTCACACTGCACTGCATGCTTCTCCCGGGCAAACAAACTTTAAGCACACAGATGCAGTGCAGCCCTATGAGAGCCGGCTCCTCAAAGGACACCGCAGGCTTGTCTGCCAGCACCCCCCTCCTCTCCGTCATACACAGATGTTGACAGGTCTTTATGGGAGATATGTCCCCTAAGGACAGGGACCCCATCTCCCCTGGGGACAGGGCCCAGTTCTCCCTAAAGGACAGGGACCCCATTTCCCTTGGGGACAAGGACCCCATCTCCTCTGGGGACAGAGCCAACTTCTCCCCAGAGGACAGGGACTTCATTTCCCGTGAGGACAGGGACCCTATTTTCCATGGGGACAGGGATCCCTTCTCACCTGAGGACAGAGACCCCTTCTCATCTGAGGAAAGGGACCCCATCTCCCCTGGGAAGAGGGCCCACTTCTCCCCAGAGGATAGGGACCCCACTTCCCTTGGGGGCAGGAACCCCTTCTCATATGGGGACAGGGAACCCAACTCCCCTAAGGACAGGGACCCCATCTCCCCTGGGGACAGGACCCACTTCTCTCCAGACAGGGACTCCTACTTACGTGGGGACAGGGACCCCATCTCCCCTAAGGACAAGGACCCAATCTCTCCTGGGGACAGGGCCCACTTCTCCCCAGAGGACACGGACCCAATTTCCCTTTCCCTTCTTCCTCTTTGTCTCAAAGGTGTAACATCATAGGTCTGTTTAGACCTCTGATATCTCACCAAAGTCCCCCAACGGGACTCCTAAAAAATTGTAAAAAATAATTAAAAAAATGCTGATACCAGTGGTGGAACTACAGGGCCCACAAAAGTCGTATTTGTGACCGAGCCCTGGAGTTCCACCACCGGACTCTGAGGGAAGGGCCTCCGCTGGGGTTCAGGGGGGGCCCTTCATGGTTCCTTGCACCGGGGCCCTGAAGGTTCTAGTTAGACCACTGGGTGTGTGGACAGAGTTCTGCACAGCCATGCTGATTTTAATTGTGGCAGTGGCTGCGGGGGAGAGGAACCCCCACCTGTTGTCACAGTGGAGGGGGGAATACTTTGGGGCTGACAGAAAACAAACAAACAGATTTCTCCATCCACACAATCAAGGTAGCCTGATGTAAATAGACACAATTCCCATTTATATCAGGTAGCCCATAGATCGAATACAGGTCCACTTTTTTGACATCCCCCCATTCTGCTCACTAACCCCCTGCAAAATGGAGCAAAGAATGCCCGTGTGACAAGACCCTTAGCTAGATGTCGGCCAGGTGACTGATAGATTGTGGTCTGGGCTTGCTGACCCACCATTCCAGAGCATAAGAGTTCAATTTAAAGGGACTATTGTAAAGTAGGAGTTGTAATAGGGAGCGAGAGTCACATAAGTCGATACCTGCTCTATAGTGCCAGCTCCTGTCTCATGTGGAGCGATACCAACTGCACTCCACCACTTATCCCGGCTAGTGGTCTCCAGAGTGGTACCAGCAGCAGAAAAGAAGAGATCTTCAGGTCAGTGTGAAGAAATACACTGGGCATAATAGTATAGGTCTGCTTTCACACTGATGTGCTGTGGTTTACTCACACTGCAGGTGCAGTGCAGTGTACCTGCAGCTTTCTGGCAGGTTAGCTGCGCTTAGCCATGGGCTTTCAGAAAGTGCACTACACCTGCAGGATATAATAGTCTATCGCAGTGATGGCGAACCTTGGCACCCCAGATGTTTTGGAACTACATTTCCCATGATGCTCATGCACTCTGCAGTGTAGTTGAGCATCATGGGAAATGTAGTTCCAAAACATCTGGGGTGCCAAGGTTCGCCATCACTGGTCTATGGCAAAGCACAGCTAACCCAGGAAAGTTGCAGATCCACTGCACTGTACATGCGGTGCAGGTAAACCGCAGCACATCAGTGTGAAAGCAGTCTTATGGGGGCTCAGAACAGTTAGGGTTCATTTACATGTTCAGTTTGAGGGGTGGTAAAACCCCATAGTTAAGACGTGTTTTTATCACGCTCCAACCGCACCCCCTTTAGCTGCAGTGATCAGTGATTTTAATAATGCTTAAAGTGAAACAATAAAACAGTGTAATATTCCTTTAAATTTCGTACCTGGGGGGTGTCTATAGTATGACAGTGAAGGGGCGCATGTTTCCCGTCCCCCTCAATACAGAGAACAGTCATTGAGTCATTTATTTTTAAAAAGTTAGTCATAAAAAGTGTTTGGGGACTCTCCCCAGGGGACATGTATCAATAAAAAAAAAGTCTATTTTTAATAATGCTTAAAGTGAAACAATCCTTTAAATTTCGTACCTGTGTCATTGATAAAAAAAGTCATTCATTGAAAGCCATTCATAAAAAAAAAGTCATTGAAAAATAAAAAAAAAAAAAAAAAAAAAAAAAAAAAAAAAGCGTGGGGGCCCTTCAGGTCTGGGATGGATATTAAGGGGGACCCCAGCCAAAAAAAAAATGGCGTAGGTTCCCCCTCAAAATCCATACCCAGACCCTTGAGGTCTGGGATGGATTTTAAGGGGAAACCCAGCCAAAAAAATGGCGTGGGGTCCCCCTCAAAATCCATACCAGACCCTTATTCGAGCACGCAACCTGGCAGGCCACAGAAAATAAGGGGGGGACAAGAGCGCCCCCCCCCTCCCTCCTGAACCGTACCAGGCCACATGCCCTCAACATTGGGAGGATGCTTTGGGGGTCTGAGACCCCCAAAGCACCTTGTCCCCATGTTGATGAGGACAAGGGCCTCGTCCCCACAACCCTGGCCGGTGATTGTGGGGGTCTGCGGGCGGGGGGCTTATCGGAATCTGGAAGCCCCCTTTAACAAGGAGACCCCCAGATCCCGGCCCCCCCTGTGTGAAATGGTAAGGGGGTACCTACCATTTCACCAAAAAAGTGTCAAAAATTGTAAAAATTACAGGAGACGGTCGTTGACAATTCCTTTATTGAAATCTTCTTTCTTCTTTCTTCTGGTCTTCCTTTCTTCATCCTTCGGTTTCTTCATCTTCTCCTTCCGGCATCTTCTTCTTCAATCTTCTTCTTCCTCCAATCCGCTTCTTCTTGGCCTTCTCGTCCAGCATCGGTGTCTCTTCTGGGCCGCTCCGCGCAATTGGAGGCTCCCGCTGTGTGAGGCTTCTCTCCGATATCTTCTTCCACGGCGTCGGTCTCTGAGGCTTCTCTCCGGTATCTTCTTCCACGGCGTCGGTCTCTTCTTGGGCCACTCCTCGCAATGGGAGGCTCCCGGTGTGTGAGGCTTCGCTTCGGCTGACCTCAGAGGGGAAAGCCATAGGGAAGTCCCCATGCGTCAGAGGGGGCGGGGTCACCAGGTGGCCCCGCCCTCTGTTATAAAAGACCTGTCAGCTGAAGCGAAGCCTCACACACCGGGAGCCTCCCATTGCGAGGAGTGGCCCAAGAAGAGACCGATGTACCCCCTTACCATTTCACACAGGGGGGGCGGGATCTGGGGGTCCCCTTGTTAAAGGGGGCTTCCAGATTCCGATAAGCCCCCCGCCCGCAGACCCCCACAACCACCGGCCAGGGTTGTGGGGACGAGGCCCTTGTCCTCATCAACATGGGGACAAGGTGCTTTGGGGGGGACCCCAAAGCACCCTCCCAATGTTGAGGGCATGTGGCCTGGTACGGTTCAGGAGGGAGGAGGGGGCGCTCTCGTCCCCCCCTATTTTCCTGCGGCCTGCCAGGTTGCGTGCTCGGATAAGGGTCCGGTATGGATTTTGAGGGGGACCCCACGCCATTTTTTTGGCTGGGTTTCCCCTTAAAATCCATCCCAGACCTCAAGGGTCTGGTATGGATTTTGAGGGGGACCCTACGCAATTTTTTTTTTGGCTGGGGTCCCCCTTAATATCCATCCCAGACCTGAAGGGCCTGGTTATTGAATTTGGGGGGACCCCCACGCTTTTTTTTTTTTTTTTTATCAATGACTTTTTTTTTATGAATGGCTTTCAATGAATGATTGTTCTCTGTGTTACGGGACCCGACAATTCATATAGCCGCGAGTGCTTTTAAAAGACATTTTAAAAAGCACCATTAAATCGCCGAACACCGGACCCGAACCCGAACATACAGTCAATTGTTCAGGTTCGGGTCCGGGACCCCGAACACCCAAAAGTCCGGTACGGACCCGAACTTTACAGTTCGGGTTCGCTCAACCTTAGTCGTGATTGCTGCTACACCTTTGGCTACTGCCTCAGCAGCTAAAGTGGGTAGGGACTGGGGGCGGCAAAACCGCAACTTAACTGCAGGGTTTTAAACCCCCCCAACTTTACGTGTGAATGAGCCCTAAGGCCCCATTCACACCTGAGCATTTTATAGCTTGAAGCCTGAAGCTCCAAAACGCTGGAGGGGAAAAAATCTATTATTCTCTATGGAGATGGTTCATATGTTCACTCCAAAACACCTGAAGCCAGAAGCTCCAAAACGCCTGAAGCTCAAACAAGTTTTGGAACTTTTATTTTAGGCAGATTTGGGCATTTTTCTGCTTTTTACATTGGTGACATTTCAACCTGTACAAAAACGTGGCAAAAACAAGCGACTTTCTGCCTGAAAACGATACGCTCAGGTGTGAATGGGGCAGAGGTTTAAATCAGGTGTGGGGAGGCGACACTGTGCCTGGTGATCTTTGACTTCTCCCATGTTGTTCAGGTAGATCTTCACCTTCTCAACCACTAGTCGACCAGCGCAAGGTTATGTACATCGGCACAATGGCACGGCTGGGCAAATGGACGTACAGGTACGTCCCCTTTAAAAAGCAATATTGTGGGCCCGCCGCGTGCTCCGTGACCGTGCCCGCGTGTCCCATGGACTCGATGTCTGCCGGGGGCCCACAATTGTATCACAGAGCAGAAGAACAGGGAGATGCCTATGTAAACAAGGCATTTCCTCATTCTGCCTAGTGACATGACAGAGATCTACTGCTCCCTGTCATCGGGGAGAAGTGATCGCTGTCATGTCAGTGGAAGCCCATCCCCCCGAAAGTTAGAACACCTCCCTAGAACACACTTGAATGAATGATTGAATGAATGACTTGTATAGTGCAACCTATGCGAACTGAATCGCCTCAGGGCGCTTTTTGCCACTGGTGTCCATCTGTGGTATAGTGCGGTCCTTGCCCTGTGGGGTCCCGACACGCTTACAAACACATACACATACAACATACACATATACACTTAACCCCTTGATCGCCCCCTAGTGTTTAACCCCTTCCCTGCCATTGTCATTTACACAGTAATCAGTGCATTTTTATAGCACTGATCGGCGTATAAATGACAATGGTCCCAAAATGGTGTTAAAAGTGTCCGATGTGTCCATAATGTCACAGTCACGATAAAAATCGCAGATCGCCGACATTACTAATAAAAAAAAAATGTATAATAAAAATGCTATAAATCTATCCTTTATTTTGTAGACCTATAACTTTTGCTCAAACCAATCAATATTATTGTGATTTTTTTACCAAAAATATTTAGAAGAATACATATCGGTCTAAATTGAGAAAAAAAATTTTTTTTTATATATTTTTGGGGTATATTTATTATAGCAAAAAGTAAAAAATATAGCTTTTTTTTTCAAAATTTACACTTTTTTTAGTTCATAGCGCAAAAAAAAAAAAAAACCGCAGAGGTGATCAAATACCACCAAAAGAATGCTCTATTTGTGTGAAAAAAAGGACGTCAATTTTGTTTGGGTGCAACGTCGCACGACCGCGCAATTGTCAGTTAAAGCGACGCAGTGCCGAATCGCAAAAAAGTGCTCTGGTCAGGAAGGGGGTAAATCCTTCCGGGGCTGAAGTGGTTAAGGTTGCCTACCCCTGGTTTACATTATAGGCAAAAGGCTGGAAATAAAAACCAATACATAACAATACAATGTATAAAACGCCAAGATCACAATGTGATGAGTGTCTAGGATTTTTTATAACAAGGTGGAATGTACACAGATCCACAGCTGTTACAGAGTAGCATTTCATCCCTTCTCAGCAGATCCTATGACAGTTGTCTCCTGGTCAGTGCTGAGCCTTGGAGAGACACAAAGATCTGACATCACATGACTTTCTGTCCCCCTACTTTCACTCTCCTCTGACAGTGATTGGCTGCCGGACATTCCTTCCCTGGTGGCCCCGCCCCTCCACTCAAACGTGCTCTGAATATATCAGGCTGACAGCTCTTTCTCAGTACCCAGGACTGTGGGTGTACCAAGATGCCCACACGATGCCAGCCTAGCCTTGCCTGCTCAGATTTCCTCTCTAGATCTGATTGCCATCTGCATAGAGAACAGGCAGCAGCCTCTCCTCCCTGCTAGAACCTGCCTTGCTACACTGCATTCTTCCAATCAGAGGGAAAGAGATTCATTGCACCAGCTGCCCCCCTCCTCCCTTATTCTCCAGCAGGAGAGAGAAGACTGGGGGCACTGAGCCTCTCCCCCCATCCATCACCCCTTTATTTCTAGGAGCATCATCAGATCTACAGAGATCAGGCCACACAGCAACCCTTTGTACAAGGGGGTCATCAGCAGAGAGCTTTCATGTTTCTGCAAATTCTCTCTCCTAAATGGATGGCTAGGTTGTTTATGGATTTGTCCTTTCGCTGGCATTCTTACTATTTATTAATGTGCCAAGCTGGTCTAGAGCAGATTTGGTAAAAAAACAAAAAAAAACGCAGTGTCGGCGGGGTTGCTGAATTCAATCGGAGAACAAAGTCATCAATTGTGCCCGTCATGGAGCAAGAGCATAAAATTCAAAGCATCCAGATCCCTTCCTCCTTGGGGTACATGGACCTTCTCATCAAAAGTGGGGAACGGTTCCTTGGAGAGCTGAAAGAATGTAGAGACTGTGGCCTGACATCTTCCTGGAATACATTACAAGCACATGCCAAATTCACCTGGTTGGAGATGCTGTACGTGGTTGTGTGTGCGCTGGCATGGACAGGTCTCCGAAGAGCGACCACCAAATGGATTTTCCAGGTCAGTAACACCACCTTAAACCAGTAATAAACCCAAAGACAAAAATGCCTATTCATTCTTTGATGTGATGGCTGCGTTAGTTTTCTTTCTAGAGCTTTTTTCCCCCCTTTATATTCACCTGGCGATCTGTCCAGTAAATGTGTTGTTTTTCAACTTCCTTAAAACAGAGAAAGTTGTCTAGACAAAGTGGCAGTTAGAGGGTTGATGCAAATCATTAATAAGCAACAGAGAATATTACAATGGTCAGCTTTTATTTATTTATATAAAACCTTTACCCCTAAAAGGGTAAGAAAAAACTTTGCTGTAACTTCCTAAAAAAGTGTTAGCATTGTTCAACATTAGTTTGTTTTTCAAGCCCATCTAAATCTGCTAGTGCATCTATTGCCGCGTACACACGTCCGGACTTTCCGGCAGACTAGGTCCGACGGGCCTATCGTGTGTGGGATAATCCAAACGTTTTATATAAAAAAAGCCCTAGAAAAAGGACCTAGAAATAGAACATGTTTCAAATCTGTCCGACAGACTCAATTCCTATCGGGAAAACCGTTCATCTGTATGCTGGTCCGACAGACCAAATACGACGCAAGAACAGCTATTGGCTACTGGCTATTGAACTTCCTTTTTTAGTCCCGTCTTACGTCATCACGTTCAAAACAAATGGACTTTCGAACAAACTTAGTCCGTTCGTGCGTGGGCAAGTCCGTTTGTTCGGGCAGTCCGTCGGAACTCCGCCGAAAGTTCGTCGGGAAGACCGTCGGACCTAGTCTGCCGGAAAGTCCAGTCGTGTGTACGCGGCATAACACTGACAATACTGCTGTCCAAAGGTGTCTCCGTTGCTCCTCCATCCAGAGCGGAGACACCCTAAGACAGGATATGTTTTACTGGCTGGATCACCAGGTAAAAATAAAGGAAAAAGCCTAAAAAAACAAAACAAATGCAGCCACAACATGTAAAGTAGAACTATAAGCTAAACTTTTTTCTTTTCATTTTGGATAGAGTAATAGAGGGTTATAACACCTGTCTGATTTTTTTTTTTTTTTTTTTTTTTTTGTTTTTTTTTTTTTTTTGTTTTTTTTTTTTTTTTTTTTTTTTTTTTTTTTTTTTTTTTTGTTTTTTTTTTTTTTTTTTTTTTTCGCCATCTGTGTCCCGCCATCTGGGATTCCCCTTCACTTCCTGTCCCATAGCTGAACAGCAAGTGAGAGGAAATCCCTGCATATTAAGGGAATTCCTTTGGCACCCCCAGGTCACCAGAAGTAGTGTCCCCATTGGAAGATTTCCCCTCTATTACTTTTCTGGAGACAATCCAAAATTTTGGATTTTCTTTTACTTTCACTTTCAATGATATTGGTAAACAGAACAAATAGAAAGGGGGGGGGGGGGGATCTCCTTAACGGGAACACAGACTGCAATAAAAACTGACATGGTTCTAATACTTCTCCACATCCAAAACTAAAAAAAAAAAAGTTTTGCCTTTAGTTATACTTTAAGGCTGGGTTCACACAATTGCCAATTGTATATGGATTTCTCCGCATCCAATTAGCAATTGCAGGAGATTTTGACCGTCTCTCTGTGGAGCCGGTTCACATATCTCTGCAGCGGCTCCGGTGCATTTTGCGTCTTTTGGTCCGTTTCAGGTGCGAATTCAGCCCAAAATTCAGGCTGAAATCGGACCTGAAGCAGTGAACGGGGACGCACCGGACCCTGCTGTGAGATGCATGTGGCTCATATGTGAACACAGCCTTAGAATTGGTAGGCTGCAATCAATTTGAGTATTGTTTTCGGGTTTAATACTGCTTTAAAAGTGTACACTGGGCCATGTTCCTGAAGCAGAGTGAAATGTAGGTGGATGGTAACAGGTGGAAGTTTGCACAAGGTTGTACGTCACAATAGAAAAAAAAGTTCCTTCTAATCTCCTTACTATGATATGTAGGAGACAGCTGGACACGCAAGACTCATCACATTCTCACTTTCATATTGTATTAAATCATGAGAAGAGTATTTCTGGTTGTCATCAATGTTCCTTTAGTAGGCCCATAACCAATGACAGCTGCTTAGAATGAGAGTATAACTAAAGGGAAAACTTTTTTTTTTTTGGATACAGTAATGCCGCGTACACACGATCGGAATTCTCGTCGGTAAAAACAACGGAATTCCGATGGAATTTCGCTCAAGCTGTGTTGCCTACACACGATCACACCAAATTCCGACGGTCAATAACACAGCGGCATAAAACACGTTCGACAGCACTATAAAAGGGAAGTTTAATGCTTCCGAGCATGCGTCAAATTGTTTCCGAGCATGCGTCGGAATTTTGCGTGTCGGAGTTGCATACACACGATCGGAAAATCCGATAGAAAGGTTTTCCGTCGGAAAAATTGAGAACAGGTTCTCAATTCAAAGTCCGTCAGAAATTCCGACAGAAAAAGACCGTTGGGCGTACACACGGTCGGAAAATCCGATGAAGAGTTTCCATCGGAAATTCCGACCGTGTGTACGCCGCATAAGGCCTGGTATACACTTTTGTGGTTGGGACGGTAAAAAAGAAAAGTGTGGTTGAGCCATGTTTTCCTGCCCCTCCAACCATTCCCCCCTTAAGGCTCCATTCACACCTGAGCGTTTTGTAGCTTGAAGCCTGAAGTTACAAAACGCCGGAGGGGAAAAAATCGAATATTCTCTATGGAGATGGTTCACATCTCCACTCCAAAAAGCCAGAAGCTCCAAAACGCCTGAAGCTCAAACAAGTTGTGGAACTTTTATTTTAGGCAGATTTGGGCGTTTTTCTGCTTTTTACATTGGTGACCTTTTGACCTGTACAAAATCGCGGCAAAAACGCAGTAAAAACCACAGCAAAATCGCAGTAAAATCGCTCAGGTGTCAATGGGGCCTAACTGCAAAGGCAGCAGAGGGGTTGCACATATCGCAGAATGACTCCCAACTGTTCCCCTTTAAGCTGCAAAGGCAACAGAAGGAGTGTACATATTGCAGGGAAGCAAAAATTATCCAAACTGTCGCATTTAGCAATGTTACCCTCGGAATACGACCCAGTAAGCTGAACTGGTGCTGGGTTAAAGGGTTAAAACAGGTGGTGAGGAAGAGATATCATGACTTTTCACTGCCTGTAAAACTCCCTTTAAAGTGGAAGTAAACCCCCCTATCATTTTCAGCCAAGGAAGCTGCCATCTTTGCCTCTGTTTAATCTTCAACTGCCACAGTGCTGCACATGTGATCCGTTATGACACCAGCCATTGGATGGTTTGACTGTTTGGTTGAGAGCACAGCCAATGTGCAGTTAGCATTCACAGCATGCCTTTTTTTTTTAGACTGTTAAATCGATGGGTTTACTTCCGCTTTAAAGAGAGACTCCGATCTGAATGTGGGTAGCTCTTTAAAGGGCACTGCATGTGTGAGCAAGGCCCAAGGAAGGGTTAAAACCCATGAGGTTTTTTGTTCTGCCATCCATGCCCCTTCGAAGAGATTTCCCTTTACTTCCTGCCCCATAACCAAAACAGGAAGTGAGAGGAAATCCATCCAAAGTGAGAGAATCCCTGGTGCCCCCATTGGAAGATTTCCCCTCTACTAATGTTCTGGGGACAACTCTCAATTTAGGATTTTCTTTTACTTTCTCTCTCTCTCTGATAATGATTCCTTCCCCAACAGGCAGTGGCGTCAGGGGGGGGGGGGCTGACGGGGGCTGGAGCCCCGAGTGTGCCCCCAAAAAGCCCTGGGACTCAAAATCCCTAAATACATTATTAGCCCCGAGCCGCGGCAACAGGGAACGATCTCCCGCCAGCGCAGCCGAGAGACGTACAAAGTGACATACAAAAAGTCCCACTTTCAGACCCATCTTCTATGACAGACGTCACACTCGTCCAATGCCGAGTCCGTGGGACCATCATAGGCGTTGCCGTGTCCAGGCGGAGGCGGGAATGACACTGCATTGGGAGAGCCCTGTTGAGCCTCTTGCTCTGTGTAAATGGGCAGGCGGCTCTTCTATCCTGATTCCTGACTCTGGATGCCTGGTGCCTGCAGGGCTGTCTGGTGAATGCCGGGGTCCAGGATGAGTGTACTCCGACACAGGTAAGACTGAGCAGCAACAAACTGTGTATGTCAGATAGGTCAGTCATGTATGTCAGTCATGTATTTCAGGTAGGTCAGTCGTGTATGTCAGGTAGGTCAGTGTATAAGTCAGATAGGTCAGTGTATAAGCCCCCGACCACAATTGTGAATTTAAGGGACTATCTTTTTGCAGAGATGCTGGAGAATCCTCTGCCTTGTAAGATGGGAGCGCATATGCAAAGGTGGCTCCATGGTCCTCATAGGGGACAGAGCCACCCTAAATGGGACCCAGGGAAGGGAAAAAAAACATTTGGAGAGAACAAATTTAGAGAAAACAAACTCATCATACAAAAGTAGTAAGTGCTGACGTTTGCAGCACTCTATATATATATTTTTAATTGGGTTTAATAATAGTTTAAATGCACTGGGTGTAAAATGGTCACTCCTCCTATTATCTTTAGTTTCCTAGTCAGCATGTAAATAGATGCAACTCCATCAACTTAAAACACAATAATAATTAAAAAAAAAAACTATATTAGCTGTTCTCCACTAGGGTTCCTCCAGGGGTTGCTAGGGGTTCCTTGAGTTGTGGCCAATTAACCTCCCATCTGTTGGGTCAATGCTTTTTGGCAGTGCCAGCAGCAGTGTTAATTTTGACATCACATTTTCATTTAGTTTTAGTTATAGTCTTTTAAAGAGGAAGTAAAGCCTATTTAAAAAATACTAGCTCATTATGAATGACTTACCTGAGAACGAAGCCCCCAAAGCGGTCCTCATCCACGATCTTCTGCGCCGCCATCAAACCCGGAGTGACTTCCGGGTCTCGCCGCTCCAGCACTGTCATTCGCTGGAGCGGCGATGACGTCACTCCCAGGCATGCGCACAAGAGCGGCATATCGCCGTGATCTCGGCATGCTCAGTGCGCCTGCGCGCCGCTGTCTACGGCGCATGTGCTGTAGATAGCGGTGCCTTTTCTTTTATAAATATCTCCTAAACCATGTAGGTTTAGGAGATATTTATTGGACCTACAGGTAAGCCTTAATCTAGGCTTACCTGTAGGTCAAAGTGGTTTGTAAGGGTTTACAACCACTTAAATGCCATTTTAGTTTTAGTCGTATTTTAGTCTACTAAAATCTCCAGTACATTTTAGTTGACTAAAATCGAATGGGTTTAGTTAAATGCATTATTTCTTTAGAACTGCCAAACATTAATAAACTCCTGGAGTAAAAATCTAATAACATGTTTAACCACTTCAGCCCCGGACCAATTGGCAGCCAAAGGACCAGGCCCCTTTATGCGATTCGGCACTGCGTCGTTTTAACTGACAATTGCGCGGTCGTGCGACGTGGCTCCCAAACAAAATTGGCGTCCTTTTTTTCCCACAAATAGAGCTTTCTTTTGGTGGTATTTGATCGCCCCTGCGGTTTTTATTTTTTGCGCTATAAACAAAAATAGAGCGACAATTTTGAAAAAAAATGCAATATTTTTTACTTTTTGCTATAATAAATATCCCCAAAAAATATATAAAAAAACATTTTTTTTCCTCAGTTTCGGCCGATACGTATTCTTCTACATATTTTTGGTAAAAAAAATCGCAATTAGCGATTATTGATTGGTTTGCGCAAAAGTTATAACGTTTACAAAATAGGGGATAGTTTTATAGCATTTTTATTAATATATATTTTTTTTACTAGTAATGGCGGCGATCAGCGATTTTTATTGTGACTGCGACATTATGGCGGACACATCGGACATTTTTGACACATTTTTGGGACATTTGTCATTTATATAGAAATCAGTGCTATTTAAATAGCAATGATTCCTATGTAAATGACAGTTGTAGTGAAGGGGTTAACCACTAGGGGGCGGGGAGGAGTCAGTGTGACGTGTTGTGTTCATTTTACTGTAGGGGGGCGTGGCTGTACGTGTGACATCATTGATCGGCGTTCCCGATGACAGGGAACCGCCGATCACTGACAGTCAGTGTAGGAAGCGCGGGGAGAGGTTTGTTTACACAAACCTCTCCCCGTTCTTCAGCTCCGTAACCCGATCGCGGGACACCAGCGGCGATCGGGTCCGCTGGTCCCGCGGCCGGGGTCACGGAGCTCCCGACCGGGTCGCGAGCGCGCCGCTAACGGCGCACGCGCGACCCACAGGCAGGCACATGCACGATCACGTACAGGTACGTGATTCTGCCTGCCCGTGCCATTTTGCCGACGTATATCGTCGTTAGGCGTTCGGGAAGCGATTAATATTTATAGTATTAAGGTTTGAATATGCACTACAGACACAGATTTAGCCGTTGTGATATGAATTCAATTTAGTTTTAGTCATAGTCTTTTGCCTAAAATCCCATTTTAGTTTTAGTCGTATTTTAGTCTTTTGACTAAAATGTCATTTTAGTTTTAGTTGTATTTTAGTCATCTGAATTATTTTAGTTTTAGTTGTATTTTAGTCAACTAAAATAGTATTAATTTAGTCGACTAAAATATTTTAGTTGACGAAAGGGGTTGTAAAGGTTTGTTTTTTATTTTCAAAATAGGTTCCTTTAAGCTAGTGCATTGTTGGTTCACTTACCTTTTCCTTCGATTTCCCTTCTAAATTATTTTTTTCTTTGTTTTCTTTGTCTGAATTTCTCACTTCCTGTTCCTCCTCAGTAAGCTGTCCAGTAAGCTGTTCTGGCTGACTAAACACCGCTTGTATGATGGTGTGAAGTTTACTGAGGAGAAACAGGAAGTGAGAAATTCAGACAAAGAAAAAAAACATTTAGAAGGGAAATCGAAGGAAAAGGTAAGTGAACCAACAATGCACTAGCTTAAAGGAACCTATTTAGAAAATAAAAAACGAACCTTTACAACCTCTTTAACACTGGCCAGCAGGATGACACTAATGATCTTTTTAGCTGTCTGTAAGGAAGGCTGTCATCCTCAACACCATTGAATGGACATTCTTCCCACTGACCGCCAACATAAGGTGCATTTTTTCCACTCCCGCCAATGAATTGGTTATTGCAGGCTTTCCCTGAGACCTGATGAGGCTCCTCTGGGATAAAAAAAGTTGATAAAGGCTGACCTACAGTATATACAGCAGACAGGTATTTGGTTACAGACTTTTTACTTCGCAATAGCAAAGTTGCTTCCTTTCTCACCACTTTATGTAGTGTTCAGTTTACTTAGGGCCAGTTCACACCATATGCAGTCCAGTGCATTTTTTTTTCTGCATAAAAAGCACATGGGAAGTAGGTTATGTGGTTTTCCAATTACATAGTTCACACTAGTACGTTCGGTTCCAAGGCTTTCCAGGTCCAGAAAAAAAAAGTAGAACATGTTGCATTTTTCCTGCACTGGACTGTACTGGAACGCAGTAAAATGCACATAAAACGCACTGGAATGCATAAAAACACATAAAAAATGCACCAGACCCCAGTACAGTGAAAAAAAGCAACTGGAATGCATCCGAAACACACCTAAAATGCGTATGCAGAAACGCATGCAGAACGGATCCTCGAGTGCATTCTTGTGGTGGGAACCAGCCCTTACAGCAACAATTATGGCTCCTAATTTTTCTGCATATCATGTGTGTTTGGAACACAGGTCAGCAAATTTTCATTGCTCTAACTAAGCAGCACACATGGCAGTTCAAAGACTGCATCTGAAGGTCCCTGCGGTTCACTGCAAAACAGGTGAAACGCAGCCTTTTCTTGTCAAACGTTGCAATTACCATTAGTGATCTTGACTCATATGTGCACACTAGTGCTTGACTTCGTTTGCACCATGTACCTCTTCCTACCCAGCTCTGACATCCCTTTAACTGAGTCTTTACACCTGAGGAAGAACTGCCCAATCACATGACCACTTTGATTGTCTGTCACAGTGGTCACATGATCAGGAGTCATTCCCGCTGGCTCCTGATCATTTACTAGAGACTGGGAGCTGTCTATGACAGCTCGGTCACTGCGTTATGTGCATGCTCTCAGCACAGAAACCTCATCTGTCTATGGACTTGTATGTGTGAAGAGTGGGGGATAAAGCCCGCCCTCTTTGTTGCTGCACATATGCATTACGTAGGCAGCAAGAGGTTAACCTTCATTGTAAATGTAGTCACAGCAGATGCTGCTTCATTTAATTGTATTTAAAGCTGAATTCTGGGGGACAACAATATTTTGATGGATGCTTTGTAATAATAAAAAAACACCTAACAGTTACTGTATTAGGTAAAACTCTTACCATCATGAATCCTGTGCCACTACTGGCACTGAAACTTAGCCATTCATAAAACGTTTTGTGTTCTTTTCCTAGAATACAAGATGTTCTGTGAATGGACAATGGGAGGAGTGGATGAATGTCATGATCTCTACCTCATCCAGTCACAGAATGCCTTGTGAAAATAATACAAGGAATTTTATGAATGGCTGAGATGATGACTGAGTGACTGGCTATAAGAACCATACTAAACCTGTGCCCGTAGGGTTCAGCACTTTGAAGTTTGGTGATTACAGTGCTGTATAGGATTTATGACAGTCAGGGTTTGTTTATCCGAGACGCACTAGATGTTTTTTCAACGCAGTACATACAGTACACATAAGCAAGAAAAATTTATATATTTCATAGAGCCAAGTAGTTTACACTATTGCAGTGCTTTCAAGTGCATTTTAAGTACAGCATGCTGCATTTTTAGGCATGTAAACATACCAGAATGCACATGAACACAGAACAAGTAAATACAACTTAGTAAAAATAAATAAATAATGCAAAAAAAATAACAATCCACCGCAAACGCAATGTAAATATACCACGGACCGCAGACACATTACAAATGCATGTAAATGTGCATGTGAAACTGAATGCTGAATAGGGATGAGCCGAAAACCCCCCTGTTCGGTTCGCACCAGAACCTGCGAACAGACCTAAAGCTCGTGTGAACGTGTGCTAATTTTAAAGGCTTATATGCATGTTATTGTCATAAAAAGTGTTTGGGGACCTGGGTCCTGCCCCAGGGGACATGTATCAATACAATTTTCTTTTTTAAAAACGTCTGTTTTTTCAGGAGCAGTGATTTTAATAATGCTTAAAGTGAAACAATAAAAGTGTAATATTCCTTTAAATTTCATACCTGGGTGTGTGTATAGTATGCCTGTGAAGGGGCGCATGTTTCCCGTGCTTAGAACTGTCCCTGCACAAAGTGTAATTTTTGCAGGAAAAAAAGCTATTTAAAATCACTCGCGGCTAATGAATTGCCAACCCCCGTAACACATTGAAAGTCATTGATAAAAAAAAAGTCATTGATAAGAAAAAAAATAAAAATAAAAAAAAGCGTGGGGGTTCCCCCAAATTCAATTACCAGGCCCTTCAGGTCTGCTATGGATATTAAGGGGAACCCCGCTTCAAATAAAAAAAAATGACGTGGGGGTCCCCCTAAATATCCATACCAGACCCTTATCCGAGCACGCAACCTGGCAGGCCGCAGGAAAAGAGGGGGGACGACAGCGCCCCCCCCCTCCTGAACCGTACCAGGCCACATGCCCTCAACATTGGGAGGGTGCATGTTGATGGGGACAAGAGCCTCTTCCCCACAACCCTGGCCATTGGTTGTGGGGGTCTGCGGGCGGGGGGCTTATCGGAATCTGGAAGCCCCCTTTAACAAGGGGACCCCCAGATCCCGGCCCCCCCCCCCTGTGTGCAATGGTAAGGGGGTACAAAAGTACCCCTTCCATTTCACCAAAAAAGTGACAAAAATGTTAAAAATGACAGGATACGGTCTTTGACAATTCCTTTATTAAAATCTTCTTTCATCTTCTTTCTTCTGGTCTTCCTTCTTCCTTTTTCTTCATCCTTCGGTTTCTTCATCTTCTTCTTCCATCTTCTTCCATCTTCTACTTCCATCTTCTCCTTCCTCCGATACGCTTCTTCTTGCTCTGGTCTTCTCGTCCGGCATCTTCTTCCACAGCGTCTGCGTCTCTTCTTGGGCCGCTCCGCGCAATGGGAGGCTCCCTCTGTGTGAGGCTTCGCTCCGGCTTCTTCTTCCACGGCGCCGGTCTCAGGCTTCGCTCCGGCATCTTAGCCGCGAGTGATTTCAAATAGCTTTTTTTCCTGCAAAAATGACACTTTGTGCAGGGACAGTTCTAAGCACGGGAAACATGCGCCCCTTCACAGGCATACTATACACACACCCAGGTATGAAATTTAAAGGAATATTACACTTTTATTGTTTCACTTTAAGCATTATTAAAATCACTGCTCCTGAAAAAACGGACGTTTAAAAAAAAAAAATTTTGCATTGATACATGTCCCCTGGGGCAGGACCCTGGTCCCCAAACACTTTTTATGACAATAACTTGCATATAGGCTTTTAAAATTAGCACTTGAGATTTCTCCCATAGACTTTTACAGGGTGCTCGCGGCTTTTCGAATTTGCCGCAAACACCCCAAATTGTTCGCTGTTCGCTGAACAGGCGAACAGGCAATGTTCGAGTCGAACATGAGTTCGACTCGAACTTGAAGCTCATCCCTAATGCTGAATGTAGGGATTGTGGTGTAAATTAGACCCAAAGCAGCTCATACAATAGTCATTTTTTTTCTCTTTCAACCAGCAGGTTGACCGAAAAAATGACTCAACTCCCCCATCCATGCAATCGATGTGAATGGGAGAATCCTCCCCACTGTGCTATTGTATTTTGACAAAAGAAAGACTCCCCCCCCCCCCCAATCAGAATACACTGATCAGTGCTGCCTGCTATAGCCTGCTTTGCTGATTGAGTGGGGAAAATCCAACGGGCTGGTTGTACAGAAGTTTAGTGGTAGATCGACTTCTGTACAACCAGCCTAACCATACATTTATTGAAATTCAGCTGGTCCCTGTATAGCTGGCTCTACACTAAATATTCAATGATCACAGCCTGTATCACAAGCAATCTGTGTCTACCTCTGCTCTATGTACTTTATATCAGCTGGGTGATTAAGCCCAGGAAACGTTTTACTCTTTGTCAAGCACTGCAATCAAATGAAGCAATCCACGTTGCTAATGCGTTTCACCCATCCCAGGGCTTAGACCACAGGGATCCCCACAACTAAACCCGGGGATAGGTGAAAAGCATTAGGGGGTGGCTTCTGGAGTTTTAGCTGTGTGCTGTCAGTGGATTAAACAGAGCCAGAGCATGATGTCACAGTGCACATTTTTTTTCCTGCAACCATGGGAAATTCACATGATTCCCCTATCAATGTAGACAGTGCTGACAGGGGAATCCCTCCTGCTGAGCCATTGTCTCTGCTCCTGGCGCAGGGGGGGGGGGTTCGGGGGATGCCGTCCCTGCTGGGAGAAGACACTGATTATTGCTAGAGCAGCCGCTAGCGATAATCGTAAGGAAATATGGCAGGCTGGTTGAACCCAAGTTGAGCGATCGATTAACTTGGTACATTCAGCCTGCCCATTAATGATTTGAATCTCGGTCGGTTCCTGCTTAACCGGCCAAGATTCGAATGGTGTATGACTAAGCGGACTCCTGGACTTAGGCTCCGACTTCGGGGGCGATTTGAAATTGAAATCGCCAAAAGTAGTGCAGGAACTACTTTTGGGAATCAGTGCAGCGCTGCAAAGTCAGCATCACACTGATTCAGACAAATTCTTGTAACTTTAGTAAACTTTTCAAGTTCGATATATGACTAGCATGCAAAAAAAAAAAAAAAAATGGATGATCTGTCTTCCGATTTTTGGATCATGTGTACGGGGCATAAGTTCAGGCGAGCAACAGCCCCATGTTGTAAATCACGTTTTAAGGCCTTTGACAGGCGATGTTTTAACCTTGTAAATGTAGCACCACTGTGGCATGGCCACATCCACTTGAATGGGTCACGTTTGGCAGTGGTACTGCCCACTGAACACAGCACGGGGTATCAGTTTTGTCATGACTGCGATGCTTTGTTTGAGTACAACCACGTCTGGCTGCCTTTGCAGTTTTAGGGGGTGGGTAGGGGGTGGTAAAAACATGGGTCAACTGCCTGTTTTTTACTGCCTATATGACAGCAAGTGAAAATGAGCTGTAAGGGTCTATTCCCCAAGTGTGATAAGACTCATTGGGCGGCTATTCCAGTGCAATCCCACTGCAAGACAAGGCAAAATGCAAAATGCCTTGTCTCCTACTTGTCTGGTTCACACAGTGGTGTGAATACAACAGCAGGCTGTATTTTGTTGCAGCAGAAAGCAAGGCAACCCACCACCTTGTGCCACGTGGTGGCCGGAGGAACTTACAATTGTGTGACAGATCAATAAAGTTCATTAAAAAAAAAAGTAAACAGTGCAAAGTGCTGCTAATCAAACACTGCAGCCATCCCACTGCATTGTACTGCATTGAACCGCAGCGGCTGGTGTGAATAGACCCTAAGAATGTTACTAAATGAAGCAGCAGCCAGATATGGGGACAGAAATAATAAGAGGTATTTTATTTTTACACAGCAACTGTCAAAATATTGTTCTCTCTCGTATTCTAGCTTTAAACACCCTTGAATAGAAGATGTAGTGTTGAAGTGCATTTCCTTTAAACTGATCTGAATTTGACTTGACTGTAAACTGATCCAGGATAAATGTGCTATAGCACAAAGGCAATATAAACATGATCCAAATGCAGTTCAGCTAAGAAACTATGGATGTGAGTATAGCTGGAGGTCTGCAGCTGCAGAAGAGTTCCCCGCAGAAGCACTGTCATCCTTCTGTGTCTCCATAGCAACCCGGTTTACTCAGCGGTACCAACCTGATTTGTAGAAAGGTTAGACTAGAACGTGTTTTCTTTTTTTCAGAGCTTCTTATTTTCCAATAAAAGGTACACTTATAAAAAAAGACCATTTATGAGGATTTATAACTAAATAGCAGCATATAAAAAAATGTACAAATAAATCCTTTACAATGGAAGGTTGGGAGGACAGGTTACTGTATTCAGAAATCTACTATACTCAGGACTTCTTGGGGAAGGGGAGGATCCCAGAAGGGCTGAGCAGTTCATTTTTAGTTTAGTGCTGAAATTGGCAGCACAGCGGCTTAGTAATGTTGGAGCCCTTGGGTCCATTTCCACCAGGGCCACTACCGGCATGGAGTATGTATGTTCTCCCTGTGTGCATGTTTTTACTTGAATGGGTAACTTCCAGCGCCAGTCCTGCCCTCTGAACACAACAAAGTGTTTCATTTTTGGCATAACCAGAACATGTGTACAGCTGTGAGCAGCTGCATGTCCTTGTTTAGTTGGGCATTTGGGGGGACAGTAAAACTGCATATCTGATTAAGCCCTAAATCCCCTTTTTCACTTACCATAAGCCGTGGTCATGTGACTATCCAGTGCCAGGTCGCCACTTTTCATGCTGGTGTCCAAGCCACAGTCTTCATAACGGGGACAATACCCATGGGCTGTCACCTGGAAAGGTTCTCTTGGGATCCAGAAGACTACTGACATCGCCCACAAGGCGAGTGAGGGGGACCAGATAGTGAGGATTCATTTTTGACTTTGGATTAGTTATCCCTGCAGGCGGAAACTGCTTCAGCGAGGGACCTGGATGGGGGGGACTCAGGTGAGTATAATTTGCGTCACCAGGTAAGAAAACCTTAACCGCTGGTAGAATGGGTTAATGGGGGTAGGAAGAGAGGGATGGTAGGGAGAATTTGGGTGGAGTTGTGCTTTAAAGGTAAGCTCTGGGAATCAACTAAATAAATGTTGAAATACAAATATGAGTATTGGTTTACCTGCCCAAGGTTTTGTATTTCTGTATATCTGGTCCTGCCAGGTTGTGGTCCTGACTTTTTTCTACTGCAGTTAAAGGCTTAGTCCACCTTTGGGATCATGCTTTATAGTAAACCCATATCTAGGATGTAACATAAAACATGGTCACATTCCCAAACCCCCCCCCATACCCACAACCTGAATCATGGGGTGTTTCTCCCTTTCTGCTTCTGTGTTTTGAATTCTTACAAGGATGTGTGTGGCTCCATCCACAAAGCTGCATCATCTATTCACAGATCCATTCACAGTTATCTGTAAAAATAAAGAACTACAAGTACCATCTGCCAATGCAGCAGAGAGACTCAAAGATCTCAGCGAAGCAGCAGTGCATAATGGATGGTTCATACCTGTGTACTGACCTGGGGCTGGGATGTAAACAATCCAGGAGCCGATGCACAGCACCTGCAATGCACTGATCACTGTTGGCAATGCTATGCAGGCCTGAATGTAAAAAAATAAAAATAAATAAGTTTCCCAGTGCTAATCTTTTATCTAATTTCTAAATTTCTTTATAGCCAATATAAAGCAATAGTAGTGGTAAAAAAAAGCCCTTGTGGATTTAATTAACCTTTTTTTTATTTCTTTTTTTGGTTAATTCTCCTTTAAGGGGCGTGGCAGGGGGGGTGTCCTATGCCTACATACATTTGCTTGTAGGTGTCCCTCATTCCCATCTCAAAATGTTGGGAGGTATGTATGAATGCAGGATGGTTCCCAGTGCTGCCCCCCTTCCTCTAGTCTTGAAAATCTGTCACAAATAGAAGCAATTTATTTCAGCATATGGGTAAAATGTATAGTTTAAGAATACTTGCATTGAAAAAAATGCATGCCAAAGCAATTAGTAGGTCAAGAGGTATTGGAGGAACAAGAGCAACAAAAATCACAACTTTTCCTGTAAAAGGTTTTGGGAGAGGTGGAGCCAAATTAGACTTCACAGGAAAAAATGTAGCTGCCCATGGGTCCTTTAACAAAGGGAGACCTAATTAGAAGCTCCATGCTAGTCTGTGAGCAGGTGGATGTAGACAGACATGCATCTGTTTACATCGGATTATGTCAGAGGATGTAAATGGATACATCTGCCTGGTCATACTCTGATTCAGCAGAGGATCTGTTCATGAATATCAAAGTTTGACAGCCACATAGGAGCAGCTGCAGTCCCGAACGCACACTGTCTGCCTTCAGGGCCGTGGCCACTCTGCATGGCTGCTCCGGTATGACTGTGAAATTTTGTCTGTGCAGTTGCTAGAGGCTGCCTTCATGCAGCTTCGGGCAGATGAAGGGACCAAAACAAAGGCAGCCTGCAAGGACAGGTGACATGCCCTTCTGAATGAAGCCTGAGACTCCAGTCACAAGAACATTAGGGTATTTCAGTAAAATGGTCTAGACTAGAGTACGCAAAGTAACCAATAATGGAGAGAGAGTGAGGTGTTGAACTGAGGGATGGTAAGTGTGGTCTTTGAAGACTAACATCTCCTAACAGCACTAAAGGTTGCCTTTAGTGCCGTTAGGTAACATTACTCTTTCTCAAGCCTAGTATATTTTACCCCCCAAATTGGGATGGCTGTATTTGATGCTCCTAACCTTTAATTCTCAAAAAGTCCTTTATGTGAGATTACCTTTTGTACCAAGCACTCCTCAAGTACACATTAAAGACTTGACCTCACTCCTATGAGACGCTGTCTGGCCTGTTATACAGGGGGAGAGGGGCCCCTTATCCTATTACCGAGTCCATGCGCTTAGTCATCAGAGTGTGGGACTTGACAAGAAGGGTTGAACTTCAGGGCGGAGTGGTGTCATACTTATACTGTGGTATAATCCAAGCTTATCTCACTTTTTTGAATATCCAGATCCAATCATCTGGATATTCATCTGGACTAGATATGGGATAAAAACAGTAGGTTCTGTGGTTGGATATGGGGTGTTGTTGACATTTGATGTGCTCAAAAGTAAGTACCAGCTCCCCAGCTCGCACCTGTTTTGTTTCCTCTAGTTCAGACATGCTTTTTCTGCACAATTTGGGTCCTCCACTCTGGATTTGCGAGCTGGCGACCTGGAATCACTGCTCAGGGATAAAGACCTACCTAAAGCCTTGTCTACTATCTACAAGGAATTATTCATAGATAAGCCCGGATAGGCACATATAATTTCCCCTAGTACAGCAGGGGGGATATTGTACTGCATATAATGCATATGTATTGAGTGTACCCCTTTCTTTCCTTGCTATGATTATTCTGACGTTTTCTTTTATTTGGTCCGGGAGCTGCATTGTACACTGGTGCTGTTAAATTGTAGTGCTGAATGTTTACTTTGTTCCAAGTTTGTATTCTTTTTTCTCTATGTGAAAAAGCTTTAATAAAAATAATTTTCAAAAAAAAAGAATTTACCGCACTCTGTTAGGCCGGGTTCACACTTGTATGACAAACGCTTTGACATTGGGAGCTCATGTCACATGACGTGTGTAAAACAATGTTTTCCTATGAGAACTGGTCTGACACAAGTCGGTCCGACTTTGAAAATGCTCCCTGCACTACTTTGGTCCGACTTTGATCCTACATCAGCCCATTGAATATCACTGAAGTTAGATCAAAGTAAGATCGCCGTCTTAACTGATCCGACTTTGGCATGCGACTTGTGCTCTGATGATCTTGAAGAGGAACTCCACGCCAAATTTAAAATAAAAACCGGCATGGGTTCCCGCTCCAAGAACATACCAGGCCCTTCGGTCTGGTATGGATTTTAAGGGGAACCCCCATGCAGAAAAAACTGCGTGGGGGTCCCCCCATAATCCATACCAGACCCTTATCTGAGCACACAGCCCGGCAGGTCAGGAAAGGGGGTGGGGACCAGTGAGCCCCCCCTCCTGAACCGTACCAGGCTGCATACCCTCAACATGGGTGGGTGGGTGCACCCCAAAGCACCTTGTCCCCATGTTGATGAGGACAGAGGGCCTCTTCCCGACAACCCTGGCTGTCGGGGTCTGCGGGCGGGAGCTTATTGGAATCTGGAAGCCTCCTTTAATAAGGGGGCCCCCAGATTCCGGCCCCTTACCCTATGTGATTTAGTATTGGGTACCCATTCACCTAAAAAAAAAAAAAAGTGTCAAAAATAAAACACATTACACATGTTTTTAAAGTATTTTATTAAGACAGCTCTGGCATCTCTTCCTATCTCTTCTGCCTCCTCCGCTGATGTTTACTGCCTCTGTCATTTCTTCTGCCATCTCCTGGTCTTCTAGCCCTCTTCTCCCTCTGTCCGCTGTCTTCTGCCTCTGCTGGGTCTTCTCCGCTATCTTCTCGCTCTTTTGCCGTGTCTTCTCCGCTGTCTTCTCCCTCTGTACTTCTTCCCATGTTGACTCAACGCTCCGCCCAGGGCATGATGGGGTGGTGATGTCATAAGGGGCAGGACCCCTGAATGACATCACCCTGTGACCCCGCCCCATGCAAATAGTGGCACACCACGCACCCAGCATTAGAGCGGGAGAGGGCGTTGAGTCAACATCGGAAGAAGAACAGAGGGAGAAGACACCGGAGAAGGCGCGGCAAAAGAGTGAGAAGATAGCGGAGAAGACCCAGCAGAGGCAGAAGACAGCGGACAGAGGGAGAAGAACCAGAGAGTGGTAGAAGACCCAGAGAGGGGAGAAGAACCGACAGAGGCAGAAGACATCAGTGGAGGAGGCAGAAGAGCCAGAGAGGGGAGAAGAGATCAGAAGAGAAGCCGGAGCTGCCTTAATAAATTACTTTAAAAACCTGTGTAATGTGTTTTATTTTTGACACTTTTTTCAGGTGAATGGGTAGGGGTACAATATACCTTATACTCATTCACATAGGGTGGAGGGCCAGAATCTGGGGGTCCCCTTGTCCCATCAACATGGGGGCAAGGTGTTTTGCGGTGGGGGGGGGCAGGGCCCCCCTGCCACAAAGCACCTACCCCCCAATGTTGAGGGCATGCGGCCTAGTACGGTTCAGGAGGGGGGGCTCGCTCGTCCCCACCCCCTTTACTGACCCACGGGCTGTGTGCTCAGATAAGGGTCTGGTATGGATTTTGGGGGGACCCCCACGCAGTTTTTTCGGCGTGGGGGTTCCCTTTAAAATCCATACCAAACTGAAGGGCCTGGTATGCTCTTGGAGGGGGTACCCATGACGTTTTTTAACATTTTGCGTGGAGTTTCCCCTAAAGACTCATACCAGACACAGTGCCTGGTTTTGTCAGGATCAAAGTCAGATCCCTGTTCATTGAAGTCGGACGCATATCGGACTTCAAGCCGCAGGGCAAAGTCGGATCCACAGTCGTACGACTGTCGTGTCATACCAGTGTGAACCCGGCCTTAGTCTCATTCTGATATGCAGGGAGCTAACACAAAGACAGAGCTTGTTTACTTATATAAGCAGCGTTTAAATTTTGGTGCAAAGATTTAAAGAAAAAAATAAATACATGTATGAAATGGTGTATTGTATATCTGCAGTTCATCTTACAAATTCAACTTTAGCAGTGGCAAACATGGGTTGCAGCGTGCTCTTGTGTAAGGAAAAGTTAATTTCTACAGGACCCTGCATTCCCTATATCTGGTCTCCCACAGAACATGGAAATGCAATTATTTTAGTAAATATAAAGTGCTAAATACCTTTTCTCATCAGCAGTATATAGCAGTCAGCGTCCAGCCGAGCACTTGTTAAAGCTTGTTGGAGGAGTTTTCATTCTCCTCTGACTGTCCTATGAGGCTGCATGACCCCTGACCCTCTGTCTGGACAGTTCTGATTGGCCCTGTGCTGATCACATGTACCACCAAAAAAAAAAAAAAAAAACTTTGTAGCAATACACACCAAACCAGGAACGGACTGACCATTCGGCCACTCGGGCACTGCCCGAGGGCCCCGGGCCACTAGGGGGCCCCATCAGGGTTGCCAGCCTCAGTAAAACCAGGGACAGTATGTAAAAATCTGTGTTTGTTTTACATCTGTCTCTGAAATGTCCCTTACCGACATCCTTTTGGTCTAAAAATCCCGAGATTATAGCTGCCCCACCTCTCCAGTACCTTCTCAGCCAATAGAAACATGTCTGTGTATACTGTGTGATTGTATACTGTGTGTGTGCATACTGTGTGGCCCCATAATCTCTGATTGCCTGGGGGCCCCATAATCTCCTATTGCCCGGGGGCCCCATGAGTTGTCAGTCCGCCCCTGCACCAAACTGAGCATGTAATAATCTCTAGAAGTATACTGCACCATTAACCTCTAAATTGTGCAGCTACAAGCGCCACAACTCGACATATCATTGTGCAATAGCAAAGAAAGATTAACAAGTGCTGCGCTACAGTGGATATAAAAAGTCTACACACCCCTGTTAAAATGTCAGGTTTCTGTGATGTAAAAAAATGAGACAAAGATAAATCACTTCAGAACTTTTTCCACCTTTAACCACTTAAGCCAATTTGCAGCCAAAGGACCAGGCCCCTTTTTGCGATTTGGCACTGCGTTGCTTTAACTGACAATTGCGCGGTAGTGTGACATGGCTCCCAAACAAAATTGGTGTTCTTTTTTTTAAACAAATAGAGCTTTCTTTTGGTGGTATTTGATCACCTCTGCGGTTTTTATTTTTTGCGCTATAAACAATTTAATTTTTTTTACTTTTTGCTATAATAAATATCCCCAAAAAATATATTAAAAAATACATTTTTTCCTCAGTTTAAGCCGATACGTATTCTTCTACATATTTTTGGGAAAAAAATCGCAATTAGCAATTATTGATTGGTTTGCGCAAAAGTTATAGCGTTTACAAAATAGGGTATAGTTTTATAGCATTTTTATTAATATTTTTTTTTTACTAGTAATGGCGGCGATCAGCGATTTTTATTGTGACTGCGACATTATGGCGGACACATCAGACATTTTTGGGACCATTGTCATTTATACAGCAATCAGTGCTATTTAAATGCACTGATTCCTGTGTAAATGACACTGGCAGTGAAAGAGTTAACCACTAGGGGACGGGAAGGGGTTAAGTGAGCCCTGTGTGTGTTTTCTTACTGTAGGGGGCGTGGCTTGGCATGTGACGTCACTGATTGTCTTTCCCTATGACAGGGAACAGACGATCAGTGACAGTGTCACTAAGAAGCACGGGGAGAGGTTTGTTTACACATACCTCTCCCCGTTCTTCAGCTCTGTGACCCGATCATGGGACACCAGCGGCAATCGGCTCCGCTGGTCCCGCGGCCGCGGTCACGTAGCTCAGGACCGGGTCGCGGCTAAATTTTGTAAAAACACATCTGAAGTCTCCCAAAAGCATGTGGGAAAATGTGTTATGGTCTGATGAAACCAAGGTTGAACTTTTTGGCCATAATTTCAAAAGATATGTTTGGCGCAAAAAACAACACTGCACATCAACAAAAGAACACCATACCCACAGTGAGGCATTGTGGTGGCAACATCATGCTTTGGGGCTGTTTTTCTTCAGCTGGAACAGAGGCCTTAGTCAAGGTAGAGGGAATTATGAACAGTTCCAAATATCAGTCAATATTGGCACAAAACCTTCAGGCTTCTAGAAAGCTAAACATTAGGAGGAACTGTATCTTTTAGCATGACAACTACCCAAAGCATACATCCAAATATACAAAGCAATGGCTTCACCAGAAGAAGATTAATGTTTTTGAATGGCCCAGCCAGAGCCGGACCTTAATCCGATTGAAAATCTGTGGGGTGATCTGAAGAGGACTGTGCACAGGAGATGCCATCTCAATCTGACAGTTTTGGAGTGTTTTTGCAAAGAAGAGTGGGTAGATATTGCCAAGTCAAGATGTGCCATGCTGATAGACTCATACCCAAAAGACTTATGCCGCGTACACACGGTCGGATTTTCCGATGGGAAATGTTCGATGTGAGCTTGCTATCGGACAGTCCGACCGTGTGTATGCTCCATCGAACATTTGCTGTCGTAATTTCCGACAACAAATGTTTGAGAGCAGGTTCTCAAATTTTCCACCAACAAAACTTGTTGTTGGAAAGTCCGATCGTGTGTACACAAGTCCGTTGCAAAAAAGTTCACACATGCTCTGAATCAAGCAGAAGGAGCCGCAATGGCTATTGAACTTCCTTTTTCTCTGCTCATCGTACATCTTGTACATCACCGCATTCCCACGTTCAGAATTTTTGGCCAACATTTGTGTGACCGTGTGTATGCAAGACAAGTTTGAGCTAACATCCTTCGGAAAAAAATCCACGGTTTTGTTGTCGGAAAATGGCCATAGAAAATGCATGAACTGCACATTTGAGATCTCCCCAGAGTGGCTCAATGATATTGAGGTCAGGAGACTGAGATGGCAACTTCAGAACCTTCGTTTTATTCTGCTGTAGCCAATGACAGGTCGACTTGGCCTTGTGTTTTAGATCATTGTCATGTTGGAATGTCCAAGTACATCCCATGCGCAGCTTCCTGGCTGATGAATGCAAATGTTCCTCCAGTATTTTTTGATAACATACTGCATTCATCTTGCCATGAATTTTGACCAAATTTCTTGTGCCTTTTTAGCTCACACATCCCCAAAACATCAGTGATCCACCTCCGTGTTTCACAGTAGGAATGGTGTACCTTTCATCATAGGCCTTGTTGACTCCTCTCCAAATGAAGCGACTCCTCTCTGTGCTGTTTGACGTATTGTTAGCGGCATCATTTGTGGCATTTGCGTAGCAATGGCTTTCTTCTGCAGCCCATCTTTCTTCAAGTGCCTCTTTATTGTGCGTCTTGAAACAGCCACACCACATGTTTTCAGAGAGTCCTGTATTTCAACTAAAGTTATTTGTGGGTTTTTCTTTGCATCCCGAACAATTTTCTTGGCAGTTGTGGCTGACATTTTAGTTGGTCTACCTGACCGTGGTTTGGTTTCAACAGAACCCCTCATTTTCCACTTCTTGATTAGAGTTTGAACACTGCTGATTGGCATTCTCAATTCCTTGGATATATTTTTATATCCCTTTCCTGTTTTATACAGTTTAACTACCTTTTCCCGCAGATCCTTTGACAATTCTTTTTGCTTTCCCCATGACTCAGAATCCAGAAACGTCAGTGCAGCACTGGATGAAAGATGCAAGGGTCTGTCAGGAGTTCAGAAACTCCTTGACCTTTTATACACACACACTAATTACAAGCAAACAAATCACAGATGAGGATGGTTACCTTTAATAGCCATTCAATGTGTCAACTTGTGTGCATGTTATCAGGCCAAAATCACCAGGGTATGTAAACTATTGATCATTGTCATTTGGGTAGTTCCTGTTGTTGTAATACTGTGATTATGATTTAAAAAGAGTAAACACAGTTGATTGATAATAAATGGCTTCAGCCAAACACTAACCATAAGTGAAAGAAAAGTTTTTGTGTTATCATTCATATTCTCTGAAAAATGGCCAAGAAATCATACATTCTGCCAGGGTATGTAAACTTATGAGCACAACTGTAATAATTGTTATGTTACATTTGATCCTCTCCTCCATGGTGGCAAATATTTGTCAATAATTTGAAATTGAGTGCCGCTAGGATTCCTATTGTGGTATCCTAAGTAATGTTTAGGTACACTATTACTTGTTTTCCCCTTTTCTCGCATTGGACATTATATTGCTTTCTATTTACAGCCATTAGTCAAAAAAAATACCCCCATATCTGAAAGATACTAAACTATTAATCTCCTTGAGAGGATTGACCTCCAAGGGGATTACTTAATGGCCACAGCAGATGTGGCAGCACTGTACACCTGCATTCCCCATCATTTGGGTTTGGAGGCAGTTAACTACTATTTGGAAGAGGATGGTACCCTTCCCTTATTACAACAACAATTCATAATGGAACTATTACAGTTTGCCACTAAACAGAATTACTTCTGGTTTGATGACAAGTATTATATCCAACAAGAGGGAGTGGCTATGGGGGCGCAGTTCACCCCCCTGCCTAGCCAATTTATTTATGGCTAAATGGGAGGAAGATGTTGTTTATGCCTGAAGGAAACCAGAACTGGTCCTTTGGGCAAGGTACATAGACGACATCCTCCTCCTATGGAATAAAGATGAGGAATCCTTATACAATTTTATTTCGGACTTTAATGCCAATGACAGGGGTATTTTCAGGGGTCAAGTCCTGGGGAAAAAAGTGTGGGAACTCCCACCCATGATCCACTCCCCCACCAAAAAAAAAAAATGATACGCTCATATGCACGAACGCTTCAAAAGTGGTATTTTTCATCCAAATTTCGTATTGTGTGTATGAAGCTTAACTGTAAGTACATAAAAAAAAAAAAAACAATCCTCAATAAATATGGTAATTCTCTGAATAATCAGCATTCATTCAATTGTGCTTCCATGCAAATGTGAACATCATGTTCTGATCTTTATTGGGGAATGTTATTTTGTATATAGAGTGTTTATGTGGTGAGTTTACACTTTTCATTGAACAGACTTTGGATAACACAGGGTTAAACGGAAAGGTCATAAATGAACTGCACATTATCTGGACAGAATGCTTGGGGAGATAGTGATGTGTTCCTGCTTAGGAGATATATGTTAGCTCGGGGGGCTGCAAACTCTGCAGGGCTCCAACACACACTCGCTGCTATTCCAACCCTTCACATATTTCCACATAAACTTCCCTCCTGGCATTAAACTTTGCCAGGTATTGTGCTCAGCTTACCACCCCAAACTGATGTCCCTCCCTCAGCTCACCTCTCTCCCTGCATGTCCTGTGAGCAGAATAGCTGTGCTCCTCCTCTGGGTTCTCTCATCATATGGCACTGAAGATAGAGGAGCTGTCATGGGGCCCCCTACTGGCAATTCCTGAATGGTCAGGTGTGCGGCACTTACTATTGCGAGCTGTGTCGGCAGCTGCTGGTGTAGCACCTGCCACACAGCTCGCATACTTCAAAGTCTTGCGGGACACGGCTGCTAACGGGAACTAAGTTCCTGCTGTGGAAAAAGTACAGGAACTCCGTTCCCATGCGTTCCTGCAGGACTTGAGCCTTGGGTATTTTCCTTAGTTATCAGGCTAGTAAAGAAAAAATACACTTTCTAGATCTGGAGATATCAATCATTAATCAAAGGTTTGAGATTAAAACATACTTTAAACCAACCGATCGCAACAGGTTTATACCTGTGGATAGTTGCCACCATAGGTCGTGGCTCAGTTCAGTTCCACGCAGCCAGTTTCTTCGACTATGACGTAATTGTACCAGCACTCAGGATTTCCATCAACAGGCACAGATCCTGGAATGTAGGTCTATTGAAAAGGTTACCAGAGAGTAGAATTGGACAGGGAATCTGAAAGGGTGGGCAATGTTGAAAGGAGTTCCGAACTTCAATAACAGAAAGATTACAATTTTAATTGGTCCTTTTTTACAGACTTTTCAGTTCAACACAAACAAATTAAAGCTATTGTTAATAAACAATGTTTATCTAATAACTTGTCCATGCGGTAAGCAATATGTAGGTAGAACTATACGTTCGTTTTCCATGCAGGTAAACAAACATATCGCAAATATTTTAAATATTAAAAAGTGGAAAACAAATCATAGTGTATCTAAATATTACTTAAGATACCACAATAAGAATCCTACTGGCACTCAATTTCAAATTATTGACAAATATTTGTCACCATGGAGGAGAGGATCAAATGTGAGGGGCGTCTCTAAATTAGAAACTTTTTGGATTTATGAGTTGAGGTCCTACTTCCCACATGGAATGAATGTGGAGTGGGACAATAACTCCTTTAGAAATATCACTTAGGTTATGATCATTACAACTTTAAGTTTTTCTTTCATTTTCTAGTTACCATAGTTATTGTTCAACTTGAGAATGTCTGTTAGTCTAATGAGGAGGGGAATAGGTGAATATTATTACCGGTAGTTATTATGTTCATTTCACTTTTGTTTTGTAGGCAGAAATGGTGCATGTTTTTCTTGTATTAAATACTGCTTTACACTCTATAATAAAATAGCAGTTAGTAACAAGTTAATGGATTGATAAATCCATCCACTTTTTAGTATTAGTAGGTCAACAAACATATCGCCACAAAAATAAATGAATACATTTTAGCAAATGAATTACACTTAACTTTAATTTATTAATTTGTTAAGTGGTTAATTTGTTAAGTGGGTGTCCCAACGTAAGATAACCATTTTTAGCGTTGCGAGACACATCCGATCTCAAAAGAAGGCTAGGAACGCCAGGTCAGGGATAAGGATAGCTCAGGGATAAAGTTGTGGAGAAGTTTAAAGCCGGGTTAGGTTATAAAAAAATCTCCCAAGCTTTGAACATCTCACGGAGCACTGTTCAAGCCATCATCCAAAAATGGAAAGAGTATGGCACAACTGCAAACCTACCAAGACCTACCAAATTGAATGTGTGGTGGTAAACTAACGCTGCACATCACGCTGAACACACCACCCTCACCGTGAAACATGGTGGTGGCAGCATCATGTTGTGGAGATGCTTTTTTTCAGCGGGGACAGGGAAGCTGGTAAGAGATGATAGGGAGATGGATGGAGCCAAAAACAGGGCAATCTTAGAAGAAAACCTGTTAGAGTCTGCAAAAAGCTTGAGACTGGGGCGGAGGTTCACCTTCCAGCAGGACAACGGCCTTAGACAAACAGCCAGAGCTACAATAGAATGGTTTAGATCAAAGCATATTCATGTGTTAGAATGGCCCAGTCAAAGTCCAGACCAAAATCCAATTAAGAATCTGTGGCAAGACTTGAAAATTCCTGTTCACAGACGCTCTGCATCCAATCTGACAGAGCTTGAGCTATTTTGCAAAGAAAAATGGGCAAAAATGTCACTCTCTAGATGTGCAAAGCTGGTAGAGACATCCCCAAAAAGACTTGCGGCTATAATTGCAGCGAAAGGTGGTTCTACAAAGTATTGACCCAAGAGGGGCTGAATACAAATGCACACCACACTTTTCAGATATATATTTATAAAAAAATGTTGAAAACCATTTATCATTTTCCTTCCACTTCACAATTATGTGCCACTTTGTGTTTGTCTATCACATAAAACCCCCAAAAAATACATTTACATTTTTGGTTGTAACATGACAAAATGTGGAAAATTTCAAGGGGTATGACTATGAATACCTTTTCAAGGCACTGTACAGGTGGTGATACTTTATTTTGTTTATTTTGATTAATTTGATATGATATAGTATTTGTTTGATACATATTTTTTCATATTGCAAACTGAGCATGTGTAGAGTGCCTCAAGGCTCTGTACTATCAGGAGATGGATTGGGGACTGTGAAAGAAGGGGAGGATCAGAGAAGACAGGATCAAAGAGCCTTTTTACACAATGTGCAGGATTAACCCCTTAGGTTCCACAGTGAGTATAACAAGCATGCTTTACTGCATATACAGACTGATTTTACTGTTGTGGGTTTAGTAACACTTTAATGTTTTTAAAGAAAAAAGCAAGCTGCATTTGCCCATCAAAGCCCACTGACACTGGCCATTACAGTATGTTGTGTCTGCAGATGTGACTACCCCTTTTGCTTTAGTTTTCTGCCACATACCTTTTTGGCCTTGGCCCATTTGCTCCAGCTGACACCACTAGAACTTTGTCATTGCTTCCTGTGACACAGGTTAACATGCCACATCCTTTAAAATTATTTCTTTTACAACCTGTCCCATCTACAGAGATGTCAACCTGGGAGAACAGTTTAGAGGGTGATAAGGAAGTGGCATGCATTGCGGAAAGCTGGATGTGGCTACTTTGGAGGGCCATGGCTTAAAAGGGAGGACTTACAAATGTATGCAATAGAAAAGGAGGTGTTGAGAAGATGTAGGAAGTTGTACATTGCACTTATTGAATAGAACAGATGCCAGGAGTTACAGAATGCAAAAGAAGTAGTACTGTGCACAGAGCCGATCGGCCCTATAGGCACACTATGCAAGCTGCTTAGGGCCCCGCCGCGGTGGGGGGGCCCCCAAGACCCAGCATCCCCCCTGCACCTCTGGCTGGCCGTTTAGAGTGCAGCGAGGAGAGGTGGGAGGAGGTGGAAGGCGGCGATCAGCTGCTCTATGGTGCCTGAGTGGGCGGCGGGATCTCCCTGGGGTTTGTAGTACTCTCAATGTATACAGTGGAGAGGAGAAGGGAGGGGCCTCTGACCCAGGCAGGTATCAGTTTCACTTTCACTCTGCTTGAACACTGTTGCTGATGCCTGGGTCAGAGGCCCCTCCCCTTTCCGCTGTATACATTCGGAGATAGAACTACTAGACCCAGGGAGATCCCCCTGCCTGTGGACACCATAGAGCTGCCGATCGCCGCCTCCCACCTCCACCAGCCAGGTACAGGGGAACCTCTGCAAGGGGGGGAGTCAGCTGTTTGGGGGCCCAAATGTAAGAAAAGGGGCCTCTGGGGACACTAATGTAAGAGGGGGGCTCTCTGGGGACACTAATGTAAGGACGGGGCCCTCTGGGGACACTGATGTAAGGACGGGCCCTCTGGGGACACTGATGTAAGGACGGGGCCCTCTGGGGACACTGATGTAAAGACAGGGGCCCTCTGGGGACACTGATGTAAAGACGGGGCCCTCTGGGGACACTGATGTAAAGACGGGGCCCTCTGGGGACACTGATGTAAGAGGGGCCCCCTGGGGACACTAATGTCAGAGGGGGGGGCTCTCTGGGGACCCTGTGTAAGGAGGGGCTCTCTGGGGACCCTGTGTAAAGAGGGGCTCTCTGGGGACACTAATTTAAGAGGGAAGGCTCTCTTGGGACACTAATGTAAGGGGAGGCTCTCTTGGGACCCTGGTGTAAGGGGGGGCTCTCTGGGGACCCTGGTGTAAGGGGGGGGGCTCTCTGGGGACCCTGGTGTAAGGGGGGCTCTCTGGGGACCCTGATGTAAGGAGGGGCTCTCTGAGGACCCTGATGTAAGGAGGGGCTCTCTGAGGAGCCTGGTGTAAGTGGAGGCTCTCTGAGGACCCTGATGTTAGGGGATACCCTCTGGGGACCCTGATGTAAGTAGGGAGGCTCACTGGGGACCCTGATGTAAGGAGGGGCTCTCTGAGGACACTTATGTAAGGGGGGCTCTCTGGGGACCCTGATGTAAGGAGGGGCTTTCTGGGGACCCTGATGTAAGGGGAGGCTATCTGGGGACTCTGATGTAAGGGGAGGCTCTCTGGAAAACCTAATGTAGGGGGAGGCTCTCTGGGGACCCTGATGTAAGGGGGGGCTCTCTGGGGACCCTAATGTAGGGGAGGCTCTCTGGGGACCCTGATGTAAGGGGGGGCTCTCTGGGGACCCTGATGTAAGGGGGGGCTCTCTGGGGACCCTGATGTAAGGGGAGGCTCTCTGGGGACCCTAATGTAGGGGGGGGCTCTCTGGGGACCCTAATGTAGGGGGAGGCTCTCTGGGGACCCTAATGTAGGGGGAGGCTCTCTGGGGACCCTAATGTAGGGGGAGGCTCTCTGGGGACCCTAATGTAGGGGGAGGCTCTCTAGGGACCCTGATGTAAGGGGGGCTCTCTGGGGACCCTATTGTAGGGGGAGGCTCTCTGGGGACCCTGATGTAAGGGGGATCTCTGGGGACCCTAATGTAGGGGAGGCTCTCTAGGGACCCTGATGTAAGGGGAGGCTCTCTGGGGACCCTGATGTTAGGGGATACCCTCTGGGGACCCTGATGTAAGTAGGGAGGCTCACTGGGGACCCTGATGTAATGAGGGGCTCTCTGAGGACACTTATGTAAGGGGGGCTCTCTGGGGACCCTGATGTAAGGAGGGGCTTTCTGGGGACCCTGATGTAAGGGGAGGCTATCTGGGGACTCTGATGTAAGGGGAGGCTCTCTGGAAAACCTAATGTAGGGGGAGGCTCTCTGGGGACCCTGATGTAAGGGGGGGCTCTCTGGGGACCCTAATGTAGGGGGAGGCTCTCTGGGGACCCTGATGTAAGGGGGGGCTCTCTGGGGACCCTGATGTAAGGGGGGGCTCTCTGGGGACCCTGTTGTAAGGGGAGGCTCTCTGGGGACCCTAATGTAGGGGGAGGCTCTCTGGGGACCCTAATGTAGGGGGAGGCTCTCTGGGGACCCTAATGTAGGGGGAGGCTCTCTGGGGACCCTAATGTAGGGGGAGGCTCTCTAGGGACCCTGATGTAAGGGGGGCTCTCTGGGGACCCTATTGTAGGGGGAGGCTCTCTGGGGACCCTGATGTAAGGGGGATCTCTGGGGACCCTAATGTAGGGGAGGCTCTCTAGGGACCCTGATGTAGGGGGAGACTCTCTGGGGACACTGATTTAAGGGGGGCTGTCTGGGGACCCTTGTGTAAGGGGGGCTCTCTGGGGACCTTGGTGTAAGGAGGGGCTCTCTGAGGACCCTGATGTAAGGGGGGCTCTCTGGGGACCTCATTCTGTTCTATATTGTTGCACTTATTCTTTGACTGTTTTGTTTAAAGGAGGGAGGATTGTTTTGGGAGCACTGAAGTGTCAGGTGTGACTGTGTGGCAATGGCAAATAGTTTACATAGCTCACGGCATCACGGGTCAAGTAGAGGGCCCCTTAGCAGAATTTTGCTTAGGGCCCCAGGGAGGTCAGGATCGGCACTGACTGTGCAGCATACATACATACAAGAACAGATACTGAGAAGACTCAGTTTATAGGATAAAAGAAATGCCATTGTGCAGCATCCATTGTGCAGCAAATCTTTTGCCATTCCATGAAATTATTTTGTTACAAAACTGCATAGATGCAGACAAATCAGTGTAGCACAGGGTTGTATAGATATAAGTTTAATGTTTAATTGTAAGGTGGTATAGGTAACAAATGGAGAAAGGGATATGGCATATGCCATTGCTTACTTAGTTTTGAAGGCACATGCTCCAATGCTGTTATCCTTAGGGCCCATTCAACATTTGCGTGTTTTAGGAGTGTTGACCAAAAAAAATGCTGCTTGTTCTTTCTTTGATGATGAGTTTTCAATTAAACACACACCTTACATAGAATTAAATAGTAACACATGTAAATTGTGCATGCAGTACACAATAGTATATACAGTATACACTATATTACCAAAAGTATTGGGACACCTGCCTTTACACACACATGAACTTTAATGGTATCCCAGTCTTAGTCCATAGGGTTCAATATTGAGTTGGCCCACCCATTTCAGCATAAACAGCTTCAACTCTTCTGGGAAGGCCGTCCACAAGCTTTAGGAGTGTGTCTATGGGAATGTGTGACCATTCTTCCAGAAGCGCATTTGTGAGGTCAGGCATTGATGTTGGACAAGAAGGCTTGGCTCGCAGTCTCCGCTCTAATTCACCCCAAAGGTATTCTATCGGGTTGAGGTCAGGACTCTGTGCAGGCCAGTCGTAACTCGGGTGTTCGTAATTTGGGGACTGCCTGCACATGTAAACAGAGCCTCTGGACTAGGAGTGCGGAGATAATATAGAGAATTAGAATCCTGTATGTGCCCATTTCTTAAAGAGGAACTATCCAAAGTTAAAACCAACAAGGGCAGAAGATTTAATAGATGGAAAGATGAAAAAATGACGGAAGTTTCGCTTTAAATACAGATAAGTTGTTTCTTTGTGATTTGGTGAGAAACTGTAACTCCATTGTCCTGACATACTCAGCACAGGCTTTACAACTTGCACATGCTAAGCAGGCTTGAATCAGCTTAAAGCGGAGATAGTGATACCACAGTAGTTAGCAGGATGTATGCAGTGTTAGCGTAGGCTGTCAGATTCAAGTGTGTAAAGCACAGCAACAATTCATGAGAATTTCCCCTACATCCTTTGACAAATTGTATTTTCCATTTCTAACAATGAGGGTTTTGTATATAAAACTACATTTTATTTTTTCCTTCTTTCCATTCATTTATTTTTTTTGTTAAATAAACAACTGTAGAACTATATTTGCATATTTAAACAAAGGGAATAGCTGTGAAAGAACACATGGACATAGTCATGGCCAAAAATATTGGCACCCCTGCATTTCTGTCAGATAATGCACCACTTCGCCTAGAAAATTGTTGCAATTATAAATGTTTAGGCATTCTCAGGTTTATTTATTTTGTTTGTATTGGTATGACACAAAAAAATGGAGAAACAAAAAAAAGAATCTGACACATTCCACGCAAAACTCAGAAAAATGGACTGGACAAAATTATTGTCACTTTCTCAAAATTGTAAGAAATATTTGCATTCCCAATTTGTGATGCCCCTGTAATTTGTAAATAAACTCACCTGTATCAATGAACAGGCGCTGACAATATAGAAATCACACCGGCAACCAGTTAAAATGGTGAAAATTTGACTCAACCTTTCTGTTGTGTGTCTCTGCGTGCCACCATTTTTTTTTGGGGGGGGTCTTTGGTAAGATATCAGAGGTCTAAACAGCCCCCCCATATCTCTTTTTTTTGAGAGAGAGAAAGGAACTGAACATAGTCCCTTTTCTATTCTATTCATTCATAATAATGACAGTCTGATACGTTGTCACACTCGCGGTTACAATATATCAGCTGTCAGTGGGCATATAGCATGCACCTTCTCTTCTACAGGGGGGAGCTTAATAAACACATATTTACTAAAGCCCCTCAAGCCACCCCCACCCGCATTGTTCCCCCTCCCCCTGCCGCGATCCCCAGCCTGACAGATCACGGAGATCAGTGCAGGGAGAAGCTGCAGGCGGAGGGAGGGAAGGAGAGATGCCGCTGAGAGCAGTCATGGATCAGGGGCACAGGGGCAGTTGGTGGGGGTGATCTGACTGGCAGGGGGGCACATCTCCCCCCAAGCCCCGTGCAGCACCTGAAGCTGGCGGGAGTGAAAGAGGAGGGAATGCCGGTTAATGATGGTGGCTGCGGGAGCAGGTTTGAAGCGGGGGTTTGGATCGGGTGGAGGGGGGAGTAATTAGTGCTGGGGGGAAAGAAGTGATGTGAAGGGCATAGGAGAGGAGTGTGGGGGGGGGCAGTTTTAGATGGAAGGGTGCGGCGGCGGTGGAGAGGCAGGGGAACGGGAAGTGGCGGCATGGGTGGTTGGGGGTCGGCGGTCACATTAGGGGTTAATAACTCTTATCAGCGGGTTGTAATCCGCTGATCAGAGTTATAGCATTGTTCAGCAGTCTGCTGAATGATTCTGATATACTGTAAGCTTATGGTTATTGAAGTGACCAAAAGCTTATAGGAGAGGGAGAAAAGAGGTCCATATGCTGCACTGACTTAGCCACATGCAGGCACTTCTGTAGGTCTGTACGGTGTATGGACTTAGCGGTTAAAGAAAAAGAATACAGTACCAACAGTCAAACATGGTGGAGGTTCACTGATGTTTTGGGGTTGTTTTACTGCTCCAGGATGTCTTGACTGTGTGCATTGCATTATGAAATCTGAAGATTACCAAAGAATTCTGGTGTCCAATGTAGGGCCCAATGCCAGAAAGTTGGGTCTCCGTTAGATGTCATGTGGGTCTTACAGCAGGACAATGACCACACATCAAAAAGCACCCAGAAATTGTTTAAGACAAAGCGCTGGAGAGTACTAAACTGGCCAGCAATGAGTCCAAGTCTAAATCCAATAGAGCACCTGTGGAGAGATCTCAAAACAGCAGTTGGGCAAAGGAACCCTTCTAATCTGAGAGACCTGGAGCAGTTGGCGAAAGAAGAGTGGTCCAAAATTCCAATAGACAGATGTAAGAAACTCATGTCGCAGTCCTGCAAAAAATTGCAGATTGCCACCATTACATAAAAAAAAACATAAAAAAAAAAAAAGTCCATAAATCTATCCTGTATTTTGTAGATGCTAGAACTTTTGTGCAAACCAATCAATATATGCTTATTGTGATTTTTTTTTTTTACCAAAACTATAGAAGAATACATATTGACCTAAACTGATGAATACATATGTTTTTTTATATATATTTTTTTGGATATGTATTATAGCGTAATGTAAAAAATATATATATTTTTTTTCAAAATTGTAATTTTTTGTTGTTTATAGCGCAAAAAATAAAAATACGCAGAGGTGATCAAATACCACCAAAAGAAAGCTCTTTTTGTGGGAAAAAAAAGGACATGAATTTTGTTTGGGTACAACATTGCACGCCCGCGCAATTGTCAGTTAAAGCGACGCAGTGCCGTATCGCAAAAAATGGCTTGGTCATTAAGGGGGCAAATTCTTCTGGGGCTGAAGTGGTTAAATTGAGGGTGCCAATAATTTTGTCCAGTTACTTTTTGGAGTTTTACATGAAATGTGTCAGATTTGGCTTTTTGTTTCTCCACTTTTTTGTGTCCTACCAATACAAACAAAAGAAATAAACATCAGAATGCCTAAACATTTGTAATTGCAACAATTTTCTGGGCGAAGTGGTGCATTATCTGACAGGAATGCAGGAGTGCCAATATTTTTGGTCATGACTGTATATCGATTAAGAAATAGGAATGTTATAACTGCATATCAACATTAATGTACACTGAGCTGTGCATGTGGAGCTTAGTGTATATTACGCCACCACTCTCTTGCTATAATATCCTGTTTGCATGCTTGGGAGTGACGTCATCGCAGTCTGGCCAATCAAGTTGCTCAACAATCACAACCTGAAAATGATGACCAGCAGAAGATGGAAGCGCCCAAGATGAGCGGGAGTGTTTACAGTGCAGTGGTAGAGGGGATTGTTTGACAGGTGAGTCAACCATAATACGCTAATATGCTGTGTATAGGTGTATATTATGGCTAATAGCTCCTGGGGTCCCATAAAAAAGGTTGTAGCGTTTTCATTAAGCTTTAGGGCCTCATGCACATGGGCGTATTAAAATACTCCTATATAAATATATAAAAATATAAATATATAATATATATATAAAAGATATAAAAATCCAGTTTAAAAAATGTTTATGTGCGTTTATGCGCATTGAAAGCTGTTTAGAAGCATATACATGTAAACTCATTCTTGTGGAACTAGAATTACCTAAGGGGGCGCAATATGTGCCCACGTGCATGGGTTCGTGGCCGCTGCTCCTCCCCTGCCTGTTTAAATAAATGTATATATTACTGCTTGCTGTAATTTATCTGGAACTGTCTCTTTAAATTTTGCTGAGTTACCTGTACAGGTGTTACCTGAGGTAAAACATGTGACCTGCGGAAGATTCCAGAACACACCTGGCCAGGTATATAAGGCTGCACATACCTTGGCCTCTTGCTGTTGGTTGGACACTGGACCCCCCCCCCCCCCCCCCCACACACACACACACGCACTTTTTGTGGTGTGTCACCCTTGGATCAAGGGGGGGCTACAGTTGAAGTATGGTTATTTCGAGCCCTACGACTCAGCATGTTTTTCCTGAAAATGTACTCATTATTCAATGTGTGGTTAAGATAATTGATTAAAATGTTTGTATATTATTACCAATAAAGGTGCCGCGGCCACTATTCAAGCCATATGTTTGTTCTCAGTGTTTTATTGGTGTAAGCTGGGGGGAGGAAGGGATTTTGCAGCCTGCGATCCCATGCATTTCTGCATGTTTATGTGTGGAAATTATACCAGTAAATGCCTCTCCAAACGCAGGTTTGGGACATTTTTTTATGCCCCCAAACAGTGCTCTGAAAAACTCCTCTTAATGCAACAATGTGCACATTGGTTAAATTGAAGCTGTGAAAAACTCCTCTAAAAGTTTTTCTTGCCTGTGTACATGAGGCCTAATACTACAACCTAGATTAAAAGAGAAGTATGGGCTTGGAGGTTATTTCAGATTCATACCTAGGTGGATGTAGCATCGGTCTGATGCTGCTTCTGTCCCCCGCCGCCTCTGCACTGAGAACTGAGCGATTGAACATCGCAGATGGCTCGGTTCTCTCACCTCCCCGAGCAGAGTGCAGCTGCCTGTCAATCAGCAGCTCTCCTGCTCTGTTCCTCTACACTCACTGGAGCGCTAAGCTGTGGAGGGGCAGGGAGTGGCCGTCTCAGCGGCTCACTGAGAGGCTGAGAATACCATCAGCCCAGGCAGCTGGCAGATCCAGACTCCCAGAGTCGTGATGACGCGGTCCCTGGACTGATCTGTGTGATGTCAGCAGAGAGCGGACATGCTCTATGCTGAAAACGGACCACAGGAGTGCAAAACGAACTGCACTCCTGTGAGCCATAGGAGAAGCCCAGCCAAACAAGCCCAGGCTGGACTTCTCCTTTAAGTTGCAGTGTACAGTATAGTCGTTATCACATATTTCTGAGATACACCAGCTGTGGAATCCTCCCTCTCCTCCTTATGTGTGAAAAATTATAGGAAGAACTTTTATTCAAAAGTGCATGTGGTCCTGAGCTTACCAACCTACCTAAAGTGTTGGTTCCCGGAAGCAAAGTGAATATGCTTTAGCTTGCTCACAATTCCTTGAATGTTTATATCTATCACTGTGATGGCTATTTCATCCACAAATAGAAGTGCATATTGATAAAACTTTACAGCTTTGAATATAGTTATTATAACACACATGAAAGGGAAAGTTTGGTGTTTAATTTAGGTTATTATTGCAGCATTTAGGGCTCTTTCACACTGGTTGCCGGGGGGGGGGGGGGGGGGGGGGGTAGTAGCTGATAGCTGAGCCATAGTTTTACTGCCCATCTTTTCCTCCCATAGAAATTCTAACATTAGCTTTACGCGTGTTGCAGCCACAATGCTTTTCTTTATGACTGCGGCCATTTTAACTCAGGCTTACATAGTTTGACAGACGGCGCTGCATGTCAAACTTGCCCATTGGTATCAATAGGGCTGCATTGCAACCCAAACGCTTGCCAACCAGTTGCAGCACAGTCCTGCAATGTAAAGTTGCCGTTCATCAATTAAAAAAAAAGGAAAAAAACAGGAGTAAGGTGGTGGAAGTAGCTGCCAGCCACTGCTATACCATTTTTTCCAAAACTCAATTTTATTGGATCACTGACTGATAAGCTTTCAAAGGGCCAAGTAAGTTGAGACACACTGAGCTGCAAAGCAAGCCCTTGGGTAACAGTAGTGATGTAAGGGTCAGCAGGAGGAACCAATAAATCCAGTTGGGGAACTCAAGGTCTCAGTAGGTTGATAGGTTTCCTCACTAGCAATTTCTCTTGGGCATAGTGGTGTTTGGTGGCAGTAGAGGTAAGTATTTACGGTACATTTCTCTGTATTGCTGCACCTACAATCAGTATAGGATCACTAATATCAAATTACATACCTGCTAAAAGAAGAGACTTTATACATACCTTTCTTGTGTCCCATTTGTTGAAATGTTGACAGGCCACTATGTGTATTCCACACTTCCGGGTAAGTGGAATACCTGCTTCTCCTGCCGCATGATGTGGTTTCTTCCTCTGGTTCATTCACTACAGGACATAAAAGCTGGTGGGAGGAACCACAGTGTGAAGAGGGAGAAACAGCGGCCAGGAAAGATCGAAGAGGCAGCGTTTCAACAAACAGGCTGCTGGAAAGGTAAGTATAGTGCCTCTTCTTTTAGCAGGTATAACTGTACAAATGTGTTGACAGGGTCACTTTATTTCAAACATACAATTAAAGCAGTATTAAAACCAAAATAATTATTTTGTTATATTGCAGCTTACCATTTCTTAGATGTGAGGGCTGCATTAGTTTTCTTTTTTAGGGCTTTTGTCTTCTTTTTTCATCTGGAGATCCAGCCAGTAAGTGGGGATGCGTTTTTTGCTCAACATGTCCTTGTATTGAGCATGCAAGTGCTTCCATGTGCAAGGGTAACCTGAAGGAATAACGTTATTTTTTTTCTCATTGGGGCTCGCACTTTGTGGGCACATAATGAGAGAGAGAGACTCAGTAAAAAAGTATACATTTTATTACAACACATAAAAAACATATAAACAACATACAAACAACACCCTGTATGGACACAGTTACCAGTTACCCAATAATACAGTTATAGAGGACTGGACCTACAGTACAAAGATTCATTTAATAATGTTTTAAGGTAAAAGAAAAATTTCTGATCCAGTAATGCCTCTAAAAACTTGCTCATTGACGCGTTTCACTAAAATATTATCTTCCTCAGGACAGATACTCGGTAGGTGCTGGTATATTTAAAAACAATAATGTACATGTGTAAGTATTTAATGTAGTATATATCTATATAAGTATGAATTATGATTGTTACAACATTCTTCCAGGAGGAGTACATATATACAGAGACTAATTACATATAAACATAACAATGTGTAAGCTTGCCTGGTAAACTTGTGGCTCAAGGTGTGGGAGAACTTGACCAAACTGACAAACAGCCGAAAAAACGAGATTGCCTATGTGTGTCTAAAGTAGTGGGTCACACATATATCATGTGGTTTATAGTAGATACCACTAAAATAAAACAATAAACAACAAGCAAATGTGTTATAGATTAAGGTGCTACTATAAAAGTCCCTTAATTCACTGATTTATACTTGACTTAGCTCTCACCTGGTATATAGTAGTCATGTATAGGTATTTGAGTATAAATCACACACAGCACTAAGTGGTCACAAATTCCCACTATAAGCGTGTTCAATACAATATCTAAAAATAAACCAAGTCAATAATCAGATATTGACCCTTTAGATATAGGGTATATATAATAAAGAAAAATTACAAAAGAAGATAACCAGAGAGTATATACGATTGGTACTTATCAATAGTACCAAGAGATGGCCCATGGATACCAGACCAAGTTATTAAATGGGTAAGAATACAGTCCCCTTAAGTATAGAGGCAATTGAATATCTAAGAGAGGGGGCATAGCAAATTATTAAGTATTTAGCATATGAGAAAAAAAAAACAAAAAAAACGCACAAACCCACCTAAATGTGTAAAAGCTGCGCTTATCACATAGGGGGAGACCCTTTGTTGGGGCTCGAGTTAGTATTGCCGCATACATAGGGGAAAAGTGTGTCCCTATAATAGAAGCATTTGAATGGAATAAATATCCACTTTAGGACATAAAGTCGCATAGTGGTTGCTGGAATGGTTGAACAAAGATATGCCTTACCTTTTGGTGCTAAACCCCTGTGGACTGTATTATTGGGTAACTGGTAACTGTGTCCATACAGGGTGTTGTTTGTATGTTGTTTATATGTTTATTAACTATGTTGTAATAAAATGTATACTTTTTTACTGATTCTCTCTCTCATTATATGCCCACAAAGCCTGTTAATTTTTTGACTTGGTTAATCCTTGAATATTCTTAATAGACTTCACTGTGCTTCTAATTGTAGCACTCTCTCTAGTAGTGTGCTAGAGAGGAAAGGTAAATTTAAGTAGGCCAGGCTGGTTGCTGGGCCTGTTTGTTTTCATTCTGGGCTGGGATTGGCTCAGGGTAGTGCTCAGATGCTCAGTGGCATCACTAGGACCTCCTACTTCTTTCTAGAAGCTGCTAGTGCTTTCAGGAAGAGAGGCTGGAGGGAAGGAGAGGCCACCTGGGTGTTCTGAAGAGCCCTGACCAATCCCCAACTTGGATTGGCAGGGGGCAGGCCTCCTCAAATACCCAGGGTCAGCCTGGCGGCGGAGGAGTAGTCGGGTGGAATAGCTGGAGTGAGAGCGTGTGGAGACTGTTGAGGCCCTTGAGGGAGCTCCCGAGTCTGGGGGAGACTGGCCTCGGGTGCAGTCGGGACCACATTCAGGAATACATGAGGAGGTCCTGGACCGGAGGCACAAAGGAGAGCAAGGAGAGGACAGCAAGAGAAAGCACTGCTAAAAGGCTCCAGGGAGGACAACTTGTCGCAGCCAGGAGGGCTGGTGAGTGAGGCACAGTCAGGAGGACTGGGGAGGCACGCCTGAGAGGACTGGGAGTTTGCAGTCAGAAATGGGTACAGAACCAGAAGAGTGGACTGTGGTGGAAGTGTCAGTGGAAAGAGGCAGCTGAAGCCAGGAGCGATAGCAGGGCCTGAAGAGGGCCAACTGGGATCAGTAGCCAAAGTTAGGGCAGCTAGCACAAGGACTTTTATGCTACACCATTGGGGCCCGTGGTCCCAGCCTGCAAAGGGCATTTGCTGAGGCCTGACTGAGTCAGTGTCAGGCCTAACCAACAAATAATGCTAGCTGAACCAAGTGATGTTCTGGAGGTGACTAGCCGTAATAGTCTGCAGCAAGTAATGAGCTGGTGGAGTGAGGAGTGATGAGCTTCAAGCAAGGGATGTGCAGGAGGAAGCTGAAGGAGTATGTACAGGGAGTGTACATGGTTGTCCCCAAACCATGTGCTATTTTCATTGATCTATGCTGGGCATCCCATATCTCCCATCCCCATCCAAGTTATACCCCTCAATAAAAAACAAAAACAAAGTTCAATGACTTCTTTATGTCTCAGAGTGCCTGAGAGCGAATGCAGGTCTGGGCAGGGTGACAGACAAACCACAATTTTTAGCAGCCCCTACGGGGGTACCGCTACACAAGCATTGATAAACCCCTAAAAAAAAATTGTATCCATTTTCTGACTTGTGCCTGTCCACAATTTTAACAGCGCCTTACCACCTATAGTTGATTTTTTGCATCAGTTGCACTATTAGGGACTGAAATGCTCCTGGGAAGCTCTTTTCATACAACAGACAAAATGGTGTTGAAGGGGCACAACATAAACTTGATTTTGGCTAATCCAGCTAAATACTTGGGGCCATCAACCCAGTAAGATGTAATCAAAGGTAGGGAAGTAGAAAATGATGGCTGTTTAAAGACGGCCTCTTAGTTTACATTATTTCACCAAATACAAAGCCTGTTAAAGCTCTTTTCATGCCGAGCTAATCAAAATGACCACAGCTGATCACAGTTGAAAGTCAAATGGCTTTGTGTGCCATTGACAGTGTTGGTCATCTTACTTTAAAAAAGTAATTGGTTAAGTTACAAATTACTTCTCCCAAAAAGTAATTGCGTTAGTAACTCAGTTACTACATTGGAAAAGTAATTAGTTACGCAGCAAAGTAACTGTGACTTTTTTTTAATATTCTATACGTGTAACTAAGGGGCGGGTCTAGTAATACTGTAAGCAAGGGGCGCATTTATTATTATTGTTATATATCGTGTAACCAAGGGGCTGCTCTATTAGTACTCTAACCAAGGGGCAGATCTGTTATAGAAGAAGTAGTGTGCGAATGTTAAATTAATGGGCAGAGCTCGATATATAACAATAATAATAAATGCGCCCCTTGGTTACAGTAATACTAGACCCGCCCCTTAGTTACATGATAGACGCCCCTTGCAGAGTAGCACGAGCATCGGGAGCGTGCAGCATCGCCTCGTACAATAACATGTTAACTGTGCCTGCGTTTAGCTGTTTAGGTTCGGCAATTTTTGTAAGCTCCGTAGTCCTTCGTACTGCGCAAGGGCTGCGCCTGCGCAGTACAGGGGTTCCTTATCCGGCGTGGGAACTTTTTCGGCAGCACATCGGAAATGACACTACTGCCATCTAGTGGCGGTAGATGTAATTGCGGTAACGCCGTCCAAGTAATGGGAACTGCGTTACCATGAGGGGAAAAGTAATCAGTAACTGCGTTAAGTAACTCTGTTTATTTTAACTCAGTTACTTACATCACTGGCCATTGATAAGGTGATTAGATACACCTGATTGAGTTTACAAGTCAATTTTAGGTGAAAGGTGATCTTTTTTTTTTTTTCTGACATGTTGGTGTTGTATCTTTCGATTGGATGTTAAATACAGCTGGATAAAACAAAAACTGTGTCCATCTTCATTTCAGGCTGCAAAGCAACAAAATGTGATTAATTAAAAAAAAAAAAGGGGGGGGGGGTGGTGATTATTTTTATGATTATTTTCTATACCCACTGTATATGTGCTGTATGAAAAGTACTGTTATGTCCCTTGTTTATATTTCCTGATAGCTAGTGACTAAATTTAGACCTCAGGGAATAGCACAGGAAAACTGCTGAGGGTTACAAGAGGTACAATTACCTTCCATCCTAAACATAGCAAACTGACAGCAGAAAAGAACCTAGAGACCCCACGTATTTCCAGGCTCACAAACTGTAAACTTTCATTCACACCACATCTTGACTAGGGGGGTATTTATATCACTCTGGTTCTCTTAGTAGGGTTATCAATGACATTATCCAGTCAATAGAGAGAGTCTGTTTCATTGCATTGCAGAACAGCTGCGTGTAGATACTGTCAGATTTCTTGGCACAGATGACTTCAATCATTGTGAAGTCTCTGATTCACTGCTTTAAGCATGATGTGTCCTAATTAATCACTGCAGAGCAATTCCTTAGGCACTTAAAGCTTTCTGAAGCCTCATGTGCATTGTGATTTAGCTCAAAAGCTCTCTTAATGCACAACATTTTCTTCAGTAGATTTTCTTTTTGTTGCCACAAATGTATCTTATATGTGTTTTGGCTCTGAACCCATAGTATGTGTTTCTGCATCTCTTTACAGCCATTTGGTAAATGGTGCAGATTGCGGCCAAAAGAAGCAGAAAAAGTTCCTGAGAGTGCCTGGAAATTCCTTTTCTACTGTGCATCATGGTCCTATTGCTCGTACCTTCTCTTCTTCACCAAGCACAACTTCTTTCACGATCCACGCTCTGCCTTCCGTGGTATGTGTAAACATGTACATATGAAAGATTTTCATGGAATTTTCAGGGAACTCTAGGATTCCTTCAGAGGTTTCTAGGGGTTCCTTGACTAAACTCTAATGAAACCACTAATGCAAAGGATGTTTTACCTCTAGCTGTCCACCAGCGTGAGGGCCCTTCTCCTTCTAACATAAATGTATGGGGCTCTATTCTGCTGACCGCCATTGTAAGGGAGGTCATAGATGATGCAATTTTCTTTTCTGCAACCACGGAAATCACTCGATTCCACTATCAACACAGTCAGGGATGATGGAGGAATCGATGAGCTATTGTGTTCTCCCAGAGGGGTAGATGCCACGAACCATCCCTGACGGGAGAACACAGTGAGCTATAGTCATTGGCAATAAACTTGGATACAATCAGCCTGCCCATAAATGGTTAGAATCTTGGCCGCTCCATGCTAAACCAGCCAAAATTTTAACCATCTATGGCCCGGCTTAATCGGACCCTTCTCCCCTGATCTTCAATATAGGGGGCACTTTCTACTGACCACCAGTGTAAAGGTGACTGTGACCATTTACATCAGGCTACCTCCAATCCATCACATTTAGGTCAAGAAATGCAATCCTTTTCCATTTTTCCAGACCTGGACAGACTCCAAGGCAGGTAGATATAATTAGACACAAGTCTATTTACATCTGCCTGCCCATAGACCTACATGGAGCTTCCGATCAGGTTCACCTGAAAAAGCGACAGGTGGACCTAAATGAAAAGCCTGTTTGAAAAGGGCCTTAGGGCTTGCATTGAGCAGTCTGATCTCTTAGATGTTGACTCATGTCCACACCTCATTTCTGTTTGCTTTCTTTCAGGAACGTACGTGTACTGTAGGGTTGCCACCTCATCCCTTTAAAACCGAACAAATATGAATTATACAGGTTCTGTGGCTGATTAATGTGGTAATTAAACTCACTTGGTGCCTTATCTGCATTAAATTAGCCTCAGAACTGGTGTGATTCATATGTGTTCGGGGTTAAAGGGATGAGGTGGCAACTCTAGTGTACTGACTAATACCAGACATGGAGCAGCCTGTGCTAGTTTAAAGTATATTTCTACTCTTTAAGTCAAATTTGAGAAAGCCCCATTATATATTTGGTATGTGTTCCCATTCACGCAGCATACCTAAAATTTTTATAAATATTTTTAGATTTCTTACCTTTTAGATGTTTTTTAGGAGAAGGTGTCATGGCTGACTGCTGAGTTTTTTGAACAAGGCCTGTCCTGTTTAACACACAATGGAAGTTTAGCCTCTAAATGTTTAACCCTTTGCTAGGGCAGACAGTGTTTAAATCTAGTTACAATTGATATTGAATATTTTCCTGCACAAAACAAACGGGGTTAATGATGGTAAATAGAGCTGCCCAGCCCCCTTATAAACAACTATTTAGGGTTTTTCCTTGCTGGAGGTTGTAGAATAGAGCATCAAAAAAAGAAAAGCTGCAATTTTCCATTTTTTTTTTTCTTTACATTTATGCTATGTGAATGGGAGCATGTCACAAATAGAAAGTAGGCCAGGGGTAGGCAACCTGAACAACATGAAAGAGTTCAAAGATCACTGGGGTTTGGTGCCCCTCTATTTTAAAAAAATTACTTAGCAAGGCCTAACTAAATAGGAAGAAAAACTTAGAAAAATATAATAAAACAAATGTCACTGTAAAAATATAAACATAGCCTTCCTTAAAAATGGACAATGTCAGTCAGTAGAGTCCAGGCAGTGGACCATGTCAGTAAAGCGGTGGATGTGTCAGTAGGGCAGAGGTTGGTGTCTGTAGGGCAGCGGATGGTGTCAGCCAGTGGACTTTGTCAGTAGTGCAGAGGACAATTTCAGTAGAGCAGTGGTTTGTATCCTTGTTTTTACATATTTTTTATTTTTTTGTTATTAATACAATTTCTTTCATTTTTATTTTTTATTATTTTCTTTTTACAATTTTTTAAGCAGCCCTGTTGGGAGGCTTTGGTGAAATATCAGGAGTCTAAACAGACCCCTGATGTCTCACTTTTGAGAAAGAGAAAGTAGATTCTCTATCTTTGCAGCCTCAACTGCACAGAATGAATGAACAGGAATAGCTCTTGGAGAGCTTCCTGTTCATTCAAAAACTGAAGTAAATTATGAATGAACACAATGAGTGATCAACACCAATCATTCGCAGTGTTCATTAAGAAAAGGAAGGGGCCAGTAAATTACATATTTACTGGCCCCTTCCCCCACTCTCTATTCTAAAACGATCCCCTGCAGCAGCTGATGGGAGAGGAGGGAAGCCGGCAGCACTGCGGGGGGGGGGGCAAGGGAGCACACAGTGGGGCTGGGTTGCAGAAAGGTTGGGAACCTGGACAGTAGGAGCAGTGGGTGTGGCATTTAGTGGAACCTATCCCCTTTCCTCCTGCAGCAGCTGAAAGGTGCATGAGGGAGAGAAGGAGAGACAGCTTTCAGTGGCTGCAGGATGAAAGGGGATCAGTTCCAGTAAATGCTACCGCTGCTCTTGTCCAGGTTCTGTGGGCAGGGAAGGGACGTGATCTATCTGTGATCGATGGGTTGCCGACCCCCGAAGTAGGTGTTAGCTCAATTTTGGCTGCATAAGTGGAAATACACTTTAAGTCCCTAAAGTCATTGATGTACTCAAACACATTTTTACAGAAGAGGATAGATAGCAAAGATGAAGCCTCCCAACACATGACAGTTTCTACACACTGTGCATTTTCATTTATATTTTAGTAATTAAAAGTTACCTGCAGCGTAAAGACAGTATATTTAGCTTTCGAAAACAATACATAACTACAGCTAAAGTACAGGTAAAATAGTTGTTTACAAATTGGTAAAATCATTAAAAGCTCTAAATTGGACAGGGGGTCATTACCTGGACCTATAAGCTAGCCATACATATAGAGTTCAGGCTTCCTATTTTTTAAACTTTATAGAAAATGTGCCAGCTGGCCCAAAGTACAGGTGTAACTTTTAAAAAATCTCTATGGAACTTGTAATCACACCTGTATACTGCAGCACAGGCGTCTGGAAAGCATGAGATACAAGAAAGAAGAAGTCTCCCTTTCCCTTTATCAACTTATTTAGCATTGACATGTGCCTAGCAGAAGTGTACAGGATACGATACTACATGTACAGGATACGTTTTAAATCATTAAATAGTTACAAGTTTTATTTTCTCCCTTGAAAGGGTTGGAGATTTTTAAATATGTTATGTGTCCTCTTGTGTTTTGGGGAGTTCTCCTTTACAGCAAACCCATATTTTTCCCATTCCGGTTCGATTTAATCCCCCAAGCATATACTTACGTTTCCCTAGTTCCCCTGCTGCTCTTTTTGGCACGGGGAGACATCCAATACTTTTGGGTATGCAGAAGCAAGACTAACTCCATATGTCAGTAGTACTGGGCTAGTAAGTGTTGTCAAACATGGACCCCTTAGCCCCTAAATTATCTATGTTACTGGGGGCTCATAGCCTACACTGGGTTTTCCTTTTGCTCCCTACAGTTCAACAGAGAAGCAGGGGGAGAGAAAGAAAGGTAAATCCGAGGTGTTCTGCATTAAAAGAAAAAACCTGTTGCTGAATCTGATTAACATTAAATGGATCTCTGTTTTATTGTTTAATTTTTTTTTTCTTTTTTTGTGGCCTTTTGCTGGATCCTAGGTTGGACATCAGGAGTAGACGTTCCCAAGGAAATAGCCCTTCTGTATTTGGTTCAAGGCAGTTTCTACGCACATTCAACATACGCAACCCTGTACATGGATGCATGGAGAAAGGACTCTGTTGTCATGATTGTGCACCATTTAGTCACCTTTACTCTTATACTTTTCTCCTATGCTTTCCGGTAAGTTAAATATTGGATCTGTAGCAATCTGAAAATATCCTTTAGAGTACTGGCTTCGGGGCCAGATCTGACCTGTCTGATGTGGGGGTGCAGTACAAAATGTCAGGGGGCAGAGGATGGAAGTTCAGCAGGGCAGTGTACAAGGGGCTCAGTAGGGCAGAGGATAGGTTCAGCAGCTTGTAGGGCATTGTACAGAGGCCATTATTTTGTAGTGCAATGTAAAAGGGTCAGCAGGGCAGTGTACAGGGTGTCAACAGGGTAGAGGATGGGAGGTAAGCAGGGGAGTGTACAGGAGGTCAGTAGGGCAGATGACAAGGGGTCAATAGGAAGGAGGACAGGGGTCACTGCTGGCAAGACAGAAGACAGGGATTGCTGCTGGCAGGGCAGTGGACAGGGGTCACTGTTGGCAGGTTAAAAGACAGGGATCAATGCTGGCAGGGCAGAGGACGGGTTCATTGCTGGCCGGACAGAGGACAGGGGTCACTGCTGGAAGTCCACTCAGCAGAGCTCCTTCTTCCCATACAGCACATAGCTGAGATCAGATTCTCTTTTACACTGTCATGATCTGCACAGTGTATAGATGGCTTTTATGTTGCAGTTTTGACCTGTGAAATTCTTTGGTCAGAATGGCAGTCTGAAGGAAAACTGACACTTCCAGGAACGTCAATCTACTGGGTCCCTTGCAGTATTCTCTTGTTTCTTCCTCTGACCTCCACATCATTATAGGACCCAGTCCACTGAGCACTCGCTGGACCCTGAAGTTCAAAACTGCTTTACTTTTGACTTCAGCTGGGGATTTCTCACAAGCAAAGGGAGAGATTTACTAAAACTGGTGCACACAGAATCTGGGGCAGCTGTGCATAGTAACCAATTGGCTTCTAACAACCGTTCACATTGTCATGGCTTCAAAGTCGCACAACTTTAAATCCAACATCCCTGCGTGACTTCATTGTGGCTTGCATACGACTTCTTTAATAGAAGTCAATGCAAGTCATGTTGAAGTCGCACCAAAGTATTGCAGGAACCTTTTTTTAAGCCCAAGCAACTTGAGTAGCTCCAATTAGAACAGTTCCATTGCCATTAATGGGGTGCGACTTGTAATGCGGCTTTAAACTCTCAACCGGGGCTTAAACTTAGAAGCTGATTGGTTACTATGCACAGCTGCACCACATTTTGTGTGCACCAGTTTTAGTAAATCCCCCCCCAAAGTGTCAATCCGATGGTGTGAGGAGTGGGAATTACTCGCTTGTTTCTATTCTGGGTATTACTATTTTGAATTTCAGTACATAATAACAGGGTTGCTTTAACTAGAGGCAGCTAGATAAACAGTGTCACATTATATTGTAAAGCCATTTAAATTAAATGTAAATGCTGATGCTTGAGTTTCTGTGATTTGTGAGCCAGGAATAGCAAGTTTCAACCCTGCCCAATTACATTATTTATGAAGGCAGAAATAGCATTTGGCTAATTACTTTGTCTAAAATGAATGTGTACAATACAGTATATAGTTTGGGTGTCTTTTATTTTAAAAAGAAATAGAATAATGGAGTGTTACTTATTGTATGCCTTTAAGGACTGTAGTCTAAAACAGGGGTCTCCAAACTTTGGCCCTTTTCTAGCCTTCACCTGGCCCTTTGGGGCACTATTGCTTCCAATGATATGAGGCACTATTCTTCCCACTGACAACAACAATGTGGCACTATTTCTTGCACTAATACCAATGATGGGGCACTACTCCCCCTCCTACTGACCACCATAGCTGATGCCGTGTTTATTCTCACTGATGCTGGGCCCAGGGCATTTTCTGCCCCCACTGGCCACAATCCAGCCCCCTAAAGTCTGAAGGACTATAAACTGGCCCTTTGTTTGAAAAGTTTGGAGATCCCTGATCTAAAACAAAACATGTTCTATAGCAGTGATGGTGAACCTTGGCACCCAGATGTTTTGGAACTACATTTCCCATGATGCTCAACTACACTTCAGAGTGCATGAGCATCATGGGAAATGTAGTTCAAAAACATCTGGGGGGCCAAGGTTCGCCATCACTGTTCTATAGTATCTGGCAGGAGAACTCACGGGGGTGGTAAGGGGAATAGTGCCCAAGAAGATAACGACCAGGGAAAAATATCTGGTCCTCAGGGCTTTGATCCATTACACTGTAGGATGGCTTAGAAAGACATGTTTGAAATCAGCACTGGGGAGGTAACTGGTGCACAATGTACTATTTAAATTACATTTTTGCCTGGCGTTAAAATATAACCTATTAAGAATTTTGTGCAAGTTTCTGATGCTGAAAGAGAAACGCCTAAACCAGGTTATATTTTTGGTACATAGACTTGCTCAGCTATGAGATGCTGAATAAAAAGGGGCCACACACTTTATATATTTGTTTTTATTTGTGTATAATTGAAAGAGGTATGGGGATCCAAGTTGTTGTTTTCTAAAAATGTGTTGGCGTAATATTATGCAGTATGGTCTATTTAGATACAACTATATCTTTGGGGTAAAGTCTGGAAGGTCAATATGCCGCATAGTGACTTTCCTCCAAAGGCATATCGGTTATGCCCCTGGTTACCAGGTGTTGGAAATTGGATCTCCTGTCAGTCTTTTGTATTGAAGGGTGACAGCAGCTCTATTTGTTTTCATTAAACTCTGGTGATCAATACTAGTTCAGCAGAGGACAGGAAACTCTACTGTCAGTCTGTGAGTGCAGGGAAAACATGAACAGAAGTAGAGCAGTATATACTGGCTATAGTGCAAGGGTGGTCCTGAGCTTAATTAAAGGGTAACTCCACTTTCCTGAATAAAACAAAATAAAAGAATAAAAGGAAAATCATATTTCTTCAAAACAGAAACAGGTAGGAATCTGCAACAAAGTTATTTTTTTTTAATTCTTGCAGCGTATATTGAACGCCCAGAGGGAATTTTTACTCTTTAAGTTCCTGAAGCAACAAATTGGCAGACAATATGACAGCTACAAGTGACCAATTGTGACACTATATGGGCAGCAAATGGATAATCATGACAATATGGGGGTTATTTATTAAAACTGAAGAGTGCAGCGTCTGGTGCAATTCTGCATAGAAACCAATCAGCGTTTTCAGGTTTTATTGCCAAAGTTTAATTGAACAAGCAGAGATTAGAGGTTGATTGGTTACTATGCACTGCTGCACCAGATTCTTAGTACTCCAGTTTTAGTAAATCTTCCCCTATGCAACAATGACAATCACAGTGACAGTAGAAAGAATAAGAAATGCATATGCCATACTTCAGTCCTGCTGCTTCCTCTCCTTTGTGGACATACAGTACTAGTTCCAGTATAAATGCTGGGACATGTAGTTCCATGCTAGAACTCATAGTTCTATAAAATACATAGACCTAGGTGTATCAGACCTAACAGAGCAGTCCAAGGTATGGACTCTATTTTTCCATTCTCACTCCTCTTTCAGAGGGTCCCCTGTTAGTAAAAACTGCTGTTTGGCTGCACTAACTTGCTCCTCACTATTATAGAGCAGAAGACCTTTCACTATTGAATTCATGCCCTCTCTGTCAGGATCCCATATAAGTAGTGGGTGGAACTTAGTGCGGTTAGAGTGTAGGACAGGGGACTGTGTTCTTGGCTTCCCCCTTGTCGGCTTCCCCTGGAGTGCTGGGCTCATTTACTAAGTGCACCCCTGACCATGGGCTTAAATCATGCCACTGAAGATGGGTAAAGACTGTTACAATTTTTATTGGTATGTTTGCTTGTGGATTTGAGGCTGCATCATAAAACTGTATCTCAAACATTAAAAAGTAAAAAGTGTGTAGTTGCTTCTGGCTGGAGTGATGTTAATTACAGGGGATGCCTAAGTGTAAGAGCCTGAAACATTGGGCCACAGTTGGACCTTCTTTGGTGGGTTTAGTTCTGGGGGAGGGAGTGCGTCTCCCAAAATTCCTAGGCTTGCCTATTGAAGTGAGGGCTTGGACTTGGTGACATCGCCCCACAGTTGGACCTTTTTTGGTGTGATTTGTTTGTCAACGCTATTATAGGACCATTTTTGTGAAGAGGTTTTGGTTGTTTAGAATTTGAATAAAGTGTTGTTTGGTAATGCACTAGGCCATTGTGTCGTCCTGTCTGATTTTACGTTATTCACAAGCAGTGCTTAAGTGAAAGCACCTGAAATGGGCCAGTGCACAGTAAGGCTACAGGCGGCTGGTTTGGTGCGACCCATAATAGGAATCACTGGTGGGGTATACAGGATTCTGAATACAAGTGTAAACCTGGTCTGCCAGGAGTTGGTAAAGATTAATGCAAAGAGGTATACTCTACTGTCCTGGGAGTGGACCCTTCAAACTCAACATAGCTTTTCTATGTGATCATACAAGAAAAAAGAGCTTTGCACTTTCAAACAAGCTTGCAAGAGAAATATACCACAAGATCCCTCAACCAGAACACACAACATAGGACCCAGGTGCATGGTAAAATTATCAGTCATAGCCTGCAACCATGGAGCAAGAATACAAGGCTTGGTGAAAGTGTGACACTGACTGCTCTGGACCAAGGGGTTGGTTATAGCCTGCCATCTATACATATGTTTGGCAGAACAGTAGTTCTGCATGGGCTAGAAAGCAGCCCAGGAGAGCCCTGTACTTCCGCAGGCCCCTCTGTGGTGCAGTGACCTTGTTGGACCCTAGGGCCCTGCTTACACAGTGAGAAGCTGGAAAAGAGAGGCCCCCTGCTGTACATATCACAATCTCATGTTTGGACTCATGAAGTAGTAAATTAATTACATTATTTATATGTTAAAATAATTGTTTACCCTCACCTTGTAAAACAACCCATACAGTTTAAAATGAAAGGCACAGCATTTGTGTATACAGTAGATATAAAAAAAATATTATAAGTGATCACATTCCTGCAGTTCTCAGCTGCATAATGCCCCGTACACACGGTCGGAAATTCCGACCACAAAATCTGTCGGAATTTTTCCGACGGATTTTGTCCGACACTGGTGTTGCATACACACGGTCGGACAAAGTTGTCGGAAAATCCGATCATTCTGAACGTGGTGACGGAACTACGTAGAGGCTAGTAGCCAATAGCTTTGGTCTCGTAATTTGATCTGAGCATGCGTGGCACTTTGTTCGTCGGAATTCTCTACACACGATCGGAAAAAGTCTGATCGGATTTTGTTGTGGGAAAATTTGAGAGCAGGATCGCTAATTTTTTCCGACGGAAAAAGTCAGATGGAGCCCACACACGGCCAGATTTTCCGACAACATGGTCCGATCGGACATTTTCCGTCGGAATTTCCGACCGTGTGTACGGGGCATTTGAGCTAGTGGAGGGGAAACAGGACACTGAGCTGAGTGAATGGCTGTGTAGGGGAGAGAGGGGGACTTGCTGTGTCAGAACTTGGGCTTTAATGTATACTAAACGCAACCCTAATTTCATTTCTAGGCAGCCACTTAGAAATAGAAAAGCCTGAAAAACTATATGTGGTTGCTGTGAGTAACTGCACATTATGAGACAGGGAACAGATCTGTGTGTAAATGCAGACTTTGTGACATGACCTATTTTATCAGGGAGAAATTTGTCTGTCCCTGCGTTTCCCAATTACTGTTTGTCTAAGTGGAAATGGGATCACTACCTGATAATTAAGGACATACATCTGAGTTATAATTAATCTGTGAACTGCAGCACTTATTTATTGCATACCATGTGACCTGTAGGAACACGTGCAATGGTCTGACACTGAAGGCAGATATTCAATATATGAAACTTTAAAATTGCTTCAGCCAGTAGGAAACTGTTAAACAGGATATAATTACCTATCCTAGCCAGATGAGTAATCAGCTACCTCCTATTACATAGTTACATAGTTAGTCAGGTTGAAGAAAGACACAAGTCCATCCAGTTCAACCATAAAAAAACTAATAAATAAAATAAAAAATATAGTACAATCCCATATACCCAATTCTATACCCACAGTTGATCCAGAGGAAGGCAAAAAAAAAACAAAAAACAGCAGAGCATGCTCCAATTTGCTACAGCAGGGGAAAAAAATCCTTCCTGATCCCCTAAGAGGCAATTGGAATTTCCCTGGATCAACTTTACCTATAAATGTTGGTACCCAGTTATATTCTGTACATTTAGGAAAGTATCCATGCCTTTCTTAAAGCAATCTACTGAGTTAGCCAGAACCACCTCTGGAGGGAGTCTATTCCACATTTTCACAGCTCTTACTGTGAAGAAACCTTTCCGTATTTGGAGATGAAATCTCTTTTCCTCTAGATGTAAAGAGTGCCCCCGTGTCCTCTGTAAAGTGAATAACTCAACACCAAGTTCACTATATGGACCCCTTATATATTTGAACATGTTGATCATATCCTCTCTTATTCTCCTCTTCTCAAGAGAGATTAAATTCAGCTCCTCTAATCTTTCCTCATAGCTGAGCTCCTCCATGCCTCTTATCAGTTTGGTTGCCCTTCTCTGCACTTTCTCCAGTTCCCGATATCCTTTTTGCGAACTGGTGCCAAAAACTGAACTGCATATTTCAGATGAGGTCTTACTAATGATTTGAACAGGGGCAAAATGATATCTCTCTCTCTGGAGTCCATACCTCTCTTAAACAAGAAAGGACTTTGCTTGCTTTGGAAACCGCAGCTTGACATTGCATACTATTATTGAGCTTATGATGTACCAAAACCCCCAGATCCTTCTCCACTACGGATTCCCCCAGTTGTAGTCCCTCTAGTATGTATGATGCATGCATATTCTTAGCCCCCAAATGCATAACTTGACATTTATCAACATTAAACCTCATCTGCCACATAGTCGCCCAACTAGACAGTGCATTGAGGTTGGCTACTATTGTTACATAGTACATAGTTACATAGTTAGTTAGGTTGAAAAAGACACAAGTCCATCCAGTTCAACCACAATTAAAAAAAAAACAAATAAATAAATATATCAATAAATAAATATATCAATAAATAAATATATCAATAAATAAATATATCAATTGTATTGGAGAGAACGGTACTGTGGGATAGGGAATAGATGTGCAGGGTCAATTAGCACCAAAGTTGCTATGGAGTCAGGATCTGCATATAAGCAAGACCTTAAAAAACCTTATCGCTTGCAGTAAAACTACAGTGCGGGCCGGCTGTGCAGAATCGTGTAAATATATGGGATGCTGCTTTTCCTGGTAGGGAACTCGCGCGCGCGCGCCTGCCGGCCTGGCTGTGCTGTGTTTTGTCACAGCACAAGCCAATCACCGGCCCGGCTGGGTTGGGATTCGTCACAGCACATACCGATCACCCTGTACCGGGCCCATGATTGACCAACGGCACCCAGTGATCGACTCTGATCTTCCCCCGAACACAGCTCTGTGAGTGTAAACAGCACAGAGATGTGTTCAGTGACAGGGGATCTCGTTTCTTTTTCACTAGTCAGATTGCCTGCCACCCTATTACAGTCCCAATTTATAAGTCGCTGATCGCAGTCATTAATAGTATTCAAATAATAAATAAATAAAAATTCCAGTATTTATGCATAGTTTGTAGATGCTATACCTTTCACGCAATATACACTTATTGGGATTTTTTTTTACCAAAGACATGTAGCAGAATACATTGTGGACACATTTTTTTAATGGGATGTGTTTTATAGCAGAAAATAAAAAAATATATATATTTTTTCTTTTAAATGTCATTTTTTTTGTTTATATAATAAAAAAAATAATAATAATTGATCAAATACCACCAAAAGAAAGTTCTATTTGTGTCCAAAAAAAGTTTTACATTTTCTTTGGGTACAGCATTGCATGGCTGTGCAATTGTCAGTTAAAGTGGCGCAGTTTCGAATAGCAAAAAAATAGCCTGGTCATGAAGGGGGTAAAACCTTCCGGAGGTGAAGTGATCAATCAACATAATACAGGATAGTTGCGTATAAACACTACAGTTAGATTTAACTTAGATCTAATCTATAGATCTCTATTCCATGTACTGAAAGTAAGCAATATCCGCTTGGATATCTATCTGGTGTTAGCCATGCATGTATGCATTTATTTCAGTTGCATTCTGTGTGCACTGTAATTTGCACTCCATTTACACTACGTGTAGCTGTTTCTGCTTGTGATTTTCAAAGTGCGATTCTCATGCGGTTCTATGTGTCCCGCATAGGGCAGCCGATTCACTTGAACAGGCTACCCTAGGCGTGTTTCTCACCCAAAAGCAGCTCTTGCTCCTTTTATGGGCAACAAGCTTCACGTGATTTTTAAAGGCTTTTTTTTTACTGGATTTGCCACCTGATTCTGTCGCTGCAAAATTCACACCACATTTGGGTTGTCATTTAGAAAGAATGGCACCCAAACACCCCTTTGCTTGTTTTTCAGCGATTGCCATGCGATTTGGAAATGCAGGCAAAATCATGGCGATTCTGCCTGTGATTCCAAATGGCAGAGTGTGAATGGGGCCTAAATTCTTGACCTGTATCACCAGACCCATATGAGATAAGCATATGATGAGCTGGGAAGCCCTCTTGCCTGTTTGCCTTACCCTTATTAAGTAATCTTGCCTTTATTTTCATTCCATTTTAACTAAAATAGTACTAATATTGATACTCTAATTGAAAGTCACTGGGGTTGATTTACTAGATGCAAATATACTGTGCACTTTGCAAGTGCATTTGCACTAATTTTCCTCAGAGCTTAGTGAATGCTGATTTCCATCATTCAATCATGTACAGCAGTGGCGGCTAGTCCATAATGGGCGCAGGGGCCGCCCCCCCTAGTTTGCATGCAGGGCTCCGGACTCATAGCTTTCTATGATTTTTTTATTTATCTTTTTCAAGCGCATGATTAGAGTTTGAGGCTCTAATTTACTTGAGAAAGTTTGGGCTTGAGGCGCAGTGCTCCACTTGTGACACTAGCGAATCAATATTTGCTATTGGTTTACGGCTTCTTCTCCTCTCGCCAATCAGGACAGGAGGCGGATCTAAAGAAGACCGGGTTAGACGGGAGGAGAAGCAGGGGTGAGAGCAGACCTGGGGGGGGGGGTTTGTTTGCTGCCCCCCAAAAAAATTTTAGCACCAGCCGCCACTGATGTGCAAATGCTTTTTTTTTTTTCAACTATCCTTGCCCTGATTGGGTATTCTTTACAAAGTGAAGTTTCATCACATGTGTTGCTGATCTGGGGAAAATTAGTGCAACTGCATTTCCAAAGTGCACAGTCTATTTACCTTTAGTAAATCAACCCCACTGTTTAATTAAAAGTCAATTTGTAACCTGCAGAAATAATAACAAGCTTATTTATCACATGTTTTTCTAGGTACCACAACATTGGGATTCTGGTACTTTTTCATCATGATGTTAATGACATAGTATTAGAATTTTCCAAACTAAACGTCTACTTCAAAACAAGAGGTGGAACCTACCACAGAGTGAACAGCATCATTACAGATATTGGATCTGTCCTATTTAGTGTGAGCTGGTAAGGTGATACATTTGTAAACCTGTCGTATATGTGACCTCTCACATCAGCTGCTAAATATCTAATTGTTTATATAGTTCTACATAGTGTCACATTCCTGTCCCTACAGGTTCTGGTTCCGACTCTACTGGTTTCCTATGAAAGTGCTTTATGTCACTTGTTGTTCCAGCCTTGAGTCTAATCCAGACATCCCTTTTTATTTCTTCTTCAATGTTCTCCTATTTGCACTGACACTTATGAATATTTATTGGTTTCTGGTAAGTACGCAACTTTGTGACAGTTTCTTACACAACCTGCAATTACTTCATTTCTCAAAATGCATGTTTCTGTTCGATTGTGTTAAAGTGGATCTAAACTAAAAAAAAATAGATTTTTTTTGTACTCGCCATAAAATCATTTTGTCTGAAGTATTGTTGGACATTTACGATTCTTTACGATTGGGTTATACTGTCATCTGCAGGAGTAGTACTTTAGGTACGAAATAAAAGGTCAGCTCCTGCTGGTGGCAACATTCCCTTGAAGAATGTGCTCTGTTTGGGGTTTAATTGATTTTATTCAAGGACAGTCAGATGTTAAAATAAGGGTTTATGTACAAATAGACATATACATACAGTAAATTCGAATTATTAAGGGATAGGAAAAAGGGTAATGGGTCAAAGGTAGTAAAAGGGAGAGAAGAGGTGGTTTATTCTGCAGTTTGTATATTTATTCTCACTACAACTCTCACACACAATGCCTATGTCTATTCTTGGAACATGGGTCCCATCAAATCATATCCATGTTTGTGGGACTAAGGAACCTATCATAGGAGCATGTTAACTTGTTCCCACACCTTGGAAACCCAGGTCAAGATAAGTCTAGTGACCTGCATTCTGCAGATTTTTTTATAATGATATCTGGGTTATACCAATAGAATTTATGTGTTTTGTTTTGTTCATTTAATTTTTATTTATTAGACTTGTAATGTCACCCTTTTGTGCACATCTCCTTTTTATTTTCTGCTTCGAGGCACACCTGGGGTCCCCCTTATCCATTTATGGGGTGGACCTTGGAGAAATGAATTTGCCCATGCCTTTTGGATATGTTTGGTGCCACTGAACTCCTCCCTGTACAGGTAGGTGGTGGGTAAAGCTCTCCTATACCAGTCACAAAGAGAATCTGTCACCTGCCTGCCCATGCTATCATATAGGGGGATTTTAAAGTGATAGCAATAAAGTGAAATAAAAAAGATCTCAAGATATCTCATTAACACCTCTATTATTGAGGCAAACTATAAAGTGCTATTATGATAGTACTGGTTAGGCTGGTTGTGGTCAGGGGGTCACAATGCTTCACATATGGTGGCAGTGCCCCAAAGTGGGGCATTTTTGGATCAGAGTATATCATTTAATTTTTTTGCTCATCCAAGTTAATCTGATCAAATCTCTGAAACATGCATTACTAGGCAGAATGGTGGAGGAGGCCCTGAGACATCAGAGGAGACTCATCACATATATTTGTGTTGGCTAAAATCATCATTGCGAGGTCCTGGAAATCAGCAGTCATACCTTTTGATCAGCTTAAACAAAAACTCTCCTGGATCATGATAAATAAGCGTCTAACGGCAATCCTTAATGACAAAATGAAGCTGTTTGAGAAGGTATGGGATCCGTGGATCAAATATCTGACTTCCGATCCCAGGACCTTGCCCGCTTAGATTGTTATTTAGACAGTAAATGTTGGAGCACGGAGTTCCCTACTCCCCCTTCTCCCCTTTTTCTCCCTCTCCTTTGTTCCCTCTTTTTTTTTTTCTTTTCTCTCTCACCTCCTCCTCCTCCTTCCTTGGCCTTCTGGCCTCCTTTTTCCATTAGTAACTATGCTGCTTCCTTGTGATAATTCAGGGATCAGGTTTGTTCTAGTAGTTCATTTGATGTGATCATCTCCCCATGAGGGAGGTCGAAAGCCATGGAATGTATGACAAGTAAACTCTGGGTTTGACCCAGAGAACATATTTCTTATTACAATTAGGTAAGGTACAGATAACATGCTTTGGTGTAGAATTTTGGGGGCTGAATGCCTTCAATATGGAAGTGGCCACAAAATATGGAAATGTTATTGGGCATATAAATCCTTAAATCTAATCTGATTAATGGTACACTCCTCTTGCTTTTAGAATTAACAATACCTAGGTACTCTCCTCTATGGTTTATGTTTAGGTTATCCCTTGTGTTTCCTTATGGCAATACTTTGTACAATGGAAAAATCTTCCTAATTGTCAAGCTTTCGGACTACTATTTGTGATCGATTTATCCTTTACTTTTGCTATTGTCAAAATCTTCAATAAAAAAGACTGAAAGAGAAAAAGTGTTAGAAAATGTAAATTTTTGCAACCCTCTGTCTCTCTATTTCTCTGCCTCTTCTTATATATTATCGGTGTCTACTGTGTAAAATGTCATGCAGGGTACAGAGACTCCCTAGCACCTGGTATTCCGGGTCACCATTTCATACGTATATCTGCAGTCTATGCTTGCAATGGATTTTTGCTGTGTTGACCTTTCTATGTACATGTTTAATTTTAGACATGCCTGTGCTGAGGTATCTGTACTTACCGTGTGTTATCTTAAAATAAACTATTGAAGAATAATTTTTTTAATAAAATGAAAAAAAAAAAAAGGAAAAGCAACTTTGTTGCTCTACGCAAACATCTGAATGCAAATGTGCACGTACATGTATGTGCACATGTTAGGTACCATCACAAGAGCAATAATTCTAGGGCCAACATTCTCAGTTACTCTTAAATGATGAGCTGTAAAGGTTTTTGAAGCATTGTTTATGGACAATGTTGTGGCACTGTAAATTTGTACCATCTCACAGGTGCGCAAGTTAAAAAATTGAAATTATAATATAATACATAAAACTATTTATTTTCATCCCCGTACACACAACCTAATGCAAATGCACGCATAGTGCATACACATTTACCTACACATGTTAAATATCACTGCAAGAGCAATAATTCTAGGGTTATCGTTCACAGGTAACTCTAAAATTATAACCTGTAAAGACTTTTGAAGCGCAGTTTATGGACAATTTTGGGTACAATCGTATTTCACCATTTCGTGGATGTGAACAATTTTAATGCCTAACTTGTTTGATAACTATTTATTTGATGCAACTCTATCTTTACAGCAAAGGGTCACACATGCTGCGGCCACGGCTCACCGATTCAGATGTGAATCAGGTCTGAATTTTTGCCTGAATTCACACCTAATTCGGAAACAAAGACGCACAGGACCTTTCCAAATGTGGACTGCGGCCCTCCTGGAGCTGTGTGAACCAGCTCCATTGAGAGCAAGGCACACTCTCACTCTCATGTGACTTGAATGCGGGGAAAACCGCAACCAATTTGCATGTATGTGAACCGAGCCTTAATAATTTATCAAAATGTTGGCATTATATTGTGTTTGTATTTATTAAATTCATTTTAGTGTTATTTTTTTCCTGAAAATATCGTTTTGATAAACAGTTACACAAACATTGTCCACCATAAAGAGATTGCAACTGCCACTGTTTTGTTCTACCTGGTCTGTAGATAATTGTTTGCAGATTTAAAGTAATTTTCAACCAAAACAAATGCAGATTTTAACATGTGTGCAAAAAAAGAAAAAAATTGCTCCAGTAGAAAAGTTGGTTATAGAAGAGCTATCACTACAACTTAAAAATACTTTGTGACTACCCCAGGGAACCCAGTTCATCTAGCACCTAGTCCCTTTTGGATCTGTTCTGTTGTTTTTGAAACTATTACTAACTAGTTATTATTATTTATAACATTTTATTATCACTGTCAATGCTGGCTGTAGCTCCACCCTGACTTAAGCGCAAAATGTGGGTAGGAGGTATAGCCAGCCCCCAACTCTTCTTCTCTTTGCTGTGTGTTTTCAACGCAGAGTAATGTGCCCATGGATTACTTTATTACTGGAACTTTACTCAGTGCCTGTCATCAGGTAATCCAAATACAAGAAGTACAGTGCCGATTAGTGCACTGTATATGGGTACTGTACTGTTCTATTCTGTACAGACATTGATTTTGTTCTTGTACAAAAAAAAAGATTGGGGTCTGCTCTCTCTGCCAGTGTGCAGACTCGCCTCTCCTCTCGGATCTAGATCTCTTGTCCTTCATTCTGCTGCCAGAGAAAAGCTGTTACTCACACTTCCATCTCCCTTGATCAGCGTTGTTGGACAAACATTTAGAGAGGTGGGACACATTTTCCAACTATGTTGCTTAGCAAGAACACAGCACGGGGATCACAGGGGGTGGGATTAAGAGTGCTGCGCACTGGATCCCCTGGGGGGCTCAAAATAATGTTTTTATTTATTATGATACCTCTTCTTTCAAGGAACTTTTGGTGACAATTAATTCTATAGCTTTACAGATTAGAGTGGCATTGCTGCAGGGGGGATTACCACCTGGCATAAATTCCCCCAGTAATTCTTGCTCAAAGTGGAAAAAGTCTAATATTTGTATCTGCCAGCTCTGTGTCCTATACCACTTTCCAGTGGATATATAAACTAGAATCTAAGACATAAATATAAAAAAATAAGATACAACTGGATAATACCATATGCAGTTGATTATGGTGATTTGTTGCACATTATATTCTAGATATAGTTGAAGATTGAAATCCAGGCAGATTTAAAATACACAAATTAATAAAGCTCTGTATTTGTTAATGCATCATGTAGGCTAAGTTTACACTTGCAGATTGGGAAGTAAAAACAGACGGTTGAGCCGCATTTTATAATGATCACACCCACCCCTCCCCTCAAGCTGCAAAGGCAAGTGGGCAGGGTTGTATACTACTACGTTTGCAATGCTTTGCTTCGCAGTGCAGTACATAAGGTAATATATCCCCTGTCTCATTCAACAAGAAATACTGTCTGCCGAGCGTAACCCATTTAAGTGAATGGAGACGTGCCGCAATTGTGTGCAATGTACCCTAGGCTTTTTGGCAGTGATGGCCTGTCCATATGGGGCCCAGGGGCGCCGCCCCTCTAATACATGCGTCAGGCCCCTTAATCTACATGCAGGCTTCAGACGCATTGTTTCCAATGGGGTTTTTTTTTTTTTTTTTTAAGCATGTGATTTAGAGCCTCAGGCTCTAATTGGCTTCAAAAAAGGATGGGCTCAGGGCGGAGAGCACTGTGCCCTGAACCCACCCAGTTGTGTGTGAAAATAGCAAATTAATATTTGCTATTGTCTTCCTGATTCTTCTCCCAGCCAATCAGGAAGCAATTCCTGTGACCCAATTGGCCAAGGAGTCTTAGGACTCCCTGGTCAATTGTGTCTCAGGACACACTTTCTGCTCGCCGGGAGGAAAATCAACGGCTCGGCTCTTCATTCCCCCTGACTGCAAAGGTAAAGTGGCAGCAGAAGTAAAAACAAAAATAGGATTTTGTTGCATTGTCAAAAGAAATCAATTTGAAAGACTTTGGTTTTATATAGTATACAGCATGTATACAGTATACAGCATGTGATCCGACCCTTCCAGGTAGGAGGCGCGCATGTGCGCCGTCCGCAGCTCGCTTCCGCTGTGATTACACAGCGTAAGCCAATTGTCAGGTGCACCGTACCCGATGTCCTCTGGCACCCCTGCCGATTATTAGGCAGAGAGACAGAACTGAGATCTGCCTATGTAAACAAGGCAGATTGCCGTTTGGCAGATTGACATGAGGTAAAGGAAGGAATTTTTGTCCCTGCAAAGCAAAGAATAAATTCCATTTCTTCCCCTAGTAAAAGCACCTCACACAGTATAGTTAAATACTGGCTAGGCACACAGTTAACCCTTTGATCGCCCCTGCTGTTAACCCCTTCCCAGACAGTGTCATTAGTATAGTGACAGTGCATGTTGTTTAGAAAAAGAACTGTATTAGTGTCACTGGTCCCTAAAAAGTGTCAGAATGTCCTGCCCAATATCACAGTCCCACTATAAGTCGCTGATTGTCGCCATTACTAGTAAAAAAAAAAAAAATATCCCAAAGTTTGTAGACGCTATAACTTTTGCGCAAACCAATCAATATACGCATATTAGGATTTTTTACAAAAATATGTAGCAGAATACATATTGGCCTAAATTTTTTTGAAGAAATTTGATTCTTTCAATTTTTTTATTGGATATGTTTTATAGCAGAAAGTAAAAAATATTGTTTTTCTCTTTCAAAGTTGTCTGTTTTTTTTTTGTTTATAGTGTAAAAAATAAAAATTCAGAGGTGATCAAATACCACACCAAAAGAAAGCTTTATATGTGGGAAAAGGACATCAATTTTGTTTGGGTACAGCATTGCATGACCACGTAATGACCTGGTCATGAAGGGGGGTAAATCTTGCGGAGGTCAAGTGGTTAAACAATATGAGCCAGACTTCTAGGATATTAATAAGAAAAGAGTTGACTGTTGTAGCGGCGCTTTAGCATATAATTGCTTATACCATACTTCCTCTCATTTCCCTGTCATTTCCTGCCTAGTTGTCCACAACTGTCAGTGAAGTCAGGGAGCAGTAGATTCCACGGTACTCCAATGGACTTATGCTATGCAGTTTTAGGAGGCTGAAGGGAAAGGTCACAAAAGTGGAATTTTAATAAACAATAGAATGAGGTTATTATGAATGTTTAAATATTAAAGTGAGGTTATATGTAGTGTTACTTGTGTAGACAGCTTGGGGGCTCGTAAATCTGAATTTGGGTGAAACAGCTTATAATATTCATTGTATGCACTTTGTTTTACATTGAAGGTCTTCTTTCATTGTATACTCCCTCATTTAACAATGAATGTTTTGTCATGTGTTTGGCTGAATGTTGATTTCAGCATGTGGGAATCAACCATATATCAATGCACAGTGTGTGCGCTGGCTGAAGAAAAGAATCAGTGAGTATTCTTTAATCTACTGTTACTGAATATTTCAAGTTCCAGTGGTTATTAGTTTGGGGGAAGGGAGTAGGTTATGGATGTTTTTAGGTCTAGATTTTTATGATTATTATTTGAGCGGATGGGGATCATAGGTAGCTATGAGTTTGCAGGTGCTCATATATACAGCCTGCCTATGATACATGTCATCAGTTACAGCTCAAGTGGTTGTAAACCCTCTCCTATACCCAGTGAAGTGAACAGCCTCAAATGATACACAGGGATGAAACAAATCTCCCTACATAAGTTTTACATGTACATCTGCTGTCTTCGGCTTTATATATTCTTTAAAAAGTGCAGATCGTGTTAGAAATCTTGTTTCCTCATTCAGCAGTGGGTGTGAAGTCTGGGTCTGTGTGGGAGCTGATTGGAGGAAAGGCACCCCCCCCCCCTTCCACATAGGCAGAGGAAGGAAAGAACATGCAGAGCAGTACTCTAAATAGATAAGCTCTCTGCTAATCTTTCTCTAAGCACCCTCCCTCCCACACAAATTTCCAGCTGCTGTTATCTGATGTGTCGGAGAACTTGTCAGAAGTGACTCTGCTGATAACAGAAGAACAGAGCCGCAGAAATACACGGCAGTTAGAGCTTTGGAGAGAGAAAAGTAAACACTACAGATATATGTGCCTAGGTCAGATTTCATGAATGGGGTTTACAACCGCTTTAAGGTGGAACTAAACCCTCCTCTTCTTTACAGCCAAGGAAGTTGCTATCTTAGCCTCTGTTTGATCTGCAGTTGCAATAGTGGTGCACATGTGATCAGTTATGACACCAGCCCTTTGATGGTTTGACAGTTTGGTTGAAGGCACAAGGAACAGTGATAGTTATCAGTCACAGCCTTAAATAGGGAATTATAGAGTGGATGTGGCGCTACTTGGCGCCATTTCAAGACCAGGTCTTTTTCTGACATTTGTGTTTTTTGCTAGAAAATTACTTGGAACCCCCAAACATTTTTTTTTTTTTTTTTAGCAGAGACACTAGAAAATAAAATGGTGGTTGTTGCAATATTTTATGTCAAACTGTATTTGTGCAGTGGTCTTTCAAACACATTTTTTTTTTAAAAAGATAAATTTTAATGAATTTAAAAAACAGTAAAGTTAGTACAATTTTTTTGTATAATGTGAAAGATGATATTACACCAAGTAAATAGATACCTAACATGTCATGCCTTAAAATTGTGCACGCTCGTGGAATGGCGACAAACTACGGTACTTAAAAATCTCCATGGGCAACATTAAATTTTTTTTACAGGTTACCCGAGTTACAGTGGAGGTCTTGCTCTAGAATTATTGCTTTTGCGCTAACGATTTGTGGCGATACCTCACATGTGGTTTGAACACCGTGTACATATGCGTTCACTTCTGCGCGTGAGCTCAGAGGGGTGGGGCGCTTTCAATTTTTTTTCTCTTATTTTACTTTTTATTTAAAAAAAAAATATTATTTTGATAACTTTTTCTCCTATTGTAAACATCCCCTGTAATAGAAATAAGCATGACAGGTCCTATTTATTGAGAGATCTGGGGTCAAAAAGACCCCAGATCTCTCATTTACCTATAAAAGCAAAAACATTTTTAATTTTGACTTTAAGAAGAAATAAAAAATCCATTTAAGCCCAAGAGGCGGAAGTGACATCAGACGTCACTCTGGTCCTCCAAGGGCATAGAGCTGAGTGGGGGCTACCTTGCCCTCACTCGGCTTCCTGCCTAGGCATCTGAGGGATCAGATTGGCTTCAGGCTTACCGATGGCGGGAGGAAGGGGGGCACCTCTCCTGCTGCCTATAAAAGTGATCTTGTGGTGAATCTGCCACTGGGACCACTTTTATATAAAAGCTGACTGCCTGACTCAAAAAAAGATACCAGTATTTTACATCAAAATAATGACGTACATTTACAGTTAGGTGGTTGGCAAGTGGTTATGGCAAAAAAATGTGCTAGCATGTGCTACAGTATGTATCTCAAAAAAAACAAAAGCAAAGAAAAAAGTGTAAACAAATGACCTGTTTTACCCTTGTTGTTCAAAGTGGTACCTACAGTACATATTCAGTATGTGCTTTTGGAATTTTAAAAAGAATTGTTGTAAACCTAAACTCAGTGCCAGCTGTAAATTCAGTAAACATTCATAATTCAGTAAACAAATGTGCCAAATCCTAATGGATAGATAATAAGAATTAAATTCTTACGCCAGTGTTAAAAAAACATTAACGTGACAAGTGCTATAATTTATGAGTCCATTAGTGGTTCAGCAAAGTGACATGTGCAGAAAATATAAGTTCTTAATATGGTGCTGCAAAAGGATCACGGAAAGCCATGTGGTGTGCCAGTGTCTTCTCCCTCTTTTGCTGCACTCACCAGAAATCTCTCCCCACCAGGGGGTAACCAGCATTCACAACACCACTTTCTCCTTACTTCCACTGTCCCCAGCATTGTCAAATATATGCAGAGATAGTAAAAACAAGCTCCATATAATAATTCAATTCAATTGAAAAAATTGATAACGAGCATGAAAACCAGGAAGTCTGGAGCACAATGCGCTCCACGAACCCAAAACCGTAAGTGATGCAATGATGCTGTCAGCTTGATCCTACGCATTTCGTCACAACGACGTCATCAGGCACGGCACAATCTTGCTCCACTTCATGGTATTTATTATATTTTAATATTGACAAGTTTCCGGTCACTTTATACAGGAAATTAGCCCAGTGAATTGTATTTGTGGCATTTATGAGATGCTGCAGAGAGAAGGTCTGTGTCATTGGGGACATACGCATTGGGGTTGATTTACTAAAGGCAAATTGGCTGTTCATTTTGCAAAGTTTATTTTTCCTCTCCTTTGCTTACTGAACGGTAGTAAACATTCACTTTGCAAAGAATACCCAATCGCATGCAAGGAAAAATTTCGAAAAATTTTATTTTTCCCTGCACATGATTGCATGATGAAAGTACTTAATGAAACTTAATGGGTTTGATTTACTAAAGGCAAATAGGCTGTTCACTTTGCAAGAGAATTTTTCTTTAGCTAGGCTGAAGACTTTAGCTAAAGAAAAATTCTCTTGCAAAGTGAACAGCCTATTTGCCTTTAGTAAATCAAACCCATTGAGTTAAGCCCATAAAAGAACTAATTTATCACTTGTACTGTAAACTAACAGCTGACACTAGTGTACAATGTGCGTAAGCCGGAATTCCTTCTAATTAAAAATAACACTTTTGTTATAAAGGAAGGGACAGAGCCAGATCATCCACAAGGCAACCCCTGAAAGACCCCGTGCCTGAATAATGTCTAGAAGTCCAAATACAACTTTCATATCCCCCGCAGTAAACCATGGGGGTAGTGCAGTTGGTCAAAGCTCTGCATATGCCTGTCCAATACAGTCTTACAGACAATGAAAATATGACAGATTCTCTGTGCCTACTGCAATCTGTTTCAATGTCAAAGAGATAGGGGCCCCAAAGCTGATACCTTTCCTTGGTTCCCAGTCTGCCCAAATCTATCTTCGGGAAGGGGAACCAAAGTAGGAAATTGATATGCAGACAGGAAGCACTTTCTCAAGAAATGGTGTTGTTATTGCTATTATACAAGCTAACTTCCATAAACTGAAGTTTTTAGGGGGTGTTATTAAATATTTTCACTTAGCTTTCACCCTATATTCACAAATTTTTTGAATTATGTGAATCTAGGGTGAAAGTTGTGTAAAAAAAAAAAAAAAAGTGTTTCATTTGTACAGATTTGTTTTAATATGTCTATAGCACATGTTATTTGCAAAGTTGAGAATAAGTATTTCTTAACACACTTACTTTTTTTCAAAATAATTTTTATTAAACATTTTCAAATATGACATGAAAAACGTGGTATACTTTACGTAGGTAAATTCGGAGACATAGAAGAAAAGTCTCCATTCAGATGAAACATACTGTGACAGTGCTAGCTCTTGCCACTGTGTAAATGGAGGTAGAAAGAGCACAGGGTTCTTGTGAATGCAGAATGAGGGGCTCCAGAATGTTTGTGCTGAGCAGAAAATGGTGGTTTTTCAGCTTTCTCTAGGTTTTGTAATTCCAAGATTGGACTGCAGAGTCTAGAGGCTTTAAAGAGCTTTGGGTGCGAAGACGCCTACAGCATCCAGGTCTTGCTCCATTGATGGGACAGGTGGGACAGGTGTGCTCCTCCCAAAAGCCAGATGGACTCAGGCTAGGAAACAAGAGGATTTCATATAGGTGCCAGGGTGTGGGTTTATGCAACAGGGAGCTGCAGCTAAAGAGAGCTGAGAAAGCTGCAACTGTTGTACATGGTCTGGACTCTGGAGGACCAAGGAAAAAGGCCTGAGCAGTGCTGCTGTAAAGAAAAGGAGCCAGGAGGCATAGTATTATTTTGTCCTTTTCCTGTTTTTGCTTTGAATGCTGTATGAAGCTGAATCCTCTGTGTATGAATCATGATGTAACGAACTTTATTTTTTTCTCAAATAAAATTGGGCTGACAAGTCATAAGACATAGGCCTGACTCTACTACCACGAAATTAGATTCCCCTATATCACTATACATTAATATCTCAGTACCGAGTCCAAAAAAAAAGCATGGGGGAAATTGAGGGGAAAGGATAACTGGTTGTGAGAGACATGGGTTCAGGCTGTAGACACTGATAAAAGAAGGTTTTCACCAAGCCTTCTACAGACTACCTGTTGAGGTATGTACTATACTATGTAAGGCAAATGGACTCATATAGTGCCAGGGGTATGAGACTTGTAAAGAAGGAAAAAAAGGGAAAGGAAGAAGGAAGGGAAAAAATTGGAGTGGGGAAGGGGGCTTTGGGGGTGGGGGAGCCTGTCAGAGCTCTCGGGGTCAAATCACGTCAAAAGAAAGGATCTGGAGTGTGGTGCAGTTACCATAGCTTCCAGGTTTTGTGAAAGCTTAACTGAGCAAGCTGAAGGTAGAAGCTGATTGGCTACCATGCACAGCTGCACCAGATTTTGCACTCTCTGGTTTTAGTAAATCAACCTCCAAGGTATTTATGTAATCTGATGTTGATTTATAATGAGGCAAGCATTCCCAGGTTCACTTACCTAATTTTAATGTATATCTTTTTAACCACTTCCAGACCACCCACCGCACATATACTGTGGCAGGGCAGCCCGGCTGCGCAAACCGACGTACCTGTACATCGGTCTGTGCATGAGATACAGTGAGTGCGCTGCGAAAGGGTGCAGCCACAGGTCCGACAGACTCGATGTCCGCTGGCCACCCACGATCGCAGTACAGAGAGGTAGAATGAGGATCTGCCTATGTAAACAAGGCGGATCTCCGTTCTGCTATTCCTAGTGATCAGGAACAGCGATCTCGGTGTTGTCCAAGTAAGCCCATCCCCCATACAGTTAGAACACACCCAGGGAACACAGTTAACCCTTTGATCGCCCCCTAGTGTTAACCCCTTCCCTGCCAGTGTCATTTATAAATTGATCAGTGCATTTTTTTTACCACTGATCACTGTAATAATGTCACTGGTCCCCAAAAACTGTCACTTGGGGTCAGATTTGTCCGCTGCAACGTCGCAGTCCCGCCAAAAATTACAGATCGCCGTCATTACCCAGAAAAACAATAAAAAATTAATTTTAAAAAGTCCACAAATCTATCCCATAGTTTGTAGACGCTATAACTTTTGCGCAAACCAATCAATATACACTTATTGCGATTTTTTTAGCAAAAAATATGTAGAAGAATACATATTCGCCTAAACTGATGAAAAAATTTGTTGAATAATTGTAGTGACATGTACCTGGCTGACATCAACAATTTTCACTGTCAGGCATTCAGTATGTTAATCTATCCTATTCACAAGCCACATGTGCCTTGAGATTGTGCCACTAGCAGTGACAAGTGAGAGTTGAAGTAGTCCTGTAGTGTATTGTTACTGGTCACCACTGATCTCACACTTCATACCTCCCAACTTTTGAGATGGGGATGAGGGACACCTACTAGCAAAAGTATGTAGGCATAGGACACACCCCCTGCCACGCCCCTTAAAGGATAATTTTACAAAAAAAATTATTAGTTGAACCCAAAAGTGATTTTTTTTACCACTACTATTCCTTTATATTGGCTTTTGAAATTTACAAATGCAGCAATTTAGAAATTGGATGAAAGGTTTAGCACTGGGAAACACTTTTTGAAAGAAAAAAAGTGCATTTTATATATAACTATACAGACTAAAATGAGGGAGAAATAAAGTGTAAAGAGGGATGAAGTGTAAAGAGGAACAGTCCCTTGAAATCAGGGACAGTTGGGAGGTATGACACTTCCTGCTACTTGTGATACAATGGTGGCACCATGTCTGAAGACACAGCAGGAAGTGAGAGGAAATCTCTTTAAAGTGAGGCCAATTCTCTTCTTAGATAGTTGCCACCAAAATAGGTGTCCTCATTGGCAGATTTCCTATCACCTTTTGTTTTGTGACAACTATAAAATGTTCGATTTCCACTCACTTTCTGTCTAAGGCATCTCATAGATAATACATTTTTTTCATTCAACCAGCAGGTTTAACAAAAAAAAAACAAAAAAATGACTTGATTCCCCCATCCACACATTCGAGGTGGATGGGGGATCCTCCCACTGTACCTTTGTATTCTGACACCAGGGAGACTTCCCCACCGTCAGAATACACTGATCAGTGCTGCCGGTGTTCTATCGAGAAATGCCCCCAATTCCCCCTGCCCCCCCCGGCGAAAAATACTTCCGATGGGTCTGCGCATGCGTAGTAACAAACGTCACTTTAGCTGATATGTTGTTCAGCTGGCGTGACGTCAACACAGCGCATGCGCACATCGTCTGAGTCTTTATCCGACGCTATGCAAACAACGGAGGGAGAACGTACTTGGCAGATTCTGCCTTACTGTTGCGGTGAGGGTGTCTTCTGTCTGTTGCACGGCAGGTTCAGTGTGATAAACAGCTGTGTTTTGGCTGTGTCTAAGGGCGGGTTAAAACACACACAAAACCTGCCCTTCAAGACACCCACAACCCACCCTGCAATAGCGAGGAAGAATGTGACAATTACATTTTCCCTCATCCCTCTTACCAGATCGTCGAATACTGCCTCCTATGATCTACGCATGCGCCTTCGCGCTGTCACAACAGCTGATCGGGAAATCAGCTGGAGTGCCGTTCTGTACTGCACATGCGGAGGAATGTTTTGATGGAGGGCCCTATTCGATAGAACACCGGCTATAGCAGCAAAAATCCCATAGGGTGGTTTTACAGAAGTGTATCGGTAGATTTACTTCTGTACAACCACCTTCCCATAGAAGAATAGAAATTTTGATCTGCACAGTGGGGAAACGAACGGTAATTGCATGTAAAGTGCTGCATAATTAGATACCTGTAATAAAATAAAATAAACACCTCACAGGGGTCTATTCAAAACAAATAAAAAAAAAAAGGTTTGACTATATACAGTATACACTTTAACAATAAACTCAACCCTGCCACATGTCACAACTTTAAGCTAGTTTAAAGACAAATAAAGCATTGTATATATTTTTTTCTCTATAGCCTAGACTAGTGGTCATCAACCCTCTGCTCAGGGCCCACTAACAGGCCAGGTTTTATGTATTACCTTGGGGAGATGAAGACTAGAATACTGCAATCACTGAGCAGAAAATGATATCACCTGTAATGTATTTCAGTTATCTTGTAAACCTGGCCTGTTAGTGGGCCCTGAGGACAGGGTTGATGACCACTGGCCTCTAGTACCCCCATATGTTATGATTTTTACAAATTCTTGCTAGAAAATGCTTTCCTACTCTCGCGGCAATACCCCTTATCACACATGTACACAGAGTTCAGTTGTCAGAGAGAGAAAGAATGTGTATCAGACTAGGCCTGTTACATTATGGAATGCATGGGACAGTATTTCGATATCTTTAAAAGCATATGTAAACTGTTTTAATCAAAGGTATCCTATAGATATCACATCATGCTGTCCAAATATATAGATACAGAGAGACTTTTGGTATGTTGCCAATATTTTATATCCTTAGTAGAATTATGGGCAAATACAAAAATGTTATGCACGATGCAGTCTGTTACTAGCATTAACACAGAAGTTTTTGTTTTTCACCATTGTTTTATTACTTGTTGATCCTGGAAATATATCCATTATTATACCACTTTCTTTAACAGGTCAAGCTGTCTACTAGAAATGGCAGAGGGTTGGGATAAACCATATAATACAAACAGGGCTGCTTTCACTAGTCAGCTTTTATTCCTATGGTTTAAAGCCCAACTCCAGGCATAGTATTTTTTTTTAATTTTTTAAAAACATTTTAGTATACTAAGATTCACTTTTAATCAATAAATCCTGTTTTTAAAAGAAAAAGAAATAGGTTGCTCTAACAACTGAAATAGCTACAGTTAGATTTAAGTTGTTTGTCACTTACCTGACAATGCTATTGTGCAATTTTTAACTGATCAACAGTGAATAAAACTGTCCTGGAGGGGGGGACTAAAAAACAGCATCATACAGTACATGTAATTCTTTAAATTGGCTATAGTTCTTGTTTAATGTAAAGTGGAGTATTGCATATACCCTCAGCGCTTCAGCATGTGACAAGGTCGTTTTCTGACAGTATACTCAAGTTAAAAAAAAACTAACAAAAATTTGTATTTTAGTATTTTGTTTCCCACTCAATGTGTGTCTCTATTTACCTCCTCAGTACATAGTGATGTTTGTCGTGAAAGTGCTAACAGGTCAAGTTAAAGAAGTCAATGATGTCCGGGAGTATGATATTTCTGAAAACCAGAAAGCAAAAGTTTCAAACGATTCTAAAACATTTAACTTTAAGAACACTTCGGACAACAAGTAAGTCCAATGACTGTCTGTAATACTGAATGAATGGGCAAGTCAGAAATGATCATGTTGTGGATACAACTTTGAAAGCTTATAGAGAAATCATTTTTAAACTTGCTCATGCAATAATACAAATTAAAACTTTGACAGTTCAGTTACAGACTTCCAGGGCCTGGTTACAGATGAGTATTAGTCACCACATTTAATATAACTCCATACAGCAGTGGCTACTCTCAGATGTTGCTGTCTATACAGCTCCTGTAAACAGATTGTGGTTACATAAAATTGGACTTCCCCTCTTTGTCCTAGATGAGACCCAGGCGTTCTGATCCACTTGTTGTGGTGGTGTTCCAAACCATTTAGATATTGACAAGAAATAGTGGATATGATAAGCATTATATATGATATTCAATTTCCCTGTGTCCCGGATGGGTATGGTAGAGTATTGGCTGGGTATTGCAGAGTATTGGCTGGGTATTGCAGAGTATTGGCTGGGTATTGCAGAGTATTGGCAGGGTATGGAGGGATGGCTGTGACTGCAATTGTCACAGAGCCCAAGTAATGGGAACGGCGTTACCATGAGGGGAAGAGTAATCAGTTATATTACTCGTTACCCTCTAAAGTAACGACGTTAAGTAACACCGTTTACTTTAACTCAGTTACATCACTGCAGGCGACCCTACTGGAATGTATCCAAGATAAATTACTACAGCAATACATTCATATATCTACTGACTATGTTATTTTGAGTAAGGTATATCTATGCCCAAACTTGTATATAAGGCTCGTACTGCCATACAGGAGAATAACTACCAGAGTTCGTTTGGATGGATTGGTGGTTTTTCACCTCTTTATTTTCTTTAAATAATGTACATTGAATTCCTTAGTTTGTTGTTGTTTTTTTTTTGCTATGAATATGTTTTGTCAGATGTTTTTGAAACTTGTCATTTTTTTTCTTGTTGTTTGCGATGTGTCTTATGTATCTTTGTATAAGGAAAAAAAAGTTCAATAAAAATAAATAAATAAAATAGTAAACAGATTGTTAATCATCAGTAAAGAGTACAACCTATAATAAGAGAGGATTATATAGGTATAGAATTATATTTTTGTAATGCTTCCAGAGTCGAACCCCAGCTTGTGTGTAATAGTGCTCCAAAGATCCAAAAAGGCACGTGTTAACTTTCTCCCGACCAGCCCTGACATCCCTTTAAATGGGTCTTTATGCCTCAGCAGCAGGACAGGGGCCCCAAATTACCTAACCATTGTAATGGCTGTCACAGTAGTCACATGATCCATAGCCCATTCCATTGGCTCCTGATCATGACTGAAGACGCCTCGGACACCCATGGACCCATGCCTTATCTGCAGTGTATGAAGGACACTGCAGATGTGGGGTTAATGCACTTTCCTCAAATAAGATTTTTACTCACCAAAAGTCAAACAATATTTAAGCCTGTCATACATAGATCAAAATTTGGCTGGGTCAGCAGGGACCAAATTAATTTCAATCCATGTATGGGCAGGCTGATTGCATCCAAGTTGATCCATCGATTGACTTGGGTACAACCAGCCAGTCTAATCTTTCTACATAAGATTACTACCAGTGGCTATATCCACTAGCAGTAACCATTGTATCCTGCATATCTGGGAAGTATTCTCATGCACCGCATTGGCAGAATACAATAGCGCTCTGGGAGGCACAGTCATTGTGGATGATGGAATCAAGCGATTTTCTTTCCTTCCACCTGTGGTGAAAGGAAAGAAAATCATATAATTTATGGCCTGCTTTAGAAGTAAGAGCAGAGCCAAGTAGGGGAGGTTTGAAAAACTTTGGCCTTGAGAGCAATAACACAACTACCTAGCCCTTTCATGGTAGGGTAGACTTCTATGGGCTGCAGTGATTGTGGCATATATTTTACATCTTCCAGTATCAGCTTCCTTTGCAGCTTGGGGACAAAGGAAGTCAATGCTGGAAGACTGGAATGTCTGAACAGGGGCAGGTAACTATATAAAACCCACCATATATCACTGACTGCAGGTACCCCTAGTAAAAATCTGAATGATGAACTATCTCCAGTCAGGGCCACCAGTGCAAAATTATATAAAACCTCATTAAAAACACCAGTTAAAATATATAAAAAAAAAAAATACAAGCAATAAGGCATCTAGCCATGCTGCCGCTGTGACACTACAGAACACGGACTCCAACTTACATGTTTCATGCAATCAGGCTTCTTCAGGGGCTTATGTTGATATTATGACTCAGGGTTTCTTCCAATGAAAAAAAAAGCTAATAAAATCATTATGGTTCATAGATTGAAAGGGTTGTGTCATCTAATTTAGGATGCATGCCCTGTCCCCCTTTCTAAGCTTTCTGGGAATTTAATCTTGTAAGTCATCTACTAGAAGATGTAAGCCATCACCTCTATGGTTTAAACATGTGGGTGACCTTATGCAAGCATTACTTTACATGGCCAGCAGAATAGTAGGAAAGGTATGCAGTGAAGATAGGGAACGCAATTCACTTTATACAACTTTGACAAACTTCGGGTACATTACATTACATAATTATTGTAATTGAAAAATGTAAACAAAACTAAATCCTTTCATATATGTAATGCATTTTAATGTAACTCATAGTACAGTAATATATTGCTATATTTCTTTAACAGGCAGCCCATGGTAAATGGTTTTGTAAAGAAAAAGAGAGTATAGCAACCGCAGATCGGTCTTCTCTGAAGCAGAGGTCCCGCGCCCTTATCTCCATCCAGTGCAAAGACATTTTCATGTTTACTGTCAACAAGGTGTTACAATTAACTGATATTTAATTTAATTTAATTTAGCTACTGTACTGTCAGATCTGCTACATAATTCTCCCAATCTTGAAACTAGAGTATTAACTTTTATTGACCATTATTACTTCTTCTTTTTTTTTTTTTTAAGGTGCATTTGCTGCAGAATTTAATGAAATGTTACAGTATTTCTTAAATATAACAAACTAAAAATAATAGTGTTTGCTTTTTTTTTCTCAATGCGTTGCTGGGATTTAATTACTGCATGGTTAACCATCATTTTGATGTTTCAGCTGAAATTTCACAAAAAAAAAGAAAAAAAAAAAAATATATATATATATATATAATTAGTCAGAATTAGAAATCAAAATGAATGACATTAGAAGAGGCAGCAGTGTTAAGCATACTAAAACCTCTAATCCAGCCTATTAAAGTAGCTATTAAAAAATTACTTTAGGTGTTCTGTTCTCATAACATAAATACCAATTATAGTCCTCAAATCCTAGAGGGATCTCAATTCAGGTTTCATTTTCCACAAATGTTTAACATTGCTGTTTCTTTAGTGGGTTCTGTATACGAGGCATAAACTAAGGCCAGTTAGGCCCCTTTCACACTGAGGCACTTTGCAGGCGCTAAAGTGCTAAAAATAGTGCCTGCGAAGAGCCCTGAAAGAGCTGCTCAATGCACTCCAATGTGAAAGCCCTGAGGGCTTTCACACTGGAGCGGTGTGCTTGCAGGACGCTCAAAAAAATGTCCTGCAAGCTGCATCTTTGGAGTGCTGTAGGAGCGGTGTATTTACCACTCCTAAAGCGCCCCTTCCGCTTTGCGGGCGGTTTTAACCCTTTTCCGTCCGCTAGCGGGGGTTAAAAATACCCCCGCTAGCGGCCGAATAGTGCCGCTAAAACGACGGTAAAGCGCTGCTTAATATAGCGCCACTTTAGCGCCAGCACGCTCAAAGCCCCAGTGTGAAAGTAGCCTTAGTGTCAAGTGTTTGTGAAGCAGAAGGTGGTGGTACCAAGAAGGAGGTTACTTCAGGCTGTACAGCTGGGGTTTTTATTTTTATCATTTTTTTCCCACAAATAGAGCTTTCTTTTGGTGGTATTTAATCAAGCTGGGGTTTTTATTTTTTGCTAAACAAACAAAAAAAAATGGAAAATTTAAAAAAAAAAAAAAATCATGTTTAATAGTTTGTTATACAAATTTTGCAAACAGGTAATTTTTCTGCTTCATTGATATGCGCTGATGAGGCGGCACAGGTGGGCACTGATAGGCTGCACTGGTTGGCACTGATAGGCTGCACTGGTGGGCACTGATAGACTGCACTGGTGGGCACTGATAGGCTGCACTGGTGGGGACAGATAAGTCGGTACTGATGGGGACAGCAAAGATGGCACTGATGGGCACGGATGGGTGGCACGGATGGGTGGCACCGATGGGCACTGATGGATGACACTGATGGATGACACTGATGGGTGGCACTGATGGGCACTGATAGGTGCCACTGATGGGCACTGGTAGGGGACACTGATGAGCACTGGTAGGTGACACTGATGAGCATTGGTAGGTGACACTGATGAGCACTGGTAGGTGACACTGATGTGCAGCACTGGCACTGTGGGCACTAACAGATGGCACTGTGGGCACTGACAGATGGCACTGTGGGCACTGACAGATGGTACTGTGGGTACTGACCAATGGCACTGTGGGCACTGACAGATGGCACTGTGGGCACTGGTAGGCGGCACTTTAATTAAACAATAGTGGGCACCATGTATTGGGCACATTGCTGGGCACATTACAGTGAGAGGGACTGATGTCCCTCTCACTGCCGCCGGTGATCGGCTTTTTTTTTTTCTCCTCGCGCTGTCAGCGCGAGGAGGAAAAAAAGCCGGTTACCGGCTCTGTTATTGTCACATGATCAGCTGTCATTGGCTGACAGCTGATCATGTGGTAAGGGGTCGGGATCGACCCCTAACTCGGATCTGTGATCCAGCGAGTCTCACAGACTCGCTGATCACAGAGCGCGCCGCGCGCACCCTTCAGGGAGCGCGCAGGCAGCTCGTGGCCGGGACGACGTCAATAGACAAAGTCCCGGCACATTAGATCCGCGCTGTAGCCGCCATTCGGCTATAGCGCGGATCTCAGGTGGTTAAAGCGTATCAAGCCGAATGTCCAATCGATCAAGATCATCCTGTTATCAGGCTCAGAACGCTGTAGAGGGTGTAACATCGGGGGTTGTTTTAGCTTAAGGGTAGAGCTTACCAGTGAGCTGAGTCCATGCCAGATATGCCGTATAGCCTTCATTTATATCTTAAGATTAGATGATGAGATCTGCGTGGTCAATCTGAACATTGCTCATGATACCCCTCAACACCTTTTTTTAATGCTTTTCATCTTGGGAGTTTCTTCTGCAGAATATTCTGTTTGTCTTCACTGACTTTTATTTTAATTTTATTGCACTATTTGATTGCACTTATCCTATGTTCATGCATAGTTTTTTCACATACTTTATGGAAGCAGTGATCATAAAGCACATTTTTTTTTAACTTTGGTCCATTGTTAAAGTGTACACCTGCCCATACTATGGGCATGAATCTATTTACATATTCATAACAAGCAGTAAGCACCCATTCACACCGAGAGTTTTTTGTATTGTGTTTATGCCTGACTACACCCAACATCCCGAATCTCATGGTTTGTAATTGTGCCTGTTCACACTTAAGCCTAGTACACACATGAATCCGGCCGGTTCAATACAATGTAAATATAAAATGATCAGCGCAACTATGATGGACTAAATTAAAGTGGGATGAGTAAATTACACTAGAATAAATTAAACTATAGTGTTTAGAGAGAATATATATATATATATATATATATATATATATATATATATATATATATATAATATATAATATATATATATATATATATATTTTATATGTATATATATATATATATATATTCCTCTATAAAACTATAATTATGGCTTGTGCAATTGTGCAAAGATGGGACTAATTGTGTTAATATGTGAATAATCACATTAATATATAAACATAATACTTTGCAAAAAACAATCAATCCTGTGCAAAAAGAAATTCTGTGCAAAAATGCAGTTCCATGCAAACAATCCTGTGTACAAAGCAATAATGTGCAAATAACAGTTCTGTGCAAAAGTCTATCCTGTGCAAATAAGCATTGCTGTAATCCTGTGCAAAAAAAAACATGCTGTGCAAAAATTCTAAAATCCTGTGCAAAAAGCAGTTCTGTGTAAAAATAAATCACTCTGATGGCCAATCATGAATAACTGTATAGAAATCTGCTAATGTACTATCCAAGTCACACAATGATGGTCATATAATTATATAATAATATTGACCAAATAGTCCATACAGTGTAGATGATAAAACCGGGATGGAATAGAAAGTGAAAAAGTGCTTCAACCAGAGTCTTTAATAGTGTTCTCCAGTGTGGAATCTTCGTGTATGTCACTTAGTGCTCTCTAGCCTCTTACCTCGATTTAGATGGTAACCGACTTATTAGACTCAGTATGGTTAGGAAATCTTCCAGGGTCCCTGATGATTAAGGGTGCTTCAAATGTGTGCTTTCAATTAGTCAGCGTGATTCCGATATTCATGTTTACCGGACATATGTGGGGAATAAAGGATATGTTCCCATAGCGTAATATGTTTAAACACACTATTTTATTATTAAAACGGCCAAGTGGGCACTTACAATAGTAAAAAGAACGAATGTCAAATCTGTAAATTTATTGGCGTTACAGGCGCCTCTTACATCACTTCCGGTCTTACGGTGTCCAGTCACTCTCTATGCATTACGACACACCACGTGTCTTCATCAGGATCCATACATATGGTTCAATACAATACAATACACATGGGTGGCATCGACCGGTTCAATAGAAACCTTCTGACATTCGGCTCTTGTGTACTGCAGCCAGTCCAGAAGAAGATGGCCGACTTCTGTCGAAGAGGCATGACCAAAAAAGGTCAGCTGATCGGCTCTCTATGGCTGAAAGCGCTGACCAGAATGTTCTGGTGGGGTGCTATTGTGTTCCCCTGTCAGAACGGTTCCTCCTGAGCTGTCAGTTTTTTTTTTTTTCATTCAGCCCTGCTCAGTTGAAAAAATGAAAAAAAGCTAGTAGTATGTACCAGGCTTTAGTCACTGGTATGCTCTATACCCTGCGCTCAAGGAAATACACTTTTATAGCCTAATCAGGTGTTTTTGGCCACATAAATTTCAGTGGGTGTGCCTGAAGAACTCCTCTCCTCCTCTAGAACTACTCTCCTACCCTTTCCCAGTCCAGGAAACAAATTCCTGAACTTTGATACAAAAAATGCTTGTAAAACACTTGAAAATGCTTTAACTGCTTCAAAATCACCAGGAATACATTTTGCTCATGTGTGAATGCAGACTTAAAAAACTTTAAAACAACACACCAGTAACCTCTTTAGACTCTGAAGTCAGGTTCTTAAAGAGGAACTGCAGTATGCACGCTTAATTTGTAATAACAACATCTTTGCCATTCTGAAGCTTCCCTCCAACCACTTTGCATATTATTTTATATATAATGTGTTTCTGTACTTGCCAAATATGCTGCAGAAATCTCCCTCCACTGAGTCTGGCTGCATCCATTTAACTGTGGGCATCTGAAGCCGCTGCCTGTTCACTTCCTGGATTTACACAGACACACAGAGGCACACCTCCAGCTCTGTAGACCTGCAGCTCTCACCAAAAAATGCAGGACTGCATGTTCCTGCTATGTAAAGTGTGAATAAGGCCTAAAAGTAGCAATATTTGAACGAGCAGCTTCAGACAAATAGCCTAATTCCTAATTAGAAACAAGGAGTATGCTTTCTGAAACATTTTGTCTAATTGGGTGTCTACTGTGGAAAAGCTGACTCCCTGCAAGGTCATGCTATGCACACTTGTACACTCTGCCAGGGAAATTCTGTATACATTGGGCACCACACCACAAACAATGAAAACTCTCTGCAAGGACAATGCTAACCACACTGGACACTCTGCCAGAGACGTTTTGACTATATGGACACTGTTAGGGAAATGCTGAGTACACTCAGTGCTCTGCCAGAGATAGAGTATAAAAGAACACTAGAACCATAAAGGATTTTCTGCCAGGGACATGCTGTCACAAGGATCACTGAGACAGGGACAAACAGCACTTTGTCTAGGTCTAGGACATGATGACTATACTTTATTTATTACAGGTACTTATATAGTGCCATCAATTTACACAGTGCTTTACAGATACCGTATATATTGTACATTCACATCAGCCCCTGCACTCGAGGAGCTTACAATTTAAGGTCTCTAACTCACATTCATACATACACATACTAGGGCCCATTTACCTACCAGTATGTCTTTGGAGTGTGGTAAGAAACCAGAGTACCTGGAGGAAACCCACACAGGCACAAGGAAAACATGCAAACTCCAGGCATGTAATGTTGTGGTTGGGATTCAAACCGACGACCCTAGTGCTGCTAGGCAGAAGTGCTAACTACCTAACCACGGTGCTGCCCAATATATGAAACATTCTGACATTTATCACAATGAGCACTCTGCCAGGGACACATCAACCATATGAGGTTCTCTGCCAGGGACATTCAGAGTAAATTAGCTAAGGATGTAATGGAGTTGATTTACTAAAACTGGAGAGTTCAAAATCTGGCAAGGCTGTGCATGGTAGCCAATCAGCTTCTAACTTCAGCTTGTTCAATTAAGTTTTGACAAAAAATCCTGGAAGCTGACTGTAGAGCTGCACCAGATTTTGCACGCTCCAGTTTTAGAAAATCGCACCCAACGAGTTCATAGGTCATGCTACCAAGGACATGCTAAAGCCATGGAACACACTACCTGGCAAATTCTGAGCACAGGGTATTCTTTGCCAGGGACATAGTCAGCACCTGAAGCTCTGTGCTAAGCATACAGAGCACTGGGAACATGTTGACCACATTAGGCAAACACATGCTAAGTACATGGGATACATTTTCAAGGACAAGCTGATTACATGGAACATTCTGACATCTTCTGTGAATATGCAGTGAGACTAATGCATTTGGACTTGGGAACAGTTTTTTTTTCTTTACATAATTCCATTATTGCTACCACTAGTGGTCACAATTTTGCTAGTGCAGAATAAAGATGTTTTTCTGGTGACTATCGCAGCAGAACTGAAAAATTATTTTATCACACCTGAAAGGAATACATGAGTGGACATAAAAGTATTTTCCTGAAGTCATTTTTATTTTTGGCTTGTTGACAATTGTCACATGGAGAAAATGTCAGGGAAAATTTCCCCAATGAGAACACAGAAAAATACAGGCATAAAACATGCGCTAGTCACCACCATACCTAAAAAGGCCTCACTGGACCCCACCAATCTTAAAGTGGAGCTCCACCCAAAAGTGGAAGCTCTGCTTGTTTGCACCCTCCACCGCCACGTTTCTACATTCTTTGGGTGGGGGGGGGGGAACAGGTACCTGATTTTGACAGGTACACGCTCCCACTTCTTGGTAAGATCTGCGATCTATGACATTTGTAGCCCATCCTCCTTCTCCCCCACTGCCTTCTGGGACAACACGGGTCCCAGAAGACAGCAAGACCATTCAGAAAGCACAGACTGACTCGTGCATGCACAGTAGAAAACAGGCTGTGAAGCTGCAAGGCTTCACTTTCTGTTTCCCTTACTACAGAAGCCAGCGCCTGCACCTGAATCCAATTGATGAATCGGCTAGGGGTGCTGACATTGCAGGATCCCAGGACAGGTAAGTGTCCTTATATTAAAAGCCAGCAGCTAGAATATTTGTAGCTGCTGACTTTTACATTTTTTTTTTTACAGACTAATCTTTCCATCTTTAAACGTTCCCTGAAAACCCTTCTCTTTAAAGAAGCCTATCCTGCTTCTAACTAATACACTGTGCTTTTACTTTCTCCATCAACTCATCCCCCACAATTATTGCCTTTTGTATCACTTGGTCCTCTCTCAGATTGTAAGCTCTAATGAGCAGGGCACTCTGATTCCTCTTGTAACAAATTGTATTGAAACTGTGATGTCTGCTTTCAAATTGTAAAGCACTGTGCAAACAATAATATTATCAACAATAATAATAATAAATTTAAAGAGGAAGTAAACTCTAATGGGTTTACTTCCTCTTTGTTTCCCTGCAAAGGTAAAGTATAATGGGCTACTATACATCGCATAGTAGTCCATTATGTGTCACTTACCTGACACAGGAGCCAGCGAAGTCACCACTGTCGCCTTGTGTATGGAGCCTCAATCTTCTTGGTGGGTCTCGCGGCTCCGGCGCTGTCATTCAACGGCGCCGCGATGACATCACTCCTGCGCATGCGCACGGGAGCTGCCACTGGCGGCATATTGCCGTTGAGAGCGGCGCGCATGCACCGTAGACAGCGGTGCCTGTCTTTTGGCAAATATCTCCTAAACCATATAGGTTTAGGAGATATTTCTTTGACCTACAGGTAAGCCTTAATCTAGGCTTACCTGTAGGTCCAAGTGGTTTGTAATGGTTTACAACCACTTAAACCTTTTTCTACAATATCCAAGACAAGAAATTGTTTTATCCAGAGTTCCACTTTGGGCCTTTGGGCCTCATGCACATTGGACATTTAACCCTAATGCATTAGACTTCAGTGTTTAGGTGCAGAAGGCACACATCCATCCCCACTGCCTGCACCGGTAAATCTCTGAGGAGGTTAAAAGTTGCCACAGCTGAACAGTGCACCAAGTGCTATCAAGTTTTAAAGCAGGTAGCACCCAGGAACGAATGCCCGGAATGCAACCAGTTTGCATTCCGAGCTTTTATCTCTGGGACTAAGCCTGTGCCTTCCACCCGTTGTTAAATGCCAGAGTCTCATACACTGGGCTAAATGTCCAGTGTTCATGAGGCCTTGATGCTAATGTCCTTGGCTATGTCATATAAAGTGCTAACAGGTTTATATTAAAGAATGCAAATAATGATGAGTCAGTTAAATGTTTTAGATACGTTAGAAAATAGGTGCCTGTGATGTCAAATTTATAGAGCCGGCTACAGATTGAAACTTTTTTTAGCATAACAATAATTATATTATATACTGTATCTGTTAAACACTTATGCCGCGTACACATGAACCTGGATCATGAGGTATGTAGCTCTCATATCCAAAGAGACTAAACATTCTATTCTTTTTAAGAAAGTAAGGAACGTTTTTTTAGGAGATATGCCTGTGGAACAGTGACATTTCTTTCTAAAAATAACTTCAGGTATAATAATTTAACAAAGAGGAAATCTTTTTTTGGACACAAAAGCCAACACATTTTGATGGCTGCTCCTCTTCATCAGGGCTGATGACAATAAATATATATCATGTAACTTCACATTAAAAGTATACAGAATACAAATTCTGGATAAAGGATTACACATTAAAGCAAGATGTTAAACATTTCTTTTAATCTAGCTGTAATTTTGTCTCACTAAATATTTAGACTAAGAAGGCTTAGGTTACACAGAGCTGCAGCTCGGCTCGGGTGCCCCCTCGGGTGCTTGCTGTTGGGGCACTCAACAGGAGGAAGGGGCTAGGAACTCCAGCCAGGGACCCGAGAAGAGGAGGATCGGGGCTGCTCTGTGCAAAACCACTGTACAGAGGAGGTAAGTATAACATGTTTGTTATTTTAATAGAAACAAAAAAAGGAGACTTTACAATAACTTTAAAGCTCATGATCCCTGCTAACTGGAGAGCTCTGACTCAGACTCAGACTCAGCAGGAGGAGTGTCAGTCTTCTGCAGAGAGACAACTTCTTTTACACAGAGAGAAAGGAGCTTCCTCTGCAGCATGCTTGCAAGGGACAGACTTTTCTATGCAGGCTGTGACTGCTTTTTTTTTCAATAACAGTTTTATTTATACATTTTTGACAGGCACATATGCAATGCAGTATATGGTTACTGAAACAGGAAGACAGCAACCTTCGCATACATCCTAATCTGTTACACTATCTTTCCGATCATGCAGTGTCTTACATACAGGCAACAGTGAGCTCTCATCTTATGCTATTAGAACATTGTAATTGCATGGAAAATGACAGCAACTAAATATAGTAACTTACTGAAATAAAAGTAGGAGTCATAAGGGGACTCATAGTGGAAGAAAGGGAAAGAGAAAGGGGGAGAAGAAGGTGAGAAGTCATCGGATTGGCTCAATTACCGGATCAGGGTGGGTCCTCCCGGTCGTGCCACAGCTTCCAGACCTTGTCATGGGCCTCCAATCTGTCCTGTATTCTAGCAGTAATTTTCTCCATCAATTCCACATCTTTGATCCTGGCATATAGGGCCTCAGGCGAGGAAGGGAAGCGACATTTCCAATTTAACGCCACCAGACAGCGTGCTGCTGTGAGGATATGTTGGGTCAGTTTCTTATAGGGGACAGGGATTTTCAGTGGTGATACCCAGTAAAAAAAATGTTGGGGTGGTGGGGATCGGCCTATCGAGAAGGAAATTGCATATGGTATATATGTCATATTCGGGTAATAATGTCAGCCAACATCTCAACCCTTTTGTTAATGTTTCGCTGTCCATCAGGAAATGTCCCGGCTGGCAGCTGAATGGGGCCAGGGGCAAGTCATTGCTTGCTATGACATCAGCGACCACTGACTTTATAGCAACCAGGAAACCCTGTGCAGGAAGCTGGCATTCACGCCAGCTTCCTAGCACAAAATGCTTCACTCTCTCTGATGTCTCTCTGCATGCCAACTCAGACTTGGTTTTAATTACTACAAGTTTGCCTATCTATGGAAGGCCAGTAACTCTTCTAGAATCTATTGCAGCCATACCAAAGATTCTAAAAGTGATCTCATTAAGAACTAACTGCTTCTGCAGAAAGCTTTTCAAAACTGTCACAAAGCTTTACTAAATTATGCACAGGTGTTGCCAAAAAAGGGTTGTAACTCCTTTATTGGATTGGATTCCTCACAGTGACTTTTCAGCTCTGAAATAGTAAGCATGTGTTGTCAGCCCTGCCTCTTTCATTTATTATGGGTCACAAAGGATACCCCCCCCCCCTTTCATCTTCTTCATCTGAATAATAACCCTTCCTTATGCACAGGAAGTTATCAGCTCACAAGAATTCTAGCTGGATAAACAGGTATTTGTTTTGAATTTTGTAACAGCTTTTTATAAAAAAAAAAAAATTCAATACCAGAACACGCTGTCGAAATTGAAAGAAATAGTCAGACCGCTGCATACCTCGCCGGGCCGAGTAGTTAGCAGGTAAAAGCAGCCTCAGCTCGATTTATCCAGGCCACGCACCCAACATATGTCACCCCGCCCTCAGGGCTTACCTATGGAGGTTGAAACTTGTTGAGGGTGTGGTCTGGATGAATTAATCTGAAGCTGCTTTCTCCTGCTAACTACTCAGGCCTTGCAAGGTGTGCAGTGGCCTGGCGGCTATTTCTTAAAAAATAATCAGTGGTATAGGAGAGTTTTATTGTTAGGGTTTGCATACACTTTAAGGTTTCAGGGTAGTGACTCAAAAAAAAAAAAAAATATAACATTTATTTTAAGCGCCAGTACCCCTGTGTCAACAGTTATGCCCCGTACACACGGTCGGAAAATCCGACGGGAAAAGTCTGATCGGATTATGTTGTCGGAAAATCCGACCGTGTATGGGCTCTATCGGACTTTTTCTGTCGGAAATTCACAGTGTTGTGCTCGCCTACTAGTCTTTTCTACTTCCAACCTTTAACAAGTCTTTTCTACCTTCCAATCAGTTTTTTCTCAGCGTTCACTGGAAGATGCAGCATCTGGCCTCTGTTCCACTGGAACTCTGTAACATCTCTGAGATTGCATGCCACACCCCTCCCAAAAATGCTTCTTTCCACAGGTACAATAAATAAAATAACGACTCAAGATACCAAATTTTTTGGCAAATAAAATGGCCACGGCACTTTTCCACCAAATATATCTTTCAATACTCTTTTATTATCAACCAAATTACATCATGAATTCAAATAAACCTCAATTCTTGCTGCTCAGTTTTTGGAACTCGAGCAGCAGTACCACATCTTTTTTTACATAGAAAATAAACAGTCCCCCACCTGCAATGCCAGTCCGGCCCCACCCCACCACCGCAGCCATCTCAATACCGTATTGTAATCCCAGATTGAAAATATCCATGCCTACGTCTGAAAGGTGGACTCCGTCTCTCCTGTACAAGCCTGGGATACCACCTTCCGGATCCATGTGCCTATATGATAATCCCCCAATCGTGGGCATGAACTTTTCCAAAGCCCTGTTAATTCTTTTCTGCATCTTCTCTATGACAGTCCTCTGAGCTGAGGAAAGCCATATGAGCCAAGGGACGATTTCAGAAAAAACAATTGTTGTACCTGGGGAAGTGACCTCTTACACCTTTCCAAAATAAATTAAAGGATTCCGGCTGCAGTGACAAGTTCGTTATGTAGCTTCTCTGGGCCGCTCTCTTACAAGCCCAATAATTAAACAAATGGCCTAGAATCCATACTGTGTGCTGAAAACCTGAGAAGATTAAACAAAAAGATTAGGCCTGACATATAACTTAAAACACTTAGATTTCCACCTCCCCATTTCCATAATGGCTGATTCTTGCAAACCTTTCCTGGCCGTCTCTGAAGCTGCGCCAATTCTAAATGACTGAGAGGAAGATTTCAAATTACCTAAATCCAGTTGCCTTAGGCATTTTTTCAAAATCCCATTGAACTGGTAAGAGGAGTTAAATTAGCGTGAATGAGGAAGTGCCCTTCCAATGCTGATGTTCTGACACGAACAGTCCGGCTATCACCAAGTGTCCGCTGTGTACTGTGCAAGGATTTTCGGAAAATCTCCGAAGATTAACGGCGCCTGCGCCGTGAGTCGATGTGTAAGCCCCACCATCCAAGTGGACATAGGGCTACACAAACTTAGAGGGCCCCTCGGGCACGGCCTCACTGCGCTCGGCTCTTTTATATTCTAACTCTATGTCCACTTGGATAGTGGGGCTTGAAAGTCGACTCACGGCGCAGGCGCCGTTCATCTTTGGCAATTTTCGGAATCTGTGTGTCCTGTGTACTGCGCATGCGCAGTACACAGCGGACACTTTGTGATAGGGGACTGTAAATGATAGTACACCGGTCTAACCCCCAAAAACAACCATACTGGAAAGAGGGAGAACTCTATCTCCCCAGCCCTTAAATAAACTCCTCCAAGTTTTCCAGAAGATTCCCTGGCTTCCTATTGGTCCGCTAACCTGATCCTGAAATAACCTTAGAGAGGACAGCACCCTAATTACTAACCTTACTACCAACCTTACTAACCATGTAACTATGTAACTAATCACCTGCTGGTCTGAATGCTGTAATCCCAAAATAAATATATGAAATAATGGGACGGGTGCCCACAATCTCAAGCAAGTGGGCCCATATTGTGCCCCTTTATACATTCTATCTGTCTGTGGACGGGATACTAAAAATCCTCTCCTCAGCAGCTATTTTTTCTGCTTTAAATATTACTGTGCCATCTAGAGAGAGAGTAAAAAGGAGCTAGGCCATGTACATGCTCCTGTTACATACTGGAGAAAAGGATCTTACGGTGAGTGCAAAAATCTGTTTGTTTTTTTTCATTGCTTGCCTGCCCTGATACCTGAATGCTTATGTCACAGGGTAAAGTATAAAGGCCAAATAAAAGCAACTAAAACAAAAACATGCTCTTCCTCACCTTAAAATCCCTAAAACCTAACTTTCTCAGTGATACCAGAAATGTTTTGTTCCTCTAATATTTATTTATCAGTCTTCCACCATCTACCATCAAGGTAGAACAAACAACTGACTGGCTTGTTTGAATGTACAAAGATTGACCACAATGACAGCATTCACATGCCACACCCAGCTGTGGTTCTCTTCTGGATTTGACAGACAGGGAAGCTAAAAATAAAGGTTTAATTCTGACTTTAGATTAATGTAATAGTGAATTACTGACTGCTGACGATGCTACTGATTTAGCAATATTTCATATTAGGCAATCAAGAAATAATTACAGTTAGTTATTATTAGAATATACAAGTTACTATTTACCAGTAATTACCTGGTTGGGGATTTATGCTTCCTACTTAGAATTGCATTGATTTGCATTAAATGTCACTAGGTGAGTAACCATGTGTTTTTAGAAGTTTGTTTGCGAAGAACACTTAGGTGTGTCTCAGTTTTTTTGAACGTGCAACGTGCAATAAAGTATGCGATACATACTTGCACAAGGAAATGTAGGCCGCACCTCTTCCCCCCCCCCCCCGAATACCTCAACAATGACACTTAATTAATTAAAGACAGTCAACAACTTAGTTTGGCATATAATTGGCCGCGGCACATTTATTGGTGTAATAATAAATAAATTAACATAATTTTATTAATTTTTATTAATTCATAAAAATTCTCAACTTGCAAATAATAAATATAAAAACAGCTCAGTCTTACAGGACTCGAGCATTACAGAATATCTTATAAACACAAGTCCCCCAAACGCCAGGCTTGTATTAACAAGGCTGGCCTACAGCACAACAACGGCCAATTCAATGCTTTTTTGTAAAGCAACGTTAAAAATATCTAAACCTATGTCAGATAGGTGAACTCTATCTGCCCTATACAAACCCGCAAAACCTCCCTCCAGATCACTATGTCTATAGGAAAAAACTCTAATAAGTGGCATAAATTCTTTCATACATCTGTTTACCCGACGCCTAATTTTCTCCAAGTTTTTAAATTGGCCATCCTGCAGCCATAACAGCCTTGGAACTATTTCGGAAAAAATTATTGTGGTATTCGGGGAACCTCATTTAAATCGATGAAGGTCACGCTTCATCTACAACAGCAGATCCAACATTTTCACTTTACCCACATCATTACCCCCAAGGTTAACGATTAGCACATCCGGAAGCGGTCACATTTCCAATAACCTGGAGAGATAAAAGCATTAATTATAGTGGTTGTAAACCCTTACTGTCACGCTCCCTGGTGGTGATGAGTCTGATTGGCAGAGAAGGGCCTCCCTTGCGGCTCCCGCTCGCCGGTCCCCTGATGATGGGACAGTAGGACCAGGAGTCAGGAGGGGCACAGGTGCCTGGCAGGAATGGTCAGACCGGTACAAGAGCTTCCTGGATAAGCTCAGCGGATGAGGTAAGTAGGTAGCTGTAGGCAGACTGGAACAACAGGCAGACTTGGATCTGTATGCAGACTGGAACAACAGGTAAGCTGGATCTGTATGCAGACTGGAACAACAGGTAAGCTGGATCTGTATGCAGACTGGAACAACAGGTAAGCTGGAACTGTGTGCAGACTGGAACAACAGGTAAGCTGGATCTGTATGCAGACTGGAACAACAGGTAAGCTGGAACTGTGTGCAGACTGGAACAACAGGTAAGCTGGATCTGTATGCAGACTGGAACAACAGGTAAGCTGGAACTGTGTGCAGACTGGAACAACAGGTAAGCTGGATCTGTATGCAGACTGGAACAACAGGCAGACTTGGATCTGTATGCAGGCTGGTACAACAGGTAAGCTGGATCTGTATGCAGACTGGAACAACAGGCAGACTTGTATCTGTGTGCAGACTGGAACAACAGGCAGACTTGTATCTGTGTGCAGGCTGGAACAGCAGGTAAGCTGGCTCTGGAATGGTCAGACAGGCCGGGTCAGATATCAGGCTGGCAGCAAGGTACAGATGGAGCAAACAATAGGATGGTCAAAGACAAGCCAAGGTCGATACACAGGGACAGAGCGGATGGTCAAGGATAGCCGGGTCAAACACAGGTAAACAGTCTTCAGATCAGGTTTCAGACACAGAACGTTGTAGAGCAGACAGCGGGGACCGTCAGTCACAGGAGGGTTTAAATAGCCTCACTGGCGCCAATGGAGGCGCGCACCCGTCCGCGCACGCTCGCCCTCGTCTGCGGGCGCGCGCGTGCACGCGCGCGCTCGCGCATGCGCAATGGCAGCCGAGAACGGGAACCAGAGATACTGAGGCGCCGATTACTGGCAGGATCATCAGGTCGCTGGCCACGGATGGAGCCCTCATGACATTGCCCCCCCCTAAGGGGCAGCCTCCGGATGCCCCTCGGGGCAAATTTCTCAGGATGGGCTCTCTTAAAAGATTGGACTAGACTCTTAGCGTGGATGTTCTCCTCGGGCTCCCAGGAGTTTTCCTCGGGGCCGTAACCCTTCCACTTGATTAGGAACTGGTTCTGGTTTTGCCTTCTTCTGACATTAAGGATGGCTTCCACCTCGAACTCCTCTTCCCCGTCCACCATGACTGGATCAGGAGGGATGGCTCTCCGGTTGGGGAAAGGGTTACTAACCGAGGGCTTCAGTAATGACACATGGAAGACCGGGTGAATCTTCAAAGAATCTGGAAGTTCTAATTCATAAGCCACCTCGTTGATCCTCCTCTTGACCGGGAAGGGGCCCAAGAACTTGGGGCCCAGTTTCCGTGAAGGGCAAGCCAGTTTTAGGTTAGAGGTGGATAGCCATACAGTTTCGCCCGGGGCAAGCACCAGTTCCCCCCGTCTTTTTTTGTCAAATACGGTTTTGTTGTACTCCTGGGTCCTAGTCATGGTCTCCTGAAGAAGTTGGTTGTTGGTGGAAAAGAACTGGATTCGCTCTTGGACTGCTGGCACAGTGCAGTCAGGAAGTGAGTTCGGCAGAAATGCCGGGTGGTACCCATAGTTGGCGAAAAAAGGAGTCTGTTTGGTGGCGGAGTGGGTGGCGTTGTTATATGCGAACTCTGCCAGGGGCAGAAGGGAGATCCAGTCATCTTGGGCGAAGGAGGAAAAGCAGCGCAAGTACTGCTCCAGGGTCTGATTAGTCCGCTCCGTCTGCCCATTGGACTGAGGGTGGTACGCAGAGGAGAGAGAGAGTTCGATATCCAAGGACTGGCACAGGGACCTCCAGAATCGAGAGGTGAATTGCACCCCTCGATCCGAGACGATGTTAGCCGGGACCCCATGAAGGCGGACAATTTCCCTAATAAAGGCCCGTGCCGTCTCTGGAGCTGAGGGGGTGCCCTTCATGGGGATGAAGTGAGCCATTTTGGATAACCGATCGACGATCACAAAGATCGTCGTGTGGCCTTCTGCTGGGGGTAACTCCACAATAAAATCTAGGGAGATCATCCTCCAGGGACGATCTGGGACAGACAGGGGTTTAAGGAGACCCCAGGCCCTGGTTTTGGGATTCTTGTTCCGGATGCAGGTGGGGCAAGTGTCCACAAATTTTTTACAGTCAGCCCGTAGTTGCGGCCACCAGAAGGTACGCTGTACCAAGTCGGTGGTCTTAGCGACACCGAAGTGACCAGCCAGGGCGTGGTCATGGCACAGCTCCATAGTTGTTACCCGGAGCTGTTCCGGGGTGTAGATCTTGTCCCCGTACCAGAATAGTCCATCCTTCTCCTGTAGCTGGGTTTCGGAAGTGGGCCTTTGCCCTGCTGAGGCACGTTTGAATTTGGACAGTAAGTCCTCTTGAAGAAGGAGAAAGTTTCCAGGGGCCAGAATAGTGTCAGGGGGATCTTCTTCCTGGTGCTTGTGGTACATCCTAGACAGAGCATCTGGTTTGACATTCTTGGATCCGGGCCGGTATGTCACATGGAAAGTGAATCGGGAAAAGAAAAGTGCCCATCTGGCTTGTCTGGGTTTCAGTCTCTTGGCTGACTTCAAATATTCCAGATTCTTATGGTCGGTGAGTATTAGAATGGGGTGAGAGGCCCCCTCCAGGAGGTATCGCCATTCTTCTAGGGCGGCCTTGATCGCCAGTAGTTCTCGGTCGCCCACATCATAGTTCCTCTCGGCCGAGGACAACTTGCGGGAGAAGAAGGCGACCGGGTGCAGCAGAGACTTGTCCCCCTGTCTCTGAGATAGGATGGCACCCACCGCGATCTCGGAGGCATCAACCTCCAAGGTGAAGGGTAGAGAGGAGTCCGGATGCCTGAGGATGGGTGCCGAGGTAAACAGAGTTTTAAGGGCATCAAAGGCCCCCTGGGCCTCGGAAGACCATCGGAACCGGGTCACTTGTTTGGTCAGTTGGGTGATAGGCGCCACAATGGCGGAGAACCCCCTGATAAATTTACGGTAAAAATTGGCAAAGCCAATGAACCGTTGGATGCCCTTTTTGTCTGCCGGAGTAGGCCATTCCAAGATGGCAGAGATCTTCTGGGGGTCCATTTTGATGCCTGTACTTGAGATGATTAGCCCAAGGAAGGGGATACTCTCCTGTTCAAACTGGCATTTCTCTGCCTTGGCATACAGACCGTGGATACGGAGCCGTCCCAGGACCTCCTTGACGTGTCTGCGATGGGTCTCTAAAGAGGGGGAGAAAATCAAGATATCGTCCAGATATACCACGGCAAACAAGTCCAGGAAGTCCCGGAGTACGTCGTTAATGAAGTATTGAAAGGTTGCGGGGGCATTGCACAGGCCGAAGGGCATCACGAGATACTCGTAATGCCCATACCGTGTCCGAAAGGCCGTCTTCCACTCATCCCCATCCTTAATCCGGACCAAATTGTAAGCCCCCCGTAGGTCAAGCTTCGTGAAGATGGTGGCCGTGCCAAGCCTCTGGAAGAGTTCAGGGACCAACGGGAGAGGGTAACGGTTCTTGACCGTAATGCTGTTCAACTCCCTATAGTCCACACAAGGCCGAAGGGTGTGATCTTTTTTCTCCACGAAAAATATGCCTGCGCCCGCAGGAGAGGTAGATGGGCGGATGAAGCCTTTTCGGAGGTTCTCCTCAATGTACTCTTTCAACTTGCCTTGCTCCACTTCTGTCAGGGGGAAGACCCTTCCAAAGGGGATCTCTGCTCCAGGGAAAAGTTCAATTGGGCAATCATAGGCCCTGTGAGGAGGAAGCACCTCTGCTGCCTGTTTGCTGAAGACGTCTAGATAGTCGTGGTAGGCCTGGGGAATAGCCTGACGGAGGTCCATCTCAGAGTCCCCACTTGACAGAGTAGCCAGCTGGGAGGAATTAGAAGGTCTGCAAGACATCTGACAATACTGAGAGGAGAAGGAAACCATCCCAGTGGCCCAGTCGATGACTGGGTTGTGGGCCTTCAGCCACGGCATGCCCAAGATTATAGGGGATAATGGAGAGGAAATAATGTCCATGCAAAGAAGTTCCTGATGGTTGCCCGAGATGGTCATGAGCAGTGGGATGGTCTCTTGCGTAACCGGGCCTGAACGGATGGAGGAGCCATCCGCCAGGTAAACTGACAGTCCCTGGGATTTAGACTGGAGGGAGATCCGGTGTTGGGCAGCGAAGGAAGAGTCCATGAAGCAGCTGCATGCCCCGGAATCAATAATGGCGGGTACCTGAAGGATTCTTCCCGGAAGCTGTAATGAGACAGAAAGAGCAAGGTGAGAGGAGACCCGGGTTGAGGGGTCCATGGAGCAAGTAGGCATGAGAGGGCACTTACGAGCCTTGGCCGGACAGTTCCTTACGTAGTGCCCAGGCTCACCACAGTAAAGGCACAAGTTGTTGACCCGACGACGTTGCCGTTCCTCAGGAGTTAGGGAAGGCCTCAAGAGCCCTAACTGCATGGGCTCGGAGGAATCAGGGAGGGTTACTGACCGCTGGGCCGAGCCAGTCTGCAGGTGACTTGGAGCCTTGGGGAGCATCCAGGTAGGATGAGTGACACCGGATGCACGTTCCGACCTGCGCTCCCTTAGTCGTCGGTCAATCTGGATGACCAGGTTGATCAGAGTGTCCAGGGTCTGGGGTACCCCAACTCTCGCCAGCTCATCTTTTAGTGCCTCAGAAAGTCCTAGGCGGAACTGGTGACGCAGGGCCGCGTCGTTCCACTGGGTATCCGCACCCCAGCGCCTAAAGTCTGCGACATAGTCTTCCACAGGCCTTCGCCCCTGCTGGAGGGCGCGCAGAGTGGTCTCCGCGGTGGCAGCGAGTTGGGGGTCTTCATAGAGTTGGGCCATGGTGTCAAAAAATGAATTAAGACCGGCCAGTGCAGGGTCTTTCTGCTCTAGGAGGCGGTGGGCCCAGGTTCGCGGGTCTCCGGAGAGTAGGGAGATCACGAAGCCCACCTTGGTGGCTTCCAGGGAAAAAGTACGTGGCTGCAGTGCAAAGAATAGTTCACAGGAGTTACGGAAGTCCCGAAAGAGGTTGCGGGCACCCGAGAATCTCTCAGGGATTGGTACCCGGGGCTCTGGAGGGAGCATTATCACTGATGGTCCTGGACTTCCCCCAGATGGGGCTGTTGGTGGTAAAGCCAGCACCCGTTCTTCCAACCGGGTGTATCCCTGCTGGAGATTCTTTACCGCCTCGGTCAATCCTGCCAGGTGTTGGCACAGTCCTTCCATAGGAGAGGCCCCCTGCTCAGACTCAGACATGGCTGTCTGCTACTGTCACGCTCCCTGGTGGTGATGAGTCTGATTGGCAGAGAAGGGCCTCCCTTGCGGCTCCCGCTCGCCGGTCCCCTGATGATGGGACAGTAGGACCAGGAGTCAGGAGGGGCACAGGTGCCTGGCAGGAATGGTCAGACCGGTACAAGAGCTTCCTGGATAAGCTCAGCGGATGAGGTAAGTAGGTAGCTGTAGGCAGACTGGAACAACAGGCAGACTTGGATCTGTATGCAGACTGGAACAACAGGTAAGCTGGATCTGTATGCAGACTGGAACAACAGGTAAGCTGGATCTGTATGCAGACTGGAACAACAGGTAAGCTGGAACTGTGTGCAGACTGGAACAACAGGTAAGCTGGATCTGTATGCAGACTGGAACAACAGGTAAGCTGGAACTGTGTGCAGACTGGAACAACAGGTAAGCTGGATCTGTATGCAGACTGGAACAACAGGTAAGCTGGAACTGTGTGCAGACTGGAACAACAGGTAAGCTGGATCTGTATGCAGACTGGAACAACAGGCAGACTTGGATCTGTATGCAGGCTGGTACAACAGGTAAGCTGGATCTGTATGCAGACTGGAACAACAGGCAGACTTGTATCTGTGTGCAGACTGGAACAACAGGCAGACTTGTATCTGTGTGCAGGCTGGAACAGCAGGTAAGCTGGCTCTGGAATGGTCAGACAGGCCGGGTCAGATATCAGGCTGGCAGCAAGGTACAGATGGAGCAAACAATAGGATGGTCAAAGACAAGCCAAGGTCGATACACAGGGACAGAGCGGATGGTCAAGGATAGCCGGGTCAAACACAGGTAAACAGTCTTCAGATCAGGTTTCAGACACAGAACGTTGTAGAGCAGACAGCGGGGACCGTCAGTCACAGGAGGGTTTAAATAGCCTCACTGGCGCCAATGGAGGCGCGCACCCGTCCGCGCACGCTCGCCCTCGTCTGCGGGCGCGCGCGTGCACGCGCGCGCTCGCGCATGCGCAATGGCAGCCGAGAACGGGAACCAGAGATACTGAGGCGCCGATTACTGGCAGGATCATCAGGTCGCTGGCCACGGATGGAGCCCTCATGACACTTACAAACCACTTTGACCTACAGGTAAGCCTAGATTAAGGCTTACCTGTAGGTCCAAGAAATATCTGATATTTGCCAAAAAACAAGCACTGCACTGAGCACGCCGCTGTTAACGGCGATATGCCGCGAGTGGCGGCTCCCATTCGCATTAATGACGTCATTGCGGCTCCGCCAAATGACAGCGCCGGCGCAGTGAGACCCACCAAGAAGATGGAGGCTCCATACACAAGGGGACAGCGGTGGCTTCGCTGGCTCCTGTGTCAGGTAAGTGACACAAAATGGTCCATTATGCTTTACCTTTGCAGGGAAACAAAGAGGAAGTAAACCCACCCCTCTTTAAACCATTGAAGTCCACTAATTCCTTTCCATAGAACTCAAAATTCCTCATAATCCAACGATAGATTGGGTGTATAGCTTCCTCTCTTTTGTTAGCCCCCAAAAGTAAAAGAGTGACCCAGGATCCAAATGCATATTCTAACACCTATAAAATTAAAGACAGAGATCAGGTCTGACATACAGTTGAAATCAGTGAGAATCCCACCTGCCCAGTTTTTTAATAATGGCACCTTCCAGGCCCATCCTTGCAGCTTTGGTCGCTGCACCAATTCTAAAGGAATGGGAGGTAAAATTAAGTGGATGTTGTAGACCTAACTTCCTCAAGCATTTTTTCAGGACACTGTTAAATTGGTATCTAGTGAGGGGGAATTCATCTAAATGAACCAAAAAGTGGTCCTCACTAAAAGACCTTATCAACATTCAATAGTTTACGATCCACAATGCCATAATGGACAAAAATCCACATCTCCACAACTATTAAGGGAGATCCACACGCCTTTACCTGCTGAATCAGTTTTAGAACTAGGAATAAATATATTTATTCCTGAACTATAAACCAAAACATGTTTTAATATACCTGAACTTGACCTTATTTTTTGGTAACAATTCTGAAATTCTCATTGCTGCAAAAAATGCTAACACAAATGCAGTTTTAAATAAAATAGACTAAAATTCTTAGAAACATATAGAATTGGTAACTCTACATATTTCTTTGAGTAATGGGATAGAAAGGGGCTTCCTAGTATCCAAAACAAATGATTCTTCCTATAACCTTTAAGGGCCTGTTGAATTGAGAAGAAGGATGAACAAAAAGGAAAGCCTAGCAACCTAAAAAAAACGATACACCTGCTAATATTTTTGCAATGTGGCTATAAGATAATTCTTGCTGCATTAGGGTGCATAAAAATACTTAGATGTTTTTTTTCTGAAGGAAAATCAAACTACTGACCAAATTCCTCTGAGAATTTAATCCACTGGTACCATGCAGCTGAATATTTAGCCCATGTACTATCATTCACCGAATGCTTGATTGAATTAATCAGAATCTCTAAATTAGGTTCCATAGATGGTCTAGGCATACTTGACCTTCCTCGTCTGCGTTGGGCAATAGCTGACGGAATTTGCATATCTGTAACCGAGATAAGGCATCTGCCATTTGATTCTCCTTACCTGGCACATGTTTTGCTATATTTATGCTATAGCCATATGTTAAAGTGTAAGCATAGAAAAACTAGGTATCTAAGTACTTTTATAACAAACGTAGAATTTGTTGATAAACAATTAACTGCATAAATAACTCCCTTATTGTTAAGTAATATTCTTTTATTGGCGAATTTCTCACCCCATATCTCTAATGCTACTACTAATGGGAATAATTCTAATAGAACTATGCTCTTAGTGGCTTTAAGTTGTATCCATCTATCTGGCCATACACCACAGCACCAGTGTGTATTCCATATTGCAGAAAAACCACAAGACCCAACTGCGTCTGTATACAATTCCAGGTCAGATGAAAATACAAATTCCTCCTGAAAAAATGAATGCCTATTGTAAATGTCAAAGAGTTTCATACAAACCAGAAGGTCTTCCTTAATCTCTAATGATAATCTGATGTGGGAAAATGGAGATTTCAATCCAGACATGGATAATTATAGGCGACGGGAGAATATCCTGCCCACTGGCATGACACTGGTCACAAATGCCAAGAGTCCTTATAATGACTGGAGTTCTTTTAATAATATTTTCTTACGTCTTAGAAACTAGGAAATCATGGCTTTGATTTTTCTAATTTTATCCAAGGGCAACTGAAATTCTAATAATTCTGTATCTATTTTTTGATAGATGTAGATGGGAACACAATATTTTTCTGCAGCTAGAGGAACCCCAAATTTGTCAGTGATAACCTCAAACAATTGCAGCATAATGAAGCAAATAGGGGAATGAGCAGGACCGATGAACAAAATGTCAACAAGGTAGTGTAAAATACCTTTATGACCTGATTCAAAAGAGACCACTCATTGCAGAAATTAAGCAAATTTCTCGAAGTACGCGCATGAGACTGAACGCCCCATAGGAAGACATATGTCGTAATAAAATAGATTCTCAAAAAACATACCTAATGAATTATATGAAGCCTGGTTAATTAGCAGTAGTCTGAATGCTTTAATATAAGCTTTAGCAAGTAATGCAGCATTGCAAAATTTACTAATATGATAGATGGCATCCTCAAAAATGCAATAAGAGACAGATGATAGACATTCATCAATCTCATCACTTAATGATGAACCGTTAGGGAATGAGAGATGATGGATCAAACGGAATGAGTTTGGCTCCTTTTTGGGAACAATCCTCAAGGGGGATATTCTGAAATTTTGGAAATGGCGGGGTACTAAATGGTCCAGTTATTCTCCCTGCCCTAATTTCTCCATGCAATTTTTCCCTGACAATATAAGAAAAGTTCATAACGGATATTAAATTGTTCACTAATACACATCCATTTCCTTAAATACAGGTAAAGGGAAACCCCTAGAAAAGCCATAAGTTAAAAACTTGGCTGTCTCCTGATCTGGGTACATTTCCAGCCATTGCTGCATGCTTGCCAGTTTCGCTGGAGTGTAAGCTTTTGGCCAGGTTATCTCTTTGACCATAAAAATTGGCACTCCTTTTAAAACATTTAAGTAAGGGATGAGGCCCTGGGCAGTGAGAGCATTCATGCTTATATTTGCATGAACCCCCCCACTTACACTGATTTATGTTGTATGCTAAACAGTAACCCCTTTTATAATGGGAAACTGTAGCCGAAGACTGCTGTTTAGGATAAAAGGCTTTCTGCAGCAAAATTAAGTTCGACCATAGACCAATATCCTTATTACCCCACTTTAAAGAAGGATGAATAGATCATTTTTGCCTAAAAGATTCATCATACTGGTACCAGCCTAATCCACCAAAGCTTCTGTAGGCTTCCAGTACATGCTCCAGGTGTTGGAAAAGACTGGTACAGTATTCAGGATGTTTTTCCCCTAGAACACTAGCATAAATAGTAAAAGCTTGCAACCAATTTTAAAATGACCTCGCCACAGGCCTACGTCTCTCTTCCTCAGGCTTATCGTCAGATTTTTTGTCTGTTAATAATTTTTTTTGCAGAGGGAAGTAATGACAAAATGTCTACAAACTGCCCTTTGCACATCTCTAAAATTAACCTGAGCAGAAAGGTGGTACCTCAATGGCGAGATTTCACACGGCAATGTTTCTTTCAAACATGACTCTGGAACTGAAGAATTAGTAATATTAAGTTTAGCCGGCAATGAATTACTAGAAATTACATTAGCCACCGAGTAATGTGTAGCACTGTTAGCATTTGTCACGTTTACAAATGTATTCAATGAATCATTAGACCATACCTTGGCATAATTGCTATCCTCATTAATAGGTGTATTAATCAGCTAACCTGTTAATGGATTCCATTATATTATTTAACACTTGTGATAACTCACCCTGACTGCTAGATGTCGCTGGTGTGTTAGCCTGTGTTGAGTTAGTCAGGTGTTGCTCACTAAAGCCTCCGGTGGACACAATAGGCATTTCTTGTTCACTTTGTCTGACTGGAATTACTTGCCTACCCAGACAGTGGGCGGGATATGTTGAATAATTATTCCTTATGAATTTGCCTCCTCCTCAGCCATCCTAGTGGATGCTGCTTTAGTCGGCCGCCTCCCTCTGCTTCTGGGCAGCGATGGGGGATAATGTTCTCCTCCTCCTTTTTTCCCTAAGGCTGCTTCTCCTATTTACCTCAGAAGTAGCCGCCTCTTCTGGTGGCGCCATACTGGCTACTTCTTCCCCCAGAGAGGTATGCGGCCGAGTCAGCGGGCTGAGCTGGTTCTGCTGGCGGATTTGAGGGCTGTGAGTCACTGGCCTGCCTCTGCTTGGACGGCTGGTAGGTTCCTCTAACGCCTCCCATCCATCCTCTTCTTGTACTTGCCCTTGCAGCCCTTCTTCCATTTCTCGCATCTCTAGGCACCACCACGGCAGGTGCAGTCTATTTCCCCCACTGCAGGTGGCGCAAAACAGCAGAGAGAGAGGAAGAACATTGTCCCTCTGTCATTTCCTGAGTCACTGGGGCAGCGTTTCGGTTAGATGCTGACAGCCCATGTGACTCTGGCATCCATCTTGGGTTAGGCAGAGTCTATTTAAGACAATGGCTCCTGAGTTTGGCTTGCGTTTAGCGTGTGGGTAGAGTAGGGACAGGTCCCCTGTCTGTCAGAAACTGTAAAAGCATCAGGGAAAGTCTAAGGATTCACTACTTCTCCTGGAAACGTACACACTTTGGCACAGACCGGCCAGGCTGCATTCTGCCCCTCGACACAGACGCTGTCAGTTTTGCTGAGGCCTGGTAAAAGTGCCCCGCTAGCGGCCGAAATGCGCCCCAAATCTGACGGTAAAACGCCACTAAAAATAGCAGCATTTTACCGCCGGCGCTATAGACGGCTTGGTGTGAAAGGGGTCTTAGGCCGCAGGGAACTTCCACATGTGGTCCATGATTTATATATAGGTCTACAACAGGCACATGAATGACATTTGTTGTGCGATGGCACGATGGAATTCTAAACGGTGTCATGGACACGCTTTACAAATTCCCCTAAATAGGTATCCCTGGCATGGCATTTGGGCCTGTTGTTGTTAGCAATATTGTGTCTGCAACAGATGGTCAATATATCCTTACTGTTGAGTTGCCCATTCCCTGTAACAGAAGAGTAATAGCACCAGTCTGCGAGTTTCATAGTGTTAGAGAGTGTATCTGGTGTCTCATAAATAAATGAAACAATAGTTAATTTGTATGTGAAATATTTCACACGTTCCAGAGAACAAGTGAACATTAGCATTTAACAGTGAAAACAAAAGGCTGCCTTGCAGTGCATTAAGGATTAATTGTAACTTTGTTAATTATGCATGCATCTGTTTGTAACACTGTACTCTGAAGAAATGTGAGTTACTGACAAGCAGCGTTCAGTTAAATGATTTGAACATATCAATGAACAATGATATGCAATGGATACAAAATGTATATGAAAAAAGAGATTGAGGTTGCCCGCTACTATCAGTTCGAGGTGAATCCTGCAGGTCAAGATTTGGGGTCCCAGTAAAATTATGTGCATTTTTATTGTTATTCCAGCTCCAGCGAACTACTAGCCAGTTTCTATCTGCCAGTCAAAACAAACCTATTACTGTCTGATTAGAATGCTGTTGCTGCATGCAAGCTAAGTTGACTGTCACTGAGGCTGCCTGTGAAAACTGTACTGTTCTGTAATCAGGGCCGCCATCAGGGGGGTACAGCCTATACAATTGTAAGGGGCCCCAGCATCTGGAGGGGCCCGGCCAACTGGCAGGGATGTGAAAAGGCAGGGTCGGGTGCAGAGGAGCCCTGTGGATGCTCCTGTATGTGTGTGAGTCGGCAGGCTGCTGCTCTGTCATGAGCTGACATCGAGCTCTTTGCTACCACCTTTGGCCATTTCCTGCATGTGCACCCCTCTGCATGTGGAAACAAAAGCTGGGACTAGGACCACCTTACAAGTTAGGGCTGTTGTGCAAGGGGGAGGGGGGTTGTGTACATGCCTGTGTGTGTACATTTCTCTGTGTGTACATGTCTTGTGTGTGTACATGTCTGTGTGTGTGTGTACATGTCTGTGTGTGTACATGTCTCTGTGTGTACATGTCTTGTGTGTGTACATGTCTGTGTGTGTACATGTCTCTGTGTGTGTACCTGCCTGTGTGTATACCTGCCTGTTTGTGTACATGCCTGTGTGTGTACATGTCTTGTGTGTGTATACATGCCTGTGTGTGTGTACGTGTATGTCATATAAACACATGTGAGTGGTGCTGAGAGTGTACAGGTGTGAGGGGGGCTGAGAGTGTACAGGTGTGAGGGGGGGGAGAGCGTACAGGTGTGAGGAGGGGGGGTGAGAGCATACAGGTGTGAGGGGAGCTGAGAGCATACAGGTGTGAGGGGAGCTGAGAGCATACAGGTGTGAGGGGGGCTGAGAGCATACAGGTATGAGGGGGCTAAGGCACTGAAGGACTTGGTGGGATGGCTAGTGGGCAAATTTGGTGGGACGGTGGGCGGGACCCTGGGGAATGTTGGTGGTCGGGAGGGGAGCCCAGGTCTAAAGCTGTATAAGGGGCCCTCCAATTTCTGATGGCTGCCCTGTCTGTAATACCACATAGAGCTTTAAAGTGATTGTAAACAGCTTGTAAAATAACCCATTCATTTTAAAATAGAAATGAAAGGAAAAACATTTTAGTATAGATATAAAAAAAAAGTGATCACATTCCCTCTGTTCTCAAATGCATAAGAACTGGGGAAGGAGAAGCAGAAGCACACTGAGCTTCCCAGTGAATGACTGTACAGCAGGGGCATGTCAGGACAAGTCTGATCATTGGATGAGAGTACACTGAGTTCCCAGCATAGCTAGAGAACTGGCCGTGGTGTGCTCTCCTGCTTAGTGAGGTCAGTTTGTAATAGGAAAGCAAGGGGACTACCAGGAGCACCAGGGTCTTCACATAAGGGAAGCAATACAAAGAACAGGACATTTTCTCATACAAGTACATGGTACAGCAGGCACATATCAGGAATATGACATGCTGGGGTAACAAAGGCTTTAAGGTATCCCCCAAATATGTTACAAAACCCTTTTATGCCCCTTTCACACTTGTGCGACTTCAAAGTCGCGCAATTTTACCGCGATTTGGCCGCGATTTTGCCACGATTTCAAGGAATGCCTGTGTAAGTGGCATCAAAATCGGACCAAAGTTGCGTAGGGACTACTTTGAAGTCGGAATGACTTGAAGTTGTACTAATATGAATGGCTGTCATTGGAAATTATGGGGAACAACTTGTCATGCTACTTTGCTGTCCCAAACGTGGGACAAGTCGTATAAGTGTGAAAGGGGACTTAATGCCACTGACATATTTCATATGTGTGTGTAAATCTGACAATGAGACTGTCAGATGGAAGCTACCACACACCCACCCATGTTTTCTGGGCTTCGCACACCCATCCCTGCATTGGGACCAACATGACAGGTGCCACTGGATAGAGGGGAAAGAGATCAGCGAACGCCCTCCCACTGATCTCCCTTTCCTATTACTGACCTGGAAGCGAAGCATAAAATGCCACGTCCGGGTCCTCGTCCCCGACTGGGAAAGAAACAAATGTAGTGCGATAAGCATTCCATTCGTTTAATTGGAAGACAGGTGAGACATCAAGCGTTTTTTAGACCTCTGATGTCTCATTAGAGAGAGCCTGCCACCAAAAATACATCACATAATGGAATTTTTCCTCCCTTTTCCCCCTTTGTGATGAAAAAAAAAGTATAAAAATTAAATTTACACCCAAACGCTTAAAATCCCCCCAAAAAATGATTGACCTCCTCCCCCACCCCCACATACACACACGTACAAATGTAAATGCACACATCGGGGGTGCCTATGCATGATAATATTAAATGCGCTACACATGTTACATATTGCTGCCTATGCTTGAGTGAGAGCAATAATTCTAAGCCCATTATTTACAGTTACCTCTAAACTGATGACCTGTAAGAGCTTTTAAAGTGTCTCCTATGGAAAACATAGGATTCTGAAGTGTGTTGCCATTGCACAAGTGCATGCAATTATAAGTGTAGCACAAACTCCCGAACGAGTCATTGGAAATTTGCCCAGGTTCTTTCCCAGTGAATTTCCACATAGCTGGGCACACATTCACAGCCACACTTTTCCTTAACCTCCCTGGCGGTGTTTCCGAGTCTGGCTCGGGTTGAGTTTTTTCTACCAGGAGCGGTAACCCCGAGCCAGACTCGGGCTAGCGCTGCAGGATACAGGGGGAAGTTACTTACCTTTTCCCCTGGATCCTGCGATGTCTCCCCGCTGTGTGTGCGAGCCGTCCGCTCGCTCGATTCACACAGTGCCCGAGTGCCGCTGATCTCCGTTCCCTGCAACGTTCCGACGCACGGGAGCGGAGATCGGCGCCAAATTCAAAAAAGTTTAAAAAAACACAACACACATACAGTACTGTAATCCTACAGATTACAGTACTGTATACAAAAAATACACATCCCCTTTGTCCCTAGTGGTCTGCCCAGTGCCCTGCATGTCATTTTATATAATAAAAAGATTGTTTTTCTGCCTGGAAACTGGAGATTGTCCATAGCAACCAAAAAGTGTCCCTTTATGTCAAAAGTGGTTTTAGACCAGCTAGAAAACACAGATAATAAATTAGAATCACAATTTATCATCAAACACTAAATTTAATGACAGCGACTATTCTGCAACTGAGCAAATTTCAGTGTTTTTGATTTGATTACATTATTGAATCATTTTTATATATATTTTTATTATATTATAATTTATGATTTTGTGTTTCAAACTTTATCATACCCGGGATGTCTACTAGACTCTGGTTCGGACAGATTTAAGTGAGTTATTCATAAGAATTGCATGCCTACAATATAAAAACGCCAAATTTCCATACAAAATAATTGTACCGCTTTCAGCACTAAATTCCGGACAGAATCATACCGCCAGGGAGGTTAATAACCAGTCTAGGGGTGTTTTTTTGTAATTTTTATTTTTGGAGTAACTTGGATAGGGTAGAGGGAAATGGGTGGGATACTCGAAAAACTGTCCTCAATCTCTACATAGTTCTGCTGACATAGCTGACTCCAGTTCTCCTCCATACCAGACCCTCACCTTCTGCTTCCCAGCTCTGCCCTCAGCTTCTTCCCGGCAGCATCACAAGATGGGGGGGGGGGTGCACTGTGATGTAAGGGAGGATGGGGGACTCTTGACTTCCGATGGTTGGAGGCTGTTGACATCTTATGTAAGAGGGATGAGGTGCTCTGGACATCTAGTCTTACAGATACAACCAGCCCTTTGAGGGCAACCATAATGCTGATTTGGCCTGTGATGAAATTGATTTTGGGATCCCTGCTCTAGAGTATCTGCTTTAAGAAAATATATACTGTTTGTGAGTTTTACAAAATCTTCAGTGTGCAAAAAATACAAAAACAGCTCTGGCAGCAAAAGGTTTAAAGGATTTGTGTTAAAGGATGTGTGCAAAATGCACCTTTGCTTGAGTAGACAAAAATCCTTGCACCTACCCTGTACAGGTTCGACTACGCATGGAGAAATACATTTTCTAAACAAATTCTAGGTGGCATACAAAATAAGGGGGTGTAAAAGCACACCAGAAGTTTGTTTGTAATCACTTTACAGTTTTAGATAGATTAGTGATGTACAGTTATATATTTTTTTGCATGTACCTTTTTTGGTGGCATGCTCCTTATAGCACACGCTGAAGTGCTTTTTCACATTTCATAGTAATTGTACAGATATTCCACTAGAGGGCAATGCTGCAAGCGATTTCTGATCTTGAAGAATCACAGAAAATAAAAAAGCACAGCTCTAGATGCAACATCAAAGCCAAACGTTGGAGATTTTTTTGCATGTCTTAAGGCTTAGCGTTGTTTTTCTGCATTTGGAACTCAAACGCAGAAAAAAAAAATCGATTGATTTTAATTGTGGTAGGTCAGAGGCTGCGTTTAACTTGCTTTGCATTGTGCTGCATTTCTTTGAACACAGCATATACTATAAAGGCGCAACTGCAGCCAATAAATACAGCTTTTTCAAGAGAGGTGTCAAGCAGTGGTGGCTGGTGCTCCAAATTTTTAGGGGGGCACAAACAAACTGAAAAATACTGAACCCCCCCCCCCCCCCCATTAATTGCAGCCTCAGTGTGCCCATCAAATGCAGCCATTGTGCCCATCAAACGCAGCCACTTGTGCCCATCAAACGCAGCCACTTGTGCCCATCAAACGTATCCATTGGGCCCATCAAACCTAGCCACTTGCCCATCAAACGCAGCCACTGTGCCCATCAAATGCAGCCACTTGTGCCCATCAAACGCAGCCACTTGTGCCCAAACACAGCCACTGTGCCCATCAAACGCAGCCATTGTGCCCATCAAACTCAGCCATTGTGCCCATCAAACTCAGCCATTGTGCCCATCAAACTCGGCCATTGTGCCCATCAAACTCAGCCATTGTGCCCATCAAATGCTGCCACATGTGCCCATGAAACGCAGCCACTGTGCCCATCAAACGCAGCGACTGTGCCCATCATATGCAGCCACTTGTGCCCATTAAATGCAGCCACTATGCCCATCATATGCAGCCACCTGTGCCCATCATATGCAGCCACCTGTGCCCATCAGGTGCAGCCACTTGTGCCCATCAAATGCAGCCATTGAGCCCATCATATGCAGCCACTTGTGCCCATTAAACACAGCCACTATGCCCATCATATACAGCCACCTGTGCCCATCAAGTGCAGCCACTTGTGCCCATCAAATGCAGCCACCTGTGCCCATCAAATGCAGCCACATGCTCATCAAATGCAGCCACGTGTGCCTATCAAATGCAGCTACTTGTGTCTATCAAATACAGCCACTTGTGCCCATTAAATGCAGCCACTTGTCCATCAAATTCAGCCACCTGTGCCCATTAAATGCAGCCACTTGCCCATCAAATGCCACCACTTGTGCCCATCAAATTCAGCCACCTGTGCCCATCAAATTCAGCCATCTGTGCCCATAAAAAATGCACCCATAAAAAATGCTTCCCTATGCTCCAGCGCAAGTCTCCTCGCTCTTCTTCCTAAGGGCCAGGCATCCAATAGGGTGGCATGGCGCTTTGGCCAATCAGGAAGCTGCTCTGACGTCCTGCCTCCTGATTGGCGGGGAGGAAGTTTAGTGTGAAAATAGCGAAAATGTATTTGCTATTGTCACACAATTGGGTGGGATCAAGGCGCACTCTCTGCACCCCGAGACCACCCTATTTTGAAGCCTATTAGAGCCTCAGGCTCTAATCAAGTGCTTCAAAATGTACCACCCCCTCCCGCCCCCGCCATAGGAATCCATGCGTCCGGTGTCCTGAAAGGGGCCACTGATGTCAAGTATCTACAAAATGCCAATATACAGTAAATGCAGTGTACCTTTTTTGGTGGCATGCTCCTTATAGCACCCGCTGAAGTGCTTTTTCACATTTCATAGTAATTGTACAGATATTCCACTAGAGGGCAATGCTGCAAGCGATTTCTGAAAGATTTGGTAACAGCAGGGGTCTGTCATCCGGAGATAATTCCGAAAATCATCTGGCTTATTGTCCTGGAGCTCCCGCAGCAAAGGCATATGACATAATTGGTCATGATTAATAAAGCAACCAATTTTTGGTCCAAGAAATCCTCCTCCTCCTGTTCCTGGACTGGACTTGGGTCAAAGCAATAACTCCAAGGCCAATAATAAATAACACGTTACCCCCTCCGATTCCGCAACATGGCTGGTTGACGAACGGCCATTCAGAAATGAACTGAAAAGCTTGAAATGAAAAGCACAAATCAACACTCACCAAACTTCTAACACGGAATTAGCAGAAGAAGCACAAAGGGTGGCGCCTGACAATTGAACTTCCTCTTTTGTGGCTCATAGTAAGTCTAGTATGTCACTACGTTCGTGTTTATTGGCTGACAATTGTGTACCGTTTGTATGCAAGACAAAATCCAGGCACATGCATTTGGACAAAAGTCCAAGGTTTTGTCTGCGGAAAATCCGATGGTGTGTACGAGGCTTTAGTGTTCCAGTGCTGCAGTTGTGACTATCAGATGAGTGCCTTATACTACAACATAATCAAGTTCCAGTCAGCAGAATCTCAGTGCTGGAGTGTGTTTGAGTACATAAAAATCTATTTAGTAAAGTTCTGTGTAAATTGTTGGCACTCTAAATCCTGCATAATAATCATAACAATTTATTATTGTACCCACTGACACCAACAGTTTCAGGTTTTTTCTTTTATTGACACTGATACAGGTCTTATTTTATTCCACTGACACCAACGATTAGCACTTAGTATAAGAACCCTCTGACACTAACAATTAGCACTTGTTTTTTTTCCCACTGACACCAATGATTAGCATTTATAGCAAACAGGAAATACAAAAGTGTCCACAGATTTCAGGAGGCACTACTTTTACTTAGTGTCCGAAAATAAAAATCCCAATTGACTGTCCATCCAAGTTTCTGATATTCCCACAAAGATAGATCAGATAGAGTGAAGTTGAGTAGAAGTGATTTTGAAGGACCACCAGAGGAAGGGGCTTAATTAAAGCGATTTATGCCAATCATTTTATATTTGGTGAGTGAGACTCACACTGGCAGTGGTGAAGTACTTTAGGAGTGTAATGTTTACACTTACTAGTTTCATCTGCACTATTGGAACACAGTTTTTGATCTGAAGAACACTTTGGAACTTTTATATGAACATCCTGTTCTTGGGATTGTAATTTTTGAACACTAATTAACCACTTCAGCCCCGGACCAATTGGCAGCCAAAGGACCAGGCCCCTTTTTGCGATTCGGCACTGCGTCGCTTTAACTGACAATTGCGCGGTCGTGCGACGTGACTCCAAAACAAAATTGGTGTCCTTTTTTTCCCACAAATAGAGCTTTCTTTTGGTGGTATTTTATCGCCCCTGCGGTTTTTATTTTTTGCGCTATAAACAAAAATAGAGCGACAATTTTGAAAACAATGCAATATTTTTTGCTTTTTGCTATAATAAATATCCCCAAAAAATATATAAAAAAACATTTTTTTTCCTCAGTTTAGGCCGATACGTATTCTTCTACATATTTTTGTAAAAAAAAAATTGCAATTAGCGATTATTGATTGGTTTGCGAAAAAGTTTTAGCGTTTACAAAATAGGGGATAGCTTTATAGCATTTTTATTAATATTTTTTTTTTTTTTTACTAGTAATGGCGGCGATCAGCGATTTTTATTGTGACTGCGACATTATGGCGGACACATCGGACATTTTTGACACATTTTTGGGACCATTGTCATTTATACAGCAATCAATGCTATTTAAATGCATTGATTCCTGTATAAATGACAGTTGTAGTGAAAGAGTTAACCACTAGGGGGGGGGGAGGGGTTATGGGCTGTGACGTGTGTGTGTTTTTTTTACATTAGGGGGCGGGGCTGAAGTCTGACGTCATTGATCGGCTTTCCCGATGACCGGGAACAGCCAATCAATGACAGGCAGAGTAGGAAGCGCGGGAGAGGTTTGTTTACACATACCTATCCCCGTTGTTCAGCTCCGTGACCCGATCGCGGGACACCAGCGGCGATCGGGTCTGCTGGTCCCGCGGCCGGGGTCACGGAGCTCCTGACCAGGTCGCGAGCGCGCCGCTGGCGGCGCGCGCGACCCACGGGCAGGCAATTAAAGGGCCACGTACAGGTACGTGATTTTGCCTACCCGTGCCATTTTGCTGCAGTATATCTGCATTAGGCGGTCGGGAATCGGTTAATAGTCTAGCCGCTAGCACCTCCTGGAATCTTTTGGATTTCCTATTTGCTATATTTACTTTATCACTAAGGAGGCTGCAGCATATTTTTTACTTTTCTATTTTGTATTATTGTTTGGCTATGGTTATGTATACACATACAGTCAGAGTCGATCCGCCCTATACGCTCACTACGCAAGCTGCGTAGGGCCCCCGCAAATTACTCAAGGCCCCGACTCCCCCTTATGTCATAGCGCGTCAATTAATGTTTACAACATTCAGTGGCGGAACTTTAGGGGTCGCTGCAGTCGCATTTGCGACTGGGCCCTTCTGTTATACCGCTGTGGGGGGGCCTCCAAGACCCAGCATCCCCCCTGCACCTCTGGCTGGCCGTTTAGAGTGCAGTGGGGAGAGGTGGGAGAAGGTGGAAGGCGGTGATCAGCAGCTCTATGGTGCCTGTGTGCGGGATCTCCATGGGGCTTGTAGTACTCTCTCGAGTGTCAGTGTATACAGTGGAGAGGAGAAGGGAGGGGCCTCTGACCCGGGCAGGTATCAGTTTCACTTTCACTCTGCTTGAACACTGTTGCTGATGCCCGGGTCAGATGCCCGGGTCAGAGGCCCCTCCCCTCTCCGCTGTATACATTCGGAGATAGAACTACTAGCCCCAGGGAGACCCCCCTGCCTGTGGACACCATAGAGCTGCCGATTGCCGCCTCCCACCTCCACCAGCCAGGTACAGGGGAACCTCTGCAAGGGGGGGGAGTCAGCTCTTTGAGGACCCTGATGTAAGAGGAGGCGCTTTCTGGGGACACTAATGTAAGGAAGGGACCCTCTGGGGACACTGATGTAAGAGGGGGGGGGCTTTGGGGACATTAATGTAAGGACGGGGCCCTCTGGGGACACTGATGTAAGAGGGGGGCCTCTGGGGACACTAATGTAAGAGGGGGGGCTCTCTGGGGACAATAATGTAAGGACAGGGCCCTCTGGGGACACTGATATAAGAGGGGGCCCTCTGGGGACATTGATGTAAGAGGGGGCCCTCTGGGGACACTGATGTAAGAGGGGGCCCTCTGGGGACACTAATGTAAGGATGGGCCCTCTGGGGACACTGATGTAAGAGGGGGGCCTCTGGGGACAGTAATGTAAGAGGGGGGGCTCTCTGGGGACACTAATGTAAGGACGGGGCCCTCTGGGGACACTGATGTAAGAGGGGGCCCTCTGGGGACATTGATGTAAGAGGGGGGCTCTCTGGGAACCCTGGGTAAAAAGGGGCTCTCTTGGGACACTAATGTAAGAGGGAAGGCTCTCTGGGGACACTCAGTTTCTTCTAGACAGTCCAAATAGTCTGGTGGTGCCCATACTGATGCCGGAAATGCCCAGGCTGTAGAGAGAACTAAAGTTAATCACAAAAGCCAAAGTTCAGGGTTATAATTTATTATTTTCTTCTTATTCATGTTTACGTTAATATTCACTTATTTAATAATATTCATTTGTTATCTTAATATTATAGAAAATACTCTGTTCAATAAATATTGTTTCTTTGAACCTCATTCTGTTCTATATTGTTGTACTTCTTTGACTGTTTTTTTTAAAGGAGGGAGGATTGTATTGGGAGCACTGAAGTGTCAGGTGTGACTGTGGCAATGGCAAATGGTTTACATAGCTCACGGCATCACGGGTCAGGTAGAGGGCCCCTTAGCAGAATTTTGCTTAGGGCCCCCAGGGAGGTCAGGATTGGCACTGCATACAGTGCCTTGAAAAAGTATTTATACCCATTGAAATTTTGCACATTTTGTAATGTTACAACTAAAAACGTAAATGTATTTTATTGGGATTTTATGTGATAGACCAACACAAAGGGGCACATAATTGTGAAGTGGGAGGAAAATGATAAATGGTTTTCAATTTTTTTTTACAAATAAATATCTGAAAAGTGTGGCATGCAGTAGTATTCAGCCCCTCGGAGTCAATACTTTGTAGAACCATCTTTTGCTGCAATTACAGTTGCAAGTCTTTGACTCCGTCAGATTGGATTGAGAGCATCTGTGAACAGCGATTTTCAAGTCTTGCCCCAGATTCTCAATTGGATTTAGGTCTGGACTTTGACTGGACCATTCTAACACATGAATATGCTGTGATCTAAACCATTCTATTGTAGCTCTGGCTGTATGTTTAGGGTGGATGTCCTGCTGGAAGGTGAACCTCCACCCCAGTCTCAAGTCTTTTTCAGACTCTAACAGGTTTTCTTCTAAGATTGCCCTGTATTTGGCTCCATCCATCTTCCCATCAACTCTGACCAGCTTCCCTGTCCCTGCTGAAGAAAAGTATCTCCTCAACATGATGCTTCCACCACCATGTTTTACAGTGGGGATGGTGTGTTCAGGTTGATGTGCAGTATTAGTTCTCCACCACACATAATGTTTTGCTTTTAGGCCAAAAAGTTAAATTTTGGTCTCATCTGACCAGAGCACATTCTTCCACATATTTGCTGTGTCCCCCACATGGCTTCTCGCAACCTGCAAACGGGACTTCTTATGGCTTTCTTTCAACAATGGTTTTCTTCTTGCCACGCTTCCATAAAGGCCAGATTTGTGGAGTGCATGACTAATAGTTGTGCTGTGGACAGATTCTCCCACCTGAGCTGTGGATCTCTGCAGCTCCTCTAGAGTTATCATGGGCCTCTTGGCTGCTTCTCTGATTAATGCTCTCCTTGCCTGGCCTTTCAATTTAGGTGGACGGCCATGTCTTGGTAGGTTTGCAGTTGTGCCATACACTTTCCATTTTCAGATGATGGATTGAACAGTGCTCAGTGAGATGTTCAAAACTTGGGATATTTTTTTTTAACCTAACCCTGCTTTACCCTTCACTGCAACTTTATTCCTGACATGTCTGGTGTGTTCCTTGCCATCATGATGCTGTTTGTTTACTAAGGTTCTCTAACAAACCTCTGAGGGCTTCACAGAACAGCTGTATTTATACTGAGAAATTACACACAGGTGGACTCATTTTACTCAATTAGGTGACTTCTGAAGGCAATTGGTTCCACTATATTTTAGTTAGGAGTATCATAGTAAAGGGGGATGAATACAAACACGCGCTACACATTTCCGATATTTATTTTAAAAAAAAATTGGAAAACTATTTATCATTTTCCTTTAACTTCCTTATTATGTGCCACTTTGTGTTGGTCTATCACATACATCACAAAAAAATAAATTTACGTTTTTGGTTGTAACATGACAAAATTGGAAAGTTTCAAGGGGTATGAATACTTTTTCAAGGCACTGTATATGTATACACATATATTTATTAGGTGATTTTACCATATTTCCCCCAAAGCATGGGGTTAAAGGGTGTGGAAATCATTAGCATTTACCTTCCTGCTATTCTAAATGCTAGGGGTTGTTTTGGCCCATTGACACCAACAATGGGGTTTATTTTATCCCACTGACTCCGATGATTAGAGTTATTTTTTCCCCCACTAACATAAACTATGGGGCTTGGTTTACTTGCACTGACACCTAGATTAGGGTTATTTTTATTCCCAATGACACCAACAATGTGATTTATTTTTCTTTCCTAATGTATCTTCAGGTAATTTTTTGTTGAAAGCAAAGCAAAGGGGGAAGGTACCACATTATAAGCTATACACTTTGAAGTTGTGTCTATTTCATTGGCCTGACCCCCACCCGTAGAGCATTTTTCTTCCCAAACTAACCAAACTTTGTCTACTATGCACAATCACATATTTGGTTACCTGCATTTTCTGTGTATATGTAACGGTTTCCATAGACATTATAGAATGGTCTCCTGCTATGGCTGGATCAAGAGTTGATCTGACAACTTTGGTGCCCTGTGAACACCATTAGCTGAAGCTTGTCAGAGGGAGAAACAATCAGACATGGAAATTGTTACCCCATTATATCTGTGTTCTCTTTGAAAAGCATGTGAAAAAGCTGTCTACAACTTGCCTTACCATCATTCATATTTGAGGGTAGTCTGATTATGCCTGTGATTTCAACTTTCATTGCTAGGGTGGAAGATAGACCCCCATGACCAATAAATGAGGAAACGTCTACTCATTATTTTACTGCAGTGGTTCTCAACCTCAGTCCCCAAGTACCCCCAACAGGCCATGTTTGCAGGTTTGTCAATGGCTTGGTATTTTGGACAGCTATTTTAAATAAGAGTAATTCCCAAAACATGTCCTGTTGGGGGTACTTGAGGACTGAGGTTGAGAACCACTGCTTTACTACACCAGAACTTGGAGCTCTGTTATGCCGCGTACACACGAGCGGACTTTCCCGCGGGATTGTCCGCCGGATTGTCCGCCGGACATTCGGACTTGCCCGTGTGTGGGCGGCGGCCCTTCCCCTCCCCCCCCCCCCCCCCCCCCCCCCCCCGCCCCCCCTCCCCCCCCCCAGACTTTTTCCCGCCAAAAGTGTCCAGGGGTCTCTCTCTCTCTCTCTGTGACGCGGACTAAGTTTTAAGTTCAGACTTAAAATTGTCCGCTGGACTCGCGAGTCCGGCGGACAATCCGGCGGACTAAGTTTTAAGTTCAGACTGTGTGCTAGTCCGCGGGACTTTTGGAAATGAACGGACTTGCCGACACAAGATCGGAAAGTCCGTTCATTTAGAACGGGAGTATAAAGATGTCTCTCGCGCTACTGTGAGTAGATAAATAGGTCAGAATAGAAACTGAAAGTGAAAAGTGTTTTGCAGCAAAGTGAATAGTGTTCACAAAGGCACTTAAAAAGATGAATAGGTAAAGGTACTTCGCGCAAACTAAAAATACTAATAAAATTGTAAGGCAGTAGTAGTGACTAAATTCCTCTGGGGGCACTAGTCCAGAAAAAGGAAGAGTGCAAATCCAGAGACGGTGGTCAAAAAAGTGTAAACAGTGCAAGGGTGATTTAAATAATTAATTAGGTAATTAATATAGGTGATTGGATAACACTGTATCTCAAATCAAAAAAGAGAGGGATGTGCATATATAGCGATAAAAGTAAATAAAAATAGATAGCAAAATCGCTAAAATACAAAAGTCACAATTGAGTACACATCAACATGGAAAAATAATCATGAAATAAAAATTAATCCAGTAAGCAATAAAATCCTGTGGTACAAATTGAGTGATAAATGCAATAAATATAAATAAAAATAAATAGTGACAGTGTATCACATCAAAGTGACCTGTGCATAATAATAAGTCAATAAAAATCTGTAAGGGTGAAATCCTGTGATAAAAACTCAAATAAGAACCTAAATTGCAAGGTAAGATGGAACCTGCAATAGTGGATCAAGTGAAAAAAGTGATAACAAATAAATAGATATATAAATAGATGAATACAGGCATATGAATAAAAATGTCACAGAAAAATAAATGTAGCAGTGTCCAGCTCAATAAAAGAGATGAGACCAAATACACCAATAATGTATCCTGTTGGTGTGTATATAGTTCCAATTCACCAATTCATCAAATGTAAAGAAAAAGGAAAAAAGGTAGTTCTTTGTACAGAGAAACTATTTCCACAGATGATTTTCTATACAACTGCTGATTTTTCTATATTGCTGCTGTATTCATGTTGCCATTCATCTATTTTAATGGGGTAATCCTTTTCTGGTCTCCCAGAACTCTCACCTTAAAAAAGGGTCAAATAAGCCTTTCTGGGGAATCCAAAATAGCCCCTAGGAATGATGTTCAGGGTGTCCTACTGCAGAGTCCAGCCTGGTCCTTCTCCTTTAAATCCCTCAATAATTCGGACCTACAGTACTAAGTACTCCCAGTAGTGTATCAGAATGGGGGAGAAAGAGAAAGAGGGGGGGCTCCACTAGTGTAGTATGTTGGTAAAGTAATTTATTCAAAGTAATATTAAAACTCGTACATTCAAACAGAAAAACATATGCAAAGGGTTAAAATTCACCGAAGGCGTCCACAGCGCCTACTCGCGTCCTCCTCTGTGTGTTTGCCTACGGCCACTCCCTACGCGTTACGACACGGTCACATGTCTTCATCTGGGGAACCGGATTGGTCAGGCAATGTTTGCTTAAATGACAGAGAAACCGGAAGTTCTCGAGCAGCCATCTTGGTTGTGGTCTAATGTAATGTAAACCGCGGCCATGTTTCAGGTGGTTTATATGTTAGGTAACGGCGGCCATGTTCTTGGTATATTTATCTAGTCTTGGTAGGCGCTGTGGACGCCTTTGGTGAATTTTAACCCTTTGCATATGTTTTTCTGTTTTAATGTACGAGTTTTAATATTACTTTGAATAAATTACTTTACCAACATACTACACTAGTGGAGCCCCCCCCCTTCTTTCTCTTTCTCCCCCATTCTGATACACTACTGGGAGTACTTAGTACTGTAGGTCCGAATTATTGAGGGATTTAAAGGAGAAGGACCAGGCTGGACTCTGCAGTAGGACACCCTGAACATCATTCCTAGGGGCTATTTTGGATTCCCCAGAAAGGCTTATTTGACCCTTTTTTAAGGTGAGAGTTCTGGGAGACCAGAAAAGGACTACCCCATTAAAATAGATGAATGGCAACATGAATACAGCAGCAATATAGAAAAAACAGCAGTTGTATAGAAAATCATCTGTGGAAATAGTTTCTCTGTACAAAGAACTACCTTTTTTCCTTTTTCTTTACATTTGATGAATTGGTGAATTGGAACTATATACACACCAACAAGATACATTATTGGTGTATTTGGTCTCATCTCTTTTATTGAGCTGGGCACTGCTACATTTATTTTTCTGTGACATTTTTATTCATATGCCTGTATTCATCTATTTATATATCTATTTATTTGTTATCACTTTTTTCACTTGATCCACTATTGCAGGTTCCATCTTACCTTGCAATTTAGGTTCTTATTTGAGTTTTTATCACAGGATTTCACCCTTACAGATTTTTATTGACTTATTATTATGCACAGGTCACTTTGATGTGATACATTGTCACTATTTATTTTTATTTTTATTTATTGCATTTATCACTCAATTTGTACCACAGGATTTTATTGCTTACTGGATTAATTTTTATTTCATGATTATTTTTCCATGTTGATGTGTACTCAATTGTGACTTTTGTATTTTAGCGATTTTGCTATCTATTTTAATTCACTTTTATCGCTATATATGCACATCCCTCTCTTTTTTGATTTGAGATACAGTGTTATCCAATCACCTATATTAATTACCTAATTAATTATTTAAATCACCCTTGCACTGTTTACACTTTTTTGACCACCGTCTCTGGATTTGCACTCTTCATTTTTCTGGACTAGTGCCCCCAGAGGAATTTAGTCACTACTACTGCCTTACAATTTTATTAGTATTTTTAGTTTGCGCAAAGTACCTTTACCTATTCATTTAGAACGTGACTTCAGGTAGACGGGACTAGCGAAGGCAGTGAAGGTCCCCCCAAATCCATCTCAGACCCTTATCCGAGCACGCAGCCCGGCCGGCCAGGAAAGGGGTGGGGGCGTCCTCCGGGACTGTGACATCATAGGGGGGCAGGGTCACCATGTGACATGAGCATGTGACCCCGCCTCCTTGTCCCTATATAAGTCACAACACAGCGCGTCTGTGCCATTCCGGCCAGAGAGAGCGACGAGTCAACATCGGAAGGAGGAGAAGAAGAAGAAGAAGAAGAAGAAGAAGAAGAAGAAGAGGAAGAGGAAGAGGAAGAAGAAGACGGCGCTGAAAGCGGCGACATCGGCAAGAACAGAAGAGACCCGGAAGACCCCCGAAGGCGGAACGAGACTCCCAGACGACGGCGGCGACGACGAAGAAGAAAGCCGGGCTCCCCCGCTCGTGAAAGAGCTAGGTAAAAGAGCAGAAGAGAGCGGAGGAGTCCGGCGAGAAGACCCCCCAAGACGGAAGAAGACCCCCGGAGCAGTGCAATAAAATATTTTTAAAAAATTGTGTGTTTTTTTTATTGACACTTTTACACCTTAGGTGAATGGGTAGGGGTACATCGTAGGGATTCCCTTTAAATCCATACCAGGTGACGGGGCTAGCGCGGCGGCATTCACTGCCTTTGTTAGTCCCGTCTACCTGCAGTTACGTTTTAAATGAACGGACTTTCCGATCGTGTGTGGGCAAGTCCGTTTATTTCCAAAAGTCCCGCAGACTTTTTCCCGCGGATTGTCCGCCGGAAAAGTCCGGGCGTGTGTGGGCAAGTCCACATGCTCGGAAAGTCTGGCGGAGCTCCGCTGGAAAGTCCGGCGGTTTGTCCGCTGGACTAGGTCCGGCGGACAATCCCGCCGGAAAGTCCGAGCGTGTGTACACCGCATTAGTGTGATTTTCCACTCACTTATTCCTTCTCTTTTCTCCTTTCTCTTTTTAAAAAAAAAAATTGATGGATTGGTTAGTCATTCAGAGATCTAAAAATCTCTTAATAAAAACAATCAGTGGAAGCAATATATCTTACCTCCTAAATGTTCCATAAATGTACCGATCCTCTCTTGGGTGTCAAATCAGTACCAGGATCAGGCTGTTCAAATTGATGTAATATGGGTGATTTTGTGTTGAACTTACACCTTAAAAATTGTTAAGAATTTTTAACAATGTTTTACTGGCTGTAGCTCTATTGTCCTTGTCCTTTCACATCAAAATGATTGAATAAATTCTCCTGATTTTTGTAACGGAACCAAAGATCTCACTACTGAATTCCATCAAACCGCGTTTGTCATTGATGTCAGAAATACTGTGCAAGATGCAGCAAGAGGGATTTTCAAAGTATGTTATTCCCCGGAAACATCACCATAAATGTTACAATAAAAGCAGCCTTTTGCATAACTCATACACAGTTCAGAGAACACATCTGATTGTTCATATATATGGATGGACTTCGTTCGGAAGAAATATAACAATAGATGTGAGGATGTTGATTTACAGTAATGTGTATATTACACATAGTCACGTCTGAATTTAGGTTACTGGTTTCTAACATTGAACTTGCGGTTTCAGATAAGGAAACAATAAAAAGGCTTCAAGGATGGAGCTACAGGTGGGAATTAACTCCTTGTTTTAACAATGCCATAAATTTGCAATACATTGGGGCAGGCGTCAGAAAGAAGCTACTCTTGCAGTAATTTGCATGTAAACAGAAAACACCTAGATTGCTATTGTCATTGTGTTGCTAACATTTTAGTATAAACAGCTAGCCTAGAACTATATGGGGCATTTTGTTGCAGTACTAAAATCTCATTCAATTAATTACTTTTATCGTGAGCTGCTATACGGGAGATTTTCAGTATTGCACAACATGTACTAAATGTACAGTATATATTCGTTGAGATATATCCAACTCTCTGAAATTCTATGGGACAACTCTCTGGGCACCATGGCTGCTATTGTGTCTGCTATCAAGCATATAATGTAGAAACTTAAAAACCTTTATTATAGAATTTTTAAGCACATTATTTTTCCTCAATCCACCCCCATTGCTCAAGGCTTGCATCTAGAGATGGGCTTGGGTGTACTTTGGCAGTGAGCATAGGCGTGCGCACAGGGTTTGCCAGGCACACCCTAATCACCCTGTGTGGTGCAGATTCTCCCTGTTTAAACCTCTGATATTAATAAAAATAAAATAATAATACTAAAAAAAACTACTGACACCATCCACTGCCTTACTGACACCAATCTCTGTCTTACTGGCACCCACCACTGCTCTACTGACACCGTCAGTATGTATACACATGCACACCTATATGTATTTGAGCTTTGAGGTGCACACCCTAATGCAATAGGCTGTGGGCACCTATGGCTGTGAGGTGGAATGACTCAGCCCACAGTTTAGGGTTTGACTTAGGCTGGGCATACACGGTTCAAATCACGGCCATTTCAGCAGGAACCGGCTGAGATTCGAACCGTGTATGGGCAGGCTGAATGTACCAAGTTGATCGATTACTCAACTTAGGTACAACCAGCATGCTGGGTTTTACCTTCTATTATCACTAGCGGTTGCTATAGCCGCTAGAAATAATCACTCTGTCTTCTTCCAGCGAGGACATCTTCCCCTGCCCTCCCCCACCGGGAGAAGACAATGGCCCGGCAGGAGGGATTCCCACATGAACACTGTCTATGTTGATGGGGGAATCAAGCAAATTTCTTTCCTGCAATCCCTGGTTGCAGGAAAGAAATTCGCTCCATATTTGGTTGTCCTAAAAATTTGTTTGGAGGATGCCCAGGCTTAGCTCTACTTAAGACTGGCATGCAGAATGTGATAAACATGCAGTCACATTATGCCACAGTTTATTCATATAGCAGGAGCCATTTGTGATTTATCTCCTTTCTCCTCTTAATGCCGTGTACACACGAGCAGAATTTCCATTGGAAAAATCTTGGATGTTTTTTTTCCGACGGAATTCCCCTCAAGCTTGGCTTGCATACACACGGTCACACAAAAGTTCGCTGAACTTTCGACTGTCAAGAATGTGGTGCCGCACAACACTACGACGAGCCGAGAAAATTAAGTTCAATGCTTCCGAGCATGCGTCAAATTGTTTCCGAGCATTCATAGGAATTTTGCGTGTCCGAATTGGTACAGACGATCGGAATTTCCGGTCGGAACTTTTTTCGACCGAAAAATTGAGAACCTGCTCTCAATCTTTTGCTGGCTGGAATTCCGCCAGCAAAAGTCCAATGGAGCATACACATGGTCGCATTTTCCGACCAAAAGCTCTCATCTGAATATCTGCTTGTGTGTACGGGGCATTAGACTCTGATGTAAGCAGGCAATTAATCACTAAACAATCACTCAATCTGGAAATTTGAGTGTAATTTTATCCTATTCAAGTTTAACCCACAAGGTTAATCTCAACAGATTGACCATGACCGATGTCGGCTTGTCTGTGAACAATTGATCAAAAATTTCTGTGGTAAGAGAGATTTTTTTGTACTGGGAGATTTTTTCGTTCTGGAATTTAAAAAAAAGCTGGATTGAAATTTGGCCCGTTCAGCAGGAACCAGACGAATCTTGATTCGTGTAAGGGGACAGTGGTTGTACAGATGTTGATCTACCAATCATATATAGAAAATGGTGATTTATATTCATATATAGAAAACATTTTCTATATATTTAGTTTGTGTTTTGTCCATGCATATTGTGTTAGCTGCTGTTTAACCGATTCAGCCCCGGAAGATTTTACCCCCTTGCTGGCCAGAGCACTTTTTGCGATTCGGCACTGCGTCATTTTAACTGACAATTGCACGGTCGTGCGACGTTGTACCCAAACAATATTGATGTCCTTTTTTTCCACAAATAGAGCTTTCTTTTTGTGGTATTTGATCACCTCTGCGGTTTTTATTTTTTGCGCTATAAACAAAAAAAGAGCGTCAATTAAAAAAAAAAAAAAACACAATATTGTTTACTTTTTGCTATAATAAATATCCCCCAAAAATATATAAAAAAAACGATTTTTTTTTCCTCAGTTTAGGCCGATATGTATTCTTCTACATATTTTTAGTAAAAAAAAAACGCAATAAGCGTATATTGATTGGTTTGCGCAAAATTTATTGTGTCTACAAAATAGGGGATAGTTTTATGGCATTTTTATTTTGAATTTTTTTTTTCATAGTAATGGCACCCGCAGCACCGCTTCTGAAAGGGGACGTACCCGTACGCCCTTTTGCCCACCAGCGCCATTCTGCCAATGTAAATCGGCGTGCGCTGGTCGGCAAACGGTTAATACTAATTTTAATTTAAGATATTATATGCTCCCAGTGCAACAAATTTGTGTTTTTCTATTGATCTACCAATCGACTTCTGTCTGATAAATGCCGATTGATCAGCGCTGTCAGGCACAGGATAGCTCGGGGGGGGGGGGGGGATTTGCTTATCCACCTCGATTGTGTGGATGGGGGAATTTGGCTGTGGGCAGGTTCAGTCTGTTTTTTTCCATTGTAGGTAGAGCTGGACGGCAGCAGCATTGCAGTTGTAGGGGAAGTCAAGAGGAACATGATTCCTCTATGGTTTCCTGGATTACTGGGGAAGCTATCTGATTGGATGCTGCTGCCCCATGTGTCTCTGGTAGCCATCATGGGTCAGGCAGAGCCTTTGTAAGGCCCTGGCTCCCAGGCTTGATGCCCATTTCACTATGGGGGTCATGTAGGGGTAGGTCACCCATCTGACAGGGACAGTGATTAGTGGAAGAGAAAGGTTCCAGATGAGTAGGGACAGAATAAGGAAATGCCATCTTTCCTAGAGACCTCCCCATTTTGGCATGGACCAGCCAGGCAGCATTCCATCCCTCAAGACAGACGCTGTCGGCACACCCAAAACCTGCTCTGTTACACATCACTGTGCATTCTGTGCAGAGCCGATCCGCCCTATACACTCACTATGCAAGATGCATAGGGCCCCGCCGCTGTGGGGGGCCCCCAAGGGTGGATCGGCTCTGCTTCCCGAGCTCCAATCTCCTCCTCCCCCTCCTCCTCTTGTCACACAGCGGGAGTCGGAGGACCGCTGTGTCTCAGATCTGACTGAAACCTTCGGCCAGCGCTATGACAAAGATCCCGCCCTCCTCCTAGACCAGCTCGTGTGATAGATACAGTGTTCTGTCTATCACACAAGCTGGTCTAGGAGGAGGGTGGGACTTTTGTCATAGCGCGGCATAACATTTCACATTGAGCTCTGTGACACAGCGGGAGATGCCTGCTGTGCATAATCCACTGGCACTGACTGGTGAGGCTACATTGATTGCCACAGTAAGACTGCAATGATGGGCACCATTAGGCTGCAATGATGATGGGCACAGTAAGGCTGCAATGATTGGCATGGTGAGGCGGCAATGATTGGCATGGTGAGGCGGCAATGATTGGCATGGTGAGGTGGCAATTATTAACACGGCGAGGCTTCAATGAAAAGCATGGTAAGGCTGCAATGATAAGCATGGTAAGGCTGCAATGACTGGCATGGTGAGATGGCAATGATGGGCACGGTGAGGCGGCAATTATTAACACGGTGAGGCTGCAATGATAAGCATGGTAAGGCTGCAATGATTGCCATGGTGAGGTGGCAGTGATGGGCATGGTGAGGCTGCAATGATTGGTATGGTAAGGCTTCAATGATTGGCACCGTGAGGTGGCAATGATGGACACGGTGAGGCGGCAGTGATGGGCACAGTAAGGCTGCAATGATGGGCACAGTGAGGTGGCAATTATTAACACGGTGAGGCTGCAATGATGGGCACGGTGAGGCTGCAATGATTGGCGCGGTGAGGATTTAAGGAAGGCTCTCTGGGGACCCTGATGCAAGGAGGGGCTCTCTGAGGATACTGATGTAAAAGGGGCTCTCTGGGGACCCTTATGTAAGGAGGGGCTTTCTGGGGACCCTGACGTAAGGGGAGGCTCTCTAGGGGCCCTGACGTAAGGGGAAGCTCTCTGGGGACCCTAATGTAAGGAGGGAGGCTCTCTGGGGACCTATGCTCACGGCATCACGGGTCAGGTAGGGGGCCCCTTAGCAGAATTTTGCTTAGGGCCCCAGGGAGGTCAGGATCGGCACTGATTCTGTGAGTGTTCCCGGTCGGGGACCTTGTTATGAGTTACCAAACTTTAACTTTAATACAAATTCTGTTCCTGCAACTGGACTCTGAGGCTGCATTCACACAAGGGCACTTTCTGCGATCCTGCGATCCTGCCCGTGATTTCCAGGCATCCAGGTGTGAATGACAAATTGCACAACGCACATTTCAGATGTCGTTCGTTTGAATGGCACCTAAAAATGCAGTACGGTTCTAATGGGCGATGTATTGCACTGACAAATTACATTGCATGAAGCATGTCACCCAAAAGAAGCTTCTGGACTTTTTTTGCGCTACAAGCTCATCGCAATGAGGTTTGCCGCAACTGCAGCGCGACAATCGCAGCGGAACTGCACCACATTTTTAGGTGCCATTCAAATGAATGGCATCTGAAATGTGCGCTGTGCAATTTGTCATTTACACCTGGTCGCTTGGAAATCGTAGCTATTCTGCCCGCGATTCAAAACACCCATGTGTGAATGCAGCCTGTGTTTACTGCCACTGCACCACTCTGCACCTCCCCACAGGGTTCATTTGAACAAATAAAACTGAATCATCTCTGGGCTGCTTTAGGCTCGGCTCACATATATGTAAATTGGATGCGTTTTTAATCGCATCCAATTGGCACAACATGTGATACGGACCGGCTTTCAATGGAGCCAGTTTACACATGTGCGGGACGGCTGTAGTGCGGTTTTTAAAAAGGGTCCTATGCATTTTTGGATCCAGTTCAGGTTTTCAGGTAAACATTCGCACCTGAATCGGTGAACAGAGCCGCCCCGGACTGCCGCACTGAAACCACAGCCGCATATATCTGAACCGAGCCTCAGACTGTGTTCAAATGAAAGTATTTCCCAGCTTGGCATTATATAAAGTATGTCAGAGAAACCCAAGTAAATATATAATTGTCGTATAAATCAATGAGGCCTATTCATATCTCTGAACTGCAGTAAGAATACCTCTGACATGAATATTACTTTGTTGTGTATTTTTGGGAATATAAATAATAATGGTAGAGTGGTAATAAATATGCACATCTAGTAAGCTTTTACTGTGTTTTAAAAACAATATGACCACCAGACAGATGATTTTCTTCAAACAATGATATATAAAACTTGAGACAATTAAACATCTATTGTGCAAATTAACAATGCGTGTCAAAGCACAAAATCACATGCCCAATGTGCATTAAAACCAAATAAAGCTACATGCATTTTCACAACTGTGGATCCAACCATAAAGCCTAACTCCAGATTCCTTACAAAGTTCATTTGAACCAAGCAGTCCAAGGACCCTTTAAAACTGCAAATAGTCCATGTTCCTCGTTAACACCCACTGAAGCTGGCCACAAGTACTTGTAATTAAGAGCTGATTAGACTTCAAATAGGATAGCTACAATGCTCCACTTGTTAGTTCTGGGTAGAGATTACAAGGATGCTGTGGCTTAGGCTATGGGTTGTATGTTGTCTTTTTGTTTCAGTGACAATGGATTCTGAAATGGACCACAGAGAACTCATGCTTTTAAGAAGCTTGGGTTTGGCATCAAGGCCAAAACCTGTCTCCCCCCCTGCCGTGCCTTCTATATTATGGAAGCTCTTCAATCAGAGGATGGGCCCCTCCGCCGCAAAAAAGAATGCTAATTTGTGTTTTGTGGAGGACTTTAATGTCCCTGGTAGCATCATCAGGGCATTTCCTGACCAAGGTAAGTGCAGGATTTAAGGGTTTGAACATGCATTGGGCTGGCTTACTAAAGGAGTGTGCTGTTCTTCTAGAAAAGTGAATCTGAAGCTGAATATCTCTTGCAGATAACATTTTAATGTCTGCACAGATTAATCTAGTTTATGAACATTCACTTTGCAACGTCTCTATTGTATTAGCTCCTCATCTTGACTGTTGCCTGTGCAGATATTTGGGTCCATGCACACTGGGGGTGGAAGTGCTGCCCTTTCATTTCAGTGGGCAGGGTTTTTTTGTGGTGCTTTTTAAAGCGCTCCAAGCATGCCCCAAAGATGCTGCTTGCAGGAATTTTTTTTTTTTTTTTTTCGCCCCAGTGTGAAAGAATCCATTGAAATGAATGAGAGGCAGTTTTCAGGTGCTATTTTTAGCGCAAAAGCTTCTGAAAACCGCCTCAGTTAGACAGGGGTCTTGCTGATCTGGGGTCAACCCAAAATTTTGTGATTTACCTTCAGTGATAGCAATAAATGTGACAAATGGAGGGTGAATCTCCCAAATGAGGGCACTGACCGCAATAAAGACCGATGTTCTAATCGCTCTCCACTCTAAACCACTAAACTAAAGTTTTTGCCTTTTTTTTAGTTCTACTTTTAAATTGAATGGGACCCAGATCATAAATTTTATCTTTGTGGGTTCCTGAAAGCTAATTAGTAGGAAGGTGATGTGCGAACACCGGTCCAGGTACAAACCTTATCCATATGTGTTTAGTAGACCATAAGCATTTCTGGATTGCATACATTTTTCACTGACTCTTCCTGGCCCTATACACGCAAGCATCTGCATGTATAGGAATAGTTTGTACAGCAAGCATTTGCCAAGCTTTAAACGTCATTCATCCACTGCTTTACACTAGCCTTCAGATTAGGAATGGTTAAGCCCGACTCCTTGTAAAATGTTCTGTCATTTAACGTCCAAATTATTATTACAGGTACTTGTATACCGCTGTTTTATGCAGCTCTCTCTATATCTATCACATCTGTCCCTGCCCTCAAGCAGGGGAGGGCTGGCAGCCTTAGGCCTGGGGGGGAAGTCCAGTCAAGTGGCCCATTGGACCACCGAATCAGCTCACCATCCATGCCCAGCTGTTTTTTCAATGCAGTCTCACCAGTGCCCCTCAATGCAACCTGATCAGTGCCCATCAATGTCGCCTCATCAGTGCCCATCAATGCAGCCTCACCAGTGTCCATCCAATGCAGCCTGATCACTGGGGCAGGGTAAATGGGGTGTATGGGGGGCGGGATGTGGGGGTCAGCTGGGGGTGTCAGAATCTCCTACCTGGCAGCTCAGGTTGCACGCCACGGCCAGCACCCAGCCCCACAGCCCGAGCCAGTCACGGGCACCCTGCCTACAAGACTCTGGTCTCTGGGGGTTGTAGTTTCCTCTGCGCTGCTTGGGAACTTGAATGTGGACTACAACTCCTGGAATGTAACAGTGGCCGACCGCTGCAGCCGTAAAAATAGCAGCGGGCAGCGGGTGCCGGCAGTTTTCAACGTAAGTTAGGGTGGCCTGGGGGGCAATTGCCACTCTGCCCCCCAGCCCAGCCCTCCCCTGCCCTCAAGGCGCTTAGTCTATGCTCCCTAACACACACCTACTAGGGCCAATTCTACCATAATGTCTTTGGAGTGTGAGCGGAAACTGTAGTACCACCACACGGGCACAGGAAGAACATGCAAACTCCATGCAGATACTGCCATGGTTGGCATTCCAACTGACAACCTTAGTGCTGCTAGGCAGAGGTACTAACCACTGTGCTTCCCCCAAACTAATGTATTAAAAAATAATCCATATAACCTTTTTATAATGTGTCTAGGACTTTTTATACTTTAGGATTTCTGTCCTGAAGGCCATAGGATTATATAATACAGATGTGAAATATAAATACATTTTATTTATACATACATTTTATAGCCTGAGAACAATTTTTTTTATTTTTTTTGTGGCTTCCCTCTTTCAGTTCATGTTACCTGAGTGGGAAACCACTTTGGCAGAAGTAATTATGTCCCAGGTTATGATTGACATAGGAAATTCTAGAGGAAGTGCCCCAAGCAATAAGATTTCCACCTTAATTTTTCTACCACTAGTTGCATAAAAGAAAGGAAACATCTTGTATGTGCCAAGTGGTTTCAGATACCACTTCACTCTTTCCTTTCCTCCAGTGTTTATAAATGATTTCAACTTCCCTCTACTGGTAAGATTTGAAAACGATTGCTTTAGTTCATGAGAAAAGGTACACTAGACAAAGGTCAGAAAAGGTCAAACATTTGGACACCCAGCCTTCACACCTACAACCTATACAGCTAAGCATGGACACCCCTCCAAATTTAACCTCAGGTATTTCCAGGTACAGCAGCTATAGACTACATAGACCTCTTAGACCACTGGGTGCTTCAAACCGTGGCATAACTATTTATTTATTTTTTGAGAAGGTCTTTATTTTAGGATGACTACATTGCTGTACACAAAGCCAAGCCCAAAAAGACCTGGTTTGGGGGTGGAGAAACTTAAGTAGTCTGCCCAGAGCCTTGACCTCTGACTAAATGTTCACAACTTCCCACAGTCCCTCATCAAAATCTTGTGAAAAGTTTCTACTCCAGATGAAGGCTGCAGAGGCGAGGGGGGCTAAATCTAGATTAATGGATTTGTGATGATGGTTCCCACAAGCTCATGGCAGGTGTGATGGCCAGGTGTCCACAAAATAGTGGCCATATAAAATAGATTGTTCGTAAAGAGTCAGTACCCCTTTTATTTATTTATTTTTTGGGCTCTGGAAGCCCAGCACTGGTAGCTTTCAGGGCGATTTTACCAATATATAAAGCACAAATGAAAAATGTGCAGCTCATCAGAAGTTGGGGGGGGGGGGGGAAGTACTTCCTACACTACCATAACACTCATCCATCCTGTACCCAAACACTTTTTTCTTCCTTTGATTCTGCAAGAAAATGGATAAAGCGGTAAGATCTTTGTATTCCAAATTTCTGCTGTAAAGTGCAGGAAGCGATGGGAAATCTCAACAAGGGTACTCCAGCAAATACCTGTTTTCAGTAGATTAAGAAAGGGTACAAACAATGTTGTGACTCCTTCCTGTCCCCGTGACAACTACCGCCGCTCCCAATGAGGATATGGGGGGGGGGGGGGGGTTACTAGTTGGAATTGACCTCAATAATTTTTTTATTTTTTATTTTTTTTAAAGAAAAAAATGGACAGTAATAGACAATACACCAGGGGTAGGCAACCTTTTGAGCAGTGTGCCAAAAAATTTTCAAAACTTGAGCGTGAAGATTTTTATAACAAAAAAATGTCAACTTCACACTCACTCTCAAATGACTTTTTTTATAAAGTAAATGCTGTAAACGACTTTAGTGGGAAATTAACATCCTGCGCTCTCACGCCTCAGATCAGCCCCAATTCCTGCAACTTCACACCTCAGATCGCTGTACCCCCTGCAAATGTTTCACCACTGTACTACCCTGCTCATCTGCCCCACCACTGTGACTCCCTGCACATATGCTCCACCGCCTTACCTCCCATGCTGTTCTCTCACCGCTGAACCAATTGCTCATCTGCTCCACCACTGTACCTTCTGCACATCTATCTCACCACTGTACCCCCTGCTCTTCTGCCCCATCAATGTACCTCCCTGCACATCTGCTCCACCGCCATATCCCCATGCTCTTCTGTCTCACTACTGAATCACCTTCTCATCTGCCGCACCAATGTCCCTCCTGCACATCTGTCACTTCTGTTCCCCTTGCTCTCCTGCCCTACCACTATAACCCCCTGCTCATCTGTCCCAACAATGAACACCCCCCCCCCCCCCCGCTCATCTTGCCCAAAACTGGACCCCCCCCTGCTCATGTTAACATCTTGCATATGGGGTGTATGTGTGTATATTAACATCTCTTACATACTGTGCTTTGTTCTTCCACCAACCCAAACATAGCTACAGTACTGTTGTAGGGGCTGGAGGAAAGAACGCCAGAGTGTAGGTTGCTTACGTTTGTTCAGTTAATGCTATCTCTTAAACCAGTTATGGACGTTGGACTACATGCCCTATACATCACAGAATAGACTTTAGTCCCTGGACAAGAATGCATGCACATAAGGATGGTTATGCTGGGACACCAGTGGACCCTGCAAGACTGCACAGCCACTCTATAGGAAACAAGGGAGAGAAAAATCAAAGAGTAAAGTTTACTAGTTGCAATCAAAAATCGCTTGGTGAGCAATGTAGTATAAGGCTAGGTTCACACATGTTCGTTTTTTTTTTTGTTTTGTTTTGTTTTTTTTGAGTCAGTGCGTTTTATTCACCAGTCCAGGAGCAAATTTTTACTTGAATTTTCACCGTAGCCAGACCTAAAATCACACAGGCCTCTTTACCATGCAGCTTTTTAAAACCAATATTACATAGCAACAGGGTGATGTTAACCCTACCTGCCCTGCTACTTTAAGCCCCTACTACAGACTTCAAATGAGTGGGCAAGCCATAGTCTACAATAGGCTGGGTGGTTATCCCATCAGCCACCAAGCTGGTAGATTGTGAATTCTTGTATGTGCTTTACCTTTCTCCATAGACGCTAATGCTGCTTTTGTTACTTGTGGATTGAAATGTAGATCTGCTTAGGCCAGTGTTTCTCAACTCCAGTCCTCAAGGTGCCCCAACAGGTCATGGTTTCAGGCTTTCCATTATTTTGCACAGGTGATTTGATCAGTTTCACTGCCTTATTTAAATACCACAGCGGTTTCATCTGAGGGAAATACTGAAAACGTGACCTGTTGGGGCGCCTTGAGAACTGGAGTTGAGAAACACTGGCTTAAGCAATGTAGGTTTGTCTGCACAGTTACTGATGGCATTCTTATTCTGTACCTGATCCCCACTTTTTTTTTTTTTTGCCAGGGCGGTTTGTTAACCCTCATTCTACTAACCCTACTACTACAGTTTGCCTGGAAAAGAGACTATTCTTCAATCTATCAATAATGGAGAAAGAGGAGAGGGTAACCATGGGACGCCTGGAAGTCCGATTCGGCCAGAATACCTACTATGGACGTCTATTTGACCTGCGACTCTACAGAATTACACAGCTGTCACTAAAAGGAATGGGAAACCAGAAAACGAGCAGAAAACTCTTGACTGCCCAAACATTCCGTTTGCTTCACAAATCCCTCTACTTTAATTTAACAGAGACTTGCCAGAGTTGGCGGGACCCTCGTAAGAACCTGGGTTTGACCTTGGAAATCTCTCCAAGAAAAGAAGGGAGCTTGTTAGCTGGTCAGTTGGATGAATGTCAAGGAATACAAACCTTTCTCTATACCTCTCTACTAGCTGTGACTCTCGATTCTGTGCAGTGTAAGATGTCACGAGCTAAAAGAAGTTATAGCAGGCTTCCATTTTTTCCCAGCAGTATTTGTAAAAGGAGGCGCCTCTATATCGAATTTAGGGATGTTGGGTGGCAGAAATGGGTCATTGCCCCTCGGGGATACTTTGCTAACTACTGCCACGGTGATTGCCCTTACCCACTAACGGATATGCTGAATGGATCCAATCATGCCATGCTTCAGACTCTTGCCCACTCCTTTGAGCCCGACGTTCCCCTTCCCTGTTGTATACCCATAAAGATGTCTCCTATATCAATGCTATTTTATGACAATGGTGACAATGTGGTGTTGAAACATTATGAAAATATGTCTGTGGATGAGTGTGGCTGTAGATAAGAACTAGCTGGATTTTTAGGTCAGATTAATTTTATATTGATCTTCTGCATTTCATATAATTTCTCATGTATTGTACATTTTATGCTATATATTCCTTGGATTTGGATAGATTAAATGTTCCATGTGTTTATGTTCAATATTTAAAGTACTGCACTTTTTCTAAATAAAATGGGGTTTTCTATATAAAAGGTATTTTTAACATTTGCGTGTCTACTTTTGATCTACCACTTTTCTGCAATAGGAAACTTTGAGTACGGTATGTATATTCAATCATGCTTTGAATCCAATATTGCTTTTTTTTTTTTTTTGGGGTGGTTTAATAGGGGTGATGGTGGTACTCCCCAACAATAGGGTTGCCGCCTAAAATCTGACTCTCCACCTTAATGTGTGGAGAATTAAATTGTTATGCAGGAAATGGAGCATAGTACTGACTGTATAATCAGTTTTATTTCAGCATGGTGGGGAAATACTAGATTGTAGCATAACGCATGTATCACTTAGGCCAGTTTCACACTGCTGCACTGCAGTTTGGCCGCAGCACTAGTGTACTAGTTTTCTGAAAGCGCACCAAATGTCCTGCATGCTGCATCTTTGGCGCACTTTAGAAAAAAAAGCATATGGCCTAAAAGTCTGAGAATCTGTGGGTTAACCACCTGAAAACCATGGGTACACCTGTGCTGTGGCCAAACCAATATTCTAATTGGTGCTCGGATGTCCAAACAACAGGTTATTGAATTTTCCTCAGCTGTTGGAAAATATATCCCCAGCCAAATGGCAACATACAAATGGGACCAGTGTTACTATATTCCACTAGCAAGGTTCTGTTCCCCCCCCCCCCCCAACATGCAAGACTCTAGTAGTCATTTTGAACTCGCCCAGCACACGTAAGGGTCAAGTAAAGCTCGTATGTTCCAAAGCAAATTTATGTGTCCACCTTCTTAGGTGTCCTCCTTTTTAAGGCTCCAATGGTATTCCTAAAAAAACAAATGGCTATATATTGTAATATGTCCATCACTTCTATGCTACATTGGTATACTTGCATGATTATTCCCCCTCCATATATACTCTACAACCGATTATCTCCTAAAGGTAATATGCTCATGTGTGCCACTAGCCATTGTACATCACCCAATGTAAATTGTTTCCCAGATTGGCATGTCAAAATACTCTTGCCATTCTAGTACATTCTAGAATAAATTCATCCAGCGCCTCCTGTCCCCCCCCCCCCCCCCCTCTCTCAATCCAAATGTTCTCCCAATTGTATCAATCCTCATTTGTTATCAATCAAAAAGCAAATCTATGATTTAGTGTAATCCGGTTTCAAAAATGTACACCTCTAAAATAAATGTGTTCAAACATGTTAAATTCAGCATGTGCCTTCTCCTCCTCCTCCATGCCTTAATCCACATGCCCAATATACATTACCAGATAAAAGAGGGACATTTTGGTACTTTAAATGAAGCACACGGTTATGAGATTATAAAAATCGCTATATTATGTTTATTGGTACATATACACATGTTGAATCATAACAGAATCCAGTGACTAAATGTTGCTCACTAGGTGTGTGTATGTGCATACGTACATATTGCTGCACTACCGTGGTGTTGGTTGGTGACCTAGACCTCTCTACATAATATAAGGAAATGCATTCATGGATCATGATTGTGGTGATAGTGTAACATTGAAAAAAGGCTCTACATGTTTCCTGGGTTCTTTCCACTCATCAGGAGCTGATGCAGGGTCTGTATGTCAGTCACCCCCCCTCATTACTCATAAGTTGGCTATAGGTTCCAAATGGATTGCTGCGAGTCAAAGAAATGATAGGGGAATCAGTGCTGGGACAGTGGTCAACAGCACAAAACATACACGAGCAATGGTGAATGGACTACCATGGGAGTGGGGTCCCCATTAAAAATCAAAAGGGATGCAATGTGTGTCTCAAAGGACACTCTGTGGAAAGTAATACAATTTTATATATCGATGTGATCAAAAACTTTGTTCCAACCAAAAACTTAAATGTATTTTATTGGGGTTTTATGTGATAGACCAACACAGAGTGGCACCTAATTATGAAGTGGAAGGAAAATAAATTTGGTTTTTAAATTATTGATTTGTGGCATGCATTTGTCTTCCTTCCCTTTACTCTGATACCTCTAACTAAAATCTAGTGTAACTAATTGCCTTCAGAAGTCACTTAATTAGTAAATGGAGTCCACCTGTGTGTAATTTTAATCTCAGTATAAATACAGCTGTTCAGTGAAGCCCTCAGAGGTTTGTTAGAGAACCTTAGTGAACAAACAGGCCATGGAGGCCAAGGAACACACCAGACAGGTCAGCTTTGAACATCTCACAGAGCACTGTTAAATCCATTATCCAAAACTAATTTGTAGAAGTATGGCACAACTGCAAACCTACAAAGACATGGCCGTCCACCTAAACTGATAGGCCTGGCAAGGAGAGCATTAATCAGAGAAGCAGAGCTATGGTAACTCTGGAGGAGCTACAGAGATCCACAGCTAAGGTGGGAGAATCTGTTCACAGGACAACTATTAGTCGTGCACTCCACAAATCTGGCCTTTATGGAAGAGTGGCAAGAACAATGCCATTGTTGAAAGAGTCATAAGAAGTCCTGTTTGCAGTTTGCGAGAAGCCTTATGGAGGACACAGCAAACATGTGGAAGAAGGTGCTCTGGTCAGATGAGAGCAAAATGCTATGTGTGGCAGAAAACTAACACTACACATCACCCTGAACACACCATCCCCTCCATGAAACATGGTGGTGGCATCACGTTTTGGAGAAATGCTTTTCTTCAGCAGGGACAGGGAAGCTGGTCAGAGTTGAAAGGAAGATGCATGGAGCCAATACAGGGCAATCTTAGAAAAAAAAACTGTTAGGGTCTGTAGAAGCCTTGAAACTGGAGCAGAGGTTCACCTTCCAGCATGACAACGACCCTAAACATACAGCCAGAGATACAGTGAAATGGTTTAGATCAAAGCATATTCATGTGTTAGAATGGCCCAGTCATAGTCGAGATGAAAATCCAATTGAGAATTTGTGGCAAGACTTGAAAATTGCTGTTCACAGACGCTCTCCATCCAATCTGACAGAGCTTGAGCTATTTTGCAAATCAGAATGGGCAAAAATGTCACTCTCTAGATGTGCAAAGCTGGAGACATACCCAAAAAGACTTGGTGGTTCTACAAAGTTTTGACTTAGGGGGGCTGAATACAAATGCACACCACACATTTCAGATATTTATTTGTAAAAATATTTGAAAACCATTTATCATTTTCCTTCCACTTCACAATTATGTGCCACTTTGTGTTGGTCTACACAAAATCCCAATAAAATACATTTACATTTTTGGTTGTAACATTTCAAGGGGGTATGAATATTTTTTCAAGGCACTGTAAATAAAACATAAGCACCAATTAAAAATGCCAGCAAAAAACATTTATTCAATGCTAAAATGCTCACATGTATAGAAATGAATAAGGGACCAGAAACAAAGATGGCGGATGGGGCACTTACCGTTACATCTTGACATCACTTCCTGACTGGTTTCATGACCTGACTTTCTCAAATGATGTCCTGAGCATATTACCATGAGCGTTATTGATTGTATGGTGTATGTGGACATGGTACGCCATAGCTATTTATGTTTTTGGGAACACTATCTTGGAGCCTTAAAGGAGAACACTTGAAGATAGAAGACATTGCATATATTCGCTTTGGAACATATGAGCTTTATTTGACCCTTAGGCTGCATTCACACCTGAGCGTTTTGTCGCCCTAATCCGCCGTAAGCCTGAAGCTACAAAACGCTCGAGGGGAAAAAATACATTATTCTCTATGGAGATGGTTCACATCTCCACTCCAAAACGCCTGAAGCCGAACGCCTGAAGCTCAAACAAGTTCTGGACCCTTTTTTGTCGCGCGAATCGGGCGTTTTTATTCATTTTACATTAGTGACCTTTTGCTCTGCAAAAAATTCGCGGCAAAACGCGGTAAAAAACGCCGCGAAAATCGCGGTAAAAAACGCCGCAAAAAAACGCCGCTAAAATGCGCGATTTTCTGCCTGAAAAGCTACGCTCAGGTGTGAATGCAGCCTTACTCGTGCTGTGGCCAAACTGCAGCAGTGTGAAACTGCCCATAATTGTGGAAAGCAGTGTAAATAACTTTGCTTACATTGCAGCCAATGATATGGTGCAAACAAATGGATCAATGTATGTACACTGTGTTGTCAATAGTATTGGGACACCTGCCTTTACTCGCACATGAACTTTAATGGCATCCTTAGTCCATAGAGTTCAATATTGAGTTGGCCCACCCTGTGCAGCTATAACTCTTCTGGGAAGGCTGTCCACAAGGTTTAGGAGTGTGTCTATGGGAATGTTTGACCAGGTCAGGCACTGATGCTGGATGAGCAGGCCTGACTCGCAGTCTCCGCACTAATTTATCCCAAAGGTGTTCTATTGGGTTGAGGTCAGGACTCCAGGTCCTCCACCCCAAACTCGCTCAGCCATGTATTTATGGACCTTGCTCTGTGCACTGGTCTAAATCATTTGGCGGAGGGGGATTATGGTGTGGGGTTGTTTTTCAGGGGTTGGGCTTGGCCTCTTAGTTCCAGTGAAGGGAACTCTTAAGGTGTCAGCATACCAAGACATTTTGGGCAATTTCATGCTCCCAAATTTGTGGGAATGGTTTGGGGATATATTTCAAATGTAGTCACTCCTGTGTAAGGTGACACTTGCAGACTTTTTGCAAGTGTCATTGAATAAATACAATGTAACAATTTTAATGAAAATTGCACCACATATTTTAGGTATTGCCACACATCCTGGCATGAGAGCAGTTATTCTAGGGCCATCAGTCCCTAAAATGGTGAGCTGTAAAGGCTTTTAAAATGTCACCTAGGAGAAGCACTGTTATTGTGTGCTCTGATTTTTGCCTTTTAATTTTATTACATTTTTTCAAAGAAATGTATTTCATTTCTTGATAAAAAAGTGTTGCCCTGTAATCAGTTTTTCTTGGATGGTTTGTTTAATGAGGAATGATTTGCGCTAAAACCTGTGGTCAAAGATAAGAAATGTTGGATTCAGTTAGCTTTTTAGACAGCTTATTCCTGTTTCTATAGGGGTGACCTCTGGTGGTGGAAGAAATTATTGCCTGAAGAACTTTTTTTTTGCTGCTCATTCACTTGGTTGAAGATTGGCTCCGTTTTCAGTTCTATGAACTCTTTTGTGCACTTTGAAATGAATCACTAATTTGTGGAGAACAAGAAGGCCACCTCCCCACAGATGGTGAAGAACAAAGTATGGTAAGTCAGTAAGGCCCCTTTTACACAGGCTTTTGGATCATGTCTGCCTCTCAGTTTTTCAGGTGGATCTGACCAGAAAGTCCGTTCATCCATATGGACAGGAGGATGTAAGCTGACCAAAAAAAAAATTAACACGGACTCTTCTTTTCCATTTAGGTGGGTCGGAGGTAGTCGGGTGTAGTCAGGTGTAAATGGACATCAGAGTCCATCCAAAGACATGCAGGTAGGTTAATTGGCTTCTGTCCAAAAATTGGCCCTAGTATATGAATGGGGACCTTGGATTGTGAGCTCCTTGAGGGTAGGGACCGATGTGAGTGTGCAATGTACAGGGATAGGGACAATTGTAGACACTCACTCAGGTTGAACTGGATGGACTGATGTCTTTATTCAACCTTACTAACTATGAAACTATGAAACTTCCGTCTGCCTAGAAAGCCTGCTGATCGGATAGGAAACTGCCCCGTGTGAAAAGGGCCTAATGGGAAAAGGTCTTCCACAGCTCATTTCCTCTTTAAAAGCTCCCCTGTAACCTTGCTTCTAAATAAAGATTAACGAAAACCTGTCATAAAAGAATTATGATGGCTTTCATTGTTGATCTCCTTCTAAAAATTCCAGTTGCATGACTTTAATTTTGATTCTTTGGCTTCAATTCTCTCTGAGATTCACTGACCCAGATTAAGTATGCAGATCTGGAAAGTTGAAAAAAAGTTTGTTGTGCACATCTGTTTGTTTTAGGTCAGCGACTTAGGAGTATTGAAGCTAGAAGGTGTGCATAGCAACAAGGCAATAAGCATTTTCAAATGAAGAGGTCATTAGTGGCAGAATTTATGACATGTAATTACATATACACATTTGTAATGTGGGTAAACTGCAGTCTGTATCGGATGCCCTCGACAAATAAGGAAGTCTGTTTATGAAAAAAAATCTGTATTCACATAGCCACGATGAATTCTGACCATATTTTGCCAGTGACTTCCTGAGATTGCCAGCCCCATCTAGTGACCACAATGCAATATTTTTCCTTAAAGGATAAGTTCACCTTTACAAAAAAATAATAAAGGCCCAGCTACAATAAAAATGCATTTATTATTAAAAAATAATTTGTAATGGACCTGTAAAGTATTGCACCTATGATCAGCCACGGTCCTGCAAACTGTCTGTGTATCTGTCAGCCCGTACCTCCGATACGGCCAGGCAGTTACACTGTGACGGGAAGGCTTAATGAACTATCACAGCGGAACTACAAGCCGACAGCCGCAGAGGCTGTTTGACCCTGTAGTTTTCCCATGCACAGAACACTGTGAATGGATGATGCGGCTGGGTGGGTGGAGCTCCGCACGGAAGATCCCCCACTAGCTATCAGATTGGGGGGAACAGGGGCCGGTGCATCTTTAACATGTTACACCCCGAATATGGGTGTAACATGTAACCTGTTATAAAAGGTGAACTTATACTTTAAATACCTCACTCAATAAAAATACTGCAATATGGACACAAGTTACAGTTGACGATCACGGGAAATCACAGTATTAAGCAAAATTTGGTCAAAATTTGTCTGGGCTGGGTGAATTCTTGTCTTGTTTGTCCAGCATTTTTCTGTATAAAATAGACCCCTTAGTGTCTTCTCCCATTAATTTAAAAGTAAAAGACAATTTGATTTACACAAAGAACCCCAAGCTCTATCACAAAAAAAGCTAAAAGTAAAATTTCCCCTCTAGATTTAGAACCTACTTACAAACATCCGACTTACAAACGACTCCTACTTACAAACGGAGGGAGACAACAGGAAGTGCGAGGAAATCTACCCCTAGAAAGGGAAATTCACTCCTGTAAGAGTTAATTAGGGAAAAAGATGCCTCCACTGATGCTTTATCACCAGTCCATGTTTCCCTAACAACCCCAAATTTTCCAAATCCAATTGTCATTGGGACAGAAGGTGAGGTGAAATCTTCTGAACAGGGGCACCGACAGCAAAACAAATGTTACAGGGGTGATAACCCTTCTCTATGTTATCTAAAAAACTTAAAAATAGATTTTTTGGCTGGAGCTACACTTAAAAAATGTACCTATTCTGACTTACAAACAGATTCAACTTATGAACAAACCTACAGTCCCTATCTTGTTTGTAACCCGGGGACCCCCTGTAAGTGTTCATGTACACACAGTCTATGTTGACCATCGGGCACCGGAAAATGCAAAACATGGCAAAATCGCACCGTGTTTTGTGGCCTGCGGTCAAAACGTTCCTATCCTGAACGTGATTCTTCCACGTTCAGGAGAGGGTGGTTGAGGCAAGTTGAACCTCCCCTAACCGTAGCAGCTTCTAAACTCTTGTAAAAGCCTATGTGTACATGGACACATAGGCTTTTATGGAGTTGAGTTTAGAAGCTTTGGCAAAAAAACGCCAAAAGCTCCTAAACTCAAGTTTAGACGCTGTAGTTTACATGAGCCCTAAAAGCAAAAAACTGTGATTATTATGGCATAAAAACAGTCTGGATTCTAATAGCTTTAGTAGTCTTTTTCTATATTATTTGACAAAATAATACGCAATGACATGTATTTAAAAATATTTTTTACATTTTATTTAAATATTGATGCAGATACAGTTTCAGAACTCTGGCTAGCCAAGCCATTTAAATTTGATGATTAAAAAAAGCTGAAATGTTCTAAAGACCTAAGGCAATTTAGGGCAAAGTATATAGCAGAACTCTTGTCAGTCAAATACAAAGTTGCAATAGAAATGTATAAAGTTTCAAATGTTGCACGATAAATCTTGGTATTCACACCTCTGCCACCTTGCCAGGTAGGTGATTTGGTAGGTAGGTATTTGGTTCATCTTTGTAACTTCCAGTGTCCCCTCTGTGTCCAGCCAGTTCATAGCCCTTGTGCGGTTCACTTTAACTAGGTAGAAGGACCGAAAATGTCCAGAAGGGAGATCCAGTCAAATATTGTATTCCTGCTTAAAGTCCATGCATGGTTCATGCTGAGGATGGCACATTTGCATTACTCTCAGATGAGGTTTACATTTGGGTATTTGACAGGGATCTGTTTTTTCATTCATAAGAACATCTCAAAGTCGGTATTAATACCACAATAAGCCAGTGGTTGTAGGAATACTGTAGAATTGCAGTGGATAACCCATACATTTGTAAATCCAAATGCAGTATGAGAGTCTAGGTTAAAATAATTATAAAAAAAACTAAAAAAAAACTTATTTATTTGCACCCACAGTCATCTACAACCATGTCCTCGTAATGTCTCAGCACAACATTGTCATTGTTATCATAATATAGCATAGAGATGGGTGATAGCTTAGTTGGAGCACAACAAGGGAGTGGTGTGACATCTGGCTCTATAGAGTGCACCAATGTCTGTAGCACAGCATGGTTGGTACCCTTAAGCATCTCTGTCAGTGGGTAAGGGCACTCTCCATGACAGTAGTTGGCCATGTAACCTCGTGGAGCAATAACCCAGTTTTGCCAGCCGACATCCTTGAAGTCAATGTAGAGACGCCTCTTTTTGCATAGGTTACTGGGAGTTGGCAATGAAGACTCTGCACTTCTTTTGGGTCTTGAAGCCTTGCAGCTAGTAGGGTCAAGTGATACTGTGACCAGAGAGATGTGGACAAAGGAATGGATTTGCTCACACAGTTGGGAGAATTTGCTAACTGTTGTTTCTTCACCATCTGCAAATATTTCCATAACTAGACCCATGTTGTTTTCAAAAGCGGTCCAGTCCTGTGCCATCTTTGTCAGATTGAAATTAAGAGACTTGTGAAGTAGACGAAAGGACTGTGCAAAGAGAAGCTTCCTGCTTGTATGGTGGTCTCGCATTCCCTTTAAAGACATGTGAAGTGGACGGTACAACCGAAGCTGGAATTCACGTCCATGATATGTGTTGTGCTTGAATTTGATCTCAAGTTGGCCAAGGGTCACCTGCTCCCTTTTCTCAATTACAGAAAGGTCAAAGAAGAGATGTTTCTTGAAGCATAAGGATTTATGTGGTACCTCATTGGAGACGAAAGGTCCTGTGGAAGAGTAATGGATAAATATTCATGTAAATTATTTGAAACAAGATTGTAGCAAATTTTTGGATAGAATAGGAAACGGTTAAAGCTGGCCATACATTATACAATTTTCTTATTCAATTTCTTATAGATTTACCTTCCAATATGTAGTCCAATGGCCTGCCTGATTGCATACAAATTGAAAGTGTTTAGGTTTGACTTCATATTATATGTTTTTTGTAAATCTAAAGGAAAATTGAACAAGACAATTGTATAGTGTATTGTCAGCCTAAGACCCCAAATTACATTTTTTTCCCTTCTATTGTCTATATCTTGTTAGGGAGATTTACCTTCACTTCCTCTATCAGGGACACAACAGAAAATGAGAAGAGATCCAAAGTCAGGGTAATTCTCCATTTAGGTCTCATTCACAGGGGCATACTGATCTGTACACCCATGCAAAGGGGCCATCTTCCCCTGCATGGGATACACAGGTCACAGGAGTCAGGTGCACAGACCTGCACGTATCTGCACACGCATCCCAGAGTGTACATCCGTGCATTGGACATGGATGTACATTCTGGGATGTGCTTGGAGATTTATAGATATTCATAGGCAATTTCTAGTACTGCAGTTAAGTTGAACGTATTATTAACATGACATTCATATATACAAGCATGAATAGGCCATCGTAGAATCATCTTTTGCCCCTATTTCTCTCCGTCACATGCAGGCTTGGATTGCCAACGTGTGCCAAAGAGTATACAGTATCTCACAAAGTGAGTACACCCCTCACATTTTTGTAAATATTTTATTATATCTTTTTATGTGACAACACTGAAGAAATTACACTTTGCTACAATGTAAAGTAGTGAGTGTACAGCTTGTATAACGGTGTACATTTGCTGTCCTCTCAAAATTACTCAACACATTGACTATTTTTAGCTCTGATAGCTGTATAAATGTCACTGGTCCCAAAAAAGTGTCAAAAGTGTTCGATCTGTCCGCCACAATGTTGCAGCCCCACAAAAAATCGCAGATTGCTGCCATTACTAGTAAAAAATAAGTAAATTATAAAAATGACATAAATCTATCCCCTATTTTGTAGACGTTATAACTTTTGCGCAAACCAATCAATATACGCTTATTCCGATTTTTTTTTTTTTTTTTTTACCAAAAATATGTAGAAGAATACATATTGGTCTAAACTTTTTTTTTTTTATTTATTAAATACCACCAAAACAAAAGAAAGCTCTATTTGTGGGAAAAAAAGGACATACAATTTGTTTGGGTACAGCGTCGCACGACCGCGCAATTGTCAGTTAAAGCGACGCAGTGCCGTTTCGCAAAAAATGGCCTGGTCATTAAGGGGGCAAATCCTTCTGGTCCTTAAGTGGTTAAACACATTATGTTTACCGAGGATCACACTTACATAATTCTATAAGAAGATTTTGCACTTTGGTAATTATTATTACACTGACAATTGCAGCTTAGGCCATAAAACATTTATGAAAATATTGAGCTGTAAAAATGATGTAAGGAAGTGTAGCTTTCTTAAACATTTTAACAGTTTAGCTCTTATTCAATTTATATCATTAAATCGTCTCAGGGCCACCAAGAGGATTTGGGCCACATAGACTTAAAAACATGTGTTTGACATGCCTTAAGACTGGGTTCACACTATTGCGAATTGGATGCAGTTTCACCGCATTCAGTTCGCATAGCAGGAGATTGTGACTGGCTCTCTATGGAGCCGGTTTACACATCTCCGCAGCGGCTCCAAGGCGAATTGCTTGCACAGGAGCCCTGTATGTCTTTTGGTCCATTTCAGGTCCGGATTCAGCCAAAAATTCGGGCTGAAATCGGACCTGAAACGGTGAATGGAGACACACCGGACTCCTGTTGTGAGCTGCTGCGTTCTCAAGTGTGAACCCAGCCTTAATGAATAACAGAGAGGTGGTGGACAGCTGACACAACTTTTCTCAGGGAAATCGGCAGCAATCAAAAATAGTTTTTGCAGCTGCTATTGCCCTTGATAAAGGGAAACCTTTTTCTGTGAGTTCTGTGATGTCACTTTAAGTTTATGGTCACAGAGCATCTGCATGGTGATAGATAAGGGGTGACAATTAGATCTGAGTTTATGATTCACAAACTTTGTACAAGGGCATAAACACAAACCATCCTTTCAGCTGTGAGTATGTGTTTATTCTCTACAGGCCTTACGGCAGGGAAACAATCCACCGGGAAGGAAAAGAACAACCACTTAATTTTACCCCAAGTACATTCTGCCAAATAGAATGAAAATCATGAGTACACTAAACTGAAACTGTAATAACAGAAATATAGAAACTGTCATTGCTAGCCTACTTTTGAAAATGCTAGTTGCCTGGCTGGTTTCAATGCAGTGACCTCAATCAAGCTGGTAGATCAGGAATGTTAGTTAGAATTCATAATCAGCATGCTTGTTCTGAGTTAGTGCGGTTGATTTACTAAAGGCAAACAGGTTGTTCACTTTACAAGTGAAGTTACATTGTGAAAATCAATTTTCCCCAGAGTTTAGTGACTGTGGTAAAGCTCTTCTGACTTTCATCATCCAATCACATGCAAGCAAAAATACAATTTTTTTTTTCACTTCGACATGATTGGGTATTCTTTGCCAACTGGCATTTCACCACATTCACCAAGCTCTGGGAAATATTTCCATTGTAAAATTAAACTTCCCTTGCAAACAGTCCAAAATTTGCCTTTAGTACCCCTGTGACTTAGAAAGTAAACAAAAAGGTCCGCAAAGTCCTCATGCCTATTTACCAAAGTTTTACAAACATTAAGCTTACTATGCTAAAATAAAAAAGTTATGCAGCTGGATTCAGATGAATTAAAATGTGGATAAGCAAGTATCTTCGGATCGATGTTAGTAAAACTACAGTTCAAACAGCGAATATGTAGGGAAATCTCAAAACACTTGTGTTACACCAAAAACTAGTTAGAAATACTTAAATTGGGGAACATACCTACAATTACATAAATAGAAGCTATCCTGTGAATGGAAATGGAAAGAAAAAAAGTGTGTGTGTGTATATATATATATATATATATATATATATACATACACACACACACAAAATGAATTATACATAATATATCACATAGACATCATTTTGTTTACCAACCTTGATCTCTGTAGGATCTCACAATGTTCCCTGGAACTTGAAAGCCCTCCATCCTACAGGGATTCTCTGCATTTATTCCTTTCTCAAAAATTTTCCAAAGTGCCTTTGGTACGGGTCCAGGAGAGACTGGTTGTGGTCTTCCATTTAATCCCAAGGCTTTGAGAAGCATCCTCTCCTGAAAAGGTAGCTCAGTGCAGTCAGCCAGCAAAATGAGGGCTAGAAGAAAAGAGATGAATAGCACAGGGACATCCATGGTACTGCTTCTTTGTCATCTGCCTTTCTGCTCCTGTGCCCTTTCTTAAGTACTAGCTCAAGCATCCAAAGTGTGAAATTTGTCAGCTTTTTGGAGTCGGGAGGGAGGCGTTAAAAAGTCATTATCCTACCTCCTGCTTTTTGAATGTAAACAATCACATTCCAAAGGTTAGCTTACCAATTTTTAGTTAATGATAATACATTTTATATTATTAAATTTGAAAAGGGTTACATGGGATTTTTAGGTGCCAAGCACATGTATTAGTACTGTAATATTAACATTTACTCTTTGTATGTTTGTTTTTATTGTTTAAATAAATTTCGATTTTTATAAAATTATTTTGTTCTAATTTGACACCTTAAAAATCCCATGTACCCTTTTCAAATTTCATAATATTTTCTAATGTGGTGCTATATTTTCTAGTTGATAAGCAAAATACCCTATCTCCGATACATTTTATATGCCTTTAGGACGTGACATTTTGTATCTAATTTCCATACCATCTTTCTCACAATCATCATTCAAGGACAATAGAATTACAAGGATCTCTGGGAGGTTATGCCTAGGCTTTTGAAATACCTATGCAAATGCATAAAGTGTAAAGGGTGTAAAGGATTCAGGCACAAACTGAGCACTTTAACACCTATATCAGGCGTCTTGTTCCTAAAGCCTGGTACACACAGGAAGTTTTTTTCATTCAACCCAGCAGGCTGAACAAAAAAGAAACTGAGGAACTATGCAATGTTAGAATAGTGATCTCCCCCACTGTGCTATCATGTTCTGACAGCCACCCAATGCAAGAACACACTGGTCAATCATCAGATTGGATACCGAACAGGTATCTGATTTTTCAGAATGCTTGTTCCACAGAAGCTGGTCATGAGACCAACTTCTGTTCGGACAAGGAGCTCTACACGCGGGCCAAAAGTAATCTGGTAACTGACAAATTGACCGTCTTTGGACGATTTTCAGCCCATGTGTACCTAACATAAGCAAGTCCTGGTTGACTGTTTGTGTGTAGCCTAAGGAGCAGGATAGGCATGCTTCAGACACCTCCAGGTAAAGCATTTCAAAGGAAAAACAGAATTGAGAAGAAGGTTGTCTAATCTGTTCCACCACTAAAGCTTTAGTGAAGCCTCATCCAGCAATGGCTGCCTAATAGATATTATATCATTGCCTGATCCGGTCAAGAACAGCCAAATCCTGAGACTATTATTATCTAATGTCTATTTAGCTGGCCATAGATATAAGAGGGTAATTGGAGGAGCAGTCTGGCCATCCTCGAGTAGCACTCTTGACCAGCATGCACATAAACACTTGACTCAACTGACTATGAGGACTATGCCATGAAATTCAGCCAATGAGGATACAAATGATCAAATAAAATGGCTATCAACACTTGTCTATGGGCAGCTTGATCTGTAAAAAAAAAAAAGGCAAATATTCTAATTTTTCCTATTGCATAGCAGCACCATGTTAGTCAGCTGTATACAGACTATGAGCGATTTACTCTAGTCACTGTTCTAGTCATACAGACACATATAGGGCTCATTCTCACATGTGTTGATTGTGAAGAGCAAAGCAATGCTTATTGACATGTTTTTGATGTGTTTTTGAAGTGGTGAAAAAACATGAAGAAGGCTTGTTAAATGCCCATGAAAGTGTTGTTTTTCTAGGAAGAAGAGCTTTAAGGGATAGTGATGTAGAGCAAATTATCTGCTATAAGGCGTAGTTAGGTTGTGGTGTGATAGCAGACATTTTTGTGAATTCTCTGTAAGATGGATTTTGATCTTTTTGACACTTGGCTTGACATCCACTGCCTCTCCACCCAGCTAACACTTCATGAATGCTTCACTAACATTATATAAATGCTATAGGTGCAGTTGCGATGCCTTACCATTGAAATTATTGGAGGAGGCCGATAAGCACTGATGCCTCATGAAAGCAACATGCTCCTTTTTTAACACAACACCACACAATGCTACCACTCCTATGTGTACTGCACTGTGTGGTGCCCATTGTAATATTCATGGCTGGCACTGAGGAGCAGTTATGAGGCTTTAAAAGTGCTGGTTAAAGTCACTAAAACATAGGGTATTGCGAACGAGCCCATAGACACATTTGTGTGTTTAGCTATGTTTTTGGACTATGGGAAAAAAGCATAGCATGCAAAAAAACATTTAGCAATTCATTTTTCAATAACACATTGGAATATCTGCTGTTCACTTTCACGGAAAATTGTCACCATCAGACATGTAGCAGCCACATTTGTTTTATAACAGATAGATTTCAAAATAAAAATGTTATTACTGTACAATGTCTGCTTAGTAGAATAATTGTTTTTATTCTCTTTAAAACACACTTTAATATAATTTTATGTTCATAAAAAGAAAATGTCAATCATACTCAAAGACATCTGCGACCAATGTTTCCTGATTTTCCCTCAGTAATCATTTGCTCATCGCCAATGCACATATTATAAGCAATGAAGGGGTTATTCTCAAATACTGACACTGTCTGAGCACAATAATATATAAAATACTACATGTGAATTAGGGGCCTTAATTTGTAAGCTCCTTGAGGGCAGGGAATGATGTGAATGTATAATACATATGTAAAGCGATGCGTAAATTGACGGCGCTATATAAGTACCTGAAATAAATAAAAATAAATATATACAATTTTTGCTATAGACTTGTAAGGAAAATGTTAATTGATAAACATACATTATGAATGATATAGAAGAAAATACAGTTGTAACCGTAAATAATACATAGTTCAGCTTTTTTTTAAGGCTTACAGTACATTTACAATGCATTACATAGTAGTTACAAATGTATTTCTCCATTGGAGAACCATTGTGGCCACCCTCCCCCAATCCCCATTGGGACACATTAAGGCCTGATTCACACATTTGCAGGTTGCAGTTTGCATATTGCAGGTGCATTTTGCATTTTTCAATACACGCTTTTGATCTATTGAAGTCTATAGAACCAAAAACCAGAAAAAAGTCCCTGGCCCTTTCCATAAAATCCACAGATGTGAACTACATCCATAGGAAACCATGTTAAATGGACTGTAGTGTGTTTCTGCAAAACTGAAAATCCACTAAAATATGGATAGGTGTGAACCAGGCCTGAATCCACATCCCTATCCACATCCAGACGCCAGGTTCTACTTAGAGCTGCCAAAACACTGACAGAAACTTGCCATTCCACTTAGCTAGCATTGGTTCCTCTTGTAGCCCTTGGATCTAGATTTATTACATACATTAGGGGATGTTTGCAACTCCTCACAGCTACTTTTTTTTTTTTTTTAACAAAATCCAAAATCAAAGAAAAAAAAAAGAACAAAGCATTAGATTAATTATTCTAAATACAGGCTCTAAACCACGGTGAAAAAAAACTATTTCCAAAACCCCATAAGATTCTGTACAATCATATAGTTATTAACATGCTATGAAGTAATCCTAACCATATTTACATGGCATACACAGAAAAGTAGGAAGTAGGAGAAGAATAAAATGTAAGCAGGGTTTATACTTGTCTCAACATAAAAAGAAGCATTTGTGTTTTATCTGCTCATTTGGTGCAAATAGATATACTGTATATTCCATTTCATAACACTCTTTTGTTTCTTACAGAACATTTGTTCTCACTAAACTAGAGCTGGCCATACACTGTTACGCCACTGTTGTACACAAGGGGGCAGAACATCAATCAAGTGCAAGGACAATAAAAAGAAAAAAAAAAAAATTCATGCACTTGTTTGGATGATGGAAATCAGCAGTACGATTTTCAGTAAGATCTGGGGAAACTTTTATTGCAAAGTGAAAAGTCTATTTCCCTTTAGCAAATCCACCTCTGATGCCCCGTACACGAGAGGAAATTCCGCCAGCTAATGTCCGTTGAGAGCTTTTGGTCCGAAATTGCGACCGTGTGTATGCTCCATCGGACTTTTGCTGGCGGAATTCCAGCCAGCAAAAGATTGAGAGCAGGTTCTCAATTTTTCGGTCGGAAAAAGTTCTGATCAGAAATTCTGATCGTCTGTACCAACGCGCAAAATTCCTACGCATGCTCAGAAACAATTGGACGCATGCTCGGAAGCATTGAACTTAATTTTCTCGGCTGGTCGTAGTGTTGTACGTCACAGCGTTCTTGACAGTCGAAAGTTCAGCGAACTTTTGTGTGACCGTGTGTATGCAAGCCAAGCTTGAGCTGAATTCCGTCGGAAATACCTGATCGTCTGTACCGACGCGCAAAATTCCTACGCATGCTCAGAAACAATTGGACACATGCTCGGAAGCATTGAACTTAATTTTCTCGGCTGGTCGTAGTGTTGTACGTCACAGCGTTCTTGACAGTCGAAAGTTCAGCGAACTTTTGTGTGACCGTGTGTATGCAAGCCAAGCTTGAGCTGAATTCCGACGGAAATTACGCTCGTGTGTATGCGGCATAAGACTCAAATGTGGATTCACACAGTAGGATTTTACGGGGCTCAAGCAGAGAATGGAGTTGAATGTCTCTTTTCATACAAACTTAGTTGGGGGGGCAGTGCGGTGTGGCTGCTTGAATGGTGAGCGCAACATTTTGCTCCCCAAGCTGGAAAACTGTCTTGGTAGTAGGAGCCCTGGATGTGAAAGAATGTAAATCCAGCCACATGCCTGTGACCATTGACATAAGATCATTGCCACGCAGTCAAGATGATCAATATGTATACGGGTTCCAGCAAACACCCCTTCCTTATCAATCTTGGAGGTATAGTCAGGTTGAACTTAATGGGCATCAGTAAGCCTTGGCCGCCCATGACCCTGTCAGCCGTTGCGATTTCCTTGGGCCACTTTTGCTAGTTCCTGACCACTGCAGACTGGGAATATGCTACAAGAGCTGTCATTTTGGAGATGCTCTGACCCAGTTATCTAGCCATTCCAATTTGGACAATGTAAAGTCATGCAAATGTTTATGCTTGCCTGTTTTTTTCTGCTTTTAAAACATCAACTTCAGGGACAAAATGTTTTCAGATGCCATTGTAACTAAATAATCAATGTTATTCATGTTAATTGTTAGTGAACATAATGTTATGGCTGTTTGGTGTGTGCATATATACTGTATGTCTCCTCCCAAAAGTTGTATTATACATTTAATACATAGAGCAGTTCTGGATGTACAGTTGGCCCCAAGAGTAGATAGTAGTGATAAAAAAAAATAAAAATTAAGAATACACTCCTTACTTTTGAGATTTGTCATGGAGTTTAGACATGTTTCGAAAAGCCTTCTGTTTTTAAAAGGCTCTGCTGTGTTGTATTCAATATATTAAGGCTGACACCTTACTCTTTACTCAATATACTGTATACTTTTTTCTAACCATAATAAAAGTAATGAAACATATACACTGCCGCCAGCATCCAGCCAAAATCCATAATCAGGATGACGTCTCAGCCTTGCCTTGCTGCTAAATATAAAGGAAAAAAAAAAGGTAAAGCCACCCAACAAATGGCAACACAACAAATTGGTTTATTTTTCAAATATCAAGCGCAGCAACATCGAAAGTTCTAAAAAACATTTTGCACAAAAAAAAAACTTACGATTCATTTTCTTGTTTAAAATTACTTTTTAAAAAAAAAAAAGATGTGTTTAGAGTGATGTTGATGGGATTATCAGATTGTTTAGAATACAAATTTGATTAAGATAAAAAGAGGTGGTAATCTAGCTGTTTGCAAAGAACAGTGCTAATTAATTTCCCAATTGTGTCTTTGTGGAGCAGCTGTTAGCATGTCACTTGTATTGAGACTGTTTCTGAGCTCCATCAGATTAGACTACAGATTCACACCCCGATAAGAGATACTATTTCCAGACGTGTCAGAACCCTGACCTCCCGCTGACACTCTCAGGAGTCTTTTACATGGCTAAGGAGCCCACTGATCTGAAACTAACACTTCTCAATGTTTGCGCGGTCCCTGGGTTTCTTAATTTGTCATTTTAGCATTTATTTTTTTAATGGTGGTTATCCTGAGCTTGTTCGGGTCCTCAAGTTTCCCTTTGCTGGCTCAATGGCCATCAACTTACTCATTGGCCATTTCTAGGACTTGTATCATTAGGAACATATTGCTGCATTTGCAGCACAAGCAAGGCTTTAGAAAATACTGTTATTCTCAAAGTGTTACATTGCATTGCATTGGAATAAAGTCCTGTGTGCAGCATTTTAATGCCCTGTACACACGGTCGGATTTTCCGACGGAAAATGTCCTATCGGACCATGTTGTCGGAAAATCGGACCGTGTGTGGGCTCCATCTGACTTTTTCCGTCAGGTTTTTCCTGCTCTCAAATTTTCCGACAACAAAGTCCGATCGGACTTTTTCCGATCGTGTGTAGAGAATTCCGACGTACAAAGTGCCACGCATGCTCAGATCAAATTACGAGACCAAAGCTATTGGCTACTTGCCTCTACGTAGTTCCGTCGTACGCAACGAACGTCACCGCGTTCAGAATAATCGGATTTTCCGACAACTTTGTCCGACCGTGTGTATGCAACACCAGTGTCGGACAAAATCCGTCGGAAAAAATCTGACGGATTTTGTGGTTGGAATTTCCGACCGTGTGTACGGGGCATTAGAGCGTTGATATGTATTTTGCTATTACAGTCAAATCAAAAAGAGCAATGCAACACGTGTCATTGTAAACTCATGTCACGTATCATTGTAACTATTGCTTAGCTTGGAATGAGTCTTAAAGTATATCAAAAGCCACCCCTTTTTTTTTAGCTTTGGGTAGAGTAGGAATGCCTAATGCCATCCTTGTACCATAGGAGAAAATTACCTCCATTTCCTGTCCCATAGACAATACAGGAAGTAAGGGGAATGCTCACTTGTTTTGGTGACATTTGTCACAGGAACAAGCGTCCACAATACGTCTTCTCTATTTTTGTAGCACTGACAGCTCAAAATTTTGAATTTATCCTCATTTTCTGTCCCAGTGACAATGGTCACCAGGACACATAGGAAGGGTGAATTTGCCCAATGGGGAACAGATAGCAGTGAGAGCCTGACAGAGGTTACATAGTTTTATCCCTATTGTGGGGTCACCAGTTTGGTATTTGTATATTGAAATCATATCCCCCCTTAAGCGTCTCTTCTCCAGAGAGAATACGTTGCTCACAACCTTTCCTCGTAACTAATATCCTCCATACCCTTTATTAGCTTTGTTGCCCTTCGTTGTACTCGCTCCATTTCTAACCCTTTCAGGTTCTAACCCTTCATTTTAAATATACAGTGTAATCACACCAGATGAACACTTTTGCAATTATAGTTGTATTCAGCATATAACCACAATTACAAAATAGGTACAAATATTCAAGTATGTGATATCACATCAAGCATAAAACACAGGGCCACCAACAAAGGGATAGTGCCAGCCCTCCTGCAATGGGCCTGGTCCAGCCAGGGGGACTTGGAGGTGAAGAGGGGTCTCCCAGCTTCTGGGTACTGATGGAGTAATCACACACTCTGCAAAATTTTAATAAAAACTTCCCCGGGCCCCATTTGTTCAGCAGAGGGCCGGGGGCAGAAAGAGGACTAGTTGATGATTTTTGAGTGCAGGAGCAGTAATTTGCCATGCTACATTTGCCAATAATTCAATTCAAATCTCAGACTCTTCTATATCAATTATATGCCAATGGCAAAGAGTGCTGACCGTAGTGTTCTGGCGGAGGGGTGGCCCGATCAGAACACAATAGAACAGCAGGGGAGATCGATGTACTAACATTGGATAGTTACTACAGCGGCTCCGACCAGAGCTGTCAGTTTTTTTCCATTCATTGGGTGGTGTGTACGAGGCTTTACCCTTCCCTATCCTATCCAAAACAGAAAAATAAACTTGGCTTTAGAAACTTTAATGGAATTAAGAGTAGAGGTAATTCAAATGCGCAAACACAGTTGGACTACCTTAAGATATCTGTACTTGCCACTGGGCCCTTTATACAGTTCAGTGGCAAGCAATGAGCTGCTCTCTGCAAGGCTTACGTTTAGTTGCACGTCTAAACAGCTGTGCCTCTCAAAAGCAATTCGCATTAAGATTGCTTTTTAGAGACATTAGGCAGGCAGTAAGAAGGCAATATGATACCTCTTCACTGTCTGTTTTAACTTAGTAAAAGCCAGACCAACGCTGTGCTACTGTGTGTATTGCACACAGTTGCTGGGCATTTGCGGCTCCACCCTATTCGCTTGAAATGGGTCATGTTTGGCAGATGTCCTGCCCGACGAACATGACAGAGGAAATACATTTTGCAAGTCTAAATGAGCCCCAAAAGTGTTAGTTAATAAACTTTAATTAGTCTATTTTACTACTTAAAGGGATTTGGTTTTGTATATATTTTCTTTATTCATTTATTATTGTAAAAATAAAATATTTTAATAGATATTTTTATACAGCTAAACATTCAATATTAATATATGCTAGTTTTCTATCCATCTACCAGGTGGAGTATAAAATATTTCTAAACTTTAAACATTTACAAATTAAAACTAACTATGAAACCAATATAGTTCCATTTTACATTAAGAAAGCCCTATGGATATGGGAGTTTGATCTGAACACCAAAAGATAATTTTTTTTCTTGTGCAATGTTTTTTTTTATTGAAGAGTCACAAGAAAGAAACTATTGCAAGATCACATTTTTTCAAAAAAGATGATCTTAGTAAAAACATGTACAATCAAATTGCCTGAACATGCATGTTTATTTCTAGAGAAAGAAAAAGAGACAGCCACCAGACACACCTAGAAGAAAAACAAAGAAAAACAAAAGCAGGTTTGTTTCATTATACATGCATTGTTTTGCATCATTCTCCTCTTAGTATTTTGTCCCTGCCTCCCTCCTGTAGTGCAGTTCTCTCCACCCTGCCTCCATAATGCCCTAGACTCTATTTCTTTTAAATGTGTATTGCTGATATGTTTCCTATTATAATCTTTTGATCTGTCTGGATTCTCACCGTTGTCAACATTTCACTTCACAGCAATAACCTTCTCAACGATTTTCATTCTGATAAAGTCATATTTGTGCAAACATTACTGAGGTTCTGAGTTATTGCTATCTTGCTACAGTTTCATAACAATTATAAAGATCACTCTCTCAAGGCTTAAGCTGGCCATACATGGATTAAAATGTGTCTGGTTAAGCAGAGACCTATCAAATCTTGACCCATGTGTGGCCATTTCTCCTTGACAGAAGTTGATCATCAGATTGTTGAAAGTTGGTATACTCTTGTCGATCAGCGGTTGCAGCGATTCAGACGAAAAATGTAGCTTATCTAATAAAAATGCACTAAGCTGAGGTACATAGAGGTGAACTAGTCATGAATGAGATTTTTTTCCTTGAAATGCATTTTATTGCAGTACAATTCATGCATAGGCAGACAGGTGCAAACTAGCCCTAGTTCTCTGCATCTTACCGTTTTCTGGCCTCATTATACAGTAAAACCTTGGACTGCGAACATAATTCATTCCAGAAACATGCTTGTAATCCAAAGCACTTGTATATCAAAGAGAATTTCCCCATAAGAAATCATGGAAACTCAAATGATTCGTTCCACAACCATTTATTCATAGGTCCTTCAGTTTATAGTCCATATAAAAAGCAATGTAACCAGGTTATGTAACCATAAAATGTCCATCCACAAATGGAAGCCTCCACAAGGGGATTAGAAGCAAAATCCAGCAGGAGCTACAGAGTATAAAATAGAAGAGAGGCTCTTCTAAGTGTAGCAATGTGTTTCTAAATGTTGTACCTTCATTAAATGTAACCATATTGCTACACTTAGAGGCACCTCTCTTCTCTTTTATACTCAGCTGTGACATGACGCTACTTGTATATCAAGACATCGCTTGTATATCAAGTCAAAATGTATTTAAAAAATTTGCTTGTCTTGCAAAACGCTCTCAAACCAAGTTACTCTTAAACCAAGGTTTTACTGTAATGTATTTTGGACTATTTTACAAGCCCCATGAAATACACATATGCAAAGCACACCAGTTTGCTTTACACTCTATAAAAAGAAAAAAAAGCAGGATGAAGTGTTCTACCAAAATAGGACCATATAGCTGAGCCTCCGAGGCATGCATAGAACTCATTAAAGACAAAACAATCAGTAGTGAAAATACAAAAATCTTTATTGAATCACAAAAATATGATAATGCAGTAAATAAAACAACTTCCACCACCATAAAAAAACAATGTTGTCTTAATACTAAAAAGTAGGTCTAGACATCATATGCACATCCATACAGTCCATTGAATTTGTACAACAATTAGTAATTAATCAACAAACAGGCCTGCATTGTACATTCACATCGGTTCCTGACCTCATTGAGCTTACAAGTAGGCACTTGGTACCCACTTTATAAAATATAATAATGTATTAAATAAAACAAAACACTTTCCACCACCATAAATAGTACGTCTAGACGTCATAACCACATCCACACAGTCTATTGAATTGGTACAACGTTTAGGTAAGTACAGGCATACCCCACTTTCAAGTACACAATGGGGTTTATTTACTAAAGCTGGAAAGTGCAAAATCAGGCTCACTTCTGCATAGAAACCAATAAGCTTCTAACTTCGGCTTGTTCAATTAAGCTTTGGTAATAAAACCTGAAAGCTCATTGGTTTATATGCAGAAGTGAGCCTGATTTTGCACTTTCCAGCTTTAGTAAATAAACCCCATTGTTTACTTAAAAGTGGGGTATGCCTGTAATCAATCAACAAACAAGACTGAAGGTGTCCTCTACATCAGGTGTCCCAAGAAAGAGGCTCAAACATGTGGTAGCCCATCTAATATAGCATAATTGTGTTGGCAGTATCAAACCATTCCTGCACAGTAACCATGGCAGCACTGATGTTAAAAGCACTTGAACAATAGGGACTACTTAATATATAGTACACAGGTAAGTCTACCGAAAATCTAAGGTCAAACATCCACCAGGATAGCTAGATGCTTACCTTCTTACCCCTCTATATGCTTTCAGGGCTGCTCTGACATAGGGGATATGAAGCATATTTGGTGGACATGTACCAAAGTCAAATTTCTGTGGATTTTTGTATACAATGGTCAATATAGTCCTCCATGTTAAGCTTCACAAAGATCCATGCATTTTGCAGCGGGAGGGCACACTCATCTCCCACATCTTCAAACAATTGCCAAACAATTGCCAGGGGGCCTCCTGCCACTGATAAAAGTGATCTTCCTCCCGCCACTGATAAAAGTGATCTTCCTCCCGCCACTGATAAAAGTGATCTTGCAGTGAATCCACCGCGGTGAATCTGCCGCAGAGACCACTTTTATCTTAAACCGGACCACTCACTGTAGAAGAGGATACCGGGGTCATGGCAGCTAGCTGCTGCCATAACAAAGATATCCCTCTTTAAACAGCCGACGTAAAATGACGATGGGCCGTCCGGAAGTGGTTAAATAACAACCTGTTCTACTTTTGTCAACACGTTGCTTTCTAAATTCATTAATAAAAAATGATTGTGAAAGAAATTATAAAGCGTTAGAACATTTTCTTCTAGCCAATACTTTATTGTGAAACAATGTTATCAAGAAATTTACTTACATAAATATATGTTGTTGCAATCACTTTTTCTTGCTGCATGTCAAAAGTTCAACATACCATTAGGCCTCTTGCACACGATACTCCTGTTTGAGCATCTACTTTTTCAGATTTTTTTTTTTTTTATATGTATTTCCGTGCATTTTTCGCACATGCGCGGAAGCTTGGTCCCGGATTGACAATGTCAATGGACAAATCTGTGTGCATTTATGCAAATGCGGGCATTTGCCGCAACGGTGCGTGAATCTGACCAAAAGTGCATATTTTTCCTTTATTTTTTTACTGAAGAATACAGGGTGCTTGTTTACATGCCTGTGTGCATAGGCACATTAAAATTAATGCTCAGTAAAAAATAAGCTGTACTGAGCATTTTCAAGCTGCAGTGTGCAAGAGGCCAAATTGTCATGAGTTTCCCTTCTGCAGTTCCAGTTGTAACTGCAAGATGTAAGTAAAGATCAAGTAAAGAGCAAAGTATGCTAAATGAACCATAGGTTATAACATTTGCACATCATTCTTGCCTGCTGTTTTGATCCTGGGACTGCATTTCTTGGTAGCCAGTAGGGATGAGCCGAACACCCCCCTGTTCGGTTCGCACCAGAACCTGCGAACAGACCTAAAGTTTGTGTGAACTTTAGAACCCTATTAAAGTCTATGGGTCTCGAACGTTCAAAATCAAAAGTGCTAATTTTAAAGGCTTATATGCAAGTTATTGGCATAAAAAGTGTTTGGGGACCTGGGTCCTGCCCCAGGGGACATGTATCAATGCAAAAAAAAACTTTTAAAAATGGCCGTGTTTTCGGGAGCAGTGATTTTAAAAATGCTTAAAGTGAAACAATAAAAGTGTAATATTCCTTTAAATTTTGTACCTGGGGGGTGTGTATAGTATGCCTGTAAAGGGGGACATGTTTCCCGTGCTTAGGACTGTCCCTGCACAAAGTGTAATTTTTGCAGGAAAAAAAGCTGTTTAAAATCACTCGCGGCTATAATGAATTGTCGGCTCCCGTAATACAGAGAACAGTCATTGAAATTTATTGATAAAAAAAAAAATGCGTGGGGTTCCCCCCAAATTCAATTACCAGGTCCTTCAGGTCTGGTATGGATATTAAGGGGAACCCCGGGTCATTAAAAAAAAAAATGACGTGGGGTTCCCCCTAGATATCCATACCAGACCCTTCAGGTCTGGTACGGATTTTAAGGGGAACTCCACGGCAAATTAAAAAAAAAATGGCGTGGAGTTCCACCCAAAAATCCATACCAGACCCTTTATCCGAGCACGCAACCTGGCAGGCTGCAGGAAAAAAGGGGGAGGAGAGAGCGCCCCCCCTCCTAACCCGTAACAGACCACATGCCCTCAACATTGGGAACATTGGGAGGATGCTTTGGGGGTCTGTGACCCCCCAAAGCACCATGTCCCCATGTTTATGAGAACAAGTGCCTCATCCCCACAACCCTGGCCGGTGGTTGTGGGGGTCTGCGGGCGGGGGGTTCATCAGAATCTGGAAGCCCTCTTTAACAAGGCCGCCCCCCCCTAGTTGAACCCTTACCATTTCACAAAGAAAGTGTAAAAAATTGTTAAAAAACACACAGACACCGTTGGGAAAAGTCCTTTATTAAAAATAAATAAAATAAAAAAAAGATTCCAGCGGTGGTAATCTACTCTTGCTATCCAGCGAAGGGTGATCTCTTCTCCGGGGTCCAGCGATGGCTGATCTCCTCCGACCCTGCGTTACATCAGAGCGGGTGGGGTCACCCGTAGATCACTGGGGAAGCCCAGCTTTTCCCTTGCGTCAGAGGGGGGCGGGGTCACTCGTACATCACTGGGGAAGCCTGGGTTTCCCCTGGGTTTCTCCACGGAGACACTGCGGGAATCCCAGGTCTTAACTGAGGAGGATCAGGCCACCTGTCACCCCCGTCCCCTCTGACGCAAGGGAAAAGCCGGACTTCCCCAGTGATGTGCGGGTGACCCCGCCCCCCTCTGATGTAACGCAGGTTTCCGTTACATCAGAGGGGGTGGGGTCACCCATATGTCACTGGGAAAGCCTGGCTTCCCCCTTGCGTTGCGTCAGAGGGGGGCGGGGTCAGGTGATGGGTGGCCCGGTCCTCCTCTGCTAAGACGGGATTCCCGCAGTGTCTCTGTGGAGACAGGATGCGCTGCACTGGACGTCATCTGAAGAGATCAGCCATCGCTGGACCCGGAGAAGAGATCAGCCATCGCTGGATAGCAAAAGTGGATTACCACCGCTGGAATCTTTTTTTTTATTTTTTTTATTTTTAATAAAGGACCTTTCCCAACAGTGTCTGTGTGTTTTTTAACAATTTTTTACACTTTCCTTGTGAAATGGTAGGGGTACTTTTGTACCCCCTTTCCATTTCAAACAGGGGGGGCCAGGGATCTGGGGGTCCCCTTGTTAAAGGGGGCTTCCAGATACTGATAAGCCCCCCGCCCGCAGACCCCCACAACCACCGGCCAGGGTTGTGGGGATGAGGCCCTTGTCCCCATCAACATGGGGACATGGTGCTTTGAGGGGTCACAGACCCCCAAAGCATCCTCCCAATGTTGAGGGCATGTGGCCTGGTATGGTTCAGGAGGGGGGGGCGCTCTCTCGTCCCCCCCTCTTTTCCTGAGGCCTGCCAGGTTGCGTGCTCGGATAAAGGGTCTGGTATGGATATTTAGGGGGAACCCCACGTCATTTTTTTTTTAAATTTGACCCGGGGTTCCTCTTAATATCCATACCAGACCTGAAGGGCCTGGTAATTGAATTTGGGGGGAACCCCAGGCTTTTTTTTTTATCAATGACTTTCAATGACTGTTCTCTGTATTACGGGAGCCGACAATTCATTATAGCCGCGAGTGATTTTAAATAGCTTTTTTTCCTGCAAAAATGACACTTTGTGCAGGGACAGTTCTAAGCACGGGAAACATGCGCCCCTTTACAGGCATAATATACACACACCCAGGTACGAAATTTAAAGGAATATTACACTTTTATTGTTTCACTTTAAGCATTATTAAAATCACTGCTCCTGAAAACACGGCCGTTTTTAAACGTTTTTTTTGCATTGATACATGTCCCCTGGGGCTGGACCCAGGACCCCAAACACTTTTTAGGACAATAATTTGCATATAAGCCTTTAAAATTAGCACTTTAGATTTCTCCCATAGACTTTTACAGGGTGTTCTGCGGCTTCTCGAATTAGCCGTGAACATCCCAAATTGTTCGCTGTTCGGTGAACATGCGAACAGGCAATGTTCGAGTCAAACATGAGTTCGACTCGAACACGAAGCTCATCCCTAGTAGCCAGCCACCTTTTTAAAATAGTGCCAGGTTTCTATGGCTGCGGCTTGTCTAAGTGATGTTTTCTGAAGTCCAGTTCTAAGATAAAGGGTTGAATTAATCAGCTCTTGGACTTTTGTTTCTACATAGTGCCCTTTAACCACTTGAGATCCATGCTATAGCCGAATGACTATACAATGTGACATCGCTGGGTGGCCCGCCACTTACCTATTTAAGCATTTGTTTCATGTATGTTAGCCCAACATTGTAAGAACAATTACACTCTGTGACTCTAATTGTTCTTACAATGTTAGGCTAACATACATGAAACAAATGCTTTTTATATCTAAGGCACTAAAGTTGTATATAAAACCCCATACATTATACTACAAAGGGAATACAAATAACCCAAGGGATCTGGAGTAAAAACTGGACATACACTGACCTACCTGATCCCTACACTGACATACCGGGGGGCTTGTCACATCTTCAGCTCTGAGGGGCTCATGCTAGGACCTGTAGTCCTTCATTAGGAGGATGAGGTCAGTGGCAGTGGTGGGGGTGGGAGGAGATAGGGAGTTGGTGAGGGGGGTGGGTGAGGGTGAGAGAGATGGGGTGAGGGGAGAGAGGGGTGAGGGGGAGGGTGGGGGGGAGAGAGGTGAGAGAGGGGGAGAGGGGAGAGAGAGGGGGAGGGGGTATGAGAGAGGGGGGATGGGAGAGAGAGAGGGGGTGGGTGAAAGTGACCCCCTATCCCCTGCCTGCAGTCCCTTCTGTGCCCCCCTGTCCCAGCCCCTGTCTGTAGGTGTAGGTGTGTGTGTGATGCACCTACCTCGCGCCCATCCTCGTCCTCTGGGCCCTTAGTCAGCCTGTCTTCCTTCTTGTTGATGACAGTGACAGCTAGGAGATTGTGCAGGCTCTGGGAGTTTTCCGTGGATGCGGCACCCACTGCTGCTCATGTCAGGGTGGCCGGCGTTGAGGTCTTCTCCCACTCCCTCCTGGGCTGTTGGTTCTAGCCAGCCCCGTGCTGCTCACCGGAACCTAAGGTGACCACTTGTCCCGGATTGCCCGGGACAGTCCCGCATTCTGCAGGTCTGTCCCGGGTCCCGGGCACCTTCATTCCAGGACAATACAGTGTCCCGGAATGAAACTGACACAGCCACCCCCCCCCATGGCTGAAACTGACACAGCCACCCCCCAAAATAAGGCCACCACATCAACTCTTTACTCACTGACAGTAGTTGTCCTGGAAATGTCTGCATAGGCACAATCCCCAATGCGGCGGCCATTTTGGGGGGCATGATCAGTGCTTCTGTGTAGAGCGTGCACCCGCTGCCCCGGCTGTGTTGCGATTCATTACAGCACAGCTGATTTTTGGGAAGGGGGGTGTCCCTGAATTGCAGTTTGGAAATGTGGTCACCCTACTGGAGCCGCCAATCGCTGTTTCAAGATGCTGCTGCTGTCGGCTCCACTGCCCCTGACCTGCACCCCGTCGCCACTAGACCAGCGGGACTGTCACTCTCCAGGCTCATAGCATGACAAGGGGGTGGCGGCAGGGCTCAGCTCAAAGGGCAGCTGCTTTGGGCCTCAGGAGCACTAGCGCGGAGGAGGAGGAAGTGAGAGTACAGACCCCCCTCCATTAGTACAGCCCCCCCACAAACCACCCCCTCCATTAGTAGAGACCCCCCTCAGGACAAACCACCCCCCTTCATTAGTAGAAACCCCCCCCGGACAAACCACCCCCTCCATTAGTACAGACCCCCCCTCAGGACAAACCACCCCCTCCATTAGTACAGACCCCTCAGGACAAACCACCCCCCCCCCCCCCATCCATTAGTACAGACCCCCCACAAACCCCCCCATTAGTACAGACCCCCCACAAACCACCCCCCCTATTAGTACAGACCCCCCCTCAGGACAAACCACCCCCTCCATTAGTACAGACCCCTCAGGACAAACCACCCCCCCCTCCATTAGTACAGACCCCCCACCCCCCCCTCCATTAGTACAGACCCCCCACAAACCACCCCCATTAGTACAGACCCCCCCACAAACCACCCCACCATTAGTAAAGACTCCCCACAAACCACCCCCATTAGTACAGACCCCCCACAAACCACCCCCCCTCTATTAGTACAGACCCCCATTAGTACAGACCCCCCACAAACCACCACCCCTCCATTAGTACAGACCCCCCCACAAACCAACCCTCATTAGTACAGACCCCCCCCACAAACCGCCCCCCTCTATTAGTACAGACCCCCCTCAGGACAAACCCCACCCGGGCGGCAGCTGGAGAGGAGGTGGAGAGACGCTGCTCCGATCTCCTCTGACAGGAGGATTGAAGGGGGACGGACTTGGGCAGGACATACAGCGGTGTCGGTGACCGGCGGAGAGAGCGGCCTCTGGACACTGTCAACGACAAGGAGAGGAGGAGGAGGGAGGGGAGCACCCTGGCGCTTGACCACCCCTACCTCAGTGGCACCCGGGTGAACTGCACCCGCCTAGGATCGCCCCTGGTTCCCAGTGTCAGTTTCATTCCGGGACACTGTATTGTCCCGGAATGAAGGTGTCCGGGACAGGGGACAAAAATGGCAATTACGGGATAATCCCGGGCAATCCGGGACACGTGGGCACCCTAATAGGTGTAGGCCATTTACATCCCCTATGAAACCTGATTGAAATACTCCCAGGACATTGCTATGTACTCCCAGGATGTTGCTAAGTGAGGCCTAGTCATCCTCCAGCATTACAGGAGTGAGCTCTCAAATGCAGAGCTCAGAGCTACTGCATCAGGGGAGAGAAAAAGTATGTGAGGGGTTTTGAATCAGAGAAAGAGCTCACTCCTGTGATGGTGAAGGTGAGCAGTGACTACTAGGCCTAACTTAGCAACGTCCTGGGAGCACTTAGCAATGTCCTGGAAGGGGAAATGTTCTCAATGGGAATACAGACAAAAATAAAAAGATTTAGTTGGGAATAAAGTTGTAAACAATGTGCTTTAGGAGACAAACATTTTAACCTCTTCGCGCCCGCGCTATAGCCGAAAGACGGCTGTAGCGGACGCTCTCTGCTGGGAGGACGTCCCTGGATGTCTTGTTGTTTACTTCCCTAATGCGCGCTCCTGAGAGCGCGCATCGGGGAAGTTCTGTGCTGGCCGTGTCTGTCGGACACGGCCAGTCACAGATTGCTGTAAACGGCCAATCACAGCAGCCGTTTACAGCAAGATCGGCGTGTCCAATGAGAGATGATCTCATATGCAAACATATGAGATCATCTCTCATCGCCGTAAGTAAAAAAAAAAAAGAAAAGAAAAATAAAGTGATCTGTCCCCGCTGCCATGCTGCCATCTGTCCCCGCTGCCATCTGTCCCCGCTGCCATCTGTCCCCGCTGCCATCTGTCCCTGCTGCCACCTGTCCCCAGTACCACCTATCCCCAGTGCCATCTGCCAGTGCCACCTGTCCCCAGTGCCATCTGCCAGTGCCACCTGTCCCCAGTGCCATCTGCCAGTGCCGCCTGTCCCCAGTGCCATCTGCCAGTGCCGCCTGTCCCCAGTGCCATTTGTCCCCAGTGCCATCTGTCATCAGTGCCATCTGTCATCAGTGCCACGTCAGTGCCACGTGTCATCAGTGCCACGTCAGTGCCATCTGTCATCAGTGCCATGTCAGTGCCACGTATCATCAGTGCCATGTCAGTGCCACGTGTCATCAGTGCCACATATTAGTGCCATCTGTCATCAGTGCCACGTATCAGTGCCATCTGTCATCAGTGCCACCTGTAAGTGTCACGTGCCATCTGTTATCAGTGGCACGTGTCATCAATGCCACGTATCAGTGCCATCTGTCATCAGTGTCACGTGTCATCAGTGCCACGTATCGGTGCCATCTGTCATCAGTGCCACGTATTAGTGCCATCTCTCATCAGTGCCACGTATTAGTGCCACATGATATCAGTGCCACGTATAAGTGCCATCTGTCACCAGTGCCACATATTAGTGCCATCTGTCAGTGTCACGTGTCATCAGTGCCCCCATATTAGTGCCAAATGTCATCAGTGTCACGTGTTATCAGTGCCCCGTATTAGTGCCATCTGTCATCAGTGCCACATCAGTGTCACGTGTCATCAGTGCCACCTGTCATCAGTGCCACGTCAGTGTCACGTGTCATTGTCCTGGTGCTCCAGGGCCTTCAAAAGTGTACTAGGTAGTCAACAAGTTAGATGTGTAATTTATGCTCCTAGAACACGTGATGGCGCTCCCTGCATTTTGGGCCTCTCTAAGTGGCCAAGCTGTGTAAAAGTCCCACACATGTGGTATCGTAATACTCAGGAGGAGTAGCAAAATTTATTTTGGGGTGTCATTTGTGGTATACACATGCCTTGTGAGAGAAATAACCTATTACAATGACATTTTTGTGGAAAAAAATAAAGAATAAAAAAATAATTCATTTTGCAAAGAATTGTGGGAAAAAAATGACAACATCAAAAAGCTCACCATGCCTCCTACTAAATACCTTGGAATGTCTACTTTCAAAAAAGGGGTCATTTGGGGGGTATTTGTACTTTCCTGGCTTGTTCGGGTCACAAGAAATGAGATAGGCCGTTAGTACATCAGATGTGATCAATTTTGTATAATTCTCACCACAGTTTGTAGAGTCTGTAACTTTCACAAAGATCAAATAATATCCACTAATTTGGGTTATTTTTACCAAAGATATGTAGCAGTATAAATTGTGGCCAAAATTTATGAAGAAAAATTTATAATTTGCTAAATTTTATCACAGAAACAAAGAAAAATTATTTTTTTTTCAAAATTTTCGTTCTTTTTTCATTTATAGCACAAAAAATAAAAAACCCAGAGGTGATCAAATACCACCAAAAGAAAGCTCTATATACCACCAAAACAAACTACTGCTAAAAACTAACAAAACAGACCTTAGTTTACAGACTAACTTTACTAGAATACATTAAGCTTGTGTATTATAGGGGTATTTTTATTTAAAAAGTATAATTTCGGCCGGAACACCGCTTTAAGGTTTGTTATTGCCAACGCCCCTTCTAAAAATGCTAGTTACTTGGCTGACTGGTTTTAACACATTCCACGTCATTGCCCAGGACTTCTGAGTACTTGTTTTTTATTAGTGACTCAAATAGTAATAGTATTGCGAAACATGTCGGGCAGGTTATGTTGATACCATCACGTCCCATTGATTCCCATGCACGGGTGTTACCATTTTTGTTGTTTTTAATTTAACCGGTTTTTTATTACAATTTTTATTTTAATTCAAATGTACGTTTTTTAGTACTTTTCCCTCTTTTTTCCTGTTGTCAATAAGGGAAAAAGTGTTTGTATTATTCTTTTGTAAAAACATTGTGACCTATAGAGAATTCCTCAGGTCTTTTATATTTTCAATAAAATATTTCCCTGGTACAAACAATATTTCACTATTGGGGTTTTTTTTTCCCCCTTCTTTTCATCTCCACTCACGGCCGAGGGGCCTGAGTGCAGATTCTTTCCGCAGGTGGCTTCCGGAGGGTCCCCCATCTACTCTATCTCCCTTTGGGGAGTGCCCTCGATACTAGTGCATACAGACGGCCTAGGACCCCTGTGATTGGCTACCTGCGGCGTCCATCAACTCTGTCCCGCCCGAGTGCAACGGTCGGGAGATCCCTGTGACCATCTATTGAGTTCCGGATCGCGGTCGTTCCACCAGAGGGGAGAGAGAGGAACAGACGAACGGACTGCAAACCATATCCTTGCAGAGGATCATTTCTGCCTGCGCTATTGACTCCGCTCGGAAGGGAGTCCAACGGATGGGGTAAGGGGCCACACACTCTCTTAATTGTACTGAGAACCTGGTCTGCTGCGACCCACAAAATCTTTTACCTTCAAGAGGAATTGATATTTGAACTTTTGTTTGGGAGTTTGATTTTTTCCTCACATCGGATTTTTGTTTATAGATTTTTTCTTTCTTTTCCTCATCAGGAACTAGAGACTTTGTCACACAGCACTTTATTGAATTTTTTTATTATTTGTGTATTGCACTGTTCATTGGATTTCTATAAGGTTCAGATGTACCATACACTTCATGCAATGTTCCATTCAGTGTTTCAATTTAGCTGATTAATCACACCTGGTTTCCATTTTGGGATTTATCTCACCTTTATAGGAAGGATTACTTTATTCATTTATTCACGTCACTAGGAGGGGTCACCACCTTTGATCCCTTAGCGCAGCATTTTTTGTATTTTATGTTTAGGTGCCTGATAGATATTTTATGGTTACTTGCTGCAGCTTTTACCATTTAGTTGTTTACTTATCACATTTTTTCTAGCGCAGTATTATTCTTTATTTATACACTTATTTTACAATATCACTTACTCGCAGCTGGAAAGGTGCACTATTATCACCTACTTAATTACTCAGATAGATGTGGGGTTTGCGTTCAATTACTGTGCACTTTATACATTCACTATTGGTGTTTCTCACTTTATAATAAGTGGGGTGTATTTCTTTCAATAGAAGGGTGAGAGCACTTATTCATAATAGGAAGGGAGGGATTCACACACCAGTTTAATCAATAAGAGTGGGAGTTCTTCAAAGTCGAATATCGAGGTCCATTGAAGTTTAACCCCCCCCCCCCCCACCCCCTCCCGCCCATCTGGTCTTTATTTTTCCTTCCATGTTCCAATAAGTGAAGTTGTTATTCACACATAAAATTTAGGAACATTTATAATATCTAGGATGGATGTATTTGAATACAGATCCGCAAGGGTCATTAAAAAAGATGGGGTTTTTGAAAATAGTAGTGAACCTGGGGGCGACCTTGGAGGCTTATTTATGAGACTTAAAAATCTGATGATTTCTGAGATACACACCCAATGGGACATAGCTTTCCTCGAGCAATATGTCGCAGAATCTATGGTCCCCAGAAGTCTTAGGTGGGACGTGAGTCCACAGAAAGGAGAGATTGATCTGGAGGACTGGTTTAAATATTTTAATATAGCAGGGGTTCAATTCCTCGTCTTCCTGATACAAAGGAAAAATAACAAACTGGGGCGATTAGATATCGAAATTAAACAGATTAAAGAGAAATTATCCCCACATAATACTAGTGAAGAGTATAAGGAGCGTTCCATCAATTTAAAGAAATTACTAGAAAAAGAGGAGATGGAACAGAAAAACAAAAAAAAAGGAAGAAATATAATAGGGACATTGGCGACTATAAAAATAGTCTTGTTTTTGAGTGGCAAAGTAAACTGGCCACGAGCGAAGCAGAGCCGATGGTGTACTCTAATGCTTCTGAAACCCCTCCATCCTCAGGGATTGAAGGAAGTCAGCCTAAAAAAGTGGACAATAATCAGTACAGGCCACCTCCTGGCCCACAACAACACTCTAATAATTCAAGACGGGTCTCCTACCGGTCACCGGAGAGGTATTACAAACCACCCCAATTGAGACCCAAAACACCAGCATACCCCCCTAAAAACTTGGGGAAAAAATCACCACATGGGAAATTCAAAAATAACAAAAAATCGTACCATGACACAAATCAAAGCGATTATCACACGTACGTTCCCCCCCCCCCCTCCCCTTAGAGGAACCTATGTGCAGGATTACAGAACCTATGGCCCACCGAGAAAAACATATGTTGATGATAGGTACCCCGAATACACTGTCCCAGTTCAGAATAGATTCCAACCCTTTAGAGAATCAGATCAATACATTGAAAGAAGGGGAGAATACCCAGGAGAATATGGAGGACAGAATAGGAATGGAGTAATGGAAAAATCTCCCTGGTATCAACCACCATATCCTCACTGGAGGGACCATGAATGGGGATCTTCACAATATCCACAACGGGAAGAACAACCCCAATCAGAACACTGGGGTTTTCCCAGGACCGACGAAAACGGAGAAAGGCCTTTAGAACGCAGAGAGGAAAGAGAGGGGGACGGAGATCAAAAAGCAAAGAGAAAAAGAGTATAAAAGGACAGGGAGTCTTCAACCTTAGTAACGTCATTCTTACGGAGGCTGAGACTTCCATATTAGATAAGGGACTAAAATTTGCACCCCCCAAAGCCCTGAATAAGTTTGAAACATATATGGACATACATAAATTCACTAGGAAGTTAAACGTCAAAAGGTATATGATGTCCAATGGAGGGAACAATAGGGTGATCATTCCTACAGATATTAAACATTCTGGCCTCGCCAACGCATCCCTGTTTAACCCCCCCTCCGGTCTATCATCGTCAATTAGGGTCTTTAGAGATTTAGTTCTCAAAGACCTAGAAAAATTGAAATTTAAAAAAGCTCGAATGAACAGAGAATTGCAGCTCGGCCTAGACGAGTTATGCAAAAAAAAGGACCTAGTAATTAGATCGGCCGATAAGGGGGGGGGCATTGTTATTTTACATAAGTCAGACTACCTCGCGGAACTCAATAAAATAGTGGGGGATAGTGACACTTATATGCCGCTCCCAGGGGACCCTAGATTTAAATTTAAAAAAGAACTAGAAAGCATTGTTAAATATGGATTTGATGCAGGTATTTTAAACAAGAAAGAGAAATCATTTCTGGTCCCTGTATCTTCTAGGATACCCGTCATGTATTACCTGCCCAAGATACACAAGGATCCAGTGCACCCGCCTGGCAGACCCATCATTAGCGGGATAGATTCCTTGACTTCTAGGGCAGGTAAATACATTGACGGGTTCCTACAACCCCTGGTGAAGCTTCTCCCAGCCTATATTAAAGACACCAGGCATACAATTAATATTCTGAAAGAGAGTGGATATAGGCAAGGATATTGGATGGTCACGGCGGATGTCACGTCCCTTTACACTATCATCCCCCATGAGTGGGGACTCGCATCCGTTAATCATTATTTGGATCGCGATCCCTCTCTGTCCAACTTACAGAAGGGATTTATCATGGAACTCTTAGAGTATACAACCACACACAATTTTTTCTGGCATGCTAATAAATACTATCTCCAGAAAAAGGGTGTAGCCATGGGGGCCAAGTTTGCCCCCAGCCTGGCTAATTTATTTATGGGGAAATGGGAGGAGGACGTCATCTATACTGACAGGAGGGTGGAGCTAGCCCTTTGGGCTAGATATATTGATGACGTCCTCCTCCTATGGAATGGCACCCTCGAATCCCTGGAAGGCTTCATGTCCAACCTTAATATTAACGATAGGGGTATTCAGTTTAAGTACGTTGCAAGTCAACAAACCATCAACTTCCTGGATCTAACCATTTGGAATGAGGGGGACACACTAGTGACGTCCACCTTTTTCAAAAGCACAGACAGGAACGCATTCATTCCCCGTGACAGTTGTCACCATAATGCATGGCTAGACTCGATACCAAAAAGCCAATTTATCCGCTTGAGGCGGAATTGCTCGCGGGTTGAGGACTTTGATGTGCAAGCAAAGGTCTTAACAGAGAGACTAACAGTTAAAGGTTACGATGCAGAGTCCCTTAAAGAAAAATATATGGAAGTTAGATTGGTTGATCGTGACCTTCTTCTCAAAGAAAAGATACGAGGAGAAGAGGGGTCCACCTTCAACAATTTTCAATGTCCTTTCATTACTAGGTACTCACAACAACATTTTTCCATAAAAAAGATGATCAGGAGACACTGGCATATTATAAAAAACGATCAAGTGTTGGGTTCATCCTTGCCAGAAAAACCTCAGGTAGTTTTTAGGGGTGTTCCTTCAATTAAACAGAAAATCGCAGTAAATGTCTGCGATCCACCCATAAATAAACTTATGTTTTTTCAAAATATGACGGGGTTCTATAAATGCAATAACTGTGCAGTTTGCACAGTTAATAGCGTTAAAGAAAGAAGAACCATAGAATTCTGTTCAAGAATTACCAATCAGATTTTTTCCATTGAATCTTTCATCACCTGTTCCACAACAGGAGTGGTCTACCTTTTGACCTGCCCCTGCGGCCTTCACTATGTAGGACGCACAGTACGACCTCTCCAAGTTAGATTGGGGGAACACTTGGGGAATATAAGAAGGGGATTCAAGGGACACCCTGTCTCCAAACACTATCTGGAGATACACAAGCAAAATCCCAAAGGTACCTCTCTCATAGGTATTGATAAACTGAAACTACCCTGGAGAGGGGGACCCAAGAAGAGGGCTATATCAAAACTCGAGATGAGTTGGATATACAAGATTAAGAGTCTCAAACCATTTGGCTTGAATGTAGACATTGAAATTAACGCCTTCATAGACAATGCTTGACGACCGACTAGGGGATGGGGTGCCTGCCTCCTCCACCATTCCTGATTGTCGTGAGTTTGAAGTGTCTGGCATGTGGATGAAGTAACGTGGCTTTATATGTCCCAACCCCTGTTCCCCATCTGGGGAAAGGAGGTTTATACTCTGTCCAAACATATTACCAAGGGGGAGGTGTAGACCTGCTGGGCCACATAGTGGTTCAATGGAGATGGATTGACCCTAGGCAGAATTACACCTTATCCTCACATGGTCGTTTGTAGTTTGGATATACTTGGTTTCCTAGTTCAGTCTAACATATTTCGATCCCCCTAATGTTCCCCCCCCCCCCCCCCCCCCCTCCACTCTTCTTTTTTTCCTTTTTTTTCCTTCCTTTTTTTCCCTTCTGGGAAGGCAGGACTAAGGAAAATTGTCCAATATATGAATTATTTGATCTCAAAAGAGGGGAGGGTGACTAAGAAAGGGATTAAACTGCCCAGTCTATTTCTGGGCTACAAAAAAATGGTGCCTGGATGGAATCGAGGCTTGGTCCAGGCATAATATGGAAAGAAAAAACCATGGAAACATGGTGGCCGAACCAAATAGAGGCTTGGTTTGAACCAGACACTGGCTGAACCAAATAGAGGCTTGGTTTGAACCAGACACTATTTAAGTGATGTATCAACATATCACCTGTGCTCCAGGAAGACGCAAGGTATTGCGAAACATGTCGGGCAGGTTATGTTGATACCATCACGTCCCATTGATTCCCATGCACGGGTGTTACCATTTTTGTTGTTTTTAATTTAACCGGTTTTTTATTACAATTTTTATTTTAATTCAAATGTACGTTTTTTAGTACTTTTCCCTCTTTTTTCCTGTTGTCAATAAGGGAAAAAGTGTTTGTATTATTCTTTTGTAAAAACATTGTGACCTATAGAGAATTCCTCAGGTCTTTTATATTTTCAATAAAATATTTCCCTGGTACAAACAATATTTCACTATTGGGGTTTTTTTTCCCCCTTCTTTTCATCTCCACTCACGGCCGAGGGGCCTGAGTGCAGATTCTTTCCGCAGGTGGCTTCCGGAGGGTCCCCCATCTACTCTATCTCCCTTTGGGGAGTGCCCTCGATACTAGTGCATACAGACGGCCTAGGACCCCTGTGATTGGCTACCTGCGGCGTCCATCAACTCTGTCCCGCCCGAGTGCAACGGTCGGGAGATCCCTGTGACCATCTATTGAGTTCCGGATCGCGGTCGTTCCACCAGAGGGGAGAGAGAGGAACAGACGAACGGACTGCAAACCATATCCTTGCAGAGGATCATTTCTGCCTGCGCTATTGACTCCGCTCGGAAGGGAGTCCAACGGATGGGGTAAGGGGCCACACACTCTCTTAATTGTACTGAGAACCTGGTCTGCTGCGACCCACAAAATCTTTTACCTTCAAGAGGAATTGATATTTGAACTTTTGTTTGGGAGTTTGATTTTTTCCTCACATCGGATTTTTGTTTATAGATTTTTTCTTTCTTTTCCTCATCAGGAACTAGAGACTTTGTCACACAGCACTTTATTGAATTTTTTTATTATTTGTGTATTGCACTGTTCATTGGATTTCTATAAGGTTCAGATGTACCATACACTTCATGCAATGTTCCATTCAGTGTTTCAATTTAGCTGATTAATCACACCTGGTTTCCATTTTGGGATTTATCTCACCTTTATAGGAAGGATTACTTTATTCATTTATTCACGTCACTAGGAGGGGTCACCACCTTTGATCCCTTAGCGCAGCATTTTTTGTATTTTATACTCAAATAGTATTGAAGCCGTTGGATAAACATAACAGTCGGGTTACTGGTATTTTATTAACCGCTTCCCGACCGCCCACTGCATATATATGTCAGCAGAATGGCACGGGCATGCCTGCCCGTGGGTCGCGTGCGCGCCGCCAGCGGCGCGCTCGCGACCTGGTCGGGAGCTCCGTGACCACGGCCGCGGGACCAGCGGACTCGATCACCGCTGGTGTCCAGCGATCGGGTTACGGAGCTGAAGAACGGGGAGAGGTATGTGTAAACAAACCTCTCCCCGCGCTTCCTACTCTGCCTGTCATTGATTGGCTGTTCCCGGTCATCGGGAAAGCCGATCAATGACGTCAGATGTCAGCCCCGCCCCTAATGTAAAAAAAACAAACACACGTCACAGCCCATAACCCCTCCCCTACCCCTAGTGGTTAACTCTTTCACTACAACTGTCATTTATACAGGAATCAATGCATTTAAATAGCATTGATTGCTGTATAAATGACAATGGTCCCAAAAATGTGTCAAAAATGTCTGATGTGTCCGCCATAATGTCGCAGTCACAATAAAAATCGCTGATCGCCACCATTACTAGTAAAAAAAAAATATTAATAAAAATGCTATAAAACTATCCCCTATTTTGTAAACGCTATAACTTTTGCGCAAAACAATCAATAATCGCTAATTGCGATTTTTTTTACCAAAAATATGTAGAAGAATACGTATCGGCCTAAACTGAGGAAAAAAAATTATTTTTATATATTTTTTGGGAATATTTATTATAGCAAAAAGCAAAAAATATTGCATTGTTTTCAAAATTGTCGCTCTATTTTTGTTTATAGCGCAAAAAATAAAAACCGCAGGGGCGATCAAATACCACCAAAAGAAAGCTCTATTTGTGGGAAAAAAAGGACGCCAATTTTGTTTGGGAGCCACGTTGCACGACCGCGCAATTGTCAGTTAAATCGACGCAGTGCCGAATCGCAAAAAGGGACCTGGTCCTTTGGCTGCCAATTGGTCCGGGGCTGAAGTGGCTAAGGAGATTTCAGTAATGGCAAATGTTTGTATTTTCCCAGTACTGGTTTCTGTTAAAATGGACCTTAAAATTTACTATGTTATTGATAACATCTAAAAATGTTAATGCCTTCGCAGGACCCAGAAATGTACATTTTCTCTTTAATTCCTCCTGAAAATCAGCATTGCACCTTCCATGCCTTAAGCCTCATAGCTGTATATCTGCAGTGTGAGATAATCTAAGATGCTGCTGCATCTGACTGCTAGTCTAATTAGATTTGGAGTGAGATTTGGGGTTATCACTACTTTTGATGTTCTCTGTTCTCCCTTTTGGAGAGAAAACTGTACCTGAAGACTGTTGTACAAGGATTCAGCTTCATTCATTCTGTGGATTTGTATATTCTAAATTTCTCCTGCTGATGCTTGATCATTACCCCACCAGTCATCATATTAACTGCTATCCAGGGCAGCTGTGACATGAAAAACTAAAGCTATGGGGTTGATTTACTAAAGGCAAATAGGCTGTGCACTTTGCAATGTCCAGATGCACTCTGCAGGAGCAGTTGCTCCAGAGCTTAGTAAATGAGCATTTTTTTTTTATTTTCCTTGCATGTGATTGGGTATTTCTTGCAAAGTGAAGCTTTACCTCATTTACGTAGCTCTGGAGCAACTGCACTTGCAGCAGCTTGAGTGAATCGGTGACAGCGGGGCGCGTTCAGCAGCGGCACTGCGACAGGGCAGAGAGGGGCGAGCTGTCACAGGGTGCGGGGGGTGACACCCAGGGCCGCCTGCCGGATTTACTCCACCGCTCACAGCAGAGCGGAGCAGGAGAATGAAAACACTGTCTTCTGTACAGCAGGGGAGAGAGAGAGACACAGGAGCAGCGCTAAATAGAGGATGGGTCAGGAATAGGGTTGCTACCTGTATGGGATTGACCCAGACAGTCCGGGTTTTGGATACTTATGCCTGGTTTTGCCTCCACCGGAAACCCGGAAACACAGCATACCTCTAGATCTAACCATCAGGTAAATCTGTTCTTGGGATGGAGCCAGTGACGGCTTCTGTGGCTGCGCTGCGCCTGCCTGTGCTCTCTGTCCTCCCCCTCCCGCCAGCCGCCTTAATGTTCTCAGTTATGCATGCATAGGGGGGAGGAAAAAAGCCACTCCAGCTCCGCCCCCTAACTCCGGCTCCCAGTGCACTTCCTAGCTTGTCGCGGCTTCTCAACGGGCAGCACACACAGCCCTCCCTGCACTCCCTGCATCTACAACAGAGGAGGAGGAGAAGCAGGGTGCGAGGCGGGGTATACACACTCCAGCCTCGCGCCCGCAGCATCTTCCGGAGATCTTTCTCATCTAATGGAGGTCTCTAAGGAAGGAGGGGGCACTGATAGAAGGGAACTGTGAGCTAATGGGTGCTGATTGCTGATCTAATGGTTGGTGATCATTAAATCAGCAGGCAGCCCCCCTCCCCTACAGACCCCCCATTAGATCAGAGTCTCCTTATATCAGCACCCCCCCCCTACAGACTCTCTAAGAGATCTTTAAGAGGGGGTGCTAATATAAGTAGACTCTGATCTAATGGGGAGGGGGGGGGGGGGTGCTGACTGCTGATCTAATGATGACCAAACATTAGATCAGCAGTCAGGACCCATTAGAGACCCCCCATTAACTCACATTCCCCTTCTATCAGTATCCTCTCTTTCCTTAGAGACCTCCATTAGATGAGAGATATCCCCCTTCTATTAGCACTCCCTGTCCTCCTTAAAGTAAAAAACTAGGCACTGTAAATAAACTCACTGTTGAGTTGCTGCTAGCACTGATATGTGTTCCCACACCTCAAAAACAAATTAAAAATGCAGTGCACCCTTCCCCTATAATTCTATTAATTTAAATGTGAAAAAAATTATTTTGAATGATCGTGGATTAACTCCATATGTTTTGCAATGTTACTTAATCACAAAATACATGCAAAAAGAAAAAAAAATTCTGTGTGCCATTAAAATGTTCGGGTTTGGCTTGAAGAAAAGTTGGTAACCCTAGTCGGGAACTTCCGGAAGTTAACCTTCCAAGTTAACCAGCAGGTGATTGTTTGCTAGGTGGTCCTAGCAACCAATCATTAGCTTGTTAATATGAAAAATTAACTCCAGCAGTTCCCGCCCTTTGTTCAGCACTGCTGTGTCTCCCCCTCTGCATGGGTGAGGTAGGAAGGGGCAGAGCTATGGGGGGGGGGGGTGTATCATGCAGTGGTCCAGAGCTGTGGGGGAGGGGGCTGTGTAACATGCAGGGGTCCAGAGCTGTGGGGGAGGGGGCTGTGTAACATGCAGGGGTCCAGAGCTGGGGGGGCTGTTTAATGTGCAGGGGTACAGAGCTGGGGGGGAGCTGTGTAACGTGCAGGGGTCCAGAGCTGCAGGTGGGCTGTGTAATGTGCAGGGGTACAGAGCTGCGGGGGGAGGCTGTGTAACGTGCAGGGGTCCAGAGCTGTGGGGGGCTGTGTAACATGCAGGGGTCCAGAGCTGGGGGGGGTTGTGTATTGTGCAGGGGTCCAGAGCTGCGGGGGGACTGTGTAATGTGAAGGGGTCCAGAGCTGGGGGGGCTGTGTAATGTGCAGGGGTCCAGAGCTGGGGGAGAGCTGTGTAACATGCAGGGGTCCAGAGCTGCAGGGGGGCTGTGTAATGTGCAGGGGTACAGAGCTGCGGGGGGGGGGGGGACGGGCTGTGTAGCGTGCAGGGGTCCAGAGCTGTGGAGGGGCTGTGTAATGTGCAGGGGTCCAGAGCTGTGGGGGAGGCTGTGTAATGTGCAGGGGTACAGAGCTGCGGGGGGGGGGCAGGCTGTGTAGCGTGCAGGGGTCCAGAGCTGTGGAGGGGCTGTGTAATGTGCAGGGGTCCAGAGCTGTGGGGGAGGCTGTGTAATGTGCAGGGGTCCAGAGCTGTGGGGGGTCTGTGTAACTTGCAGGGGTCCAGAGCTGGGGGGCTTTGTAATGTAAAGGGGTTCAGAGCTGCAAGGGGGCTGTGTAATGTAAAGGGGTCCAGAGCTGGGGGGGAGCTGTGTAACATGCAGGGGTCCAGAGCTGCAGGGGGCTGTGTAATGTGCAGGGGTACAGAGCTGCGGGGGGGGGGGCTGTGTAACGTGCAGGGGTCCAGAGCGGTGGGGGCTGTGTAATCAGCAGGGGTCCAGAGCTGGGGGGGCTGTGTATTGTGCAGGGGTCCAGAGCTGCAGGGGGCTGTGTAACATGCAGGGGCCTAGAGCTGGGGGGGGGCTGTGTAACATGCAGGGGTCCAGAGCTGTGGGGGGGCTGTGTAACATGCAGGGGTCCAGAGCTGTGGGGGGGCTGTGTAACATGCAGGGGTCCAGAGCTGGGGGGCTGTGTAATGTGCAGGGGTCCAGAGCTGCAGGGTGGCTGTGTAACGTGCAGGGGTCCAGAGCTGTGGGGGAGCTGTGTAATGTGCAGGGGTCCAGAGCTGCGGGGGGGCTGTGTAACATGCAGGGGTCCAGAGCTGTGGGGGGGCTGTGTAATGTGCAGGGGTCCAGAGCGGTGGGGGCTGTGTAATCAGCAGGGGTCCAGAGCTGGGGGGGCTGTGTATTGTGCAGGGGTCCAGAGCTGCAGGGGGCTGTGTAACATGCAGGGGCCTAGAGCTGGGGGGGGGCTGTGTAACATGCAGGGGTCCAGAGCTTCAGGGGGACTGTGTAATGTGCAGGGGTCCAGAGCTGTGGGGGGGCTGTGTAACATGCAGGGGTCCAGAGCTGGGGGGGCTGTGTAATGTGCAGGGGTCCAGAGCTGCAGGGTGGCTGTGTAACGTACAGGGGTCCAGAGCTGTGGGGGAGCTGTGTAATGTGCAGGGGTCCAGAGCTGCGGGGGGGGCTGTGTAATGTGCAGGGGTCCAGAGCTGCGGGGGGCTGTGTAACGTGCAGGTGTCCAGAGCTGTGGGGGGGCTGTGTAATGTGCAGGGGACCAGAGCTGTGGGGGGGCGCTGTGTAATGTTCAGGGGTCCAGAGCTGTGGGGGTCTGTGTAACTTGCAGGGGTCCAGATCTGGGGGGGCTTTGCAATGTAAAGGGGTCCAGAGCTGCGGGGGGGGGGGGCTGTGTAATGTAAAGGGGTCCAGAACTGCAGTTGTGGAGAGGAGGTACACAGTAGTGACAAATATATATTGGGGGGTGCAGAAGTATGCAGGGGGCACAGTGGGGTGTTTTTACATTTTAAAGTTGGGGGAGGTGCCAGATATAGGATGCACCCGGGTGCAAAATGCTCTAGATACACCTCTGACTTGCAGAGTGCAACTACACCGTTTATTTGCCTTTAGTAAATCAACCCTCATGCCTCTACCAATATGGCCACCTCCGCACAAAGAAGAAGAGATGGTAAGTCAGTAATGGGGAAAAGATCAGCTGAATGGAGCCTGGGAACAATATTGGTGACAAGTGCTTTGTCCTTTGCTTCCCTGTTTTTAGACAAAGTTTCCACAGTTCATTTCCTTTTTAAGGTGCCCATACATATGTAAATTATCTGCATAAAAGGCTTATCACCTAATAATTTAACATGTATCAGCTGCTACAAAGTTTACATCTGCCAGTTAGAATGGAAAGTGATAAAGTTTGAGGTTAGAGCAACTTGCGGATGTGCTCTTAAACAACCATTTTATATCTTAATCCATTTGGATGGCCATGTCTGGTGCATACCGACCACCCACTATCAAGAAGAAGTCTTGTGTAGACAAACACACAATGTGATGTTAATGCAAAAACATCAGTGCTTAGAAATAAAAAAAATAATAATTGCAAAAAAAAAATGCAAATTTAGATATAATCACAAGTTTGGCATGGAAAGTTATCACACCCAATACTGGATATGCAAATAACAATGACCATCTGCAGAATGCTGCAGCTCTTTTGTGTCTTTTCAGGTGCAGACAATACATATGACTAAATATTATATCTACTCAGCTGGGTGAACACCCACATCAACCACAGTAGTAATTCCACCTACAGTATGTTAGCATAAAGCTACATTCACACAGGCGTTTAGCACACCCTGCTAATTCCATAGCTCCCAACTGTCCCTGATTTCGAGGGACTGTCCCTGATTTGGAGCAATGTCCCTCTGTCCTCCTTCCCCCTCATTTGTCCCTCATTTTGGTCTCATCTATATAGTTGTATATAAAATGCACTTTTTATCTTTCAAAAAGTGTTTTCCAGTGCTAAACCTTTCATCCAATTTCTAAATTGCTACATTTGTACATTTTAAAAGCCAATATAAAGGAATAGTAGTGGTAAAAAAAAAAGTCCCTGTGGATTTAATTAACCTTTTTTTTGGTTAATTCTCCTTTAAGGGGGTGTGTCCTATGCCCATGCCCATCTCAAAATGTTGGGAGGTATGTAATTCTAGTGGCAAGAATCTGTGGATTCCTGCAGCTGGAATGACAGGCATGTGCAAAAAGCTGTAGACACTGTGCCCATACAATGCAATGACATGTTGGCACTGGGTTGCCTGTGTTGATCATGGCTGGATGCACAGAGTGTGCCCAGCCAGGATCATTTGTCCCTAACCACAGGTAATTACTGGCTGTGCGGACAATCATGGATAGCTATGGCTGCCATTAGCCTGTCATTGAACTGTATGGGCTGAGTGGCCTAGCTCTTCGCACACACCTGTCATTCCAGCCACACAAATCCACAAACTCTTGTTGATGGGATTCACAGAATATACTTATCACCTGTGTAAAGGTGGCCAGAAAGATTATTTAAAGGTTAGTGGAAACATTTCCATTTATTTGGTGTTAGCAACCCTTTAAGATCATACATATATTTTATTGCAGGAAGATTGTTTATATCTAGAGCATCATGGTTTACGGATATTCTAAATTATTTTAAACCGTGGTATGAATCTTTTACTGGAGTGTCACATGACAAGGACATTGTTTTTTTTTTTTGTTTTTGTTTTTGTCGGTGGTTGATATAGTCCACACTTCTGCTGAAAACCCATAGCAAAAAGTACTGCATGCCAGTCCATGCCATCTTAAGCCCCATACACACGGTCGGATTTTCCCATGGATTCTGTCCTATCGGACAATGTTGTCGTAAAATCCGACCGTGTGTAGGCACCATCGGACAGTGTACGTCGGATTGTCCGACGGACAAAGTCCTATCTCCTGCTGGATAGATTTTTCGACAACAAAGTCCGATCACACCAAATCCGATCGTGTGTATCGAATTCCGACGGACAAAGTGCTACGCATGCTCAGATCACATTACAAGACCAAAGCTATTGGCTACTAGCCTCTACTTAGTCCCGTCGTAGGCAACAAACGTCACCACGTTCAGAATGATCGGATTTTTCAACAACGTTGTCTGACCGTGTGTACGCAACACCAACATCGGACAAAGTACGACGGACATGATCCGACGGACCTGGTCCTCGGATAATCCGCACGTGTGTATGGGGCTTAAGACATACCAATAAAGCTGAACTCTAGGTAAACAGGTTGAAATAAACATTTAAGAGGGGCTTCACCAACTAAAGGAAATGTAGACTTGTTAAGCTAGTGCCACCTGGCACAACCAGGTTGGTGGCCTGAATGTTCTCCCCTCCAATTAAGCAATACATTGTCATTACCTACCCGCTCTTAGCTTGTGATTGGAGGAGCAGCAGGAGACTGATAATGTTTATTAGAGACAATCTTTCTTGTCTCTAAAGCCTTGTGTGCACTACTAGTTTTTAAAAAACTGACAGCTCAGGTCGGAGCCGTGGTACTAACAATCCAACGTTAGTACAGCGATCTCCCCTGCTATGCCATGGTTCGGACAGGACGGCTCCCCACCATAACACCATGGACGGCGCTCTCAGCCATTGGCAGGCCAGGGGCCGGTCAGCAGACCTTTTTCGGCCATGACCCTTCGACAAAATGTCGGCCGGTTTCCATTGAACCAGCCGATGCGACCGACATTTGGCCTGTGCATACTAGAATTTAGGCTAGGTTCACACTTAACCTCTGAAGTGTGGGATATTAAAGCATGCACATTTTTTCACATGTTTATGTGCGCTGCCTTGGGACAGCCCTACTAAATGAATAGGCTGGCATACACCTCAGCAGCGAGAAACCAGACCTGCACCAGTTTTTGAGAGTGCATTGCACCCTCTGGCAGCAGTCACAATCAACACAATTTAGTTCCCATTTCTATTCTTTCCAAGATCAGACTCCCTTTCTCTTGTGCCCTTTGGAATTCCCGCTCTGCCTGTAACAAACTCACCTCTCTCCGTGACCTCTTTATTGCTAACTCGTTTAATCTACTCACCATTACCAAAACCTGGCTTCATGAATCTGCGTCTTCTGCGGCTCTATCCCATGCTGGTCTTCTCTGGACTCACTCCCCCAGATCCAGTTTAATCTACTCGCCATTACCGAAACCTGGCTTCATGAATCTGCGTCTTCTGCTGCTCTATCCCATGCTGGTCTTCTCTGAACTCACTCCCCCAGATCCAGTGGACATAAGGGAGGACATGTCGGAATCCTTCTAGCCCCACCTAGCACCTTTCAGGTACTTCAACCACCTCCCTCTCTGTCACTCTCCTTTCAAAGCACACTGAATTTGTCTTTTCACTCCAGTTTCTCTAAGGATAGCTGTGATGTACAGGCCCCCTGGACCAGTATCAACCTTTCTTGATGACTTCTCTGCCTGGCTACCCTACTTTCTTTCTTCTGAAATCCCCACAATCATTCTGGGTGACTTCAATATCCCTATTAATACTAACACTCCTGCCACTTCCAAACTTCTCAGCCTAACCTCCTCCTTTGACCTGAAGCAGTGGCTACACGCAGGCAAAACCCTTGACCTAGTTTTCTCACTTTTGCACTTCATGCAACCTCTCTAACTATCCATTCCCTCTCTCTGATCACTACCTTATTAGTTTCACTCTCTCCCTCTACTCCACCTCCTCTCCCTCCAACCGCCTAAAAGTTACCAGCAGAAACCTACATCATCTCAACCCTTCTCTTCTCTGCTACTGAAAACCTCTATGACAAATTATCACCCCTATCCTGCACCAACCTAGCCACTTCTGTCTACAATGCTTCACTTCTAGCCTCACTGGACTCACTGGCCCCCCTCACTACACACAGAATCAGGCCCAGACTCTTCAACCTTGGCAAACAGATGATACTAGAAGTCTGAAAAAACACAGTCATGCTCATGAGCGCCTGTGGCGTAAGACTAAATCTCAGAAAGATTTCAACCAATATAAATCTGCCCTCCAAAAATACAATTCCAGCCTCCTCACTGCCAAGCAGACCTATTTTATCACTCTCATTAGCAACTTATCATCCCGTTCGCATCATCTCTTCTCTACCTTCAACTCTCTACTTTGTCCTCCACTGCCTCCACCCACCAACTCACTCACTGACTGGGAGATCGCCAATCATTTTAAACAGAAGATTGATACAATTCGTGAGGAGATCTCTACTGTTCAGATACCCTCCACACTTTACACTTCATGCCCACAGGTACAATCATTACTTCCCTCTTTTAACCCCACCACTATAGACGGGGATGCTAAATTACTTGCTAACATCCACCTTACCACCTGCCCTCTGGATCCTGTTCCCTCGCAAATGCTACGTTCACCCTCTGGCTGTATGCTACACTCTCTAACTAGGGTGACCACATTTCCAAACTGCCATTTTTTTCCATTTTTTGGGGTAGGGGCCGTATGAAATCAGCTGGATGGACCGTGGGATGCACAGCGGGACAGTGGGATGGACAGGGGGACCGTGGGATGGACAGGGGGACCTTGGGATGGACAGGGGGACAGTGGGATGCACAGGGGGACAGTGGGATGCACAGGGGGACAGTGGAATGGTGGGGGGGGGGGGGGCTGCTGCAGGTGTAGTGAGAGGCACACAAGTAGTGGGAGCAAAGAGACAGTGAACAGCTGGACAGAAGGGCCGGTTGTGAGGAGTTATCATGTGTGCAATGCAGTGATGCAGGAAACATCTTCAGCTCTGAGGGGTTCATGCTGGGACCTGTAGTTCTTCACTTTTGGGGGGGGGGTCACATCCCCCAAAAGTGAAGGATTTCAAGTCCCAGCATGAACTCTGCCCGAGTATCTAAGGATGTGTCCTCCTTCCATCCCTCGGAGGGTGTAATCTCATCTGTCAGTGTCCTCTTCTGCCCACCCTTATCTGCCAACCCTCCTCTGCACAGTGCACTGAGAGGCTTGCTATCTCCAGGCTGAAACACTCTGAGTTTCTTTGAAGTGCTGGCAGTTCAGCACAGAACTCTGGCTGCTGGGGGAGATCTGACAGGATTTTAACCCCGATGGATCTGTCATGTTCGTGAGTGAGCATTTTACTTGCCTTTCTACACTGCAGTCTGTCTCAGAAGTTTCTTCTGCCTGGCTGGACTCCAGAACATAGGACAGGAGGTGGGTGGAGCTAAATCTCCTCCGCTGTGATAGGTCTCTGCCTCTCTCCTGCTCATGACGTCACTGGTTGCTACACGCCAAGCGGGCAGCAGGTAGCAACCAGTTTGGGCACTGATGCCGGTGGTGAAGGGTCTCTGCCAGCTAGGGGTCCACCACAGGCTGAGACAGTTACCAACAGAGACAATGCAAAGGTCAGCTGATAGCCTCCCATGGCTTTCAATACTACCTCTACGCTGACGACACCCAAATCTATTTCTCTACCCCTCAGCTCACTCCCCGTGTCTCCCCACATATCACTAATTTACTATCAGATATATCAGTCTGGATGTCACACCACTTCCTCAAACTCAATCTATCCAAAACCGAACTTATACATTTTCCTCCCCCATATGCCCCTTTCCCTGATCTCTGTCAAAGTCGATGGCACAACTATAAGCCCATCCCCGCATGCCAAGGTTCTAGGTGTAGTCCTAGACTCTGAACTCTCCTTTAAGCACCACGTCCAATTACTGTTCAAATTTTGCCACCTCAACCTCCACAACATCTCCAAAATACGCCCCTTTCTAACCAATGACACAACAAAGCTCTTAATTCACTCTCTGGTCATCTCTCGCCTTGACTACTGCAACTCCCTTCTCATTGGCTTACCTCTACATAGTCTATCACCTCTTCAATCCATCATGAATGCTGCTGCCAGACTCATCCACCTTAATAATCGATGTCTGCAACCCCTCTCTGTAAATCCCTCCACTGGCTTCCGCTCACCCAACTAATTCAATTCAAAATACTAACAACTACTTACAAAGCCATCCACAATTTAGCCCCCAGCTACATCAATAGCCTAGTCTCTAAATACCAACCTACTCATTCTCTTCGTTCCTCTCAAGACCTTCTGCTCTCTAGCTCCCTCGTCACCTCCTCCCATGCTCGCCTTCAGGACTTTTCCAGAGCCTCTCCAATCCTATGGAATGCCTTACCCCAATCTGTCCGCTTATCTACTACTCTATTAGCTTTTAGATGATCCCTGAAAACCCCACTTTAACCACTTCAATACAGGACATTTTCACCCCCTTACTGCCCAGACCAATTTTTAGTTTTCAGCGCTGTCGCACTTTAACTGACAATTGCGCGGTCATGCGATGTTGCACCCAAACAAAATTTATGTCATTTTTTCCCCACAAATAGAGCTTTCTTTTGGTGATATTTGATTCACCTCTGCGGTTTTTATTTTTTTCATAAAAAAAAAAAAAAAAAATTTCCTCTTAGGTAGATACGTATTCTTCTACATATTTTTGGTTAAAAAAAAAATCGCAATAAGCGTATATTGATTGGTTTGTGCAAATGTTATAGAGTCTACACAATAGGGGATAGATTTATGGCATTTTTATTTATTTTTCTTTTTACTAGTAATGACGGCGATCTGCGTTTTTTTTTGTGACTGTGACATTGTGACGGACAGATCGGACACTTTTGACACATTTTTGGGACCATTCACATTTACACAGTGATCGGTGCTATAAAATTGCACTGATTACTGTGTAAATGTGACTGGCATGGAAGGGGTTAACACTAGGGGGCTAGGGAGGGGTTAATTGTGTTCCCTGGGAGTGATTCTAACTGTGGGGGAGGGGACTAACAATCGCGGGTGTCTGCCGGGCACGCGCCCCCTAGACGGCCGGGAAGGGGAGGACGTCATATGACGCCCGCCCAGGATGGGAGATCCCATCTGCGGGCGTCATATTACTATGGGTGGGTAGGGAAGTGGTTAAAGAGGATTTTTTTTCTTTATAAAAAAATTTGTATACTGCAAGAAAATGACCCGGGTGTCAGATGTGATAGCTACGCCACTGTACAGAACATACTGTATGCAACTGTGTCCTGAATTTCCAGCTGTTCAGAGTGCATGTGAATGTACTTTACAAATACAGTGAGAGGCCAGCAAGTATCCTAATTAAATATGCAGCTCATAACATGCCCCTTAAAGTGGTGGGACACCCTGAAAACAAAAACTTGAAAAAATGTTACTTACCAGAAATGGCTGTTGCTAGGCAGATCGTCCTAATCTGCCTCCTCCAGCGCCGCGGTGATCTTCTCTCCTTCCGTCTTCTAGTGAATGGGGCGCGGTGTGTTATGGGAACTGTGTCCCACAACACACCGCGTTCCCCATTCACAAATAAGACTCGCGCATGCGCAGTAGTCCGCGTGCCGACTCGCGCATGCGCAGTAGGAAACGGGAAGCCGTTTCCCTTACTGAGGATGGCGGCGCTGGATCCGGATCGCCGAGGGACATCTCGGCCTCCACGAATGACATCGCGGGCGCCCTGGGAGGGTAAGTGTACTTATTAAAAGTCAGCAGCGACTTTTTTTTTTTTAGCTGCTGACTGGTTTTCCTGAATGTTTCACAGCAAGTCAGAACTGAGGATGGAAATAATGTATGAAAATTCTCATACGACAAAGGCTTTTTATTTGTTTCTTATTGTTTCTGATCATGCATAGTTTTTCTTATCTGATATTTCTTGTACCAAAAGCGTACAAAAACACTACACATTAAAGAAAAAAAAAAATTTCTGTTCACGTACGAGAAAAATTTAGTCTCTTCAGAAATTTTCGTTTGGCAAATCGAAATTGAAAGTTCTGTACACACCTTATGAAAATTGAACGATCGTGCCTCATATGGATTTTTTCTTCCAATTTACTCATAGTGTGTACCCAGCTTTAGAATGGGACATGTATTTTATTTATGTTTAAAGTAAGCCTTGTTGTGTTGTGTTGTGCTAAGCCTCCGGCATCAATAACTCACTGACCTGGAGCAGGCAGGCATGTATGACAGGAAAGTCAGAGTTCCTACAAACAGATTTGGGGGGGGCACACCATAAAAATGCATTTACATTCAAGATGGTGCTCCTATAAGACCAACAAACAGAACAAAATAGATTATAGCGCACACATACAAAAATTACATTTAAATCCTGCAAGGCTATTTAGAACACCTGAACATATTTAAAAATATGGGGATTTGGTTACACCATATGGCCATATAGTGCTAAGCCCACTACTGCGTCAAAGTACCTCATTATCTGTGGGTCCTACACTATTCATAGAATGAAAGATCCTGCTTCTCTTAACCATGGGAGACAAACTCCTCTTTATAGGAGAACTATAACTACCGTACACCTCCTATAGTGTAGAGTTCCTATCTGTATAGTGGTGAGTTTGTGACTCAAGTATTGAAGTCAGAGACTCAGAAATAGGAACCTTATGTCTGTCTCAGGATAGGTTTCCTGTAAAGTATAACTGAAGGTGAAGGAGTGAAGGGCGGTCAGTATTTCATTGCTATCGGTGCCACTGTTTAGGGAGATTCACCCTCTATATTTGTCCTGGTGTTGACCAAGTGTGAACGTTAAAGAAAATCCCAAATTTTGAGAAAGTCACCAGTATGGGAATAGAGGGGAAATCTTCCAATGGAGATACTACTATGACAGCCAGGGATTTCCCTCACTTCTTGTGGCTATGGAAAGGGAGGGGAGGGAAATCTCCCTAATGGGACAAAGATGGAAAAATAAATCCTGACAGGGTTCCCTTGCTCCATCCAAAATAAAAAATAAAAGTTGTCTTCAGTTCTATGCTGTACTTTAAAATATAGGAAGAGTGTGTATTTCCTTTTACATAGTGGGACAAATAAATCAGTAATAAAAGAATATTCAACAACAATATATGTATATTCTAATAATTATACATCTATAAATAAATGATACATCTTGAAATGCCACAGGAGGTGCAGGGAGAGGTGACCCTATCCTTTAAAACAATAAACTTTATTTAACTACAGTTATAGTTTTAACCACATGGTGGCGACCTAATATGTATATGTTTATGTACTGGTTAGATTTACACCTGCATTTTGAAAATTCTTTGATACCTATTTTGCTGTCACTTTTTTTCAGCAACTTAGCACTATTAATGTCAAATACATAAAAAAAAATGTAAGCCTGCATGTTGTTATGTGATTTGATGTGATGTAGTAAATAAATGCCACTTAAACCAGCAAATGCAGAGTGATGGTATTTGCTGGATATTTAAAGGTTATGAGCCCATCTCAGATTTGGATTGTTCTGTTAGCTCACACCAATTTATAGCTATCACGAATTTCATTGTTCCAATTTGCGTTTGTACAGTTAAATTTACTGATATTTATTTTTACTGGAGACCACAAAGAATAGGTATAGTATATCTTGCATTACTGTTTTCCAAAATGTATTATTTTCTTCAGGACAGTTTACTTACAACCTTTGTATGCTCCAGCATCTTTTGTTGCATTCTCTATAATAGAAATTCATTTAAAAAGCAATGAGGAGATTGAGAACCCTACCCCATCAAGAGCCGCTGAGTATTATGGGTACCCTGTTCACTACCAAGCCCTGAGCAGAGTGTTGCCCCTGCTGACACCACCTTGGCCAGGTCATTCCCTGGCTGGCACACAAAGGATAAACACGTACACACTTTTGGGATAAATGTTTAACTTGTTTTAAAGTCACAGAAATTGCAAATCAGGCAAAAGAAACAATTGACTTTTCAAATGGCAGAACACCAACATTATAGGCAATATACCACAATACAGTACCACTTTTAGCCACTCCCACCCATCCTGCAGGACTGCAGATTGAAATGTGAGCTCATAAACCGAGAAGTTTTCCCCAAGTGAGCAAAAGAGAAAGGAACAAAATGCAGGGCTAACTCACTTGTGGGCTCCCAATGAGAAGAGTCAGGGTTTAACTCTCAGGAATTTAGGCAAATCATTTTTAGCAGATACCCCAAGCACATGAAGAACTTTCTGCTGGCTAGTTGGGGCCCTTATGTTGGTGCACGATATAGATATAGTCTCTTTTGAAGAAAAACTGAGTTGTCCAAAGGATGGTAAACTGGCAAACTGAGTTCCCCTTTAATAAGCATAGGTAATGTGAAGAGTCACTTTAAGGACGTCAGGTTAAGATGAAGTATCACTTTAAGGATGTCAGATTAAGGTCAAGTATCACTTTAAGGATGTCAGATTATAATAGAAATTGCTTTTGAAGGAGAGAAGAGGAAACAGAATCAGGCTGGAGTAAGTCCCTTTAAATAGAAACCAGCCAATTTCTTCCTTGGATGGTTTAAGTCTAAAGTAGCGTGTGTAAAATTCCTGCCTAGCAGGGAAGCAAAGAGGTGAATTCTGGTTACCTGCAGGCAGTGTTGATAAAAGCAGTAAGGTGGTAAGACTGCAGCACTGCCTAAAGATATAGGCCTGTAGTGTAACTGTTCTAGACTTTGCAACTGGATGCAAACAAAGGTCTTGTGTGCAATGGTAGCATTGTGTGGGTTAAGGACCCTCTCACTCAGTTTCACAGCGCAGCAGGGCAAAGCGATGACCTTCTGTGTGGAGGGGGCTCCCCTTTTCCTTCTCTGGGGTGGCTGTGAAGGTGCTGATGACCTGGTGCGTCTGCCTTCAGGTTCCGCTACCTGCCTCCTTGGTATGATCAGCTTCTCTGGCGACTTTTGCAACTTCCCAACTTGGCCTGATCCAGCCTGAGCCCGCGTGGATCCACTCTGATCTCTTTCTCACAGCTGGCCTCCAACACAGTCTCTCCATCTACCCCGTGTTCCTGGACTTTTCTCTTTTTAAATGCTCCCGCCCCAATGCCAGTCCTCATGGGCGGTAGTTCAGTTTCAGCTATTCTGGATAAAAGAATCCTGCTTACAGCATACAAGTCCCATAGTCCCCAACATTTCTGTATGAGTTGTGTGATAACTAAGTTGCGGGACACTGCCATCTTGTGGCAAGAAAACAGTTCTGCATAACAGTAACATGTTCTGCACAGTGTTACACTTCACAATGGCTACTAGTGTGTACACCCAGGAACTCAAGTACATCGAATTCCACTAGTCTGCAAGAGATATAAGAACTTGTTGGGTGGGTAAACTCTCCAACATCTACCAAAGGTGTAAATCTAAGTTCTGTGTGGCCTAAGTGCTTTTATTTGTATTTTTTCTAATAATGCAAGTATTCTTTCACTGTCAAATGGGCTGCAGAGAATTTAGCGTTAAATCTAAGTTGTCAATTTTTTTTCTTAAAGCACCAGGGATGGTACTTATATTCAATGCTCAACTTTTAAGTGAAGGTATTCGTAATCCACAAAAGTCACTTGCCAAAGTGTCTCAAAAACTAACAGTGAAAGGATGTGCTGCTCTTTAAATAAAGCAGTAGTATCCCAGCAAGTATAGGCAAAGTTAAATGAACAAGATGGCCAAAAAGGCTGCTCACTGCTTTGACATGCAACCAAACTAAGTCTTTCAGATGCAGGCCATCCTCTGGTCACTGCTCTTGCAGGCTAGATGAAAGCAGATGAGAGGTGTAGGCCATACTTTCCTGGTTGGAATATGGCATATAAAAGGTAGGCCGCACTTGTTCCTGTGTTGCACTCTGTCTTTGGTCAGGTCCCTTTACTTTCTGGCGTTAAAAAAAAAAAAAAACACTTAAACTGACCTTACTACTGACTTTACTGCTAACCACTGACCCTGACCCCACTGATTCAAAACTATTAGCGTTTCCTTTTACAGTCAAGTGTTAAAACCACAATGAACTGTTTCTATCCAGTTCCACAGGCGTACCAGATATTAACATAAGTAAACTTAGATATTTATTGTTAATTAACCCTAAATCCCTGTTATTTTGAAAGTATGCAATTGCCATGCTATGAAGTGTTAAGGAAAAATACAGATTTTCTAAAACCGACATCTGTTCTGATTTACTGACTGCAGTATGTGCTCCACCCATCTTAAAGGGCTCAGCCCTGTACACATGGGCATTTTCTGTTTAACATTGGCTGGTGAATGCTGCATTCAGCAATCATTTAAGCTGGCCATAGATGGCTCGAGTCTCCTCCAGTTCAGCAGGGACTGGTCAAGAGTCGATCCATCTATGGGCAGGCTGATTGTACCCAAGTCAATCCATCGATCAACTTGGGTACAAGCAGCATGTCGGATTTGTAGCATGCAATTTTTGCCAGTGGCTATAGCCTCTCGCAGTAATCACCATGTTCTCTCGGCAGAGATGACTTCCTGTGCCCCCCTGCCAAGAAAACACAATAGCTCCATGGGAGGGATTTGAGTTATTTTCTTTTCTGCAACACGTGGTAGCAGGAAAGAAAATTGCATAATTCATGGCTTGCCTAGCCTTGTCAGGTCTGAAGAGAGGATTCTGAGCCCTGCTATTTACTGGGAATTATGTTGTCTTGTGTGAATTTCATGTCGGCAATTCAATTCAATAAATTCCCTGCCAGAACAGAAGCCTAGGCCAAACAGTGGCTGAAATACCTTGAATACCTACTGTATCTTATAGACCAGGGGTCTCCAAAATTTTTAAACAAAGGGACAGTTTACTGTCTCCCAGACTTTCTGGGGGCTGGACTGTGGGTAGCAGGAGTTAAAATTGTCCTGGCATTAGTGGGAGCAAACATCGCATACCTTTTGGTATTAGGAGAAATAGTGCCACATTGTTTGCCACATTGTTGTTATCATTGGGAGCAATAGAGTTCATTGTTGGTGTCAGTGGGAGAAATGGTGCCCCGTTGTTGATGTCAGTAGGCAGAGTAGTGTCTGGTATCTTTAGGAGGAATAGTACCTCATTTTTGGTATTAGTGGAGAAATGGTGCCCAGTTGATGTAATTTGACAGGGTAGTGTCTGGTATCATTGGGAGGAATAGGTCCCTAATATAACTGCAAAATGTACAGGTTAAAAAGAACATGCAGCTCTTGTTTATTATATTATTGTATATTGTTTATTACCAAAAGTATTGGGACACCTGCCTTTACACACACATTAACTTTAATGGCATCCCAGTCTTAGTCCGTAGGGTTCAATATTGAGTTAGCTCACCCTTTGCAGCTATAACGGCTTCAACTCTTCTGGGCAAGCTGTCCCCAAGGTTTAGGAGTGTGTCTATGGGAGTGTTTGACCATTCTTCCAGAAGCGCATTTGTGAGGTCAGGTTCTGATGTTGGGTGAGAAGGCCTGGCTTGGTATTCTATTGGGTTGAGGTCAGGACTCTGTGCAGACCAGTCAAGTTCCTAAACTCGCTCATCCATGTCTTTATGGACCATGCTTTGTGCACTGGTCCAAATCACTTTATGGAGGGGGGATTATGGCGTGGGGTTGTTTTTTAGGGCTTGGGCTTGGCCCCTTAGTTCCAGTGAAGGGAACTCTTAGGGCATCAGCATACCAAGAATCTTTGGACATTTTCATGCTCCCAACTTTGTGGGAACAGTTTGGGGATGGCCCCTTCCTGTTCCAACATGACTGCACACCAGTGCACAAAGCAAGATCCATAAAGACATGGATGAGCGAGTTTGGGGTGGAGGAACTTGACTGACCTGCACATCTGTGCCTGACCTCACAAATGCACTTCTGGAAGAATGGTCAAATATTCTCATAGACACACTCCTTAACCTTGTGGACAGCCTTCCCAGAACAGTTGAAGCTGTTATAGCTGCAAAGGGTGGGCCAACTCAATATTGAACCCTATAGACTAATGCCCCGTACACTTGGTCGGAAAATCCGACCGGAAAATCCATCGGATTTTTTCCGACGGATTTTGTCCGACGCTGGTGTTGCATACACACGGTCGGACAAAGTTGTCGGAAAATCCGATCATCCTGAACGTGGTGACGTTCGTTGCGTACGACGGGACTACGTAGAGGCTAGTAGCCAATAGCTTTGGTCTTGTAATGTGATCTGAGCATGCGTGGCACTTTGTCCGTCGGAATTCGCTACACACGATCGGAAAAAGTCCGATAGGACTTTGTTGTTGGAAAATTTGAGAGCAGGAGATAAAACTTTGTCCGTCGGAAAATCCGACGTAAAAAGTCCGATGGAGCCTACACACGGTCGGAATTTCCGACAACATTGTCCGATAGGACATTTTCCGTTGGAAAATCCGACCGTGTGTACGAGGCATTAGACTGGGATGCTATTAAAGTTTGCAGCAGGTTTCTCAATACTATTGACACTATAGTGTATATTAGCAATTTAAACTATATTAGCAATGGACTATACAATGATTTTTTTGTATTACATGTGTCTACTCCACACTGCACCCACACAGTTTTACTTTTACTAGTCACATTTGTAATAAGTGTCTGCTGTCAGTGTCATACTATAATGGAGCTGTGCTGCCATTATATTTTACAAAATCCCCCTTTAAAAATGATATGCTTAATAATAACAGGAAAGCCCTGCACTGCCTGAATGCTTGGAAGTAACCTCTGTTAAAATAATTATGTATTCCTTTTAAGCAAAATAAACCGTTTCCCTTGATATTTGTCATTATTGAAAGACTTTTCCAGGATGAACTCTCTATAGATGATCCCCATCTTTTTCAGCTTACAGCTGTTCACAGGACAGAATTCAGAAATGACAGATTTCATTTTCAGCACCAAATGCTCTTAAACTATGCTATCACAACCATACAATTCAGTTATTTTCACTGGGAAGCATTTCGTTAGTATGCTAAGGTCTTCAAACAACAGTAAAAGACTTTCAAATCTTCTACTTATGGAAGTCTAATTCTCTTTTTTTTGGAAAATTATTTTTTATTATTCTCAATAAACAAGTACAATACACAAATAAAACATTTAGGACCACCAACCACAATACGGTAAGCCGTCCCAAAACATTAAACAAAAATAAGAAGAATTACACAAAAAGAAAGAAATGCATTACATTGAAACATGAACAATGCCTGTAAATTTGCCACCTTGACCCGTACAGCTGCTTCAGTAAGGACACAAACCTCCCCATTAGGGATGAGCCGAACACCCCCCGGTTCGGTTTGCAGCAGAACAGGCAAAAAATTAGTTTGAACATGCAAACACTGTTAGGTGTTGGTGGAACCAGAACACTGTAAAGCCCCATACACACGGTCGGATTTTCCGATGGATTCTGTCCTATCAGACAATGTTGTCGGAAATTCCGACCGTGTGTAGGCACCATCGGACAGTTTCCATCGGATTGTCCGACGGACAAAGTCCTATCTCCTGCTGGATAGATTTTTTGACAACAAAGTCCGATCACACCAAATCCGATCGTGTGTAGCAAATTCCGACGGACAAAGTGCCACGCATGCTCAGATCACATTACAAGACCAAAGCTATTGGCTACTAGCCTCTACGTAGTCCCGTCGTAGGCAACAAACGTCACCACGTTCAGAATGATCGGATTTTCCGACAACTTTGTCCGACCGTGTGTACGCAAAACCAACATCGGACAAAGTACGACGGACATGATCCAACGGACCTGGTCCTCGGATAATCCGAGCGTGTGTATGGGGCTTTAGCCCTCTCAGTTACTCTTGTTGGGCACAGGAACGGGCCCTGCTGTGAAATATTATATCAAAAGTTATAATTACATGCCCCTGTTAAACAGGGGCAGACAAATTGGGCCTTGGGGGGTGGTGGTGGTGGTGCCACAACACTGTAACCCCTCACAGATACTCTTGTTGGGCGCAGGAATGGGCCCTGCTGTGAAATATTATATCAAAAGTTATAATTACATGCCCCTGTTAAACAGGGGCAGACAAATTGGGCCTTGGGGGTGGTGGTGGTGGTGCCACAACACTGTAACCCCTCACAGATACTCTTGTTGGGCGCAGGAACGGGCCCTGCTGTGAAACATGACTGCCAGTTTCTTGTCCTTCTGTGGCACCCCCTCTCTCTAGGCTCACGTTACTCCCTTCCTCATCCTGGGAAACAACATAGAGCCTTCTAATCGCTGCGCATCCTCTAGCAGCATATAACCGACACTGTGGTTGAATGATTCTGGGGGCCCCTCTGTGCATGATAGTGGGGCTATAAAAGGAGTGACTGTGGACAAGGAGCCAGTGGAATAAGCCGCTTTGGCAGCTGCGTTGGAAGGCAAACTTCTCTGAGCCTGGGTGAAAGAGGATGAGGAGGATGAGGACGACTTTGTTATCCACTCCACCAACTCTTCTGCATATTGTGGCTTAATAACACGGTCAACAGCAGCAAATAAGGACAAGCGTGCCCCACAGCCACCTGCAGAGGATGCACCATGTCCACGACCACCACTGTTGACTGTAGACACAAAGGCTGCTTGCCCTCTTTTAGTGGCCTGTGAGCGTCTGCCTCTCCTTGGTGGCCTTCTGGACCTGATGTATTTTTTGTTTTGCAACACCACACTACACTGTATTGTACACCACCAGGAGTGTAGTAGAGGAGTGTAGTAGAAACGGTGTAGTAGAAACGGTACACACTGTATTAGAACTTAGAAATTAGTGTACACTGCTTGAAGTGTATTTAGGGTTGCTACCTGTCCGGGTGAATCATGGGTTTGGAATCATGTGTCCGGGTTGCAGACTGCCTGAAACCCAGACACATTATTTAGACTGGACTATGACTTCCCAGCAGGGTTGCTGGCTGCAGTTGTCTAAGCTGAGCGTGTCTGTTACACTCTCTTTTATGCTGCCTAAAGTCAGCACTAACAATCCCCCCCCCCAAATACCCACACAGAGGGGAGAGGAGAGAGGGATCAATCTGCACCTCTTCCTCCCACCCCTACCTCTCTGTGTCTGCCCACACTTGAATCCCCAGGGCTGTGCATCAGAAAAGGAAAGTGTGGGCTGTAAATTTGAAGTCCAGCAGCCTCAGATACATCTGGGTGAGAGGTGCCGACTGCCAAGGGGTGAGTGAGCTCACCATCCATCCCTGTCTGTGACTGAAGTCTCCCCCTTCTCTCTCCTGCCTCTGAGTGAGTACACTAAGGTAAATCAGGGTTCTCAGAGCACCCCTTACATCAGAGTTCCCCTTTACACCAGAGGCCACCGTTTCCCCCCTTACATGAGAGTCCTCTTCGTACAGTTCTCAGTGTTCCCCCTAAAATTAGGGTTCCCAGAGCATCCCTTATGTTAGAGTCCCCAGAGTTCTCCCTTAATTCAGAGTCTGCAGACTCCCTTAGAGTGAATGGGAACTCTGCGAGTTCAGATGTAAAAGGGGAACTCTGTGGACTCTGATGTAAAGGGAGACTCTTGTTATTAACTTCATATGATTAGAAATTTTATTTAATGGCAAAATATATGTATAGTTTATACAACAAAAAAAATCGATGTGCACCGCTAAAGTGTTCGGGTTTGACTTGAAGAAAAGGTGGCAACCCTAAGTGTATTAGAAACAGTACACCACGGAATGCACTGTAGATATAGGCTACACTGAATGCAGAGTATATATATATATATATATATATATATATATATATATATATATATATATATATATAGACGTCAGGCGGTGTATTAATAAATATATATATATATATATATATATATATATATATATATATATATTAGACTGTGTGTGTGTGTATATATATATATATATATATATATATATATATTTATTAATACACCGCCTGACGTCTATTCGAAAATGTTCACACTGTATTAGATACTGTGTACACCGCCTGCACTGTAATAGCAACTGTACAACAGCTGCACTGTATTGTATACTGTGTACACCACCAGAAGTGTAGTATAAACTGTACACACTGTATTGGATACTGTGTAAACCACCTGAAGTGTAGTAGAGACTGTACACACTGTATTAGATACTGTGTACACCACCTGAAGTGTATTAGAAATTGTACACACTGTATTAGATACTGTGTACACCACCTGAAGTGTATTAGAAATTGTACACACTGTATTAGATACTGTGTACACCACCTGCACTGTATTAGCATTTGTACACCGCCTGCACTGTATTAGCAACTGTACATTGACTGCACCGTATTATATACTGTGTATACCACCAGAAGTGTAGTAGAAACTCTACACACTGTATTAGATACTGTGTACACCGCCTGCACTGTATTAGCAACTGTACACCACGGAATGCACTGTAGATATAGGCTTCACTGAATGCAGAGTATATATATATATATATATATATATATATATATATACACACACACACACACACATACACTAGACTGTGTATATATATATATATATATATATATATATATATATACACACACACACACACACACACAGTATCTCAGTATCTCACAAAAGTGAGTACACCCCTCACATTTTTGTAAATATCTTATAACTTTTCATGTGACAACACAGAAGAAATTACACTTTGCTACAATGTAAAGTAGTGAGTGTAGAGCTTGTATAAAAGTGTAAATTTGCTGTCCTCTCAAACAAACTCAACACACAGCAATTAATGTCTAAATCGCTGGCAATAAAAGTGAGTACACCCCTAAGTGAAAATGTCCAAATTGGGCCCAAAGTGTCAATATTTTGTGTGGCCACCATTTTTTTCCAGCACTGCCTTAACCCTCTTGGGCATGGAGTTCACCAGAGCTTCACAGGTTGCCACTGGAGTCCTCTTCCACTCCTCCATGATGACATCACGGAGCTGGTGAATGTTAGAGACCTTGCGCTCCTCCACCTTTATTTTGAGGATGCCCCACAGATGCTTATTTAGGTCTGGAGACATGCTTGGCCATTCACCTTTACCCTCAGTTTCTTTAACAAGGCAGTGGTCGTCTTGGAGATGTGTTTGATGAGGTTGGAATACTGCCCTGCCCTGTGGCCCAGTCTCCAAAGGGAGGGGATCATGTTCTGCTTCAGTATGTCACAGTACATGTTGGCATTCATGGTTCCCTCAATGAACTGTAGCTTCCCAGTGCCGGTAGCACTCATGCAGCCCCAGACCATGACACTTCCACCACCATGCTTGACTGTAGGCAAGACACACTTGTCTTTGTACTCCTCACCTTGTTGCCGCCACACACGCTTGACACTATCTGAACCAAATAAGTTTATCTTGGTCTCATCAGACCACAGGACATGGTTCCAGCAATCCATGTACTTAGTCTGCTTGTCTTCAGCAAACTATTTGCAGACTTTCTTGTGCATCGTCTTTAGAAGAGGCTTACTTCTGGGATGACAGCCATGCAGACCAATTTGATACAGTGTGTGGCATATGGTCTGAGCACTAGCAGGCTGACCCCCCACCCCTTCAACCTCTGCAGCAATGCTGCCAGCACTCATACGTCTATTCCCCAAAGACAACCTCTGGATAAGACACTGAGCACGTGCACTCAACTTCTTTGGTCAACCATGGTGAGGCCTGTTCTGAGTGGAACCTGTCCTATTAAACTGCTGTATGGTCTTGGCCACCATGCTGCAGCTCAGTTTCAGGGTCTTAGCAATCCTCTTATAGCCTAGGTCATCTTTATGTAGAGCAACAATTCTTTTTTTCAGATCCTCAGCGAGTTCTTTGCCATGAGGTGCCATGTTGAACCTCCAGTGACCAGTATGAAAGAGTAAGAGCAAGAACACCACATTTAACACCTGCTCCCCATTCACACCTGTGACCTTGTAACACTAATGAGTCACATGACACCGGGGAGGGAAAATGGCTAATTGGGCCCAATTTGGAAATTTTCACTTATGCCGCGTACACACGGAAATTGACGGACTAGGTCCGGCGGACCGGAATCCGTCGGAGCATTCGATCGTGTGTGGGCTCCAGCGGACTTTTCTTTCCCAAAAGTCTGACGGACCTAGAAATAAAACATGTTTCAAATCTTTCCGACGGACTCGAGTCCGGTCGAAAAATCCGGTCGTCTGTGTGCTAGTCTGACAGACTAAAACAGAGGCTAGGGCAGCGTTTGGCTACTGGCTATGAACTTCCTTATTCTAGTCTGGTCGTACGTCATCACGTTCAAATCCGTCTGACTTTTGGAGTGATCGAAGTCTGTTCGTTTGAAAGTCTGGCGGACCTCCGCTGCAAAGTCCGTTGGATCCTCCGCCGGACCAAGTCTGACGGAAAGTCCGCTCGTGTGTACACGGCATTAGGGGTGTACTCACTTTTATTGCCAGCGGTTTAGACATTAATGTTGAGTTATTTTGAGGGGACAGAAAATTTACACAAGCTGTATACTCACTACTTTACATTGTAGCAAAGTGTAATTTCTTCAGTGTTGTCACATGAAAAGATATAATAAAATATTTACAAAAATGTGAGGGGTGTACTCACTTTTGTGAGATACTGTATATTAATACACTGACTAAAGTGTATTAGAAACAGTACACCACCAAATGCACTGTAGATATAGGCTACACTGGATGCAGAGTATATATATATATATATATAGATATATATATATATATATACCGTATTTATCGGCGTATAACACGCACCCGCGTATAACACACACCCCAAGTTTAGGAGGGCATTTTAAGGAAAAAAAAGTCTTAGGAGGGAAGTTTAGGGAAAAAAAAAAAAACTTACATTTAAGCCTCATTTGCAGCCTGCCCAGCGTCATTTGCAGCTTGCCCAGCGTCGTTTGCAGCTTGCCCAGCGTCGTTTGCAGCTTGCCCAGCGTCGTTTGCAGCCTTGCCCAGAGTCATTGCAGCCTTGCCCAGCATCATTGCAGCCTTGCCCAGCGTCATTGCAGCCTTGCCCAGCGTCATTGCAGCCTTGCCCAGCGTCATTGCAGCTTGCCCAGCGTCATTGCAGCCATGCCCAGCGTCATTGCAGCCTTGCCCAGCATCATTGTAGCCTTGCCCAGGGTCATTGCAGCCATGCCCAGCGTCATTGCAGCCATGCCCAGCGTCATGGCAGCCATGCCCAGCGTCATTGTACCTTGCCAGCCATTTGAAGTCCGGTCCGGGTTTAAATTTCCCGCCGCCGAGACTCTCTGTCCACGCGCCGCCGAAAAAGACCGAAGCGGCCCCGGAAAAGGCCGAGCCGACTGTTCAGCTCCGCTCGCGGTCCCGCCTCCCTGCTGTTTCCAGAGCGAGCGCAGGGAGGCGGGACTACGAGCAGAGCCGAACAGTCTGCTCGGTCTATTCCGGCACGGCTTCGGGTTTTTCGGCCGCAATTCGGTCTTTTTCGGCGGCGCTTGCCATTTTTGACATTTTTTTTTGGGGGTATCGCCGTATAACACGCACCCACGACTTTCCCCCGATTTTTAGTGGGAAAAAGTGCGTGTTATACGCCGATAAATACGGTATATATATATATTAATATACTGCCTGCACTGACTGAATATAGAGTAAACACTGAATATATAGTCTATGCTAAATGCAGAGTATATATATATATATATATATATATATATATATATATATATATATATATATATATATATGTATATACTAGATTGACTATATATATTGTGGCAGCAGGCAGGTAAAATCACCTGGTTGTATCCAGGATGGAAAATATGTATGCCCTAGATTCAGGCTTTATGCAGACTTATACCACTAAAGGGGAAGAGTTAATGAGCCCAGCTGAAGTAAGTGGGCTCATTAAGACCTCTACAAAAAAAACCAGCATGCTTAGGGAGATGCTCCATCCTGGAACCAGTGTTGTGTTTGTATAGACTGGGGAGTGTGACTTCTGTTCTGTGCGGTGAGTTAATGCCTGTGTGGCAAATCTCTACAACAGAGATAGGGACTGGTGTAGCACAAGGCTGCACTCAGTTGATAGACAGGGGATCTACATGGTAGTTAGAGGTCAAGCTGACCAGGATTTCTTTTCATGTCTCTTTTTGTTTGGCTGCTATATTTTGCACTGCATGTAGCATAAATAAACTGCACCTTTTGTTTTTTTTCACCTACAACGCTGTTTGTTGTGCCTGATTTTGTGTTGTGAACCCATCCAGGGGGTCTCACACACCCGCTGCCGAGCTAACCCCTCACAATATATATATATATATATATATATATATATATATATATATATATATATATATATATATATATATATATATATATATATATATATATATATATATATATATATATATATATATATATATATCTCAAATACACTGCCAGTAACTGAATAACCTGCCTGCTTAATCTAACTCAAGCTATCTCTCTGTCCACGCCAACAACACTACTCTAAGCAGCTTTATATAGTGTGGGGCGTGGACTTCCTCCTGAGCACCCTGCCTTTGGCCAATTATGGCTCTCTCAGCAGAGCATGCTGTGATTGGCCAAAGCATGCAGGACAGGTGCATGCTTTGGCCAATCATCATACAGCAATGCATTGCGATCTCGCCCCATATGTTCGGTTTGTTTTAGAACAAACGAATACCCGATGTTTGAGTCGAACATAACCGCGGGCTCATACCTACTCCCTATACACAACCAGTCAAAATATAATGATCTATTAGAAAGAACAACCCACACCCTTCAAAGGATGTAAACTGTGTTACGCAATAAAGTCACTATACAAATGCCCATAGCAACACAACTGTGAGGTTCTACCATTTTTATTGCAGGAAGACCGTTAACCTGGGGGTACAAAAAACTCATATAAATGAAAAGATAGCGCTAAATAAAACTAAAACTAGTCCATAACAGGGAGAGGAGAAGCTACCCATATCCCCCTAAACCTTACTAAACTTTAGCAGCACCCCTCTATTCAAATATGTGGCTTTATATAAGTGTAGGACTTTGTTCACCGAAACCTTCCAGGACTCTACAGATGGAGGATTAGAACTCTTCCTAGACAGAACTATACACTTCCTAGCATGAAAACATTATAAGGTAAGTAAGGTCCGTATAGCTGTGGAGGGGGTTAAATCATCCACCAAATCAAGCAGACAATGTCTTATAGAAGGACTTAAAGCAGTGGTGTCCAAACTTTTTTCAAAGAGGGCCAGATTTGATGAAGTGAACATGCACGAGGGCCGACCATTTTGCCTGACATTCTTTGAACCATTAAAATTCGGTCTAAGTGTGCCTGTTCAAGCACTAATACACTGCCCAACAAGAATTATCTTGCCTTTGTGGCTGTGTGTGAGTAAAGAGAATTTTTTCTGTGCAACGTACGATGGAGTAGCAAGATGGCGGCTTATTCAGTCTAGGAGTACCAAGATGGCGGCCGGATTCCACCCAATGGAAAGGCTTGTTAGGGTTCTTCATGGAAACTGTTGCTAAGCAGCAAAGATAATCACAAAGTTGTTATGGAGAAGAGCTGGCTGGACTGAGACAGGAGAGAAAGGACCTCTTATAAAAGTGGGTTCCTGGACTTCATACCCTCTGCCCGCACTGAGCCTTAAGGCCCTGGACATTATTGGTTTTATATTGATTTATCATTTATAGGAAACATTCAATCATTCATATCAGTCCCTGTACCAGAAGAGCTTACAATCTAAAGACCCCACAAACATCATAAACCTAATTTAGGACAATATTGGATGAAAGCCACTTGTCGGATTATTTTGGGTTTAGAGGGGGGTGGGGGGGGGGGTAACAATTCATCCACCGTCCTGACCATCCAATCCATTTATTGCATGGCTGTCATCTGTCCTTTATATCCAGGGACAGTCCCTGTCCTGAAGACTTGTCCTCGGAAAAATGGTTTCCCTGGAAATGTCATCTGCGTTTTTCATTTCTGACAAATTGCGCACATTTCTTAAATGTGTCCATGTTCATTTTCTTTATGTCTTCAATATTTAATTTGAGAAAAATGTATTTTCCAATGATTTTTTTTTCTAATTTGATTCATGTCCCGTTTTTTTGTCTTTGAATTAAAAATAGATATTTAGGGACAAGCCACTAGAGGGAGCCCTCAGAGGCTCAGTGCAGTTACCCCCTTCCCCTGGTTTCTTCCCCTTCTTCCCCTTCTTCATCTCTCCTCTTCTCCCCCCCCCCCCCTCATTTTCTCTCTCTCCACCCTCCCTTTTCTACCCTTCCCCCCCCCTTTCCTCTCTCTCATTACCCCCCTCACTTGCGCCCTCCTCTCTCTCTCATCCTTTTTTTCCTCTTTCCCCCATCCCTCTCTAATTCTTTCTCACTGCCCCCCCCCCTTACTTATATCTCTCCCCTTCATTGTCTACCTCTCTCTTTTTTTCTCTCCCCCCCATATCTCTTTCTATCTTCTCTCTCATCTTCCTCCCTCTCTCTCTACCCCCCTTATCTAGTTTTTTCTCTCATCTCCCTCCCTCCCTGCTTGAGGGCTGACCATTTTGCCTGACATTCTTTAAACCATTAAAATTCGGTCTAAGGGTGTTCGTCCGAGCACTAATACAAGGCCCAACAAGAATTCTCTTGCCTTTGTGCTGTGTGTGGTGAATAGATGAGCTTGGTGTGTTATTTGGATATACCGTATTTAATCGGCTTATAACACGCACCTTCACTTTAAAAAGGAAGTTTCAGGAAAACAAATCTTAAATTTTAAATAAAGAACTGTGAAGCAAAATAAGGGTCAGTGCCCATCAATGCAGCCTAAACAGTGCCCATCTGCAGCACCCACTCCATTGGCATGAATGCAGCCCCCACCGTATTGGCATGAATGCAGCCCCCACCGTATTGGCATGAATGCAGCCCCCACCGTATTGGCATGAATGCAGCCCCCACCGTATTGGCATGAAAGCAGCCCCCATCATATTGACATGAATGCAGCCCCCACATTGACATGAATGCAGCCCCCCACATTGATATGAATGCAGCCCCCACATTGACATGAATGCAGACTCACCATTGCTGTAAGTGCAGCCTGATTCATGTCCATCTGCAGCCTTGGAGGAGACAGGGAGGGGGTGGGACGAGCGCCAACAGACATACAGGAGAAACTCCTGTTTTTATCGGCGGCCTCTTTAATTGAAAGTCCCACCTCCTATGATGGACAAAACAGTTGTCCAATGGCAGCGCAGGAGACAGGACTTCCTTTTACACAGGACGCCGTGTAAACAGGAAATACTCCTCTCCTGTATGCACGGCACTCGTCCCCCCCCTCCAAGGCAGCCAGCATATCTATCTTTTGTGGCCCCCGGCGCTTGGGGATTCGTTGGGGGCCACAAAAGATATACATGTCAAAATTACCAGGCGGGCCGTCCAAAACCGGAACGCGGGCCGCGATTGGCCTGCGGGCCGGACTTTGGACATGCCTGACTTAAAGGGATGGTAGTCACCTCCTGTACACACAAAATATCCTTCCAATACCCCTGTATACCAGAACATTCCCAGAAGATATGCATAAAGTCAGCTCCACCTGCAGGACAACGCCAGCAAGAAGAAGTGACTGAACCAAAAATCTTAGCTATCTTCGCTGGGGTCATATATACAGTGGTGTGAAAAAGTGTTTGCCCCCTTCCTCATTTCCTGTTCCTTTGCATGTTTGTCACACTTAAGTGTTTCAGAACATCAAACCAATTTAAACAATAGTCAAGGACAACACAAGTAAACACAAAATGCAATTTGTAAATGAAGGTGTTTATTATTAAAGGTGAAAAAAAATCCAAACCATCATGGCCCTGTGTGAAAAAGTGATTGCCCCCTAAACCTAATAACTGGTTGGGCCACCCTTAGCAGCAACAACTGCAACCAAGCGTTTGCGATAACGTGCAATGAGGCTTTTACAGCGTCCTGGAGGAATTTTGGCCCACTCATCTTTGCAGAATTGTCCTAATTCAGTTACATTAGAGGGTTTTCGAGCATGAACGGCCTTTTTAAGGTCATACCACAACATCTCAATAGGATTCAGGTCAGGACTTTGGCTAGGCCACTCCAAAGTCTTCATTTTGTTTTTCTTCAGCCATTCGGTGGTGGACTTGCTGATGTGTTTAGGATCATTGTCCTGCTGCAGAACCCAAGTTCGTTTCAGCTTGAGTACACGAACAGATGGTCGGACATTCTCCTTCAGGATCTCTTGGTAGACAGCAGAATTCATAGTTCCTTTTATCACGGCAAGTCTTCCAGGTCCTGAAGCAGCAAAACAGCCCCAGACCATCACACTACCACCACCATATTTTACTGTTGGTATAATGTTCTTTTTCTGAAATGCAGTGTTCCTTCTACGCCAGATATACTTGGACACACACCTTCCAAAGAGTTCCACTTTTGTCTCATCGGTCCACAGAATGTTGTCCCAAAAGTCTTGGGGATCATCAAGATGTGTTGTGGAGAAATTGAGACGAGCTTTGATGTTCTTTTTGCTCAGCAGTGGTTTTCTCCTTGGAACTCTGCCATGCAGGCCATTTTTGCCCAGTCTTTTCCTGATGGTGGAGGCATGAACGCTGACCTTAACTGAGGCAAGTGAGGCCTGCAGTTCCTTGGACGTTGTTGTGGGGTCTTTTGTGACCTCTTGGATGAGTCGTCGCTGCCCTCTTGGGGTAATTTTGGGCGGCCGGCCACTCCTGGGAAGGTTCACCACTGTTCCATGTCTTCGCCATTTGTGGATAATGGCTCTCACTGTGGTTCGCTGGATTCCCAAAGCTTTGGAAATGGCTTTATAACCCTTTCCAGACTGATAGATCTCAATTACTTTCTTTCTCAATTGTTCCTGAATTTCTTTGGGTCTTGGCATGATGTGTAGCTTTTAAGGATCTTCTGGTGGACCTTACTGTGTCAAGCAGCTCCTATTTAAGTGATGCCTTGATTGTGAACAGGTGTGGCAATAATCAGGCCTGGGTGTGGCTAGAGAAATTGAACTCAGGTGTGGACAACCACAGTTATAGTATGTTTTAACAAGGGGGGCAATCACTTTTTCACACAGGGCCATGATGGTTTGGATTTTTTTTCACCTTTAATAATAAACACCTTCATTTACAAATTGCATTTTGTGTTTACTTGTGTTGTCCTTGACTATTTTTTTAAATTGGTTTGATGTTCCGAAACACTTAAGTGTGACAAACATGCAAAGGAACAGGAAATGAGGAAGGGGGCAAACACTTTTTCACACCACTGTATATGGTGAAGAAATTTGTAATGAATCAGTTGGTCACAGGATGATTAGTCTGGTAAAGGGTGTATCCCAGACATCCTCCCAATCTTCCGTATCCAAAGCAGGGACCACTGACACCCACTCATTAGACGATCAGTCTCAGGCAAGAGGAACTTATAAATGGTAGATAGAGGCTTGTGAAGATCATTCTCCCTTAACATGGAATCAAGGGCAGACACTGAGAATGGAGCTCTAGCATTTCCAAATTGTACCTTGTATGCGTGTCTTAACTGTATATAACGAAAGAAATGCTTATTTTGTAGCTGGTATAGAGATTTCAGTTTGTCAAAAGATTTCAACTGCCGAAAAATATTTATAATAATTTGGCAGTTAGGCCCCCTTCCTTCCAAGGCTGTTGCAACATCCCAAGCTTAAAGTGTTACTAAACCCAGTAATATGAAAATAGTTCAACTGCCCCCCCCCCCCACAGTGCCCACAGCTTATAAGTCTTCTTTTTACATTAAAATATTGCTACTATATACCCTTTTGGATGATCTGTATACCACGGTCAGTGATAAACTGCAGCTTCTCCAGTGCTGACAGTTCAGGTAGGAGGAGATTTCCACTACAGCCTGTATACACGCCCACATGTGTGATGCCAATATTATGTGACCTGGCTAGCTCTGAGAACAAGTAAATGTTTTCTCCAGCATAAAAGAAAACCAACTGAGCATGTGCAGGTTGGCTACCCTGCCTGTGTTAGCTGGCCTTCCCCAGATAGACAGTGCAGGAGGGAAGGATCTGTGCATACAGGATAATACAGCCTTTTTACACAATACAGAGGATTAACCCCTCAAGATCCACAGTGAGTATAACAAGCTGCATATACAGACTAGTTTTACTGTTGTGGGTTTAGTAACACTTTAAGTCTAGATACCCCACCTTGCCATAGAAAATCTGATACTAGGAAAATGGTAATATGAATGAGTGGCAATGACAAATAAAAGGCACCAACATCCATGTATGTGAATGTAGAAAGGGAAAATAGTTTGGCAGGATTTTTGGGGGTGCTGACACGGAAGGAAAATCATTACAATGCTGCACAGTAGGTATGTAAACTTACAGAAATTTTTATTGTTACATACAAAACATGATTAAAAATTCCAAAAGGGATTATGTGCACATGTTCAAGGGTACATCTAGAAATTTAAAACAGATGATAAAATGTAATCACTCGGTAGTAGCATTGGAGTGATTGTCCCGACATGTTTCGCCACTCTGTGCTCATCAGGGGATGTTTTAAAAAAAACAGTAGGATGTAACACTGCATAGAACAGAGCAAAATAAAAAGCATTACATTGACTTGAAATATATAATACAAAATAATAAAATAAAAAACAGTAGGGTATACTGTCGACCGACAGGCCCATCATTAAAAGCTCACCCATATGCAGATGTTGTGCCTACGACTAAATGTTGAGACAAAGGAAACCTTTGCTGAATGGTGCACATGTGAAGTGCCGAAGGAGGCTCAGAAGAGCTTTTCAGCTGGAATCTAGCCAAAGAAGTAATGCAAAGTGTGAGTGATAAGTAATTAAAATGTATGTGACACTCAAAAATAAGGTGAGTGAGGTGAGGGAAGGGAACGAAAAGTCAAGGGAAATAGGGAGAGGAAGGAGGGGGTGAGGGGGGAAGGGTGGGAAGGAAAGGGGGTGTAGGGAAGGAATAATAGAAAGGAAGGGGGAGAAAAAAGGTAAAGGAGAGGGAAAGGGGGGGGGGAGAAAGGGAGGGAGAGGGAGGGGAAGGAGAAAGGGAGGGGGAGGGGGGGGAGGAAAAGAAGGAGGGGAGGGGGGAAAGAATGGAAGGTAAGGGAAGGGTGTGAGGGAAGGAGAGAGGGAGGGAGGGAGAGAGGGAAGGGGGGGGGATTGGGAAGGAAGGAAAAAGGGAGAAGGAAAGGGGGGAGAAGGGGATGTGGGTTGCGGTAGGGGAGGAAAGGGAAAAGAGGTGTGAGAGTGGATAAATGAAATGTGAGTGGAGGGTAAATGGGGAGTGTAGGAAGTAGTGAATAAAGAAATAAGAAATGGAAAACAAATAAGAATCATCAGCAGAGAGTAATGAAGCTAAACACAGACTGATGTAAAGTGATTAGTATGTATCAGAAAAAAAGAAGAAAAGCTTACTTACATTCATAGAGACAATGAATATAACAAAGCCAGGATTCAGAGTCTGTTGATAAGAAGTGTATTGAATGACTGCAGGATGAAATAAACACATTTTTTAGAGGAAGATTGTTAAAGGAGCAAGGCTATATGAATCAAGATTTTAAAATAAGAAAGAGAAGAAAATATATTTCATATTTTAAACTAATATAAAGAGAGATAGGTCATCTTCTATATGAAAAATAATAAAAGAAAAAAGTTTCATATAGAGCTTTAACCTCATATATAGCAAATTTGCAGCATGGTTACCCTTGGAGTGTCTAACAATGCAATGAGATACAAAGGTGCTATATATAGGCAAGGGAATGCCATAAAATTGGCGTCTGATGTCACGCAAGAGCCGCCGGTGGGTGCGCCACATGGCGAATGCGCGAAATGCCACAGGGATGAAGTGAGGCTCAGAACACTACAGTTCCCATGCTGCAACTCGGTCCGGGGATGGGGATGGAGACGGCGCGAGAAGAGCTGACATGCCCCAATCAGTGGGCGCACGTCTCTCTCTCCTCCGCACACAGAGCGAGGAGCAGCAAGGGGGAGAGAATGAAGTGTCAAAAAGGTATTTCAGAAAAACACAGTTCACAGAGTGTTAATTGAGAATGGGAAAGTAATGAATAAAAGTAATGGGATTATGAAATTGTGGTTGAAAATAAAAAATAGGTAATGGATAAAAATATAAAATATAAAAAATGGGAAAGAAAAACAATAAGAAAGAGAAGAGGGTAAGAATAAAAAATATAAGAAATGGAAAGAGGGGATATTATCAACGGGCATATATACAAAAGGGGAGAGGGGGGGGGGGGGGGGATTTGTATATAAGGTGAGTGCATAGAATTAGAGATATGTAAGTGAAGGAAGTGAGAAGACAGAGAGGTGTAATGGGCTGACATATTAAGGAGAGAAATGCGATGGGACTAGGCCATGTATTGATTTAAATATAGCTTTGGGGATCCATACGGGCAAATTCCTCAGTGGATATAGCAGTAATGGTAAAAGCTTCATTTTGAGTATGTTCACCCTTCCTATCAGTGAGAGGGGAAGATTCCGCCAGGCACCAAGCTTTTGCATTCAACCGGAAAAAATCTGAAGCGAATTAGTAATGTTAAGCCCCAGGTATTTGACCTTAGATACCCATTGGAGAGGTGTGGATACACTAGCCGATTGGCAGAGATCTTTACCCAGGGGAAGAATTGTAGATTTATGCCAGTTGACAAGCAGCCCATAAAAGGTGGCAATATGGTCTAAAATGGACAAGGCCTGAGGCCGAGACGTGGCCAGGTCATCTACAAATAACACCACATCATCGGCCTACAGAGGCTTCTTCTCAACCAAGGTATCCACTCTTAAACCCTTCGAAGACTAATTCTAGTTGAACATTTTTTAAACAAAATAGTCCCCCAGCAAGTTGCCTAAAATAAAAAAGCAGCTCTGGCTGCAATGCTCACCTTCAGATTTTCACTCTGAGATCTCACTGAGATGTCCTCACTCTTCTGGGTTGAAGAACAGACATATCCTGTGAGTGCAGGGCATCATGGACTGATTACCTGAAGGGGTGTCACTTTGGTGCCCTTCACCTGATGATGATGCAGAGAGTAGGGCTCATTCCGGGCATCAAATCTGAAGACACCAGAAAAAGGGGAGTATAGAAAAAAAATAAAGCATAACATACTGCCAGGGAGAATTTAGAGGAGTACTATGGGAAGTGAGGGGTTGTTCAGCCTGAAATGTGGCTCGGGATGATTACTATGGACAATGAGCATACAACATTTTTTCTTTGCTTTTTTCTTCCCCTTTTTTTAAATAAAAGTTTTTTACTTTGTCACTGATTTTCCCCCTTTTTTGACATATATCATTTTTTGCACACGTTTTTATGTATGTATACATACATACATCTCACATGCTTCACACATATCATTTCCTTATTGACAACACGTGGTGGTTTTATGTCATGTATACTATCACATAGACACATCTTTCACAGCCATCACGGTGAAGGACTTGTTGGATTGCTCTCCATGCCAGCTGTTCCACCTTGTCCTGTTTGCACTGCTGGGCCCTTCAAATCCCACACCCACAGTTCCCAGGTCAGACATTTCCAAGTGACCACCATTAGGTCATGAGCATGTGAGGTCTTGCAGATTTGTAAGTATGGGTCCCCCCTTGGTTGATACCCAATGTTTGCATTAACAGAATACATCTTATTATGTGTGTCATATATTCCTAAACTTTTTCTACTTTTTAGACAATTGTCTGTGCATCAACCCCTGAGGAAGTGATGTCATGTCACAAAACAAGTCGGGTTACATAGATGCAAGTTCACACATATTATTGATTGATTTTTGTAACACTGAATTAATATGTATATATTGACCCATCTGCTTGACTACATGGCATTATGTTACTGTTTATCTGTTGAAATTGTATTTACCAATAAATCTTTACCTTGCTGATTTTACAGTTGAGTGTGTTGCTTCTCATATAAAGTCCCACAGGCAATTTATGTTTTCCTGTGTATATTGAATGGGGAACGGAGATGCCTCACGGGGCACATCCAACCATATTTTGTTAGATAGTTGCACCTCCTACTTAATGTCCAATACGGCCCATTTTAGAGACTACAGAACCAAGTATCTCATATCTACCACCAAGTGATGTAGCGCTAAATGTCCAAATCAATAATTTCCTTTAAATATAAATATATCCAAGTAAGATAAATAATATAAAAGTCAAAATACAATATAGTAAATTCAAGTCTCTTTTTAGACACCAAAAATCGAAATTTCTATAAATTTTTAACCATGACAACTTCAGCAAATCTCAGCTCCAATGCCTGTGCCAGCACCGCCTCCAGTTGTGCACTCACCTGGGATCATTGAACGCACTGGACATGTAGGGTCAAAATAAGCTCACGTCCCCTTTAAATGGACATGCAATCCACTGCGGATTCCCTCTGGTGGTCTTGAGTAGACCCTACACTTCCTTCCGCACCCAGCCCCAATCCAAATAGGAATCTTTCTACTTTTTTTGCAGACTCATCCCCTTTAAGATGGTTCCTCCAGCACTTTCTCTCTCTTCTCCCCCTCCACTCAGCCACATATATAAAGGAAACAGATTAAATTGTGCTTTATACTTAAACATACTTTGTTTACTCACTCACATTGTTCAGCAAGCAAATGCAGGACATTAAACTTGCTCACAGATAGGTGCGACTCAATACCAATGCTTGACGGGACATCCCTACAGACACATGAGTATTTCATAATTCAGAGGCATTTTTTTATTTTTATATATATATATATATATATATATATATATATATATATATATATATATATATATATATAAAACAGTTTTTATTGAAGATTATTCATACAAGAAATAGGAAAGATGTATATAGCTCATCGTACAGCAAATTTTAGAGAAAGAAAACAAAGAACATGCAAACAGGAATCAACAGTTATTCATGGACAAACCAGGCTATGGGGACGCATAAGTCCCAATAATTACTTACATAGTTACTTAGTTAGGCCGGCCATACGCAGCTCAAATCTCAGGCCGGTTCAACAGGAACAAGCCGAGATTTGGACCATTAGTGGGCAGGCTGAATGTACCAAAATACCGCCTGCTGGATTCACTTGCGATTATTACAAGCGGCTGCTATAGCTGCTAGCAATAATCACTGTCTTCCCCTACCTGGACACCAATGTAATCCTGTATTTCTGAAACTGAAAAATGGTCATAAAAGCCACACTTGATTGTTTTGTTCAGCATATTTATTATGATTTTCTAAAGTAACAGTCTGGCGTAGTTCACAGCGGAAGTGGGAGCAAATACCTGGATTAGACAGGTATCTGCTTCCCCCCCTTCCCCCCTGAAAGGTGCCAAATGTGACACCGGAGGTGGGGGGAGGAACCAGATCAGCGGAAGTTCCATTTCTGGGTGGAACGCCGCTTTAAGCTTTGACAAAAACCTGGAAGCTGACTGGTTTCTATGCAGAGCTGCATCAGAATTTGCACTCTAGGGGGCAGTAAAGAACACCCCCAGTTAGTAGTAGTGTTGTAACCTATGGGTGACAATACCACCCCACCTAGGGTTGCCACCTCATCCCTTTAAACCTGAACACATATGAATTACACAGGTTCTAATTTAATGGAGATAAGGCACCAAGTGTGTTTAATTACCACCTTAATCAGCCACAGAACCCATATAATTAATATGTGTTCGGTTTTAAAGGGATGAGGTGGCAACCCTAACCCCACCACCTTTGGAAACTAGAGGTGCTCTTCATCGCCAGTGTTGACAACTCATAAAACTTTATAGTGGAGGGATTTGTACTTTTTATGTAAAATATTTTAACTGACATCGCAAGCCTAAAATAGATAAATATGTCACACTGCATATAATAGACTGGTAAGCAATGCAACGCCTACAAGTATTCCTGATTGTACACTATATATGGCATACAATATCTAAAAGCTCTTTCTAACTTGTCCATAAACAATTGTCATTATATTAGCTCAAGTATGACATGGAACAAGCTAATCATAATAAATGGCCTTCGGTTTTAGGCATTCATTTTTGTGCTTTTTTCTAACTTAGAAAGTGTTGTCATTTGCTATATATTTATCTGAAACAATGGCTGTAGATGACTGCGGGATTGTTCACGTTTCCCATGGGAGATCGAGAGAGAAGGGGGTGAAAGAGGTTCAGAAAGAGCATGAGAGTGTGACTGTACCAGCCTCCCCTCCTCCTACCCCCTTTTGACTTTCTATCTGCAGGAAACACCTTTGCAGGAAGCTAGCGTGTACAATTAGCCTGGACTGCTAGGACATGAGTACATGATGGCTTTGCAAGCTTAGCCAATCAGAAGGGACCTATTTTAGGAGAGGGTATATAAGCGTTCACAGCAGATTTTGGCTGCGTCATTCCAACACGAAGGGCTCCGGAGGCATATGATTAACACTGGAATCAGTTGCTCAACTTCGTTTTAATGCACTTGTTCCTGTAAATATATGTATTTCATAATGCAACTGCTACAATTATCTATTTAATTAGGCTGTATATTCTGCATACAGAAATCAGTAGGGTTGAGATTCGTGTTGCTACCCTGACACTTGCTATGATCTGCTGGGAGGACTATCACACTTTCAGGATATGCTTGATTGCAGTTATCCAATGCGATAACTATTATCTCTGTTTTAACCATTCATGAGCTCACTAAAGTACAGCACTTTTTTTTTTTTTTTTTTTTTGCTCATTTGCTACCTTAAAATGAAGAGCCTATACATATTTCATTTAGCACATGTTAAAGCATGTCAGTGTTATTAAACTATATATGTTGTTCAGAGAGATATCATTCCCCCGGGAAGCTGTTGCAGGTGTACATAGACGATGCAGTGAGCATAGGCTTCTTTCTGTAATGGGGCACCCAACAAGTCACTTTACACAAGAACTACTTCTTTATGCAGACATGCAGTCAGAGCCACGTTTAACAAAATTTCGCTTTTTTTGCTCCCTTTTTGTATGCTAAATACAGTATCTCACAAAAGCGAGTACAGGAATACCCCACTTTTAAGTACACAATGGGGTTTATTTAGTACACCACTCACATTTGTGTAAATATTTTATTATATCTTTTCATGTGACAACACTTAAGAAATGACACTTTGCTACAATGTAAAGTAGTGAGTGTACAGCTTGTATAACAGTGTAAATTTGCTCTCCCCTCAAAAGAACACACAGCCATTAATGTCTAAACCGCTGGCAACAAAAGTGAGTACACCCCTAAGTGAAAATGTCCAAATTGGGCCCAATTAGTAATTTTCCCTCCCCCGTTGTCATGTGACTTGTTAGTGTTACAAGGTCTCAGGTGTGAATGGGCAGCAGGTGTGTTAAATTTGGCATTATCGCTCTCACTCTCTCATACTGGTCACTGGAAGTTCAACATGGCACCTCATGGCAAAGAACTCTCTGAAGATCTGAAAATAATAATTGTTGCTCTACATAAAGATGGCCTAGACTATAAGAAGATTGCCTGAAAGACCCTGAAACTGAGCTGCAGCATGGTGGCCAAGACCATACAGCGGTTTAACAGGACAGGTACCACTCAGAACAGGCCTCGCTATGGTCGACCAAAGTAGTTGAGTGCACATGCTCAGCGTCATATCCAGAGGTTGTCTTTGGCGTTCATCAGAGCTTCACAGGTTGCCACTGGTGTCCTCTTCCGCTCCTCCATGATGACATCACAGAGCTGGTGGATGTTAGAGACCTTGCACTCCTCCACCTTTCTGTTTGAGGATGCCCCACAGATGCTCAATAGGGTTTAGGTCTGAAGACATGCTTGGCCATCTTTATGTAGAGCAACAAATATTTTTTTCAGATTCTCAGAGAGTTCTTTCCCATGAGGTGCCATGTTGAACTTCCAGTGACCAGTATGCCCAGAGTGAGAGCAATAATGCCAAATTTAACACACCTGCTCCCCATTCACACCTGAGACCTTGTAACCCTAACAAGTCACATGGCACCGGGGAGGGAAAATGACTAATTGGGCCCAATTTGGACATTTTCACTTAGGGGTGTACTCACATTTCTTGCCAGCGGTTTAGACATTAATGGCTGTGTGTTGAGTTATTTTGAGAGGACAGAAAATAACACTGTTATACAAGCTGTACACTCACTACTTTACATTGTAACAAAGTGTAATTTCTTCAGTGTTGTCACATGAAAAGATAATAAAATATGAGGGGTGTACTCACTTTTGTGAGATACTGTATATAATTGAAAGCATTTTATTATACCTGTTTGATAAGTGCAATAAAACATCTGTTCATCCTGTGCTCTCTATGTGCCACACAGTGATAATTTCACTGATACTTTTACAAGGTAATATCTTTGCAAAGGTATTTGGTGCACACAAAGTGGAACATTTTTTTGTGACCAAAGTTTCGTTTTAAAACTGAACTCTGGACACAAAAACTTTAATTTAAAATATATTCTTTTGCCATAAATAATATAAATATAATATTATATAAATCTACCGTAATTTGTGTACCCCAAAACTTTTGCGAAAACAGATATCAGCTTGTAAAAGTAGCAATGATATCATCAGCCTGTGCAGAGTTCATAGTTGTGGGAGGTGCCCATCAGCTCCACCCACTACAGAAAACTACAGGAGTGGGGGCGGATACATGACCAGTCACCCTGCAGAAGGAGAGTGCAGAAGTGACCAGTCTTTATTACAAGAAGCTCCTGCTCAGAGACAAAGTTTCATACAGGATTATTGCACAGACCAGGAGGAAATACTGTACACAAGATTCAATTAATACACATGCCTCTTGTATTAAGACAATAATTGTAAAGCTTTTTTTTTCCATAAATGTTATTGTTTTCTGGATAAGAGGTTATCATACAGCATGTGTCAAATAACGCTTATATTGGAAAAATGGTAAATATAGTATGTACGGTTCATCATAACACACATATCATTTACATTACCATACATTCTTTGGTTTATTTTTTCTTTCACAATAAAAAAATACGTCATTAATCCCTGAAATCTGCAAACTGTACATGTGGCAGAATTGTGCTAAAATGTTAGGGGCTTAAAATGAGCCTACTCATTGTGTATATGGTAACATGTGGCACAGTCCTTGTACCCAAAAATATTCTTTAATGACTGTGCCACAAACAGGAGTCTAACAGACACATAAAAAACTCAGAACAATAATTATAAAAAAAACAAAAAAACTACGGAAACTCTTCCATTATCTATTTGATTCCCCTTTAGGCCTGGTTCACACCTATGCAGGTTGCATTTTGCGTTTTTCAATGTACGTTTGTGATCCATTAAAGTCTATGGAACCAAAAACCAGAAAAAAGTCCCTGGCCCTTTCCATAAAATGCACAGATATGAACTACATCCATAAGAAACCATGTTAAATGGACTGTAGTGTGTTTCTGCAAAACTGAAAACGCACTAAAAAATGCATAGGTGTGAACCAGGCCTAAGGCTGGGTTCACACAATTGCGAATTGGATGTGTATTTCTACGCATCCAATTTGCATGTCAGGAGATTGTGACCAGCTCTCTATGGAGCCGGTTCACACATCTCCGGAGTGGCTCCAGTGCAAATTCCACAGGAGTCCTGTGTGTCTTCTTGTCCGTTTCAGGTCTGAATTCAGCCAAAAATTCAGGCTGAAATCGGACCTAAAACCGTAAACGGGGACGCACCGGACCCCTGCAGTGAGCCACTTTGTGCTGCGGTGTGAACCCAGCCTTAAAGTGCTATACATAGGTTATCAAAGCAACATCAATACAAATTAAAGTGCACAAAATTAAGCTGTGTTCATTACGATTACACAAAAAGTAGGTAAAAAAGTGTCCACAATGTCCACACACAATGCCTCATCATACATGTTTACTTCTTCTAATCAAAAACATGTCACCACTTCAACACTGTACATGTGCTCCTCCACTAACTTCAAAGTGTCTTCTCATCGGAACTATTTGACCACTTATATTTAAATAAGTAGGTCAAACAGCGCTCTATAGGAGAAATGGTCTCTCCAAGATCCCTCCCAATCGACACAGGAAGCATGAATGTATAACCTCCAGTACGCTTTCAATGCACCTTCATTACTTAGTTATAGTAGACACAAACCATAAGTCTCCTCATCATCGCATACCTCCTTATTAAAAGATAGTCCCATAAAATCCCAAAACCGCACTTACAATATATGTGACCAAACTAGCACTCAGTAAACCAGCCAGCTGAATATAGTGCTTTACCACCCCTCTCTTCCTGGAGCCGTCACATGCTCCAAATGGCAGATGTGACATCAGACCAAAAGTCCAGAATTGAGATGAGGATTTTGGAGAGACCAGTTCTGTTATAGAGTGCTGTTGACCTACTTATTTATATACATGATGAAGTCAAAGAAATAAATCAAATAAGAAGTCAAATAAGTCAAATTTTTAGATTCTTAGAAGAAGAATGGTTGTTGTTGGCTGTGTTCCCATTGGAGATATTCCCTTTACGTCTTGTCCTGGAGACATGAAAGAATAGGGAAGGAAATCTCTCCAAAGTTGTGGGGAATTACAACCTGTGACAGGTGTCCCAACTGGGAGATTTCCCCTGACCTGCTTGTTCCAGTGACAACTATAACGTTTTGTGCCATTTATCAGAAGATGGCCTAGCACTAATAAAGTATTATGCATTTACTTTATTTACCCATATTTAAAATCAGGTAATCAGTTTAAAATCTATATTTTACGGTATTACTTTGTGTTTCTGATTTAAAGCTCTGAAAAAAAAATTTTTTTTTTAGGATGTAATATAAAGTGTGCTTACCTTTATTAGGGGACTCACCTGTTCCATCTTCCATCTCGATCGCCGCCGGTTTTCGTCCGATGAAGTTCCTCGTCTTCTTCTTTAGTGCTGGGGGCCATCTTGCCTGTGGGCATGTGAAACACCCACAGGGACTTTAGATGGCCCAGCATGCACTGCCGTTACTCGCGCGTGCGCAGTAACGGCTCATCTGCCGAGATCTCACGAGATTTCGGCAGATGCGGCCGAAATCTCGGGAGATTTCGGAAGATGTGGCCGAAATCTTGCGAGATTTCGGAAGATGCCCGCACTGACTCCTGGGATCAATGACACCAGATCCCAGGAGACAGTGCGGCGTGACGACGATCGACGCAAGACCCCGCCCGCCGCCGCAGAGGGAGAAGACCGGAAGTCTTCAATTACAAGGTAAGTAAAAAAAAAAAAAAAAAAAAAAAATTTCATTTAGTACTCTTTGCCTGATTTGGAAGGCAAAGAGATTTACTAAATGAAATGAGTGCAGAACCGCTTTAACTTTATGTACTCTGCAAAACACAACATACCGAATTTAAATCTGTATTTTAAAAGCAAAGACTGTATATTCCATTTTATATTAAATAACCCTTAATAAAAATAGATAAAAGAACTTTAGCAACCAGATGCACAATTTCTCACACAAATATCTTAAAGTGGTTGTAAAGGCACAAGGCTTTTTACTTTACTTCATTCTATGAACTAAGGTAAAAAAACCTTCTGCATGCAGTTCCCCCAGCAGGCCCCCTAAATACGTACCTGAACCTGATGCAATGTGCATTAGAGCCTCAGCTGCCTTGGCTCTCTCGTTCCTGACTGGCTCAGAGACAGCAACAGGAGCCATTGGCTCCCACTGGTGTCAATCAGTGATAAGGGAGTCGGGGCACAAGTGCTCCCATAGCAAGCAGCATGCTATAGGGGCACTCAGCTGGGGGGGGCACAGCACTGGTGGGGGACCCCAGAAGAGGAGGATCAGGGCTGCTCTGTGCAAAACCATCACACAGAGCAGATAAGTATTCTGTAACATGTTTGTTATTTTAAAGAATTTCTTCTTACCTTTAATATTACTTTAATGGCAATATAAATGTATAAATATATCACAAAACTGTCAGGACGTTCCCAATTCTGTATAAAAATTTCATAGTCCATACTTTTAATTTTAAATCAATATTAAATATATTTAAATTAAAACTCCTTGAATCATATTTCCAACATTTAATTAAGGGTTTGTGTATTACAGTAACAACAATAAAATAGCGAGCAACCACTTTTTTAATTATGTAATTTTCCACTGTGGTTATATATCATTTTAGATGAAGATAGAGGTAAGTAAGACAGTGCTCCAATGATAGAGATCTTTTTACTATAAAATGCTTGCACTAGGGTAATTATTCATATACAGTATATAATATATGTGGCCAAGTCGTTAAGGATTGTATACTCCAAGCAATCAGTTCAAAAATACAAAGCTGTATGTAAACACGCTTTGCTGTTACTGTTATAGTGACATTATAGAGTGGCATCCGCAGTGCATGATAATCCGTTAGAACAAAAAGGCTGCCAGGAAGTGACTGCTTAAAGTATATATATACTTGTACAATGTTTCCAAATGAGAATTATGGCATGGCAGACCCCTGTTGAAAACACAGCCGTCAGGAAGTAGAAGGAGGTTTCTAGTTGAAAAGTTAAAAACAATCTCTTTACATTAGCTGAACTCTAGGATTAGTAAACATTGTCCAAATATAGGAGGCATGCGTATTCTTCCTTGAATCTCGGAGTGCTTGGTGTATTTCTTCAGACCTGTGCAGTAATCCAGTGTGAAGCTTTTACCTCTGTGCTTCCTGTAATAAAGACTGGTCACTGCTGCTTTCTCTCCTTGTGTAGGGTGACTGGTCTGGTCTCCGCCCACTCCTGTAATTTTCTGCAGGCAGCCTGTAGTCAGTGGAGCCTAATGAGCCCCTCCCACAGCTCTGCTCTCTGCACAGTGTTTATGTCCCCACTACTTTCACAAGGTATTTGCAAAGGTATTTGGTGCACATACATTTTATATACAACATATAACCTCTGTGGCTATTGCGTAATATATTTCAATGAAAGTGTTTGCGTCTGGAGTTCAACTTTAAACATTTTAATTTCTTTCATGTTCTGCTTAGGTGATAACAATGATCAGGAAAGAAAAAAGTAAATCTACACATTGGGATCCCAGAAAAGAAGTGAAGCTCTAACCCAGGGGTAGGCAACATTTCAGAGGTTGAGATCCCTGGAGGGGCGGCACCCTCTTAAAAAACAAAAACAAAACAAAACTATCATGTTCCCAATAAAAAGACGGCATGAAGAGTGTCCTTGTAGTATCTTTTGCCCCCTTCACATCACCCCCCTATAGTAGTGTCTTCTGCCTCCTTCACATCACCCACCCCTATAGTAGTGTCCTTGGCCTTGGCCCACTTCACATCACCCACCCCCTATAGTAGTGTCTTCTGCCCCCTTCACATCACCCACCCCCTATAGTAGTGTCCTCTGCCCACTTCACACCACCCACCCCCTATAGTAGTGTGCTCTGCCCCCTTCACATCACCCACCCCCTATAGTAGTGTCATCTGCCCCCCTTCACATCACCCACCCCCTATAGTAGTGTCCTCTGCCCCCTTCACATCACCCACCTCCTATAGTAGTGTCCTCTGCCCCCATTCACATCACCCCCATTACAGTAATATTTGCCCCTCTTCAGATCACCCCCAGGTAATGTACTCTGCCGCCCCATAGTGTGTTCTGCCCCCCCAGCAGTGTCATTAGCCCCTCCCCACAGTAGTGTCCTGTACCCCCCAAATCAGAGTCCTCTGCCACCCCCTCAAACCAGTGGACTCTGCCCCCAAAGCAATGTCCTCTACCCTCCCCCAAAGTAGTGACCTCTGACCTCCCTCCCCCAAAGCAATGTCCTCTGACCCTCCACTTACTCCCCAGTAGAGTTCTCTTCCCCCCCCCAAAGCAGTGCCTCAGACACCCCCCCCCCCCTACAGTAGTGTCCCCTGCCCCTTTGCTTCTCCAAAGCAGTGTCCTCTGCCCCCCCCCTTAGTAGTGGCCTCTGCCCCCCATAAGTAGTGTCTTTTGCTTCCTTCCCATCATCCCCCTTTTACAATGCAAAGTAGGAAGCACTGTCCTACCTGTAAGGGCTATACAGCAAAGCAGAGAGTGAGAGGCAGCACAGTACTGGAGGAGTGTGGGAGCTTTTCATATTAACAAGCTGGTGATTGGTTGCTAGGAACGCCTAACTATCAATCACCTGCTGGTTAACTTAAAAAGGTTAACTGAAGCAGCTCCCGATCCCGCCCTCCATCCAGTGCTGTTCTGCCTCCTTCTGTCTGCTCTGCTGTTAAGATGAGAGCGGCGGAGGCTGGGAAGAAGGATCGCAATCCGCATTCACGATGCCTGCGGTCGACTGGTAGATCGCAATCGATAAGTTGCTGACCCAGCTCTAACCCTTTCTCACTCTATTCAAAACAAAACAAAAAGTCTTTGCTGGCATTGTATTTTAACCATTAGGTTTCCATCCGTCACACTTTAGCGGTTTGGAGGGGGTCGGATGTCAGCGGACATGTCACCGCTGACATCCATCGCTCTAAGGCCCCTTTCACACTTGGGCGGGAGCCGCGGTGACGGTAAAGCAGCGCTATATTTAGCGCTGCTTTACCGTCGTTTTGCCCGCGGGATTTGGCCGCTCGCAGTGCGGTTTTACCCCCGCGAGCGGGCCGAAAAAGGGTTAAAATCCCCCGCAGAGCACCGCCGTAGCGGTGTCCCATTCAAATCAATGGGAAGGAGCGGTATAGGAGCAGTGAATACACTGCTCCTATCCCGCTCCAAAGATGCTGCTAGCAGGACTTTTTTTGCCGTCCTGCTAGCGCACCGTTCCTGTGTGAAAGCCCGCCGGCTTTCACACTGGAGTGAATGGGGCCGTTTTTTTCAGGCGGTGTACAGGCGCTATTTTTAGCGCTGTCTCGCCTGAAAACCGCCCCAGTGTGAAAGGGGCCTAATAGACCTGTATGGAGAGTCCGTTCAGGTCCGCCTAAAAAACTGACAGGCGGACCTGAACGGGCTGCCCGTGTGAAAGGGGCCTTACTGTTGTAATGTAAGTATTGTAGATTACACTGGAAGTATAAATATAAGAACAAATAACATTAAGAAAATAAAAAGATTGTAATAAATATTAATAAACAATAACATTTCTTTTAAAGCTGAACACATTGCATAACAGTGTTAAAGTATTGCTATTTAGCATGTTTTTACATTATGAGTAAGATAATTAGAAATACTTGTGATTTCTAGTGAATGCTGAAATAGTTCACAGTAAGGGAAGTGACATGGGTCAGCTAGGGGACAAGCATTAGGTAAAATAAATGAGCAAACACATACAACTGGCTACTTATTGTGTAACAGCAAAAGCTTAAACAGAATGTAGCTGCTAAAAAAGCATCATAATTATAAGGTTCAGAAGTCATTCAAATGCCTGTTAAAATATTTATTTAGTGGGTTCACTACTTCGATTATAAACTGGTTGTTTTGATTGTGCGGAAAGCAATGCCTATTCAAGCAGGGGTCTCAAACTGGCGGCCCTCCAGCTGTTGCGAAACTGCAAGTCCCATGAGGCATTGCAAGGCTGACAGTTACAAGCATGAGACTCCCACAGCCAGAGGCATGATGGGACTTGTAGTTTTGCAACAGCTGGAGGGCCACCAGTTTGAGACCCCTTCTTATAAAATGCAATGAGATGTACCAAAAGGAAACATGCTGAGAGAAACACAGAAGCTTCCAGTGCTGACGGCCTTTTTAAAGAGGAAGTAAACCCTGATGGGTTTACTTCCTCTTTGTTTCCCTGCAAAGGTAAAGCATAATGGGTTACTATGCATCGCATAGTAGCCCATTATGTGTCACTTACCTGACACAGGAGCCTGCAATGTCACCGCTGTCCCCTGGTGCACGGAGCCTCCATCTTCTTTGCGGGTAACGCAGCTCCGGCGTTGTTACTGGCCGGAGCCACGATGATGTCACTCCCGTGCATGCGCACGGGAGCCGCCACTCGCGGCATATCGCCGTTAGCAGCGGCGTGCTCAGTGCCCATGGTCGTAGACAGCAGTGCCTGTCTTTTTGCAAATATCTCCTAAACCGTTTAGGTTTAGGAGATATTTCTTGGACCTACAGGTAAGCCTTAATCTAGGCTTACCTGTAGGTCAAAGTGGTCTGCAAGGGTTTACAACCACTTTAAATTCTAACTGCCTGGCCACTAGGCTGATCTAACAGCTTCAGTACATTCTGAGTCCCACATTAGAACAGGTGTGTTGTGGTGTGCTGCTGCGCTGGTGCATTAGCCGTTATTGCAACAATGTTTTGTGTATTTTACAAGCATTGCTGTAATGCACAACTCTTAAGCCCCATACACACGCGCGGATTATCCGAGGACCAGGTCCGTCAGACCATGTCCGTCATACTTTGTCTGATGTTGGTTTTGCGTACACACGGTCGGACAAAGTTGTCGGAAAATCTGATCATTCTGAACGTGGTGACGTTTGTTGCCTACGACGGGACTACGTAGAGGCTAGTAGCCAATAGCTTTGGTCTTGTAATGTGATCTGAGCATGCGTAGCACTTTGTCCGGTCGGAATTCGCTACACACGATCGGATTTGGTATGATCGGACTTTGTTGTCAAAAAATCTATCCAGCAGGAGATAGGACTTTGTCCGTCAGACAATCTGATGGAAACTGTCCGATGGTGCCTACACAAGGTCTGATTTTCCGACAACATTGTCCGATAGGACAGAATCCATCGGAAAATCCTACCGTGTGTATGGGGCTTTAACCACTTGCCTACTGTGCACTTAAACACCCTTCCTGCCCAGACCAATTTTCAGCTTTCAGCGCTCTCGCACTTTCAGTGACAATTGCGCGGTCATGCAATGCTGTAACCAAATGAATTTTTTATCATTTTGTTCGCACAAATAGAGCTTTAGTTTGGTGGTATTTATTCGCGACTCCGTTTTTTATTTTTTGCGATATAAGCGAAAACATAGCGGAAATTTTGAAAAAAAACAATATTTTCTCCTTTCTTTTTTAAAAGAAATCCAATAAAATCAAATTTTGTCATAAATTTAAGCCAAAATGTATTCTGCTACATGTTTTTTGTAAAAAAAATTCCGTTAAGTGTATAATAATTGGTTCGCGTGATCACGGACATATGTACGCAAATGATCATGTAAAAGGGGTGTGCAGGTGATCACGGACATATGTGTGCAGATAATCATTGGCACATGTGATTTTAGTGGGACATATGTGAGGGACATGTGTTTTTATTATTTAGGGACATGTATGTTTTGGGGACATGTGTGTTTTGGGGACATGTGTGTTTTACTGTGGGGACATGTGTGTCTTACTGTGGGGACATGTGTGTTTTACTGTGGGGACGTGTGTTTTTACTATGGGGGACCCTAGACTGGTGATCAGTGAGTAAAAAAAACATCTCATACTCACTGATCACCAGCCGGCTGCAGCGATCCGCTCTCCTCTCCTCACCGACGACTTCCGTGTGAGGAGAGGAGGGCCGATTGCCTAGCAACCGGCTGTTTGTTTACATCACATGACAGCCGTGATTCGTCACGGCCGTCATGTGATCAGGAGGGCCAATCACCGTGCCCTCCTGCCGATTCGAGATGCGCCGTGTCCGGGTGACACGGCCGCATCGGGATCGCGCCGCTGCGCGGGCACGCGCGCGCGCGATCCCTCTACTTCTGAAGGACGTTCCTGAACGTCCTATCAGAAGTAGATGGCTCCCACCCGGCCGTATATCTACATTGGCCGGGTGGGAAGTGGTTAAAGTGGTTTAAGATCTTAGGCTGGGTTCACATTTCTGCGATTGCAGACATCGCATGTGATTCACACCGCATTCCTGTGCACATCACATGTGATGTCTGTGCAATGCAAATTCAGCCATACAGTTTGTATGGCTGAAATTGCATCGCATTCACACCAAAATGGTGCAGGGCCCTTTTTTGATCCGCACTGGAATCCAATTACATGGGTGTCCAGACCTATGCGACCCAAATCCATCTGATTCCACAGTTTGCACTGTGTTCTGTGAACCGATTTGGGGGTGTCGTTAACTTTATATTGATGCCAGCAGTGGTTTTCAGAGAGCAGTGTGAATTGCCTGTGATTCAGATGCTATGCGGGTTCCCGCATCACAGTGTGAGCCGAGCCTTAAAATGGTTGTAATTCTAGAAGGTTGTTTTTACCTTAAAATATTACTAAACCCAGAACCTGCAGTCACTATATCTGGTCTCCCACAGTACACAGAACATGGAAATGCAATAGTTTTAGTAAATATAAACTGCTAAATACCTTTTTCTCATCAGCAGTATATAGCAGTCTTGTGACTTGTATCAGTCTCTGCTTAAAGCCTGTAGGAGGAGTTTTCATTCTCCCCCGATCCTCTGTCCGGACAGTGCGGATTGGCCCTGTGCTAATCACATGCACTCGCCCAAGAAAAAAAAAATCTCTATAGCAATACACACCAAATTGAGCATGTGCAGCCTGACTCCTAATGCACTGTTCTATCACAAGATGGGTTGGAGTCAGTTAAAGAAGGGTAGGATCAGAGAGACAGGATCACACAGCCTTTATACACAATGCAGAGAATTAACCCCTTAGACACAACAGTGAGTTTAACAAGCATGCTTTACTGCATATATATGACACATGCATATACACGACACGACACATGATTTTACTGTTGTGGGTTTAGTAACACCTTAATGCATTCTATGCATCACCTGAGGCTAGTCACTTCACAGGGTATATGTAAGGATATACAACCACTTTAAGGCACTTCTGAGTGAGGTTCAAGCAGGTTTTGCATTCCCATAAGCTTTTTTTGGAATGCAAAACCCCTCTGGTAGGAATAAAAGACTGTCGACATAGGCCCTAAAGTAGTTTATACAGAGATTGTGCCATCAAATTGTAATATAAACGGTAAAGCTTCACGATCTGTCAGCCTTTGTTGCCATGGCTGAATACAACTGCCAAAGTCACAGCCCTTTAGTCAAAATGTCCTTAGAACCTCAAAGTTCCCACCTTCTGGTCATGGGCATGGATTAAAATGTAGCAATACCCTAGATATACAGCAGCTTTGAGCCTGTTGAACCACTTTTCCACACGTGCCATTAAAATGCAAAAAAAAAAAGGTTAAATGTTAAGCAAAAAATTGCTAGCAGGAACATTTTTTATTGCATAAGATACATGCTTGGAGTGCTTGGAGTGCAAAGTGCCTATTGCTAAACAAGCAAATAGAAATTGATAACTCAGCCCTAGATTTTTTTTTAAACATTAGCTTTCCACTTTAAAAACAAGCCTTACTGACCTCTGTAGCTGCAGATTCTGTTGAGCAATTCATCCTCAATGTTCTTGGCTGAAGTGTTGAGGTTGTTCAACTGACTCTCCCAACAGCTCAGCTCACCGTGCTCCTGGAGAGTCTGCATGAGTGGACTGGTTGGGGACTTTATGCAGGAACAGTAGTATTTGAAGTGATTATAGATAAAGGGTCATAAGGGAGCTGATCCCAACCACCAAGCTTTGCCAGTAGTGCTTGTGGGCTTTTCTGTAAAAATCAGAAAAATAAATGCGTTTCATTTATTGCTTTGCATACTATCTTGATGCTAAATTTGTCTTCAATTACTCAAATAAAATTATCATTTAAAAAAAGATGAAGAACAGACCAATGAACTGAAAAGTAAGAAAGCAAGATAGGAAAAAATTACACCACCAAGGCAAAAAAATTTTTTCGAGCTTGATATATAAATATAATAGGTATTTAAATAGTAGACTTGGTTTAAGATATTGTTTAACTTTGCCAGGAGATGGGCTTTAAAATATCGTGCTGCCCTTGGCACACTTGATTGATGATGCACACGCTCTGCCCCTTGTCATGTGATTGTTTACTTATTTTAACAGAAAAGTTTTTATTTATCTTAAAAAGAGAAAAGCAACACATATACAAAGATGAAAAGGAAAATGAAGGCACAAAGTAGTTCAGTTCACTGCAATAGACATGGATATAGCTCAAAATAAGCATTTTTATAGTATACTATAGGGTTTCATCCAGAGATTCAAGTACAGTGGTGTGAAAAAGTGTTTGCCCCCTTCCTCATTTCCTGTTCCTTTGCATGTTTGTCACACTTAAGTGTTTCGGAACATCAAACCAATTTAAACAATAGTCAAGGACAACACAAGTAAACACAAAATGCAATTTGTAAATGAAGGTGTTTATTATTAAAGGTGAAAAAAAATCCAAACCATCATGGCCCTGTGTGAAAAAGTGATTGCCCCCCTTGTTAAAACATACTATAACTGTGGTTGTCCACACCTGAGTTCAATTTCTCTAGCCACACCCAGGCCTGATTATTGCCACACCTGTTCACAATCAAGGCATTACTTAAATAGGAGCTGCTTGACACAGTAAGGTCCACCAGAAGATCCTTAAAAGCTACACATCATGCCGAGACCCAAAGAAATTCAGGAACAATTGAGAAAGAAAGTAATTGATATCTATCAGTCTGGAAAGGGTTATAAAGCCATTTCCAAAGCTTTGGGAATCCAGCGAACCACAGTGAGAGCCATTATCCACAAATGGCGAAGACATGGAACAGTGGTGAACCTTCCCAGGAGTGGCCGGCCGCCCAAAATTACCCCAAGAGCGCAGCGACGACTCATCCAAGAGGTCACAAAAGACCCCACAACAACGTCCAAGGAACTGCAGGCCTCACTTGCCTCAGTTAAGGTCAGCGTTCATGCCTCCACCATCAGGAAAAGACTGGGCAAAAATGGCCTGCATGGCAGAGTTCCAAGGAGAAAACCACTGCTGAGCAAAAAGAACATCAAAGCTCGTCTCAATTTCTCCACAACACATCTTGATGATCCCCAAGACTTTTGGGACAACATTCTGTGGACCGATGAGACAAAAGTGGAACTCTTTGGAAGGTGTGTGTCCAAGTATATCTGGCATAGAAGGAACACTGCATTTCAGAAAAAGAACATTATACCAACAGTAAAATATGGTGGTGGTAGTGTGATGGTCTGGGGCTGTTTTGCTGCTTCAGGACCTGGAAGACTTGCCGTGATAAAAGGAACTATGAATTCTGCTGTCTACCAAGAGATCCTGAAGGAGAATGTCCGACCATCTGTTCGTGTACTCAAGCTGAAACGAACTTGGGTTCTGCAGCAGGACAATGATCCTAAACACACCAGCAAGTCCACCACCGAATGGCTGAAGAAAAACAAAATGAAGACTTTGGAGTGGCCTAGCCAAAGTCCAGACCTGAATCCTATTGAGATGTTGTGGTATGACCTTAAAAAGGCCATTCATGCTCGAAAACCCTCTAATGTAACTGAATTAGGACAATTCTGCAAAGATGAGTGGGCCAAAATTCCTCCAGGACGCTGTAAAAGCCTCATTGCACGTTATCGCAAACGCTTGGTTGCAGTTGTTGCTGCTAAGGGTGGCCCAACCAGTTATTAGGTTTAGGGGGCAATCACTTTTTCACACAGGGCCATGATGGTTTGGATTTTTTTTCACCTTTAATAATAAACACCTTCATTTACAAATTGCATTTTGTGTTTACTTGTGTTGTCCTTGACTATTGTTTAAATTGGTTTGATGTTCCGAAACACTTAAGTGTGACAAACATGCAAAGGAACAGGAAATGAGGAAGGGGGCAAACACTTTTTCACACCACTGTATAACAATATCAAGTATGGTCACAACTAGATTAACCACTTTCAAACCGGACGCTGACCTGAACCTTTTTTTACGATTTGGCACTGCGTCGCTTTAACTGACAATTGAGCGGTCGTGCGACGTGGCTCCCAAACAAAATTTACGTCCTTTTTTTCCCACAAATAGAGCTTTCTTTTAATGGTATTTGATCGCCTCTGTGCTTTTTATTTTTTGCGCTATAAACAAAAAGAGATCGACAATTTTGAAAAAAACATATTATTTTTAACTTTTTGCTATAATAAATATCCCCAAAAAATATATAAAAAAACATATTTTTGGTAAAAAAATTGCAATAAGCGTTTATTGATTGGTTTGCGCAAAAGTTATAGAGTCTACAAAATAGGGGTTAGTTTTATGGCATTTTTATTAATATTTATCTTTTTACTGGTAATGGCGGCGATCTGTGATTTTTATCGTGACTGCGACATTATGGCGGACACGTCGGACAATTTTGAAACATTTTTGGGACCATTGTCATTTTTACAGCCATCAGTGAGATTAAATCGCACTGATTACTTTAAAAATTACACTGGCAGTGACGGAGTTAACCACTAGGGGGCTAGGGAAGGGTTAAGTGTGTACTGGGGAGTGTTTCTAACCATAGGGGGGAGGGGCTGTTTGTAACACTACACTGATCAGCTCTCCCGATTACAGGGAGAGCTGATCAGTGACACTGTCACTAGGCAGAACGGGGAGATGCTTGTTTACATTAGCATCTCCCTGTTCTTCCTCTCCATGAGACGATCGCGGGTATCCCCATGGCAATCGAGTCCGCGGGAACCGCGACCCGACTCACGGAGCTCGCCACGGGCATGCGTGCACGTGATGGCACGGCGGCAAATTAAAAGGGACGTACAGGTACGCCCATTTGCCTGTCCGTGCCATTCTGCCGATGTACATCTGTGTGCGCCAGTCGTAATGTGGTTAATAATAAAAATTAGTACAGCTTGCCATGGGAGGAGGGAAGGGTGAAAAAAGGGGGGGGGGGGGGGTCTCAAAATAACCCATTGTCAGTTATCTCAGAAGGAGAGGTCAAGAATTATCAGGAATTAGGCTTTAACCCAGGTCTTATAAAAATTCTTAGGGCATTTTCGGCTCATATAAGTACGTTTATATAACGGTAAGATTGAATCCACCATAGCTCTCCATTGCGAGACCATGGGAGGTTCACTCTGTTTCCATTTGGACAGCCTTTTTGGCATAAATCATTTGCATAGAATACAACTGTCTATGAGAATTGGAGGTGACAGTGTCACAAATATCTAAAAGAAGGATCTTAGGATCCATGACCACAGACAAGCCTCCCAGAGAGTTTATCCTGTTCACCACCGCTTCCCAGAACTCTTGAAGTCATTACAGAACACCAAACAAAAGAGAGAAGACATGGTTTAGTATCTTCTGAACTGTGAAGAACCTTCTGCTCCTTTCAGCATCCTGTGCTCTCCCCCTTCCCCTTACAGTCAAGTCAAAATCTTGTCTGGGATTTTTCATTGCTGCTTTTAGCAGTGGTGCCATCATTGCTGACTTCAGGCTTAGTCTTGAATAAAATGTTAAGAATGTTTGAAATCTTCTCTCTAATAGAAAGGCAGACAAGCACTCATGGAAAAATGAATATAAATAAGCAGAAATCGCATATTTAAAAATAATGTTTCCAGACACAGAAACAGGTGTGTACTGTACGGCCTGGAATGCTTAGGACTTGATGTTTTTCAGTAAAGTATAATTTCAACAAATATGGCCTAAAGTGGATCTTCACCCTTAAATCTAACTCTCCTCCTTTCCATTTTGCCACCTCTTCACTACACAAATATAGCACTTTTTTTGTTTTGTTTGTTTACTTACTATTGAAGTGATTTCGACTCGCCATCCTCCCTCCTCCCCTAGGCGAATGACATTGCTCCCCCGATTCATGTCACATATCCCAGGAGACACAAGTAGCACTATAGTCATTCCATTCACTAAAATAGGAGAGTACGGGCCTAGCAGCGCATCACAAAGTCCTAGGAGAAGATGGAGGCACAGGACCCAAGTGGTAGCTGCAGAGAAGAAGATCTCAGCATGATAATATCGGATCCGCTGGGGGGTTGCATATCTTTACTGTGCAGAACACAGCATCAGGTAAGCAGGGGAAAAAATAATAGGGGGGGGGGGGTGAAGTTCTTCTTAAAGCGGACCTTCGGTCATTTTTTCAACTTTCCATCTATTAAATCTTCTGCCCTTGTTGCTTTGGACTATTCCATAAAGGATAATCTTTGTAAGTGATGAATTACAGATCTATTGATCTGTCATTAATATAAATGACAGATTGTTATATATAATGCATATTTTTTATTTACTGTATTGTGCCTTCGTCTTTTTTTCTTTGGCTGTTAGTAACCCTGCTCAACAACACCCTTTGAACCCCTGAGAAAGCTACAATTGTGAAACGCGTTGGGTTATTTATCATCTTCCCTCCTCATCTATGTTTTACATATATGTGAAACATTTACTTTATCTACTACTGTGATTAGTTTATGAAGGAGGATGACACTTCATGGTGGCTGAGTTGTTTATATTTTACCCTTTATGTTTTTTAGGGCAGTGGTCATCAACCCTGTCCTCAGGGCCCACTAACAGGCCAGGTTTGCAAGATAACTGAAATACATCACAGGTGATATAATTTGCTGCTCAGTGATTGCAGTATTCTAGTCTGCATCTCCCCAAGATAATACATAAAACCTGGCCTGTTAGTGGGCCCTGAGGACAGGGTTGATGACCACTGTTTTAGGGGATCATTCCCCCAGACATCTTTTAACGATAAATTGTAATAAAATGTTTGTTTTTATCAATATGACTCTCTAAGATGCTCTCTGTGCAGCTTTGCACCCTTAACCACTTTCGGACCACTGCACGCCGATATACGTCGGCTGTTTGAAGAGGGATATCTTTGTTATGGCAGAAACTAGCTGCCATAACCCCGATATCCTCTTCTTCAGCAGGCGGTCCGGTTTCCTATAATAGTGGTCTCTGTGCCATATTCGCAGCGAGATCACTTTTATTGGCGGCGGGAGAGGGCCCTTGTAAGACCACTGCGCAAATACAGTGTAACAGAAAGTATTGCAACGACCGCCATTTTATTCTCTAGGGTGTTAGAAATTTTTTTTATAATGTTTGGGGGTTCTAAGTAATTTTCTAGCAAAAAAAAATGTTTTTAACTTGTAAACAACAAATCTTAGAAAAAGGCTAGGTCCTTAAGTGGTTAATAATCCCATTCATTCTTCATTTTGGCAATTTCTATACATTTCGGGATGAGGTGCTGATATGTTCAGTTGGACCAAACACTTATGCCGCGTACATACGACGGTTTTTCCGACGGAGTTCTGCTGAAACTGTCTTGCCTACACGATCATACCAAAGTCCGACCGTCTAGAACGCGGTGACGTACAACACGTACAACGGGACTAGAAAAAGGAAGTTCAATAGCCAGTAGCCAATAGCTGCCGTTTTTGGTCCGTCGGAACAGCATACAGACGAGCGGTTTTCCCGATAGGAATTGATTCGGAAATATTTAAAACATTTCTAGGTCCGTCAGAATTTTCGAAAAAAAAAAGTCCGATGAGGCCCACACATGATCGGAATATCCAATGAAAAGATTCCGTCTGACTTTTTCTGCCGGAAAGTCCGATCGTGTGTACACAGCATTATTCATAAAAGGATAATCTTATTGACCCATGATTTCTGCTGGGCTACAGACAGTAGGGGAGGATAGACTCATACATTAAGTATCTATGGTTTTTCAAGCCATAAACAAACGTTTCTTATAAGAATAGTATATTGTGCCCAGTATTCTTCATCCAGTAAACAAAATAAACTAACCTCAGGTATACAGGATAGTAAACAAAGTAACCACTTGCTGCCATAACTCAGATATAACCTGACAAGCCAAATGAGGTACATGAACTCTACCTGGGGTTTATTACTTTGTATACAGCTGGAAGTGGCCATACGTCCCATTATTGGCAGACAAACAGGAGATTAGTATGTTCAGTGTATAATATACAATTTAATGAATCTATTTTTTAGCCGTTGGTGAGACCAACATAACAGAGGAGATTATATCATCCCATTCCTATGTAGATATGTTTTGGATGTAATAGCCAGTGGAGTTTTACCAGTTTACTTGTTTTAGTTTAGTGTGTGTCAATTGGGAAAAGAGAGTGGAAGGCCCTTGGGGGCCTTGTGACTTTAATGCTGAACTGTGAAAATAATTATTTTTGCACATTAGTTATGTGCCAGCAAATTATCTCTAATTATGTGTGTCCCATGTGTGGATGGCTGCTGCATTAGGACTGTTACATTCTATCATTCCCAACGGTACAGTAAGTAAATCATACAGTGATGATAGCGGGTCACACGCATTCCTCATCCATTCTTAAAACATCATGTATTCTTTTTAACTGAAATCAATAACTGTCTGGTCCTAAGAACATGTGCCAAGTGTGCTTCCTAGGTAATCTACAGGGGGGACTGTAGTGATTATGTGTTTTAGTTTTCCTGCCAAGTAATTCCAAAACACATCTAACAGGGCTATACCTGCTTCCTTTTCATTCCTTTGTAGTGTGGCTAGTTTTACACTACTAGTGGCCCTCCTTATAAATGATGATAACAGAGTTAAGTTCCTTGAAGACAGATTTTGGTACTGTCACAGGCACATGTGTACAGTAGGCATAGTTATATTGCTAAATTTCAGCTTTAGGCACAATACTTACCTGTGTGGGTCTCATGTTATGTTATGGTATCTCTGGTAACATAGGTAGACACCTAGAGGGATCCAAGGACAAAGCATCATCCCAATAAAACTGGGATACTCTGTGGCAATCTGGGCAGGATCTTTCCACAGTAGCTGGGTCTTCCAGAGAAGCTCCATGCTATTAAGTTCCTGGCTGGATGCCTGCACACCGGTTCTGACAGTGGAGGACCTCTCACCTGGCTGCAGATTACTTGCCCAGCTGCCTCTGCATCATCAGGTGTGGCCTTTCTGAGCTGTTGAGGGTGGAAGGCAGAGAAACGTAGCTTCTCTTAATGTGTCCAGGAGCCCAGGGAGTTGTGGGAAATGGACTTAAAGGGGCCTGTGCCAGCATCTGAGCATGGTAATATTATACATATCAAAAGACAACTATCTTACTTAGAAGTGCACAAGTGTCTTCTGGTATCTCCAAACAATGAATAAAAATATAATCAGCACTACCACTTCTTTTTTTTTATAACACAAAATGCTGGATTAAACAATGTGATTTCTAATTAAAGTGACTGTAAAGGCTCGCTTTAAAAAATAAATAAATAACAAACATGTTATACATACCTCCTCTGTGCAGTTGGTTTTGCACAGAGCAGCCTAGATCCTCCTCTTCCGGGGTCCTTCTTTGCTGCTCCTAGTCCCTCCCTCCTCAGCCAGCAGCTTCTTACAGGTTGTCACCCAAACTAAGTCAGAGCTCCGTGTATCCATTCAGACACAGAGCCCCGACCTGGCCCCGCCCTCTCTCTCCCTTGATTGGCTGTCTGACTTTGATTAACAGCTGCGGGAGCCAATAGTGCTGCTGCTCTGTCTCAGCCAATTCAGGAGGTGTGTACTAGATGGCTGAGTGGATCGTGGACATTGCTGGAGAGAGAAGGAGGTCAGGTAGGTAATTGGGGGGGGGGGGGGGTGCTGGGGAGGCTGCTACACACAGAAGTTTTTTTTATCTTAATGATTCTATGCATTCTATGCATTAAGATAAAAAAACTTTCTGCCTTTACAACTCCTTTAGCCCCCGGGTTCACACTATAACCCGCTGCGGATCACACAGGTGCGCTGTGCGTCCCTGTTCCCCGTTTCAGGGACGAATCAGGGCCGATTCTATGCCTGAATTTGGCCCTGAAACTGAGCCAAAGACGCTCCGCAGCCGCCCCGGAGATATGTGAACCGGCTCCATAGGGAGCCAGTCACATTCTCCTACTATGCGAATTAGATGCAGGGAAACGCACATCTAATTCGCATAGGTGTGAACCCGGGCTGAAGCATACTTTATATGTATTGTTTCTGTATGGACTTTATGTACAATTTAATGATGAAAATTACACAATTCTTGCTGCCTATATCTGTGTAGCACCCTGATAGTTGCCTTGGCCAATTGTTAGGAGATCAATTGATTTCCCCCTAATTATGGAATTGTTGCACTTCTCTCCTCTGTTACTAGATGGCATGGTAGCTGGTGTCGTTGGGTAAGACAAGGGCATAGCAAGGACAAATTATAAATGAATGGGGTGTCTCAACCAATTGGCAGGGGTTTCTTTAAGTCCCTTGGCCTGCTGGGAGAGCCTATTTATTTGGGTGGAGTTAGGTGATCGGGGTTCTGCGGCACCTGGACGGCCTTCATCCAATTTTTGCATGTATTCTCTTGAATATAGCAAGCATTTGAGCTCCAGTTCCAAGAATCCAAACACTGAGGATTTTTTCTACAGTGAATAACACCTATGTACTGTATATTCCATAGCTTTACAGCCATTAAATGTGGTCATAGTTCGCTCAGCAGAATGATTTGAGTAAAAGTAATGATCTTTTTTTATCTTGGTTTACAGTTTTCAAAGGCGGGCTATTCAGCGTTAAAAAATATGCATTTCAAATTTCATTTCACAAATTCTGTAAGAAGGCAGGAAATGTTAAATTGTGTGTTGTGTCACAGATTGTGTTTACTGTTACTTTAGGAAAGGAACTAGACATCAGTGTGGCTTAGGCTGCCAGCTCAGCTAGAACAAAGGTCATAAATAAATGAAGGTACCCATAAACATTAGATCAGTGATGATCAACTTAAGGGCCACACATGATTTTCAATGAATGTAATGCCAAAGAAATCTATCAGAAACTAAAGACATGGAACAGGCCATGGTCAGAGACTGTAAACATGCTAAAAGAGTTGTTGGAGACTGGAGATTTGCTTCATGAGACAGGTATAGACTGAATACACATTACATGAGACTGATAGGGATCACTGCCATTACAGCCCTTTTAGAAGTCAAGGACTCCACATTTGTGCTCTCTACAGTCCTCTTGAAAATGACTTGTGTCATTGATGTCCTCCCAGAACCACACCCCTCGTGCACCTCCTGCAGCGTGCATAGGTCACGCTCTGTGACCGATGTGTCCTTCAGACACAGCTGATCATAGATCGGTGTAAAGGGTCAATCACAGTGGCCCTTTACCATGTGATCAGTTGTGTCCAATCAAGCTGATCACATGTAAACAAACTTGCCGGTTTTCGGCATTCCTTTTCTCACGCTCTGTCACAGCGTGAGGATAGGAGAGCTGGTAACCGACAAGTTTGATAGTGGACATTTACACTGATAATCATCAGTGTCCTGATTATCAGTGCAGCTCCAACAGTGTCCATCAGTGCTGCCTATTAGTGACCATCAGTGCCGCTTATCAGTGCTTCCTCATCAGTGCTGCCTATTAGACATGTGCAATTCGTTTCGGTTTTTTTCGTTTTTCGTTTTTTGTTCGTTATTTTTGTTCGTTCGTTTTCGTACGAATGAACGAATCATTCGAATCGTACGAATCCGAATAACGAATCGTAACGAATCATTCGAATCGAACGAATCCGAAAAACAACGAAAATCCGAAAAAAACTAATTAGAAACAACGAATGTACTAATGAAGAAAGTCCGAAAAACGAAAACGAACGAAAAAATTCGTACATTCGTAACTTTTTTTTTGTTGAATTGGTAATTTTCCGTGTCCCTTACAATGGTGCTGCAAAACGTGCTTCGAATGGATTGAACAAAAAAATTCGTACATTCGTAACTTTTTTTTCGATTCGTAACTTTTTTTTCGATTCATAACTTTTTTTTTCTCGATTCGTAACTTTTTTTTTTTTTTTTTTTCGATTTGTAATTTTCCGTGTCTCTATTGAACCAAAAAATTCGTACATTCGTAACTTTTTTTTAGATTCGTAACTTTTTTTTTTTCGATTTGTAACTTTTTTTTCAATTCGTAACTTTTTTTTTTTTTTCGATTTGTAAATTTTCCGTGTCTCTATTGAACCAAAAAATTCGTACATTCGTAAAAAAAAAAATTTGATTCGTAACTTTTTTTTTTCGATTCGTAACTTTTTTTTTCGATTCGTAAATTATTAGAATGTAATAATAGCATACACATTACATCAAATTATGAATTATGCTCCGATTACGAATCTACGAATGTTACGAATGTTACGAATGTACGAATAAATACGAATGCGTCCGAAAATGAAACTAACGAAAAAACGAATCAACGAAAAAATAACTCTTACGAATGTACGAATCGTTACGAATACAAACACCGACGACTTACAAATGTACGAATCATTACGAATCCGAACAATGACGACTTACGAATGTACGAATCGTTACGAATCGATGGAAACGAAAAAAAAAAAGAATTTTTTTCAGAAATGAAAAAAAACAAAACGAAAAAAAACAAAACACAAATTTTTTTGTTGTGCACTTGTCTACTGCCTATCAGTGCCGCCTATCAGTGCCCATCAGTGCCACCTATCAGTGCAGCCTCATCAGTGCCTCTTCATTAGTGCAGCCTATCAGTACCCATCAGTGCCACCTATCAGTGCAGCCTCATCAGTGCCTCTTCAATAGTGCCGCCTCATCAGTGCCCATCAGTGCAGCCTATCAGTGCTCATCAGTGCAGCCTCATCAGCGCACATCAGTTAAGGAGAAAAATTACTTTTTCTTTACAAAATATTGTTTTTTGTTTGTTTTGCAGAAGAAAAAAAAAAAAACAGTGGTGATTAAATACCACCGAAAGAAAGCTCTATCTGTCTCAACAAAATGATAAACATGTCATATGGGCACAGTGTTGCATGACCGCAAAATTATAATTTTTAGTGCACCAGTGCTGAAAGCTGAAAATTGGCATGGGCAGGAAGTGGGTGCAAGTGCCCGGTATTGAAGTGGCTAATCTACTTCTGTTGAGGAGACATGTTGAAAAAGATTTCATTGATCAGCGGTTGCAGTCACTGATCAGTGTATTCTGACAGTAGGTGCCGCTGTCAGAATACATTGCCCCAGCAGGAGGTGGATGGAGGAACCTGTTTTTTTTTTTTTAAAGAAAAATAGTGTACAGCATGTTTAAGTACAAAAATATACCACCTCCTGCAGGTTCACTTCAAACATTTAGAGAAATCTTGGATAAATAAAGGAGGGTTAGAATCCCTGTCCATGTTTTTGCCATCTGTGTCCCATTAGGGAGATTTCCCTTCACTTCCTGTCCCATAACCACAACAGAAAGTGAGAGGAAATTTCTCCAAAGTAAGGAATTCTCTAGTTGTCACCAGGGCCACCAGAACTAGTGTCCCCATTCAAAATGTTCCCCTCTATTACTATTCTAGTGACAACCCAAAATGTGTTCTTTTCTTTCACTTTTTGTAATAACAGTAAATAGGACAAATATAGAGGGGGAATCTCCCTAATTGGAGCACAGACATCAATAAAAATTTGACAGGTGTTCTAATTCCTCTCCACGCTTTCCAAAACTAAAAAGGTTTTGCCTTTAGTTATACTTTACTCTACACCTTGAAATTATAAGGTGTGACCGTCAACTGTGAACCAGAACAATTATATAGTAACTGTTAAATTACAATAATTAGCAAGTTAGAGACCAGTTGTCTCTGAGCCTATAGCGTTTTTACCCTTTTAATTTAAGGATATACTTATAAAGCGTTGAATGATCAATTCACTAATTATTAGCCAGATAGTAGCATTTATAAAACACAGTTGTTGGTTAGTGATCAAATCTTTTCTATGTGCATTCATGCATAATTGTACCGGCCTGTTACTAAGTACATTTTTAAGGAATTTGCTTGTATGGACACAAACATGCTGAGGAAGAAGATCGTGCTATGAGATATATATACGTTTTTTTTCTGGTTCTCATGTGGCATGTAGGAAAAAAATACAAATAAACAAACAGCTGAAATTTTCAGTGGCGTTCATACTCGGTAAAAATCCAAAGAGCGCAGGAAGATAGAATGTACAAGACACGGCAGAAAAATAATATTTAGATAAAATTTCTGTTGGGGAACATGTGGAGATATTTAGCAAACTGTATAAACCATTCATTAAATGCATTCCACTCACAACCTGGCTGCTCTAGCCACCACAGAATGAAAAGGCAGGAAATTTCTGCAATCCCTCAAACACTTGTACCTGGCCTGTAAGAGAGAGTATCAATGGGGCTGCTTCATGGAAAAGTATTGCAGAGAAGTCAAATAGCTGAGCAGCAGATGTCTGATATTACAATGCTGGGATACTGCACAGAATAACCAGCAAGAGCAACAGGCCTGGAGCATACATCCCACTAGGCCCAAGTCCTACAGAGCAAAGAGTTCAGTTCTTCTGGGGAACAGGCTGTGACCAACTGGGGATCACATATGGCTGCATCAAGAGGGTGGCTAGTATAAATCTACGCAGCAAGGACAGATAGATAGATAGATAGATAGATAGATAGATAGATAGATAGATAGATAGATAGATAGATAGATAGATAGATAGATAGTAGAGCTGCACTATTCTGAATAAAATGAGATTCACGATTTTATGCTTAGAATAAAGTCACAATTCTTGGCATAACATCATCATTCACATTATACAAAAAAATGTAGCTAACTTTACTCTTTCTTTTTTTTTTATTCACTGAAGTGTATGTTTTCACAAAAAAATAGCTTTTCAAAGACTTATGCGCAAATACAGCGTGACATAAAATATTGCAACGACCACCCTTTTATTCTCTAGGGTCTCTGCTAAAAAAATATATATAATGTTTTGGGGTTATAAGTAATTTTCTAGCAAATAATAATCATTTTAACTTGTAAGCAACAAGTGTCAGAAAAAGGCTTATGCCGGGTACACAGGATTGAAAATGCCGCCAGCAAAACTCCGATGAGAGCTTTTTGTCGGAGAATGCAACTGTGTGTATGCTCCATCGGTCTTTTGCTGGCGGAATTCCAGCCAGCAAAAGATTGAGAGCAGGTTCTCTATTTTTCGTTTAGGAAAAGTTCCTATCCGAAAATGGGATCGTCTGTATGCAATTCGGACACGCAAAAAATCACGCATGCTTGGAAACAATTCGACGCATGCTCGGAAGCATAGCACTTAATTTTCTTGGCTCATCGTAGTGTTGTACGTCACCGTGTTCTTGGCGGTCGAAAGTTCAGAGAACTTTTGTGTGACCGGGTGTATGCAAGACAAGCTTGGATGAAAAATCTTGGATGTTTTTTCCGACGGAAATTCCGCTCGTGTGTACACGGCATAAGTATTTAAAGCGGAGTTCCACTCATTTTTACACTTATTAAAAGTCAGCAGCTACAAAAAGTGTAGCTGCTGACTTTTAATAAACAGACACTTACCTGTCCCACGGTCCAGTGATGCAGCCTCGCTCCTATCCCCCCTCCTCTCCACGGCGCCGTTATTGCAAGTGTGGGCACCCAGCTGTGACAGCTTGCAGCCCCACAGCCGGGTGCGCACTGCGCATGCGCAAGTCGTGCTGCGCTCTCCTAGTGGCTGAAAGGAAATGTAGATTATCTAGGGGTCTCTGGTAATCCCCACAGGCCTGTGAGATTAGCCCATTGAGACAATGACAAAACAACAACGTCTGTCCGAGCAAATCTAATCTTTATTCTTGGGTGTGAATATTTAAAGGGGCTTTCAGAAAGTACCGCCCTTTGACAAATTATCCAATCATATACAGAGACATTTTATGACCAAAGTGAAACTAATTATTTCTAAATATCACGTGCTTTACAAGAAACGAAACTCAAAAGAAGATAACAGTAACATGAAAAAACTAAACTTGATTAGCAAGACTTGAGCATATCTATTTGTGAAGTGGATGTTAGAGAGACACAAAATGGAAACTGACTATAATACAAAGAAGTAGTTAAACTAAATATCCCTTCAGTGGCCAGGCAATCTTCTGGGACCTGTGACGTGTCCCAGAAGATTGCAGAGAGGGAGGGTCCACCTAGGAGGAGAGGAGGCGTTGCCTAGGCGACATAAGCAGGAAGTAGGACAGGAAGTACCTGTCAAAACCAGGTACCCACTCCCCCCCAAAACAATTACATGCCAAATGTGGCATGTAAGGGGGTGAGGAGTGCATTAAGAGGAAGCTCCACTTTTGGGTGGAACTCCGCTTTAAGTGGTTAAACTGCCCTTATTTGCAGACCGAAGTTCATCCCTTCGATCTAAAAGAACCAAATGAAGCAAAGTAAAAGACTTCATTTTGTGTCCTGAGGTAAAGTTCAGTCAGCCTTGAGGGAGTGAAGAGACCAGACCTGAAAGAGAGGTGCTATCTCTCCGATGATCTCTCTGTGCGATTCAGGCCAGTTGGGACGTCCAGACCTGAGAGAGGGGGATCCCAGGTGAATATTGAAGTGCATCTCCAACAACAGTGAACTGTTCCAGTGTGAGGGGGCCGATCGCCATTAAATCCTGCCTGTTCCAGGACATTTGTTTGAGCCTTGATCGCAGGATTTGGTGAGAGGGAATTTCAGCCCATCTGCAGGGCACAGAGACACTGCACTACAGAAAGAGTTATTTGAACACTGTATACAAACATCATTGCCTGTAGTCATCTTGCTGACACTTGTAGTACTACAGGGATAAAGGATAAAGCTATCCATTTCTGAGACACTGTATACAGACACCATTGTCCTCTCACCTTGTTGAACAAAATCCTGCCTGCTTCACTTGAAAATCTGGGCCAGTTATATTGTTTGCCCTGCTATCCAGGAGTTAAAGTGAACCAACGAAAGGTGCTAGCTGAGGACACCAAAGCTTATCTTTTCTTCAAAAGGGACTGAAGCTAGGGCTAGAAGCTAGGGCTTTGCATATGCATTGGGTGTGTGGGTCAGTTTATCTATATAAAGTAAAGTTATCTATAAAGTTAAGCCATTACTTGCTGACTTGAATAGTTGTGTAAAGGTGGGCCTGTGGTGTCAGGGAACAGAAGAGAGAGGCCTGACACAAAGGCAGTCATTCCTCTGCTCTCCTCCTGCCTGCCTTGCCATCTAAGTGTGCCTTGGCTCTTGGGGACATTCTAGTGATTGGAATCCCCTGAAAGCAGCTTGAGGGCTATATTGCTCTTAAATCTCAGTTATTGCTCTCTATGTTGATTACTCGAATATATATTGTTACTCTTTTCCACAGAAATATTGCCGTAAAGACAATTTCTGTGTTTTATCGTAACGTGTTTATCACTGTTCATTACACTTACACTATTGCCAGGTGTGTCATCGGCGCATGCACACTTCAGAAAGGGCACATGGTGACTGGCGGCTCCCAAACGCATGCGCGGGAGTGACGTCACGCGACTCCGGCCAGTCACAGAGCCGGAGTTCGCGGACCCGGAAGGAAGAGGGGCGAAGATAGACGCTCCCTGCTAGGGAGGATAATGGAGACATCGTGGGCTTCGGTTTCAGGTAAGTGACACATAATGGGCTACTATGCGATGCATAGTAGCCCATTATGCGTTACTTTTGCAGGGAAATAAAGAGGAAGTAAAACCCACCAGGGTTTAATACCTCTTTAAACAGCTCCTGCGGGGGTATTTCTACATTTATACCCTCAGTCCTGCGAGACAGGTGGCCATACTTTAAAGGTATTTGACCGTACTTCAAAGGGTATTTGACCATAGTGTATTAACCTTGTGTTGATTCACTTTGTCTACTGCTTAACCTCTTTGAACTGTTGAACTGCCCTACAATTTTTTTGTCTTTATTGCTACCAATACAACCTGACTATTGTTTTTATCACAGTTGGGGTATATTTTTCTTGTGCAACTCACATATTTTGGTGGTGTCAGCAGGAGTGGGGCCCCGTTTAGGGCCAAGAGAAGAGCAGAGGACCCAAATCTACCAGCAGCTCATTCTGGGGTAGCGCTACACAAGTTAATCTGTCATCTGCTGGAAACTGTTGTGCTTTTTTCAAGGACCCCAACTTTGTGAGCCAATGTGTTTTTTTTTTCCATCAGTTACTGTCCACATAAATAAAACTGGTACCTGTTATAGCAAGACCTTTCTTTATATACTGTTGCTGGGTATACACTGTTAGGATACTGCAGGTGTTTAATCATATCTTCCAGAGTATTGTTATTGTCTTATTGATGGTTTACATGAGTGCACTTGCTAATACTCTCTTTTTTTAGGTTATGCTTGGTCTAATAAATTCCATAAAATACCTGAAGGTGTGTAAGTGCAGGGTGAGAGAGGTGTGTCATCTTCAGGTGTGCAGAGAAATCACAGAACAATTTAGTAACTCTAAGCTCTGGTTCACACTGGAGCTTTTTGACATGCGATTTGACATGTCAAATCAGATGTCAAATCGGTGGCAATTCCCATCAATGCCATGGTCCTAAACGGTGCGACGCCGCATCTACAGCGCTGCACAGATTTCAAAAAGTAGTTTCTGTACTAATTTTTGCGATTTTGGGCTGCGATTTACATTGACATCTGTGCAGGATCCTGCACAGATGTCTCTGAAACCGCGGCCGAAATCGGGACTGACATGCGAGAGTAAATTCATGCAAGTTCAGCTGAACTCGACGGCTCCATTCCCGCAGCTCAGTGTGAACCTGGGCTAAGGGTCCGTTCACACGGGCATTCGGTTTTTTAGTTCAGTTCAGTCACTTTTTTTTTTGTTGTAAAACAACGGATCAAAAACGGATATGGATCTAAATTTTTACATTAGTTTTCATGCCTGCTGACATCCGTTTTTCACCAAAAAAAAGTGACTGAACTGAACTTCAAACACTGTATATAGCTGGTTGCTAAGGAGGGGGCCCAGAAGCCGGCCACCTCGTCCTTAACAACCGATGAGTCATCAGCTGTCAGCAGGTTACCCGCTGACAGCTGAATGTAAAAAAAAAAATCCGGCAAAAAAAAGAGAAAAAAATGAGTTTTTTTTTAGTATGCGGTCCCCCCCAAAATCCATACCAGACCCTTATCTGAGCATGCAGGTCAGAAAAGGGAGGGGACGAGCGAGGGCCCCCCCCCTTATGAACTATACCAGGCCACATGCCCACAACATAGGGGGATGGGAGCTTTGGGGAGGGGGCCCTTCCTGACAAACCTGGCTGGTGGTTGTCGGGGTCTGCGGGTGGGGGGCTTATCGGAACCTGGAATCCCCTTTAACAAGGGGCCCCCAGATTCCGCCCCCCTCCTATGTGAATGGGTATAAGGTACATCCTACCCCTACCCATTCACCCCAAAAAGCAGTAACATTTATTTAAAAAATAACCATTTTTTGATAAGTCCTTTATTAAAAAAATAGCTCTGAGCTGTCTTCTCCCCGAGCCGTCTTCCCCTGCTGCCGTCTTCTCCCGGTGCCATCTTCTCCCGTTGCCGTCTTCCCCCGGTGCCGTCTTACCCCGGGTGTCGTCTTCTCCAGCTGCTGTCTTTGTGTGTTGAGCTCCACTGTACAATGTATTGGGGTACCATTACTAATGAATGGCACTGAAACACAAAACACATAGAGCAGATGCATTGCCATATGTTGTGACAATGTGCATTAATATGCTTGTTTTAGCAGACGTTGTCACAACACACAAGTTGTGGCTGCACTGAACAACATTCACATAATGACATGTGCGTGCTGTTCAGTGCATTAACATTCAGAGTCAAGGCTACATGATGGCGCCTAGTGAGGACATCTAGTAGCAGAAAATATTTACTGTGGGGGATTGCTCCGGAGTGAAGGTGAGATTTGCAGGTAAAGATACCTTTTTATTTTTACTGTTACCAGGCTACTCTTTTACATTCCTTTTTTTTTCAGATGGAGTTCAGAGAAATACTTTCCCTTTTCCCATGCCTTGGATCTTTGCTAGCTATGCCGTCCAAAGAATCTTCTGCATCTAAAACATGTTTAGGTGTGTCATTTGCCTGGTGTTTTGCTGTGCTTTAAGGTTCCATCTGCTGGCCCCTATATCAGTGCAGAACACAGATTTAAGGCATATGAGGTGGGACAGGTAAGTATTAATAGTTTGCTTTTTAAGTTGTTTTTTTTTTGTGTGTCAACAGATTTGTTTTAATGGTAGAGATGGTTTACTGTGGCTAAAGAAAATGCACTACATGATTACACTACAGTGATTGTAGGCATGGTAAAAAGTGTAGGTTGACTTAAAGCAGCCCTTAAAGTGTTTGTTAACTCAAAATTATAAATTACTGGTAGCCCCTCTATTATAGGCAGGCATAACACACTGTGTAAGTCTTTTATAAAAACAAGGATTGTAAATACCTATTTAGGGCGATCTTCAGGCCGGTCACGTAAATTGTGGCCGCTTTACAGCTCTGATACATGGATACAGCAGGAGGAGGAAAAAAACAAATCAATGTTGTATGCAGCTCTTTATGCTGATATTAAATCATGTTTTCTATGGTTAAAAAAAAGACATTTGACTGTTAAATACATTTTGCTACATTGCACTTCATGGTTTTTAGGGGCACTGGTGATGTAGCGAGGTCCTTGCAAATTCATCCTGGGAAGGCTATTTCACCCATTGACTTCCTGAGAGCTCAAAAATTTCTGGCAAAGACATTTTTTCTTTACTTAGATGATGTCTAGTATCACATGGGTAAGGGAGGCGGGTTAGGCCCCTTTCATACTGATCGGGTCCATCTCTCCATTTTTCAGGCAGGCCTGATCCAACCACCCATTGTTCTCTATGGGGCGGCGGATGTCAGCGGACATGTGTCTGCTGTCACCTGCCGTCATCTGATCTGGTCCGCTAAAAACACACGGATGGGGATACATTCGTCATCCGTCCGGCGGATCAGATGACAATCAGATGGTAACGGACATGAAGTCCATTTCCAACTCACCGCCCCATAGAGAGCAGCGCGCTGTGTCCATGTCTGCTCCGCATAGCAGTGGACATTGTCCTGTCATCCGACTGCCCAGCGGGGATCAGCGGAGAGATCCCCTGCTGACCGGGCAGATACGTTTGGATGAATTCTGCTCCATGTGAAAGGGGCCTTAGAACTAAATATGTAAAAGGGAAATTGAATCATCTGCTCTTTATTAAAATGGCGGTGGGTAGGAGAGTGTTGGAGAGAAGAAAATTTAAAAAATGATCAGAAGGAAAAGCCTGCAAAGTAAATATTTCTTATTTGTTATGTCTTTTTGCAACCATTTGCATGATGATTTCGCTTTCTTTATGATAGTCTGGGGGAAGGTACACTTTAAAGTGTAACTGCATTTTTTAGTGCAGTTACACTTAACGAACTTACCCTCCCTCGCCCACAGCCTCCACTCCCACTCTTATAATCACCTGTCCCTGATGCAGCATTATTGCTGTCTGGCCTGGTTGGCGCCTAAGGAACTAACAAGGTAAGTCAATAACAATGTAACTGCCCTTTACGAACATCGTCTACTGTGACTCACCTATTTATGTATAGTATATATGCTAAAAAAGGTGGATTGTAAAAGATGCAAGTACTTTTTTTATCTAGGCATGTTGACTGCTGCTCTGTGAAAATAAAATAGATTTACCTAAGTAAAATACTAAGTAAAATTCCATGTCATTATTACAAAAATCTGTATTATTCAGCTTCCAAAACAAAAAAGTTGTGTAGTTGCAAAACCATTAACCTACGTAGAATAGGGTGACCAGACGTCCCCGTTTTCCGGGGACAGTCCCCGGATTGAGGACACTCTCCCCGGAGCCCATATGTCCCCAGATTTGTCCCCGGATTGCAGGGGCGGCACTCAGGGACATATCTGCAGTCAGGCTGAGCATAATTTTTTCATGAGGGCGGCACTGCCCCCAGCCTGGTTGCATGTTCATCCATAGATCGGAGGACACTGACAGGCAGCAGGGCCAGGATTAGAGCGTGCGGAATGAGCAGAAACTCCTTTGAAGTGTGGTGTGCAGGCAGCGCCGGGGCTAAAGTCTTCCGGCTGAAGATGGACAGACAAAAGCAGAGCTGCAACAGGGTGCCGAGTGTGCTCCTGCACCCGGGACCAGTCTAAACTACCGTACACAGATTACATTCTCTGTCAGGTGGATATCACTCTGCCTGACAGGTGACTTCTACACCGCCCTCTGACGTGACATCATTCAGGGGCCGGGACAGGAAGGGAAAGTGGTGCCAGGGAGGAGAAACTGAAGTAAGCGGTAGTAGTAGTAGAGGGGCAGTGGTGTACCTAGGGGGTGTGGGGGTTGTGGCTCGCTCCAGATACCACAGCTCTAAGGTTGCCGATGCAGATCAAGTTTAATGTCACACACAGTTGTCTGATTACTCAGTGGTGCCAGCACCTCACAGGGCACTAGCGGGAAACCACCCTGCTCCTCCTGCCCACTCCATAGAAAAGCATTCTTAGTGACACTGCAACTACTGTTGCTAAGCTATGTGCTGTTCACATTCTCTAACAGAAAGTATAGCACCTCAGCCACAGCACAAATTTAAAGGGGAAAACCTGCCTGAAACTGTAAGAGCTACTATATATTAAAGTGAAACTTTAGTCCTGAGTTTTAAAATGGGTGAACTGGCAGGAATTTTAATGCAGAAGAGACATGTTTTGTCTCTTCTGCATTAAAGTTACTTACCTGCCTGTCCGTTGCTGTACGGTGCACTCTGCTCTATGGGCGATTGGATGTAAACGAACTCTGCGGTTCGTTTACACCCGACTGCGATCTGATCCAATACATCCAGATGGAGGGGAACAGATCCCCTTCCGTTTGTTTTTAGTGGACTGGATTGGATTGGAGATTACACCCGCTTCTCCATACAAAAGAATGGAGGGTCCAATTGGGTCGGCCTGAAAAACAGACAAGACAGGTAGATCGAATTGGACTGCTCACATAAAAGGAAAAGGTGAGACAAATTTAGATGGGGGTGCCCAATTTTAGTCTTGCATTGCTGGGCACTGGTCAAGCTGCATAGATGGGCACTGGTGAGGCTGCAATGAATAGGCACTGGTGAGGCTGCATAGATGGGCACTGATCAGGCTGCAATGGATGGGCACTGGTGAGGCTGCAATGGATCGGCACTGGTGAGGCTGCAATGGATCGGCACTGGTGAGGCTGCATAGATGGGCACTGATCAGGCTGCATAGATGGGCACTGGTGAGGCTACATTGATGGGCAGTGGTGAGGCTGCATTGATGGGCAATGCTAAGCCCTGCATTCTTTATGTAGCACACTGCTGAGCCCTGCATTCTTTATGTAGCATGCGACTGAGCCCTGCATTCTTTATGTAGCCTGCGACTGAGCCCTGTATTCTTTATGTAGCCTGCTCCAGAGCGCTCCTAGCCCTGCATTGTATATGTAATAGTTTACCATTTGCCAATAAAAAAAAAAAATGTCCCCGGATTTCATTTTAAAAATCTGGTCACCTTAACGTAGAAGCAAAACATGCCACTAACAAGTCTCTCTCTAATGAGTTATCTGTTAAATTTTATAATACAGCAATAGTATTTAAAGGGTAAGTTCACCTTTACAGAAAACTCTGTAAGGTGAACTTACACAGGTCCCCCTCCTCACCCCCCCCCCTCCCCCAAAGCTAAGCAGGCCAATAACTTCACAACAGGATATGGCAACTGTAAAGAGGAGTGGGCAGTTAGATGAGATTCAATGTAGGAAAATGTAAAGTAATGCACTTGGGGGATAAAAAAATACTAATACTAATACTAATAAAGTTACTCGCTAGGGGGAGAACCTCTGGAGGAATCGAGGTTGGAAAAGGAAAAGGATCTGGGGGTCCTAGTAGATGACAGACTTAGCAATACCATGCAATGCCAAGCTGCAGCAAGCAAGACTAGCAGACTAGCAGATTAAAAAGTGTATCTAAAACCAGTTCGCCCACATCTTGAGTATTCTGACCAGTTCTGGTCACAAGTCCTAAGGAAGGATGTGCTTGAACTGGAGACAGTCCAGAGAAGGGCGCCAAAGCTAATAGGGGGGCTGGAGGACCTTAGTTATCAGTAGCGACTACAAACATTAAACCTATTCGCTAAGAGAAGCTTTAGAGGGGATATGCACACTATATACAAATCCTGAAGTGATGACTCCAGCACTGGCAGAAAACCATTTAACCTAATGCCCTGTACACACAACCGGACTTTCCAGCAGACTAGGTCCGTCTGAGTTTCCGCCGGAATTCCGGCGGAGTTGCGACGGACTTCCAAATGAACGGACTTGCCCACACACACGGACCAAAGTCCCTTCATTTTGAATGTGATGAGTTATGACAGGACTAGAAAAGGAAGTAAATCTTGCCACTTTTATTGGCGAGATTGACACCTTGCGAGCCCCGTCGCATGGTATGGATTTTAAGGGGAAGCCCCTACGCTGAAAAAACGGCATGGGGGTCCCCCTAAAATCGATAACAGACCCTTATCCGAGCACGCAGCCTGGCCGGTCAGGAAAAGGGGGGGACGAGCGAGCACCCCCCCCTCCTGAACCGTACCAGGCTGCGTGCCCTCAACATGGGGGGTGGGTGCTTTGGGGAAGGGGGGCGCTCTGCGGGCCCCCCACCCCAAAGCACCTTGTCCCCATGTTGTTTGTTGATGAGGACAAGGGCCTCTTCCTGACAACCCTGGCCGTTGTTTGTCGGGGTCTGCGGGCGGGGGCTTATCGGAATCCGGGGGCCCCCTTCGATAAGGGGGCCCCCAGATCCCGGCCCCCCACCCTATGTGAATGAGTATGGGGTACCCCTACCCATTCACCTGGTGAAAAAAGTGTAAATAAAAACACAAGTTTTTTAAAATACTTTATTACACAGCTCCGGGGGTCTTCTTCCATCTTGGGGGGTCTTCTCGCCGGACTCCTCCGCTATCTTCTGCTAGCTCTTTTACTAGTGGAGGAGCCTGGCTTTTTTCTTTGCCATCGCCGCCATCTGGGGGTCTCGTTCCGACTTCTGGGGTCTTGTCCCGCTCTTCGTTCTTCTTGCCGGGCCTCCGCTATCTTCTTATAGCTCTTTTACTAGCGGTGGCCCAGTCTTGTGTTGTCGTCGCTGCCTTCTTCTCCTTCTTCTCCTTCTCCTTCTTCTTCGGACTCTGGCGGAGTTCCGGCGGGAAAATTTAAAACATATTCTATTTCTAAAGTCTTTCGGATTTGATATAAGTTGAAGGGAGGTGGCTAACATGGAAAGTGACTGGGGAGTGACCTGGTTGGTGGTGAGTGTGAAATTGATGATGTGTTTCAAGTTTCTTTCACATTTGCAGTAATGCTTACTGCCATCTGAAAAACGATCTGTGTTGTATTGCTTTTCAACCAGTGGTATAGCAGCAGCTGACAAGCTTTCATGCGGTGCTACTGCCGCCTCCTTTTTTTTTTTTTTACATTGCTGAATGGCAGTTTTACATTGACTATGCTGCTACTGCAAGCGAGTTTGACAGGCGGTGATGCCTGTCATACTCTACAGGCTCCAAGCTGTCCATTAAGCTCAGTGCCTCTGACAAGAAGTGAGGAGAGGCACTGTGAGCTCATCCTCTCAGTCTGCTACAAACAGAGTGTGTCAGCATGTATTTAAACTGGCCACTCTGTATGTAGCTTCTGACAGGCCGCGCAAGGAGCCCCGTATCTCCAGGACCATAGGTGATAGGAGCCCCAATTTTGACCAGTAGTGGGGTAGACCTTCAGCTACATACCCCCTAAATTTGGGCTCTATGTGACCCCTGGTCGCCGAGCCACCACCCTCGAAGCCAATCGTTTTTTTTTCTTTTTTTGTGATTTTTTTTTTTTTTTTTTTAAATGGGCCTATCTTAAGGTAAGGGGCCTGGAGCGGCAGCTCCAATAGCCCCTATGTTAATCCGGCCCTGTTCCTCAGGGGGTTTTGGATATGAAACTTCCTTCCACAGTAGATGGTGTCAGCAAGTTAAATTAAAAAAACTTTTAGATATGTTTCTTACCAAGTACAATGTACAGAGATATGGAAAACTGTAGTCACACACACACATGCACACTCTGATTCAACTGAATGGACTGGTGTCTCAAAGTCAAAAATGCTTTTAGGTCCACCTAGCCCCCAAAAAACATCTGTCCTAGAGTGGGGTCCCCTGAAATCCCAGCAGTTGTTGGTTCAATTACTGCAGCCACTGTTTGCCATGGCAATAGACCAAACCTGTGTAGGGCAGAAGTTCTGACTTGCTACCTGCACCTGAACACAGGACTGTGAAAGGGTGAGGGTCCATTCACACTTAAGTGTGCCACTGTGGTAAATGAATGCATTTATGTGTGCTATGGAAAATGACGCCTAACATATTTCGGACTGTGCCATCCTTCCTCAGAGGCTTAATATCATTTGAAAACAATCGTATGGTATTCTATAAATATAAATGTAGTAAGCATTAGTAAAGATAAAAAATTACAAAGTTAATCTCTATAGAGTTCTAATTAGTAACATACTTTCAAAGAGAGACTGCATGTCTGAATACATGGTAGTTTGATGATATTTGGAATTTGTACTTACACAGGTGAGCTAATCACTAATGTATAGCCAGGGGAGTTGGAGATATCTGGACTCTCCTGGAGTCGCAGAGAGAGCCAAGGCAGGGTCCAAAAGACGACGGCCATGGAACAGGACCACCATGAGAGGGACACGGGAGGCAAGGCAGCTGACCCAACTGCAAGATCATCCAGCTGGTGGGAGTAATGAACTCCCACCAGAGCTGGCCAGCCACTGGGTAATGCAATGTAATATATAGCAGGAGATGATGGTATTTATGTCTCTGGAAATAAACAAGAGACAACAGGGAACGGTAAAGGTACTGGGAGAAAGTCTTATGTCTGTCAAACACAGGACCAGCCAAAAATGGCTGGTCACTGTGTGAGCAAAAAAGTATACAAAGGTAGAGAACTAATCCAGTATAAGAGAGTATATATACAAAGATCTAGAGAGGTAATGCTACTAGGTTGTACTCACAACGTACCTACAGTACACAGAGCATTGAAATGCAATTATTTTAGTAAATATAAACTGCTAAATACCTTTTCTCTTCGGCAGTATATAGCAGTCTTGTGACTTCTATCAGTGTCTGGTTAAAGCTTGTAGGAGGAGTTTTCATTCTCCTCTGACTGTCTTATGAGGCTACAATCCCCTGACCCTCTGTCCGGACAGTGCTGATTGTCCCTGTGCTGATCACATGCACCCTCCCAAGAAAAAATAACTCTCAAGCAATACACACCGAACTGAGCAGAGCAGATTAGCAGATTAGCAGATAGATTGGGGACTGTGGAAGAAGGATCAAACAGCCTTTTTACACAATGCCGAGAATTAACCCCTTAGCTTCCACAGCGAGTATAACAAGCATGGTTTACTGCATATACAGACTGATTTTACTGTTGTGGGTTTAGTAGCACTTTAAGGTCTGAATAGGTAAAGTTTAGCCCAGCATTTATCACTGACTGCTGTTCTCGCTCTGATCAAGGTCTGAATGGAGGTGTATTTCTACTCCTGACCATCAGCTAAACATATCTAATTTCTACGTAAACAAAATCCTGACAGAGGTTGTAAACTTTCCTCATTTTATCCGACACCAGAAAATTATTTGTGGCTGACGGTTCACTTTAACCCATTTACAACCACGATGAGCATATGCAGCGGCAAAGCAGGTGGGCCTTAACACTCAGCTGTCGCATATGTGCATCTTTGTGTTGTTTTGGGGCACAGCGCCCCCAGGACTGAACTGTTACTGACTGCTCGTGTTGTTCATGTTGACATACTAATGATTGGTAACTGGTAGGCTGGGCTCCCGATGTCATCAATGTGCATCCACTCAAAGTTCAGAAAGATCAGGACCCCCTACTACCAGCCACAGGCCAGAGGCAAAGTGCTGGCAGCTGCAGATATAAGGGGTTAATAAATATTAAATGTACAGTATACGCCTATTTTTTAAATTTTTTATTTGTATTAATGTTATTGAATAGACAAAACAATAACTAAGTGGTGACAATACAGTCAAGGTTGCCATGCAGGGCCACATAGCAAAATCACACCCACAATGAGATGTACTAGAAAAACATAGATCTGCTATCTACAAAAAAAATACAGGTATCCCAACCCATCCACCCCTTCCCCCCACCCACATCTCCGTCTCCCCACCCACTTTATGGCTTCAGGGGGCTGGATGTATTAAGATATGCAGAGGTATACATTTTCAGTATTATAAGAGCGCTTGAGCCTTCCAAAACCATCAGTACCATGTCAGTACGCTGATGAAGAATATCAAGTATGCTAGAGGTTCAACTGATTCATCTAGGGTAGTACACAGTTTAACCACTATCTGTAGTGTATAATCCCCATTCTATCAATACCACACTGTATGGTATCATCCCACCAGGCCTGCCAAACCTTAGTAAATGTATTTTCACATCCCATAGATATATATGTGGCCTTGTAGTATTGTATAATGGAGTTAACCAAGCCCTACCAATAGGACAGTATACGCCTATTAAAATTTTTTAAAGCACACTTGAATACATTCAGCATATGATATTTATAAGTATATATTTATATGTAAGCGTAGATACATTATAAAATTCTGAGGCTTAGCCTGTCTGTAAACATTTAACCTATGCATTTTGAGAATGAGCAGTCTTATTTATTTAAATTTAATAAAGTTAAAATTAAATAAAGTTAAAGAGTGAGGTTTTAAATGTTTCTAAAAAAAACAACAGAAAAAAACTATACCATCTGCCAAGCTTGGTGATGACTTTCCAATGGATCTTGGAAGTGTTGGTACCATGCAGCATACATAGACTCTGTTTTCTATCAGATAATTCAGCAGAAGACCCTCAGGCAAATGTCCGCTGAGGTCCAATAAAAATTGTATGAAGCTATGAGATCGTGTTTCCAAATTACAAGCAGATGTGTTCATATTTCTGAATAGCCAATTTTAGGTTCTTTATTGAACCTTTCCCCCATTGTTATCAACCAAGAGGAAATAATCTGTCCTGGCTAAGCTATTGAAAGCAGACATTTGACTAGTTGCTATCACTGTTTTTATTATTATTATTATTATTTTTATTAAATAACATCCAATAACACAATATGTTTGGCAGTTACAAGAAAAATTCAGTGGTAATTTTTGCACATCCATTTCTTACATCAGGATCCTGGCAAGGTACTGTTTGCTGTTGGCACAGAGGCCTCTGGCATAGGATGAGGTTAGTATACAGCAGGGGTCTCCAAACCTTTCAAACAAAGGGCCACTTTATTGTCCTTCAGACTTTAGGAGGGCCGGATTGTGACCAGCAGGGGCAGAAAATGTCACGGCCCAGCATCAGTGAGAATAAATATGGCCTCAGGGTTGGTGGTCAATATGAGGAGTATTCCCTCTATTAGTAGGAAGGAATAGTATCCCATCATTGGTATCAGTGGAAGATATAGTGCCCCATTGTTGGTGTCAGTGGGAGGAATAGTGCCTCTTATCAGTGGGAGGAATTGTGCCCCAAGGGCCGGATAAAGTCTAGCAAAGGGCCACATCTGGCCCTCGGGCCGCAGTTTGGAGACCCCTGGTATACAGTAAAAGATGGGTTCATTTTCTGTATGTTAGCATCTCAGAAAGGCAGGAATAAAGGCTTAGTTTAATATAGTTTAGTGCAATTTCACCTTTTCAGGAAACCCGACCCTCCAACCAGCCCGGTCCCTGCTGTACTTACCTCTGAAGGAAATGAGCCGTCAGTGCCCACGCATCCATGGATTTGAAATCCCAGATTTTCTCCTCCTTCTTTCTGCAGGGCTTCTGGGACAGATAAGAGTGATTTTGATTGATCAACACCAGCACAGAGAATCACTCCGAGCTGTCCTAGAAGCCCTGCAGAAAGAGGGAGAAGAGTGGGGATTTCAAATCCCCATCTGCAACATCAGCTGAGTGTACACTGACAGCTCATTCCCCAGCGGAGTTCACGTTTTTCATTTTTTTCTGAATAGGTGGATTAACCCTTTAAGGTTTAGCTTAGATTAGAGCTGGGTTAAGTGCTTGGATTAGGGTTGGGTCCCTGCATTTTGGTGTGGGAGGGACATTGCTAAGGGCTCATTTTAGGAATTAGAATTTAGTAAAATTTGTAGTTTACCAATTCTTAGATATGGTGGCTGCATTCGTTTTTTCTTTTTGTTTTTTTCGATATTTTCACCTGGTGATCCAGTAAGTCAGTTTTATTTTTCAACTTCCTTTAACCAGGCTCTCCAGCAAATGGGGCAATTAGACAAAACCATTTACCACTGATGTGTTTACAGTGGTCAGATTTTATAGAGTGGTCAGTTTTTATTTATTTATGTAAAACCTTTCTTCCAAAGAAAAAAAACATTTTCTGTAACTGCATTAGAAAGTGTTAGCTGGAGCTAGACTTTAACCACTTAAGGATTTACCAGCTTAATGACCAGGCCATTTTTTTGCGCTATGGCACTGCGTTACTCTAACTGACAATTGCACGGTCATGCAACGCTGTACACAAATAAATTGTATGTCCTTTTTTTTCCCCACAAATAGAGCTTTCTTTTGGTGTTAATTTATCACCTCTGCGGTTTTTATTTTTTGCTCTATAGACAAAAAAAGACAGACAATTTTGAAAAAATATATTTTTTTTATTTTCTGCTATAAAACATACCCAATACAAAAATGTAAAAAATCTAATTTCTTCATCAGTTTAGGCCAATATATATTCTGCTACATATTTTTGGTAAAAAAAAAAAATCCCAATAAGCGTATATTGATTGGTTTACGCAAAAGTTATCATGTCTACAAAATAGGGGATAAATTTGTGGCATTTTTATTATTATTATTTTTTTTTTTACTAGTAATGGCGGTGATCAGTGACACAGTGGGAATGTGACATTGCGGCAGACAGATCGGACACCTAACTGACATTTTTGACACTTTTTTGACCAGTGACATTACAGTGATCAGTGCTAAAAATGTACACTGACATTGTACTAATGACACTGGCAGGGAAGGGGTTAACATCAGGGACGGTCAAGGGGTTAACTTTGTTCCCTGGGTGTGTTTACTAACTGCATGGGGGATGGGCTGCCTGGGATAATACACAGATCCGTCTTCCTACATAGCAGAAAGAAAAGATCTCTGTGTGATCCCGTCAGAATGAAGATCTGCCTTGTTTACTTTGGCAGATCCCCATTCTGTCTGCAGGGAACAATTGCAGGCGGCTGGCGGACATCGAGTCCTCCCGACCCGCTGATTGGCTCCCCCACTGGCCAATTGGCGCGCTCTCGCCCACAAAAAGCAGTGAACGAGCCCGACGTACAGCTACGGCGGCAGCAGGTTGGCAAGCGGTTAATTAGATAGTCACTTATGTGAAGTCCATCTAAATCTACTAGTACATGCCCTCCATAAAGCTCATGATATCTGTGTTAGCCCCAAATTTTCATCTACATATAATCAATGTCTAGAGGGTGATTCTCTTCCACCCTCAGTGTGGGAAGCGCACATTATCCTAATACATAAAAGTCCCAAGAATCCCTCTTTGTACCTCACATTGGCCTATAGCACCCTTGAACCGTGAACTTAAAGCGGTTCTGCACTCTGTATATTTTTTTTTTTTTTGGGGGGGGTATACAAAGGATGCTTACCTTAATTGGGGGACTCACCTGTTCCATCTTCCATCTCGATCGCCGCCGGTTTTCGTCCGATGAAGTTCTTCATCTTCTTCTTTTGTGCTGGGGGCCATCTTGCCTGTGGGCATGTGAAACCCCCACAGGCACTTTAGATGGCCCAGCATGCACCGTCGTTACTCGCGCGTGCGCAGTAACGGCACATCTGCCGACATCTCACGAGATTTCGGAAGATGTGTCCGAAATCTCGCGAGATTTTGGAAGATGTGGCCGAAATCTCGTGAGAAGATGTCCGCACTGACTCCTGGGAACAATGACACCAGATCCCAGGAGACAGTGCGGCCTGACGACGATCGACGCAGAGACCCCGCCCACCCCCGAAGAGGCAAAAGACCGGAAGTCATCAATTACAAGGTAAGTAAAAAAAAAACACATTTCATTTAGTACTCTTTGCCTGATTTGGAAGGCAAAGAGATTTACTAAATGAAATGGGTGCAGAACCACTTTAAAATTTTGACTAAACTTCTTAGTGCTAGACTCAGTGAGATCATCCATATTCTGATAGACCCAGACCAAATGGGTTTCATCCCCCATAAATCCACTGACATAAATATTTGTAGATTGTTTATAAACATTCGTGGTCAGCACACAAACACGGGTGCTGGAACAATAGTCTCCTTAGACTTTGAGAAGGCTTTTGATACGGTGGAATGGCCTTGCTGAAAATGGGAAGTGTTGAGAAGAATGGCTTTTCTGATTCATTTTAACCAGTTGTTACAGGTAGGGATGAGATTTATGTTCGGGTCGAACATGAGTTCGACTCGAACATTGGCTGTTCGATCGTTAGTCGAAATACGAACATTATGGGGCGTTCGCGACAAATTCGAGCGGCGCGTCACGCCCCCCATAATGCACTGCAACATCGCAGTGCATTGCTGTCTGATGATTGGCCAAGCATGCACTATGACCCGCATGCTTTGGTCAATCACAGCACCGTCAGCAAAGAGAGCCATAATTGGCCAAAGGCATTGTGCCTTTGGCTATTTATGGCTCAGGGATATCAACTAGACTATCTGTGAGGGGTTGCAGTGTTGTGGCACCACCACAAGTGCCTAAGGCCCAATTTTTCTGCCCATGGGGCATGTACAGGGGCATGTAATTACAATATTTGCTCTAATATTTCACAGCAGGGCCCGTTCCTGCGCTCAACAAGAGTATCTGTGAGGCTTTACAGTGTTGTGCCACCACCACCACCACCGCCTAAGGCCCAATTTTTCTGCCCCTGTTTAACAGGGGCATGTAATTACAATTCTTGATATAATATTTCACAGCAGGGCCCATTCCAGCACCCACCAAGAGTAACTGTGAGGGCTTACAGTGTTCTGGTACCACCAACACCTAAGGCCCAATTTTCTGCAGAGTATATAGGGCAGGCCGTATAGTATATACAGGCGGTCCCCTACTTTCAAACATCTGACTTACAAACGACTCTTACTTACAAACGGAGGGAGACAACAGGAAGTGAGAGGAAATCTACCCCTAGGAAGGGAAATTCTCTCCTGTAAGAGTTAATGTGGGAAAAAGGTGTCTCCACTGATGCTTTATCACCAGTCCATGTTTCCCTAATAACCCCAAATTTTTTAAATCCAATTGTCATTGGGACAGAAAGTGAGGTGAAATCCTAACAGGGGCACAGACAGCAAAACAAATGTTACAGGGGTGATAACCCTTCCCTATGTTATCCAAAAAGCTTAAAAATAGATTTTTTGGCTGGAGCGACACTTACAAAATGTACCTGTTTCAAATTACAAACAGATTCAACTTAAGAACAAACCTACATTCCCTATCTTGTTTGGACAGCCTGTATACTGCTGTTCAGAGTATATAGGGCCTGGGAGCCCAACGCCTTTTCTTTTTTTAATTTGGTTGCGGGGTTCCTCTTAATATCCATACAAGACCCAAAGGGCCTGGTAATGGGCTGGGGGGGGGGGGGGGTACCCATGCAGTTTTTCTCAATAATTTTCATCCATATTGCCAGGACCCGACATTACATTACAGCCGCAAGCATGCGTCACTTTATAGTCACCCCCCAGGTACGATATTTAAAGGAATATTTCACTTTTATTTTTTCACTTTAAGCATTATTAAAATCACTGCTCCCGAAAAAACGTCAGTTTTTAAAACTTTTTTTGCATTGATACATGTCCCCTGGGTCTGGACCCGGGGCCCCAAATACTTTTTAGGACACTAACTTGCATATTAGCCTTTAAAATTTTCACTTTTGATTTTTCACGTTCAGGTCCCATAGACTTTAACAGTGTTCGAATGTTCGCCCGATCTTTCGGTCCATTCGTATGTTCTGGGGCAAACCGAACCGGGGGTGTTTGGCGCATCCATAGTTACAGGTTCCTTTTAGTCACCGGATGGCATCCATATCCCTTGGAAGCAACGTTTGTACTCCCTTTCAGCTTTAGCGAGGCACTCGGCAGGGCTGCCCTCTTTCTCCAACCCTCTTTAACATCGCTATGGAACACACTTTGAATTTCTCTTGAATTGGCATGAATCTTTACTCTTTTCACTAGACCCCAAAGCCACTAACCTTGCTGCAAAAGGATCCCCAATTACACTGTGTCGAACATTTTACATATTTAGGAGTTTGCAAAACATTACGTTTCTTGGTTTAGATATTCTTTATATGGTAAATGTTGTACACAATTTGTTGTACACTAGGTATCAGTGTAGTTATATTCCTTGTGTTGTTTGTTTGCTTTACTTTGTAATGATGGGCTCACATGTTGTGGCTGCAATTAGTATTGTCATGGCTGATCGACTCCCCTATGTCCATGCATTAATTAACCTAGCTCGTCCCTAGGGACAGGCAACACACAGCTTCCCATATATGCCTTGTCATTTCCTATGTGTTGCATCACAAATGAAAGAGTGCTATTGTGATGAAAACACATCTCTTCCAGCATGGTAAGATTTCTGTTAATTGCTCTGCTTGTTTGTGTCTGTGTCAGATCTAATTACCATTAAGCTCTCACCTGCCTGCTAGACTGGGAGACCCGGGGATTTTGGCATATGTAATTTTTTTTGCAGGAAGTGTTAGGTCTCAGACTACAAACAGAGGTCATCCATTAACTTGTGCAGTGCCATTTCGCATGCCTTATCTTTGAACACAAACAGAACCTTCTGACATTCTGGAGACACTCATGTAAGGGGACTGCTGATGGGGACACTGATGTAAGGGGACTGCTGATGGAGACACTGATGTAAGGGGACTGCTGATGGAGACACTGATGTAAGGGGACTGCTGATGGAGACACTGATGTAAGGGGACTGCTGATGGGGACACTGATGTAAGGGGACTGCTAGTGGGGACACTGATGTAAGGGGACTGCTGATGGAGACACTGATGTAAGGGGACTGCTGATGGAGACACCGATGTAAGGGGAGGGACTGCTGATGGAGACACCGATGTAAGGGGACTGCTGATGGAGACACCGATGTAAGGGGACTGCTGATGGAGACACCGATGTAAGGGGACTGCTGATGGGGACACTGATGTAAGGGGACTGCTGATGGAGACACTGATGTAAGGGGACTGCTGATGGGGACACTGATGTAAGGGGACTGCTGATGGGGACACTGATGCAAGGGGACTTCTGATGGTGACACTGTGATGTTAGGGGACTGCTGATGGGGACACTGATGTAAGGGGACTGCTGATGGGGACACTGATGTAAGGGGACTGCTGATGGAGACACTGATGTAAGGGGACTGCTGATGGAGACACCGGTGTAAGGGGACTGCTGATGGAGACACCGATGTAAAGGGACTGCTGATGGGAACACTCTGATGCAAGGGGACTGCTGATGGGGACACTGATGTAAGGGGACTGCTGATGGGGACACTCTGATGTAAGGGGACTGCTGATGGGGACACTCTGATGTAAGGGGACTGCTGATGGGGACACTGATGTAAGGGGACTGCTGATGGAGACACTCTGATGTAAGGGGACTGCTGATGGGGACACTGATGTTAGGGGACTGCTGATGAAGACACTGATGTAAGGGGACTGCTGATGGAGACACCGGTGTAAGGGGACTGCTGATGGAGACACCGATGTAAAGGGACTGCTGATGGGAACACTCTGATGTAAGGGGACTGCTGATGGGGTCACTCTGATGCAAGGGGACTGCTGATGGGGACACTGATGTAAGGGGACTGCTGATGGGGACACTCTGATGTAAGGGGACTGCTGATGGGGACACTCTGATGTAAGGGGACTGCTGATGGGGACACTGATGTAAGGGGACTGCTGATGGAGACACTCTGATGTAAGGGGACTGCTGATGGGGACACTGATGTTAGGGGACTGCTGATGAAGACACTGATGTAAGGGGACTGCTGATGGGGACACTGATGTAAGGGGACTGCTGATGGAGACACTCTGATGTAAGGGGACTGCTGATGGGGACACTGATGTAAGAGGACTGCTGATGGGGACACTCTGATGTAAGGGGACTGCTGATGGGGACACTCTGATGTAAGGGGACTGCTGATGGGGACACTGATGTAAGGGGACTGCTGATGGAGACATTCTGATGTAAGGGGACTGCTGATGGGGACACTGATGTTAGGGGACTGCTGATGAAGACACTGATGTTAGGGGACTGCTGATGAAGACACTGATGTAAGGGGACTGCTGATGGGGACACTGATGTAAGGGGACTGCTGATGGAGACACTCTGATGTAAGGGGACTGCTGATGGGGACACTGATGTAAGGGGACTGCTGATGGGGACACTAATGTAAGGAGACTGCTGATGGAGACACTGATGTAAGGGGACTGCTGATGGAGACACCGATGTAAGGGGACTGCTGATGGAGACACCGATGTAAAGGGACTGCTGATGGGAACACTCTGATGTGAGGGGACTGCTGATGGGGACACTCTGATGTAAGGGGACTGCTGATGGGGACACTCTGATGTAAGGGGACTGCTGATGGGGACACTCTGATGTAAGGGGACTGCTGATGGGGACACTGATGTAAGGGGACTGCTGATGGAGACACTCTGATGTAAGGGGACTGCTGATGGGGACACTGATGTAAGGGGACTGCTGATGGGGACACTGATGTAAGGGGACTGCTGATGGAGACACTGATGTAAGGGGACTGCTGATGGAGACACCGATGTAAGGGGACTGCTGATGGAGACACCAATGTAAAGGGACTGCTGATGGGGACACTCTGATGTAAGGGGACTGCTGATGGGGACACTCTGATATAAGGGGACTGCTGATGGAGACACTCTGATGTAAGGGGACTGCTGATGGGGACAGTGATGTAAGGGGACTGCTGATGGGGACACTGATGTAAGGGGACTGCTGATGGAGACACTCTGATGTAAGGGGACTGCTGATGGGGACACTGATGTAAGGGGACTGCTGATGGGGACACTGATGTAAGGGGACTGCTGATGGAGACACTGATGTAAGGGGACTGCTGATGGAGACACTGATGTAAGGGGACTGCTGATGGAGACACCAATGTAAAGGGACTGCTGATGGGGACACTCTGATGTAAGGGGACTGCTGATGGGGACACTCTGATATAAGGGGACTGCTGATGGAGACACTCTGATGTAAGGGGACTGCTGATGGGGACAGTGATGTAAGGGGACTGCTGATGGGGACACTGATGTAAGGGGACTGCTGATGGAGACACTCTGATGTAAGGGGACTGCTGATGGAGACACCAATGTAAAGGGACTGCTGATGGGGACACTCTGATGTAAGGGGACTGCTGATGGAGACACTCTGATGTAAGGGGACTGCTGATGGGGACAGTGATGTAAGGGGACTGCTGATGGGGACACTGATGTAAGGGGACTGCTGATGGAGACACTCTGATGTAAGGGGACTGCTGATGGAGACACCAATGTAAAGGGACTGCTGATGGGGACACTCTGATGTAAGGGGACTGCTGATGGGGACACTCTGATGTAAGGGGACTGCTGATGGGGACACTCTGATATAAGGGGACTGCTGATGGAGACACTCTGATGTAAGGGGACTGCTGATGGGGACACTCTGATGTAAGAGGGGTGCTAATGGAGACACTCAAAATGATAGATAGTATAGATAGATGGTTACTTTTAAAACTCTGGCCGTCTATGCTATGCACACTAATTTTCAGCTTTAAGATCCTAAGACTGAAAATTACCAGCAGCACATTTCTATATTTTGATGTAAGAATAAAGGAGTTTATTTCACAGTGTGACAGGGTTAGGGTTAACATGCTAAAAACAAGTTCTCCCTTTCTAATTCAGATCCACCTCCTCTCCTGATTATGCTCAGGTTTCAGTCCCACAAAACGCCCCCTTTTTTTCCATGTCTGAATCACATAGTGAAGATTTGTTTTCTGTTCTTATTATGGACACAAATCTGTGTTATGTTATTTCATAGTGGCTTTTTTTCTCATAAACAAAAGCCCCTTCAAAAAAAAAAAAAAAAAAGTGAAGTTAATTAAAGAGACAACAGACAAACATTTGCTTTAATCATGTGCCAAGCAAGATGGTTTTAATGAGATTCAGTTTGTGCTAAAAGCCAGAAATCTATGTGTGTTCCTTGTCCAAAGGGTGATGACATTTTAAAGCTTTATCTGTAATACAGTTTCATGGAATCTCCTACATGAGGTTGGAGGAGGGGAACATGTACGGTGAAGGTCCAAAGACACCAATAACTTGATGACGATGATTATAAAAGTACAGTCATGACTGTGTTAGGTCCAAATTCTGCTTTTGGTAGTCTTGCTGTTTACAAATCACAGTTTAGTCATGGCAGGTTATATGCTACCTATAGTTCAAGAGATGGCTCATTCATTAAAGCTGATCTCCAGGAATTATGTGTATTGCATATTTATGGTCAATCATCTAGGCAAAGTCAGTTGACTGGAATGTAAAGTGATTCTAAAGACAGAAGGTTGTTTTCCTTAATTCATTTTGTGAATAATAGCTTATTTATACTTGCTTCGGCTTCAACATTACTACACATTAGGTTGGCCACAGGCAAAGTTGCCTGTCCTGGAGGTGACTTGAAGTCATGTTGTAAGTCGTTCTAAGTCGCGCTGAAGTCGTGCTGAACTCGCCTCCAAGTCGCCTTGCTAAGTCGCGCACAAGTCGTGTTGCCCTTGTGTGAACCGGCCCTAATGGCTAGTCTACACCGAAGCCTCATCGAAGCCCCATGAAGCCTCACCAAAGGCTCATCGAAGCACCATCGAAGCTCCACCAAAGCTTCATTGAAGCACCAAGCAAAAGCAAGGTGTAAACAGGATTGTAAGCTAACCATTTTATTTAGTGACAGGGGCTTTGACTGGTGTTCAGAGAGCTTTAACAAAGCATGTCCGAAGTCATGTTTTGAGGCAAGTGAAAACTAGCCCTAAGTTCTTGGTGCTTCGATGAGGCTTCGATGAGGCTTTGGTGGAGCTTCGATGAGCCTTTGGTGAGGCTTCGGTGGGGCTTCAGTGGGGCTTTAACCACATGCCGACCGCGCTATAGTCGAAAGACGTCGACAGCGAGGTCGGGTTTTCCTGAGTGGACGTCCTCCCAGAAACTTGCTCCCGCGCGCCCCCTGGGGCGCGCACTCGGGAACATCCATGACCGCCGGGTCCCGAGGACCCGGCGCATCACGGATCACGGTAAACAGCCGCTGATATCGGCCGTTTACCACGTGCTCGCTCCGTCAAATGACGGAGCGATCACATGTACACAAACCGGCGTCACGTCATGACGCCGGTTCCTCCCTCCCCTCTCTGTACCGATTGGTACAGAGAAGGGAGAGGGGGAGAGACGGGACCAGCGCTGTGGGCTGGATGTGTAGTGCCCACAGCGCTGGTCAATACACTGCCACCACTGTGCAATGCTCTGCCACCACTGTGCAATGCTCTGCCACCACTGTGCAATGCTCTGCCACCACCGTGCAATGCTCTGCAACCACCGTGCAATGCTCTGCAACCACCGTGCAATGCTCTGCCACCACTGTGCAATACTCTGCCACCACTGTGCAATGCTCTGCAACCACTGTGCAATGCTCTGCCACCACTGTGCAATGCTCTGCCACCACTGTGCAATACTCTGCCACCACTGTGCAATGCTCTGCAACCACTGTGCAATGCTCTGCCACCACTGTGCAATGCTCTGCCACCACTGTGCAATGCTCTGCCACCACTGTGCAATACTCTGCCACCACTGTGCAATACTCTACCAATACTGTGCAACACTGTAATACTCTGCCAATACTTGCCAATACTCGCCAATACTCTGCCAATACTCTGCCAATACTCGCCAATACTCTGCAATAATTTTTAATAGAAACAAAGAATTTTTTTTTTTTTTTTTTTTTTACCGAATTTTCAGTATTTTTTGATTTATGGCGCAAAAAATAAAAAAAACAGCGGTGATTAAATACCACCAAAAGAAAGCTCTATTTGTGTAAAAAAAGGACACAAAATTTATTTGGGTACAGTGTTGCATGACGGAGTAATTGTCATTCAAAGTGTGAGAGCACCGAAAGCTGAAAAGCTGGTTAGGAAGGGGGTTTAACTGCCCAGTGGTCAAGTGGTTAAACAAGCTTTGCCATAGACTTCTATGGAGGCTTTGAAGACGCTTTGAAGCACCACTATAGCTACATGTGGTATCATTTTTAAAGCAAAGCTGAAGCAAAGCAAAAGCAAAGGTGTAAACAGAACTGTAAGCTAACCATTTTATTCAGTGATACAAGCTTTGACTAGCATTCAGAGAGCTTTAACAACGGCTTTCTCTGCTCTCTCTCTCCTCACTGGACAGGAAGGCAGCAGCGGGAACCATTGGATCCTGCTACTGTGAATTAAAGCCGATGAGGAGGGAGCAGTAGGTGGGGCCGAGGCAGGCTCAAGCTTGCACCAGTGCCACATGCATGGGGGCCCTTGGGAGAGGGGGGGGGTGGGAGCGCTGGTGGAGGACCACAGAAGAGGAGGATCAGGTCGTCTCTGTGCAAAAATATTTGCACACAGCAAGTAAGTATAACATGTTTATTTTTTTTTTATTTCCTTTACAAACACTTTAAAGAGGTCATTCACTATGGAAAAAAAATAACAGTCTGCAGCAACAAATCCTGTAGCTGCTGTCTTTTAATAAAAGGGCACTTACCTTTTCCAGGGATCCAGCGCTGTCCTCACCCAGGCTAGTTCTTCACTAGTCTTCGGGTTCCCGTCGCCGGCATCCTAACTGTGGGCAGCCGGATATGCTACTTTTGGCTTCATAGCCAGCTGCCCACATGAGCTGCACTGCACTTTGACATGTCCCAGAAGACTGTGAAATGGGAAGGGGGGAGAGGAGAACTTCCGCTCGTGATGCAAGCGGAAGTGAGAGTGGGTACCTGTCAAAACTAGGTATCCACCCCCCCCCCCCCCCCCCAAAAAAAAGGAGCATGCCAAATGTGGCAGGGGAGAAGGACTTAAAGCAGAACTTACCCTTTTGGGTGGAGTTCTGCTTTAAGGACTGCCTTTTTAGTCCTCATGCACAAAGACACTTACCAGCTCCAGTGAGGCATGACATCACCTGTGCTTTCCAGAGCCAATACAATACAGTAAAAGCTTGGTTTGGGAGTAACTTGGTTTGAGAGCATTTTGTAAGACAAGCAAAATTCTGTAATAAATATTGACTTGATATACAAGCGATGTCTTGATATACAAGTAGCGTCATGTCACAACAGAGTATAAAAGAGAAGAGAGGAGCCTCTAAGTGTAGCAATATGGTTACATTTAATGAAGGTACAACATTTAGAAACACATTGCTACACTTAGAGGCGCCTCTCTTCTCTTTTATACTCTGTAGCTTCTGCAGGAGTGCTTCTAATCCCCTTTGTGGGATGGACATTTTATGGTTACACAACCTATCACATTGCTATAATGTATATAATATAATATATATGGACTATAAACTGAAGGACTTATGAATAAATGGTTGTGGAACAAATCATTTGAGTTTCCATTATTTCTTATGGGTAAATTCGCTTTGATATACAAGTGCTTTGGATTACAAGCATGTTTCTGGAACGTATTATGCTTGCAATCCAAGGTTTTACTGTATGACACTTTTTTGTTTGGGGAAAAGTGCCATAGATGCATGCAGAGGTAAACGCTGATGCAGACCCAAGCATGACTGTACATGACCCCGATGTACTAGGCCAGGAGTCTCCAAACTTTTTAGAACAAGGGCCACAAACTGTATATTTTTTACAGATGTTCAAGGGCCGAAAAAAAATCAGTTTTGTAAATGAATGAGTACAATTTAAATGAATGAATACATTTTACTTGGAGTTGATTGTAATCAGCATGATATGATTCAGAAATACAAAGAAATAACTTCAGTAAAACAAAGCAAAGAAATTCCAAATAAACTTGAGCCATTTAATAAAAGATCAAACAAAAAATCCATTCAGTCTGCACAATTCTTTAGGTTCGGTGTCCCCATGATAGTCCCCTTTACATCAGGGTCATGATCAGAGTTCCCCCCTTACATCAGCATCCACATCATAGTCCCCCTTACTTCAGGGTTCCCATCGGAGCCCCCCTTACATCAGGGTCCCCATCATAGCCCCCCTTACTTCAGGGTTCCCAACAGAGTCCCCCCTTACATCAGGCTCCCAATCAAATTCCCATCTTACATCAGGATCCCCATCAGAGCAGAGACTGTGCACATTAGCTGCAAGTTGGATAAAATCTTGTAGCAGGCTATAGCTTGGAAACCCTTGCTATAGGCCAGGGCCTATGTTGGTTCTACAGAAATCAAGCCCAGGATAAGATCAGAACTGCTAGTTATAAAAATCTAGATAATATTGCTAAATGATACATCTATTTTACTGAAGGCTGTTGGTAACAAAATATATTACCAATATATTATATATATATATCATACATAAATGAGTCTAAGTTCTTTTTAGCTTTCTGAAGCTTAGTGTTTTTTTGGGATCTGCATGTCCTACCGACCTTGTTCAGCTAATATATGTTTCACTGCTTATCTCTATTAAAAGGGACACGTTTTACATTCCAGGACACTTAAAAGCTTTCATTGTAGATACACTACAAGGCTAATCATGTCAAATTATCCATTCATTTCCACGGCAGGAATGTCTTCTCTGTAGATTTAATAATGTTTGTGTTTGCCTATATTTCTCTTTTTCTTTTTGAACGGTATGATATTTCAAGGAGACATGGCACGACAAACGTTCAAAGCTGGAATAAAACGAGACTTTGTGTTTTCCTGACCGTTGAGTATTTTTGCAGCTGGGAGAGCTTCGTTCACAGACAGAGAGAGAGCAAGTTTGTGGTTTCTCCGAGGTATAAAAACATCACAGGTTTTAGCTCCGTCCGCCTTCTCCGCCGCTCCCTCCCCCATACACTTTCCCGGGCTCCAAATAAAAGAGAAGGCCTGTTCCAGGCTTGGTATATCTGGATTTCTGTGGCTTTTTTCAGAGGCTCAAATTAAAGCCTGGAATGTTAAAAATGAGCCATCTGATGCCAGATATAAACAGGGAATAATTTCAGCTCACCCTAAACTGTTCTGAAGTTTGGGCTTCGAGTCTCTTATTTGGAAAACCCATTTACTCCTAATTACAGTGTTAATTTCAGAAGTAAAGAAAAGGGTTTTTACCCGCTCATATACATAGTATAAAGTGCATATGATCACAGCTCAAAACAAAATGTATAGCAAGACATAAACCATCCCCACTTGAGGTTAATGATATTTATCTTCCAACGCATTAAGTGGTACAAAAACACAGGCCTACATTGGTAATCATTAACCAATGCTGGCAACACATATGATACAAGTGGTTAAAGCATCATTTAGGACAGAAGATATAAAGAGTATACCTCATGATTTGACTGATGGCAAGCTCTGGGGTAAGTCAAAGAGATTTACTGCATTCAGGGAAATTTCTTACAACCAGCATTTGGCCATTTTACAGCACAGGCGTTTCAGGTGGCACTGGTATTGGCATTCATTAGTTCTAAGATGGGCAGACGCTATCAGATCTATTCAGGGTTGCTGTTAGAAATGATGGGGGCTAATACAATCTACCTGACAACCTCCAGCCCCCGGGGGGCTACCATTAGAAATCATGGGGTCCTGTACAGCCAACCTGACACTCTCAACACATTGTTTTTTTGTCTTGTTTTTGTTTTTTTGTTTAAAAGGCAGAGAAGCCATAACCGCAACACATATTGTGTTAGAAAAAACTGTAGCACCCTTCTAGAATAAGTTGCTAGAGAGGCTCAGGTAAAAAATAATATGTTTTTGTTTGGCTCCTCTGTAAACAATGGAGTGGTAAGTGAGTTTTTTTAGCTGCTCTGGGTCCCACTGGCTGCAGGCTTGATTACTTCCCCCTTCCTTCTAGTGGATTCTAGAATAGAGTGAGCTGGCAGAGGCAGACCCTTGGCCTGAATATTTACAGTATGTGGTCTCAGCCAATCCCTAGGGAAGAACGCTCAGTAGGTATCTGAGGAAGACATAAATAGTTTGGGGCCTGAAGCAGCAGAATTCTTGTCCAGGAGGAAAGGATCTCAGCCGAAAGGGCTCCTTCCCTTCTGGGCTGTTTAGCTGAAAAGTGCAGGAGTTCATTGAGGTCCCAACTCAGTAAGTGTTAGGGGGCCTATTTGCTGGAAATAGTTGCAGCTGGATCAAGGGGGATTTACTGAGGATCTGGCCTGGATATTCACAGAAGATGTGTCTGGCCGTTATTGGATGGAGGCATCCAAGTATATAGGAACATTGTGAATTATATAGGCCTGGATGTAAGATCCTAGTGACTGTCCACTATGTTAACCCCTTGAGAAATTGTCCAGTGGTGCTGTTTTGGGACCTTCCTGTTGCTAGAGTCCCAGGAGTGTCTGACAAGGTGGGAAGTTGCCCTGTAGAGAGTATAAGTGTGAAGCCACTCACCCTGCATGTGGGGGTAGCTTTTGCCATGTACAAGCTCATCAATGCCCGGGACCAGGCGGGACTGCGGTCATGTGAAAGTCTAACATTAAGGCAACTCCCCAGCTTAGAGATGAGCAGTGTCACTGCGTGTGCGTACAGTAATAAAAGTATCAACATTTCTCTGAAAAGTGCTGTCCCATGTCACTACACACTGTTGCCTGATGTATGCTGCATTTAGGAGGGACGCTGCAGAGCCCGCACCCTCTCCATCAGTCCAGTGCATCTCTATTACCTCACTCCTAGTAACATAATTCGGTCCCGCCATGCACTTTGCACGGAACTCATGCGTACACTTTTTAACTTTTTTCCGGTCCATGCTGCCAGGTTAGGGGCCTGTGTAATGCGGGTCCGGACCCAGTTGCTACGGCAGACTGAACACAGGGGAGGGAGCCAGAACACCATCCCCTCACTACTGGAGGACCTATCATTTGCCCAGGTACCATGCTTTACGGCTGGCTGCAATGTACCTTGCTCTAGTTCTCGGTTGCCCATAGCAACTGCATGGCTCCTGTTTAACTTGCCCAGTTGACACTTTTGTAGTAGCTTTGCTTCATACCACATATGTGCTTTACTGACCCTAGTTCTTTCATACTCCAGAACCATCATGCAACCCTTACCTCAGACCAGGCTTAGAACTGTTGATGCAACTTTACTTAAAAGTCTTGATATTATAATTCAACGTGAACAGTAGCCTGTAATAAAGAATAAAAAAGTATTGGAGATACGGGACTATCAAGGGTACATAATCACAGGCGTGTTCACATATAGTAAAAATAGTTATTTTATTAACATAGAAAATAAAAGAATATATTTAAAGACTTTGTCTACATCAGTACAAATATCATGGTTCAAGGGTTATGCATACATTCCCAATTAGAACACAACATATTATTATACTAAAGACACATAAGTCATGATACTTGTCCAATTGTTCTCGACATGTTTCGCCGGATAGGCTTCTTCAGGAGACAAGCATAAGGCACAAGTGAAATGGAAAAGATTTTTGAAGATATTTTCTTGTTCTAAAGTATGCATACAAAACAAAACATAATTTAATATATAAAACAGAATTATATTATTTGTGATTATACTGTATGAACATATAGTGATAATTGTGTCAAACGCAGTCCCCGAGTATGTGTACGACCTCTTACCTCCAATATCAGAGAGTCTGCACATTCCCAGAATACCAAAGGAAAATTAGGACAGATTTGCAACAGAGTGTCCTCCGAACAGGTCCACACAGGGCTATACCAAATGACCAGAGTCAGAGAATGTGGCTGGAGACCCGTAGGGGGAGAGTGAGGTCCTATTATTACAGAGTTAAATTGAGAAAAGGCCTGTAGAGTACAAAAAGTACTTATTAAGTATTTATATACAGTGTGTCATAGTTTGGCCAAAATGCAGGAAGGTAGCTTGATCAGGCCACATAATTTATCAAACTAAACCTACCTGTCTGGCAACTCATGAAGAAAGATCAAAAGGAGGCTCGGGTCAACCTTCAAATGAAGGGAAGGAACCAAGTCTGTCTTGGTTTGGGATAATGTCAAAAAATGGCAAATTAATTCTGTGGATAGACGGAAACAAAGGGCTCCAATAAGATTACAAAAAGTCTATATTCTTACCACTATATCCCCCGTGAGTCTAGACCCCCTACCTTGTAGTGGAGTATATATATCACCAGGGTAAAATATTCCGGTGGTTTAACTGGCGGTGCCAATAGTCCCATGTATGGGACAGGATATACCGGCCAATTCCTGTGAGTTAAGTAAAAGAATATATTATAATAAGTCTTTTAGGGAAACATTAAGAGAGCCATCCCTCCATGTGCCAAAAGTATAGTCTGTATATTTACCTATTATTGAAGTTCACAGCGTTCCCCGAGCCTCCTAACTTCGCCACAGTCTGACATCCAGTCAGACTGGGCTTAAGTAGTCTCCCCCCGGGGCCAAATGCGCGGCGTGTGACGTCACGCGGACGTTTGGCGGGAATTAGTGCAGCGTCAGCCCCAGGGACCGGAAATCCTCCAATATATGGAGCACCTCCGGTTCACAGGTCAGCGGAGGTCTCCTCCGGACATCCTCCGCTGACAGTGGCGAGAAGCCCAAGTCAGAGAGGAGTCCGTGATGGACCAGATGGAATTTGCCACTACTGATGGGCACGGCCGGCACCGCAGAGCAATCCCCGATCCGGGTGCATGGAGGGGAATAATCCACCACCGTATTATGGTGGCGGGCAGAGCCCCGCCATGCATCCGGAGTAGTCCATACGGGTCTCCCAAGCCCAAAGTCCCAGGTCATGTGGGTCCCCACTGTATGTAGATTTTATATATACCTTGGGGGCCAAAAACTATTGCCGATCTGTTCAAAAGATTATTTAAGGGGAAGAGAGAGAAAAAAAAAAAAGGGGGGGGGATTTCATAAAGTGAAATTAAGAAATGTTAAAACGACGTCTCATATACACATGTTCAATACAGAAAGTATACTTTTAATCATAATATCAAAATATAATGGAGCAACAGTGTACCCCAGAATTGGGCCTGTAATAGTCTCCTTTAGACGTTCCCCAAGTCCTGGCTAATCTCTGGATCCCCAGTGCCTCCTGCAAGGTGCATTAGTCCTCTTCCAATGCACCAACAGCATGTACGGCTCCTACTGACCTCAGCTTTCCTCTTTTTATATCACAGATGGGCAGGCTGCATCCAAAAAGCCTGGGAACAGCAGCACACAAGTTAACTCTTTTCCTGCAGCCTGGGCCAGCCACTAACCGAACTAACATTTCGGTAGGCAAGTACAGAGGGTGGAGAGTGTCCTCTGGTTTTTCCTGCACTCCTAAATTTGATTATGCAAAAGGAATACTGTTATGAGGTGACTGCAGACCTCTTTTAACCTTACACAGAATAACCATTACATATCCCTGTTAACAATGCTCCAAGCCAACTGTGTGTGTGTATCCTGTCGGCCTCCCTCCACTTCGGCCCCTTTCACACCGGGGCGTTTTTCATGCGGTACAGCGCTAAAAATAGCGCCTGTTCACCGCATGAAAAAAATCCGGCCCCTTTAACTCCAGTGTGAAAGCCGGCGGGCTTTCACACTGGAGCGGTGCGCTAGCAGGACGGCAAAAAAAAGTCCTGCTAGCAGCATCTTTGGAGCGGGATAGAAGAGGTGTGTTCACCGCTCCTATACCGCTCCTTCCCATTGATTAGAATGGGACACCGCGGTGAAACCGCGGCAATACCGCCGCAAAGCGCCGCTACGGCGGCGCTCTGCGGGGGGTCTTTAACCCTTTTTCGGCCGCTCGCGGGGGGGTAAAACCGCACCGCGAGCGTCCGAAAACCGCGGTTAAAACAACGGTAAAGCAGCACTAAATATAGCGCTGCTTTACCGTCACCACGGCTCCCCGCCCCAGTGTGAAAGGGGCCGAAGGCGCTGGTGCTGGTCCCTAAAGGAGTATGCTCCGCTCCACACATCCACCACTATACTAGACTCAGGCCTACGATGTGGCTAACGGGCAGGGACTGAGCTGAAGTTGGTACTTTTGTATGAGATCACGAATGACATTAATAGAGTGAGGTCTGACCTTGGTATTGTAGTGTACATCTAATAACAACCATTAATTTATGAAAAAACTGAATGGGTATGTGCAACCGTACTTCAGTGCACATCAGCATTTCCTGCTCTGCAGAGGCTGGTATAGATGGGAAATGTTTTGGGCCGCTAGCGATAGTCAGGGCACCATGAAAGCTTCCTAGTGGGATAGCTCAGGCAGGTTCAGACTAGGATCTGAACACACCTGACCCCATCCCTGCTAATGAGAATGCTGCAGCATGCCTAATAGAAATTCCTGAAAGAATAACTCCACTTTTGTTAAGAAAAAAACAATCCCCTTTGATCAATGTACATGGCAAAGATTTTAACACACTTTGTTGCAGATTCCTACATGTTTCTACTCTGAAGAAATAGGTGTTTGTTGTGAGTAAATCTGAATGGGAGTGACTTTTTCATTATTAAATCAACTGATACACTTGTAGCGTTCTAAAGAGGAAAGTTGCAGGGTGTGCATTCCTTAGGAATGCGCACCCTGGAATACATTTTTAATAACATTAAGATATAATAAATCTTGTGTAGCAATTGAAAATCAAGAAATATAGGGAGAAAGCAGACGACACATTCATATATTTAATGTAGATTCAAAGTCATAAGATTTATTAGAAAATAGTACAAGGATAACAAGCATCAATTTATCTAAAAACAAGACATTTGCCCCTCTATACTGTATATACTGTATGTATGTCCCCCTTATTTAGCTATGCATATCTCCTACTATGTCCAAACAAGACATAGGACCAAATAGACCAGGGCTCAAAATTTCAAATCCTGAGCTACTAGCCAGGCCTCAAGGGTTACTCTCCACCAGTTACCCCGCCCCACCCATAAACACGCCCTGCCCCTAAACACGCTCGGCCCCACCCCTAAACACTCCCTCATAAATTATCTCATTAAATGACACTTAAAATGTTTTATGCAGGATTAAGTTATGCAAATAAATATTATAATATAACAACTTTATCCGTGCTCACCAATGCAGCCTGCCTGTGCCCACCAATGCAGCCTGCCTGTGCCCACCAATGCAGCCTGCCTGTGCCCACCAATGCAGCCTGCCTGTGCCCTCCTCCATGTAGCCTGCCTGTGCCCTCCTCCATGCAACCTACCTGTGTCCATCCTCCATGCACCCTGCCTGTGTCCATCCTCCATGCAGCCTGCCTGTGTCCATCCTCCATGCACCCTGCCTGTGTCCATCCTCCATGCAGCCTGCCTGTGTCCATCCTCCATGCAGCCTGCCTGTGTCCATCCTCCATGCACCCTGCCTGTGTCCATCCTCCATGCACCCTGCCTGTGTCCATCCTCCATGCAGCCTGCCTGTGTCCATCCTCCATGCACCCTGCCTCTGTCCATCCTCCATCCACCCTGTGCCCACCGTGCAGCCTACCTGTGCAGGGGAGGAGAGGAACATGAGAGCCACCCGGATGTTCAGAGCGCAGGGGAACACAGCAATAACAGCTTTCAATTCAATTGCAGAGTTCCCGCCGCTCAACGTCATATACAGCCCCGCCCCCTGGCCGGAAACTTTGAATGACAGATCTCCTGTTCTGATTGGACGTGTGATTTGTCTATCAAAGTCCCGGACCAGGGGGCGGGGCTCTATCTGTATCAGCGAGCAGTGGGGAACACGGCAATGTTAAAAGAAAGCTGTTATCGCTGTGTTTCCCCCTGCGCTGTGCTCTGAACATCCGATCGGCTCTCTCTCCCTCTTCCCCTCCATGATCGCTGGGAGAAGGACTCCCATTCCACCCAGGCTGCCAGTGGTGCACGCCCCCCTCCGCTCCAGGCAGCCCTTCCTCGCCAGCCCTCAAAATGCACTCGCAAAATGCGAGCAGGCGAGTGCAATTTTTGAGGGCTGAAATAGACCATTATTCCAAATGTAGAGATGTTGTGGGGATCCAAAGTTTCTCAACATGTTTCGTCGAACAAATAGCTTCATCAGGAGGATGGAGTAATTAAAAGGACAAGCGTCTAGATAAACATACACGTAAGGCCTCATGCACACTGGTCGTCTTTGCAGCTGCTTATAGGGACATCTGCAGTTTTTTTTCCTGCCTTTAAACTTCCCTGCATGTTAGCTTATGTGTCCATGCACACATAGGATCCTAGCAGCGTTTAGTGGCAGTGGCTTTTAGAGGCAGAAAAAAAACCCCACTGCCAGTCCATCCAGGAGCAGCAGACTTTTAGCAGAAAACATGCTTGATGCTTGTAACCGCATCTAAACGCAAGTAAATACTAGGCACGTTTAGAGCTTGAGCGTTAATTCATTTCAATGGCCAGAATAATTTCTTATTCTGACCAATGAAATTAATTAATGCCCAAATGCTTGATGCCTGTAAACACGCCTAAACGCTTGTAAAATAGTTAGGCACCTTTACAAGAGACAGGCATTTTTTTCTGCCAAAACGCTGCTGCCAGGAGGAAAGGCTTCTAGGAGAGGTAAGTAACATTATCACATAAAACTTCAAAATATCTATGCAATCAAATTACAAAAAAAAAGAAAATAAAAAATTGTCATAACTCACTAAAAAGCAGCTGCAAGTGGTGCAGAGGGTATGTCCACATTGTAAATTGTCTCGGGAATGCACAACCAGAAGCCGATAAAAAGAAGGGACTTTTGTAGCAATTGTATATGCTATATTATTTCTTTATTTGTAATAGTTTTCTCTCACGAAAGTGAAGTTAACTTTTAAGCCTCAAATAACATTGTCTATGCCCTAAAATCAGCTGCAGCATGCACTCTAGTAATTATTAAATCTCTAAAAGGAAGCATCTCTCTCTGCTTATGATCATCATCATTATCACAGACAGTAAAAGTGCATGCTGCACTTTTCAAATTGCAGTCCTACTGCCACCATTAACCCTTTTGCTGCCAGGCTCTGTGTTCCACTTTTTAACTCAGGTGGTTGCAATTTTTCCCTTAGTTTTTTTTCTCTTACAGCTTTCAGAGCTTGCTAAAACTCTTCAAATCATAGCTTTTCTGAAAGCATAGGACCGATAGAATAAAAAGATCGATTTTTTAGGTCCCGCGATAGTTGCAGATGTTTATCAAAGTGATAATTTCTAACAATGCACTAAAATCAGCCCTGTTGGGGTAGGGGGAACTTTGATGAAATATTAGGAGTGTAAACAGCACCACTCTTGCTCTTAATCCTGTAACTGATCCCCCTGTGTGCCCAAAGCATCTGACAACCGGAGGGAGGGAGATGAGGAGAAGCCGACAGCGCTCTGGGAGGAGGGGACTGTCAGTAACCATGAAATCAGACCGAGACAGAAGTACAGTTAAATCACACTTGTTTAATAATAAAAGTAAATAGAACAAACATAGTCAAAACATAGCCAGAGTTCAGGAACCGGAACAGATAGTCAGACAAGCCAAACATCAGGGAGCCGGAGGTAAGCGTAGTAAAACAGCAAGCAAGATCTGGAACCAGAAGGGATGTCAGCCAAGCAAGTCTTTTAACAGGAATGCAGGAGAGTGTCTCTGTGATGTTGACTAAGGCGAAGGCAGAGCTCCTTTGGACTGGACGGTTTAAGTAGGCAGGACTGACGAGCAGGATATCAGCAAAAACTGAGTAACTGTGGCGAGATAGGAGCTGGCAATTAGCCGACAGCTGAGCGGCCAGCTCAGAGAAGGAAGAGCTGAGCCCAGCCCTGACAGGGACTTAGAGTGCTCAGAGGTGTAGGGAAAGGGGATCGTGGACAAAAGGGGGTGATTGAAGAGGAGGGGCATTCCCTGAAACATATCCCCCTGTGGCTCCCCCTGCAGTGGCTGACAGACAACAGCGGGAGGGAGAGGAGGAGAAGCTGGCTGTGCTAGGGGGGTGAATTGCTGAGCTGTGATCAGCGGCTTGTCAAGTCTTTGTTTTGGAACAGATTACACCATAAAGCTGTCTGGGCCTGACTGTTGAACTCATGGGGCTCGAGCCCCATACAGGAGGGCTGGCTCTACACCCTTAACATCGGCCATGGGTCTATCTATTTAGGATAGGCCTAAGGGTCACCATACACCTTATAATCGATAAAGAATGATGTGGTCCAAGGCACCAAAAGTAATTGGCCTCTATCCCAAATTTTATACAAAGAAAAAGGGAAAGTGGTCAGCGGGACTTTAAATGAGGCCAATCACTATATAAAGTAAGCATGTGGGATATGAAACACACAGTATTGCTTTTATGGGTTCCAACAAAAAGGGGGAGTTTTTGAATGAGAGATGTATACCAAAAAGCAGTCTTGGCAAAGAAGATTTTATTATACCGTGTGAGTCCATGTATAACTTACTGAATAACGCAAAAATGCATACACAGAATTGCATACATGCAGGGCATGCTGAAAACCGCATATAAATATTGACGCCATGGTACTTGGCATATCATAAAGTAAAAACAAGTCCTGCACAACATGGGCCACTGCAAGGGCTGAATGATGTTGGGAAGTCTAGAGTAAAACAAAATAAGAGACATAAAATCATCTGTATGGACATCATGCACCCATGTAAGTCCGACGCGTTTTATTGGGGTATACTAACTCTTCAGGGGCGAATGCAATGGGGATCTATAAAGAAACATAACCATTTGGTATAACATACACCTTATAATCTGACTATACATTCTGTATACAATCCACTTGAGATTTACTATCCAATCAAGCTGTATTCAATCAGACAGACCCTTATATTACATACTTGTTGGTAAATCCAAAGGAAATTGTATGATCAGATTATAACGTGTGTAGTGATCTTTAGGTTGCTCATAAATTTTTAGTACATCTAATCTAGAAGAATACGTTTCTCTGGGTTTCATCTGACAGTATAGTTGTGTATGGCAAACATTGGACTTCCCAAGCCAATACATATCCAATCAGTTATCACAGTTGTCTCCAAACTACGGCCCTCCACAAGATTTTACCCAGCCCATAGCAATTTGTCCCATATGTGAAAGGGGGACTCAGAATTTAAGAAGGGCTCTGATGGTAAAATGGGGTTCTTATGTGCAAGAGAGGATTCTGATGTGAGAGGGTGTGCTCCCGTGTGAAGGAAGGCTCTGATGTGAAAGGGCAGACTTCTAGTGTGATTTTGGGAGCTTCTGATGTAAAGTTATTTAAATTGTATCTATTAATTTAGAAAACAGTTTTTTGTTTTTCATGTCTTTGGAAAATACAGGTACTGAAAAGTTTGGAAACACCTAAATTACCAGAAGGTCTGCATATTGGAAGCAATGAGTCTATTGTCCCCATGCAGCCTGGAACTTCTGGCTTGCAGAATCCAGATCTCTTTAATATGATTTTATGTGTGGATAGACAGAGCAAAAAAGCCAGGACCATCTAAACCTTATCTGGCTCCAAGCCTGATCTTTACACAGCTTTACAGGTGTTGCCTTTAGGGAAAATACCTTATAAAAGTACATAATGTACAAAATTCAAAATTTCTCATTTTACCAGGCATTGCTGTTTCTTGCACTTTCTTTATTATGGATTGGAATCTTCAGTTACATTTAGGAATATTTTGCATGCAAGGTGCGGCACATTTGTCATTTATTTTAATTTGATCCAAATTAGGATAAGAATTATAAGCAGTTTTCATTAAATATAGATGAGGTTTGAATTCACTCCAACAATGGATTTGCGACAAATCCATGTGTTTCGGGTTTCTTGTGCAATTATGATGAATTTATATAGGATTTTGCTGGGTCAGACCTATCTAAAACCATAATGGGCAGTATGACCATGAACTATGGTCAGCAGGCTTATAAATTAACCAGTCCCCTAACTATAAAAGGGTGGCCATATTGGTTCAACTGGTGTCAGCATTGATAAACCATGTGTTAGGGACACCCAGAAACAGTCCAAGCAGGTTTTCCTGCACTTTTCTTCAGTAAGGCAAATAAATAGTTTCAACACAGAAGGGCTTTGTACAGCAAGTCTGTAGCAAAAAACAAACAAGCTGAAATGAAGTAAGTTCCTGACTAACATGATGCCCCCTAATGTTTTCCCAAAACAAAGAGGTAGCACTTGTACTTTTTTTAGTGTTCTGTCAGCACTCAGCCTTTTCACCCAATAGCAAGTTTCCACAACAGACAGAGCGACATAGAACCTGAGCTGCAGTCAGCTCATGTATATAAAGGCCTGTGGACAGCTAAAACTAATAATGAGGCCTGGCTATTAGGTAAGATACTAACCTAGCAAACAAAAAGACAGCAAAGGGTGCAATCCAAGTGTAGTAAACATATATTTATTTTATAAAAAGACAATTGGCAACTCACATGTATCAGAAGACTAAGAGCCTGTCGACAGTGCCTCAATCTGGTGGTCTGCTGCTGGAACCACAGTATTGCAAATGCCGGGAATCCAGTCCACAATGTGCAGCTAGCAGCGCCGACCAAGAGACAACCAGGAAGTAGGGAAGCTCTTCTGATGTGGGAGCGTGGGAACCAAGTCAGTGACATCAGACGCCAGGAGGCGTCAAGGGAATGCTGCATGTTTTCAGGTGATGCTGCCTCTTTCTCAAGTGTCTGTGGATTTGATTCCCTACATCATGATACTGTGGTTTCAGCAGCAGACCACCAGATTGAGATACTGTTAATAGGCACTTATTCTTCTAATGCATGTGAGCTGCCAATTGTCTTTTTATTCAATAAATATACGTTTACCATACTTTGTCTGTTTCACTGTTTGCTTGCTTTCTTTTGCTCAACCTGATATGTCAGAGGGGATGAAGCCCTTGAGAGGAGGTTGAGGCAAGGGACAGAGGACCCATTTTAACCAGCGGCTCCTTCGAGGGTAGAGCTACACTCACGTTCATCATTCTGCCCTCTCTACCACCCCCTTGCCATAGTAAAAATAGAATTAGGTATACACTAACCAAAAAAATCAATAATGATAGGCAGGCCTAAAAGTTGATGCAGAAGTGCTGCATGTGGACTTATGGGTGAGCATGTCCTACAGTGGTAGGGCTCCAGTGGTAGCTGACTGCCTTACAAACACTTATTCATTTACATCCTCCTAGTTGCAGAGCAGAAATTCTTTTGCAGTGTTGCCTGTGCACCCTGTTACTCTTCCTCCACTTATTCTGCTAACAACTGTATCTGAGAGGCTACACCTTTCCTTGTGTGGCTGCCGTTCCTTAGGCAGGTGAGTTAAAATGCAGCATTGGAGCATTAGGTTTTACAGGTGGCATAGGCCCTTGTGTACTTAGGAGGGCATAGTGGTGGTAACACAGAGGGAGTATCCCTGGAAAAGGACATACAGTATAAGGTCAATAGGGTCAATTTACTAAAACAGTCTTGCCACAAAGAGTTAATCCAGCTCTGAGCAATCCTCATATCTTTTTTCAGTGAAATAAAATGGATAAACTGTGAAAACTTTGTCCGTTCTTCCCCCTTGCTGTGATTGACAGGTGATTTACATATCTCGTGCACTAGCCTAAGACATGCATTATTTCTTAATTTCCACCCCCACTCCTTTCTTCAGCAGCTCTGCAAGGATTGGCTGTTCCACACCTCTGCCTGATTTGGCATGCTGAAGTGGTGACTTTTCTGGGTTTTGACTGGATGTTAGTGATCATAGCAGAAGTTCAGTGTAAGAAATACACAGGAGAAAATACATGTTGATAAGGGGAGTGTAGAGGTGGGTGGGGAGTCTACTGACATCACGACTCCACCCACCGAGCCCTGGAAAACAGACCCATCCACAAAATCTGCAGTTTTTCGGGTCTCATAACAGACAGAGGGGAGACATTTGACAGATAAGTATACATGCAGGAGGCATGTATATCCTTCTAGATAACCAATATGGCAGTAGTTTAGAAAGGATGAGAGTGGGTTTACATCCACTTTAAAGCTATTTGCAAGTTGTTCTGTTCTTTTATAGATTTATCCATATCAGATTCCAAAAAAATCTCTCAATAAATAAATGAAGACAGGTAGGTAAGCGAGAGATAGAGAGAAATGTATATGGTATGATAATATAATCAGATAACATATTATATAACATATTTTATTATACACAGTCACATTAAACAAAATTACACACAAATACATTTATTTACAATGGAGTATACACATGATGAATTTGTTTAAGGTTGTTATTTATTTGGCCTTTACTATTATTAGCAGGCACCTCAAAACTTAACCAATATGTAATTAATAATTTAATTTAAAAAGGAGCAACCAAGCTTTGTGGAAAATCTTGTAAATTTCAACCAAGTTCTCCTTGTCAAATGTTTTGTTTAAGCAAAATTACATTGGAAGCAATCAAATCTATGATCAACCAATTATTTGGGCATGTATTGCCAACATTGTTTACACTGTTATGCAAGCTGTACACTCACTACTTTACATTGTAGCAAAGTGTAATTTCTTCAGTGTTGTCACATGAAAAGATATAATAAAATATTTACAAAAATGTGAGGGGAGTACAAGACCTAAATTTCAATAACTGGTAAAGATTATAATTACAGTTCCAATAATCAGCGGTAAAAATTGTGTGGTAGGTAGGTTGAGATCCATGGCTCCCAGACCTTATGGAATTTCTAGTCTAGTCTAGTAGTAAGTTTATCATTAGGTACGGTCCAGTGCATTTGGCTTTTGACCTCAGAGATAGGTACACAGGTTGAGAGTCATGTCTTGAAAACAATAATTTGGTAAAAAAAATGTTTTTGTTAAAAATAACAAACATGTTATACTTACCTGCTCTGCGCAGTGGATTTGCACAAGATCCTCCTCTTCTCGGGTTCCTCTTTTGTGCTCCTGGCTGCTTCCTCCTGTTGAGTGCCCCCACAGCAAGCAGCTTGCTATGGGGCACCCAACCCTCTCTCTCCTCATTGTCTCACTAACTTTGATTGACAGCAGTGGGAGCCAATGGAATCATGCTGCTGTCTCAGCCAGTGAGGAGGGAGAGTCCCGGACAGCCAAGCCTCTCATGCAACATCGCTGGATCGAGATGGGGCTCAGGTAAGTATTGGGGGCGCTGTTTAAGGTATAGAATGCATTAAGATAAAATAACCTTCTGCCTTTACAACCACTTTACATTTATACTTTTGCTGCAGTCCACACTGCTGAACTCCATTCAGAAGAAATTGTTCTCCAAAGTTCATAGAGAAACCAGCACTTCTGGGAGAGTGTTCTGGATCCCCCACAGCTCTCATTGGTTTCTCCTACTGACCTCTATCTCACTACAGACTCCTGTAATGATGTGGAGCTCAGCAGGAGGAACCATCAAGAGCTGTGGGAAGACCCAGGAGATTAACGCTTCAGGAAGTGCTTGTTTCCCTAAGGACTTTAGGGGAAGATTTCTCCTGAAAATGTCATGAGTTGCATGTTTTTGCAAAGCATTTTATGGTATGTTTTGAGCTAAAGCACTGTAGGGCATTTTGTATAAAACAGGAAGTCACACGTTCCTCTTATTTTATTTCAAGGAACAAGAGTCATGAAAAGACTTTGTAGGCACTTGCAACAACAACTTCCTGGTTCTGTAAGCATTAAAGTGGTTGTAAACCTCTGAAATGATACAAATGAACAGATCATATCCTTCTGTAGTGTGTACTTACCTCAATCCAAAGAACCTAGTGTGATTTCTGTCGGCACTCTCTTCCCTCTACTATCTGCATGAGTCACCTCTGACAGCACAAAACCCCAGGACAGGGCCCCACCCCTCTCCAGGACACAGGAGGTGACTGACAGCCTCAGCTGGCAATGATTCCTTATGAGACTGTGTAGAGAAAGGTGTGTCTATTCCCTCCACTCAGGTCTCAGAATACACTCAGTTCTGTTCAGTATACTGTGTAGTATGTGCTGTATGTGCAGTATGTGACGTCAGATTCCCACTTCCTGCTTTCTTAATGCCTTTGATATGTGTGTTTGAGAAGGCTGTAGAGGAGAGAGGACGACAGATAAACAGGCACAACTTACTGTATATAAGAGGATTTGTTTCATCTCTGTATCACTTGAGCCTAGTATACACTACTTCACTGGGTATATGTAAGGGTTTACAATCATTTTGCATTTCCAACACATTCGTATTTGTCGGTTTATGGTAAATGAACGACTGTATGCAAACAGATTACTCAGAAAATGTTTCTATTTAATAACTGTGCATGTGTGGGACACAATGATTAACACAAAGTACAATATTACATCTGCTTTGCTAAAATTTTGTAGCCAAAAGATCACTCATTTCTCATTATACATGTAGTATGTATATATATGTATGTAGTAGTATGCTTTTTCATTTTTTTTAAAGTCCAGTCACAGGAAGATATTTTGTATTTCACTAAGGCCGCGTACACACGAAGGGACAATCCCGCGGGATTATCCTCTGGACTGAAGTCCAGCGGATAATCCCCTCGTGTGTGGGCGCCGGCGGACTTTTTGGCGCCAAAGTCCGGCGGACCAAAGTTTTAAGTTTGGTTTTAAAATTATCCGCTGGACTTGGCAGTCCGGCGGACAATCCCGCCGTTAGTAGGCAAGTCCGCGGGACTTTTGAAAATGAACGGACTTGCCGCTCATCGGCAAGTCCGTTCATTTAGCACGTGACTTCAGGTTACGTAGCTAGCGTAGGCAGTAAATGCCGCCGCGCTAGCTCCGTAAGCTGGCATGGATTTAAAGGGACTCCCCACGCCGAAAAACGGCGTGGGGGTTCCCCCCAAATCCATGTCAGACCCTTATCCGAGCACGCAGCCTGGCAGGCCAGGAAAGAGGTGGGGACGAACGAGCGCCCCCCCCCCTCCTGAGCCGTACCAGGCCGCGTGCCCTCAACATGGGGGGTGCCCTGGGGAAAGGGGGGCCGTGCGGCCCCCCACCCCAAAGCACCTTGTCCCCCATGTTGATGAGGACAAGGGCCTCTTCCCGACAACCCTGGCCGTTGGTTGTCGGGGTCTGCGGGCGGGGGCTTATCGGAATCTGAGAGCCCCCTTTTATAAGGGGGCACTCAGATCCCGGCCCCCCACCCTATGTGAATGAGTATGGGGTACGATGTACCCCTACCCATTCACCTAAGGTGTAAAATGTAAAGTAAAAAAAAAACACCCACACTTTTGAAAAAATAGTTTATTGCACTGCTCCGGGGGTCTTCTTCCGTCTTGGGGGTCTTCTCGCCGGACTCCCCCACCATTTACCAAGCTCTTTTACCGAGCGGGGAAGTCCGGCTACCTTCTTCGTCGTCGCCGCCGTCGTCTGGGGGGTCTCGATCCGCCTTCGGGGGTCTTCCGGGGTCTTCCGGGGTCTCTTCTGTTCTTGCAGCGGTCGTCGTCTTCCGCGCCGCCGGCGCCTTCTTCTTCTTCTTGTCCTTTTTCTTGTTCTTCTTCTTGTTCCGATGTTGACCCGATGCTCTCTCTGCCCGGAATGGCAGAGGCGCGCTGCGCTGGGACTTATATAGGGACATGGGGACAGGGTCACATGCTCATGTCACATGGTGACCCCCCCCCCCTGTGATGTCACAGTCCCGGAGGATGCTATATATTATCCGCCGGAGAAGTCCGTGCGTGTGTGGGCAAGTCCACACGCTCGGAAAGTCCGGCGGACCCAGCTGGAAAGTCCGGCGGATTGTCCGCTGGACTAAGTCCGCCGGCAAAAGTCCGCACGTGTGTACGCGGCATAAGACTGCCCAAAAACTATCATATACAATAGCATGATACCATTTTTAAAGTGTACATCAAGGAAAAAATTTAAATCAACAAACCTAGTGCATCAAAGATGTACCAGAATCTGTATAACTGTCTTGTACATTATATGGAGACAGAGAAGAGAGAGAAACTCTGACCTAACAGTTCACAGACCATGGATAATACAAATGTAAACCTTAAACTACTTACTCATACATAAACAGTTCTTGTGTTAATGCAATATATCTTTAATATAGCAGCCCTCTGCTTTGCCCCTCCACCACCCCCCCCCCCCCCCCCCCCCCTGAAAAACACCGCCTGAAAAAATCGGGCCCATTCACTCCAGTGTGAAAGCCGGCGGGCTTTCACACTGGAGCGGTGCGCTAGCAGGACGGTAAAAAAAAGTCCTGCTAGCAGCATCTTTGGAGCGGTATAGGAGCGGTGTATTCACCGCTCCTATACTGCTCCTACCCATTGATTTCAATGGGACACCGCGGTAATACCGCGGCAATACCGCCGCAAAACCTTTTTCGGCCGCTCGCGGGGGGTAAAACTGCCCCGCGAGGGGCCAAATACCGCAGCTAAAACGGCTAAATATAGCGCTGCTTTACCGTCGCCGCGGCTCCCACCCCAGTGTGAAAGGGGCCGTAATGTCTAAACCGCTGGCAATAAAAGTGAGTACACCCCTAAGTGAAAATGTCCAAATTGGGCCCAATTAGCCATTTTCCCTCCCCGGTGTCATGTGACTCGCTAGTGTTACAAGGTCTCGGGTGTGAATAGGGAGCCGGTGTGTTAAATTAGGTATTATCGCTCTCACTCTCTCATACTGGTCACTGGAAGTTCAACATGGCACCTAATGACAAAGAACTCTCTGAAGATCTGAAAAAAATTATTGTTGCTCTACATAAAGATGGCCTAGGCTATAAGAAGATCGCCAAGACCCTGAAACTGAGCTACAGCCCGGTGGCCAAGACCATACAGTGATTTAACAGGACAGGTTCCACTCAGAACAGGCCACTCCATGGTCGACCAAAGAAGATGAGTGCATGTGCTCAGCGTCATATCCAGAGGTTGTCTTTGGGAAATAGACGTATGAGTGCTGCCAGCATTGCTGCAGAGGGTGAAGGGTTGGGGGGTTCAACCTGTCAGTGCTCAGACCATACGCATCAAATTGGTATACATGGCTGTCATCCCAGAAGGAAGCCTCTTCTAAAGATGATGCACAAGAAAGCCTGCAAACAGTTTGCTGAAGACAAGCAGGCTAAAGGCCCGTACACAAGATACGAAAATAGGAAGTAAAATATTGTTCGACTAACGATCTGTCCATTTTCGGATTTGGGAATATGGTGCTTTTGACAGCTGATTCAGATTTTTCGTACAACAAAAGCTGGATGTGCAGACTATAACATTTTTGTCAGATGTGAACACAGCGTCCGTTTTTAGTTTAATTTGTGCGGTTTTCATCCGAAAATAATCGTAAAAGCAAGACTACGCATGCTCTGAAACGAAAGAATACATACAAAACTATTCAACACATTACATCACTTTTGAAGTTGTATTCTGTCAAGATAGTGCCAAGCGTGTGTGGTGACAATCAGGTGAGGAGTACAAAGACAAGTGTCTCTTGCCTACAGTCAAGCATGGGGGTGTGAGTGTCATGATCTGGCAGGGAACCATGAGGCTCCATGCACACTGGCGTAAAAAACATTGCTTCTACAGGAGTTTTGTGTTCTGCATGTAGAAGCAACTTAATGTTATCCTATGTGTCCATGCACATTAGGACGTTTACAGGCATATTTTGAGATCAACGTTTAGAGGCAGGAAAAAAAAAACCTTCTCACTTGTGTTTCTGATTGGAGCTCACTGGCAGAAAAAACGCAAAGCTCTCCTAAACTCGTCTAAACTTTGTACAAAAAATGCTCTATATGAGAGTTTTTTACTTCAAAGATAACAGATGCTTTTTTAAGTCCAGTGGGCATGGAGCCTGAATCCCAACTTGTACTGTGACATACTGAAGCAGAGTATGATCCCCTCCCTTCCCTGTCTCCAGACCTAAACCCTATTGAGCATCTGTGGGGCATCCTCAAACGGAAGGTGGAGGAGCACAAGGTCTCTAACATCCACCAGCTCCGTGATGTCGTCATGGAGGAGTGGAAGAGGACTCCAGTGGCAACCTGTGAAGCTCTGGTGAACTCCATGCCCAGTGCTGGAAAATAATGGTGGCCACACAAAATATTGACACTTTTGGCCCAATTTGGACATTTTCACTTAGGGGTGTACTCACTTTTGTTGCCAGCGGTTTAGACATTAATGACTGTGTGTTGACTTATTTTGAGGGGACAGGTAATTTACACTGTTATACAAGCTGTACACTCACTACTTTACATTGTAGCAAAGTGTAATTTCTTCAGTGTTGTCACATGAAAAGATATAATAAAATATTTACAAAAATGTGAGCGGTGTACTCACTTTTGTGAGATACTGTACATACACTTTAAGGCTCTCAATGCAGCCTTTTTTTCAATCATTATTTTTTTTTTTTTTTTTACAATACTGCTAGGCCACTGCAAAGCTGCGGGCCCCAAGCTACCGCACAGACCACCCCTATTATAATCAACCAACGAGTTATCTGTTTAATCCAACAAACCAGAACAGCTGGGCTCACTGAGTCCCAATAACTGGTTTACAGATGGCACACATTTGCAGAGGACGTTTCTATGCCATCATCTTAAAAAAAAAATTAAAAAATTAAAAAAAAAAAAGAAAAAAACCAACACATCTTACATAGTAACTAGCATAATAATATTAATATATATATTTTTTACTACACATGGACTTCTAACACTGGAGCTGAGTTGTGGTTTTCCTTCAGTTTCCATTCTGCTAAAGAACATGCAAACACTTCTTTCCAAACGTGAGCAGTGGGAAGGTGTGAGAGGAAAACCGTGGTCAGCTCATACACCCCTGTACTCATATACTAAACAGACCCTGCTGTGTTTTCTCACAGGGCATCTCCCCCCCCCATCTTGAAAATCACAGGAGCTATAAATAGAATCCTAACAAAAGGGCTATTTTCTGCTTCAGGCTGCTTCTAAAACAAGGTGTACTGTTTAATGGGGTAGCCAGGCGGGCACTGGAAAAAAATGTATTCACTTCCGTATTAAATTTGATACAGCACAAAAAAAAGTGATAGTATAAACCTTGTACTCAGAAGGCTGAGCAACAATTCTACAAAGGATTTCAAAAGTAATAAAAAATAAATCCATTTATCGTTGTAACAAGAAGTGTAATGATAGCTCTCTCCTTGCCTGCCCAACAGTGGCCAACACTGATGTTTTTGGAGGCTCGCCATTCTTGAAATAGCAGTCACAACTGTAAGGGAATCGAACAAAATGTTCCTTGTATGATTCATCAAATTTCTGTGTCCCGAAAATAGGAAGAAAATATGACTGATATTGTCTTAGAAATGCTAGGTGTCATAAAAAATGCTATGTACTGTAGATAAAAATTATTACCCATGGAAACCAGTTGCCTGTTGATTTTAAGACATCAAGAATGGTTTGTCAATTTGGACAATCCATGACATTTCCATTTAATCATTGAGTCTCCTTGTTTTCTTTATACCACTAAGTAACTTTGTAGGGAAAAATATTTTTCTCTATTTATTGAGCTTGGGATTCGGACTGAAGTAGAATTCAGTCTACAATTCGCATTCAGTGAACAGGCAAACTAAATTGGATGTTCGTTAGCAGAGGTATTACTACTGCTACTAAATGTGAAATCTTCCTGCACAGACTTGTTGTAAGCTGCCTCCTTCCTAGCAACCAGTGACGCTTCCATGCCCAGCTCATTCAGCTGTCAGCCAGGGCTTACGTCTGAATGTAAACAAATGGAAGGAGATAGTTGCTGATATCACTGACCACATGAGCCACTATCCCTTCCCCTTTGCTTACAAACCAGTTGTCAGTCTGGAAATCGTCATAAGGCTTGAAGTAGTGATGGGGATGGACATGTCACTTGTTTTTTTTTTTCATTCATTGTAATTGATGATGATCTGCATTGGTTTTTAATAAAAGACTTGTCAAAGTGTATGGTATGTTTATTTACTGTTAACATTTTTATGCAAATAAGTAGGGAGTACTATGTGGGGGTACTCCTTACTCAGTCACAAAGGGAAGGGCTGGTATCCTTTTGGTGCTTTCAATGTTTTTTTAATAAAGGACTTGTCAAAGCGCATGGTGTATTTATTTACCGTTAAAAATATTTTTGAAAATAAGTAGGGGTTACTATGTGGGGGTACCCCTTAGTCAATCACAGAGGGAAGGGCTGGTATCTTTCAGCCAGCTTTTTCAAGGGGGCTTCCAAATTCCAATAAGCCCCCTGCCCCCAGAGCCACACAAACAGCGGGCCAGGTTTGTGGGGAAGAGGCCATTGTCCTCATGAACATGAGAATGAGCTGCATTGCCTCCCTGATAAGGTACCCTCCCCATGTTGAGGGCATGTGGCCTTGTATGGTTCAGTATGGGGGATTTTGAAGGAGACCCTCATGTGTTTTTTTTTTGTGTGTTTGTTTTTTTGCATAAAGCTTCTCCATCCATAACAGACCATCATTAAGGGTATGCCTCTGACATGATTTTTGTTTAGTTTTTTGAGGGGGGCTCCATAATTTTTTTATCATTCTTGCTGTAGGATGTACTACAGTAAAAGTGACAATTTTAAAAAGAGAGTACAAATATTTGAAGGTCATTTACATTTCCCTTTTGTCTTTTTTTGTAATAAAGCTCCCCATAACAGACCCTTATTTTGTATTTGGGGGGCTCCATGTGCCATACTTTTACCTATTTATGGGCTATTTAAATTGCATTTTTTTCTTCGTAAATGTCACTTTTGCTGTATTAAATTGTTCTTACTTTCACTCTTCACGCTAGTTCCAGGTTGGTAAGCCATAAGCCACAGACATGCCCAGATATCCAGCCCCCTAGTATTTGAAGACAGAGATCAGCAATGGTAGATGACCATATTTCCCTCAGCACAGGTTCTCTTAAAACATTCTTATAATCTGGCTGGACTGGTGGATGAAGATAGATTTACCTAGAAACTGCTTGGCTTCATAAATGTATGCTAAAGTAATAGTATACCTCCCAAATTCCAATATTCCTTTTGGTGCTTCCAGTACTTCTACCAGTTCAGTCTATCCAAACTTAGAATTATCTACAATGGAAAAAGGAGGCAAAATGAGAAAGCCCTGAATTGAAGCTGAATCTATTTTACCTTTTAATGGGTTACTCAATTTGTCTTGTTATGTTTGGCTGGAGTTCTGGTTTAAGCCACAGATATTTTTCTTGGTTTTGGACAGAATAGAGAAGAGTTAAATCTCATGTTAGGTTTTATTTCTTGCCATACTGTATGTGTCCTATTGGAATGTGAAGTTCTCTTCTCAAAAGACTTTCCCTCACTTTCATTTCTAGTGATGAAAAGGTGAAATAACTGACAACACTCTCTACACCCCTCTGGTCCCTGCTCTATGTACCTTATATGATCCCCATCTTCTGATGCTCTCTCCAGCTGGAATAATGTTCTGGCACTTTAAAACTTCACAAAACAACACTGACTGTATACTTTGAAAAAAGAGTGCGCTGTCCTTTTAAAATAGATAACAAACCAGTGCATAACATTTTTTTTTATGCATAAAACTTTTTTCACAGCGCCTTGTTTTATCTAGTAGTCTCAAATAATTTCCATCTAGCGCAAGGTTTGCATATTTTTTTTAACACTGACTGCATAGCAGCGCATTATCTGCCATGGTAAGCACTCATTGGCCAGTGTGGCTTGTGACCATGCAGACCAATGTAAATCTCTGATTTGATCTATCCCAGACAAAAAGGAATCTCAAAAGAACTCTCATTGGTCAGTGAGGTCACATCAGCTGATGAAGGAGGCATAGTTAAGCTTCCGAAACGCGTACCGATGGGCTCACACAGCGGTTGGACGGACAGCTCCTCTCACTACTCCAGAAGGACACATCGTCTTTGGGCGGACATCCGATTTCTGTATATACAATTACTTCCACACAGGGCAGCCTGACGCCGGTCTCCCTGCACGGACTCCAGGTTTATCTTGCTTCCCACCACAGCTGGCTTTCTTCTCCACCAAGGACTACCACACAGCTCCCTGCTCATTACTATCCACTGCGGACTGTCATCCTCTCTCTCCCCCTCACCCGCTTGTGAGTTCCATTTGTTTTATATGGTATTTTACTTAATAAATTGTGCTACACTATGCCGATTTGGTGCTTTCTTCCCTTTACTTCATATTTTACAGATTGTGAATTTCCAGCCGATATATGAAAGCAGCCTTGCTAGCACCACAATGTCAGCCATTTTCTACCAATTGACATTTTTATTCCTATACCTCCGGGAATAAATATCTTTCAATACTTAACCTGGTATATGACATTTTATCACTATAGGATGGGCACAGTGTGAGTGCTGAAGTGTTTTTTTGTCATGTCTTTATAAGGGCTAGTTTAAACTTGCTTCAAAACATGGCTTCGGACAAGCTTTGTTAAAGCTCCTGTCAATGAATAAAATGGTTAGCTTACAGTCCTTTCTACACCTTGCTTTTGCCTGGTGCTTCGATGAGGCTTCGGTGAGGCTTTGGTGGGGCTTTGATGGGGCGTCGGTGGAGCTTTGATGGAGCTTCTGTGGAGCTTTGGTGAGGCTTTGGTGAGGCTTTGTGGGGCTTCAAGCGAGCTTTGCCATAGACTTCTATGGAGGGATTGAAGATGCTTTGAAGCACCAATAAAGCTACATGGGGTATAATTTTTGAAGCAAAGCCAAAGCAAAGCAAAAGCAGGTGTAAACAGGACTGTAAGCTAACCATTTTATTTAGTGACAGCATTCAGAGAGCTTTAACAAAGCCTGTCCTAAGCCTTGTCTTGAAGCATGTCGTTAATGTGTGTTGAAGCCGAAGCAAGTGTAAATGAGCCCTAAAAGGTCACATGGCCAGCGCTGCCCAAAGAGCACTAGCCATTGCTCTGAACATGCTGCTACACAGCCTCCAGAGCTATGTAGTGATGTTTTTTATAAATGTTGGACCATTATATCACATGGAGAGGGCGGTGGAAGAAAGTGCTTATATATTGTGCATACAGCGGGGACCAGAGGGTTGGAGAGGGTGTTGTGAGTTAATTGGCCTTTTCATTTTTGTGAAAAGGTGAACTAACCTTTTAAACATCAAAAGAGAGACAGCCATGAACAAAAGTGGTGCTAAATCCAAAGTACCGATATCTCTCTGGGCACTCTCAGTCAAGGGATCCAAATAATGTGCATCGTTTAGTTACTCTCAGTACTGATTTTGCACGAGTGATATGCTAATAGTTTACTGAATAATTCCAAAACAAATGATTGGCGTGTTGCGTCCCCTTAAAAATGTTTTGTTATTTGTTTAAAGTGTTTACTAAGAGAGGCTGAACCTTCAAGCAAACCATTTATCTGAAATCAGCAGAGTCAAAATATTGCTTTGTCTGACCGGCCAAGCTTCATATTCATTACCAGATTTCAGCCTCAAAACTCTATCCAGGGCTATGGCCCCCAGCCAGATGTGGGATTTGATTGAACAGTGTTTTTTAACGTTTCCTCTCTGTACAGCCGTCAAGCATGTAAATTTGCACTTTTCTGCTGTGTGTTTTCTTTTATTCATCTAATGTCTAAGTCCCAGCCAAGATTTCGCTTGTTCACAGGAATTGGGGCCAATGAGGCCTTCCTGAATGTCTGAGAGAGGAAATCTTACAAGTAGTGAGCAAGCGGAGGATAAAAATAACTCCGCTATATAAGAGCCGTGGTTTTCCCTCGTACGGCCTCATTTTTGCTCTTGCTGCTCTCCCGTACACATCTACAGCTCTGCTCTTCAATCCTTTCTAAGATCCGTTTAATCCTCAAAATCAAAACCTCGCTTATAAATCACCTACTAAAGCAATGAGTCCCTGTAATCCGACGATAGGCAATTGGAGAATTGTAACTATTTAATAGACATTTTCTTTTTTTCTTCTGATAAGACCAGTGTGATGTTTTTTACAGCTTGTTCTGCAATCATTGAGCAATCTAGCTTTTGAAATGCGAAATTCTTTAGCACTGGGTTTTGAATCTTGCAATCAATCTATTTTTGTCACATTATATGAAATATTAAATTCTTTACACAGCACAAAAAAGAAGCAAATATTTTTTTTTCAAATACTTTCCCTGGTAAAACAATCACATACAGCTTGGTGAAACACAGCACTTCTCGGTTATTCAGCATGCTCTCTTTTAGTGTCCATCGTATGTGCACGTGATCAATGATCATCATTTTGGTTAATATAAAAGAAATGGCTAAAATTCAACCTGCAACATAATCAGGCAAGAAAAAAAGCAATGGGCAAAGTCCATAGCAAACAATAGTCAATGTGCATACTGAAATTTGCATATTGCCATTGTTCTTTGCACTGCCTTATATAATAAGTTTAAAGTGGTACTCCAGACAAAACTGTTTTTGTTTTTAGCTCTATAACCTGTTATTAGATCTTCAAGCTGACTATGTAACTACAGAGCGGGGAAGCATTGGAACTTCAATAAGGGTTCATTCCTGTCCGTGTTGAAATGGCGGAGATTATTCAATCCTTAAAGTGGAGTTGCCCCCCCCCCCCCCCCCCCAAAAAAAAAAATCATTAATGTTCCTAAAAAAAAAATAAAAAAATAAACATTTGGAAATTTTTTTTTTTTTTAACTCACCTCTAAATGGCTGTTGCTAGTAGGTCCCTTGTAGTCTTCCTCCTTCAGTGCCTGGGCTGGTGACATCACTTCCCCTCGGCACAGGAAGGGCTCTGCTCTGCCCCCTCCCTCTTGTCAATCATCTGGTACACGTGACAGGTCTCAGATGATTGCGCGGCTACTCACAGCATGCATGCGCAGTGGGTGCCATCGCTGGACCCTGGGACAGGTAAGTGTCCGATTATTAAAAGTCAGCAGCTGCAGTATTTGTAGCTTTTAATTTTTTTTTTTCTTTTTAAAGGCAACACCACTTTAAGGCACTCCAGCATGTAAGAGATGATTTCCCTTAAAGTGTTACTAAACCCACAACAGTAAAATCAGTCTGTATATGCAGTAAAGCATGCTTGTTATACTCACTGTGGAACCTAAGGGGTTAATCCTCTGCATTGTGTAAAAGGGCTGTTTGATCCTGTCTTTTCTAAACCTCTCCTTCTCCCACAGTCCCCAATCCATTTCCTGATAAAACAGAGCCTTGGAGGGACTCTGAACATGCTACGTTTTTTCTTGGGAAGGTGCATGTGATTGGCACAGGGCCAATCAGCACTGTTCAGACAGAGGGTCAGGGAACACGCAGTGTCATAGCAGGGCCATCTTAAGAGCATTATAGGCCCTCGGGCAATACAGTGCACTGGGACCCTGTCTACACAATCACAAACGACAATAAAAATGCAAATTATCAATAAGGCTATATTTATTGGTACCTGATTCCTATACTGACCACTACACTGACCTACATGATTCCTACACTGTCCACTACACTGACCCTTACACTGACGTACATGATTCCTAGACTGATCACTACACTTACCTACCTGTCCACTACACTGACTAACCTGATTCCTATACTGACCAGTACATTGACCTACCTGTCCACTGCATTGACCATTATACTACAAGGTCCACTACAATACCCACTACACTACATTGTCCACTACAATACCCACTACACTACACTGACCACACACACACTACAACACACACTACACTGACCACTACAACACACAGACACTACACTGACCACTACAACACACACACTACACTGACCACTACAACACACACTACACTGACCACTGCAATGCACACTACACTACACTGACCACTGCAATACACACTACACTACACTGACAACTGGAAGCCTACAGGCATGGAGAGGTAACCAACAGCCAGAAGGTTCGCTGGTGAATCACGGAAGGGCACCAGCGACCATGCTGGGAAGGACGGAATCCCTGCCTGGAAGTGGAGCGCCCGATGGCCGCAGGCTATGGGCAGAGTCTAGTAGATGGTGGTACCTGTGGTGCGGGAGGACGTGGGGCCAGCCTAGGCCAAGCTGGGATCCAAGGGGTATACCAAATGGAGCCATGTCTCTTGAAAGCAGAGAGCCAAGGACCAGGGGAGCCGAGCTGAGCCAAAGGTGTTCGTGCGCGACAATGACATCAGTGCCGAGCCTGCTTCATAGGACAGTCAGAGTAGAATAAAAACTCCTCCTTAAAGCTTGAATCAGACACTCATAGAAGTCATAAGACTGCTGATGAGAAAAGGTATTAAGTAGTTTATATTAAAAATGTAAAATAATTTCATTTCCATGTTCTGTGTACTGTGGCAGACCAGATATAGTGAATGCAGGGTCCTGGGTTTTGTAAAATTTTAAATGAGGTAAAACCCCCACCTAAAACTTGTCACCAGAACAGGTGTCTCCAATTGTACATTTCTCATCACTACATATTCTCGTGACAAGTAAACATACACTTTACAGTTAAAGTGGAATTCCAGGGTACACTTAACTAATCTGTCCCCTCTCCCTGCCTAACACCTATGCTGAGTAACCTCTGTAAGAAACATGTATAGACTTATATATTTTTTTTTTTAATTGGCTTTGATCTGGTCACGTAACCCCGCTCCCCTGTGTCAGCCAGCAGCAGCAGCTGCAGGGCAGAGGAAGGAGTGCCAACAATGGATGGGTCTTAAAAGCCTTTGGGTGATGTCACCATTCCTAAAGCCACTATGAAGCATTCTCTCCTCTCCCCTACAGATGCTGCTGGATGACACAGGAGAGATCACATGCTCAGCCTAGAGCAGCCTGAAAATATGTAAGTATATACATCTTTCTTACACAGGTAATCAACATATCAAGCTTGTTGGATTGCCATTCACTTCACCCCACCTCCTGGATCACCATTAGTACAGGTACCAGCAGGAGGGGAGCACATTGCCAGGACAAAGTGACACAGGAGATTTTGCCCTTCAATACAGCGGGCATTGTATTCAACAGTGTGGAGTTGAGAGCAACCTTTTGTGAGCTAGGATCCTTTTTGCACTTGCTGGAGAATTGATCTTAGTGCAAATGGACAACAGGATGGAGGTAGCGTATATAAAGAAGAAAGGGAGAACATGGGGTGCAAAACACCTAAGAGAGGTGTCTTGCTTAATGTGCTAGTCACAACAGAATCTCCACCACATTTCTGCGATTTATATTCCTGAACTCCAGAATACACAGGCAGACTTCCTCTTAAGGAGATTGCTTAACAACGGGCTTTAGCACTGGAGTTTTTTTTATAGGATTGACACAACTGGGGGGACATCGAGGGGTTTACATCTTGCTTCATACCATAAAAAGGAGGTACCCAGCTCCATCTCCAGACTCCCACATTCTCAAGCTGTCTCATTGAATGCTCCCACTTTGCAATCACAGTGAACCATAATTTATGTGTCCCATCTGCTTATGCTACTGATACACATATATCTCAGAAGGCTTTGCCAGGAGCCAGCATTACATCGGTACCCTTTTGGCTGAAATGGCCCTGGCTTGCACACCTGTGACAGCTCAGACTTTGCGGGACAATTTATTTACGATTATGTCCAGATCACTTGTTGCAGGAAGACTGTCCAAGGAGTTGTCAAGAACAAGGTGGTTTTTGAGAATCAAACAATGAAAAACCAGGACTACTCAGAGGAGATAGTAGGGCAAGAAAGACAAGTAAAAACAAGATCTACAATAATATTTAGTCTAAGTTTATTCTGTTTGGCAGTCTCAGAGATTGACGTTGCAAATCCAGGAGTGCAGGACGTTTTTTAATTTCTTCAATGAGGCTAGAAGTTGGGACTCACTCAGTGTCCATGTGTCAGCCCTGTCTACCTTCAAGAAGGTACATTTGAAATGGTACAGGCTGGTAGCAGCTAGTTCAGATGAGGTCCCCCCAGAAAGCCTTTTTTTCCCAAAGTGGGGTTTAGTTTCAGTGTTAGATGATCTTGCAGACCCAACAGAGACCTACAAGCCATGAACCTCAAACTCAATACAGTATTCTTGATCGCCATTTCCTCACCTCTCCAGTGGAGACACAGACAGCAATAAAAACTAGACAAGAACTTTAATCTAAAACAAACAAACAGGTTTTGCCTATGCATTTGCTTTAAAATAACACGTGCAACAAGTGTAGTGCTTGAATTAAAGTAAGCTAGATCAACCAATCAAAACCCATCCTATTTTGCCCTCTTAAAATTGAAGTCCAGCTAGTAGTTATGGATTACTGCTAGTGGTAAGAAAAAAAAAATGAGTGGAGGCAGGAGGATATTCTTTTTTTTTTTTTTTTTAGACAGATTGTATAGTGTATAGTTCTCAAATCTTCAACAGGCTTATGGTTGATCATTATCTTTGTTGATATGACTAACACTTTAGCTATACTTTTCCCACCAGTTTTCTGATAATCTTTAATAACAACCAGCACATTGCTGATCTAATCCTAAAAAAAAGCAGTTTGCCTAGCTCTCTCTTGCCTCAATAGTTTCCAAATCACTGATTTGGAACCAAGAAAAAGCTAATGAAGTTAGAGGAAAGTCAGAGCTACTGATGATCATACATGTTCTAAGTTAATGACTTAGATAGTAGTAAAGCCTTTTCGATCAACCTACAACTCAGGCAACTGTTATTTTCTAAAGAAGGTTTCATCAATAAAATCCTCCCAGTTACACATTTTCTTTTAATAAAATGGGGTCTACTTCCTTCTATAGCCTTATTAAGCCTAATTAACATTAAACAAAAAAATCATGTCACGAGAAAAGCATGTAGGGTGATATTACTGACCGTCTTCTCAAAATGCTAGCTGTCTGTCATAGTGGCCCTCTGGCTTCTATATTTTATGAGTCACTGACCCAGGACAAGTATTCAGTATTAAATTGCTTGTTCCAGGCCGCATAAACAGTATGACAGCCAGACAATTAGCATGTTTAGATGGAGATCAGCAATAGCATCCTTGACTTTGATTAAAAATGCCCTTTAACTCTTTGGCTGACACAGACATATCATCTATTCACTGAAGCCCCATAGCTAGAATGAACACAGTAAGAAATCTTTTAGTCCCATTAGTAAGCAGAAATGTAGGACCTTTTAGGTGTTAACAACCTCAGGAATAAAACACAACCAACTAAAGTATTAAAGAGGAAGTAAACCCTCTTTTACAACTTTAGCTTACAGGTAAGCCTATATTAAGGCTTACCTGTAGCTAACAGGGATATCTCCTAAACCTGCACGGTTTAGGAGATATACCTGTATTTGCATGTGCCGACGTCATGCGGCACACGCGCACTAGCGACAACTGAAGCAACGGCGCTATATGCCGATGCTTCAGTTGTTATATGCCGCTCTTGTGCGCATGCGCGTGACGTCATCGCGGCTCCGGCAAATCACAGCGTCGGAGCCGCGATACCCGGAAGTCACTCCGGGAGAAGATGTCGGCGGTCGGAGGGGAAGAAGAGGACCGATGCCGAGGCTTCGATCTCAGGTAAGTGATGCATAATTAGCTAGTATGCTATGCATACTAGCTAATTATGCCTTTGTCTTGCAGGTTTTTTTTTTTTTTTTGTTAAGAGGTTTTACTTCCTCTTTAAAACTTCATATCTTTTATTTCACACAAAATTTCTTTTTAAAACCATTTTAAATACTAAAGAAATGATTAGAGCACTACTTCATGACCAAAGAGGAATACTCACATCATAGCAAGATTTTCTAAATATCCCACCCATACAGACATGCCTATATTTATACATCAAACATGATAATCAATGGAGGTACTTTGATGTTGAGAAACGTAGTTCGAGAAATAAATAGTCTCAATATGTTTCGCGGGTTAAGCTTCTTCAGGAGAATTTCAGGGTGAAAAAAGTTTTTTGCATGAAGATAGGTGGCGTTGCAGGAGACAGAGAAGGGGCACAAACTCTAGCCTGGAGTACCAAGCAGATATTTTGGAGTGGGTTTTTGGACCAGGTGGGGGATTACATCCTCACCACTCTGAGTTCTAGGCCTCATTCATCAAACACCTCCACAAAGGAAAAATGGACCAACAAAGAAAAAAAGGAAAGTACTGAAAATATAACAACGGCAAGCACTAGACCATCCAAAAACAGTTTAGTGATGAACAATGCCATTTGCAGCATGATGGAGCGCCTTGCCTTAAAAAGGCAAAAGTGATAACTAAGTGGCTTGGGGTATAAAACATTGAAATTTTGGGTCCATGGCCAGGAAACTCCCCATACCTTAATCCCATTTACAACGTGTGGTCAATACTCAAGAGGTGGGTGAACAAAAAAAAAAAAAAAAACACAAATTCTGACAAACTCCAAGCATTGATTATGCAAGAATGGGCTACCATCAGTCGGGGTGTGGCCCAGAAATTGATTGACAACATGCCAAGGCGAATTGAAAAAGAAGTGTCAACACTGCAAATATTGACATAAATTTAATGTAATTGTCAATAAAAGCACTTATGAAATGCTTGTAATTATTCTTCAGTATACAATAGTAACATCTGACAAAAAGATCTAAAAACAATGAAGCAGCAGACTTTGTGAAAATTAATATTTGTGTAATTCTCCGAACTTTTGGCCATGGTTAAGGGGTTCCTTATGGAAAATTTTGCGTACTGAAGTTCATTGTTGTTTCACGGGTGCGTGCAATTTTAGGCTGTGTTCACAGATGAGAATGCATCGGCTCACAGCAGGAGTCCGGTACATCTCAATTCACCGTCTTTTGGTCCATTTCAGCACCCTCATTTTTGGCTGAATTCAGACCTGAAATGGACCAAAAGACGCACAGGGCTCCTGTGCAAATCGCACAGGAGCCGCTGTGGAGATATGTGAACCGGCTCCATAGAGAGCTGGTCACAATCTCCTGCTATTGCGAATTGGATGCAGGAAACGCAGTTCCGTTCAGTTCCGTGTGCTTTTTTTCTGCACTAAAAATGCATGTACAGTGTTTTCCATGTATTCCAATGGCTCTAATTCACACCATGCAGTCAGTTTCTGACCGAAAACTGACCGGAACTGTATTGACTGTATTGGTGCAGAAAAACGGAACTGCACGAAACTGCATCTGGTATGAACTGGTCCTTAAGGTTTGACATGTTGGGTATCTATCCAGTGCAAACTCAGCTTTTATATTTTACTAAAATAATGGGTAATCTACAGTATCGTGTTTATGTTCCCTACAATTAACTTTAGTGGGGGGGGGGGGGGGGGTTTTTTTTTTTTTTTTAATTTTTTTTTTTTATTTTTTTTTTTTTTTTTTTTTTTTTTTTTTTTTTTTTTTTTTATTTTTTTTTTTATTTTTTTTTTTTTTTTTTTTTTTTTTTTTTTTTTTTTTTTTTTTTTTTTTTTTTTTTTTTTTTTTTTTTTTTTTTTTTTTTTTTTTTTTTTTTATTTTTTTTTTTTTTTTTTTTTTTTTTTTATTTTTTTTATTATTTTTTTATATTTTTGACATTTTTGTGACAAACATTTGAAACTGAGACTATTTTATTTTTCAGGCTCTCTGAATTCAGAAAATATACAGTATAATGTTTGGGTATGTTAACTAATCTTAAAATGATTTTTAAGACGTGTGCAAAAAAAAAACTGCAAAAATGTCTCTGACAGTGAAAGGGTTAAGGGCTCAAACAACACACAAAGAAGATAAAGGGAAGTAAAGGAAAGTGAAATGTTTCTATGTTTTGTACAGATTGTAATATAAGCACACAGTGGGTAAATAACAAAGAGTATCAATTATGCTTGGGCCCCATGATGTCATGATCCTAGGAACAATTACACCCACCGTCCCCCTGTGACAGTACTCTAGGATTTAAGGATCAATAAGGAAAGGACAAAGAAACAAGCAATTGCAAATTGGTGTCAAATATATTAAATCAAGAATGTATCTGTATCGTTGAAAATGTTATGTTGTTTAAGAGCCTGAAGCCATTGTGCATTTAGCCCTGGTTGACACCTGGTGCGATTTTGGTTCGATTTAAGTGCAACTTCATTGCGACTTCAGTGTGATTTCTGACAAGGGGTCTGAATCCATTCCAGATCTGGTATGGATTTTAAGGGGAACCCCACACCAAATTATTTGTCAAAAATGGCGTGGGGACCCCCCAAAATCCATACCAGACCCTTATCCGAGCACGCAGCCCAGCAGGCCAGAAAAGAGGGGGGGTGAGCGAGCAGCAGCCTTCCTCCTGGACCATACCAGGCCATATGCCCTCAACATGTGGGGTTGCTTTGGGGTGGGGGGTCCCCCAATGCACCTTGTCCTCATGTTGATGAGAAAAAGGGCCTCTTCCCCACAACCCTGGCCCAGTGGTTGCGGGGATGTGGGGAGTAACCTTTAACAAGGGGGCCCCCAAATCCTGATCCCCTCATGTGAATGAGTATGGGGTACTCCTAATCAATAACCAAAAAAGTGTAAAAAGTGAGTAAAAACACAACAGTTTTTGACAAGTCCTTTATTAAGAAACAAAAAATAAATGTCCCCCGAATTAGATCCAAAGTCAATCACATCAATCTGATCAACATAGTGACAAGGTGCTTTGGGGTTGGGGATCATTCGTGCTGATATGGGCACAGGAGCAACTTCAGTGCGATTTACATTTACAGTCTATGAGAGATAAATCACACTGAAGTCGGTAAAAAGTAATACTACTTTTCAAAACGCACCACTTCAAGTTGCAGCTATTAAGACATAGAAGTGCATTAGGTGCGACTTCAGGTGCGATTGGAAATTGCATGTCGCACCTAAAGTCACACCAGTGTGAACGAGGGCTTAGAGCATATGTAAACCCATTCACTACAATATTATATTAGCATTAACATGTAAAGCTCATACTACAAACCCACAATCGCCAACACATAGAGGTTGAACTTGATGGACCTGTGTCTTTCAACCTTATCGACTAAGTAATTATGTTATTTTAAAAGTATTTTTAGTAATATTACATATATAATTTTTATAAAAGAATTCCTGGTAATCCTGCTATGCTATGAAGATCCCTGTTCAGGCACCTCCTGTTATAGGATGGCAAAGCTCTGTCCCTCTCCCAGTTGTGCTCCTGCATTGTCACATTGTCATATGAGCTAGGCCCCTTTCACACGGACGATCCGTTCAGGTCCGCCTGTCAGTTTTTTAGGCGGACCTGAATGGACGCTCCATAGAGGTTTATGAAAGGGACGGATGTCAGCGGTTACATGTCAGCTGAAATCCGACCTGCTCCGATCCGAAAAAGTGTGACAGAAAAAGTGGACCTTTATCCCTGGATACAAATTCCTGTATTTCATGCTACTAAGCATGCTGCTCTGCAATCATCCATCCATCTGCTTCCTGGGCTCTGCTTGACTCCTCCCCTTCATCTTCTTCCTCTGCCTCCAAGAACCAGGGGCACCAGCTCTCCCAAGGGTTGAGGACCTTACAGCAGTGCCCTCTCTCTGTTGACTCCGCTGATATAAGAACAGGTGCTGATGCACTTGAGGCGGATGTTGTGCCAAAAGTCACTTCCTCCGACAACTCCTCGTCCGATGCAGCACATCTAGTTCCTTTCCTCCTCCTGGACTGGGGAAGCAACCTCCTCTTCCAGACCCAGTGGGTCCAACTCATGTGGGACAATCCCCTGTTCCACCAGTGTCTCTGGGGAACAAGTCTCTCCAATAGGTTGGAAATCTTCTCGGATGGCTGATCCTCCTGCGCAGGCTCTCTACAGAGCTCAACCCTGCTGGTACTAGGGGAGCAAACAACCTCACTGTCCTTGAGAAAGCCCTGGTGAGAGACATCCTCCTCCTGCACCGCCAGGTCCGGAAAGCCTGGATGTCAATCTGCAGCTGGTTTTGTTGAAGTGCTGGCTGGGTCAGCTTTCTGCCACAGGACTTCTTCGTGACAAAGCACCATTCTTTTACATGGTGCCTTCCTGGCTAGGGGACCTCAAATGGGAATGCCTGACATCCCCCACAAAAGGGCCCTGAGTGTCAGCTATGATGTTAAGACTTATCACTCCGCACACACAGGAACCAGGGTTTCAACAGTCTCTGAGCCAGCTCCCTCATTGGCATAACATGCAGGCTAGTGTCTAGGGAGATATCTCAGATAACAGGTGGTGCCCATTATATAGAATTGCCCAGCCGGGCACACTCCCTGATGACAACTCATTCCCCTTATGTTCAAAAAATGATTTTATCTCTGTGTTGCTGTTGAGTTTTTTCCTCACTTCATCCTGTTTTTCACAGCTTTTATAAGAACAGTGTGAACAGCAAGCTTTGACAAAGCATTTGCAGAGCTTTCAGCAAGCTTTGTAGAAGCTTTTAAAGTACCATTCAGCTCCAGTTAGTAAACATGGAACACAGATCCTAATTGGAGCATTGATTTTCACTTAAACCACTTGAGCTCCGGAAGGTTTTATCCCCTTCCTGACCAGGCCATTCTTTGCGATACGGCACTGCGACGCTGTACCCAAATAACATTTTTGTCCTTTTTTTCTGATAAATATAGCTTTCTTTTTAGTGGTATTTGATTACCTCTGTGTTTCTTATTTTTTGCGCTATAAACAACAAAACAATGACAGACTATTTTGAAAAAATATATATTTTTTACTTTCTGATATAAAACATATCCAATAAAGAAATGTAAAAAATCGAATTTCTTCATAAATTTAGGCCAATATGTATTCTGCTACATATTTTTGGTAAAAAAAAAATCCCAATAAGCATATATTGATTGGTTTGCCCAAATGTTATAGCGTCTACAAACTATGGGATTTTTAAAATTATTTTTTTTTTTTTTACTAGTAATGGTGGTGATCAGCACCTTTTAGCGGGACTGTGATATTGCAGCGGACAAATCGGACACCTGACACGTATGTGTTCTCTTCTGCACGCAGGCTCGTGGGACAGGGCACGTTTAAAAAAAAGAATTTTTTTTTCTTATTTATTTTACCTTTTATTTTTTATTTCTACCCTGTTCTTTTAAAAAAAAAAAATGGGTCAGCTTTATTCCTATTACAAGGAATGTAAACATCCCTTGTAATAGAAAAAAAGCATGACAGGACCTCTTAAATATGAGATCTGGGGTCAAAAAGACCTCAAATCTCGAATCCGCCGCAGAGACCACTATTATCGGAAACCAGACTGCCAGCTGAAAAAGAGGATACCGGGGTTATGGCAGCTAGCTGCTGCCATAACAACGATATTCCTCCTTAAACTTAGGACGTATATTGGCATGCGGCGGTCCGGAAGTGGTTAAAGTGGAAATCAATAACCCCATTAGGATCTGTGTTCAACGTTTACAAACTGGAGCTGAATGGTACTTTAGAAGCTTCAACACAGCTTGCTGAAAGCTCTGCAAATGCTTTGTCAAAGCTTGCTGTTCACACTGCTCTTTTAAAAGCTGAGGGCTGACAACTTTCCAATGGGCAGTACAGGAGCTGACAGGGCCTCCCACTTAGCAAATTGTAGCTGGATAATCAGAAGCCAGCAAAAATGTGCACAGTGTATGGCCAGCTAAAGTGGCACATCAGCAACTTTGTAGTAGCGATTTGTAATACTATTTCTATCTCTCTGATTATCTTCTTGAGTGATTTGTAGCTGTAGCTGGCTATGGTGCTTATCTATGCAGCTTTAAATCACTGTGGTGCTGGTGTGCTATGGTTATCAGCAACTGCATTGTTATAATGCAAGTACCCACTGAAACAGTAGCTAGGTCAAAATTAGTAGTGCACGTCAGCAAGGGGCCCTTGTGCAAAAAAATGTATTTTTTTATACCATATATACTATAGCTCTTTGAATTGTAAGATAACATAATTCTCTTTGAGAAAGTGCTCCCTTCATGGAAGCATTCAACAGCAAAATGATATGTATAATTGTGAATTAGTAAAAATCTGCAATCTCTGTGCTTAGCATCAACTAAAGATAAGCTTGGGCATCCTCCGAACCTATCTCTAACCCACGTGCACTTTTTTTGCAATCCACTGAGCTGTGGACCAGGTCATTCCCGTTCAATAATTTTTATTTTTTTCAGAAACAGAAACATTACATAAACAGAAAAAGAAAGAAACAGTAAGATACATGACATGTATTAATATTCATACATGGGATATCTTGAATGCAGTAATACTTATTCGAAGCATGAGTACCATACACTCTAAAATGTAACGTATAGTCTATAACAGGAGAACACTGTGAAAAAAGAAACCTATACGATCGTTACATGGGGATACGGGGCTCATCCCTGACTCACTACTTGGGGCTATATCAGCATGCCTCCAGACTACTTTACCACCCCAGTTGGGTGCTAGCTGTGGCAAAGTAGGGGCAATGGAAAAAGTAGGTATTCAAGTACCTAGGTAGTGGTGAGAGATTATAGGCTAAATTTATTTAGAGGGATATATGGAGAGCCGATATCGAGAATAGGAGAAAAATGTAACTGTTCGGGGTAGGATCACAACCTAATAATCACAGCGTTCTATTACAATTGGTTATACAACCTAAAAGGCTTATCATGCCAGTTGTAAAAACATTAAATTATGAGGATAAGGTAGGAGAAACCCATATATGATCTATATAACCTTAAAAGAGGTTCAGGAGAATAGAGAAAGAGAATAGAGAGAGGAGCATAAGAAGAAAGAAGAGAAGGAAAGAGGAGAAAGAGGAGAGTCTCTCCAGGTGGTGAATAACTTAATAAACATGTTAATGAAGCTAAACATTGAGTAAACAGGTGTGTTATTGAGGTAACAGTAATGACTGGTCAAAGTCAGGGGGCAGGTAATGTTTAGGACCAGGTCATTCCCAACCCCATAGCTTCCATGAGCTGCAGGGCAGGGAATGACCTGACCCACAGCTCATTGGAGTACCAAAAATCTCCAGTTTGGAGTTTGGGTTAAAAAACAAGCTCAGAGGATGCCCAAGCCCATCTCTAGTGTCAACAAAAACCCTTCAGTGCAGCTGCTACATATCATTTCATCAAGTCAAAAGAAATTTGTTAGAAAGATTATTTTCTAATACATTGTAGCACCAAGCCAAAATTAAACAATTGTGGAATAAATAAATGCACACAGACAAATGTGAACAATAAATATCCAAATAAAGTATTTTCAACAAATCCTTCTGTGTCTTCTTTCAATAATTTCATGCCACGTGCTTGCCACTCCCTTCAAGACTGAAAAATCACTGACCATTTAATTTGCCCATCTGTTATGGAAAGGCACATTAACTTGTGTATATATCCTTGAGTCCACAGATCCAAATCTGAATGGACCAGATCAGCTCAGGTGTGTTTGGATCCTATTTTGAACCTGCCTGAGCTATCCCACTACAAAGCTGTCACTGTGGACCACCAGCCATAAGCGGCTGAGGCCTTCCCCAGCCCGCAGCCACATGTATACACTCCCCTTGTGTATGTGCGGCTTTGGAGCAGGGAAGGCCTCAGTTGCTTATGGCTGGTGGTCCACAGTGACAGCTTTGTGGTGGGATAGCTCAGAAGGGTTTGGACTAGGATCCGAACATACCTAAGCTTGTCTCTACTCCACATGAGATACGACCACAGGTGTGTCTGCAATAAGAAGTTTGCTCTCTCCCATATATACACACTAGCTCTCAGTTAGATGTACCGTTCTTCATTTGTATCTCTCCACCATTCATATATCAGGCCTTTAGGAAAAAAAAATCTTAAATAGCGTAAGATCCCCAAATTCAATAAATCATAAAGGTTAAAACAATAGCAACTCATATGTCGCTAGTGCACACTAGCACCATGTGAAGCTGCATAGGTAAAAATAATACTGTTCCTTCTCCCTGTAAGCTTAGACTGCAATGCCACGCAAAGCTGACATAAGCTACACCCATCCAATTATGTCAACAAGCTTCTACTAACATGTTTCATCCCAATGGAGTTTGTCAATGGGATTATCAGCTCAGAGGGTAGACTTATCTAGTGTGGGCTATGGGGGTGACAGTGTCCCTGGGACTCAGACTAATATTCCGGTGAGAATGCATTGGTGATTATTGTAAATGCATCTGTTACAAAAGCAGTCAGTAAAATTCCATGCAACGCTGGTAGTTAGTGTAAATTTCACTTTTACATTGGCAGTCAGTATACCTTTAATTGTTACATCGGTAGTCAGTATTCATTCTCCTGCTTCACTAATGGTTAGAAAAAAATGCTTTGGTGTTCATGAGCAGAAGAACCCTGTTAATTTGGGGTTCAGTCAAATGTGCCCCATTTTCGGTGTTCACGTGGACCATGAAAACATGGCTGAGCTCATCCCTATTGGCCAGTAACAGACTTCCTGCCTTAGGGTGGTTAATTTACTTCTCCACTATAGCTATGGAGGAGCAACATAGCCACCCTTAAAGGGAGTTGAAAAAAACTGAATTACTGGCATGATCAATAATTATGTTAAGTTAAGTAAATTTTGGCCATGCTTACACTTTAAATAATATCTGGTAAACTGCCATGAAGGACCTTGTTCAGACACTTTGCATTGTAAGGTGACAATGCTCTGTCCCTTTCTATGAACTGCTCTTCTGAGTTGTCACTCTGTCACAGAGCCACAAGTTAAGACTATGAGGCCGCATTCACATGACAGAATAGCTGCAGATGGCACAATTGTACTCTGTACAAATCAATGGCCAGAGCTGCCGCTATTCGCATGTAACCAATCATCTGAGCAGTTACATGCAAATTGAGCATCCAAATAACCCTGGACGCAGCCAGTGTGCATCCAAGGTCAGCGTTATTTTCTTCAGAGTTTTGGCCACATACAAACTGGCTGTAGCTAATCAGACAGTTTATATGTGGCCAGAGCATAGGGTGTTGCTGTGTCCAGAGGTGGCATTTAGCCACCTTAAACACAGCAAGCTATCTGCATCCCATCACCCATGTGAATGTAGCCTAAGCAGGCATGTTGACACCCATTAAAAACGGCATGTGCCACTGTAGTTACCAACAGGAAGCTAGTCTTAGGCAATGACTGTAGGATAAAACAAAACTGATGGAAAAAAGGGGAAACCAATATTTTCTAAATGGATAAAAAAATAGTTTCTTTTACACAGGGCTTTAGATAACTAAATGTCATCCAGTTAGGGTTTACCTCAACTTTTACTTGCCTGCTATCTTTCTTCTCTTATTACTTAGACCAGTGTTTCTCAACTCCAGTCCTCAAGGCACCCCAACAGGTGATGTTTTCAGGATTTCGCTCAGATGAAACGGCTGTGGTAATTACTAAGGCAGTGAAACTGATCAAATCACCTGTTAAAAAATAATGGAGAGCCTGAAAACACGACCTGTTGGGGCGCCTTGAGGACTGGAGTTGAGAAACACTGACTTAGACTAATCGTTCATGCCTTATATATCAGCTTTGTGCATGCTTCAATTCAAATAAACCATGAGAAAATCCATCTCTAGTCACATCATAATCATGAATTTGCATTCATTACATGAGATGACAGAAATGTGTCTAAGCATGTATATTTTTGTACAAGGTGTGCTGGGATGATACAAAACATGTGCCACTAAAAGTACAGGTTGTCTTCTTGCTGAGAAAAATGTGTGTTCATCCCCTCCACTATGTCATACCTATTGATAGAACAGCAAAGCAGAGAAAGCTCCTATTGAATCAAAGGAGCTTTATTTCGGATTTAGACATCAGCTATGACATGGTCAGGTATCGCTATGTAAAGGTCCAATTTTTTTTCCCCTTCTTCGACATCTGCGCATTGGCCAAAAGCACAAAGTGCAGTAGCTTGAGAAACAGAATTTATTGTGTACTTACATGGACAAAGTTACTGTAATAGGCTATGGCCCTTTGCTCCTTGCATTGGTTATTCAATAAACCCATTAGTGTTTTTATCAATGTACTATTATATGGTCAGCCACATCAGCTATGACATGGCTACTTGGCTAGGATTTGTTAATCAAAGGCCTAGATTTTTTTTTTCACTTCTTCCACGTCTGTGCATGGACCAAAGCACAAAGGGCAGTAGCTATAGCAAATAAATATAATCCATTGTGTACTTGCATGGGTAAAGTAAGATGTATTGTAATACGATTGTTGCACTTTGCTCCTTGTATTGATACTTTGCTCCTTGTATTGGTTATTAAATAAACCCATTTGTCTTTTTGCTGACGTAACATTAAATGGGCAACCACTTTAATGGCTGATAACCTTTGACTGACTTTTTAACTCTACAGTAAGAATACTACATGCAGTAAAACTGTAATTATAAAAAGGTATTTGCTCTTTACTCTGCCTGGCACTGCCCTATCTGTCCAGGGCAGATGAAATATTTACCTCTCTGCCATTTTGCATGCAGTCAGTAGGTACAGGCATATAACTCCAAGAGAAAGATGGGTGCAGGTCTTTATTATAATATTGGCAGCCTGACACAAACTATACAATGGGCCCAATTTACTAGCATATATGTATCGTAGCTACACAGATGTGCAAAATGTGCTATGGAATTTATCATTTCTCTGTGTATGTTCATGCACAGAAAACATCAAAAATACACTGCATATAGGAAGATTTGCTATAAAATATGCTCTCCAGTGGCTGTATGTAGGCCAGATAATCTGTGGCATGGCCAAAATAAAAATGTGATTTTCTCTAAGTTTCTTGGATCTAAAATCTGTTCACATTTTTAAATGCATATTAATAAAGGAATAAAACTGCATCAAGCACACAGTTTGGTTATTAATGTAAAACTATGGCCTCTCCTTAAAAAAATATAAATAAATAAATACATTTAAAAAATGTACACATTGCCTTGAAAAAGTATTCATATCCACGTTACAACAAACAACTTAAAGCGGTTCTGCACACATTTCATTTAGTAAATCTCTTTGCCTTCCAAATCAGGCAAAGAGTACTAAATGAAATGTGTTTTTTTTTTTTTTTTTTTTACTTACCTTGTAATCGATGACTTCCTGTCTTCTGTCTCTTCGGGGGTGGGCGGGGTCTGTGCGGGGATCCTTGTCACGCCGCACTGTCTCCTGGGATCTGGTGTCATTGATTCCAGGAGTCAGTGCGGGCATCTTCCGAAATCTCGCGAGATTTCGGCCACATCTTCCGAAATCTCGCGAGATTTCGGACACATTTTCCGAAATCTCGCGAGATGTCGGCAGATGTGCCGACATCTCGCGAGATTTCGGAGAACGTGAGCTGCACTTTGCCGTTACTGCGCACGCGCGAGCTCGGCGCAGTAACGGCGGTGCATGTTGGGCCATCTAAAGTGCCTGTGGGGTTTCACATGCCCACAGGCAAGATGGCCCCCAGCAGACAAGAAGAAGATAAAGAATTTTATCGGAGGAAAACCGGCGGCGATCGAGATGGAAGATGGAACAGGTAAGTCCCCCAATTGAGCTATATGCAGTGCAGAACCGCTTTAAAGTGGATGTAAACCCACTCTCATCCTTTCTAAACTACTGCCATATTGGTTATGTAGAAGGATATACGTGCCTCCTGCATGTATTCTTATCTGTCAAATGTCTCCCCTCTGTCTGCTATGAGACCCGAAAAACTGCAGATTTTGTGGGTGGGTCTGTTTTCCAGGGCTCGTGGGTGGAGTCGTGATGTCAGTAGACTCCCCGCCCACCTCTACACTCCCCTTATCAACATGCATTTTCTCCTGTGTATTTCTTACACTGAACTTCTGCTATGATCACTAACATCCAGTCAAAACCCAGAAAAGCCCCCACATGAGGTGTGGAACAGCCAATCCTTGCAGAGCAGTAGAACAAAAGAGTGGGAGGGAATTAAAAAATAATGCATGTCTCTTAGGCTAGTGCACGAGATATGTAAATCACCTGTAACTCACAGCAAGGGGGAAGATTTGACAAAGTTTTTCTCCGTTTGTCAAGATTTATCTCACTGAACAATAAAAGAGGATTGCTCAGAGCTGGATTAACTCTTTGTGGCAAGACTGGGCTCAAATGATAGGAAATCTTATACTCTACATTATGACATCAAAAAAATAAATAAAAAAATTTCGGGTTTACATCCACTAAATGTATTTTATTAGGATTTTATGTGATAGACCAACACAAAGTGTCACATAATTGTGAAGTGGAAGAAAAATGTATAAATGATTTTCTATTTTTTTTTTTACAAATTAATATCTGAAAAGTGTGTTGTGCATTTGCATTCAGCCCCCTTTATTCTGATACCCCTAACTAAAATCTAGTGGAACCAATTGCCTTCAGAAGTCACCTAATTAGTAAATAGAGTCCACCTGTGTGTAATTTAAGCTCAGTATAAATACAGCTGTTCTGTGAAGCCCTTTAGAGAACCTTAGTGAATAAACAGCATCATGAAGGCCAAGGAACACACCAAACAGGTCAGGAATAAAGTTGTGGAAAAGTTTAAAGCAGGGTTAGGTTATAAAAAAAAATATCCCAAGCTTTGAACATCATCTGAAAATGGAAAGGGTATGGCACAGCTGCAAACCTACCAAGACATGGCCGTCCACCTAAACTGACAGGCCAGGCAAGGATAGCATTAATCAAAGAAACAACCAAGAGGCCCATGGTAACTCTGGAGGAGCTACAGAGAACCACAGCTCAGGTTGGAGAATCTGTCCACAGGACAACTATTGGTCGTGCACTCTACAAATCTGGCCTTTATGGAAGAGTGGCAAGAAGAAAGCCATTGTTGAAAGAAAGCCATAAGAAGTCCTGTTTGCAGTTTACGAGAAGCCATGTGGGGGACACAGCAAACACGTGGAAGAAGGTGCTCTGGTCAGAGGAGACCAACATTTTACTTTTGACCTAAACGCAAAACGCTATGTGTGGCGGAAAACTAACACTGCACATCACCCTGAACACACCATTTGCCCACTGTGAAACATGGTGGTGGCAGCATCATGTTGTGGTGATGCTTTTCTTCAGCAGGGGCTGGGAAGCTGGTCAGAGTTAATGGGAAGATGGATGGAGCCAATACAGGGCAATCTTAGAAGAAAACCTGTTAGAGTCTGCAAAAGACTTGAGACTGGGGCAGAGGTTCACCTTCCAGCAGGACAACAACATTAAACATACAGCCAGAGCTACATTAGAATGGTTTAGATCAAAGCATATTCATGAGTTAGAATGGCCCAGTCAAAGTCCAGACCTAAATCCAATTGAGAATCTGTGGCAAGACTTGAAAATTGCTGTTTACAGATTTTCTCCATACAATCTGATAGAGCTTGAGCTATTTTGCAAAGAAGAATGGGGAAAAATGTCACTCTCCCGATGTGCAAAGCTGATAGAGACATCCCCCAAAAAGACTTGCAGCTGTAACTGCAGCGAAAGGTGGTTCTACAAAGTATACAGGGGGGCTGAATACAAATGCACGCCACACATATTTAGTTGCAAAAAAAATTCAAAAACCATTTATCATTTTCCTTCCACTTCACAATTATGTGCCACGTTGTGTTGGTCTATCGCATAAAATCTTAACCACATCAGCCCCGGAAGAATTTACCCCCTTCCTGACCAGAGCATTTTTTACAATTTAGCACTGCGTCACTTTAGCTGACAATTGCGTGTTCATGCGACGCTGCACCCAAACAAAATTGATGTCCTTTTTTCCCACAAATAGAGCTTTCTTTTGGTGGTATTTGATCACTTCTGCGGTTTTTATTTTTTGCGCTATAAACAAAAAAATAGCGAAAATTTTGAAAAAAATGCTATATTTTTTACTTTTTGCTAGAATAAATATCCCCAAAAAATATATAAAAAAAATATTTTTTTCCTCAGTTTAGTTGTATTCTTCTACATATTTTTGGTTAAAAAAATAAATCGCAATAAGCGTATATTGATTGGTTTGCGCAAAAGTTATAACGTCTACAAAATAGAGGATAGATTTATGGCATTTTTATTATAAATACATTTTTTCTAGTAATGGCGGTGATCTGCAATTTTTATCAGGACTGCGACATTATGGCGGACACATCGGACACTTTTGACACTATTTTGGGACCATTGTCATTTATACAGCGATCAGTGCTATAAATCCAATAATAAATAAAGCCACTGATTACTGTATAAATTACACTGGCAGGGAAGGGGTTAAACACTAGGGGCGATCAAGGGGTTAAGTGTGTCCTAGGGAGGTGTTCAAACTTAGGGGGGATGGGCTACCACTGACATAACAGCGATCACTGCTCCCAATTACAGGGAGCAGTAGATCCCTGTCATGTCCCTAGACAGAACAGGGAAAGGCCTTGTTTACATAGGCATCTCACCGTTCTGCTGCTCTGTCTCAAGGCGGCAAATTCAAAGGGACGTACAGGTACGCCCATTTGCCTGTACGAGCCATTCTGCCGACATATATATGTGTGTGCGGCCGTCGGCAAGTGGTTAATAAAATATATTTATGTTTTTGGTTGTAACATGACAAAATGTGGAAAATTTCAAGGGGTATGAATACTTTTTTAAGGCACGGTATGTGTATATATATATATATATATATATATATATATATATATATATATACACACACTGCAGCACATAATTTAATGGGAATCTGCATTTACAGTTTTTGCTTAGGCCCCTTTCACACCGGGGCGTTTTTCATGCAGTACAGTGCTAAAAATAGCGCCTGTTCACCGCCTGAAAAAATCCGACCCCTTTAACTCCAGTGTGAAAGCCCGGTGCGCTAGCAGGACGGCAAAAAAAGTCCTGTTCACCGCTCCTATACCGCTCCTTCCCATTGATTTGAATGGGAAACCGCGGTAAAACCGCTTCAATACCGCCGCAAAGCGCCACTACGGCGGCGCTCTGCGGGGGTGTTTAACCCTTTTTCGCCCGCTCGCGGGGGGGTAAAACCGCACCGCGAGCGGCCGAATACCGCGGTTAAAACGACGGTAAAGCAGCGCTAAATATAGCGCTGCTTTACCGTCACCGCGGCTCCCCGCCCCAGTGTGAAAGGGGCCTTAGTCCCCCTGCAAAGTCCCATAAATACCTGTTGAGACTGCCAGTGAAGTCACCTAATGTAGCTTCCTGTGATTGGCTGGCACGGTTGCTGCACTGCTCCTGAACTCAGTGTGCAGAGTTGCCATTCTCATGTAGGCTGTGCTTGCACTACAGTGGGATGAGTTGTTTCAGAAGGTGCGACTATCAGCATTGTTAGGGCACTTTCACACTGAAGCGCTTCTAAACTGCCAGTAAAAAACACTGAGTGCTTTTGAAGAGCTTTTCAGGTGCTTTTGAAGAGCTTTGCATTAATTTCAATGGGGAGGGGAGTTTTTCACAGCCCTGCCAGCACACTGCCCAGTGTGAAAGCGTTCATTGATTTTAATGGAAATAAGTTTTCGTGAGCTTTTTAGGCGCTGTTTTTAGCGTGAAAGCGCCTGAAAAGCGCCTCAGTGTGAAAGTGGTCTTACTGCTGATTCACACGCCTGTAGCTTGTAAATCAGTATCTGACCACACCCAGTTATGCCCACAGCTTTTTGTATTGACAGCACTGCCTTTGTTGCTGAAATCCTCCCATTGTGAGCTGCAGTGTCTGGGATAGGGAGCATATGAGACACAAATGGAATATTTAGATCACTCAGGCCAGGGTAGGTAAAAGTTTATTTTTTTTACTTTATGAGGCTTGTTCACCCCATTATAATTGCATCTGGTACTTGTTTAAACTGTCATACTTTGGTTGTACTGCAAAAAGCCTCAGTTTAAGAAAGGGTGTTATACTGCGCATATGTACATCCTTTGGACATATTTAGAAGTACTAGTCAGCCTATGAGTTTCCATACACTTGTGATTGGAATACAGATTCTAATGATAAATATTTGTACATATGCTTTTTTTGGGGGGGTGCAAACAAACTGAAAAAAAACCTCATCAATTGCAGCCTCACTGTGCCCATCAAACGCAGCCACTGTGCCAAACGCTGCCACTGTGCCCATCAATTGCCACCACTGTGCCCATCAAACGCAGCCACTGTGCCCATCAAATGCTCTCACTGTCCATCAAATGCTGCCACTGTGCCCATTGAATGCCACCACTGTGCCCCCCCCGCCCGCCATCTGCCCGGCACTTACCCTGTCTCGGTGGGGCAGCAGGTGACGGCGGCGAGCGGTTTCCTCCATGTCCTCGATGTCTTCTCCCGTCCTCTCCTATGATTGGATGCCTGATAGGCATCCAATCACAGCGCCTGTCGTTTCAGCCAATCAGGTGACAGGTAACAGACCCGAGCACCTGATTGGCGGAGAGGCAGTTCAGTGTTATGAAAAGCGAATATTCATTTGCTTTCCTAACACAGCTTAGTGAACTGTGAGCGCCAAGCATGGTGCTCGCTGTTTACCTTTTTTGACGCCTATTAGAGCTTATGGCCGCTGTAATTCAGGTGCAGGCGCCTGAATAGGGGGTGGCAGCGCTGGCCATGGATAGATTCATGCAATGCATGAATCTATCTATTGGTGATAGAGAGGTGTCTGGAGAGAGAGGGTGGCGCCTGTGCGCCCTTATGAAAGCACCGCCACTGATGGCATAGCATATGGGGGTCTTTTTATATGACATTTAACTTGGCACATGTGCTTTTTATTGCTTAGCAAAACCCAGACACTTTTTTGTTTATTTTAAAAAAATGTATGGGGTTTGCGTTCAGCATTGTACCCTATAAGAGCAAGGGGCACAAAAGCAGAATTATTTAGATGTTTAAAGCAAATGGCAAGCTAAGAATGTACCATACACACCAATAAAGGATCTGTTAGATTACTAGATCTTTATTGCGCACATTTACTCACACATGGGCGGCATGCAGTTTATCCCTGCTCTTCTTTATTTTATTTAGTAAACCATCTTCCTTAAAGGAGATATCTATTTTTAATAACATACACTGTAAAACAAAGGGCACAAGTACAAAGGACATGGCCTTGTGCTGCCCACTCTGTATAGGCCGCGATAGATACATGCTCAGCTACAAATTCACTATAAGCAATCTGAGCATTTACAATGCATACTGTGTAAAGTTGGAGTGACCAACAACAGATGTAGGATCTATGATGGTGACCATACACACTTTAATAAATGAGAAATTTTGTTTCCAATCGTTTCCCATAGAAATAATATATTCAATTGATATGCCACACATAGAAAATTGGATTTGGATCAATAGTGGGACAAAAACGATTGCATGCAATCGAATTGCACATCGATCAGATAATAAAATCAAAGCGTGTATGGCCACCATCAAACAGATGACCCAGCATGATGGAAAATATCTGCATACACTCATACCATTGTTTTTAAATGGGAAAATAAATAGATCCTTTCATTGTATACGTAATGATTTATTTGGTCAGTGTTTTGGGGTGACGCGCTGAAAAAAAAACACCAGTTGAAATCTTGTTCCTCGTGTATAGGAAAGGGCACTTCTGTGCTGAGAAGTAGTAGTTGTGAAGATCATCTGTATTCTTCCTAAAACAACATGGTGATGCTGAGGGAAAGCTGAGCTCTTAAACCCAGAAATAAAGAAGTTGCACAGGGAGGGGTTGTTCGGGTGGGGTTATGGCAGATTATGGAAGTTCTAGGGAGCTTGTTGAGAACTGCAGAAAAAGCTGAATATTGCAGACTGCTGACAATACATTTCAAGTCATGCTGAGTTTTGTGTTGTTCAGATATAGAAGGTATATTTTTCTCCAGAAAGCAAATAGAGCTGATGTATTGGGGAAGGGTGGGGGTGACTTTGCCACTGATCTCTCAGTCCACACTAAAACAAACAATAAATGTAAGTGTATGGAAAATATCACTAAAGCAACTACCAATATGTTAAATAATTGAAAACGTTAGAACCAAACTCAACTGCTATATAAATAACTGCCATAAACACTTTATTTCGGACATGTGAGGCTAACCAAGTTTTTGATAATGCTGTTTTAGAGGATTGGGGTGCCCTACTATCACTGCTGTGTCAGATTCCTTATATCTTTTATAATATATTTTTTTGTTTTATATTTTATAGAGAATCTGCTGACACCTGCCAAACTGCAATGTTGTTCTATGATCTGCAAGCTAAATGTTCAACAGGTCCAGCATGAGGACCTTCTCAGGTAAGTAACAATGTGATAGATTTATCTGAAGAGGATCCAGTCTGGTGTACATTAAATTCTAGAGCCCAATATGGCACAACCAATTCAAACTTCTTACCCTTCTACCCTGTATACGTGTGGCTGCAGAATAGGGGATGCCCTGGCCACTTATGCTTGTTGATGATGCCTAGTGACCACTTTCTGGCGGGATAGCTCAGATGGGTTTGGACTAGGATCCAAAAATGGCTGAGCTTGTTCCTGTGGCCAGGGAGGGAGCTGTACATCCTGGACATGTGTGTGTAAATGAGTTCTTCAAGGAGAGTCAGCATAGTCTCCTGCTCTGTGTGGGTCAGAGATGTCACTGTAAAGGAGTCAACCTTATTTGTATAAATGTGGCCAGGACTTTATAGTGCCCGAGTCCAAGCATGAGGGGGGTCATGAAGACCGATCAGAACGTGAGTACACAACACATTAGGTTAAGTATGTGCTATAATGATTGAATCTGGCTTAAGGCATAGTCCTACTGCAAAGGAGAATGCTCTATTTCCTTGAGTTTAGCTTTAAATATACTTTTTTTGCCAATATTAATTAACAAGAAAAACGATCCAAGGATTCTAAGAACTATATATATATATATATATATACATACATAAATAGTAGGAATTTAACTACTTGCCTACCAGCCACGAACACCCCCTTCCTGACCAAGCCATTTTTCAGCTTTCAGCGCTGTCGCATTTTGAATGACAAATGCGCGGTCATGCAACGCTGTACCAAATAAAATTTTTATCATTTTTTCCCCACAGATAGAGCTTTATTTTGGTGGTATTTGATCACCTCTGCGGTTTTTATTTCTTGCGCTATAAACAAAAGAAGAGCGACAAGTTTGAAAAAACATAATATTTTTTACTATTTATTATTTATATATAAATATCCAATTTTTTTTTTTTTTTAAACAAAATTTTCCCTCAGTTTAGGCCGATACGTATTCTTCTACATATTTTTGGTAAAAAAAAATCGCAATAAGCGTATATTGATTGGTTTGCGCAAAAGTTATAGCGTCTACAAAATAGGGGATAGATTTATAGCATTTTTATTATTATTTTTTTTTTTTACTAGTAATGGCGGCGATTTGCGATTTTTATCGTGACTGCGACATTGCGGCGGACACTTCGGACACTTTTGACTCATTTTTAGGACCATTCACATTTATACAGCGATCCGTGCTATAAAAATGCATTGATTACTGTATAAATGTGACTGGCAGGGAAGGGGTTAACGCTAGGGGGCGCTGCAGGGGTTAATATGTTCCCTATATTGGTGATTCTTACTGTGGGGGGAGGGGACTGACTGGGGGAGGAGACCGATCGGTGTCCCTATGTACAAGGGACACACCATCGGTCTCCTCTCCTCTGACAGGACGTGGATCTGTGTGTTTACACACACCGATCCACGTCCTGCTCGATTACGGGCAATCGCGGGTGCCTGGCGGTCATCGCGACCGCCGGGCACGCGCACCGAGGCCCCAGCTACGCGGCGGGCGCGCGCGCGCCCCCCAGTGGCCAAATTGTAGACGACGTCATATGACGGCGTCCCGCCACAGTAGCTGAACCGTCCCGCCGTCATTTGACAGTGGGCGGTCAGCAAGTGGTTAAATATACCCTTAAAAATGGTGATTTGATGGAGGTCCATTATTGGGTTATTTCTGGGTGAACAAATTTTTCCAGGAAGATCCAGTGTTATTAATATATACAAAGAAATTGGATTATAAGCAATTACTTAGGTGGCACAGTGGTGTAGTGGGTACTGGGTAGCACTGTCACCTAGCATTAAAAAGGGTCGCTGGTTTGAATCCCAACCATGACACTACCTGCCTGGAGTTTGCATGTTCTCCCTGCGCCTGCGTGGGTTTCCTCCGGGTACAGTTTCCTCCCACACTCTGGTGCTGGTAGGTTAATTTGCTTCTGTTTAAATTGGCCCTAGTATATGAATGTGAGTTAGGGACCTAAGATTGTGGGCTCCTTGAGGGTAGGGACCAATGAGAATGTACAATATATATGTAAAACGCTGCATAAATTGACAGCGCTATATAAGTACTAGACATGTGCATTCGTTTTCGTCCGAATTTCAGGTATTTTCATTATCGTTTTAACAAACGATAACGAAAGTGCAGAATCCGAAAAACGAAAGATCCGACATAAACAAATGCTTTATTTTCGTTTTCGTTGTGACAACAGTTCGATATAGATAGGAGATTTGACGCTGACAATAACAATCTGTGTCCATGGAACCTGTGGTCGAATGTGCCTAACCTTAACTCTATTAGTCCTTAACTCTATTAGTCCATTATTCTACATAGAGAGAAAAGATTCGACGTAGAGAGGAAAGATTGCTGCTGGAATTGGGTGGAATTGCAGCTAAACTATACAGTCGTACAGTTTAGCTGCTCCGTCGAATCGTCTTTGAACATTCGACAGACACCATAAGCCTTCAATGACAGATTCGACCTTAATTCATTTGGATTTTTGGACGAATGCAATTTTTAACGAAAAACAAAATAAATAAAAACGAATTTCGGGAGTAACTAAATACATTTATTTTTCGGACAAAAACGAAATTCTGAAACGAAATATTTCAGTGTGCACATCTCTAATAAGTACCTTTAAATAATAATTACTTTCTGTAAGGCCTACCTAATAAAACCTGTAGACAGTTAGCCCCGGAGTGTTTTTTCATGCAATGTGGAATAGTCAGCTTACACATTCGTAATGTTGGTTTTCTACCAGATTTCTTAGTCTATTAGGTTTATCTCCTTTAGATCTACCATCAGCTATGTAGTGTAAGAGCCTGTCTGATCTGATACAAATGTAAATGTTTAGGTCTGTCCTCATACTACATAGTTTTAGTAAGTCTAATGCCGCGTACACACGTGCGACTTTTGCCGGCGGACCTAGTCCAGCGGACAATCCCGCGGGACTTTCCAGCTGGGTCCGCTGGACTTTCCGAGCGTGTGGACTTGCCCACACACGCACGGACTTCTCCAGCGGATAATCCGCCGGCCAAAAGTCCGCGGGACTTTTGAAAATGAACGGACTTGCCCACACACGGAGCAGTCCGTTCATTTCGAACGTAACTTCAGGTTACGTAGCTAGCGTAGGCAGTAAATGCCGCCGCGCTAGCTCCGCAAGCTGGCATGGATTTAAAGGGAATCCCCACGCCGAAAAAACGGCGTGGGGGTTCCCCCCAAATCCATGTCAGACCCTCATCCGAGCACGCAGCCTGGCAGGCCAGGAAAGGGGTGGGGACGAAGGAGCGCCCCCCCCCTCCTGAGCCGTACCAGGCCGCGTGCCCTCAACATGGGGGGTGCCCTGGGGAAAGGGGGGCCGTGCGGCCCCCCCACCCCAAAGCACCTTGTCCCCATGTTGATGAGGACAAGGGCCTCTTCCCGACAACCCTGGCCGTTGGTTGTCGGGGTCTGCGGGCGGGGGCTTATCGGAATCTGGGAGCCCCCTTTAATAAGGGGGCCCCCAGATACCGGCCCCCCACCCTATGTGAATGAGTATGGGGTACGATGTACCCCTACCCATTCACCTAAGGTGTAAAATGTAAAGTACAAAAACACACACACTTTTGAAAAAATATTTTATTGCACTGCTCCGGGGGTCTTCTTCCGTCTTGGGGGTCTTCTCGCCGGACTCCTCCGCTCTCTTCTGCTCTTTTACCTAGCTCTTTCACGAGGGGAGGAGTCCGGCTACCTTCTTCGTCGTCGCCGCCGTCGTCTGGGGTTCTCGATCCGCCTTCGGGGGTCTTCCGGGGGTCTCTTCTGTTCTTGCGGCGGTCGTCGTCTTCCGCGCCGCCGGCGCCTTCTTCTTCTTGTCCTTCTTCTTGTCCTTCTTGTTCTTCTTCTTCTTCCGATGTTGACCCGACGCTCTCTCTGCCCGGAATGCCTGTGCCGCTCTGCGCTCGGACTTATATAGGGACATGGGGGACAGGGTCACATGCACATGTCACATGGTGACCCCGCCCCCTTGTGTTGTCACAGTCCCGGAGGATGCTGTGACACCGGGCAGAGAGAGCGTCGGGTCAACATCGGAAGAAGAAGAAGAACAAGAAGGACAAGAAGAAGGACAAGAAGAAGAAGAAGGCGCCGGCGGCGCGGAAGACGACGACCGCCGCAAGAACAGAAGAGACCCCCGGAAGACCCCCGAAGGCGGATCGAGACCCCCAGACGACGACGGCGGCGGCAACGACGAAGAAGGTAGCCGGACTTCCCCCGCTCGGTAAAAGAGCTTGGTAAATGGCGGGGGAGTCCGGCGAGAAGACCCCCAAGACGGAAGAAGACCCCCGGAGCAGTGCAATAAACTATTTTTTCAAAAGTGTGGGTGTTTTTTTTTTACTTTACATTTTACACCTTAGGTGAATGGGTAGGGGTACATCGTACCCCATACTCATTCACATAGGGTGGGGGGCCGGGATCTGGGGGCCCCCTTATTAAAGGGGGTTCCCAGATTCCGATAAGCCCCCGCCCGCAGACCCCGACAACCAACGGCCAGGGTTGTCGGGAAGAGGCCCTTGTCCTCATCAACATGGGGACAAGGTGCTTTGGGGTGGGGGGGCCGCACGGCCCCCCCTTTCCCCAGGGCACCCCCCATGTTGAGGGCACGCGGCCTGGTACGGCTCAGGAGGGGGGGGGCGCTCGTTCGTCCCCACCCCTTTCCTGGCCTGCCAGGCTGCGTGCTCGGATGAGGGTCTGACATGGATTTGGGGGGAACCCCCACGCCGTTTTTTCGGCGTGGGGAGTCCCTTTAAATCCATGCCAGGTCACGGAGCTAGCGCGGCGGCAGTAACTGCCTACGCTAGCTACGTAACCTGAAGTCACGTGCTAAATGAACGGACTTGCCGATGAGCGGCAAGTCCCTTCATTTCAAAAGTCCCGCGGACTTGCCCACTAACGGCGGGATTGTCCGCTGGACTTCCAAGTCCAGCGGATAATTTGAAAACAAAACTTTAAACTTTAGTCCGCCGTACTTTGGCGCCAAAAAGTCCGCCGGCGCCCACACACGAGGGGATTATCCGCTGGACTTCAGTCCAGAGGATAATCCCGCGGGATTGTCCCTTCGTGTGTACGCGGCATAAAGGAGATTGTACAATACAGTTGTATAGTGTATGACCAGCTTTGGTATTTCATGCAAAGAAATCCCTATATAATATACAATTTTTCATGGCAGAAATGCCAAGAAACCCACTGCTTACAGTTTCTTTTGAAAATGTTAGTTGCCTGGCTACCATAATTGCCCTACCTATTCTTATTTGTATACACCTTTAGGATCAGTGACTCAAAGTGCTGAAGGGTTAGAAAAAACAGCCAGGCAACTTACAGGTTCAGAAGGTGGCAGCAATGAGCACATACAGTATATCTCTCATGACATATTTACTTTAAGCCCTCATTCATACTTGAGCATAGCGTATTTAGGCAATTTCACTGCATTTTTTTTGTGCTTTTTTGTAGGAGCGATATGCAGTACAGGAGCTTTTTTTGGGGCAGGATAGTACATTTTTGGCCTCATAGACTCTTGATATGGGAGCACTTTAAGAGCATGCATAATATGATTCTTTTGCAAAAATTTTTTAACGTGCTCCTTTTTAAAGTCTATGGAGCCAAGAAACACTTTATTCTGCCCAAAGAAAATCTCATGTTGTTTTTTTCTTTTTTAAGTGACAAGCATCAAGCTTCAAGCAACTAATGCCCCGTACACACGGTCGGATCCGACAGAAAATGTTGGATGGGAGCTTTTTGTCAGCAATTCCGACCGTGTGTAGGCTCCATCGGACATTTTCCATCGGAATTTCCGACACACAAAATTTGAGATCTGGCTCTCAAATTTTCCGACAACAAAATCCTTTGTCGGAAATTCTGATCGTGTGTACACAATTCCGACGCACAAAGTTCCACGCATGCTCGGAATCAAGCAGAAGAGCCGCACTGGCTATTGAACTTAATTTTTCTCGGCTCGTCGTATGTCTTGTACGTCTCCACGTTCTTGGCGATCAGAATTTCCGACAAGATTTGCGTGACCGTGTGTATGCAAGACAAGTTTGAGCCAAAATCCGTCGGAAAAAATTCATGGATTTTGTTGTCGCAATTTCCGATCGTGTGTACAGGGCCTAAGTGTTCAGATGTGAGCAAGCATAATTTAAAGCAACGGGATTCTTGATGCTGAGCATTGTTGCATGTAGGAAAATCCACAACAGGTAAGCAACCAGCATCTGTCTGTATTTTTTTTTACCTGTTATACCAATGTTCTTAAACTATTAAACACTGTACACGAGATGGTAAAAAAATCTCACCCAGCAAGTTTGTACTTTGGTTTTATTGGTATTAAGCAATCTACAGCCATAATGATGTCTGGCGCTGAGCTGTGCACCTTGTTACGTGCAGTATTTCCCATAGACTATAAATACAATTGCTTGGGGCAAACTTCTGTTCAGGTGATAGATTAGTGTCTGCCCTTGTTCACACGGCACAATTGCTTCCGCTTATGTCCTTCCACCTACTTGTGCACCTTGAACAGGTGTGTCCAGGTTGTACAAAAACAGCTTACAGGCTCCTTTATATGATTATGCGCTCCCAATACAATGTGCACCTGGATACGTTGTTGCTTCTTCTCTGCCTTCTCTAGCCCTGTGAATTGCAGCCTCTTGCATCAGTAAATTCTTTGGATCCACATAACGCTTGCACACAGCTCAGGAATGCAGCCCAACCACAGATTCTGCAGATCACTGAAGGGCTTTCCTCTTTGACTAATGACGCAGGGGTTCCCTGCGTTTCTGTGACAACCATATGTTTGTGTATATCTTTGTTATGCGATAATCCAGTACTTTTACAATGCCTTTTTTTGTAGTCTATTGCTTTCTAGATACGGGTAATACAGAATTAGCTTTTAATGAATGACTAGTTCAGTAAAGAATGTTGACAAGCCAAGCTGCAAATATACAAAACCATAACGCAACGGAAGTTTATAATTTGCAAATTGTAAAGCAATAGTACAAAATTAAATTGGGGGGGAGAAAATGTATTTGTAAATTTGACTTAAAATCCAACTCTGAGAAACATAAAAAATTCCTCCTTGCAGTGGGACGGCATCCACACTGCAAAGTTTAACTGCTTGTTTAAGGCCGGCCATACACGGTTCAAATCTCGGCCAGTTCCTGCTAAACTGTCTGAGATTCGAACCATTAATGGGCAGGCTGAATGTACCAAGTTAATCAATCGATCGATCGATCAACTTGGGTATAACCAGCCTGCCGGATTCGCTTGAAATTATCGCAAGCGATAATCACTGTCTTCTCCCTGCATGGATGGCTTCCCCCACCCGCTCCTGCTCCCCACCGGGAGAAGACATTTTCTCGTCAGGAGAGATTCCCATGTCAGCACTGTCTGTGTTGATGGGGGAACCGTGGAATTTTCTTTCCTGCAACATGTGGTTGCAGGAATAAAAATTACACCATCTATGGCCTGCCCTAGTCTGCACGAAAAGGAAGATTTACTTACTTAGGCCTCGTACACACGATACGAAAATCAGAAGGGGAAATTCGTAAGCCGGGGTGTCTGCGGATTTTCGGATCGTTAGTACAGTGCTTTCGACAGCCAATTTGACTTTTACATCAGACAAAAGCTGGATGTGCACTCTATACAATTTTTGGCAGATGTGAACTCAACGTCTGATTTCCGGATGGTCAGTACAGAAATCGTCACACAAAAGTCGAAAGTACAAACACACATGATCGGAATCAAGAAACGACTGGGAAGATTTTGGTCTTGTAAACTACCGTTCGTAATCTAGAATTAACATTCGTGACGTGTCAATTAATGAAATGTCGAAATGCAGCTCACATTCTCATCTTCTTTAATGGGATAATAATGAAGATGCTTTGCTGGTGATACTGATGTAGTTATGCCAAAGTATTTTAAAAGGCATTTGTTTTGTACGATCTGAAAATCGTGAATCAACGCTCACCAAACTTCTACTAACATGAAATTAGCAGAAGGGGCCCAAAGGGTGGCGCTTGAGAAATGAACTTCCACTTTATTCTCACATAGTACGTCACTACGTTCGTGTTTGTCAAACGACAATTTGCGGATAGTTAGTATGCTAGACAAAATCCTGCACATGTGCTTTTGCCAAAAATCAGACGCTCGATCGTACAACAATCGAACCGTGTGTACAAGGCTCTGATCTACTGGACCAGTTCCCTCGGGGCCTATGCTCCAGTAGTCTAAGGTCCGGAGGTCTATAAGATCAATGAAGGGTCCCTAGCCCTGCATTGGATGTGGTAACATCGAGGGGCAATTCATAGGTAGGGGAGTGCCATCTGCTGAAGAGCAAATGCTTTTACTCTTCCTGAATCCCTAGACCTAAATGAGCCGTTAACATGTGCAGTGTGGGAGCAAATATATATATTTATTTATTTATTTATTTTTTTCATTTACTACTTTGAAGAGTAATGCCCTGTACAGACGGAAAATGTTCGATGGGAGCCTTTTGTCGGAAATTCCGACCGTATGTAGGCTCCATCGGACAGTTTCCATTGGAATCTCCGTCGCACAAAATTTGAGATCTGGTTCTCAAATTTTCCAACAACAAAATCCGTTTGCGTAAATTCCGATCATGTGTACACAATTCCGACGCACAAAGTGTAACGCATGCTCAGAATAAATTACGAGACGGAAGTGCTCGGTCTGGTAAAACTAGCGTTCGTAATGGAGATGGCACATTCGTCACGCTGCAATTTTTTAAATAGTTTAATGCAGCGCATTCTCTTCTTCTTTAGAATGCAGTTGTTTTGCTGCTCTTATTCACACAGAGTTCTCACAAACTGATTTATTTATTATTTCTCGTGATCTCATGAATAATATAAAAAAATAATTTTGTCAGATCTCCATAATAATGTTTAATTTTTTGTTTCTTTTATTTATCAAGATCTACATTTTTTTTTTTTTTTTTTCTAGTGCTTATTATTTCTTGTTTTGTGTGTCAAGTTACCACAACACCATTATTATCTTGTACTTTTTAACCTCAAGGAGATTGGTTGGTGTTGTATTTAGGAAATGTACCTGGCTACTCACAAACAAACTGTCCTTTTTGAAGTAAAACACATAGGCAAGTATTTCTGAAAAATAAATAGCCATTTATTCTGGGTCATAACAAAATAAAGAGGAAGGCAACGCTGGAGAAACTGGTGAAATTTGCGAAGCCTTTGCAAGACACAACACAAGACAAACCCTAATTACAGGCCAAACTCTCCTATGATCCAATATAGGCCTCAATCTATAAGCAGTATAGGACACTGATGCAAGTTAAAATTGTACCTTGGTTATAACACTTGTCGCTTCTGTTAATCCATCCTCCGCTCACAGATCATACATACGACGCACGTGTGTTCCGCTGTATATACACTGCGCATGCGTGAAACTCCGCCCGCCCCTGACGTTCTTTCTAGTCTATTTCCCGCCCCTTGTCTTTCTGCGCAGTGGGAGAGCACATGGCGGAGAGACAACAGCTGCATGCAGAGGAGACCAGCAAAGACGAAAGGCCAGAGCCCCGAACCTCCCGATCCAGGAGGAGATTGAAGGCCTCAATTACGGCCTTTATAGAGATGGTGGAGACAGTGGACATCTTCAAGAGGGCCGACTATGATGGGAAGTATGGACCGTAGCCAAACCCAAATGTGAGAGGCCAAGATCATGCCTAAAGTTGTGAAGAGTCTGCACAGGAATTTTGGGGTAAGACGATCCAAGGATCAATTGAGGAAATGATGGTCAGACCTTAAATTGAGGGATTTAGAAAATATAAAGGAAAACATCAATGATGTTCCACAAAAAATTAAGAACATCATTTGATGTTTTAGGCAGAATATAAAACACACAAAAATTGTACAGTTTTTATCGTGTATTTTTGCTTTGAAAACAAATTATAAAGTATTTTAAAAGCCAAATTTTGAATATGCACACAGTGTGTCAACATGTGCTATCTGCCATCACTGGATATCAATGTACGCGTTTTGTGGGTGCAACCCCTTCCTCGCAACTCAATTAGGTGAGAGGAAGGGGTTGCACCCCCAAAACACGTCCATTGATCCCCCATGATGGGAACTAGCACATGTTGACATTAGGCATGGAATCAGGAGGAAAATCCCCAGTTTGAATCCTAATTTGTGTGCAACTTCATAATTTGGCTTTTACAGGGGTGACATCACCCCATCTGATGAAGGCAATATCAACACAGTTTGGACAAACTAATGACTGATATTGCCTTCACTTTGTCAAAGTTGAACTTTGTAAGTTCCTGAGTTGTGTATGTTATGCTTTGAAACATGCCTGTTTAACCAAAAAAAGGATATTTACAATGTGAAAAAAAAAAGTTATACACCAAAGATGTTTGATTTGTTCCAAAACCCTTTTCTAATGCACATGTGAATGAGCTTTGAGTAAAATGTTTTCTACTCAACAATGTGTGGCTTCTTCTTTCAATGCTCAATAAAATTTTTTTTAGTAAGCTGGTTTTTACAGTGGCAATGGGGGTTAGTTACTAAAGGCAAATCCACTTTGCACTACAAGTGCAGTTTCAGTGCACTTTTGCAGTGCACTTGGAGTGCAATTTCCTTTAGTAAATAACACCCACAGTGTTTTATAATTTGCCACAATCAGGCTCCACAAAATTCATTCATGGTGCTGAAAATGATGAACATTTTTGTCAGTAATGCATTACATACATTAACAACAAAAACAAGGTATGTGTAGCAGACCCACAACATAATAATAGTTCGCTCAAGAAGAGATTGTCACCTCATGTATAAAATAAATTACATTTGCACTATTGAAGAAAATGTCCAAAAAGAAAAGACCATTGGAGAACCTAGGAGACAGCTAAAACACACCCAGGTAGTAAATTAAAGGAGATCTTCTATTCTTCTTTCAGTTTAAGTTAAAAAATGTTGGATAAAATGTTTGTTAAACATTTTCTGGCATATCAATGGACCCCCCACCCGCAAAGTACTCAACATACTTCTGTATCTTCTTTGGGGGGGGCAAGCCAGGACGGCCAGCTTTAAGCGCCGTCAGGGTTTCTTGTTGAAGTCCGGCTTCAGGCCCAACTGAGGCCACATAGTCCATTGAATTTCTCCTAAAATAGTTGTGTAGAATGCAGCATGCAAGGATTATATGGTTAGGTTTATATTCCGCCATGTTGATTTGCGTAAGGAATAGGCGGAACCAGCTGGCCATTATCCCAAAAGCGTCCTCCACCACTCTTCTGCCTCTGGCCAGACGGTAGTTATAAACCCTCTGGTCCGGGGTGAGGGTCCCCATGGCTTCCAAACGATCGGCTGGTCAGAAGGAAACTAACAGAAAGTACTGAAAAACAAAGGCTGGAGCTGAAAATCAGATACGAGCAGACAAGAACGCATTGAAAATCAAATACGTAATAGAAATACGAACTTACAAGCACAAACTGAAGAGCAGTAACGAAAAGCAGGCGGCTGAAAAGCGCAAATCGTCTGTCACCAAACTTCTACTAACATGAGATTAGCAGAAGGAGCCCAAAGGGTGGTGCACTTGATATTGAACTTCCTCTTTCTAGTGCCGTCATACGTGTTGTACGTCACCACGTTCTTGACGTTCGCAAATTCTGACCAACTTTGTGTGACCGTGTGTATGCCAAGTTTGAGCCAACATCCGTCGAAAAAAAAACATGGATTTTGTTGTCGGAATGTGCAATCGTGTGTACGCGGCATTCGCCTTGCCTTCAAAAGTTTTATAGGCTTCTAATAGAAAATGACTTCTTGGACAAGAATCTATTTTTGTGTCGTGTGAAATTCAGTTAGTCATTATGTACAATGTAGTTTGCTTCAGCAATCAACTTTCCTCCCATACTGCCAAGGCCAAGTTGGATACTTGTAAACCTATGATGATTTACAGTGCATACATCCTGTAGCACATACACAGATTTTGGCAGCAGTAAGCCATGTAAGTGACAAGGACACCCAGGATCAGTTCATGCAGGTTTATCCTGCCATTTCAGCAGGACATAAACAAACACAGTTCAATGCAAGCTTTGCACAGCAAGTCCATAACATAAGACACACAAAACATCTGCTGGTCTGAGTTACTAACAGGTAACGTAAGGACTCTCCATTCATGCTGTCTGAATGGATAAAGTTACCAGAATTAGAATTTTCATTGCATGCAGATAGTCTATCAGTTTGGATTTGGACTGTCTGTCATGCATAGCATGACCTCCTGCTAGCTTTATCCCCCCCTAAAGCTCTACAAAGTCTCCGGACTCCAGGACCCGTGTTTTTCTGTCAACATTATTTTCTCCAGTTTTGGAAATTGTCCCTATCGACCATACATCCATACTCCCCGTTTTTTTCAACAGCCTTTGGATGTCACATGTAGAGACCAAGGAACATTGAGTGCTAAAAGAAGTGCTGTTCACTTATAATTCCCCAGAGCTTGACTGCCTATTAGAAGGACATACTTTCATCCAAAATAGTACAAATGTTTGGTTGATAGGGACAATTTCCAAAAACTGGAGAAAAGAATGTTGACAGGACAACACTAATGGGTAAAAATAGCTGGCCATCTGTTTTGAACACAGGCAGCCTTTGGCCTACACGCTGCCTGGTCATTTTAAGAATTCTTTCAATGAAAGACATGCTTGTGTATTTTGTCGAATGTTATTCGCAACAAATGGTTTTGACATTATTTGCAATCTCTAGGTATAAGGGAGTTACTGGCTTTCCCTAATCCTTTGTTGATCTTGTGGTATTCTGAAGGCGAAAGAGCAAGTTAACTCTTTATAAGCCCACTGCTACAAACTGGTAGGACTAGCTTCTGTCTACAATGAGTACTTACTAAAGTCAGGAGTGGTGTCAGAGGTGGCCGAGAGCAGCAGTGAGGTTACAGCAGCATGTATGAAAGAAATTCAATTTAGCAGGTGGTGCTTCACCTAAAGGCATGTTTTTCTGCTCTGTTATTCTTGGTACCCCCATCTTCTATTCCCAGCAGCTACTTGGATTGAAAAACTTAAGCTGGCCATAGATGGATAGCAATTCAGCCAGTTCAGCGGGGACCGGTTGAAATTCGATCCATCTATGGCTGTTCCAATAAACTGCATTGCTGATCAATGTATTGATATATATATATATATATATATTTGAAGGGGGAACAGTGGCTGCATTTGATGGGCACAGTGGCTGCATTTGATGGGCACAGTGGCTGCATTTGATGGGCACAGTGGCTGCAATTGATGTGCACAGTGAGGGTGCAGTTGATGGAGGGGGGCGGGTGGTTCAGAATTTTTCCGTTTGCTTGCGCCCCCCCCCCCCAAAAAAAAATTTTGAGCACCAACCGCCACTGCTGCCTAAACATTCCTGCTGACAATAACAGTTATTCTGTTCCTGGCAGTCCAAAGCCAGATGGCTAAGGATCAAAGTTTTCTGTAATATATGAATACAAACATTCCACATGCAATTGCATAATTGTCTTAAGCCAAGTCATGCTGTATAATACCAGATGGATCTTTGCATAATCTTCTGTGAAACACTGATCCAGCTCTGCCAAAACCACGCACACCAGTGCCCGCAACTTCACTCAAGTGACTGAGAGCCACTCTGATACAGTCCTCAAACAGCAATTGATGGTGAGTTTGTTCTCCACTCTCTTAAAGCTGAACTCTGGGCACAAAAGCTTTTATTTAATGATCTTCCTCAATAGCAACAAAGGATACAAATCCACTTTGAATAAATGCCTTTGCAAACCCAGGTATTGCCTTATAAAATTTGTAATGACATCATTGTGCTGTACATAAATCGTGCAAAGAGTAGAGCTGTTCACACCTATGCAGGTTGCAGTTTGCATATTCCAGGTGCATTTTGCATTTTTCATTACACGCTTTTGATCCATTAAAGTCTATGGAACCAAAAACCAGAAAAAAGTCCCTGGCTCTTTACATAAAATGCACAGATGTAAACTACATCCATAGGAAACCATGTTAAATGGACTGTAGTGTGTTTCTGCAAAACGGAAAATGCACTTAAAAATGCATAGCTGTGAACTAGGCCTAAGTACTTCTGCTCTCTATATTTTTTTTTTTCTTTTAAGGATCTTCATCTGTAATCACAGCGCACAAGGTTTTTCCAATATCCACATTCTAGATGCAATTTTTTTTCATTTATTGGATATGTTTTATAGCATAAGGTTAAAAAATATTGTTGCTTTTGTTTTTCTAAATTGTCTATTTTTTTTTTTTTGTTTATAGCCCCCCAAAAAAAGAGTTCTATTTTTGGGGATAAAAATTACACAAATGTTATTTGGGTCCAGCGTTGCATAAATGATTAATTGTCAATTAAAGTAATGCAGTGCCGTATCCCAAAAAATGGCCAGGTCATGAAGGGGGGTAAATCTTCTAAAGGGTCAAGTGGTTAAAGTGGTTGTAAAGGCAGAAGGCTTTTATCTTAATGCATTCTATGCATTAAGATTAAAAAGCCTTCTGTGTGCAGCAGCCCCCCCCCCCCCTAATACTTACCTGAGCCCCATCTCAATCCAGCGATATTGCACTAGAGACTCGGCTGTCCAGGACATATGGAAAAACGGGTCTCACAAATGTTTCTGATTGGCCGGATTGAGGATCAGTGTTTCAACAGCGAATATGTGTTGTTGCAACACACCTGGGTGGGCTCCGGTCGCATTCTCTGCGACCCGAGCCCACCCTATTTTGAAGCCTAAAAGCTTCAAAAAAAACCTGGCCACTGTAATTCATGCACCCCGGTGCCCTAAAAAAGGGTCCGGACTTATGAATAAAGGGGTGGCCGCAGCAGCCGTGGATAGATCCATGCTATGCATGAATCTATCCATTACATATAGGGGTGGCCTGGAGGGAGGGGGCTCGCCGGGCACCCCTAATGAATGGGCTGCCCTTAATCTCAGGGAAAAAATGAAATGCTATAGAAACAATTGTCACCTTCTGATAGTAGAATCCCTAGACTATGTTATGAATAACTTGAGAAATGACAAGCATGAAGGAAATTCAAAGCAAAGGTAAACCCTTCAGGGTGTGCTCCTGTGGTATTACGTACAAGAGAATCTGTTTGTATTTCGCAGGGTGACCTATGTACATGAAATCAGCTATGCTATGTTAGTTATTCTGTGACACATTAACTGCTCTTGTCAATGGCTCAGAAATAGCTATCATAAAAACAGCTACTGTTTCTAGTGTACACAGACCTGATGTTGCAGCTATCATCTCCATGGGCTTTCTATTAAACCATTTTTTTCAAAAAAGAGCTTGGTTGGGTCTATTGCCAGATAAACTAAATCATAGGATCCTTCTATGTGTAATTTCAATTTGGCTTTGGCAATCTAAGCAATGAAAGTGTGATCTCTATAACTGGTCCAGTTGTGGTGAGATAGCTTAAGTCGGTCCAGTATTTTGTCAGACAGTGACTCGGTCCAAATTACATTTTGCAGATCATAGAAAACTTTAATCCAAAACTTGTGAAGATGTTCACAGATTAGATTGGTCAAAATAACATAGTATGTCTAGCTCCAGCAGAATAAAGCACATAGGATGAATGGATACTAAAGAATGAGTGGGGACTAACTGCATATAGGATCCCCTAGCTATGGAGTGAGGAAAGGACAAAATTATTTAAAGGCAAACAAACAACAATCCTTATGTAACGTGAGACTATTGGTCATAGGATGCCCAGTCATCTTGCATTATGTATTTCCTAATTCAAATAATCACTCATAATAATCAAGTTTGAATTATAAATATCAATTATTGTGTGGCATATAGGGCAAGACCTCAGGCTTTATGGACTTTAATGGTTTTATGTTTGCTGTAGGTCAGTAGCTTTCGATGGGTAGTGAAGTATGGATCACTTAAAACTGTGCATATGCATATACATTCACACAGGCCCTGGTTTCCTAAAGTTCAAAGTAAATCACAGTAGTGCTATGCTTGCGTTTGCTATGCAGAACTCCACTTCTACCTATTATGACTCTCTTTGTTAATGCAATGGCTGCTGCAAAACATGGAACTGAATAGCATACATGAAAGTGTAACAGCCTTATTTCTATACATGCCAAGCAAGCAACTTCTTTAGGTATGGGTAAGCAGGGCTTTTTTTCAGGGGGAACTTGGTGGAACTCAGTTCCACCACCTCTGGCTCAGACCCTTTGGTGCCTGCTCACCACAATCGCTTGTAAACACAGAAGTCTGTTTTTTGTGTTTACGAGTGACATTTATGTAATGCAATCCTGATATTTAGTGCCCCTTTAAAAAACCCTCTTACTGTTTGCGTGAAATTTGACTGACCACACCCACTATTTGATGTGATTTGGAGGGTGTGTGTAGGGGGGAGGGGTTTTGTTGGGCTGTGGTTAAGTACCTATTGTTTGAGGAAAAAAAGCCCTGTGGGTAGGTATGGTATTATGGCCAGACATGATAAAGGCACTTTTTACTCCAATACTTTAATCTTATCAATGTTCTATCTGTACAAGTAAAATTTACACATTACCCAACTACTTATAATATAAAGAGAAAAAGGTTGAGAAAGTAGACTTTCTCAAAATAAGCAGACTTTGGGGGCATAACATGAGGCAGTACGTATATAAACAAAATAATCTTTATTACAATTATGTTAAAAACATGCATAATAAAATCACTACAAACACTCACAACTTTGCAGTCATTCAACAAATACTTCAATACAAACATAAAGGCATGGATCCAATCATATATTGTAGATATGTAAAATTCCATCAATATACCAAACAGTATGGATAAATATCAGGTTCGTGAACTCAAAAAAAAAATTTTTTTGAGAGTCTACTTTCATAATCATTTTCTCTAATATTTGGATGTTGGCAATGTGGGGGTCCTCCTTCCCTGCTTATTATATAAAGACAAAGGAGTTTTTTTATTTTTGGAGTTGCCCTTATGATAGCTGCATTACTGAGTTCTCCTATTGATTCATGGCTAAAGCCATTCTAAATCCAGAAATAATTTAACAATATTTTAAAAAATAAAGTCAAGCTAGGAAAGGAATTTTCGCTTAGCTTGGTGAATGTGATGGAATTTCACTTTGCAAAGAATACACAATCACATGAACATGATGTGATTGAATGATGGACTTTAGCAGTGCTTCACCTCATTTTCTAAGCTCTGGGGAAAATTATTTTGCAATATTCAAATTCCCTTGCAACATGAACAGTCTGTTTTCTTTTAGTAAATTAGCCCCTAAAGCTGGCATAGATGAGTATGTGTATGTGTGTGTGTATACACATATATATTACATTTATTTATATATATATATATATATATATATATATATATATATATATATATATATATAGTGGGGATCGAAAGTTTGGGCACCCCAGGTAAAAATGTGTATTAATGTGCATAACGAAGCCAAGGAAAGATGGAAAAATCTCCAAATGGCATCAAATTACAGATTAGACATTCTTATATGTCAAAAAAAGTTAGCCTTTATTTCCATCATTTACACTTTCAAAATTACAGAAAACAAAAAAATGGCATCTGCAAAAGTTTGGGCACCCTGCAGAGTTAATATCTTGTACTGCCCCCTTTGGCAAGTATCACAGCTTGTAAACGCTTTTTGTAGCCAGCCAAGAGTCTTTCAATTCTTGTTTGAGGTATCTTTGCCCATTCTTCCTTACAAAAGTGTTCCAGTTCTTTGAGATTTCTGGGCTGTCTGTCACGCACTGCTCTTTTAAGGTCTATCCATAGATTTTCAATAATGTTGAGGTCAGGAGATTGTGAAGGCCATGGCAAAACCTTCAGTTTACGCCTCTTGATATAATCCCCTGTGGATTTTGAGGTGTGTTTAGGATCATTATCCATTTGTAGAAGCCATCCTCTCTTTAACTTCAGCTTTTTCACAGATGACATCAAGTTACCATCCAAAATTTGCTGAAATTTTATTGAATCCATTTTTCCTTCTACTCGTGAAATGTTCCCTGTGCCACTGGCTGCAATACAACCCCAAAGCATGATTGATCCACCCCCATGCTTAACAGTTGGACAGAGGTTCTTTTCATTAAATTCTGTTCCCTTTCTTCTCCAAATGTACCTTTGCTCATTCCGGCCAAAAAGTTCTATTTTAACCTCATCGGTCCACAGAACTTGTTTCCAAAATGCCTCAGGCTTGTCTATATGTTCATTTGCAAAGTTCAAACGCTGATTTTTGGTGAGGACGTAGAAGAGGTTTTTTTCTGATGACTCTTCCATGAAGACCATATTTGTACAAGTATCTCTTTATAGTGGAATAGTGTACCACAACTCCAGTGTCTGCCAGATCTTTCTGGAGTGATCGTGCAGTCAAACGTGGGTTTTGAATTGCTTTCCTCACAATCCTGTGAGCTGTTTTGTCTGATATTTTTCTTGGTCTTCCAGATCTTGCTTTTAACTTCCACTGTTCCTGATGACTGCCATTTCTTAATTACATTCCGTACAGAGGATATTGACATCTGAAAACGCTTTGCTATCTTCTTATAGCCTTCTAGAGCTTTGTGAGCATCAACTATTTTCAGTTTCAGTTTTCTAGACAACTGCTTAGAAGAACCCATGGTGCTGATTTTTGGGGCAAGGTCAGATGAGTCTGGCCATTTTAAACCTTTGAGATTGACATCACCTGGTCTTCCCAGACGATGATTGAGAACAATCCATGACACTGGCAGGTCTCAGCTTTGCAAAGGGGGCAGTGCATGCTATAAATTCTGCAGGGTGCCCAAACTTTTGCAGAAGCCATTTTTTTGTTTTCTGTAATTTTGAAAGTGTAAATGATGGAAATAAAAGCTAACTTTTTTTGACATATAAGAATGTCTAATCTGTAATTTGACGCCATTTGGAGATTTTTCCATCTTTTCTTGGCTTCGTTATGCACATTAATACACATTTTTACCTGGGGTGCTCAAACTTTCCATCTCCACTATATATATATATATATTTATTTTATTTTTTTGTTTGTTTTTGTTCAACCGGCACGTTGAACGAAAAAAGATGACCTGGTTCCTTCATTCAAACATTTGAGGGGGATGGAGGAATCCTACCTGTCCCTTTGCACAATTGTATTCTGACAGCAGGGAGACTTTGCCGCCATTAAAATACAAAGATCGGCAGTGCAGGCTATAGCAGGTGAGATATTCATTAGGGCTGAATGTTTTCTAAATATTTAAATGGTTGGGCCTACAGTAGGGTATGTTTTTGCATCTGTCATGGAGGTTGGAAACCATCAGAGCAGAATTTGGAGTGTTTGTTCTACCTCTATCCAGTGTTTTATTGGCTTATGTCTGAACAAATTGACTATTCTTCCCCAATGTACAGCCACATGATATAGACCCACTGGAAAGCTGGAAAGTCCAGCCCACCAGTTCTCTTCTGAAAACAGAGAACATAATAGCTGATTCTTGCCAATTTGTTTGCTCAAATGAATTTTGGGAATAACAAGTGTATATGACGAAAAAAAGGTCTGGAGGATAGCTATTGGGAGACCTGGAAGGAAGCATAGGATCCAATAAGCTATTTTCTTTAGCAGGGAATGAAAATCAACTAATTTGTTGCCAAATAGCTCTGGCAGAGGTTGGTTACTATGGAAAGAATGGTATTTCCAGGATACTACAGAGCTAGTGACAGGCAAAGTTGTATTTTTAAAAACACTCTTCTACTGAGCAGGGGTGGGGTGGCAGTGATATTTCCAGGGACACTGTGGTGCTGAGCTGAAAATAGTAACAGGTAGTACTATTTGTGGGACACAGCCAGAAGCAATGTGCTGCTGAGCCAGGAATGAATACACAGGGACATTTGCAGGGAAAATCTAATGATGATTTTTTTTTTTTTTCCTATACAAAATATAACTTTCTTAATCTGTAGTTATCTATTCTAGGAACACCTTTGCCAAAAAAGAAAATTTGAAAAGTAGTGAAAGTTAAAATAAACCTGTGCTGTTATTTCTGACCTCCTTTTTAAAACCTATCCATCTGGCTTTCTATCTTTCTATTTTCTATCCTGTTGACCAGTAACAGTTTGAGAGGTAATGAAAAACAAATATCTTATTTTTTTTTTTTTATCAATTAGTTTTTTTTTTTTGGTTATACAAACAAAAAACTATATCAACTAAATTACTAAATATCAAAAAATATCAATTAGTATATAGAAAAGTAAAAAAAAAAAAACAAAAAAAAAAACACAAAACAAGGAAAAAAAATAAAAATTAAACAAAACATAAACCATAGACCAAACAAACCTTGCACCTCTCGTATGAAAGTGTCATTCTCATATAATAACCAAAACATAATAGGAGCATAAATACATTTTACTCATCCAATTAAGCTCCCCTGATATCCATCATCAGACTATGGTAGCTTCCTCCCTGCAGCTTCAGCTTATCTTTCTTTCACATATATCTTTCTTTTCCTCTCATCTACTCCATCTACTCCACTTCCTTCTGCCTCAGCTCCTTACTCCCATCTATCTCCATTTCTTTTACTCCTCTACTAGATAAACCATCGTAAAGTTTGTTATTAGGATCTATCCACCATAACCATATTTTGCCAAACTTTTGGTAATACCTGAATTTCTTTTTCAAGGGTTGTGCTGGGTCAGAATTTCAGCCAGGCAACTAGCATTTTCAGAAAAAACGCTCCAATAGCAGCCTCCATGTTTTTTGTATGAAGGGTTTTATGCAAGAATTTTATATAATTAGATAAAGCATATGCAAATTGTAGTAGCCCAAAGGAATCTTTTACAGATCTGACAGTACTACACCTGGTTGCTGAGGATTACTGTAATCGGCACATTATCATTCTGCACTTCTTATATAGTGTGTGTGTACGTGTGTGTGTGTGTGTGTGTGTGTGTGTATGTATGTATATGTATATGATATATATAATGTGACTTTCAGCATGGCTGCTATGCATTGTGTATACATTTTTTTATATTGTATGTATTTTTATTTATTGATGTTATGGTGCATGTACTGCTTGTCACCCAGGAACCTGGCACTGAAGGGTTGACTGATTTCCACGTTCACATTAGATTTGATAGTGAAACTTCCTTACTGTTGTCATGTAGTCTTCAAGAAATCTTTCCAAAATTGGAAACCTAGCAGAAACTCAAACATTGCTATCATTCATGGGTGTCCACAATGTTCTGTTTGCAATAGGGGCAGTCACTGTACCCAGCCTACATCATGTCCCTGCACAGGTGTAACATAACAGGCGTGTACCACTAATGCTTTTCACATCTATCTCTCAGACCAACAGGTAATTGGCATTCAGCAAAGTCTTCAAATACATTCAAGAAGGCATGTCACAACTACATACAGAAACAGAAGGTAAATATTATGCGTTGCCAGTTGTGACAACAGTTAGAATCCAGTTGCTATGTTTCTAATGAAGTATTTTAATTTTGTGATGGCAAGTGAAGGAGTCTTGAAATTATATACCTATGGTTATGAAGTGGGTACATGTCCAAATAATGTGAAAATAAAACATTTGACCCAACATACAGGTGGGTCAGGTGTTGCATTAGACACGACACAGTTGTGGGCAGGGCTATTCGTGCTGCACTTGGGGGTATCTTTTAGCTGTGCATACGCTCACCAATGCCTGGGACCTGGCGGTAACCCAAAATAATTGGTGAAAAAATGAGTGAGTGTTCAAACAAAGTTCATAACCAATTAATAAAAAATACCCAAAAAGGTGAATGAATATAGTGAATACTCAAACAAAGTTCATATGTAAACTCAAAGTTCATAAAAGTCCAAAATAATCAAGTGAAATGAACAAATGAATTCATAAAAACTTCTGTGAAGTCAATCCAAAGAGTAGATGTTGATAGCAGTGCAGCCCATCACCATAGAGATAAAACAGAAGGAGGGGAGGCTTACCAGAAAGCCAGTGACCGCCCTTATTCAGGGGGGTCAAACTGAGCTTTGGAAGAACAGCCTTGGTGCTGTTTAGGGATTTCCAACGTCCCGATAGATGTCCAGCAGCAACGAATCTCCTCCTGAATGGCAGCTACTCCCCGAAACTCCTCGTGTGTCACATAACGATTTGACCTTCCTAAAAGAACGGTCAAATAATGCAGTATGAATCCTCATTTAGCAAAACGATCCTCTGGTGTAGATGGCCCGCCTGCTTCTTCCTACAATGGCACTCTCAATCTCATCCAAAGTAAAGATCAAAGAACTCCCAAGCTTACTGTCCTCCATACATGATTCCAAACGTATCTATTGCTTAAGCAATAGATACGTTTGGAATCATGTATGGAGGACAGTGATTAAGCAATAGATACGTTTGGAATCATGTATGGAGGACAGTAAGCTTGGGAGTTCTTTGATCTTTACTTTGGATGAGATTGAGAGTGCCATTGTAGGAAGAAGCAGGCGGGCCATCTACACCAGAGGATCGTTTTGCTAAATGAGGATTCATACTGCATTATTTGACCGTTCTTTTAGGAAGGTCAAATCGTTATGTGACACACGAGGAGTTTCGGGGAGTAGCTGCCATTCAGGAGGAGATTCGTTGCTGCTGGACATCTATCGGGACGTTGGAAATCCCTAAACAGCACCAAGGCTGTTCTTCCAAAGCTCAGTTTGACCCCCCTGAATAAGGGCGGTCACTGGCTTTCTGGTAAGCCTCCCCTCCTTCTGTTTTATCTCTATGGTGATGGGCTGCACTGCTATCAACATCTACTCTTTGGATTGACTTCACAGAAGTTTTTATGAATTCATTTGTTCATTTCACTTGATTATTTTGGACTTTTATGAACTTTGAGTTTACATATGAACTTTGTTTGAGTATTCACTATATTCATTCACCTTTTTGGGTATTTTTTATTAATTGGTTATGAACTTTGTTTGAACACTCACTCATTTTTTCACCAATTATTTTGGGTTACTTGTATTAACTGGATATGTAATTTGTTTCAACACTCATTATTTTCACTAATTAATTTGGGTTATTTTAATTAACTGGTAATTTACAGTTTTCACTATCCAGTGCTGCATTTTTCGTTTATATTTCCTTCTGAAAAAGTGCTGTCCCATGTTACTACACACTTTGCTCGATGTATGTTGCATTTAGGAGGCACACTGCTGAGCCCATGCCATCTTCACCGGTCAAATGTACATCTGCCACCTCACTCCCAGTGACAGAATAGGGGACCACCACACACCTAGCGTGGACCTCATGCATGCACTCACTCAACTCTCTTGGTCACCCGTACCATGCGGCCAAGCTATGGGGCTCCTTATGTGGGTAAACCCAAACCGCTGGCTGGGGAGGAAGCCAGATCTCCACCCCTCACGCTACCGGAGGATCGTCCTCCATGCCAGGTACCACACTTCATGACCGGCTGCTTTGCTCCTTGCACTAGTTTTTGCTTACCCATAGTAACTACATTCTTCTTCCACTTGTTTTGCTGAGGTATCCCTTTTGTAGTGATTTTATGTCAAACTCCACATATTCACATATGCTTCACTGACCCTGTTCTTTCATATGCCAGAGACCATTATGCACCCCTTTAAATTATTTTAGACCAGACTTAGAACAGTTTGGCAACTTTTGCTGTAATTTCTCACGGCAGAACAGACAAAGAGCATTACAAATCCAGACCCTAAACTAACGAAGCTGGCTGCCCAGGCAATCCTTTTACAGGTGCTAGTCCATAGCTGGTGATCTCCAATGACTGGTACATCTGCATCTTGTGCCGTTTACATGGTGTGTTCCCATGCTCCCAAAGTCCCGCTGGACTCCAGAAGGCCCTCTGAACAGGGCCTTCTCCCTATTTATGTATCACACAGTGTGGAAGGCCAGCCCAAGACCAAAAGCCCAGGAACTGAGGTACTGAAAGTTAACTCTTCCCTAGCCTGGGTGAGCTGATTACCTTGCTAGGCAACCTGCCTACACATTCACTTTATCTTAGTGGTGTCAGAGCAGCCTTTCTTGACCTTTTAACACCAGAGGAAACCTTGAAAATATTTTCAGGTCCCAGGGAACCCCTACTAAACATTAATTATTGGTCAGTGGGAAAATGCTCCTTACATTGGTGGCTAGTGGGAAGAATGCACACTTGCACCGATGGTCAGAATTACAAACTGCTAAAAAGGTCATTGGTGTTATGCAGCTGGCAAGAGGTGTTGGTCCTGGAACAAATGTAAGTACCATAGTGGGTCAATTATCCCCTGCTAAAGAAACCCCTAACCAACTCTGGAGTTCCACAGAACCCATGCTGAGATCACATTTGGGATTACTTAGTAAGACAAAACCGGGGAGAACTGGACTAAGAGGCAGGAGACATTTGCTCCCCAGACCCATACTAATAAGGTATGCTTGGCAAGTGGCCTTGAGCAGAGATCTTTCACCCTTTTAGATGTCAATTATAAATGACCCTCAGTCAGTCAATGACACATGGTGGCCATGATATACCTACCTGCACCCTATTCAGACCTGTAAGGAAAGTCTTCCAGCACTACTTTGAGATGTCATGTGTCTTAATGCCAAGGGATGCTAAGAAAGCTGATTCTGAAGTATGTGAAAAGATGGGTGTCACAATAAAGCCTCGTACACATGATCAGATTTTCTGCAGACAAAACCTCTGACTTTTGTCCGAAGGCGCGTGCCTGGATTTATTCTTGCATACAAATGGCAAGGAATTGTCAGCCAGCAAACATGAACGTAGGGACATACTACATGTTTTTTCAGCTCTTTAGTGCCACCTTTTTGGGCTCCTTCTGCTAATTTCATGTTAGTAGAAGCTTGAGTGTTGATTCGCCCTTTTCATTTTGTGCTTTTCATTTATTGCTTTTCTTTTCGTGCTTTTCAGTTTGAGCTTTTCATTTTGTGCTTTTCAGTTTGTTTCTGAACGGCCATTCGTCAACCAGATATGTTGCGGAATCGGAAGAGATAACGTGTTATTTATTATTGGCCTTGGAGTTATTGCTTTGACCCAAGTACAGTCCAGGAACAGGAGGAGCAGGAGTTCTTGGACTAAAAATTGGTTGCTTTATTAATCGTGACCAATTATGTCATATGTCTTTGCTGCGGGAGCTCCAGGAGAATAATCCAGATGATTTTCGGAATTATCTCCGGATGACGGACCCCTGCTTTGACCAACTCTTGCCATTGTCCACCCCCTATATTAAGAAGCAGGACACATGCATGAGGCTTTTTTATTTTATTTTTTGGTTGAATAATAATGATTTGATTTGTTATATTTTCTATGTTTTTGGATGCATAGAATGCACTTTTTGGTTAAGTTCTATTGGCAGATAGTATGTCTAATTGTATTTGTTTTCTTTTTTAATGCACAATAAAAAAAATTGTGTAGAATAATACTTGGCTATGTGTTTTACTTCAAATGACAGTTTGGGAGCAGGCAGTCACATTTAAAAAAATACAATGTAAAATTGACAAGGGACACCAACATAGTTGTATCTTTTGATCTTAAAAACTGCGGGATAATGGTGTTGTGGTAACTTGCCCAAAAAAAAAAAAAAAAAAGCATATTTAATAATATTCTTGATATCGCTAGAAAAAAAAAAAAGCCTTTGAAAATTTGTTTGCAATAACTCCATCAGTATCACCAGCAAACAGCTTCATTAGTAACCCATTGAAGAAGAGAATGTGTGCTGTATTTCGAGATTTCATAATTTGCCACATCACGAATGTTCTCCATTACGAGCGCTAGTTTACAAGACCAACCGCTTCTGGCTCATCCTTGCTTCCTAGCATGTGTGCTTGTACTTTTGTCTAACGGACTTGTGTACACACGATTGGAAAATCCGACAACAGACATTTGTCCGTGGAAAATTTTAAAACCTGCCATCAAACATTTGGAAAATCTGACAACAATCGCCCGATGGAGCGTACAAATGGTTGGATTTTCCGCCAACAGCCTGTCATCACACATTTCCAGTCGAAAAATCTGATCGTCTGTACGCGGCTTAAACCATGAACTTTACGAAAAGCCCCCTTTCGCCATGCTCATTAATCAACAAAGCACCATGACACACTTGAAATTTGTCCCTATCATTAAAGGGCTATGTGATTATGCTTGCCCCCCCAGGCTAAAATGCACGCTCCAACAACTAATCTCTCCTTTTCCACATAAAGTCCTGCAAAGCTAATAGATACCATGGATTGCTGACAGATATCAAACTTATTTTAAAAGCAGTGACTAACAGGTTCTATATCCAAGTTTTAATTGTGCTGATATTATACGTTTACAGCACATACTATACTTGTACTGTATGTACTAAAAATGATGCATAAATAGATACTTTGTGTCAAATCCCATTAATATGTTATCATTTCTGGCTGTTAAACTACAGTTTACAGCTTTAGCAACAAGTCATGTTACAAGTAAGCTTTAAGTTGCTTGAACTATCAGTGAGTTTTCAGAATCTTTCAGTAATTTTGGCTACATATTGAAGACACCTTCCCGAGAAGTGGTATTTGAGGAATCTGAAACATGAACTAGGTCTGTTTTTCATCATAATATTTACCACAGTGGAATATTTAGCCAAAGAATTTGTTTCTGGCACTAGCAGTTTTTTACAATGTCCTCTATTATGAGACCACAGGCTCCAATATACCGAGCAATTTCTAACAGAATATGTGGGGAGACTGAATAACAAAGGGGAAATAAAGGTTATTGGTTGCACAGGCTTTGGTTAAATAGCAAATTCAGATATGTTGAATTTGTAGTAGACCTACATTTTCCAATTGGTTTTTAGTATTTGAGGTTCAAATAAGGGAAAACCCGCCCATTGTCAGAACATTGTGCAGATTCTTATAAGCTTTTCATTGCTGAGACTTTTCAGGTGACAGGGGAACAACCTCCATGGAAAAGGTGCTTTAGTTTAAGGGCAGTGAGATGCCACCTTCTCTGCCAAGCAAGCCAACATTTGACTGAAGCAGATTTGACATATCTTAGATAATACATTTCCAAATATAATCAAAATTTGGTTCTTATGCCGCGTACACACGGGCGGAATTTCGGATGAAAACAGTCCGATGGTAGCTTTTCATCGGATTTTCCGACCGTGTGTATGCCCATCGGTCTTTTTCTGTCAGAATTTCTGACGGACTTTGGATTGAGAACCTGTTCTTAATTTTTCCGACAGAAAACCTTTCTATCGGATTTTCCGATCGTGTGTATGCAATTCCGACATGCAAAATTCCGACGCATGCTCGGAGACAATTCGACACATGCTCGGAAGCATTAAACTTCCCTTTTATAGTGCCGTCGAACGTTTTTTATGCCGCGGTGTTATTGACCGTCGGAATTTGGTGTGACCGTGTGTAGGCAAGACAGTTTGAGTGAAATTCCGTCGGGTTTTCCGACGGGAAAACCCTCAGAGCTTTTTCCGATGAGAATTCCGACCGTGTGTACGCGGCATTGGAGAGTTATCTGGCAATAAATTTGACTGGCACACAAAAATATACATAACAGCTTGTTTTATGCTTACAGCTAAAGTGCCTAAAGGAGAGATGCACAAAGAGGCTAGCTATCATAAGTAAAAAATGCAATGGCGACTAATATCCAAGTATTTATTCACAATTTACTCATGCTATAGGATCATTATTGCCAGTTTCCTGAATTAGAACTGGAAATTATTGTTCAATATACAGATGGAACATTTAGATTTTTTTTCCATTTACTCATCTACAACTGTTTGCACTATGTAATACAAGCTGACAGATTCCGAACTGTAGAAATGATGCAACTGGCCCACTTGAACGTAACATTTGTTTTCAAAAGGAAGTTTAGCAATTTGTTTCAGTCTGAAGACTGTGATTTCATCAACTGGACAACAGTACATTCACTCTTTTGGGTGATGCACTTTTCTTGTGAAACTGCTTGGTTTGATGCACTAATGAGAAACTAACTGACTAAAGGAAAATCAGAGCAATTTAAAGTGAAATGGTCAGCAAAAGTAAAATTGACATATATGATGTAGTCTGGCATTGGCATTAATGCAGTAGTTTTTGTTTTTGCGAGTCTTCCCAGTAACCTAGTTTTATTACCTGTTGACTCAGGCAGTAGATCAGTTATTTTTTCAGTCCCAAGCTGTCCAGCAAAAGTGGCAGCTACAGCAGGTAGGACAAATCATCTACATTAATGCTGACAGGGATGCTTACAATGAAAAGCTTTTTATTCTTATGGTTTTAAAAAAAATAAAAATTCCAAACAAGAAAGAAACCTGTTAGGACAAACCATTTAACTGTATGCTTTGGGACAAACCTTTAGGGCCAGTTCACACCAGATGCAATTCTGTACAGTTGTGTGCGCTTTTTTTTTTGCACAAAATGCATGCACAGTGTTTTCCATGTATTCCAATGGCTCTAGTTGACACCATGCAGTTTCCGGTCAGTTTCTGCACCGGAAACTGACTGCATGGTGTGAACTAGAGCCATTGGAATACATGGAAAACACTGTGCATGCATTTTTAGTGCATAAAAAAAGCACACAGAACTGAACGGAACTGCATCTGGTGTGAACTAGCACTTAAAGCTAAAGTTTAGTTTAAAAAAAATGTTGTATACTGCACCACATGTACAACTTACCGCTAATGAAGGGTGTCTTTCGTCATGCTAGCTGCAGCTGTGAAAGTCTTTAGATGCCCTTTCTCCCCCTTACTCTGTTTAAAAAATTAATAAATAAATAAAAAACTCCTTTAATGTTTTCACATAATGTTAAATGTTCTGTGAGTGGAGGAGTGTATCCTGTCATTCATCCATCCTTCCCTCAACTCATTCTGGGAAAACAATACAAGAAGTTTTCTTCTCAACTGCACAGAGGGAGGAATATTTCCTGCTAGCTATTGTATTTTGACAGCCTGGACCACTGGCTGTCAAAATACTTGCAGCGCCTGCGTCTGATTGGATGCAGGCACTGTTCAGCCAATAATATTAGCAGCTGCCAGGGGCTGCCAATTTAGCCCAATACAGCAGAAACTGGACACATTTAGAGCCATGTTTGACAGCCTCAAGGCTACACTGACTCGGGGGTTGACTCAGAAAAACAAAAGCTGGGGTGTTATCGCTAGTTACAGACTGCATCATATATGTCATTTTTTTTATCTTGCCTATAGTTTTCCTTTAAAAGAGAAGTATAACTAAAGCTTTTTTTGGCCATACTTCTCCTATGGATCACAGAAGTGCAGTTCATTCTGCACTTCTGTGACCCGTTTTCAGCCCACAGCAGGCTAAGGTCCACTGTCAGCTGATGTCACTGTTGGTCTAGCCTCTCATATGGTCGGGATCCACCCAGCAGCCTGCACCGGCACCTGGCTCAGCCTGTTAGATATGCGCCTGAGAGCCTAAGCCAGCCCCTCCTGTCCCCTTCACAGCCCAGCACTCCAGAGAGCTGGAGGGGAGAGCAGAGAGCCATTGACTGACAGTCATTGCTCTCTGCTCAGTGCGGAGGGGGAGAACTGAGCGTTTAGGGGTGTTTGCTCAGTTCTCATTGCAAAACCAGTGGGGGACAGATGCAGCATCAGATCGATGCTGCATCCACCTAGGTAAGTATTCTTTTTACAAAGTCCATACTTCTCTTTTAAATATTTGAAAGTAAAAAAATATTTGAACACGTGTAACAACATCAGCATTGTAAGCCTTGTAAACTTAGATATGTTTTTATTATACTTTAGTCAGTATAATTGTTTGACTTCATGTCCATACAAAAGATTAATTCCAAATATAAAGATTGACTTATACGTGGTATCATGTTGTTATTATTATTATTTATTTTTTTTTTATTTAAAATTCTTAAAATCACTTACATAACACTTGTATACTACAGCAAGGTTATGTGTTGCCTTTTTGAAGTCTGTATGTTGCAAAAACTGTAGAAAGGTTGTTGAGTTTTTTGTTTTCATTCGGTTCACAGATCCCCCACATCCACTTAAGTAATGTTGATGCATGGATCTCTCTAGTTAAGACATTGGGCTCCATTCACAAAAGCAGATTGCATGCGGTTATTGGGTGTTTTCCCAAATACCGCATGAGATCCTGAAAATGTCAGTTCACTATTGCTTTATGTGGTATTTACCGCATAAAGCAAAGATGCTTGGTAAATACCACATAAAACAGTAGTGAAAGTCAATTCACAAAAGGAAAATAAAAAACATTTGGTATATAAGTAGTGGTCCCGGTATGTGATATTTAAGGAACCGTCAGCTGCAAGCATCCTTACCAACCAGTAAACAACATGGTTGTTAGGAGTGTGTGGCTGCTGGTGTCCTTAACAACCAATGAATCATCAGCTGTCAATGGGGTTTCCCGCTGACAGCTGAATGTATAAAAAATAATTGCTGGCAATAAAAAATAAAGAAAAAAATGTGGTCCCCCCAATGCATACCAGGCTCTTTGGGTCTGGGATGGATTTTGAGGGTAAAATGTTTTTAAAAATGGTGTGGATCTCCCCCAAAATCATCCAAGCATGCAGCCCAGGCAGGTCAGGAAGGGGGGGGGGGGAGTGCAAGTGAGATATATCAGGCCACATCCCCCCAGATCCCGGCCCCCCTATGTAAATGAGTATGGGGTACATAGTACCCCTACTCATTCACAGATAAAATAAAAAGTGTAGTGTAAATAACCACAGGAGGCAATTTTGATAAGTACTTTATTAAAAAAAACTAAAATTAAATTAAAAAAACTGTTGCCCAGCGTAGATCCATTGTCAATCACGATGGCTGCCATCGCACCCCCCTTTGTGACGTCACCACCTGGGGGCATGCTCCATGGTGTTGATTTACTAAAGGAGCATATTTTAACTTTGCCTAGTGACCCTTTGTTTACTTTAAACACCCTTTTATGCAGACAAATTGACAAGTCCGAATTTCATTTGAACATAAGTAGATGTTTAAAGTAAATACAGCTTTACTGAGCTTAGTAAAAAAGTAACTCATATATCATAGCAAATACATAATTCAAGGTAAAACTTGACTCTTCTCTATGGAACATATACTGTGGGACATTGTAGTGTATCTAATGACTTTTTTGCTTTATTTTTTATTTTTTTAGATTGGAGACTGGTCACAATCCCTCTCTGCTAAGTGAGGGAAATCCCCGTGTAGACAATTGTCACCTGAACCTGTGTGCAAGTCTTGTTTTATTACATTTTTTTTGTTAAAGCTTGTTATGAGGCTCATTGAATATAAAATGATTGCTGTAAGCCAACACACATAAACACACAAAAGTGAATATTTGTAAATGGGTAATCCTTCCTACATATAATATAATAGACTTTAAATATTGTAAATGAATGTATTTTTTAATTTTTGTACGGTATCTAAGAAAACAATTTGCACTGGCTGATACCAGATATTGCCACTGGGCAGGTTCTGGAAGACAGATGATGGATTAAACCAAGATTGGGGCTTTCCATACCTGCATGTGAATGCCAACCTAAATCTATGTAAATGGGGTGGCCACTGGGGATTTATCATGCTGTGTGAGTGTGACCCTGTGATAAGGACTTTGATAGTAATAATATTTGTCCTGAAGAACTCTTGTTAGGAACAAGATAGAGTCCCATCTTGAAGAGCGGACCTCTGCTCCAGCTTTGACTATGCCACTCCTGGCTTTGCATCAACTTTAACTTTAAATACAAGATTCAAAAATGTATGAGGGCAGGATGTAAATTGCAAAGGATGTAAATTGTAAATTACCAAACACCTTATTACAGTAGAATGTGATCATTTCCTATAAATTGCTATGAATGATTATTTAGCGAGTCTCAGAAACTAAGGTTGTTACCTTTAGTTCCCATAGCAAAGAATTAATGACTGCACACTTAGTCATGTTGTTTAATCATTGTTTAAGTGTCTCTTATGTCAAATTATGAGACAGAAGTTTAGAACCGATACCCCTTCAGGCTGCTCTCAGGGGCTCCTCTTATTGTTTTCGGTGCAGAAAATGTATCTGTTGTAAGATCAGATGTTCAATAAATTACACAATACAATTTTAAATATAATGTCTTGCTCCATAAAGTTTATTCCCCTATTAGGCCCTTTACAAAATTATGAAATAAATGTGATGATTGATTTACAGTGCATTCATAAAGTAGTTAGACCCATTCACTTTTTTTTTAAATGTAGTTTTGTTGCAGCCTGATACCACAGTTGTATAAATTCATTCTTCTCTCATTAAAGTGGTTGTAAACCACAGTCATGAAATCTGAACAAAGCACATATATCTGCAGTGTTTACTTGTCTTTCCAAAGCGCTACGTGTCATTTCTCTCTGGTGCTCTGTTCCTCTGTTATCAGCATGTGTCCCTTCTGAGAAGTTTTCCCGACACATGAGATAAATTTGTGATTGGGGAGGGATCTCAGCATAGAGCTTTTCTACTCACAACTGGGGATGGGCGAACGGTTCGGGCCGAACTTTGGTTGTTCGGATGGCAAATTTGAAAGCCGCCGCAACACCGTTAAAGTCTATGGGACATTAACATGAAGAATCAAAAGTGTTCATTTTAAAGGCTTATATGCAAGTTTTTGATGTTTTTTAGCAATAAAACCTCCTTTTTGACCTACACTATCGGAGCCCCCTGTTTTTTTCTTCTCTCCCTTTCCACGGTTGAGAAACACCTGGGGAGCACCCTATGTGAGTTCTTACCCCATTTGATGCGGTAATAGAACACTAGCTTCAACTTCCCGTTTGCTGTGGATTCCTCCTTCGGTGTTTGTGGTTCCAGCTTTTGGCTTTACATCCTACCGTGACCATTTTCGGTTTGACCGTCTACATCGTCTTGGAGAAGTTGGGACCAGCATATTCCATCTGCCTGCCTTCAAAAGTCCAGTGAGTGACCAGTCCGTTGGCTATTCGAGCCCTTTTATGCCCGTTTGACCCTCTGTCGCAGTCAGAGGGTCCATTGGTTCTGGTAAGCACACATCTATCATCATTCTATCTTAGAAAGTGTGTATAAGAAGATTTCAAGATACCAATGTCCTGATATCACTGCATTCTTTAGCTGTTTGGGGACTTACAACAATTCTCGGTGGAACGTGATAGGGCGTCAGCCCTGACATTCTTGTCTGCAGGACGGAAGTGGATCTCGAAGTTGAAGCGGGCAAAAAACAATGACCACCTAGCTTGACGTGGGTTTTATCACGTTGGACTTTTGTGGTGTTTCTATTTATTTTACAGAGACATTTTTGTGTATCACAGCTATCTCTACACTGTGGATTCATTTATTTGATACTCACCCATTATAGTCATTTAAATTGATTTTAGCGCTACATTTTCACTTCCAAGTTATTGTCATAAAAAGTGTTTGGGGGCCCCGGTCCTGCCCCAGGAGACATGTATCAATGCAAAAAAAGTTTTAAAAACTTCATTTTTTTCGGGAGCAGTGATTTTAATAATGCTGAAAATGAAACAATAAAAGTTAAATATTCCTTTTAAATTTCGTACCTGGGGGGTGTCTATTGTATGCCTGTAAAGTGGCGCATGTTTCCCGTTTTTAGAACAGTCCCTGCACAAAATGACATTTCTAAAGGGAAAAAAAGTAATTTAAATGTACTCGTGGCTATAATGAATTGTCGGTCCCGGCAATACAGATAAAAGTCATTGAAAAAAACAGCATGGAATCCCCCCAGTCCATTACCAGGCCCGTTGGGTCTGGTATGAATATTAAGGGGAATCCTGAACCAAAATAAGAAAAAAATAATTGCGTGGGGGTCCCCCCAAATTCCATACCAGGCCCTTCAGGTCTGGTATGGATATTAAGAGGAACCCCGCACCAAAATTGAAAAAAAAAATGGCGTGGGGGTCTCCCTCAAAATCCATACCAGACCCTTCAGGTCTGGTATGGATTTTAAGGGGAACCTCGGGCCAAAATTAAAAAAAACATGGCGTGGGGATCCCCCCAAAAATCCATACCAGAACCTTATCCGAGCATGCAACCTGGCAGGCCGCAGGAAAAGAGGGGGGACGAGAGAGCGTCCCCCCTCCTGAACCGTACCAGGCCACATGCCCTCAACATGGGGAGGGTGTTGATGGGGAAAAGGGCCTCATCCCCACAACCCTTTCCCAATGGTTGTGGGGTTCTGTGGGCAGGGGACTTATCCGAATATGGAAGCACCTTTTAACAAGGGGACCCCCAGATCCCGGCCTCCCCCCACGTGTAAAATGGTAACGGGGTACAAATGTACCCCTACCATTTCACAAAAAAAGTGCCAAAATGGTACAAAAGACAAGACACAGCCTGGCACAAGTCCTTTATTAAAAAATAAAAAAATAAAAATGTCCCACGAAGTCCATTCATCTTCTTCTTCTCTCGCTCCTCTGACGGACCGAAAAAAAGGTGCTTTGGGGGGCTACCTGGTTGAGGGTATGTGGCCTGGTACGGTTCAGGAGGGGGGGTGCTCTCTTGCCCCCCCTCTTTTTCTGCGGCCTGCCAGGTTGCGTGTTCAGATAAGGGTCTGGTATGGATTTTCCAGGGGAATTAAGGTAGACATCCCATATGTGGGCTTCATTTATAAAGGGATCGATTGGCCAGCATATTTGCACCTTGGTGATCCTGTACCTCCCCAACACACTCCAGGTCCAATTTTTACAATCCATTATGCAGGAATTTTCTAAAGTCAATATATTTGTGGAGGGAGACTTCAATTTTACATTAGAGCCCCTTACAGATGCACCGCAGGCAGCTTAGCACCTTTCTTATGTGGCGTATTAAGCAGTGGCTTCACTTTCCAACTTGTGGATGTATGGCGCATCCTCCATCCTAAACAAAAAGACTACACATTTTACTCTCACCCATATGACTCGTACTCAAGGATTGATTTCTCTCTAATCTCTCATGCTTCGTTTCCGTGGGTTATAAGTTTGTCCATAGAAACTATCACCATTTCTGACCACGCTCCCATCTCTTTGGAGATGGGTTTGACCCCCCTTTCGAGTAAAGCCTGGCACTGGAGGCTTAATGAAACTCTCTTGCAAGACCCACAGGTACAGATAGAAGTTCTACAAGACTTTCACACTGTCTTTGCCACAGACGACTCTCCCAATTGCGATCTGATGATCTTTTGGGGGGGCCCATAATACATTTATTAGCAAAACCTTAAATAAGCTAGGAACACGGCTTAAGAAAAAGTACAATGAACAGGTTAAGACTCTGTTGAGGGACCTTCATAGAGTGAAAACGGTCCATAAACATTCCCTTTCAAGAACAGTTGAAATCATTGGTATTATGTAAAGCCAAGGCTTCAATTGCAAAATGCAAAAAAACATTCAATGAGCACAGAAACAAATGTGGCCAAATTCAGGTCCAAACTTTTAGAGCTTAACAGGCGTACATTTCTGAAATTCTCAGTTTAAATAATGACAAGGTAACTACCTTGGGAGCCATTGCAGCCATTGCAGCCATTTTCAAACATTATTATGCCTCTCTGTACAATATTGACTTCTCTTTCCCAACTAGGTGGCAGAAAGTTTCTATGGAAGCAGTTTCCCAGTACCTAGAAGATGTGGAATTCCCTCCCCTCTCGGTACAGGCCCAAGAGGAATTGGATGCCCCAATCACCTCAGATAACTTACTTCTGGTTATTTCTCAGACGCACAGTGGAAAGGCGCTGGGTCCAGACAGCTTTACACTATTACATTGCAAAACACTTGTGTCAATTTTGATAAGGCCTTTAACTCTGTAGGCTCCCCTTTTCCTACTGACTCGCTAAAGGCACAAGTTTACATTGCAAAAGAAGGCAAGGATCTTATGTTGTGTCAGAATTCCAGGTCAATCTCTCTTTTAAAGACTAATGGCCTATATGCCACAGGTTATTCCCCTAGATCAGGTGCGTTTCCAGGGAGGTCAGAAATAAGGGCACCAAAGCACTGGCCATTATTCATGCAGGAGTATCAGTTCCATCCCACTAATGTTATTGTCTATTGATGCAGAAAAGGCTTTTGATCAGGTGAACTGGACCTTTATGGCGGGGATGTTGCCCGCCCCACCTTGGCCTAGGATGTAATATGATGGCTTGGATCAAAGCTATATATCCCTTCGGCACTATTGAAAGTTAATGGACATTTATCTGCACCCCTTGATATAACCAATGAGACACATCTGTCTCCACTAATTTTTATCCTCACACTAGAACCTCTTCTGGGAAAGATCAGGTCAAATCCAGATATTGGCAGGCTCACCCTTGGCACCTCTCCTCCTTTGAAAATAGTGGCCTATGTCGATGACCTGCATTTCTTCATTACCAAACTTAGTCTCCCTTCCGAACCACCTGGCAGAAACTGAGAAATTTAGTGCTCTGTCAAATTATGCGCATTAACTACCAGAAATCGGAGGCCCTCAATGTTTCTCTCCTGGACTTCACGGGGTGATATCTTAAATCAGACTTTTCTTTTAAATGGGCAGATTCGCATATTTGTGCATCATCCTCCCCACTGATGTTGAGAATATGTTCTCGGCAAACTTTCCATCCCTAATCCAAAGGATCAGGACCTGTCTACTTGGCACTCAGGAGCTTTTTATGGTTGGGGAGGTGTAACATAATAAAGATGACTGTCATGCCCAATATTTTCTACCTTCTACAAGCCCTCCTGGTCCACATTCCATCTTCTTACCTAAAAGTACTGAATAGAATTTTTGTCCACTTTTTTTTCTGGGCTCCTTGAATTCCCCACTCGATTCGTTGTCTGCCGAAATAACGAGTAATTGATTGGATAAAACAGGGATCCCAAAAAACAGAAAAACTACTCCTCCTGGCTAGAGGTTCACATTACTTGAAAAGGTACAGATCACTCACTCTCAATGGATCTTTTTGTTCTTTGTTGCACCGTATTCTTGTTGCGCCATTAAAGACAAAGACATCCTCCTGCCATTGCACAGTGGTTGACTAAGGTTAACAATATGTATCAGTTGAAGGACCTTTGAAAAAGGAACCTTTGAAAAATTCTGATCAAAGTAGTACTATTGGCATGAATTGCTATATACCCTAGAATTTCTATATACCCTAGAATATCAGAACTTATTGGAACTTATTGGAAATCTCATGATGCCTTCCAATTCCGATGTGACTGGGATTTTGATGGCTGACCCCAGCATGGAGAGAAGCATTTTTTTTGTTTTTTCCTCCTAAGTTTCTTTCCCTTCTTTCTTTCTCTGCGTTCTCTGTTGTTCTCTATCTTTCTCTGTACTCTGAGTAGCACCTTTTGCTGCCCTTCTGCTGTTTTTAGTTTTGAATATTTAATTACCCATTTTTTTGCCCAATCATGCTCATAAAATGGCTTATAGCTTTAGTATATTGTACATAGAATTTCCTGATGGGACAAGGAAAACATTCCTCTTCTTTATGATTGCTGCCTTGTACCTGCAGAATTAATGTGCATCACTACTAAAAAAGCTTTATTTTGTTGTGTTTGTTTTAAAAAAACGACTAAATAAAAACTTTGCAAAAAAAATGTAAGAGTACAGAACACTACCCAATTAATTTTTTTAAAAAGCACAATCACTCACTAAATTTATGCACCGGGTATACTACACCCCCCAGAGACTACACAGGATCTATCCGCATAGGTCGCCCAACTGCCCCAGGTGTCAGTCTCCAGATGGTACGTTTATACACCTGTTTTGGCTGTGCCCGCAGATAGTGAGGTTTTGGTCAGCAGTCTTTGAATGCATCAATATACGTCTGCAGCTTGACGTGCCAATGACGCCCGAACTGGCGCTACTGGGCATTCACGATGACAAACATAGGCCCAGATACACTAGGTTACTGATTTCTCTTCTGGTGTTTTACGCCAGAAGAGAAATCCTCAGGACTTGGATTTCTCCTTCCCCCCCCCACGGTGGCTTCATGGGATTCTGCAGTCAACGCAGTGCTTCCCTTGTACAAACTAACATACACTAATCGAGGATGTCCACAAAAATTTGACCGGCTTTGGACACCCTGGTTGGAACAATTCTAAAAATTGATGCTTAGAACACGTGGGCAAACTGGGACGCTAGGCTGGATGGGCGGCGGGGGCCTTGCTCCCCCTTCCCCCCCCTTCTGGAGGGGGGGCTGAACATGATAATATTTACATTCTTCAGAAAGCTTTGCAATAAAGACGCTCTATTAATGCAGGAGTATATATCTGACTACTGAAGTAGCTTGTATTACTTTTGTCTGATGTCATTGACTGTAGTAGCTTGTATTACTTTTTGATTGATGTCATTGACTGTTACAGTACAAGGTACAGTACGGCAAACAAAATTGTAACACTTTACTTAATAAAGACCAACCTTGTTATTAAAAAAAAAAAAAAAAAAAAAAAGCACAATCACTTGCAAGAATGCCAGAGGAGAAATTTAATTAAAGATTCTTGATGTAAAAAAAATTATTAGAATTTTATACAGGAGTGATGATGAAAAGTTACCTACATCCTAGGACATTAGCAAAAAACTTAGCCTTGGCGGTTGGAGGCGGGATTAAATGGGGGCTCACTTAACGTTTTTTTTGCCAATGTCCAACCCTCCTGTAGGTGGCAGTATAACCCAGTTTAAAAAACGTACTACAATCCTGTGTCCCTCAAGACAGATTTTACAGCAAGTTCTAAAATCTTTTTTTTTTTTTATTTCTGTCCTGGTTGGGAAAATTTCCCTCATGTCCTGTTCTGTCTTACGAAGTAAGACATTTGCTAGGAGGTGGGGCATCATGATCTCCACCTCAGAGGAAGCCTTGTATTTATTTATAAAATACAAGGCTTCTTCTGAATGGCTGAGCAACGCTCAGCCTGATTCAATTTTTGTTCCAGGAATGGGTTGGCAAGTCCGTGTACTGCTGCTGGAACAGCACTGTAGACTGTACGTAGCTGATGCTATATACATATTATACAGTGCTGAAAGCCTGATCGAAATGAACTATTTATAGTAAAATACAAAACCTGGTTAGGCTTTATGAATATTATATTTATGTTTATTAGGCCTTAGAACATGTGACCATAGCTCTTCTATCATCTAATACTTTGAATGTTAAAGTTGGTAATAATTTTTCTTACAGAGATGCTGCTAAATGTATGCTTGTCCATTGTATGAGTAAAACACTTGGGATATATTCCCACCTTTCACATAGCTGTAAGAGCTGGAAGGAAGCCAGGCCTTACTCATGGAACAGAAATTAAGTGAAGTAATGTAACGTGTGAAGAAATAAGTCTGTGAAAATTATAGAACCTGTTTAGGGAAAAAGAAATTGGTGACAAAAATAAACTAGACATGCATTGTCCGACTCATATTAATCCAGGAACACCAATGACCTCAAAGTGTTTTAAAATAGAAATGGCTACAAAAACCTCTCTATTGTCTTCCTGTATTCCATTTTAATTGACTATTATTGATTGTTACCATTTCACTGTCAGCTACATACAATACTATTTGGACAGTACCGGAAGCTCCAACTAATCCTTTTTGCAGCTTTAATTACATTCCTGCAGTGATTACATACGTTTTAACAATGTATAAAAAAAATATGCAATTTTTATTAGGAGATATCTTATGCACAAAATTGCCTCACTTGCTTACTAATATCTGTATACTACAGTTTCCGTGCTTTGTGAACAAAACCTTTTAATATTTTTTGTTAAAGTTGTTTTGATGTACCGTATTTATCGGTGTATAACACGCGCCGGCGTATAACACACACCCCAAATTTAGGAGGAAATTTTAAGAAGAAAAACTTACATTTAAATGCCCATCAATGCAGCCTTGCACAGCGTCCATCTGCATGCTTGTCAGTGTCATTTGCAGCCTTGCAGCCTTCTCAGTGTCATTTGCAGCCTTGCATCCTTGTCAGTGTCATTTGCAGCGTCCATCTGCAGCCTCCTCAGTGTCATTTGCAGCCAGGCTGCAGTTAAACTGCAGTGACATGTCAGTGTCACTGCAGTCTTGCAGCGTCCATCTGCAGCCTCTACAGTGACATTTGAAGCCTTGCAGCGTCCATCTGCAGCCTCCTCAGTGTCATTTGTGTGTGTATATGTATGTATGTATGTGTGTGTTTGTGTGTATGTGTGTGTGTGTGTATATGTATGTATGTATATATATATATATATATATATATATATATATATATATATATATATATATATATATATATATATATATATAATGCAGTATATAGATAATTGAAATGTGTCTGTCATTTAGGAAAAAGCTTGGAAAAACAACAAAATTTTATTTAGCAACCAGTAATTTTGCAGCTCAAATAAAGCACTTAACGTGAGATAAAAAAAAAAAACTGTTTTGCTGTGCTCCTCAACCTGTAATTAACTAATTGATCAGCATACACCCAGACACTCAAATACAGAGTTCAAAAAGATAGCAGCACTCAAAATATATAACACAATTATACACAAACCTAGCGATTTTACTTGTAAAATTAAAAGAGCAATTGCATGCACAAATAAAAATATAATTAAAACTGAATTATAGATATACCTATTTCTGCAAAGTTACATTGGTCCAGCTTGGACCAATGTAACTATGCATGAGCCCTACCTGGTCAAACCTCGTGGAAGCTGGAAAACGCTGTACTATGTAAAGTGTTTTCTTACTGGATAACTAACATCACTGAGAAAATACAGTGTTCGCTCTGAATAGTGACTGTGCTGAATGACTGACCCCCTGTGTTCACTAAACAGCAGGGAAGCCACAGACACAGTAGACAGTGGCAATCTACTATAGTGATTTCAACTTTCACATGGATACTTACATTGGACCAAGCTGGACCTACTCACTGTGATCCAGGCAATCTGAAGGCCTTCTTCCAGATTCAGCTGACACTGGCACAAAAGTATCCCAGGAAGATTCTTTATGGATGATGCCCTGGTGTTCCTGTGACTTTGGGGTGATCCTTCTGCTCCTTGGTAAGCTAGAATTATACAGAACTTCATAAGTCTTCTTCTAAGCTTTGGAAGGTTTAACAGCACTTCCAGGCTGGGTCACTCTCAAGATGGCAAAAGACCCTGCTACTGTCTGATCCAGCCCCTATATACCTCTCTCAGTCCCCTGCTGGTCACTTTCCTGACCATTAATTGATTGAAGGTGTATACAGGGCCAGCTTGGGCTCTACCCTCTCTGGCCAGGTGGTGGGGGGTGGTTTGTCTAGGGGGGGGTCTATACCAATGTGGGGGGGGGGTTTGTCCTGGGGGGTCTATACTAATGTGGGGGGGGGTGGTTTGGGGGGGGGTTTGTCCTGGGGGTGGGTCTATACTAATGTGGGGGGGTTGTCCTGGGGGGTGGGTTATACTAATGATATTAATGTGGGGAGTGGTTTGTCCTGGGGGGTCTATATAATGTAGGGGTGTTTGTCCTGGGGGGTCTATATTAATGTAGGGGGGGTTGTCCTGGGGGGTCTATACTAATGAAGGTGTATACAGTGGGGGGTGGTTCGTCCTGGGGGGGTCTTGTACTAATGTGGGGGGTTCGTCCTGGGGGGGTCCTATACTGCTTGGGGTACTAACGGGGGGTTTGTCCTGGGGGGGGGCTATACTAATGTGGGGGGGGGTCTGTACTAATGTGGGGGGGTTGTCCTGGGGGGTCTATACTAATAGAGGGGGTGGTTTGTCTCTATACTAATGGAGGGGGTGGTTTGTTCTGGGGGGTCTGTACTAATGTGGGGGGGATAAAGGTTTGTCCTGAGGGTGGGTCTATACTGATAAAGGGGGGTGTATACAGGGCCAGCTTGGGCTCTACCCTCTCTGGCCACTATGTTCCAGAGATTTCTGGAAAGACAGGCAAGCCTGCAGCTGCAGAAAGCATATAAGCAAAAAGCAACCCAAAAGCTCCACTGGCTACAGTAGAGCCCAAAACAACATTTGTCTTTCTACTAGCACCTAACTAGGAGGGTGCTACACCAAAAATTAGACCTCATGTATTTAGGAGGTCCACTTGTGCTTTTCCCAACTTTCCCTGGAATCGGCTAGCCAGTCTTGGTATCGCTGCATCTGAGAAGGTACTAACTGTGATCCAAGGATGTCTTACACAGTGCCTGTTCTGGTGGGATACATTTTGGGACAGACTTACTAAAAGAGTAGAGAACGTTCACAGAGGTAGACATTTTTACCAGAAAGTGGATCCTGCTAGCTGCTATCTGCTGGACACTGCGATGTTTGTGCCTCACTGCATCTTGCATTTTCCAACTCTGCAGCCAGTGTTTGGAGGACAAGCAGTTTACATGACCTTGGTCATATGACAGGGTTTTTTTCATTCATTATAATAAATTGGACTTCACAATCCTGTGCTTAATAAATGCACTTTTTATTTATTTTTATTTTTTTAAATGCATGTTTGTGGCTGTGGTAATGCTATATAACTCCTTTATAAAATGGTTTAGTTTATAAGATGAAGCTATGTTCACATTGAATATGCAATTTTGTGCCAACCTCCACATCACTGCAGGACACAGTAGTGACATAGAGGTATGCTGGAAGAACCACTTAGTGCAGCAGACTGACACGCTTGGAAGTGTTGGTTTTGGAAAAGAGTGGTGTATTTGTTTTATCCTTTTACATGTACAGCTTTGTTTAGCAAGTTTATGTAAGCAGGCACATTTACATTTTAATGTATTATATGTGGGTCGAAAGGCTTGGCACTGCAAGCACACCAAACATTTTACTAAATAGACCTATCTTAAAAATAGAAGATGTCATAATGCATACATCTATCAATCAAGCTATTTTTTTTTTTTTTTAATTCAGTATGATATATTCATTTTATTTTTTTATTTTTTTTTACAATGTTGTATAATGACCCAAAAATGTGTTTCTGTAATTATTTTCCATTAAAACAAACTAGGCCAATATGAATGCAGCACAAGTGCCGTTAATAAGTGTTCTGTGAATGTGTAATTTACTGCAATGCTAAAACTAAAACAATTTTTGCAAGCGATCATTTAGAAACTTGTTAGTAATATGTGAACTTAAGAACAGTAAAGAAAGTTCATTCACCAATGAAAAATCAGTTACATTTACCCAGAAGAGAGGGGAGAATGGTGGTTAACCAACATATTCTTTGTACAAACAGTTTACTTTCGGTATTAATGGATTAACTGAAGGTAGCAGAAACTTTATTGTGATATATGGTTCTGCACTTGAAATTTTTGCATAGCTGTTTAAAAACCAGTGCTGTTTGAAAGGGGTGTACAGCTCTTCGTTATTTTCTTTCTACTTTGATTTAATGAGATAAACGTCTTGTGGGAGGAAGCCTCTGTCACCTCATTCGTTTTTCAGTTTTGGTGACAACTGTCATTATAAATTGGCATGCATTGAGAAGCCTAATTTTCCGGATCTAGAAACCAGGGCAAATTACTCTTTAGCCCTATCCAACCTATTGCCACTTCCTTTTTTGAACAGGGGACTTCTGTATGGTATTGCAGTGCGTGTAGAATGCCACCAACTCAGTACCGTGGACTCATGTACCTGTGCTAATTTTTTTTGGGGGGGGGGGGGCTAAAGGGAGGCCTAGGCCAAAGGGAGACACAATTCTTGTCCCTGCATGGAAGGGTGGCACCATAGGACACTACAAGAGAAAAAAGCCACCCTAAAACAGGAAATCCTGGAGCAGCGATCATGGCACCAAATTAAACTAGAACATAGGCTAGGATTAGAAAAAAGATAAAGAAGTTGTGTTCAAAGTAAGTGATTAAATCAGCTGCTGAAAGTGCTTAAAAAACTTGAGGGTTTAATTTCACTTTAACTTTTCATCAGTCTGTTCAGAATAAACAGTTTTGGCTTTATTACCCCTTTAATATCAAGACAAAAAACCTTTACTTTACTTTCGGAATCAACCTTTTCTATGGGACACTATACTACAAAATAATCCCACAAATGCGGCCCATTGATTGCAGCCAAGATTTGTTAATTTGCACACACAAAAAAGTATTTTTCCTAACAAATTCATTCAAGACCATGTTGCAAAAAAGAATACATCCCAATGAAAGTCTTAGAAGCAAAGCTAAATTTTAGACCAAAAAATCTTAATTGACAAGAATTCAACTACAGGTGAGTCTAATTATTCATTAAACAGTCCCAGCAGACAGTTGATTATAGAAAGGCATTATATAAAGAAAACCCCTTCCCATTTCATGCTGTCAGTAATGGCACCACATGAAAAAATGTCACAAGGCCTGAGAAAGAGAAAATTATTTCTTTACACAAGAAAGGTGAAGGCTACAAGAAGATCAGCAAAGTTTTACTTATCAGTCAGAATACTGTAGAAAAAGTGATACAAAAATGTAACAAAGATGGAACTGCAACCATCTCGCAGAGACGTCCAGGCTGTCCATGGAGGTTAACATCACGTCAGGAGCATCTTCTGATGAGGGATGGAGAAAATTGCCATGCAAGTTCACTGCAGTTAGCTAAAGAAGTAGAGAGCCAAACTGGGGTTATTGTTTCCAGTGACACAATATGGCATACACTGCGGAGGAATGGCATCCATGGGTGTTGTCCACGAAGGAAGCCTCTCCTAAAGCCCATGCACAAAAAAGCCCACCTAGAATTTTCCAGGGCCCATGCTGATAAAGAAGAACATTACAGGGACTCTGGAGTGATGAGACCAAGATAAATGTTTTTGGAACTGATGGCTTTACAACTGTATGGTGTTGCAAAGGTGAGGAGTACAAACAAGAATACATGGGGCCTACAGTGAAACATGGTGGTGGCAGTGTGCTTCTGTCAGGCTGCATGAGTGCTGCTGGTGTCGGGGAGCTGCATTTCATTGATGGTGTCATGAATTCACAGATGTACTGCTCTATATTGAAAGAGAAGATGCTACAATCATTCTGTGCCATTGGTCGTTGTGTACTGTTCCAACATTTCAATGATCCAAAACACACATCTAAGGCCACTGTTGCATTTCTGAAGAAGAGTAGGGTGAAAGTGATTCTGTGGCAAAGTATGTCTCCTGATCTCAATGCAATTGAACAGCTATGGGGAATTCTAAAGAGACAAGATGAGCATAACTCTCAATCCAGCATCCAGGCTCTAAAAGAGGTCATCCTTGAAGAACAGAAAAAGATAGATGTTGCCAACTTGTTCATTTCATGCCTAGAAGACTTGGTGTTGTCCTTACAAATCATGGAGGTCATACAAAATACTAGATATAGTAGATTTTGTTGTGGGGTGTTATCATTTTTGCATCAACTAATTTGAGTACAGCTGAAGATTTTGTAATCTAAGTTATTATTAACCTTACTTTCATGTGTAGCGCCCACCACCTTTAGGTGGGTGCTAATAGGTAGATATTAGGTGAAATTGCCTGTGCCTTACACTTTCTTTTGTTTAGGCCTGGCTGTTGATTTGGCTTGAGGTGGAGTAGTAGAATAGAGGGGGGTGTGACCACCTGTACTTCACCCTGAAAGACCTCCCTTGCTTCTCCAGAGAAATGTTCTGGAAAGGAGGTGGGGCAGGGACTGAAGTGCAGGCAGTGTATATGGCCCTGGCCCAATCATTAATTTATATGAGCAGGGGCGGGACATACATAAATACTGAGGTCAGATGCTTCCTAGGGGAGATGGGAAGAAACTAGGTCCAGTGTACCAGCACAATGTAACCTCAAGGAGCAGGCTTGAAGGCCTGGGGGTTCAGAAACCCCAGCGCTGGAGTTCAAGCACCCAAACTGACCAATAAATCCTGGGAGAAGGAACCAGGCATCCCTGCTGGGATGGAACCTTGCACAAGAAACGGGAAGTAGCTGCAAACCGGATGGAGTAGACCGGGGTTGACCTGGACTTTCCTGGACTGGCCTGGGAGGATTGCAGGAGGCAAGAAAGGCAGGAGAGGCCTGGGACTTCCAGCATTCCAATTTACCAAGATGTCTTTCAGAGGGGCATCGGCCAGTTCGTTAACGGAAAGGTGCTTAGCTACTCAGGGGAACGAAGAAGAGGCAGCTCATACTTTCCTGCACTACCATTAACACTACGGACTGTACCAAGAGAATAAGTTTATTGTTCAACTGTTTGACCGAGTCTGTTGTGAATCGTGTGGGGTGGAAGAGCGGGGCAAACCAGCAGTACTGTAGTGAACTACCCAGCAGCTCCCAAGGGAGTAGTGCGCTACACATGTAATGCGCGAACCAAATGTTCTATTCAAATTTTGGAAATTGTTCTTGTGTTCATTGAGATATTGATTCAAATCCTACTTTTCAAAAGAGATGCACTCATTTATGCTAAGCACTGTAAGTGTGTGTGTGTGTGTATGGTGTGCGTGTGTGTGTGTGTGTGTGTGTGTGTGTGTGTGTGTGTGTATGTATATATATGTATATATATATACATACTGTATATCTAAATGAATATATAAGTAGTTTAATGTTGCCTGGCCTAAGGCTTTATTTCAAGATTGCTTCTGCAAGCTTAGTATTAGGTTTTCTATAAAATGGTTATAAATGGGAATGATCACATGTATAGTTATCTTGTCTTCTATGTAAAAGCATGTTTTGTAGACTTCAGCTTTACAAAAATGTTTAGATTTTGTCTTTTTGTTTTGTTCAGTCCCTTCCTCCCAGTCTTTACAGGAAAAGCTGTCTTTCACAGATGTTTAGTAGCTCAGTCCCCATTTGCACATAGTTACATTTCCTTTGTACTCTCGACACTCACAAATAAAACAGACCTGTGTAAGCTCTAGGTCTTACTTTGGAGCTTACAGAGGGCTGAAGACTTTCCCTGCCCCATGTGATAGAGCCTGGTTAATCACCAGGCACTAGCACTGTCAAATGGAGTGAGCCATATGCTACTCCCTGTTCAGTAGTACCAAGTATTTAATACAGTGTATTGCATTTGAGGAATAACAGAATGCTGTAAAATGTCTGCATTTATTCATTCAATTATCAGGATGGGAGGTGTGAAATACTGTATGTGGAACTATCCTGTTCTAGAGGAAAAAACACCCTAGGTGCCGCACACCAACAAAATCCAATAGTCACTGTGGTGAAAGCAGCCTCAGCCCAGCTCTGTCCAGGTCACGTCCCCTAACTATGGTGTGGAGCCAGACTGAGGCTGCTTTCACCACAGTGACTGTCAGATTTTGTTGGTGTGCAGCACCCCCCAGGATGTTTTTTTCCTCTCTACAGTGCATGCATAGAGCCGGGACGGCTCTCCCCTAGCTCGTACTCTCTGCAGAAGTCACCTGAGGTGGATATACAGGAACCTGGAGCAGCACCCCTAGTCCTTTGGTGTGGGTTTACTACCCTGTTCTAGTTGCATAATCACATCCTTGGCATCCAAAAGTCTGCAAAGGGGTTAAACTCTTGATTTACATGGTTGAATGTGTAAATTGGTTATTAAAAAACTCTAGTGAACCAGTTGTCCTCTATGTCCATAATGTGCACCTTACCGTCTTGGTTCACAAGATGCGTGAAAGAGGCTATCTACATCAAACTGGAACATCATCATCTGCTTTTGATTAGTGAGTCCTGACTTTCATCAAAACTGAACAAGTGGTTAAAAGGGGCTACAAAGTGTCTTCAACATTACAGAATAAATCCATTTTAATGTGATTAAAGTTGTTGTAAAGGCTGAATGTTTTTTACCTTTATGCGTTTTATGCTGGGGCTGAGCCATGCTCTCTGTGTCTTATGGGCGCAGAGAGCTGGCTACGGAGTGAGCATGCACGAGTGCCCCCACAGCAAGCAGTTTGCTATAGGGCACTCGGCAAGGGAGAGGGCCCCAGATCGCTGGCAGGGGAACTGAGAAGAGAATCGGGCTGCTCTGTGCAAAACCATTGTTTGTTTTTTTTTTAAATAAAAATTTTACCTTTTACAATCATACAATTAAATATCTTTGTCATCAGAAAATGTGTTACCATTTCAACATATTGTGACAGAAATGTTCACTATCACATTATGTATAGGGCCAAAATGTGTTTCAGTTGTTGGATTATCCTATCAAACCATTCAGTTTTTGAGGCAGAAGGCCCATGTTGCAAGGAGTGACACAGCTAGCTAGGATGTTATAATGTGTTCAGCAATATCCAGAGACAGGAACATTAAAAGGGTTTATTTATGTAGAACCATGATAATTCTCACAGAAAAATACTTGGCTACATAAATATATATATATATAACACGAATGGTGTTAAAAGTGATTTAAAAAAGCACAATTTTAAGATCTTTTAGGTTTATATGATTGACAATATAACTGCGCTAAAATACCCCAAAAAGGACTTAGTGATATTAAAACTTTACTTATTAAAAAAAAAAATGGGAGCTAGGTTGAGATCCCATGGAGTCACAGGTGGAACTATGTGAGCAAAGGCTTTTTACCAAGGAATGAAAGGCAAGAAGTCTTTGAAAAATTATCACTAGAGCTGAAATCTGTCCTTGATAGCACACAAGGCCTAATGATGGTTAAGGAGAAAGAATGAGTTGATAAAAGATGTTTCCCATGTTTATTTTCCTTGGATGGAATTTTCTTGCTTTTGTACACTTTTCAAGTGTGATGGTGTACCTTTTTTCTTTTCTAGCTTTTAGAGAAATAGTGGAATGGGCTACTATCTCTTGGACCAGCATTTAAACCGGTGACCATGAAGAAGGAAGGTAAACCAGTCCCTGGGACAAAAGATCCCTGTGATCTGGAAGAGCCCAAGGAGCATCTGTCAGGAGGCTATTGGGTCCTAAATATTACATCGGCCTGGGTCAGTTCGGAGAGATGACTTTTACCAGAATGCCTTGCATCTCAATCCTGTGGAGCAGATGAAGACGGAATTTCAGACGAGGGAGTCATAGATCTAATGGAAATGACCCCAGAAAGTCACCAGAACATCCACTGCTATAGCTATATACTCCCTCTACCTGGAGACAAACTTGCTTAGTTTGTTGTTGAATCTGAAGGCCAGGAGGCCCATGTCTGGCATTCCCTACCTGCAACAAAGTCAATAGTCACTCCTGGCATGTGCACACTGGTCGGGGCTTAAGTGTGAAGTTTTGCCCAAGCCAGAATCTAGTCATCTTTTCTTTCAGCAGCAAGACTTCTGGTTCCTCCCTGATGCTAGATAGATATGTAGTGCCGACACATATGTAAATTTAATTTTCCAGAACTGTAACAGAGTTCTGGGGGTTAATTGTACAGGTCTTTTACTTTGGCATCAGTTTGGCTGGGCTGTACTGAAGTTCTGCCTGGTCATAGGTGCAGTGAGGCACCTATGACAGGCTGAGAACCAAGCCTGGTTGGAAGTGTTAAGTACCAATCTTTCCCGGAGCCAATCAGTGGGCCCATCTGGCCCCGCTGCGTAGTCTGGGAAGGGGTATTTAAGATGCTGAAGTCGGGTTCGGCTGCTGCTTAGATTCCTGGTTCCAGTCCGGACCAGCCTCGTGAGGGGTCCCAGACACAGGAGTGTATGCCGGCCCTCATGGTCTGGGGTGGGGATCCGTCCATTCCCGAGCCTCGGAACTGGCTAGTTCGAGGCCCAGTAACTGAAGGCGGATTCGGAGGTGTCCCGGTGTGCTCTCGGTATTGGAGGGACACGGCAACTCGTACAAGCGACCAGGGGAGGACTCTTCGGAGGAGGGCCAAGAAGCTGGCTGCTCGGTAAGAGCCTGGGAGCTGAGTTGTATGGACACTAGAGAATCCACACTTCTCACAGCATCACCAAGAGGGCTGAGAGATCCAGGTACTGTGGGAAAGCTTCCTTCTTCAGTTACAATCTAGTCTGTGGCAGAGACTTTGCAAAGTTTCCGGATCACGTGTTGGCTGCTAAATCTATGGTTAGTGGCTACTCTCTGGGTTAACCCTACTCTCTGGGTTAACTAAGGGACATTCAGTGGATGTCAGCAGTTCAAAGTGCCTGAGTTTTATCACCCGTGCCCTCTATTCCCACTTGAGACTGTGTTATAGTTGGATGTTACCCCTGCAAAATAAAAATCCTAAAAAGGACTTTTGTGTGTCAGCATCTGAAGTTACTGGGTACAAACCCTGGGAACCCCTAAACAAAAACCGACACGCTACGACGAGCTACGAGGAGGTAATTGGTAAGCCCAGAAAAGTCAAGGCCGCCCCTAGGGGTTATGGCTGCTACAGATAGATAGATGGATAACACTGGCATACTTGCTAACTGTCCCAAATTTCCCAGGACATTCCCGGGATTTAGACCTTTGTCCCGTCCACAGACAAAAAAGTGTCCCTATACATTTTTGGACAATGTTGGCAACTATGCACTGTTGTGGCATCATCCAACTGAATACAGGGTTGGATGACCCAGCAGTCGAGAGATTCAGCATTGAAGCAGGGCCGTCTTTAATATGGTTTGGGCCCTGGGCAAACATTTTTTTTGGGCCCCCCCATATGCATATTTGCTCTTAACCCCAACATCTCCAAAAACAGACACACACATAGAATTATCTAAAAAAAAAAAAAAATAATGTGCAGACCCCCTTCACAGCAGTCCCACAGTGTCCTCAGTTCCCTTTCATGTCACAGTGCCCCATTACATTGCAGACATTTCCACATCACAGCGCCCCAATTACATTTCAGCCATTGTCACATCACATATTCGCATGTAGGTGTTTTGGCGGCCCACATTTGCTCAGGCACAGCAGCCCACTCAGAAAAAAGGTGCATGCAACATTTTAAAAATGCAGTGGCATTGAAATCCATTCTGCTTTTGCACCATGCGACTTACCTGCAGTTCCTGCACACACAAACGCACTGTGTTTTTAAAAGAGTGGCCTAAACATCTAAAAACCCCAGCAAGTTTGCCAGTGCAGGAACTGCAGGTAAGTCACATGTGCAAAAGCAGAATGGACAGACAGTGCTGTATTTCACTGCTTGATGGGCATAGGTGTGCGCAGCCTATTAAATGAAGCATGCACATTTTTTTTGCAGGAAACGCAGGCATGGCAGCCCATTCAAATGAATGGGCACTGTGCCTTTGCAAATGTGGGCCACCAAAACACATACATGTGAACCAGCCAGGCACAAAATACGCCAATCAAGCAGTTAATACCCCTTTCACACTGAGGCGCTTTGCAGGCGCTACAGCGCTAAAAATAGCGACTGCAAAGCCCCCTGAAACATAGGCTTCATTCACACTTCATTCACTCCAGTGTGAAAGCCTGAGGGCCTTCACACTGGAGCGGTGCGCTGAACTCACCGCTCCTAAAGCGCCCCTGCCCACTGAAATCAATGGGCAGCGCCACCGAACTGCCAGCAAAGCGCCGCTATAGCTTTTATCACTTTTTTGGCCGCTAGCGAGGGTTAAAAGCGTCCCGCTAGCGCCCAAAAAGCGCAGCAAAAACTGCGGTAAAGCGCCACTAAAAAGAGTGGCGTTTTACCGCCGACACCCGGGCGATTTCAGTGTGAAAACAGCTTAAATACAGTATGCCATGTGCTGTAAATTATGCTGTGTGCTCTCCTCTGAGGCCTCACTCAGCCTGGACTGCAGGTCTGGTCAGTGTTAAACTTTCTTCTATAACACAGACATGGCATGGGGATAGGAAGCAGGAGCCAGGGGAGGAGAAAGAAGACCTTACCTTGTCCTGGAAAGCTCTGATCAATTCTCCACACTGCTTAGTTTCACTTGACCAGGCAGGCACCAGACCGCGGTCTCACTCCTCCGATCAGTTACACCGCATGCATAGCAAGGGGCGGGGCCAGAGCGTCAGTGAAGCTCAGGGCCCCCCCCCCCCCCCCGCAGCCCGGTCCTCAAACGAAAAAATGCAGGGTTTTTTCAGCGCTGATTTGCGGGCAGCACGCAGGCTTAACGGGCAGCTCTGCTTTGGGCCCCAAGCAGTGACAGGGCCCTGGGCAGCTGCCCCGTTTGCCCTGTGGTAAAGACGGCCCTGCATTGAAGGGGTAACTGAATCACCCGAAACTCCAGTATGTTGATCAGAAGGTGAGCTACCTCCAGGGGCCAAGTCCCCTGCCACTGGAAGAGTGCCCAGGAAGAATACAAAGCTCTCTGTGAATGGAGGCCTAGCACTCAGCCCTACTCGATTTTGTTCCAGAAGCAGGAAGGGAAGTTCTTGTCCCACTGCTGAAACACAGAGCTTTATACTGTTTGTAGCTGCCGCTACAAACATTTATACAGTGCTTATGGCTGACAATAGTTTGCTTGGACCAGCTTGGTTCAAACAAACTATTTTAACAACAAGAGGAGAAAAGCTGTCTGTTCTCCTAGGAAACTAGCAAGAAAGAGAAGACTGATGGATGGGGGGACAGAAGTGATGTTATAACTGGCTGACTTATAGCTTTGCCAGTGTCTAATTTCCCTGTAGGCAGCAGTATAACCGATACATCTCCGAATACCTCTGACCCTGTGGCTCCTAATGAATGAAGTTGTGACAATCAGCTGACTGCCCCCCAACTTTTCTACTTGATAATGTATGCTAAGATACTTTTTAGGCATGGAAATAACTTTGTGAACTGGCATATGTATATGATTATTGTGTGCTTTTTATTAATGATTAGGCTGTGAAAACATAACCATAACTGCAAGTTAAGGTTTTCCTAGTCAGGTTATGTGAGCCTATATTTTTAGCATTCTTAATGGGTTGGAAGCTTAAACTGCCCACAAGCCATATGCAGCTGTGAGGGATGCACAAACAACCAGAATGTGAATTTTTGCAAAATGTTGACGAGCTGGTGCCAACCACGCAAGAGACATCAAGAAGTTCGCCCACCATGCAATAAACTATGGATTTGCATGTTGGGTAATCCAAATCTCCCATTGCTGTGCATTGCCACCTTTTAGCCTAGTTTTGAATAGTGTACTTTAAAAAAAAAAAACATGTACAGATTCCCCCTTTCCACACATTTATCTATATTGAGCTTTTAGTTGCACCTGCACAATGATGACTAAAACAGGTCAGCAATACATCTGATTATAGGTGTAATAGATCAGGAAGGGTGGGGGAATTTGTACAGGGTTTGTTATGCAAAGGTAATTCTGTACCTCTAATTACAGTCACATAACCAAACAATGTTTTTATAAGCAATTGTGACAGTACAGTCATGCAAGCTGCCTATGGATTTTTGCTTTTAGCAAAGCCTGTATGGATTTTGCCTACTCCCTACATATTACTTACGCTATGTTCTCTAAAATACGTGTTGCAGACTTGCCCCTCCTTATTTCTTCTTGTTCTCAGATTTAGAACAGTCTTGCTGTAGTTTGCAAAACAAACCTTGCGTTTCTATGCAATAAAAAAATAAAAATAAATAACTCTGCCTAATCTCGCAAAACTTGTTTTTCCGTGCAAATCCTCCGAAGGGGATAGTTTTTCTATAGACTGTATTTTTATTGAAGTATAAAGACGCCTAGGTTGAACACACTCCTTATTAATCCTAATTATTTCACAATGCCAACAAATTGTCAGAACAATCGTTTTAAATAAAAACCCAGGAAATAAATATTCTGTAAGACTTTGCATTTAGTTTACATGTACCTTCAAATCTGCAAGCATAGGATGATATGAAATGTATACGTTTCCCTAAGGCTAGGGATACACAAGTGCTTTTCATACATACCATTTTTTATTTATTTATTTCTTTACAGAAAATATCAGTGTGCACATTCCTGACTGAGCTAGTGATTGCTACTTCTGAGAGCGGAAGTCAGGAGGAATGCTCGGATACTGTCAGGCATACATATTTTGGAAAAAAAATACCCTTTGTCCAACTAGACTGCGAGAAACAAATTGCAAGCATGATAAGCTTTCATGTGACCCATAACCTAGATTTTCTCTTAAACATTTGAATTCACCTTTTGCAACTTCATAAACTCAGTTGCACTGTAAAGCAACTCACTAATTAGAATGGGAGAGCAGTATGTGATGCATCCAGAAGTGTGTGGGATGCAAAAGAATTCTAGCTTACAGCATGGCAAAGGTTGATGGTGGGGAGCAGATGGCTATTAACTCTTTTCTTTATGAACATGCCCTTTTTACAACTGTTTTAGCTAGAGACAGAGTTGCTTTAATAATAATAATTAATGAATCCCGCGCTTAGGTAGGGCTGTGCTAGGCTGCTGCCTCCCCTAGGTGCTCCACTAATGCAGCACCAGAAGAATAGGTGTGTATATATATGTAGGGATAAATGGCGCTGCCTTTTCACCTGGAGAATGACCACCGGTGTTATCTAGCAGTGGTAGATATAAGTCCTAGTTATATATGGAATATATGTGAATCCACCATTGATTGTGGTAGCAGAGAAAATTTAATAATTGTGCAAAATTATTTTAACCAAAGAGCCCATGTTAAAATGCTAATACCTGGGGTAACCTATACCTCCTCACCTATATAAAAAAGTGCTTAATTAAAGTGCTTGATATATTCAAGGTTTTACGTGGTAAAAATTCTTAGGCTGGAGTTTCATGCGAGTTCATCAAAGGAAAAAAAAAATATATATATATATATATATATATATATATATTATAATAATGAAAAAATGAATATAAAAGTCTCTTGAAGAAAAACAGTAATAGTTTATAATGCAGGTATATAAATTCAATTCAATCTGTAGTGCTAATTGCTCAGAATCCAATCCAAAGTGACTTTAACATAAAGTGATGCCGGTGCTCCCCTTCAGTTCCCCACTCACCAGATTTCTAAACCCCTGCAGGGGTAAACCACATAAAGTGGGGGTCTTTATCTGGGGCCATCTTCCTCCTTATTGAATCCGACCTTTTAAGATGTCCCGATTTTATGTTCCTACTGGCGATGAATGATGGTGAAATTATGTGCCAGTTCCTGGATGTACACTTCTCTCGTGGCGTCTCAAGCCCTTGGGATAGCCTCACATAGATAAAATAGACAGACACTAATAGTGAAGTTCTATAAAAAAAGCTATTGAGTTGCTTTAATGCCTACCTCCATAGAAGCACATTCATTCACCTTTCCTTTTTTTTTCTCCCACAGCTTCTGTCAAGAAGAAAATACCTAATACTTTTAGGTATGCAGGAGCAAATAACTCACTCTATGTGACAGCACTGGTACTTGGTGATTGGTTATCTCTGTCACATGGTGGTGGGGTGAGTTTTCTACCCTGTGTAAGTTCCAACTTGAGCAACTCAGAGCTTGCATAGGGCTACCTTTTCTCACTCCTGGCTGATTAGACCAGTGGATAAGTGAGGAAAAGGTGAGTATGTTTAGCTAGGAAGGAACACTGACGTGAACCTGTCAATTTGCCGTGAATGTGTAAAGTTCAGGTTCGATTTCAGGGTCAATACACAGGGTTACAATGTGGAAACACACAAAAAATTTGCGTTTTCCTGCATGTTACTGCAACACGTGCCAATACATGGCACAAAGTTTCATGTGTTGTGATGTCATTCATTAAGTGACACCCTAATGCACTTGACAGGACAGAACAATGCACTTGCATTGAACAGTCTGTACATTGTGGTGCCTTGCATTCAAAAAAATAGTCCCTCTTCTTTTTTTTTTTTGTGTGCATTAACGTGTACTGCCAGTCCATTCATAATGAATGTGCTGCCTTAAACAAGTGCCCCTTAAAGCATGACAACCCAGTGGGTCAAAACACGTCTGTTAACACAATGCAAGGTGTAAATGGGATCCAAAGAAATGTTAGAAGGTTAGAGCAGTTGGTAAATAAAGGCTTCCTGTGCATTTTTGTCCTTATTAAAACCTGAGAGAAAAAGGAAGCTGCCGTTGCCAATTTCTCTTGAAAATACTTAGCAATTTTGATATTGATGGCCTTGCTTCAGTATTTTGGGTATGAAAGTGCTCTAAGAATTACTTCTCCTTAGCCACCATAAAAAGACCATATATCATCTAAATATATAAACTATAGTTGTGAGAAATGAGTGTAAAGCCTAACTATGAACCTGGTGCCCTGATGCAAGAAAAAATAAAGGGCCCCCCCCCCGACTTCTGGCCGGGGCCCTTCCCTCGGGGTCCTTCCCACTAATGCTAGGGCCCTTTACGCCTTCTGCTGGACTCTTATTATGGTCCCACATCGGGAGCCTTTCACATGTTCTGCCTGCCACAGTGGCGGAATGCAAGTTCGACTTTTAAGACACTGGTAGTTCCAGCACTGGTGACAGTAGTTTTTTATTAAATAATTAATTTATTTTATTTTTAATATTTCTTTACCATTTTTATGTTATTTTTATTTATTTTTTACAAAAAATTGGGATCCCCTTCGGGGATCTTTGGTGAGATATCGGAGTCTAAACAGACCTCTCATGTTTCACCTTTGAGACAGAATGAATGGACAGGAATAGCTTTGTATAGAGCTTCCTGTTCATTCACAAACTGAAGCATTACAGTACGGATCACTGACTATTCAGAAAAGGAAGGGGCCGATAAATGACACATTTTCCAGCCCCTTCCCCACTCTCCACTCTGACAGTATCCCCCAACAGCAGGACCTGGATAGAAGGGGCAGCTGGGGTGGCAGAAGAACTGATCCCCTCCATTTTCCTTCTGCAGCCGCTGAATACCTGTGGGAGGGAGAGGAGGAGAAGCAGGCTTTCAGCGGCTGCTGGAGGAACATAGAGGGGATTGATTCTTCTATATGCCACCGACCCTGCTGCCCCTCCTATGCAGGTGTACAGGGCTCATTGGCCCCTTGGAGCTGGGTCACAATAGCAACCCCTGTTGCTACGTCCCTGCCCTTTATTTAAAGGGGGGACCATACAAGGTCAGCAACCATAGAATCAGATTGGTTCCCTGGGGAGGGGGGGTTTAACAAGAATTATTTAGCTGTAGTGATACTTCTTAAAGGAGAGGTACAGCCAAAACTCATTTGGCTGTGGATCACGGGAGTGCAGTTCGTTGTCAGCTGATGTCACAGAGCTAGTCCAGGCTCGGGAAAGATCGTGACCATATAGTCGGTATATGCCGTACGTGGCGTTTGCTTCAGTGAGTGTGCCGTAACTGGCAGCTCCCGTGCGCATGCACGGGAGGCACGTCATCGTGGCTCCGGCCAATCACAGCTCTGGAGCCGCAAAACCCGCAAGTAACTCCGGGGAGAAATGTCGCCGGCTGGTGCGGTGTATGGGCACTGCAGCAGGGGCTTCGATCTCAGTTGAGTATTACATAATGAGCTAGTATGCTATGCATACTAGCTCATTATGCCTTTGTCTTGCAGTCTTTTTTTTTTTTTACATGTGGGTTTTTTATTATTATCAAAGGGCAACTGGCACAAAAGTGTAAAAAATATATATATATTTTCTTTTATTTGGCTGTAAATTTCTTGCTATTACTATATAAACTACCACCAAAGAGCAACCCAAAATAAATTCTCCTGCTCCTGACAATCACAGTGATACCACATATGTGTATGTTATTTGTTATTTGCACCCATAGTAGGTCCCAGAATCAGTGCTGAGCATTTTTTTGCTATCCTACCTAAAATAAACTTACTCTGACCTTTGACACCCACCATGACCTTGTGATTCTAACCTTGACCCTAAGGCCGGCCATACACAGTTTAAATCTTGGCTGGTTCAGCAGGAACCGTTAATGGGCAGGCTTTTACCAAGTTGATCAATCGACTTGAGTACAACCAGCCTGCTGGATTCTCTCATGATTATTACTAGCGGACGATTTTTTCTTTTCCCATTGGGGACAATTTCCTCCACCCTCCCACCGGGTGCAGACAATTACTCGGAAAGAGGGATTCCCCTGGCTCCAAATTTCTTTCCTGCAACAAAAGAAATTTACACTGTGTATAGCCTGCCTTAGGCCCCTTTCACACGGTCGGACCGTTCAGATCCGCCTGTCAGTTTTGACGGCGGATCTGAATGGGCGCTCCATGTTAGTCTATGGAGCGTCAGATGTCAGCGGAGACATCTCCGCTGACATCCGACCCGGTCCGATCCGCCAAAAGCAGACGTATGGCTATACGTCCAGATCCGTCGCTGGCGGATCGGATCGGGTGAGATCTGATGAAAACGGACACACTGTCCGTTTTCATCCGATCTCTCCATAGAGATCAGCAGCGCTCGCAAGCCCCTCCCCGCTCAGTGAGCGGAGAGAGGCTTGTCATCCGCCGGTTCAGCGGAGATCAACGGAGAGATCTCCCGCTGAGCCGGCGGACAGAGGCGGGCTCCGTGCAAGCGGAGCCCGCCTCGTGTGAAAGGGGCCTTAGATCAAACCCTGATCTAGATATTTTAGCTTTACTTTTACTATTCATTTTTTAACACACTTCTTTGTTTACATTTTTCTCCTCTAGCAAGGAGAAAAATATACAATGTATTATATAATGCATCCTGTATGTATACAATGTATCTTTTTCTCCATTCAAGAGTATAAAACAACACAGTGGCGATCACTGTGATAGCCTCTGATTGGCTATCACAGCAAACAGAAGCTCAGGGACCAGGCCTTCAGATCCACATTTTTAGCAGAAGACCAAAAGCTGTCTGGACTGTGAGTGTGCCGTGCTGCGCGCCCTCAGCACAAACAGGCACATATATGTGGCCCCACAGAAGAAGGCTCGCTTCTCTAGGGCTGCATTTACTGTATGTGTATTTTTGTAAGGAAGGGTTAAAGTGAAATGAAAGCTGGAATTCTGCTTTAAGCGTACGGCCTGTTGGGGCAGCTAGTTGAGCTTAACAAACCCTAGCAAATTTTGGAGGTTATAGTCAATAACTGTACTTGTCAAAAATCAGAACTGCGTGTGCATAGTATTTAAACATAACTTGAGGAGCTGAACATGCATGGCTTTCAAATCGATGTAAATCTTAACCACTTCAATACCAGGCACTTTCCCCCCTTCCTGCCCAGGACAATTTTCAGCTTTCAGCGCTGTTGCACTTTGAATGACAATTGCGTGGTCATGCTACACTGTACCCAAACAAAATTTTTATAATTTTCTTCCCAGAAGTAGAGCTTTCTTTTGGTGGTATTTGAACTCCACTGGGTTTTTATTTTTTTCTAAACAAACTAAAAAAAGACAGAAATTAAAAAAAATAAAAGTTTTTTTCTTTGTTTCTGTTATAAAATTTTGTTTTCTCCTTCACTGACGGGCACTGATGAGACTGTACTAATTGCCACTGATAAAGTGGCATTGATGAGGAGGCACTAATATGCAGCACTGATGGGCATCTATAGGCTACACTGATATGCAGCACTGAAGGGCACTGATGGGCACTAATAGGTGGCACTGATAGGTGGCACTAATGGGCACTAATAGGTGACACTGATGAGGTGCTAACAGGCATTACTGATGGGCATCTGTGATGGGCACTGATTGGCAGTTTGCGTGGGCACTGACTGGCAGCTGATGGGCACTGATTGGCATTGTGGTGGGTGGGCACCTCTGATGGGGGCTGTGCTGATTATCAGTGCCCCCCCCCCCCTCTTGACAGGAGAGCCGCCGATCATCTCTCCCTGTCAGTGCGAACTGAGGAAGGCCGATTACTGGCACTCTCCCCAGCTTCTTTCAGGTGCCAGTCTTTGGCTATCTTGATTGGCTAGTGCAGGATAAGATCATTGTCTGCCCCGGCAAGGTACCTTGTAGGCATCGGACTGTTGAAATGAAAGGTATTTTGGCCCTGAGTTCAGCTTTAAAGCGGAGTTCCACCCAAAAATGGAACTTCCGCTTTAAGTGTTTGTGACCCCGTGACATGCCACATTTGGCATGTCATTTTAGAGGCACCCAGCTTCAACTTCCTCCCGTGGCACCAGAAGAAAGATCATCTCTCGCCCCCCCCCCCCCCCCTCCTTGCAATCTTCTGGGACATGTCACAGGTCCCAGAAGATTTCCCGGCCATTCACAGCGCGCAGCGCGCGCATACACAGTGCGTGTCCGGCTGTGAAGCCACAGCTGGGTGCCCACAGAATGCCAGCGCCGCGGAGAGGAGGGGGAAAGGAGAGAGGCTTCGTGCGCCCACATGCTGGACAGGTGAGTGTCTGCTTATTAAAAGTCAGCAGCTCCACTTTTTGTAGCTGCTGACTTTTAAATGGGTGGAACTCCGCTTTAACTAAATAACATTTTGTTTGCTAAAGCACTGTGTAAAAGAGACGTGTTTTTTTTTTTTTTATGTTCAATTGTCACAGTTTTTAACCCTGACATTCCAGCATGTGCTGCTGCTCCTCCATTCTCAGGGTGAGCTTCCCGATGGTGACAACAGTGGATCATGTGCAATGTATGTTCTCATGGCCACTTGTATTCTTCATTGGGTGAGCTTTTCACAGGGTGACAATGCAGGAGACAGAAATGGAATGTTTACACTAAGTTCACATCTATGTGGTTGATGCAGTTTTCTGGCGCGTTTGCGGTGCATTTTGTGTTTTTGAACATTTGTGTTTTTGTTTGTTTTGCTCTTTTACAAACTGTGTATAGCTGGTTGTTAAGGACCGGGCTGAGAAGTCCCCCGCTCCCTCCTGAACCATACCAGGCCACATGCCCTCAACATGTGTGGGTGCTTTGGGGCGAGGGGCCATAGCACCTTGGCTCTATGTTGATGGGGACAAGGGGGTCTCTTCCGCACAACCCTGGCCGGTGGTTGTGGAGGTCTGCGGGTGGGGGGCTTATTCTGAAAATGGAAGCCCCTTTAACAAGACCCCCTCCCCCATGTGGATGAGTAGGGAGGTACATTGTACCCCTACTCATTCACCCAAAAACATAAATGAGGAGTGTAAAAAATGACGGTAGGCAGTAGTGTCACTCCCATGTATTGTACCAGACAGGAGAAAGATGTTTTCTGCATTTCACTTTTGTTCTTAAAGGAGATGTCAGCACAACCACTAAAATCACATATAAGCTTTAACATGTAGGGCCAGTTCACAGCACATGCAGTCCAGTGTGGGGTTTTTTTCTGCATCAAAGACGCATTGAAAGTAGGTTATATGGTTTCCAATGGCATAGTTCACACCAGTACGGTCAGTCCCAGGGCTTTCCAGTTCCAGAAAAAAAAAAAAGTAGAAACATGCTGCATTATTCCTGCACTGGAATGCTGTATAATGCGTTGAAAATGCACTGGAACGCATCAAAAACACACCAGACCCCAGTGCAATGGAAGAAAAAAATAAGAAAAAAGGCATCTGTAATGTATGTGGAAACACATAAACGGACATGCAGAAATGCCTCCAGAACAGATCTGGAGTGCGTTTTTTGTGGTGTGAACCAGCCAGCCCGCAAAGTCATTTTCAGTATTATTTAGGGCTGGTTTACACCAGAAAAACGCACTCCAGATCCGTTCTGGATGCGATTCTGCATGTATGTTTTTAACGGGTTTTTGGCATGTTCTGGTGCGTTTTTATGTGTTTCCAGATACATTACAGATGCTTTTTTTTTTCTTTTTTTTATGGGGGGGTCTGGTGTGTTTTTGATGCGTTCCAGTGCATTTTCAATGCGTTTTACAGCGTTCCATCGTTATTTTTTGTGTTTCCGGATGCATTCCAGATTTTTTTTTTCATTTTTCCCCCCCCCCCCCCACTGTACTGGGGTCCGGTGCATTTTTGATGCATTCCAGTGCCTTTTTTTTAATGCGTTTTACCATGTTCCATTGCAGGAAAAATGCTGCATCTTCTACTTTTTTCTGGAGCGCCCTGGAACTGACCGCACTGGTGTAAACTATGCCATTGGAAACCATATAACCTACTTTCCCACGCGTTTTTGTTGCCGGTAGAATAGCACCCAACAATCCTGCCATGAAGGTGCTGGCCCACTCACTTCCTGGTCTCAGTAATACTCAAATGACTGCATATGTGATTTTAGTCATCTCCTTGAAGAAAAGTGGAATGCAGAAAACCTTTCTCCTGTCACTAGTACAATACATGTAAAAACAAACGTGCAGCTGCTGTCAGACTTCGCTTCTCCTTTCGAATTCACGGTGAAAAAAAAAAAAAGTTGGGAAAGGCGGGCTCGTGAGCCTGGGGCTCCCTCCTACGTCACTCGTACGTCAGGCGGCAATGTGTTGGCCTGTGTTTCCTTCGGTTACCAGGAGACGGTCCTGTGAGGGGCGTGGCCAAGTCGTTAAAGGGCTCCCCGAGTTGTTCCTCCAGTCGCAGACTGCTGTGAACTGAAAAGGGTTTATATAGTGCTGCTAAATTTAGGCTCCGCGGAGCGGTCAGCCTCCTTATCCTGAACGTGTTTCCTCCTCTCTTCGCAATTGGTTTGGTGCTTGCCCCCCGTGCCTTTATTTATAATCTAGGCCCCCTCTCACAGGCATGAACACTTCTTTTTATTCCTATTGCACACAACTTGATGCGCGCACACCGCTCTCCAGGAACGTTTATGGAGACAGACTATAGCTTCGTTTAGCTGCACTTTACCGGACAACTTGTCCTTCTATTACCGGCAATCCCACCCGCTGGAAGGAAGCAGACATGGCTCTAGCCGACACTATCCTACCTTCTTTTTCTACATTCGCCAACCAAGATGTAAGTATCACATGGGTGTCTATGGTCATTTATATACAAACATGCCATTTTTACAGTGATATATATATATATATATATATATATATATCTATATGTGCATATATATATATATAATATATATATATATATATAAATATATATATATATATGTATTTAAAAAAAATACATAATATATACAAATAATATAGCTGCAATGGTTAAAGGTGTGTATATATAGAAATACACTTTATATAATATATGCACAAATTATTTATATATATATATATATATCTCATTTTTTTTTTTTTTTTTTATTTAATACTTTTTTTGGAAGGGGGGACACATCTATATAATATTTTAAGATTATGTGCACAAAGCACACAAAAAAAAAAATATATATATATATATATATATATATATATATATATATATATATATATATATATATATATATATATATATAGTATAATTTTTTTTTTTTTTTTTTTTTTGTATCTATATTTTATAATTATTTTAAAATGTAATTCTGTGCACAATCAATGGACGTTTTTGTATGTGTGCACTATTCTCTGTGTATCTGTATGTATTTTTTTTTTTTTTCCTCAAACAATTGGAGATGCAATCTCAGTTTTTAAGTTGAATTCCTTTACTTCAATCTTCATGCATATAAAAGTTACAAGCAACTGCACAGTTTAAGACCGTACATGTCCTTCATCCTGACTGTGTATGTATGTATATGTATGTATGTGTGTACGTACATGCATACAATTTTGTGTCTAATTATAAAACGAAAAGTGTGCCCAATTTATTATAAATAAAAATGACACCATATATTTATATGGGGGGGGGGGGTTCTATGTTTTGAAACGTAGGCATAGGTTAACCTATGCGGTCACAAAAATGTAAAAATGAATCTTCCCACCAGTTAGATACTGAACACGATCGTTCTGAATGGAGTCCTCTCTGTTGTTGTATCAGCTGATCTCCCAGCATAGTAAATCTTAAACAGGCCTTTCTCAAGGTTATCCCTCGAATGCCCTTTCTGAAAACAATGAGAAGTTAGAGACGAGGCTACACAAAAAAAAGATGTTTTATCTTGTAGCATTGGGTGATCATGCCAGATTCAGATCTGTTGAGTTTTTGTGCTGGTCATGATAGATGACAGACGCTGTCACTAGTTTGCTGGTGCCCAGATGAGAGCACAGGTGTGTTCATTGGTAACAGGTGAAAGGGAGGGATCATGTTTAGCAGGTAGATCTAGAAAACCTGCAGAGGGGAATTTACACTAAGAGCCGTGCAGAAATGCAGAGTAACTAACCCGCTTCTAGTTTTCATTTTTAAAGTTTAATTGAATAAGCTACAACAAGAAGCTGATCAGTTACTATGCACAGCTGCTCCAGATTCTGTTGGCTCCAGTTTTCGTAAATTCCTCCTGCAAACTCTCTTGTGTAGAAATGGGTGTTTGATAAAATCATCTGTTAAACCATAAGTGACGCTACAGGTGCGTGGGTGAAATACCTGTTTATAGTGCTGGTTGTGTGAGTGTGTGAATCCTGTGGTTGACAGTTTTATATTGCATAGTTGCGATCTTCATTCTGACTTTTTTTTTGTTTTTACTATTTCTCAGAAATGGAAGGCTGCCTATGATTCCAAGACAACGCACAGCAGTTGTAATATGTCTGATGTGATGCATAACACAGACCTGTTTTGCTCTAAGAAAGAAGATGAAGACTTAAATAATGTCCTGGAATTTGTTCTGTCAATGGGAGCAGACAGAAACATCCAAACGTGTGAAGACTATTCACTGTCATCTCCTGAATCTTGCACTTACTACCAAACAACCCCTTCTCCAGGGGGCTACAGCACCGATCACAGTCCTCCACCATACACTTCAACAAGCCTCATGACTGAGTTGAGATCTGACATGGACAACTTCTGTCATCAAAACACTGTTCAGGGGAAGTTTTTTGGATCTTCAGCCTTTGACTTTTCAGACTCCATCAAAGTAGAGCCACCTATGGACTCTTATGGACCTGTTATGGGGTTGGTTCCCCAGTCATGTTCAAAAATTAAGCAGGAAGGTAGCACTGCTTGCATGATGGCATATGATCAACCAAGACTAGCAAATTCTCCACAAATGGGTGGCATTGACACTCCACCTATGAGCCCAGATGAACTTATGCTAAATGAGTGCCAGACTCAGCTTATGTGCCATCCATCCCTGCCATACTCGCACGGATATCAGAATACAGCAGCTTTCCATCATCCATCTTCCATCCAGTATCAGAGTGCATCACATTACAGTCTGTTTGAGGACAGTTTATCTATGCAGCCATCAGCCAACCGGGGTATCCTGACTCCTCCATGCTCTCCTCTAGAAATCCTAGATGCCAAACCAAAGAGAGGGCGCCGATCATGGCCCAGAAAGAGAACGGCAACACATACATGCTCATATGCTGGCTGTGGAAAGACTTATACCAAAAGCTCTCATCTCAAAGCACATCTCCGCACACATACTGGTAAGTTATTTTTTTTATTTATTTTTTATTTTTTTTTGTTTGCTTTGAATATGCTCATTCTGGGCCATTTAAAGGCAGGAATGCATGCTTAACAAATTACCTAGAAGCTGCCATAATTGAGGGGACTGTGGCTAACCAGTAGGTTAAAGTCTTAATTTGTTTCTTTAAACCTAAACTGTTGATTGTAGAATTTAAATAGGTCCATCAAGAATGTGATTTATTGATCAGTGGTTCGTTTTTTATATCTGATGATCTTGATTATAAGATAATTAATTAACCTTTTTGTGTTTTCTCTCTAGGTGAGAAACCTTATCACTGCAATTGGGAAGGTTGTGGATGGAAATTTGCCAGGTCCGATGAACTGACACGCCACTTCCGCAAACACACTGGGCACCGACCTTTTCAGTGTCACCTGTGTGACCGTGCCTTCTCCCGGTCAGACCATTTGGCGCTGCACATGAAGAGGCATATGTAAAATCTTGGCAGCTGTGAAGCAGTATGGGGTGACACAACCACATAAACTTTCCATTGTGAACCTTTCGGGGTCCCACTATAGCTGGTACTGCAGGATGGGGGCAACATGCCTTCTGTAACTCTAGTGGACCTTGCAAAGAATGACTTGATTCAAAGAAGAAAAACACAGGCTGGACCTAATAACTTGAACTTGTGCATTAACTGGAATGCCTCTTGGATGGGGTTGCCTAAATATTGTTGGTAGCTATATATCAGTCCTTAATGATTGTTAAACACTTTGCTTGCTTAAGAGCAGCAAAAAGTATTTTAAAGGGCATTGAAAGTATACAGTGGGATTAAAAACCCTAGCTATGTTTCATTTTGTGATGCAAATTATCTCAGTGTTTTTTTTTGTTTTTCTCAGATTTTTCTCCAGTTAAGCGCCCTTCCCAGGTCCTATTACTCTAGTGTGCAACTCTAACACACCATCTGATGGTTTGTTGGTGATGCTACTTAGTCACTCTGGGGTATAAGATCTGGGTTCAGTCTTCCAGGAGAATTAAAACTATATCAAGATATTCTGTACTGTATAATGCAAAGGAACGTGCCTTTTTTGTTTTTATACATTCCATTGTTGAGGATGTGGATTGTAACTGCCTAATGAGACAATGTTTATAAGAAACTGCCATATTATTGACTCTCTCCTTTGACAGGATAAACATTTGAGTATCCAAAAACTTTGTTAAATATATAAACTGCATTAAGAACTTTTTTTTCTTTTCAGTTGGAATATATTTTTATATAAACAGTGTGTTTGGTCACTTTACACTATAAAACTGCAGGGCTAGAGGTCTTGCTAAAATAACCTTTTTATATAATATATATATTTATGTGTAATTATACAGTTCTGTAAATAGGTTTGTACAATGACCATGTACAGTGTAAATATATTGACAAATGGCATATTGCTGTGTTTTTTTGTTTTTTTTTATTTTAAAGCAGGGAAAAGTCTTTACATGATCTGCATTTTTTTTAATAAAAGAAATGAATGGAAATATGGTGTTTGCTTTTTTACTATTGATAAAGTATTTATTTTTTTATTTTTTTTATGCACTCTTTTACATACGTGTTTGTTACAAAGCAAAAAACAATGTGCAGTAACTTGTGTCAACTAATCAGTAAACCTCTTTAGCTGTACATTTTATACTTGTGTAGTATAGTATGCTTCTTTGTGAGTTACTGCATTGTGTTTTTTGACACAAAAGGCTTTCACAAAAGCCTGATACCAGTATTAAAGTATAAAGCTTATTCAAAGTTAAATGAAACTCTGAAATAGTTTGTTTGGGCCAAGTTTGTCCTTTATCAGGCAAAACACCTGTATGATTGGGTTTGATGGTTCATTTCCTTTGCAGCACACTAGTCCTAGGGTAGCGAAGCCAATCCTATTCCTAGTTTCTACACCAGAAGCACCATTTTTGAAAAGGTTTCTTCCATGACAGCCTGATCACACCAGTGTTTTGCCTTCTGACAGATGTCCTTTAAACTACATCTGATACTAATGAATGGGCTAGACCTATATTAAAACTTAGCCTGGTGTATATTCGTTTTTACTGTGAAAGTCTGAGCGTTTTTTGCACCATGCAGTATTTCACCTATTGCCCTTTACTATGGTTTTATGATTCCAGCTTACAGTATGGTGAAAAAATATGTACTGTTTGACAGGATCACCAAGCATCATGCTGATGCTTACTAGAAAGCTGTACAGACCATATGGCCTCTGCCATGTTTAGAAATATGCATCAATTTGGGGAGGGAGACCTAATTTGGAATATGCGATTTATTACAATAAGTGTCTGTTGCATAATGGCAATTTGCCATGAATTTTATGTTTTGCTCTCTTATGTACAGTAACGATCCTGGCAAACGTCTGAGGACACATCCAGACAGGTGCTTTCAGCAATGTCTGTCTTAATTACCGTAGTTTTTACATTGAAACAAATCATACTGGCATGCAATCAGATGAGCCTGCCAGCAGACTACCTGCTGAAAAGGATGTCCTATGAAAAGTGTTGTGCTTGGGCAAGCTATGAGACAAACCACAAAAGTGCCCTTTCATTTAATGTACCAGAACCAAAAATCTCAAGGTCCCAACATGCTTTTGAAAGCTATGAGCGCTAAAGCGCCATACACACTATTCAATTTTCTGCAGACTTTTTTTTCTTCAGATTTACTAAAACCATATAATAGGAGGTCAAATCTTAAGAGTTTCAATTTGTATGTAATCCGGCAGGCCCTTGCACTACATGGTTTTGGTATATCTGAAGACAAAAATCTGTAGAAAATCTGATCGTGTGTATGGGGCTTTAGACACAGTGCTGACATTGCCCCTAAAGTGGAAATAAATAAGGGGGTCTTCCCAAAATGTTACAATAGATGAATATCGCTCACAGTTGCTTTTGCTCTTACCTGAACTGTCAAGCCATTAAATGGCTGGTATAACTGATCTCCTATGCTGCACCATTACAAATGCAGAGCAAACCGAGGCCAAGATGGAAGCTTCCTTGGCTGTAAAAGATGGGAGGGTTTAGTATATGCTTACTGTCTAAAAGGAGAATTAACATGTAGTGGAGATTGATGGGTATACATGTCACACAAATGTCTCAACCAGGGGTCTCTAAACTACGGCCCTTCAGTAGTTCAGGAACTACAATTCCTATCATGCCTAGTCATGTCTGTGAATGTCAGTTTTGCAATGCCTCATAGGATGTGTAGTTCAACAGCAGCTGGAGAGCTGTCGTTTGGAGATCCTTACTTTATACCATTTGCCATGGGTCTTGGAGTTACACCTGCTAAATGTCACAAGCTATAGCATGGGTACTCAAACTGTGGCCCTCCAACTGTTGCAGAACTACTATTCCCGTGAGGCATTGCAAGCCGCTGGTGGTTACAAGCATGACTCCCAAAGGCAGAGGCATGATGGGACTTGTAGTTCTGCAACAGCTGGCGAGCCACAGGTTGAGCCCCCATGAGCTATAGAATCAATCCCAGCTACATTTCACAATTTTATAGATTTTATTTTTTATGTTTCCCCCTTCCTCTCCACCCATGAAATTCCCCAAGTCTGAGCAAGTTGTATTTAATGAGTCATGCAACATTCCAGTTACTGAAGACTGAATCAATTGTTACACACTGTTTTCATTTTTAAATATCTGTTTATGCTTCTAGGTAACACCTGTAAAATAAAAAATCCTTTTTAGATTATGATCTAAAAAAAAATAAAAAATCCTCCTCCCTGTTCATTCAGATTTGTGAAAATTGACTAAAAAGTCACAAATATGCCTGAGGACAGCACCAACCTTATTTTTTTTTCATCCTTTGAGATTTAAAGGTCAATAAATCTTGTTACTTTTAAAATGTAACCTATAGGCCATGAGTGCCTTTTAAAGGTAGCAGATGGCCATTGGTTGGATAGTACTGTGTGGAAGTACAAACCAGCTTTGCTATTAGTTCAGTGGCACTTCTATAGGTGTCTTCAGCAACATGTGTGTTTAAGAACTGGAACTGCATAATTTGACTGTTGTAAAAATAGCTCCTTTCGAGAGATGCACAGAAGCAGCACCTGCTCACTGAAATGGAAGAAAGCACCTCTCATTTCACTTTTAGCGAGTCGCACGTGCTTAGCAGTGACAAGAAAAAAAAAAAAAAAAAGCATTGCTAGATCTTTAGCACCAAAGTCATTTAGGTAGTTTATAAAATTCTCATTATTTATGAATATTTTCACTTGCTCTATGCTTGCCGGGTATATCCCCAACCAGGTTAGGACTGAATAAGGGTAACACATAAAAAGAGAACATGCAAGTGGTATCCAAATTTTTCTTTTATCTTATAAGCATGATGTTGGTGCCCTGTTGCTTTATGATCTGGCTATACACTAGCTGACTGGTTCAATTAACAGCAAAGGTAAAGCAAGCCAACACTGTCACTGGGTGGCTACGCTCACTTCTCCACTGCATTTTTGGAGGGAGCCATGGTTGCCCAACAGGCTGGAATTCAGACATGGCTGCCTTAATTCATCTCATTAAATGAGGGGTGATGGGATTAGTAGTTTACACAAGAGTAGAACACTTTTTTTGATTCCAGGAAAAGTGACAAGAGTGGAGCATTTCTGGCAAGAGCAACAGGTCTTTTTTTGTACTTGCTACAAATGTTCTTGGCCTGAAAAATGAAACTGAATGGAGCAACCACATCAAAGGATAAGCTGCAATATACTACATTTTTGTGTATGGGTTTAGATCGCTTTTACGCTAGTGTATGAATAAATTGCATGTCAATCAACAGTGGCCAGTTACTAAAAGCAAAAGTCCCCTATGTTGATCGAAGGCAGAGATCAACATAAAGGAGAATCTTTGAAAATGCCCCTTTGATTGCTGCCTTTTCCACATAGGACGGGTAACGAAAGTTTATTAAGCTACTGTATGACATTTATCAGCAGGTGGATTTCTAGTTTATTGCTTCTATCTACATTTTCACAATCGCAGCGCCCTCTTGTGGTCTATTTGTAATGCTAACGCTTTTGAAACTGTCACTTTATAGCAAAGTCAACTGTAGTTTTTAATTGTAGCGTTTTCGGATGTGAGCTGACACCCTCGGCTGATCAACCAGAACGAGGGTCAGTCGTCCAGGTTGTGTTTTTCTGGCTGATCTCTATTATTCGTCTAAGATTAGTCTTCTAAGTGGCTATGTACATATTGGTCATTTTGCAGTCATATAATGCGTGACCTCCATTTGATGTTTATGGCCAGTTTAGTAACCATACAAAAAAAAAAAACACATGAAAAATCCACTTTCAATACAGATATTACCACTCCTGTATTCAAATTGTGGTACTTAACATTTATCTTACTAGCTGTTTTAAATACACTCCTTTTAAAAATGAAATCCAACCTTCTCAAACTAAACATAGCTTTTGCTGATATGCAAATGTAGCCTTTAAAAAAAAAAAAAAAAAAAGACAAGTTCTTATCTCCATATCTAACCACTACGCCTGGCTGTTGATGAAGGCAGAGAATACTGCAACATGGCTGTCACAGAAAGGACAGGGTGCCTTTGTGATTGACAGGCTGGCTTCATCTTATACTTAACTTTCTGGTCGGTGGTGTGTTAATTTTTTTACTCGCTTGAAGCTACTGCTATACAAAAATTCCAGGTGTGTAGGATAGCATGTCCCCCCCCCCCCCCCCCCCCCCCCCCCCCCCCCGCATGCTGTGGTTCGTCCCACTGGCCGCTACCCCCTCTAATGTCCAGGCCATTTTTTGCTATTTAGTACTGCTCTGTTTTAACTGGCAATTGAGCAGTCATGCAACGCAGTACCCAAACAAAATTCATATAATTTTTTTCACACAAATATAGCTTTCTTTTGGTGGTATTTGATCACCACTGTTTTTTTTTTTACGATATAAATGAAAGTTTTGGAAAAAAAACTATATTTTTTACTTTGTGCTATAAAACATATCCAATAAAAAACGAATTTCTTCATAAATTTTGGCCAAAATGTATTCTGCTGCATGTGTTTGATTAAGAAAATCCCAATAAGTGTATATTGATTGGTTTGTGGGAAATTTATAGCATCTACAAACTATGGTATATACAGTATACTGGACTTGTTCTTTTTTTGTTATACTACTAATGGCAGTGATCAGCAACTTATAATGGGACTGTAATAGTGCGACTGGAAATCTGATACTAGCTGACACTGGGTGGGAACTGACATAATATTAAACTTAATACTATAAACTGGCTGGGAGGGGAGTTAACATCTAGGATGATCAAGGGGTTAAATGTGTGCTTAACTATGTGTCATGTGTATAAAGTGTGCTGCTTTTGCTAACAGATCCCAACGTTTCGAATCCCGGCCTTGCAGGGATGAGAAACGGAGAGATTGTTCTCTCTGTACAGAGCTCCGTGTTGATTGTCAACACAGAGCTCTGGGCTGTGATTGGACACAGCTGTTTAGCAGGTCCCAGTTGTGAATTAATGCCTGAGACTTGCTGACAGGCTCCTGTTGTGTACAATCACAGCGGGTGCTGGTCGGGGAGGGAGAGCGCATACATCTGTCCCAAACCTGGCAGTAGGTAGCAACGTATGAGTACCTTCGCAGCTGCCCTCAGGCCACACAGCTAGCTGCATGGATGCATTCTAAACTCTGAGTTTTTGGAAATATGACCCTGGGTTTTTTCCCCTCTTCACTGACTTGACTGCTCACACATTGAGATTTCAGTGGACAATTATACTATGACGATTTTTTCATGATGTCCAAGTATATGGCAATAATACACAGATGATGTAACAATTTAGTGAATGCTATCCAACCTAGCATCTCTTTATCCCTGATAATTGTGCAATTGCATTACCCCAAATACTGCTAGCTCTGCATGAACACTCCAGATCTACCTACACCACCCTCTTGTTGAGAAAACCGACCCAAGTGGATCACCCGCTAGGCATCGGCTCTGACGCCCCCTGGTGATGCTCAGAGGACACTATGCAGCTTGTTTTAAACTTTACGGTATTATTTATATAGATGCACCTACTACTCTAAAAGAAGGCAATCTGCCCTCTTTATTGCTCTTGTACCCCTGAAGAAGAAGAAAAATCTAGGGAGAACTTCTGGTGGATCACCACAGCAATCTGAATGGAGGTGGGAGCGGGTACCTGTCAAAACCAGGTGCCTGCTTCCCCCCCCTCAAAAAAAAGTGCCAAAAAATGAAAGGGGGGGGGGTAGAAGGGCATAAAGCGGAACTTCCTTTTTAGAGTGAAGATCTAATTTAAGATAACAAAAATGTACCACAACAGGTGCCTGGAAACGTAAGTATGAAAATTCTTCTTTTGCAGGATGCCTCTGTTTTATTTATTTTTTATGGTGACAGGGTGTCATTAAATTATACTATAAATCTCTTTAATATAAAACAGATGGCAAAAAAAAATAAAAAATACACACGGGTTATTATAACCCCCTCCTACTCTATATTTAAAATAAAAAACAATTTTTTTTGCCTTTAAATCTACTTTGAGCAGAGTTTTGTTCCCTAAATATGCACTGCTAGGGTATTTATAAGCTAAGTAGTTCATATTTGGCAGCAGTTTAATATTGTCAAAGAAAGAGGTTCTTTAAATTTTCCTGAATGTGTAGGTAGGAGTTAATGTACTTATCTTTAGTTGGTGGGAAGATTGCTCATGCATGAGGATGATTCACTATAGGGCACGCTGAGATCATGAAATATTTGGAGAATGAATGGGAGTCTGCTATACATGATAAGAACATTTTATTAGATGCATATATGTACATAATGAGCAAATAGTTACTGGATCCTCCTAAACACGCTTGGATTCATTATGTACATTACTGTTGTTTTTCTGCCATAGTGTAGATAAGGAATATGGTTGACCACATTTCCAAGCAGTGAAGACTTCTATGTGATTCCACGTACAGAACATCACTTCTGCAATGTGGGCAGCCCAATTTCAGTATACAAGAGGGTCAGGTCTATATTTAGTGATTTGCCTGGAATACTGGAATTGGATTGGTGTTCAGGATTATCCTGGAACATTGTTTATGCCAGTTTATGCTTTTCCCACTAACAGAACAATGATGATTAGTATGCTTGGGCTGAGAATATCAAGAATTAGATCAGTTTATGGATTCATATGTATGTATTTGCAGTGTCCTGCTGTGTGTATAGTTTTAAACTGAACTTTTGAACTGTCTTGTGTACGTTTTTTTCACTTGAATAATAAGGAGATTATAAATCCAGGCAATATCCGATTGCCTCCTGGGGTATCGGGAAGTATTTTTTGCCTGGCTCCCGGCTGGAGCAAATTGGATCATACTTTATATTTGCCTTTCTAGATTAACTGTGGGACTAGGATTGTGTACGCCGATGGCAGGTTAAGTGAATAACATAGATTATCTCTTGTTGCAAGAGCATTTAATAGTTGGTGGGATATACAGCGTCTTGAAAAAGTATTCATACCCCTTGAAATTTTTCACATTTTGTCATGTTACAACCAAAAACATAAATGTATTTTATTGGGATTTTATGTGATAGACCAACACAAAGTGGCACATAATTGTGAAGTGGAAGGAAAATGATAAATGGTTTTCAAAATGTTTTACAAATAAATATCTGAAAAGTGTGGCGTGCATTTGTATTCAGCCCTCCCGAGTCAATACTTTAAGGTAGAACCATCTTTCACTGCAATTACAGCTGCAAGTCTTTTTAGGGATGTCTCTACCAGCTTTGCACATCTAGAGAGTGACATTTTTGCCCATTCTTCTTCAAGCTCAAGCTCTGTTAGATTGGATGGAGAGCATCTGCGAACAGCAATTTTCAAGTCTTGCCACAGATTCTCAATTGGATTTAGTTCTGGACTTTGACTGGGCCATTCTAACACATGAATATGCTTTGATCTAAACCATTCTATTGTAGCTCTGGCTATATGTTTAGGGTTGTTGTCCTGCTGGAAGGTGTTAGTTTTCCGCCACACATAGCATTTGGCTTTTAGGCCAAAAAGTTAAATTTTGGTCTCATCTGACCAGAGCACCTTCTTCCACATGTTTGCTGTGTCCCCCACATGGCTTCTTGCAAACTGCAAATGGTACTTCTTATGGCTTTCTTTCAACAATGGCTTTCTTCTTGCCACTCTTCCATAAAGGCCAGATTTGTGGAGTGCACAACTAAAGCCCCATACACACGGTCGGATTTTCGCATGGATTCTGTCCGATCGGACAATGTTGTCGAAAAATCCGACCGTGTGTATGCACCATCGGACAGTGTACGTCGGATTGTCCGACGGACAAAGTCCTATCTCCTGCTGGATAGATTTTTTGACAACAAGGTCCGATCACACCAAATCCGATCGTGTGTATGGTAGTCCGACGGACAAAGTGCTACGCATGCTCAGATCACATTACAAGACCAAAGCTATTGGCTACTAGCCTCTACGTAGTCCCGTCGTAGGCAACAAACGTCACCACGTTCAGAATGATCGGATTTTCCGGCAACTTTGTCCGACCGTGTGTACGCAAAACCAACATCGGACAAAGTACGACGGACATGATCCGACGGACCTGGTCCTCGGATAATCCGCGCGTGTGTATGGGGCTTCATAGTTGTCCCGTGGACAGATTCTCCCACCTGAGCTGTAGATCTCTGCAGCTCCTCCAGAGTTACCATGGGCCTCTTGGCTGCTTCTCTGATTAATGCTCTTCTTGCCCGGCCTGTCACTTTAGGTGGACGGCCATGTCTTGGTAGGTTTGCAGTTGTGCCATACTCTTTTCATTTTTGGATGATGGATGGAACAGTGCTCCATGAGATGTTCAAAGCTTGGGATATTTTTTTATAACCTATTCCTGCTTTAAACTTCTCCACAACTTTATCCCTGACCTGTCTGGTGTGTTCCTTGGCCTTCATGATGCTGTTTGTTCACTAAGGTTCTCTAACAAACCTCTGAGAGCCTCACAGGACAGCTGTATTTATACTGAAATTAAATTACACACAGGTGGACTTTAATTAATAATTACGTGACTTCAGAAGACAATTGGATCCAATAGATTATAGTTTGGGGTATCAGAGTAAAAGGGGCTGAATACAAATGCACACCACACTTTTCAGATATTTATTTTTAAAAATTTGAAAATCTTTTATCCTTTTCCTTCCACTTCACAATTATGTGCCACTTTGTGGTGGTCTATCACATAAAATCCCAATAAAATACAATCACATTTTTTGGCAAACATGACAAAATGTGGAAAATTTCAAGAGGTATGAATACAGGCACAAGTAAACATGTTGTCCTTGAAGCTGATGTATTGAAAGCAGAAAAAATGGGCATTGCAGTTCATTGTGTGTGGGGCTGTGTAGTCGCAGACTTGTTGGGGTGTCATTGCTAACTCTTGTCCTTATAGTGTCTACAATGGGCACATGAGCATCAGAACTGGACCATGAAGCAATGGAAGAAAGTGGCCTGGTCTGATTAGTTAGAAGGCTGGCCGTGGCCTGAACATGTAGGAGGAGTCTGAGGGCTGTATATCCCTCCTCCTCCTCCATCAGGTCCTTTGTCGGCTCTTTTCCGGGTTCCCACCCACCCGTTCCCCCATACTTTCATCATTTAATTTACACTTCATACATATTCATTCAGGTTATGCCCTCTTTTAGGCATACTGACCAGCTAGGCCAAGGCACACCTCATGTTTTCTTTTACGTCATGTGGAAGGCCAGGTGTGTGTGTCGTTTACCTGGGGAAGAGATGATGCCAGGATGCACTATGGGACAAAGGCAAGCAGGTATACGCACTGTGATGATGCTTTGGGCAACGCTCTGCTTGGGTCCTGCTATTCATCTGGATGTTACTTTGACACACACACAGTACCACCTACCTTAACATTGCTGCTGACCAAGTACCAACCTTCTTAGAAACAGTATTATTTGATGGCAATGGCATCTTTCAGCAGAATAATCCATCCTGCCACACTGCAAAAATGGTTTAAGACTGGTTTGAAGACCACAACAATGAGTTTAAGGTGTGGCCTCCAAATCATCCAGCTCCCAATCCAATTGAGCATCTGCAGGATGTGCTAGAGAAACAAGTCCAATCCATGGAGGCCCCACCGCACAACTTACAGGACTTAAAGGATCTGCTACTGATGGCTTGGTGCCAGATACCACAGCATACTTTCAAATGTCTAGTGGACTCCATGCCTGAGCTGTTTTGGCAGCAAAAGGGGGACCTACTCAATATTAGGTGGGTGGTCATAACGTTATGGCTGATCAGTGTATATGGAGGTTTTCTATTTATTTATTTTATGGTTATAAATAATTTTTTTTTATAATATATTGGCTTGGTTGCCAGCATATACAGCATAGTTTGACTGATATACAACAATAAAATACTGTGTAAATCTAAAACATTTTTATTTTTGGATAGAGAGGTGATGTTTTAAAATATTTGTCAGGTTTATATTGCTGTCTGTGTTCCGTTATGGAAATTCACTCTCTCCATTTGTCCTGGTGGCCTTTGTCTCAGAGACAGAAAATGATAGAAAATCCAAATTTGTTTGCTGTCGCCAGAAGGGGAATGAAAATGAAGTGGGGTCACTCATTTCATTAACAAATAAACACATCGCTTTGGGAAGATTTCCTCAAATTTTCTGTTGTGTTTTCAGGACTATTGGTGCACAGATGGCAAAAGAGTGACAGGGATTTAAAGTGTAACTATGGCCCAAAATCAAAAATGACATACAGTATCTCACAAAAGTGAGTACACCCCTCACATTTTTGTAAATATTTTATTATATCTTTTCATGTGATAACACTGAAGAAATGACACTTTGCTACAATGTAAAGTAGTGAGTGTACAGCTTGTATAACAGTGTAAATTTGCTGTCCCCTCAAAATAACTCAACAAACAGCCATTAATGTCTAAACCGCTGGCAACAAAAGTGAGTACACCCCTAAGTGAAAATGTCCAAATTGGGCCCAAAGTGTCAATAGTTGGTGTGGCCACCATTATTTTCCAGCACTGCCTTAACCCTCTTTGGCATGGAGTTCACCAGGTTGCCACTGGAGTCCTCTTCCACTCCTCCATGACGACATTACAGAGCTGGTGGATGTTGGAGACCTTGCACTCCTCCACCTTCCGTTTGAGGATGCTCAATAGGGTTTAGGTCTGCAGACATGCTTGGTCAGTCCATCACCTTTACCCTCAGCTTCTTTAGTAAGGCAGTGGCTGTCTTGGAGGTGTGTTTGGGGTCGTTATGTTGGAATACTGCCCTGCGGCCCAGTCCCTGAAGGGAGGAGATCATGTTCTGCTTCAGTATGTCAAAGTACATGTTGGTATTCATGGTTCCCTCAATGAACTGCAGCTCCCAAGTGCCGGTGATCTATCATAATCTGTCCCCCATCATATTCTGTCTGCCCTTCACTGCGCAAGCGCAGTGCATGCGCACTAACGCGCTTCACATCCAATTCTCCGGAAAATGCCGAACAACAACAGCTGATCATTACCTTTGCTTCACGCATGCGCACTTCATCCCCGCATGTTCACAGAGCTCTTACAACTTTCACAGAGGCATGTTTTAGGCCGCTTATACTCCCTCAACTTGCTAAGGACAACTGTATGGGGCGGTGACAAGGGCGGATACCTATTTATTCTTAGCACTTTCTAAGGGGCAGTGTGTTAAGGTACACGCATGCGCACTTCACAGCGGACACTTTTAAATAGGCATACAGTGTGGGGCGGAGATAATGGTCGTATACTTTGATATTCTTATAACTTTGTAAGGCGCAGTGTGTTGGGCGGTGATGAGGGCGGATGCGCACTGCACAGCGGACACTTTTTGATAGGCGGACTGATTCTATCAGAACACCGCCCCTTCACCATTGCAAACACCCCCACCCGCCCATACACATTTAAAAAGGCAGCCTTCAGTTCAGTAAACACCCGCCCTCCTGCATTTCAGAAATCCGCCCCCTCCGGCGTCGGGAGCGTGCGGGAGGCTGTGAGATTATGCATGAGGTACTGCGCAGGTGCCGCTTTTAGCTGTGAATCTTCGGAGACTTTCGGCGTCTCCTTTGCAATGCTTTGTACGCAAGCGCGGCGCATGCACACTGCACAGAGGACACTTTTTGATAGGCGGACTGATTCTGTCAGAACACCGGCAGCACTCATGCAGCCCCAGACCAAGAAACTCCCACCACAATGCTTGACTGTAGGTAATACACACTTGTCTTTATACTCCTCACCTGGTTGCCGCCACACACGCTTGACACCATCTGATAAATACATTTATCTTGGTCTCATTAGACCACAGGACATGGTTCCAGTAATCCATGTCCTTAGTCTGCTTGTCTTCAGCAAACTGTTTGCAGGCTTTCTTGTGCATCATCTTTAGAAGAGGCTTCCTTCTGGGACCAATTTGATGCAGTGTGGTGCGTATGGTCTGAGCACTGACTCACAAAGACAACCTCTGAATATTTTGCTGAGCACGTGCACTCAACTTCTTTGGTCGACCTTGGTGAGGCCTGTTCTGAGTGGAACCTGTCCTGTTAAACGGCTGTATGGTCTTGGCCACCGTGCTGCAGCTCAGTTTCAGGATCTTGGAAATCTTCTTATAGCCTAGGCCAGTGATGGCAAACCTTGGCACCCCAGATGTTTTGGAACTACATTTCCCATGATGCTTATGTGTTCTGCAGTGTAGTTGAGCATCATGGGAAATGTAGTTCCAAAACATCTGGGGTGCCAAGGTGAATCACTGGCCTAGGCCATCTTAATGTAGTGCAACAATTCTTTTTTTGTCAGATCCTCAGAGAGTTCTGTGCGATGAGGTGCCATGTTGAACTTCCAGTGACCAGTATGAGAGAGTGAGAGCGATAACACCAAATTTAACACACCTGCTCCCCATTCACACCTGAGACCTTGTAACACTAACGAGTCACATGACACCGGGGAGGAAAAATGGCTAATTGGGCCTAATTTGGACAGTTTCACTTTGGGTGTACTCACTTTTGTTGCCAGCGGTTAAGACATTAATGGCTGTCTGTTGTTATTTTGAGGGGACAGCAATTTTACACAGTTTTTCCATGCTGTACACTCACTACTTTACATTGCAGCAAAGTGTCTTTTTTTAAGTGCCAGGTCACACAGGGGCAACACGACTTTGCGAGGCGACCTGGACGCGACCTGAGCGTGACTTACAAGGCGACTTGGGGGCGACTTACAAAGCGACTTCAAGTCGCCTCCAGGACAGGCGACTTTCCAGTGGCCAAGCAAACAACAGTCAGCTCTGTGGGAGGGAAGGGTTTGCCTGAGAAAACAATTTTCTCTTCCTGTATTGTTGCTTCAGTTAAGACACGATCCGACTTTGGAGGTGACTTCCATTGAAATCAATGGGTACAAGTCGCCTAGAAGTCGGATTGAAGTAGTACAGGAACCTTTTCTGAAGTCGGAGCGACTTCAGTAGTGTACATTAAGACAGCTCTCATTCACTTAAATGGAATTTCTGATGTCAAGCGACTTGAGGTCTGACAAGTCGGATCCTAAGTCGTGGTAGTGTGAACCGGCACTCAGTGTTGTCACATGTAAAGATATAATAAAATATTTACAAAAATGTGAAGGGTCTACTCACTTTTGTCAGATACTGTATATGATACAGTTTCTCACCAGCATTACCACAGCAATCTTTGTTAGTATGGGTCCGCCTTTGACCATTTATTACTTGATCATTCTGCATGTAAATTTGTTGGTTTTTAACTTCCTTTAACCGCTTCCCGACCGCCTCATGTAGATATACGTCTACAGAATGGCACGGGCAGGCAAAACCACGTACCTGTACGTCCCCTTTAAGTTGCCTGCCCGTGGGTCGCGCACGCGCCGCCAGCGGCACGCTCGCGACCCAGTCAGGAGCTCCGTGACCCCGGCCGCGGGACCAGCGGACCCGATCGCCGCTGGTGTCCCGCGATCGGGTTACAGAGCTGAAGAACGGGGAGAGGTTTATGAAAACAAACCTCTCCCAGCGCTTCCTACTCTGCCTGTCATTGATTGGCTGTTCCCGCTCATCGGGAAAGCCGATCAATGACGTCAGACGTCAGCCCCGCCCCCTAATGTAAAAAAACACACACACGTCAGAGCCCATAACCCCTCCCCCTAGTGGTTAACTCTTTCACTACAACTGTCATTTATACAGGAATCAATGCATTTAAATAGCATTGATTGCTGTATAAATGACAATGGTCCCAAAAATGTGTCAAAAATGTCCGATGTGTCCGCCATAATGTCGCAGTCAAAATAAAAATCGCTGATCGCCACCATTACTAGTAAAAAAAAAATATTAATAAAAATGCTATAAAACTATCCCCTATTTTGTAAACGCTATAACTTTTGCGCAAACCAATCAATAATCGCTAATTGCGATTTTTTTTTAACAAAAATATGTAGAAGAATACATATCGGCCTAAACTGAGGAGAAAAATGTTTTTTTATATATTTTTTGGGGATATTTATTATAGCAAAAAGCAAAAAATATTGCATTTTTTTCAAAATTGTCGCTATTTTTGTTTATAGCGCAAAAAATAAAAACCGCAGGGGCGATCAAATACCACCAAAAGAAAGCTCTATTTGTGGGAAAAAAAGGACGCCAATTTTGTTTTGGAGCCACGTCGCACGACCGTGCAATTGTCAGTTAAAGCGACGCAGTGCCGAATCGCAAAAAGGGGCCTGGTCCTTTGGCTGCCAATTGGTCCGGGGCTGAAGTGGTTAAAAGACCAAGCTGTCCAGCAAAGGTGACAGAGTATTGAGACAAACCATTTAACAATGACAGGGGTAACTACTAGGGTTGTCCCGATACCACTTTTTTAAGACCAAGTTCAAGTTGCCGATACCAATTACCAATACTTTTTTTAATGTCATGTGACAGTTTTTAAAGCACAATACAGACTAGCACTGATGGCTGCCACTGATAGATGGCACTTACTGATGGGCACTGATAGGTGGCACTGACAGGTGGCTGGCACTAATAGGTGGCACTTATGGGCAGGCAGTGAAATGCAGCAATAAATGACATGAGACCAGAGGAAAGGATTTATTTTGCAATACTATGCTGCCTACGACGCCCATCTTGGTACACCTTGCACTCAGCCGAACTAAAAGGGCTGGTTGTAACAAGATGTCCGCTGCTGGCTTACTGCGGCCAAATGCAGGGCCTACCAAGATGGGCGTCGGTATGTTCAACAGCTGACAGTGACACGGAACGTTACTTCCATTACCGAATGTGACAGCTCCGGTCACCGATCCTGATGGAAAATGCGGCTGCGCCCTGCACCCCTGCCAGCGTACCTAGTTCCACTGCTTGAGGACTTGCTCTCTGCTCCACCTACTGACTCCGCCCGCTGACTTCCAGTTGTGCGCAGCAACGCCGCCTCTCCCAGGTATCAGATTAGGCATCGGGAGCATTTGGGCGAGTACAAGTACTCACGCAAATCCTCAGTATCGGGACAACCCTAGTACTTACAATGGTCAACTTGTATTAATTTAAAATGTAAAACCTTTATCCCAAAAGGTAAAAAAAACTGTTGCTGTAACTGCCTAAAAAGTGTTAGCTGGAGTTTGGCTTTACATTGTTAGTCACTAATGAGATATCCATTTAAATCTACTAGTCTATCCAAAACACCCTCTTCACAATTGACAATGCTGCTGTCCAAGGGTGGCTATGGGGCTCTTCAATAGATGCAGTGGAGGAATGAATGTAGCCACCCCAAGACACAGATGGAAATAAACATGAAAAAGTGAAAACAAATGCAACCACCGAATGCAATGATTGGTAAGTTACAATATATTACATTTTCTTTTTTGGGGGGACATACTTTAAACCCTTCCCTACACTATCCAAAGATAATTAAAACAATTTTGTACTTTAGATATACTTTAAAGTGGTTGTAAAGGCAAACGTTTTTTTTTTTTTTATCTTAATGCATTAAGATAAAAAGCCGTCTGTGTGCAGCAACCCCCCTCAGCCCCCCTAATACTTACCCTCTCTGTCCAGCGATGTCCACAAGTTTTCCAGCCATCCGAGATTCTCCCTTCTGATTGGCTGAGACACGGCAGCAGCGCCATTGGCTGCTGTCAAAGGCAGCTAGCCAATCAGGGGAGAGAGGGGGCAGGGCCAGGTCGGGTCTCTGTGTCTGAATGTGACTCAGCTTGGGTGCCCCCATAGCAAGCTGCTTGCTGTGCGGGCACTGAACAGGAGGGAGGGCACAGAAGAGGGACCTGAGAAGAGGAGGTGCTGGGCTGCTCTGTGCAAATCCACTGCAACAGAGCAAGTAAGTCTAACTTGTTTATTTTTATAGGGGAAACAAATTTGAATTTACAATCACTTTAAGTACTACACATCCATAACCCATTTCAAACATTCACTGGGTCATGTGCTTGCATTCCTAACTCAAGCCAGTGATACAATTTAGGCAAGCTCCCCCACTTTTTTGCCACAGCACACGTGCAAACTGTATATTTTCTAGTGCCCAACATGGTTTCACTTATTGGACTTAAGCAAAGGCACTGGGTGACAAGAGACTGGGTAGTACCATCTTCAAAATCATACCAGGTATTAGTTGTTTGGAGGTCTTCCATTTTATTCTAGATCACCATTGAAGCAGGGATGAATTTTCAGAGCTACTTCCTGGTTCAGAATTGTCTGTTTTTTGGAAGCTGAAAGGGAAGATTATCCAGAAAATTATGAATTTCAATATCTAGTATGCACAAATGTCAATCAGTGACAACAATGTCACCGCCAAGGTTCTGGTTGTTGTAGAGATGCCAAAGTGTAGGCAGGTAAAATAGAAGTGGAGACCTCTGCTAAATAGCCCCAAACATTGTTGATTCAAGACACAACTCAGTATTTAGAGTCAGGCATCTTTGAGATCAATGGGCAGTATCCTTAATGAATAAACTGGGCAGTAGCATCTTTGAGCATCTTTTTGGATTTTCATGCCAAAAACGATGGGAGAATAAATGTTTTGTCTCATATCCAGAGGAAGACCTGATGGCCTTGCAGAAAAGTAGATTGTTGACAACCCCTAGAAACATTGGGGTTCATTTTCTAAATGCAACCAAGATGGTCACTTTTCATATGCAAATCAGTGTAACCAATGAGGTCACGCTGTGTGAATATTTAAAGTGCTACTGCTTAAAGTGGTAGTAAACCCACTTTTCATCTTTTACCTACAGGAAAGCCTATTAATAAGACTGGGTGAATATGAAAACCCTATCAGCGGTGACGCAAAGCTGGAGGGCTTCATTTTAAGGTAAGTCTCTCATAATATGCTAGTATGCGATGCACATTATGACATTGCCTTGCAGGGATTTTTTTTTTTTTTCTATCTTTAACTGCGGTTTACTACAGTTTTAACATATAACACACATATTCTTAGCCAATGTAAACAAATATATGTGTATACATAATTTTTTTTACAAACAACAAAATCAATGTGTTGATCAAAATGTTATCCAATAGTGCACTTTTGTGTTAAATGTCCATTCCAAGTGCTCTTAATAAAGTCCAATTTTGCAACATCAAAAATCCATCCAATGTGGTTTAGCTAATAAACTCCACACCGAATCACCTTGTGACAAGTGAAACCACTTCCCAACACTCATTTGCACTCACAACTCATAATAAATATCTAATTAGTGATAAGCAATAGTGCACTTAGACTGTGAACATAGTTTCGCATAGGCTTCCACTCCTCATAACAGCTTCCCCCTTAAGGGGTTTCCCAGGTGGCTTGCAACAAAAAAAAAAAGAAAACTAAGACCCCTTTACACTGGGGTGGTTTTCAGGCACTTTAGCTCTGGAAATAGCCTCTGCTAAGCGCCCGAAAACCGCCTCTCATTCATTTCAGCAGGGGCGTCACTAGGGGGTGGCTATTGGGGCTATAGCCCAAATCTGGGGCCCATAGCCCCGAATTTTTTGCCGCAGGGTCCCGGCCTAACCAGCAGGTCGCTGCCGTGGCTGCTGTGGCAGGCAGGCTGGCTGCATGAGACAGGCGGAGGAGAGGAGAGAAGTGAGCGGGTGGACAAGCAGAGATGACATCTCTCTCTGCCCGCTCCACATCATCGCTCTTCACAGCCAGGCCTCTTCAATGTGGGAGCAAGGTGTAGCAGGGAGCAGAGAGATGACATCATCTTTCATTGCCCGCCCCACATCACCGCTTGTCATGAAGGCTCCATCCGTGGCCGGCGACCTGGTGATCCTGCCAGTAATCGGCGCCTCAGCATCCCTGGTTCCCGTTCTCGGTTGCCATTGCGCATGCGCGAGCGCGCGCGCCCGCAGACGGGGGCGAGCGTGCGCGCCTCCATTGGCGCCAATGAGGCTATTTAAACCCTTCTGTCACTGACGGTCCCCGCTGTCTGCTCTACAACGTTCTGTGCTTAAACCTGATCTGAAGTCTGTTTACCTGTATCTGACCCGGCTATCCTTGACCATCCGCTCTGTCCCTGTGTATCGACCTTGGCTTGTCTGTGACCATCCTCTTGTCTTCTCCACCTGTACTGTGCTGCCAGCCTGATACCTGACCCGGCCCGTTGACCACTCCAGTCTGCATACAGATCCAAGTCTGCCTGTTGTTCCAGCCTGCACACAGATCCAGCTTACCTGTTGTTCCAGTCTGCATACAGATCCAAGTCTGCCTGTTGTTCCAGCCTGCACACAGATCCAGCTTACCTGTTGTTCCAGTCTGCATACAGATCCAAGTCTGCCTGTTGTTCCAACCTGCACACAGATCCAGCTTACCTGTTGTTCCAGTCTGCATACAGATCCAAGTCTGCCTGTTGTTCCAGCCTGCACACAGATCCAGCTTACCTGTTGTTCCAGTCTGCATACAGATCCAAGTCTGCCTGTTGTTCCAGTCTGCCTACAGAACCTGCTTACCTGCAGAGACCTACATACCTCACCCGCTGAGCTGATCCAGGAAGCTCCTGTACCGGTCTTACCATTCCTGCCAGGCACCTGTGCCCCTCCTGACTCCTGGTCCTACTGTCCCATCATCAGGGGACCGGCGAGCGGGAGCTGCAAGGGAGGCCCTTCTCTGCTAACCAGACTCACCACTACCAGGGGGCGTGACAGTAGCAGACAGCCATGTCTGAGTCTGAGCAGGGGGCCTCTCCTATGGAAGGACTGTGCCAACACCTGGCGGGACTGACCGAGGCGGTAAAGAATCTCCAGCAGGGATACACCCGGTTGGAAGAACGGGTGCTGGCCCTACCACCAACAGCCCCACCCGGGGGAAGTCCAGGTCCGTCTGTGGTAATGCTCCCTCCAGAGCCCCGGGTACCAATCCCTGAGAGATTCTCGGGTGCCCGCAACCTCTTTCGGGACTTCCGTAATTCCTGTGAACTGTTCTTTGCACTACAGCCACGTACTTTCTCCCTGGAAGCCACCAAGGTGGGCTTCGTGATCTCCCTACTTTCCGGAGACCCGCGGACCTGGGCCCACCGCCTCCTAGAGCAGAAGGACCCCGCATTGGCCGGTCTTACTTCATTCTTTGATACCATGGCTCAACTCTATGAAGATCCCCAACTCTCCGCAACCGCAGAGACCACTCTGCGCACCCTCCAGCAGGGGCGAAGGCCTGTGGAAGATTATGTCGCGGACTTTAGGCGCTGGGGTGCGGATACCCAGTGGAACGACGCGGCTCTGCGTCACCAGTTCCGCCTAGGACTTTCTGAGGCACTAAAGGACAAGCTGGCAAAAGTTGGGGTGCCCCAGACCCTGGACACTCTGATCAACCTGGTCATTCAGATTGACCGACGACTCAGGGAACGCAGGACGGAACGTGCATCCGGTTTCTCTCGTCCTACCTGGATGCTCCCCAAAGCCCCAAGTCACCTGCAGACCGGCTCGGCCCATCGGCCTGCACCTCTTCCTGATTCCTCAGAGCCCATGCAGCTGGGGCTCTTGAGGCCCTCTCTAACCTCAGAGGAACGTCAACGTCGTCGGGTCAACAACTTGTGCCTCTACTGCGGTGAGCCCGGGCACTACGTAAGGAACTGTCCGGCCAAGGCTCGTAAGTGCCCTCTCATGCCTGCTAGCTCTATGGACTCCTCAACCCAGGTCTCCTCTCACCTTGCCCTCTCTGTCTCGTTGCAGCTTCCGGGAAGAACCCTCCAGGTACCCGCCATTATTGATTCCGGGGCATGCAGCTGCTTCATGGACTCGTCATTTGCTGCCCAACACCGGATTCCCCTCCAGTCCAAGGCCCAGGGACTGTCAGTGTACTTGGCGGATGGCTCCTCCATCCGTTCGGGCCCGGTTACGCAAGAGACCACCCCACTGCCCATGACCATCTCGGGCAACCACCAGGAACTTCTTTGTATGGACATTATCTCCTCTCCATTATCCCCTATAATCCTGGGCATGCCGTGGCTGAAGGCCCACAACCCAGTTATCGACTGGGCCACTGGGATGGTCTCCTTCTCCTCTCTATATTGTCAGATGTCTTGCAGACCCTCTAATTCCTCCCAGTTGGCTACTCTGCTAAGTGCGGACTCTGAGGTGGACCTCCGTCAGGCTATTCCCCAAGCCTACCATGAATACCTGGATGTCTTCAGTAAACAGGCAGCAGAGGTGCTCCCACCTCATAGGGCTTATGATTGCCCCATCGAGCTTTTTCCTGGAGCGGAGATTCCCTTTGGAAGGGTCTTCCCCCTGACAGAGGTGGAACAAGGCAAGTTAAAAGAATACATTGAGGAAAACCTCCGAAAGGGCTTCATCCGTCCATCTACCTCTCCTGCGGGTGCGGGCATATTCTTCGTGGAGAAGAAAGACCACACCCTTCGGCCCTGTGTGGACTATAGAGAGCTGAACAACATAACGGTTAAGAACCGTTATCCTCTCCCATTGGTCCCTGAACTTTTCCAGAGGCTTGGCACGGCCACCATCTTCACGAAACTTGACCTTCGGGGGGCCTACAACCTGGTTCGAATTAAAGATGGGGATGAGTGGAAGACGGCCTTTCGGACACGTTATGGGCATTACGAATATCTCGTGATGCCCTTCGGCCTATGCAATGCCCCCGCAACTTTTCAATACTTCATTAACGATGTACTTCGGGACTTCCTGGACTTGTTTGCCGTGGTATATCTGGACGATATCTTGATCTTCTCCTCCTCTCTAGAATCTCACCACGGACATGTCAAGGAGGTCCTGGGACGGCTCCGTATCCACGGTCTGTATGCTAAGGCAGAGAAATGCCAGTTTGAACAGGAGAGTATTCCCTTCCTTGGGCTGATCATTTCAAGTACAGGCATCAAAATGGATCCCCAGAAGATCTCAGCCATCTTGGAATGGCCCACTCCGGCAGACAAAAAGGGTATCCAACGGTTTATTGGCTTCGCCAATTTTTACCGTAAGTTTATCAGAGGGTTTTCCGCCATTGTGGCACCCATCACCCAGCTGACCAAGCAAGGGACCCGGTTTCGGTGGTCTTCCGAGGCCCAGGAGGCCTTTGATGCCCTTAAGACTCTGTTTACCTCGGCACCCATCCTCAGGCACCCGGACTCCTCTCTACCCTTTACCCTGGAAGTTGATGCCTTCGAAATCGCGGTGGGAGCTATCCTATCCCAGAGGCAGGGGGACAAGTCCCTGCTGCACCCAGTCACCTTCTTCTCCCGCAAACTGTCCTCGGCCGAGAGGAACTATGATGTGGGCGACCGGGAACTACTGGCGATCAAGGCTGCCCTGGAGGAATGGCGATACCTCCTGGAGGGGGCCTCTCACCCCATTTTAATATTTACCGACCACAAGAATCTGGAATATTTAAAGTCAGCAAAAAGATTGAAACCCAGACAAGCCAGATGGGCACTTTTCTTTTCTCGTTTCACCTTTCACGTGACATATCGGCCCGGATCCAAGAATGTCAAACCAGACGCCCTGTCCAGGATGTACCACAAGCACCAGGAAGAAACCTCCCCTGACACTATCCAGCCCTGGAAACTTCCTCCTCCTTCAAGAGGACTTACTGTCCCGATTCAAACGTGCCTCAGCAAGGCAAAGGCCCACTTCTGAAACCCAGCTACAGGAGAAGGATGGTCTACTCTGGTACGGGGACAAGATCTACACCCCAGAACAACTCCGGGTAACTGCTATGGAGCTATGCCATGACCACGCTTTGGCTGGTCACTTCGGTGTCGCTAAGACCACCGACTTGGTACAGCGTACCTTCTGGTGGCCTCAACTGCGGGCCGACTGTAAAAAATTTGTGGACACTTGCCCTACTTGCACCCGGAACAAGAATCCCAAGACCAGGGCCTGGGGTCTCCTTAAGCCTCTGTCTGTCCCAGATCGTCCCTGGAGGATGATCTCCTTAGATTTCATCGTGGAGTTACCCCCAGCAGAGGGCCACACGACGATCTTCGTGATCGTCGATCGCCTATCCAAAATGGCTCACTTTATCCCTATGAAGGGGACCCCCTCAGCTCCAGAGACGGCACGGGTCTTTATCAGAGAAATTGTCCGCCTTCATGGGGTCCCGGCTAACATCGTCTCGGACCGAGGGGTGCAATTCACCTCTCGATTCTGGAGGTCCCTGTGCCAGTCCTTGGATATTGAACTCGCTCTCTCATCTGCCTACCACCCTCAGTCTAATGGGCAGACGGAGCGGACCAATCAGACCCTAGAGCAGTACCTGCGCTGTTTCTCCTCCTTTGCCCAAGATGACTGGATTTCCCTTCTGCCCCTGGCCGAGTTCGCGTATAACAACGCCACCCACTCCGCCACCAAACAGACCCCCTTTTTCGCTAACTATGGGTATCACCCGGCATTCCTGCCTAACTCGCTTCCTGACTGCACTGTGCCAGCAGTCCAAGAACGGATCCAGTTCTTTTCCACCAACAACCAACTTCTCCAAGAAACCATGACCAGGACCCAGGAGTACAACAAAGCCGTGTTTGACAAAAAGAGACGGGGGGAACTGGTGCTTGTCCCGGGCGAAACCGTATGGCTATCTACCTCCAACTTAAAATTGGCTTGCCCTTCACGGAAACTGGGCCCCAAGTTCTTGGGCCCCTTCCCAGTCAAGAGGAGAATCAACGAGGTGGCTTATGAATTAGAACTTCCGGATTCTCTGAAGATTCACCCGGTGTTCCATGTGTCCTTGCTGAAACCCTCGGTCAGTAACCCTTTCCCCAACCGGAGGGCCATCCCTCCTGACCCAGTCATGGTGAACGGGGAAGAGGAGTTCGAGGTGGAAGCCATCCTTAACGTCAGAAGAAGGCAGAACCAAAACCAGTTTCTAATCAAGTGGAAGGGGTACGGCCCCGAGGAAAACTCTTGGGAGCCCGAGGAGAACATCCACGCTAAGAGTCTAGTTCAGTCCTTTAAGAGAGCCCATCCTGAGAAATTTGCCCCGAGGGGCATCCGGAGGCTGCCCCTTAGGGGGGGGCAATGTCATGAAGGCTCCATCCGTGGCCGGCGACCTGGTGATCCTGCCAGTAATCGGCGCCTCAGCATCCCTGGTTCCCGTTCTCGGTTGCCATTGCGCATGCGCGAGCGCGCGCGTGCACGCGCGCGCCCGCAGACGGGGGCGAGCGTGCGCGGACGGGTGCGCGCCTCCATTGGCGCCAATGAGGCTATTTAAACCCTTCTGTCACTGACGGTCCCCGCTGTCTGCTCTACAACGTTCTGTGCTTAAACCTGATCTGAAGTCTGTTTACCTGTATCTGACCCGGCTATCCTTGACCATCCGCTCTGTCCCTGTGTATCGACCTTGGCTTGTCTGTGACCATCCTCTTGTCTTCTCCACCTGTACTGTGCTGCCAGCCTGATACCTGACCCGGCCCGTTGACCACTCCAGTCTGCATACAGATCCAAGTCTGCCTGTTGTTCCAGCCTGCACACAGATCCAGCTTACCTGTTGTTCCAGTCTGCATACAGATCCAGCTTACCTGTTGTTCCAGTCTGCATACAGATCCAAGTCTGCCTGTTGTTCCAGCCTGCACACAGATCCAGCTTACCTGTTGTTCCAGTCTGCATACAGATCCAAGTCTGCCTGTTGTTCCAGCCTGCACACAGATCCAGCTTGCCTGTTGTTCCAGTCTGCATACAGATCCAAGTCTGCCTGTTGTTCCAGCCTGCACACAGATCCAGCCTACCTGTTGTTCCAGTCTGCATATAGATCCAAGTCTGCCTGTTGTTCCAGCCTGCACACAGATCCAGCTTACCTGTTGTTCCAGTCTGCATACAGATCCAAGTCTGCCTGTTGTTCCAGTCTGCCTACAGAACCTGCTTACCTGCAGAGACCTACATACCTCACCCGCTGAGCTGATCCAGGAAGCTCCTGTACCGGTCTTACCATTCCTGCCAGGCACCTGTGCCCCTCCTGACTCCTGGTCCTACTGTCCCATCATCAGGGGACCGGCGAGCGGGAGCCGTAAGGGAGGCCCTTCTCTGCTAACCAGACTCACCACTACCAGGGGGCGTCACACCGCTCTTCTGTCTGCCCTCACTAATTGGACCAGTGCTGCCAGCCTGCCACCAATTCAGCATCTTGGCACATTTGGTGGCAGTGGCTGTCATGGCAAGTGACAATCCACATCAGTTGGCAAGTGACAACCCACATCTGGTGGCCGGTGACGTGGCAAGTGACAATCTACAAATGGTGGCAGGAGACGTGGCAAGTGACAATATGCAAATGGTGGCAGGAGATGTGGCAAGTGACAATCCGCAAATGGTGGCAGGTGAAAGTGGCAAGCGGCAATCCATATCTGGGTGCAGGTGATGGTGGCACGCTGCATCTAGTGACAGGCGGCGGTGGCAAGTGACACGCTGCATCTGGTGGCAGGAGCTAGGGCAAGTGACACGCCCAGGGCTCCCACTGATTCTGCATTATGGAGTTGAACCACTTTATTATATATTAGAATGTAACAACAGAAACAATGCTCTTCAATCACCCTGACACCATATCAACCATGGTGCCATGATGATTTAAACGCTTACACCAGCCATTGCCTGCAAAATATGGCTTACCACTGGCATGCCCCCCCCCACGCGGGCCTGCAAAAAGGTTGGTGAACGCTGCTATGGGCTCTAGCCCCAGATCTTTTGCAGACCTATCAATGCCCCTGCATTTCAGTGTGACTTTGGGGTGGGTTGGGAAAAAAATCCAAAAATCCAAAAATGCCCTGCCCATTGAAATAATTGAGCAGTGCTTTCAAAGCAACTTAAAAGCGACGCAAAATAGGAGTTTTTAACCCCTTTTTTGGGGTTAAAAGCGTCCTGCTAGAGGCCAAAAAGTGGTGCAAAAGCACCGCTTAAACAGCGGTGAAGCGCCGCTAAAACAAGCAGCGCTTTAGCGCTAACCCAGCCCAGTTTGAAAGGGGTCTAATAATGTAATTCCACTAACACAAAATACTTATTTAGATCCCAGTTAAAATGGCTCTCACATAAAAGACAACCCATCTAAACTCACAAAAGTGCTAAGCCCGGTTAGAGTCCGTCAGTGTGCCACAAGAATGACATCTCACCCGTCCCCTCGTCCGTAGATAGTGACGTGTCACTTCTGGTTGCCGGGCGGTCCAACCCTAACGTGCTTCATCTACCAACTTTTTTGAAGGGCATTCGGCCACGTTCTGAATTCCAGGGTAAGAGTCTATTGATTCCTACAGCTGGGATTTGACATATAGCTGCACCATACAATGCAATGACAGGCTGTTAGCGGCCACAGCTATTTGTGACTGTGGACGCTACAAGCGATTACCAGCAGTGATTGTGACTGGATGCACTTTTGCGTGTCAGTAGATTCCTGCCACAGCTAGATAAACAAATACATAATTTTATTAATGAACAATACCTTCTTGGTTGTGTTTCTGTCCTTATTTGGATACATCTTTCAGTGCCGAGTGGGATTCCTACTGAAGCTGCAGAAGATTTATTTTTATATTTCAATGTTTTTATTGAAAGAATAACAGAATACAGAGTAGCCAGATGCATAGGCCAAATGGCGGTAGGTTGTCAAGCCATTACATACCAATACAGATAAATAAAGAAGTATGATCATACTATTTATCCATCATCTAATGCAATAACAGAGAATATTGCGCGTGATAGGTATCCAAACCTTGATGGAGTTTAACAATAGCCTCCCAGTTATGATCCGGGGAGCTCCAGTGTGAGGGTATAGTAGAAACCCAAAGTCCTGGAAGGTCCCGGTTATGGTCTCAGGGAAAGTCCCAGGACTCGTGGTCATAGGGGGCCTCATACGTAATTGTCTGCACTGTGTATAAAATTTCTAAAGAGAGAGAAAAAAAAAAAAATGAGGAGAGAGGAAAGGAAGAAACGAGAAAAGAAGGTAAGAGAAGAATCTTGGAATCCGCTATGGAGTCCATGGGTCCCATATTTTGTTAAATTTCTTGATTTTATTACAGAGAATATGAGTGAGTTTATCATTGATCATAATCCAATTAAGTTTATTTTTAACTTGGTCGAGAGGGATTATCGACTGTTTCCAATGTCTTGCGATTGTAATTCTTGCCGCCAGAAATATATAATGAATCAATTTTACAGATTTTTGGGGTATTTCGCAATTTATGAAAGAGGGCGGCTTCAAGAGATCTGCGAATGTTTACCCCTATCACCGAGTTAATTAAGTTGAAGATTCGAATCCAAAATCTAGTTACGAGGGGGCATTGCCACCAGATATGGTGCATCATCCCCAACTGTCCGCATCGTCGGAAGCAGTTTGGCGAGGCGGAAGGATGCATCTTAGCTATTCTAGTGGGTACCAAGTACCAACGTAGGAGCGTTTTATAGTTGGCCTCTATAAGAGTAGTGTTAATGGAGATCTTGGATAACTGATAAGCAATATCTTGCCATTCCGTAAGATCAAAAGTTAGATTCAAATCTCTTTTCCACTGGTCCATATAGGCAAGTTTTGAGTTTGGCTCGGTTAGAGAAGTATATATCGCAGATATCCGACCCCTCGGAAAGCCTTTGGCCTGGCATGTTAATTCAAATGCTGTGAGCATAAGGGGGCCCACCACTTGGCTAAGTTTGGATCTGGCAAACGATGCAATTTGGTTGTATCGAAATATTTCGTTAGGGGGGATTAGGAACTCGTCTTTGAAATATTGTATAGTGTGTAGTTGATCCCCGTTCAGAAAATCTCAGATTCTCAGCAACCCTTTATTGAGCCACCACTGGAACAGTTGTGGAGTCAAACCAGGTGGAAACTCCGGGTTACAGAAAATGGGAGCTAGTGGTGTATGAGGGGATGATAAAGAACTGCGGTTGCGTGTCCTATCCCATATTGCTAAAGAGTGCGATAAGGTGGGGCATAGTATTGGTGGGCGTTGATGATTAGGAAGACACATTAAGGATCCTATAGCAAATGGAGACCCAAAGAGGGACTGAATCTTTAGTTGTGGTATAAGCTAGCTGGGCTATCTGAGCCGAATGGTAATATGCCTGTAAGTTGGGGAGACCAAGCCCCCCCCCATGGGTTTAGGTGTATAAAGTGTTTGTTTTTGTATCCAAGGCCTTTTATTACCCCATAGGAAACGGAGAACTTCATCTTGTAAGCGTTGTATGTCTCCCCTCGGGACTGCTACCGGTAAAGTTCTAAAGTAATAGAGGAAACTAGGTAGGAACATCATTTTTATTGAATTAACTCTGCCAAACCATGAAAGGGAATAATCTGCCCAAAAATGAAGGTCTTTCTTAAGTTTTTTAAATAATGGGGGATAATTTGCCTTATATATAGTGTCTATAGCAGAAGTCAACTGGATTCCTAGGTACGGGAGAGAGCGAGGAGTCTACTTAAAGCTAAATGTATCTTGATGAGTCTGTACTTCAGCAGGGGGTAGTGATATATTGAATGCTACTGTTTTTTGAGAGTTCAGGGACAGACCAGAGAGTTGTGAGAAATTATCTAGTAGGGACAACAAATTGGGCAAGGTTACTTGGGGATTAGTGATGTACATGAGAACATCATCTGCAAATAATGCACCTTTATGTTCTTGTTGGCCACAACGAATACCATGAATGTCAGGGTGGGAACGAATTGCCATAGCTAAAGGTTCTATTGCCAATGCAAATAGTAAAGGAGAGAGTGGGCATCCCTGTCTCGTACCCCGCTGGACAGAGAATAGTGGTGATTTGTAACCTCTAATGAAAACTTGGGCTATTGGAGAGCAATATAATGTTCTCAGCAAGGGAAAGGAAAGTAGGGCAAAACCCTAGGGTCTCAAGAGTAACAAAAAGGTAGTTCCAATTTAGGCTATCAAAAGCCTTATTAAGGTCTAATGAAAGGAGTAAGAGTTCCCGGGTGAATGGTTGGACCGCACTGCTGAAATTAGGGTTATAGATCTACGAATTTGGTCTAGGGTCTGGCGTCCCATTATAAATCCAGATTGGTCTTTATGAATGTAGTTTTCTAAAAAGGTATTAAGGCGTGAGGCTAAGATTTTCGTGAGGATTTTTTAAATCAGTTTATTAGCGAAATTGGATGGTAGTTATGAATGTCAGTAGAGTCCCTGTTGGGTTTAGGAATAACACTGATGTATACTTTATTTTCATCCAAAGGGACCGTACCTCCATCCCGCAGGGAGTTAAAGTAGAGAACCATGTGTGGAACCAATTGTCCAGAGAATTTTTTATAATAAAGATTAGGAAGACCATTAGGGCCAGGAGATTTTTGGAGTGATAGTGATTTAATAGCAGCACCAATCTTCTCGCCTGTAAAAGGCTGGTCCATAAGGTCTTTATGATCATCTGTGTTGGACAGAAGGGGAAGATTCCCCAAGAATTCCCTGATGGATGAAGGGGCCGCGTCCCGAGGATTGCTTTATAGATTAGCGTAGAAATCGTGGAATTCCCGAAGAATTTTTTGGGGGTCCTGAGAGAGATGGCATCCTGACAACCTAATTTTAGGAAGTGCCAGATGAGAGTGCCTAGGAGTAAGCTTATGCGCGAATAGAGAAACCAGGCGGTCCCGCCAAGTGAAGAATTTGTGATTCTTCCAACGTAGTTGTTTCTGGGCCCTAGTGGTAAGGCAAATGTTAAGTTCCAAGCGGAATTGTTCCAGTTTAGTAAATAGGTTAGGAGATGGGGATTGTTTATGTTTTTTAGTTAAAATTTCGAACTCTCTGGTTTTGGCAGAGATCAATTCAGTGTGAGCTTTTTTGAGTCTGGAGGATAGTTGAATAAAGGCTCCCCGGACAGAAGCTTTGCGTGCGGCCCAATTAATAGCAGGGGATGTATCTTCAGGGCTGTTAATATCAAAGTAAGTTTGTAAATGGTTGGAAATCTCAAGACTTGGCCATTTTATAGATAGGCAACTCCTATCCTCATATTGATTAGTGGTTTCAAATCAATAACTACTGCAGTAGGGAACAGACACAAAAGATATGCTCAGCATCTTTCCAAATAACTGTTCTGCCTTATTATGACGCAATTGAAGGTTTTTATACACATGATTACGTAGGTATCACATTAATATTACAATTGTACGTTTATGGTAACAAGGGGCATATCATAGGTAGGCTAATTCTAATCATGACTCGAAAGAATGTAAACATGTACTGAAAACATTATTAGTGCCGTGTGCACAGTGAGGGCAGTGTGCAATACATACAAAATAGAATACAATTATATACAGAACTTACAAATTTCCATTACAGTCACTGAGGAGAGATTCATTCAATCGCCAATGAGGGCTTGTTGTGCTACTAGTGAGATCCGAGATCTGAACCATAACTGGATCATGATCCAACCAGGGGGTAGATAATATCTTGGCAGATTTAAATTTGGGCAGCAGTCCCGAGAGGAGAAATATGTGATCTATACGTGAGTAATGTCCATGTGCTCTTGAGTAATGAGAGTAATCCCTGGCGGTGGGGTTTGCTTCCCTCCAAACATCCACTAAATCATAGTGATAAAGTAGTTGTGAAAATTTGTGACTCTGTTTAGGGGGGATGGAGTCCCACAGTGTGTGACTTGTCTTTAATATGATCCAAGGCCAAGTTAGAGTCACCCGCTAGAATTATTTCACCCTCAAACTCAGGAGCCATGGACCGTAAGAGGGAATGGAAGAAAGTGGTTTGATTAGTGTTAGGAGCGTAATAAATTAGGAAAGTGACCAGTGATTCCCCCAGGTGACCTTTAACCAGAAGGTATCGCCCCTTTTTTATCTCTAATAACTTTGAACATAGCATACTTTGTCAAACATATTTTTCTGATATATACTATAGTCATTGACTTTATATGTAGTTGGTGTATGGTGATTGTAATGAAATCTAATGAATGAAATGTACAAATCTCAAAATGCCTCAGTTGGTGGTCTGTCAATGGACCGCTTCTTTTTGAGACTTGAGCGTATGCTTGTGAAAAAATCTAGATTATTTTGGAATAAGTGGTACTTTTCCAAATACATGGAGGACAACATCGCCCCCTGGGGTCTAAGGATTCAAATTTTCCCGACTATACCATTGGAGTCTGAATTTAAAACTGAATGGGAAACTAATCTTCAGACCTGTTCCAAGGGGATGATGGAATTGCTTTGTAAGCATTACACTGAAGAATTATCTTTGGTTGACAAAGAAAAAGGAGAAACTTTATGATGAAAATAAGTCCATCACTCTTGATGAGCTTTTTCCTCAGAGAGAGACTTCTCTTAAAAACAATTTGGAAATTTATGTGGCTGATATTTTGAAAACCAAAGAAAAGAAATTCATACGTGACAAATTATCGAATGACAACAATCAGGCTTACAACTGGATTAATCTTAAAAACAAAAACCGTAAACGTCCTAATCGAATTGTTAGATCAGGTAATGCTACTAATGAACCCACCGACATTTCTTCCCTTTCTTCCTCACAGGTCAGGGCCTCAAATAAAGACACTAAACCCCTGGGATCTGTGTCTCTTAGAAATCCCAGGGGAAATTTGAGCACGGGCACCACTAAACGCACTCCGAGCACTAAAACGTCCATGAACACTCGGGCAGGTTCTGCCAAGAGTGCAGTCACTAAAGCACTGGGTCACTCTGAACCTATCCCAGATGGATCGGCCATCATTGCACCGCTATTTTCGAACACACAGGTAAGCAACACTAATCTCAACATTTCGTCCCAATCGGATTTTCGTCCAGCCCCCATCTTTACACAGCCGATGTCGGATCACAGGCGAACGGCAACACTGGATCCTCTGTGTCTGAAGTCAACCAAAACCAGTTTGAAGTAATTAATCTCTCGTCCTATTCTCTTTCTAGTGATCAAATTGGGCCTTACCTTCTGTCCTACTCAGAGGGTGGACCCATTTGAGGTTATTAAAGACCTCAATCTTTTTCACGTATGTTAATGTTTAAAATCCTTTACGACAAACCGGACGAGCCAACCCTACATTCTCAAACACTTAGTGATCCTCTGTGGAAGCAGATGACCATTGATGATATTAAGGCCTTGGAGGAGCTGATGGAGCCGCATTGACGAAATTGACTGTTTGGAGGCCGAGGGCCTTGCGTCTCTGCAAAATTCGGCCCCTCCCCTATCTCCAACGGCCCCTCCACTGGAGTTGCCTATACCATCCTGGCTACCACAGCCATCTGTTAAGTCCAGATCTAAAGACTACAAGTTGAAATCTAGAAATTTTCCTCCCTTACAGGGAAACCCCAATGTGTGGGCTTTCCTTTGTCAGGTGACTAAATAAATTACTAACACTAAATGGAAAGATATGTCTAGGTCCAATCTTACTCAGTCTCAAATTACAGCATTGAGATCCCTTCAGCATAATAAAGACATAGTCATCAAGCCCTCCGACAAGGGGGGGAACTTGGTGATTATGGACAACCATCAATATGAGGCCATGATTAAAACTATCCTATCAAATCGTGAGTGGTACCGCAAAGTGTCTCTGAGTCATCTCACTTTAACCATCACTCGGTACCAACATTTGATAGCATCTGCGTATCACTCAGACCTAATCAATAAATCTACCTGGGAATTTCTCAACACCCCAACCCCCAGAACACCAACCATCTATGCCCTCCCAAAAATACATAAGAACCCTCTGAAACCTCCCGATCGTCCCATTGTCTCGGGCAATGGGTCTTTGACCGAAAAGGCCAGTCAGTTGGTTGACGACTTCTTCAGGCCTCATGTGGAAAGTCTTGCATCATATTTGCAAGATACAAGAGATCTCCTAAGGGTATTGGATGGAATAGTTATTCCGGAGGGCTCATGGCTCGTCTCCCTAGATGTGGAGGCACTTTACAATTCCATACCCCATGATCTGGGGGTTGATGTGGTTCGTGATTTCATTAAACACAATCGTGAGATCTCCGATGAATATAATCAATTCATCTTGGATCTACTCAAGTTCATTCTGTCAAACAATATTTTTCTTTTTAACGATTCCCACTACCTCCAGGTGCAAGGGGTGGCTATGGGGACCAAATGTGCCCCTCTTACGCCAACTTGTACCTGGGGGGGTGGGAACGTAGCCTTTTTATAGGGATGATTTGCAGTCATCATTCGAGCTAATTCCAATATGGCGAAGATTTATTGACGTCTTTTTTGTATGGGTGGATACAAGAGAAACTCTTCTTGCATTTCTTGATAAACTTATGATTAATCACTATAATCTTAAGTTTTCACCAAAATAGACTCACGTTTCTTGACATAGAAATCATTGTCAATCATGATGGCACTGTTGACACATCTCTCTATCGTAAACCATCTGCTGGGAACTCTCTGCTACATGCAGCTACATCCCACCCAGCACCTTTAGTCGCCAGCTCTAGAGTCTGGCAGAGTCCGACTTCAAGGTTCAGGCTCGGTCTCTGCAATTGCGCCTACAGCAAAGAGGATACAGTCATAAATGCCTTAAAAAAGCATACGCCAAAGCTAAGTCTCAGGATAGAGTTTCTCTTTTTCATGATTTCAAGCCACCCAAGACCTCGTCGGGTGTACGGCTCATTACCACCCTTTCAGGTCAACACCAACAAGTGAGGAGTATTCTCAATAAATATTGGTACCTTCTCACCAGTGACGATAAGATTTCTAAACACATAAAACCACATCCTGAAATCACCTTTAGACGTTCACGGTCACTGAAAGACAGTCTTGTCTGCAGTCACTATAATCCTAAGGTGACTGCACCCAATGACTCAAAAAATGGTACCAGGTCATGCCATAGATGCAGCTTTTGTAAATTTATATGGGCTGCTTGCTCTATTGCCCTCCCAAATGGCCAGGTCTTCACACCCAAATTCTCTGTCAATTGCCAATCGATAGGCATAGTATATATAATGCAATGCGAGTGCAATGCATTTTATATTGGAAAAAACAAAAGACAGTTCCACTGTAGAATTCGTGACCATGTGTCATTAATACATAAAAAATGTATGGAGACTCCAATCAGCTGCCACATTGGTATTTACCACAACTTTGACAGTAGTAAGATGCACTTTTTTGCATTGGAACATGTCGCACCTGGTCCTAGAGGGGGGGATTATGATAACGTTTTACTGCAGCTTGAGGCAAGGTGGATACACGAGCTCTCTGCGTTAAAGCATCCAGGCTTGAATGACGCATACAGTTTCAAATGTTTCCTATGAATAGGCCAATCATGACCCTAGAATTGGTCGTTGTGTATCGTTTTTATTTATCTGCCCTTTTTTTTTTGTGCTCTTGGGGTACCTGTCCTCTTCTTATTCTTCTTTTTCATTTATGATTTTGGTACGTTGTGTCCCATATATGTTGTGTTTGTTGGTCTTCTGACTATATGTATTCACATCATGCCCATCTGATCTCTGATACCAGTTCAATGTCATTTTGTTAGTAATGATTCAATTTAAGCATTGCTCATTATTTCTTATTCTTTTAAATTGCAACTTCAATGCATTTTTGTCACAGCAGCGAATTTTCAATCCTTCTCGGGTTTGTTCATCTGCATCCTCTGTGGGTCGCACGGGCACCCCGGGCACCCTGTATGCCATTTGGCTAATCCACTGGTGGCTGCAGGGAGCCCGAGAGGTATTTATGTCCCAATTATTAAGGCTCTGGTCGATACCTAATCTTCACTATGTTCTATTACTATATTATTTTTTAGGGGGCACTTGATTGCGCCCTGTAAATTGGTTGTGGTTATCGATTTGGTAGCTCCCACTTCCAAGATGGCTGCTTTAGCTTCAGCCATGGCGACCGGCAGTTGTACTTCCGGTTTCGCGGTATCACACGCATGCGCGGTGGTTACCGCAGCATATTTTGGCGCATTTTCTTAGGTTACCACCCTCAGCTCGTTCGTTGGGCCATCCTCATTGGCTGTCCGCAACCCGGCGGTGATGTCAGACGCCGCAGGGTTGGGAGGAAGATATAGAGGCGGCTTTCAGCCGTGTTTACTCTGATGCTGGCGGGTCCTGGGAGACTGAACTACCAAGTCTCCCATGGTTTTTTCTGCGGCTGTATGTCTAGTAGGTGAGTCTCAACACTGGCCTTATTGTCTTCTAGTGTTCTATTAGTTTAATTTTATTATGCAATTACTATTGTAACATACATTTTATGGTGACCCAGATTTGTATTCTATTTATTTTTTAGATCTACACCAATTCTTTGTCGATTTTGGCGAAGCTATTCAGCACCTCTCATGTGTTTGCAGGTGCACACTTCTTGAGCTTGTTTTGCAGGTACAGGGTGAGGATTATTATATATTCTTCTTCCCTTTAGCTAGTAGTAATTATTGGATTCAAGTTTGTTTAATATACAAATGAAATATTAGCTTTGAAATGATTTACTGCTGGTTAAATCGGGCAGTTCATTTTCAATCATTCAATTTCCTAATTATCCTTCCATTTATTACATTTATCCCTAGTGAGGACTAATCTCCTATATTTCCTCCTGTGACCCCCGTATGGATGTTGATGTTATGCCCAGAGATATGGGAGAATCCTCTCTGCTGGTTGCTTTTAATATCAAATCCATCACTCGTTGAGTTCTATTAATGTGCATCTATTTTGGCCCTATCCAATAGGTTATCATTTGGCTGTTTACTGGTAAGAGATCATATGGACATTTATTATATTTTGATACACAAATTTCGTTATTGACTTGTTTGATTTGTGACATGCATCATGCATCTATTTGTACTCTACATTGTTGTGGAGCATGTACAGCATATATGTAAATATATATATTTACTGTGTAATCTCATTGATCCCTATTTGTTTTCAGTGTAACACATTCATATACCCAATTCCTGAAGAAGCTCAGAGGAGCGAAACATGTTGAATGAAGTGGTATTTAATGAAATTGTTAGCTCACTGTTTTAAACTATACATGTCAATTTCAGTGCTGGTGAACATTCCAGTTCCTATGGAAATGCATGTTTTTTATTGTTTCTATGTATTTGTTCAATAACATTTTTTTATGGATTTTCAATATCTATCTATGTGTTCAATATTAGCACCTTCAAAGTCCCGGGGTCAGTGAACTCCAAGTTCATTTTTTGCACTCTAATAACTTTGGTTTCAGTGAATGATGTGCGTCCAGAGAAACAGAGGGCCACTCCCCTTTTCTTTTCAGACACATTTGCATAGTAACAAAAAGGATAGTCTTTGTGGAGATATCGAGGGGTAAATAGGGAGGTAAAGTGTGTCTCCTGGAGGGCAACAATATCTGCCCCCAGAGATCGGTAGTGTGTAAAGGCCATAATTCGTTTAGCAGGTGACCCGAAACCCTGAACATGATGGGAAAGCAGGCGGATATTCTGGGAGGTAGACATTACACTAGACACAGGAAACAGTCATGCGATCACTGATAAACAGACTCACCCACCGATCTGCGAACCTCCGGAACCACCAGGAGAAATTCCAGGCAACCCTCAAGAAGGAAACCCCCCGGCACAGAGTCATATGGCATTGCAATGTAAAAGTTGTCTATAATAATCAGTAAACAATTCAAGTATCTCAGAGCCGAAGCTCAGAGTACGGAGGAGTCTTCACCAAAAACAAGTGATGGGAAGAGTCCTTCGAGTGGGGAGAGTGCATAGACACCCCCCAGCAGTAAAGGCACATTCAAGTACATTTTTGGTCCCACATTTCAGCCCTGAGAAACTAATAGAGCCACCTAGTGGATCAACCTTAACATAAAGTATAGTTGGATGAACGTTAATAACAAATGTCCAACCTGGGGAACAAAACATATATATTAAACGTGTTTAACCAACCATTTCAAGGTCGGTCAGAACCATTAGGCAACAGAAGTATGGTATATCAAAGTTATTAAGGAAAAAAAAAAAGGGCAAAAAAAGGCAAAAGCAGCGGCTAATGTCCCGTGATGGGACTACGGAGAAGCCACCGCACCAACCGAAAAGTCTGTCCAATAGGATGAAACCATTCTCAAGGCGCCCAAGAAGAAGAGGCTGATGACTTTGTCGGTTTATTCGGCTTTGTTGACCAAAGAGAGAGTGGAGGAGGGGGGTCGTTGGATCCAGGCCGACTCTGTGATGAGGGGCTATGAGAGATGAAGCCCAGTTTCAGTAAGATCATTTCACCTTCGGCAAATGTAGAAAAAGAAGAGGAGTTGCCTCTTTCTCTCTGTTTCCTCCTCTGCCTGAGCTGCTGTGGTTAAAGATCCTCCATAGAAGTATTGCCACTGCCTATCTTTAGACCTGGCTCTCCCATCAAGCTGTAGGTAAGCGACAACATTGAGGCTTGGATACACGGTCCAGCGAAACTTGGCAGATTGCAACCTACGTACCTCCTATCCGGTTCATCCGGTACAAGCCCTGTTGACTCACTCCGAGAGGCGTGAGTCCATCAGCTCTGGTAAGAGTACCCATCTATATTGTTTACTTAGAGCCTGTTAAGCTGACCACACATCTTGAATATCTCCAGTGACACATCACATCCATTTGAAGACACTGCAAATCGAACTGCTTTGCTGTTTTTCCATTACTTACAGAACTACCTTTATGTCTTGTTATGAGCGTATGGTTGATGTGGGCACCTTTTAAAGCTGGCCACTCTGTACCTTAGTATAAAAGGATTCCTTCTTTTTATTTGCGTACTAGCCTGGGTGTGCGGTTGAATCTGTTACATACCAATCATTTTGTTTGGCTCTACTGTCTCTGGATAGGCAGTGCATGCCCTTACTTATGATAGTGAGTGTGACATATGTCTGAGGGCCAGCATTATGCAATTCCCTCCTATATCTGCTACATTCATACTATACCCCCTAGACAGTCATTTTTGAATTTTTTTTTCCTTTTTGACACGTTAAGAATCTGTGTTACACAAGGTTGTGGCACCTGAAGGTGATTGAGTAAGAGCCTGCTTTAATCAGGGGTTGATTTGCTCTTTGTTCATGGGCCATTGGGTTAAACATCCAGCACTTTTATGTTTATTATTGTTGTTTTGTTTATATCTATTATTACTATATGTAGATCTTATTCACTACAATTTTTGTACCCACCAGTGGAGTAATCCGGCTGGCACCCCCACTCACGGGGATATTTATTAAACTCCTGGCTCACAGCAGTACCCACAGGCTGGTTCATCCCAGTGGGACCGTATGTGAAAATCAGGGACATTTGTTTACCTACCCTAGCGCTGCACTTGTGTTTACTTGTGATATAATAGCGCCTGGAGCGATTTTCGAGGTCATCAATTTTTGTTTTTTAAGCTTCCTCAAGGCGATCTTGTAAGTAATTATCTTCAAATTTTGGGACACTGTCAACCGTATCCGCTACTTTTGATTCAGTGCTTTCCAGCCTGTTCCCCAGCTCCTGAAAATCCTGTTTTATGTCCAGGGCTAGTTTGTTAGTAGCCTTAGCCAGTTCCCTTTGTAGCAAATCTGCAAAGCGAGCTAAAAGTATTGGGTCACCTGAATACTGGGGCTGAGCTGGTGTATTAGCAGGGCAGTTAATAGCAGTGTCCTGATCTGGCTCTTGGCTGCTGGGCTGGCTGCAAAAAAGGTCTACCATCTCTCTATCCAGCACAGAAGAGGTATGGGAGTCCTGGCTGCGTGACAGGGCTGCCTCCTGTGAGGGAGCCCATGCAGGGCTAGGGGGTGAGCACCGTGTATTTGTGTGCTCACCTGAAGCTGAAGAAGGCATTGAGGGGCTGTCCTGGGGATTGCTCTGACCAGGAGGTTTTGTGGTCTTCTTTTGTGAGGGCGGCTTCTCCTCTCTGGATGCCAGTGTCCCTCATGTAGTATAGCCGGTCGCCATCTTGGATTCCCCGCTCGTAGCCCAGGAAGAGTAGCGGGGGCCGCCCTGGGGCTTTCCACGCAGCTGATGTGGCATCTGTTATGCTCCCGATCCTCACCCCAGGAGGATCGGGCGTTTAGATGTGACGGGCGAGGTGTGGGGTCGCTAGTTGTTTAAACCACACCCATATGGTCACACCAACTTTTCATTGTGGCACACGATCCATACCGCATTCCATCCCTTTAACAATTGGAAGGTGGTTAACAGGAGTTGTCACTTTGACAGCAAGTCCTATATAGACAATAAAGAGGACTATTTGTTATATCCGAGAAAGGGCATACACAGTGGCGGTCCGTCCATAAGGGGTGCAGGGGTAACCCCCCCCCCCCCCCCCCCCATCCATGCGTCCGGACCCTAATTTACATGCAGGGCTCCGGACACATGGATTCCAATTGGGTTTGTTTTAGAAGCACAAGATTAGAGCCAGAGGCCACCACTGGACATACAGGTCTACTATGATGCACCTTGTTTGCTACATTAAGAAGATTTCTACCCTTAATTCTCCAGAGAAGATATTACTCTGCATTTGACTTCACAAGGTTTGTGTATCAGGATTCGTTTTTGGCTAAGACAAATATAATGACCTTTATTTATATCAAAGAGCCTCAGCCTTGATCAGACTTGTTTGCCATACAATAGGAAGATGAGAAGAGTAAAAATACACTTTGGTAAACAACCGTTACATGGAAATATATGTGTGGATCAATGGATCAGTGTGTCCTGATTTATTTATAAAGGCTTTTGGACAAACCTAAATGTACAAATGATTTTACAGGAACAACTCCAAGCAGACGTTTATTCAGATGATTCAATGTCTATGCTGTGTAAAGCAATAATTTTAAATGTGTTAGTCAGTGGTGCACTGACTATATGTAGCTGTGGAGGTCACCCCCCAAAATCATGAGCACTTGAAATATCAGTTCATTCAATAAATATTTTTACATTTAGCCCACATTTTTGTGGGCTAGTCTCTTCTAGGTAAAAATGTTGAACAAAGCACAATAATAAATTGCGGTTAAATTTTTAAACTACAAGATAACCTTTTAAATATCATAACCCTTAAGGCCGTTAGCGCTAAAGCATCGCTCGTTTTTGTGGCGCTTTTGAGCTGCTTTTCGGCCCCTAGCAGGTGCGTTTTTTACCCCAAAAAAAAGGTAAAAACTCCTGGTTTGCAGCACTTTTCAGGCACTGTGGAAGTGCTGCCCATTCATTGCAATGGGCATGGCGTTTTGGGAGCATTAAATACAGCACTCCCAACCCGCCCCAAAAGATGCTGCTTTTAGGACTTTTCATAACGTCCTACAAGCACACTGCCCCAGTGTGAAAAGAATGGGAGGTGGTTTTCAGGCACTTTGCAGAGGCTATTTCTAGCGCTAAAGTGCCTGAAAACCGCCCCAGTGTGAAAGGGGTCCAACTGTATGCTGGACAATCCCCAAGTTAACGTGTTGTGGTAAAGCAGTCATTTCATTTTGATTAGGCTTCCAAATCACCACAAACTGGTCTTTTCACGCGCCCTTTTTTTCTGGCAGTGGTATCATTCTTGCTTACTGGGCCCTTAAACCCCCCTCCTGCCCAGACCAATTTTCAGCTTTCAGCGCTGATGCACTTTGAATGACAATTGCGCGGTCATACAACACTGTACCCAAATTAAATTATCATTTTTTCCCCACAAATAGAGCTTTCTTTTGGTGCCATTTGATCACCTCTGCGGTTTTTATTTTTTGTTAAAATTTAAAAAGACTGAATTAAAAAATGTTTTTTTTTATTTTGTTATAAAATTTTGCAAACAGGTAATTTTTCTCCTTCATTGATGTACACTGATGAGGCTGCATTGATGGGCACCGATAAGGCGGCACTGGTGGGCACTGAGAGGTGGCACTGATATGTGGCAGTGATGGGCACTGATGGGTTACACTGATAGGCAGCACTGATTGGTACCACTGGTGGGCATTGGTAATTGTGGGCACAGATAAGGGCAGATGTGCCTCCTTCCTCTTCGGAACCGATGTTCCTGGCACATAAGCCGGTGATCTGCTTATAGCGTGAGGAGAAAAAAAAAAAAAGATTACCTAGCTTTTGTTTACATCACGTGATCAGCTGTTATTGGCTGACAGCTGATCACGTGGTAAGGGGTCGGGATCAGCCGAGTTTCAGTGACTTGGTGACCACAGGGGGCGTGCAAAAAGGAGGACGTCATATGACGGCCTCCCGTAAATTCAGGTCTGTGCTGTGGCCGTCATTTGGCTATAGCGCAGATGCCAAGTGGTTAATTTTCCCCTCACCTTACTCTGTAGCTAGAGGATGCTCTATATATAGTTAGTCCCACCCTCTTTCTTCATGCTTTAGACGTCATTCACCACGTGTACTGTATTCTGCTGGAGCTAGACACACTGATTTGCTTTACCTATGTGATGTTCATGCTATGATCCGCACAAGTTTTGGATTAAAACTTTCTACAATCTGCAAGATGTCATTTGGATTTGAATAGAGTTCACTTGGGGTTGATTTACTAAAGCAGGAGAGTGCAAAATCAAGTAAACGTAAATCAGCTTCCAGGTTTTATTGCCAAAGCTTAATTGAACAAGCTAAGGTTAGAAGCTGATTGGCTACCATGCACAGCTGCACCAGATTCTGTTATCCAATAGGCATGTTATAAAAGTCAGTTCTGCGTTATACATATATATGGTAGAAGCTGCCTGCATTACTACATTCCATTCTGATTCCATAACTGTGTGGGTTAACTGCTCATTTTGATCTAGGGGAGAGTACTGCGGAGATATACTTACCTGACCTGCCCGATCCTCCCTGCACAAGACCAGTCCCTGCGGCTCCTGCTCCCCTGCACTGCAGCGGTCTTGAAAGTGGACTGTTTCAGACATCAGCGCGCTCCATAGACAGGAACAGTTCACCGCTGGACCACGGGAGAGCACTGCTTTCTGGAGGATTGGGTGAGCAGGCGATTATAAACTTACCCCTTGAAAAAACAAGCAGTTGACCCATGCAGTGCAGGCACAGTCCCACTGCATGGGAAAAAAACAAATTGGAAAATTGGACAAACGTTATACTTTCCTGCTCTGTTGCAGTGTATTTGCACAGAGCAGACCAGATCCTCCTCTTCTCGGGTCCCTCTGGCCCCTCCCTCCTGGTGAGTGCCCCCACAGCAAGCAGTTTGCTATGGGGGCACCCGAGTTTAGTCACAGCTTCCTGTGTCCATTCAGACCCGGAGCCCCGACCTGGCCCCCTCTTACTCCTGATTGGCTAGCTGACTTTGACATCAGCGGGAGCCAGTGGTGCCGCTGCTGTGTCTCAGGCAATCAGGAAGGAGAATATCGGACAACCGAGACACTCATAGACATTGCTGGACAGAGAGGGACCCTAGGTAAGTGTTAGGGGGGCTGCGGCACACAGTTTTTTTTTATCTTAATGCATAGAATACATTAAGATAAAAAAACCTTCTGCCTTTACAACCCCTTTAAGGTGTTTCCCTCAGGGGCGGGCTGGGCCGGGGGGCAGGGTGGAAATTTCCCCCCAGGCCGGTGCCTACATTATTTAAAACGGCCGCAGATTGGCTAGCTGGATGCTGCAATGCCTTGTGGGAGATGTAGTACTGTCTGGCCGGCCACCGATTGGCTAGCTTAATGCTGCAATGCCTTGTGGGAGATGTAGTACTGTCTGGCCGGCCGCCGATTGGCTAGCTGGATGCTGCAATGCCTTGTGGGAGATGTAAAGTGTAAAAGGGAGATACTGCGCCAAACAAAAATTTCGTCTAGCTGCTAGCACGACAATCAGACTCAATTGTACAGAACATAAAACATTATAACGTGCAGCGCTTGTATGGATCAGTACATCCTAAAGGTATAAAAAGATAAATGTCACTGTTTTGCACAAAGCGGCACAGGAGACTGGGAGCCTGGGAGCAGCAGTACACAACAGGTGTATCTTATAATGAGGAAAGACACTCGTGTGACGTGAGTGAGGAAAAGAGGGTTTAACAACCTATATTGATGAGTCGGACTGACCGTAGGAAGGAACGCAGACTCATAAGGTGTAAATCCAAAAATCCTAGTGGACGTGATAAAAAGCAGAATATCATAGACAGTGTGAGTGTCTAGTGTATAATAACGTATCGCAGTTCTAGACTTATATAGTGATACAGTGTGATGTATCAACCAGCTAGAATATTGATGTGATCTCAGGTTTGAATGTGAATGTGTTAAATCAAAAAAATTAAAAAAAGTTTTTCTTAAACAAGGACGGGCTGTTTAGACTGTCCTATTACAGTGGTGCAATATAGTGAATCAACATGGCACTGGTGCTTGCCTAGAATTCAACAACTAAACAGTGACCCATGCAGTCAAGTTGAAAATAGACCCCAAATAATTTCTTATAAGGAATATAGTTATCAGATTTAAAAACACTTGTGCTATGCGTTTTTGTGCAAAAATTGCATGCGTACAGCAAATGTTGTGAGAAATATAGTTATCAAGTCTAAAAACGCTTGTGCTATGCGTTTTTGTGCAAAAATTGCATGTGTATAACAAATGTCATAAATATAAATATAAATGTTTGAGGGCAGAGGCAGTGAACTGCGGTTAAGTGGTGATACAAATGTATAGTCTAATCCCAGATGATTGTGATTTTCGACTTAGATGTGCAATGTCATAAATCGTGAGACATATAATTGCAATAAAAATGAGAAAAAATACAGAGTTAAAAGAAAATTGCATAGAAAATTGCCAGCATATTCAAACACTATCCTCTGAGGGAAAGCTTCTCGGATCTGTGGTCAGCCAAGTTACCATCTATACAGAGGTGTATGGTTATAATCCATGACATAAAAGGTGGAGAACCACCGCTATTACTGCGAGAAGTCCTGTATTAGTCCAAAGACAAATATATCAATGGATTAGATGTAAGGTCCCATCAAGAGACCACAGACTGGTATAAGACACTGATGGTGTAGTCCCTGGAGGCTCCCGAGGGGTCACGATCGAATATGCTTTCAAGCTGGATCAATCTTCTCTAAAACAATCTATTCTTTGGGTATATGGATATGAAGTGGTGAAGGTACCCTTACCAGATCAGGTGGGCTCACAGACCTCTCGGTGGTGAGCCAAACGAGCATGTACCGGATCCACCGGATGTATCAGGATGAAGGTGTAGATGAGCGTGTCCTCTGGAGGGATTTCTTTTCCTTGGGTAACAAGTACCCTTGATACTCACCCCCAGCTATTCGTCCGCTCTCAGGGTAGAAAGATGGGAAAAACTTTTGATTGCACACTCCGGCATGGATGGCTCAAAAGGAGAAAAAGAAAAAAGGGAGGCAACTCCTCATAGTGTAACTCCAATACTACGAAGTTCTTTTATTTATTTTGGGATTCTTCAATCTCCATACATGGTAAAATAGTAAAAAATGGTAAAAAAGCTTTTTTTCCTTCAAACAGGCGCCAATAAATCTTCAAGTGGCATAGGCAAGCATCCAACCCTAGATGTTTCGCCTGCATAGGCTTCAACTGGGGTACATGACTGCTGTCGAAGTGGTCTCTCTCTATCTTTGTGCAGGCAGTGTGAAGCGGTCTCTCTCTCTGCAGGCAGTGTGAAGCGGTCTCTCTCTATCTCTGTGCAGGCAGTGTGAAGCGGTCTCTCTCTGTGCAGGCAGTGTGAAGTGGTCTCTCTCTCTGTGCAGGCAGTGTGAAGCGGTCTCTCTCTCTGTGCAGGCAGTGTGAAGCGGTCTCTCTCTCTGTGCAGGCAGTGTGAAGCGGTCTCTCTCTCTGTGCAGGCAGTGTGAAGCGGTCTCTCTCTCTCTCTGTGCAGGCAGTGTGAAGCGGTCTCTCTCTGTGCAGGCAATGTGAAGCTGTCTGTCTCTCTCTGTGTGGGCAGTGTGAAGTGGTCTCTCTCTCTGCAGGCAGTGAGAAGCGGTCGGTCTCTCTCTCTGCAGGCAGTGTGAAGCGGTCTCTCTCTCTGCAGGCAGTGTGAAGCGGTCTCTCTCTCTGCAGGCAGTGTGAAGCGGTCTCTCTCTCTGCAGGCAGTGTGAAGCGGTCTCTCTCTCTGCAGGCAGTGTGAAGCGGTCTCTCTCTCTGCAGGCAGTGTGAAGCGGTCTCTCTCTCTCTCTCTGCAGGCAGTGTGAAGCGGTCTCTCTCTCTCTGCAGGCAGTGTGAAGCGGGCTCTCTCTCTCTGCAGGCAGTGTGAAGCGGTCTCTCCTTCTCTGTGCAGGCAGTGTGAAGTGGTCTCTTTTTGTGCAGGCAGTGTGAGGTGGTCTCTTTTTGTGCAGGCAGTGTGAAGCGGTCTCTCTCTCTCTGTGCAGGCAGTATAAAGCGGTCTCTCTCTCTGCAGGCAATGTCAAGCAGTCTCTCTCTCTCTGGGGCAATGTGGAACAGTCTCCCTCTCTCTCTGTACAGGGAATGTGGTGTAGATGGATGGTGGGCTGATTCGGTGGTTCAATGGTCCACTTGACTGGACTTGCCCCCCCAGGCCTAAGGCTGCCAGCCCTCCCCTGGTTTCCCTCAACGATGTCCTTCTCACCGGCCCTAATCTGAACAACAACTTCATGGGAGTTTTGCTTCATTTCCAACAAGAACCAGTTTCTGTTCTGGCAGACATTCAGCAAATGTTCCACTGTTTCATAATTCAAGAAAACAACAGAAACTTCCTTAAGTTCCAATGGCATCGCAACAACAATGTCAGCTAAGAAGCCATAAACTACCGAATCTAAAGTACATGTTTTCAGTAACAGCCCTTCTCCTGCTGTAGCAATTTATGGGCTAGGAATAACCGCTCAAGAAGGTGAAAAAGAATTCAGATCTGATGCCTGTGAATTTGTGGAAAAGCATTTCTACGTAGACAAGCGGCTCAAATCTCTGCCTACGGAAGAAGCAGCAATGGATCTTCTCAAGAGAACTTGCTTGCCACTGCCAACCTCAAAATTATCTCTAACAGTGACAAGGAAATTAAGGCCTTTCCCTCTGATGACTATGCTATTAGTGTAAAGAAATTTGAGCTAGAAACAGATCTTCCCCTTATGCAACATCGTCTCAGATTGTTTTGGGATCTTAAGGGTAGTGATCATTTGAAGCCATTAATTATCACATAGTTGCTTGGCTCCTTTTAAAATCATGATAACAGAAATTACCCAAATAACCTAATAAAAAGTTTACATACCTCGGAATGATTGGCCTTGGTTCAGACACAGGTTAAAATGACAATTACATGGTAATTATCCCACATCTGTGGCTTTCTAAATTGCAATTAGTGTCTGTGTATAAATAGTCAATGAGTTTATTAGCTCCCATGTGGATGTACTCATTGGGCTAGGTTCCCCCACCCATGGGGTACAGAAAAGAACTGTCAAAAGACCTGCATAACAAGGTAATGGAACTTTATAAAGATGGAAAAGGCTATAAAAAAAAAAATATATATCCAAAACCTTGAATATGCCAGTCAGTACTGCTTAATCACATATTAACAAGTGGAAAATTTGGGGATCTCTTGCTACCAAGTCAAGGTCAGGAAGACCAAGAAAGATTGCAGCCACATTTGCCAGAAGAAATTAGGATACAAATAAAAACCTAGAAGTAACCTCAATAGAAATTACAGGCTGCTATGGAAAAAGACGGTGGGGTTGTTTCAAGGAGCACAATACAACAACACTTGAACAAAAATGAGCTGCATGGTCGAGTTGCCCGAAAGAAGCCTTACTGAGCCAAGGCCACAAAAAAGCCTGGCTACAATAAGCCCAACACCTTGACATGCTTCACAGCTTCTGGCACATTGTAATCTGTAGTGACAAGACCAAAATAGAGCTTTATGGTCACAACCATAAGCGCTATGTTTGGAGAGGGGTCAACAAGGCCTGTAGCGACATGAATACCATCCCCACTGTGAAGCATGGTGGTGGCTCACTGATGTTTTGGGGGTGAGCTCTAAAGGCACGGGGAATCCTGTGAAAATTAATGGCAACATGAATGCAGCATGTTATTAGAAAATAATGGCAGACAATTTTCATTCTTCTGAATCAAAGCTACGCATGGGACGCTCTTAGACTTTCCAGCACGACAATGACCCTAAGCCCAAGGCCAAGTTTACCCTCCATTGGTTACAGCAGAAAAAGGTGAAGGTTTTGGAGTGACCAGCTCAGTCTCCTAAACCTCATTGGGGAGATCTAAAACCTCCAAGACGAATGGGCGGGTCCACCTGAATCCACCTGCAAGAATTCAGGGCCTCATAGACAACTATTAAAAAAGACAGCGCACTGTCAGTGATGCTAAAGGGGGCAATACACAGTATTAAAGCGGGATTCCACCCTAGAGTGGAACTTCCACTTTTCGGAACCCTCCCCCCTCCGGTGTCACATTTGGCAGCTTTCAGGGGAGAGGGGGGTGCAGATACCTGTCTAAGACAGGTATCTGCACCCACTTCCGGGCATAAACTCCCACGGGAGTTTACATCACTTCCTGTCCTGGCGCGCTGTCTGCCGGGACACACACGTGTCCCAGCAGACAGCGCAGAAGATTCTCATTGCACCGCGCGACTTGCGCATGCGCAGTAGGGAACCGGGAAGTGAAGCCGCAAGCTTTACTTCCTGATTCCCTCACCGAGAATGGCGCCGGCAACAGCAGAGAGCCGAGCGTTCGATCGGCCTCTGCTGCCGACATCGCTGGAACTGGAAGACAGGTAAGTGTCCATTTTTTAAAAGTCAGCAGCTGCAGTATTTGTAGCTGCTGGCTTTTAAAAAAAAAAATTTCAGGTACCGCCCCGCTTTAAGATCTAAGGGTATGCAGGCTTTTGAACGGGTCATTGTTCATGTTTGAATTAAAGTACATTTGTTGGATTCCCTATTACCATTATTGGACCATGTCTGGATCTCACTGGTCTAGTGGTCTTATGGGTCCCCCCCCCCTTATATTTTATTTCTCTTCTCTATTCTGTTATCCTTATTGCAGAAAATATCTATACCTTATTAGTCACAGTGGCATCTTCCAGGCCTAATCCGGTTTTATCAGGCCTGTTATTAGAGTATTTAGATTGTATCGTTTTTGGATCCCCAATCCTTTCTGATAGACAGAATATTGGCATTTCCATTTTTTTTTCACTGTTTTTGTTTGGCAATATGATCTGTGCATCTGTAATCTGTTTCTCAAACTTGTTTAAAAGGTTTTTTAATAAAAAGCGATTTGAAGAAAAAAAAAAAAAAAAGTTTGCTTCCTTACGTCAGAGTCACTGGGAAAGAGAACAGTGAGCAGCACAGCACTGAAATCACCAAATCTCATTCCAGTTTATGGAGGTAGCAGTGCCTTAGATCTCACACGACAGATTAAAGAATTTATGTACAAGAGTGCCTGGGCACCCTCACATACCAGGAAGTATCAGAGATTTAATTAAGATCTATACTTGTGAACAATGGCTATTAAGGCCTAATGAGGTCATTATTGTCAGGAACCTTGCAAAAAAGAAATGTTCATCACTGGACAAGTGTAAGGTTGTCCAAATGTTTGCACAATGCCACTATTTTTTTCTAACATTTGCAAGTATGTAGTTTAACACACTGGTCTCTGCAGTAGTTAATACTTTTTACTTACAAAATGGCTTAATATGTAATTTGACCCAAACTCTTCCATATATTACTGGTATCCAGTATTACTATCAAAAATCAGGAGTTTAGTCTTAAGCCTGGTACACACTAGTAGTTTTTTTTTTTTCATTCAACCAGGTGGGCTGAACGAAAAAAAAAAACAGAACCGCTGAGGAGGAGCCCCTTTCAATCCAATGTTAGTACAGCTATCTCCTCTGCTGTGCTATTGTCTTGGCAGAGAGCGCTTATCGGGTGCTGATTGGCAGACCTTTGTTGGGCATGCCCCTTTGACAGAAGCCGGCAAAACAGCCAGCTTGTGTCAGACCAGCAGTTGTACACACCGGCTGAATGTCAGACAGTTTCTATTGAACCGGCTGATGCCACCTGATACTCGCCCCGTGTGTACGGCCCTTTAAGCATAGGGTAGATGTTGTCACATTCAGGTGATAGGCAGAAAAACCCAGCAGGGACACCCCAATGTAATCTTTCCCACACCAGCAAGCATCAGTTATTGTAGCTAGCAATAGGCACAGAGGGAAGGGACCTGTGTCCTGTACTATACTACAAAAAAGGATTTTACAGGCAAGTCAAAATGTATATTTTCTTAATAGCACCGTACAGGGCACTGTCCAAAGGCAGTCCAACTGAGATGTGGGCAACACAACAAATGCCAACAGTCCCACATAACAATTGGACAAACAATACTTGAAATACTCAGAGAGCAAGTTGAACAACCTATGCTCGCAAGTAGTATCAGAGAGATGGCCTAACGAGAAAGAGTAGTAACTGAGTGATCAACTCAAACAGTGCATAGCACATACAGACAACAGAGAGAAATCCTGGGAGGAGGTGCAGGACAGAGAAAAAGCAGAACAATGTCCTGGTTAAGTTGAAGGAAGGATAAAACACTAATGGTAATCCAGGTATGTGACTAGGTTACCTCCAATAGTAGCCTGCATGGGGCATCCCAGACAGATTTCACCCTCGAAGAGCTCTTCAGGGATAGGGCTCCACAGTTGGCTGACCATGGCCCTGGACCAGTATAGTGCCCTGCAGTTAACACTATGCACCATGTGCCAAGGTGAGCACACACACACAGAATCCAGTGCCCAAAGCAACTTTACAGGCAGGCCCCACATCTTACTGCAGGTGGGGTCCAGGTAACATCTCTCAAGGCTCAGTCAAGGAGTCAAATAATTCAAAAAGTTGCTAAAGAAAAACTGCAGTGGCTTTGGAGCAGCTAGGGATCTTGATACAAAACTCTTTAGGCAAAAAACCTCCACATGTAAGCTTCTCTCAGTAGAGAGAAGCTGTCCATCACCTAAGGACACTAGCAAGAAAAAAAATCAAGTTTAAGACTGTCCTGTACTGTACAATTAAGAAAAGACATTTTAGTTTTGATGAAGTGTTTATTTGATCCAAAAATATGAACAGCAGCAAGTCTACATGGAGAAACAAGTGTAGTAGGCAGAACATATGCAAATTGAAATTCCCCATATTGTACACCCATGTCATGAGAAATATATGGGGGCTGCCAACACTGGCTTCATTCTGCTAATTTCCTGAATGACTGGCTTTTGGCTTTAATACTTTTGAGCCACAGATCCAGAACAAATATGCTTTAAATGGGTGTCGGAGTAGTGTCAGGATTCCTTATTCTACATTCTGGTTCCAGATCAATGATGTCAACCAGGGAACGAACATTCTCAAAAGCAATAACCAGCAATGGCAATCTAGATAACAGATGTACTTTACTTTAAACTAAACCTGTGCTAGGTTGTACCCTTCAGAAGTTGGTTATGTCTATAAAAGGGATGAAAATATTCAAGGGAAATAAAAACAAAAAAAAAAACACCACAACAGTGACAGATTCCAAAAAAGTATTTTTTTCATTTATTATATTAAAACAATAACATTTCTCTTATATTAAACAATATACACACAGTGGATTAATATTTCATATATTATCCCTTCTGCTGTCCTAACAGCTATTGGTAAGTATTCTGATATTGAAGGGTACCTGTGGTTGAGAGGGAACATTTAACAAATTCTTGGCATATAATGCTGAGGGTCAAACTACGTGCAAAAAAACCCATAATGTTTGAGATGGTAGTAAAAGGGCACTAATGAATTATAGACCTTTCTTATTCCAGCAGACACAGACAACCCGCATTGCAGTTTTTTTTTTTTTTCACATAGCTTGTGGCAAATATAAAAACTTTTTTTTTGTTTTTTAAGAAGAGCCCATCTGAAACATTTTCAGGAAATTGTTGAGCCCTAAGGAGGATGAACATTGGAGTGGGCTTTAAAGTAAACCTGTAGGGTTACATAGACATACAAGAAGGAAGGAATTCGGTAAAGATTGCAAAACAGCATGGCAGAATTTTGACATTTGCACACTGAGTGCCCCATGCTCAGGAGCTCCTGAGAAAGTCTGGGACAGTAACAAAGGTGCACACAAGCACCTCTCAGTAATTACTTTACACTACAGGTACACTTTGACTTGTGTTTAAAGCCCAGTTGACACTTCCCATTACTATAGATCAGTGATGGTGAACCTTGGCATCCCAGATGTTTTGGAACTACATTTCCCATGATGTTCATGCAGTGTAGTTGAGAATTAAGGGCAATGTAGTTCCAAAACATCGGGGTGCCAAGGTTCGCCATCACTGCTATAGATAGGTCTACCGAATGTGCATCAAAAAGGTATATATGGCCAATGTCTTACTGTTCTAATTCTTCCAATTACTCCTTAGCACCAGCCCAATATTCATGGTACTGGCAGCAGATTAAAGCCGTACACACGGGCCGAATATCGGGCACTATTGGCTGGTTCAATAGAAACCGGATGACGTTCAGCCTGCGTGTATGGCAGCTGGTCCGGCTGTTGAAGGGGCATGACTAAAAAAAGGTCTGCCAATCAGCGATCTCAGCCAATGGTAGAGATCGTTGGCTGGTGTGCTCTGGCGGCGGTGGCCTTCCCCCTGTCAGGACACAATAGCACAGCAGGGGAAATCGCTGTATTAACATCTGATAGTACAGCACCTCCTTCTGAGCTCTTCCTTTTTCTTTTCTTTTTTTCCAGCATGCTGGGTTTAACGAAAAAACTAACTGCTAGTGTGTATCAAGCTTAAAAACAAGGACCACTGTTCTCTGTATGTTCACACACTCTGTTGATTAGAGAGCTCTAGCTCTGACTCAACATGAGACATGTGGTGTTGGGTGGTAGGATGTGATGGCCCACTGCTCCCACATACATAACAATGGTTCTTCTTTGCAGTCTGCAACTGGATTTTTGGCTGGTGCAAAGGCAATTGGAAGCATAACATTAATAAGACATTTGACGTGTACCTTTTTGCTGCACATTCAATACATTCAGCTAAAGTAATCAGAACATTTAATAGGGCTTTAAATGTTGAGCCTTTAGGGCTGTTACCTTGACCCAGTGCAGGGTCTGAATGTTTGTAGCTTGCTAGGCATCGAAGCCAAGATCAAAATGACAGTCTTAAAGTGGTTGTAAAGCCTTAAAGTTTTTTTTAACCTTCGTGCATTCTATGCATGAAAGTAAAAAACCTTCAGAATGCAGCTCCCCCCCTCCCTTATACTTACCCAAGCCTGATCCAGCAAAGTCTCTCTGCCTCCTCATTGGCTGACGCACAGTGAGGAGGGATCTGGGACGAGCACCGTTCCATGTGTCTTATGGACACTCAGAGCAGGCATGCACGTGTGCCCCCATAGAAAGTGGCTTGCTATAGGGGCACTTGGGGGGGAGGAGCCCAGAGCACCAACGGGAGATACGAGAAGAGGAGGATCCGGGCTGCTCAGTGACAAAACCAATGCACAGAGCAGGTAAGTAGAACATGTTATTTTGAAGAAAAAAAATTCAGCCTTTACAGCTTGCACCTTAAACCTATTAAATTGCCAGTATAACTGTGTTGCAGCGCCTAGAGGTGCCGGAATCTAGCATTGCAGTGTGGGAGGGGGTGAAGTCAGGCACAAACTCAGGAATTTGAGTTGACAAGTTTACTTTAACCACCACCTTTCCCAGCACTGTATACTCCTTTCCTTTGCTCTCACTTGTCACTTAACATGACTTCTAATGTATGGGCAGCTTTAGTTTGGTTACCTGGAAGCAGGGGAAGCTACAAATCATTCAAGTTGTAGCTTATACAGGCCTGTAGACTCCCCCCATGTCATGGTGTTGGTGCTGACGCATGGAGTGACTCTCATGCTCATCTCTACCTTGGAAGCACCACGCAATTTCTTCATTCCTGAACAGAGAAGTAGAGCAGAGAAGGAAAGGTATGTGCTGCTGACAAGCAAGTGTGCAAAACACAGGATTGCTTTAAAGTAAACATAAATCCAAGATAACAAATGTAATACATTGCAGCGTACCAGTCCGTAGATGTGCTGGCTGCATTCTTTTTCTATTTTCACATGTTCTCCCTTTATTTTCACCAGGTGCAAGTTAAAAAGAGAAGTACAGCCAAAGCTCGATGTTGGCTGACGTCACAGAGCCGGTTCGGGCTGGGGAAAGATCATGACCATTAATCATGATCCACCCAGATTCTTGGACCGGCACCCAGCTCAGCCTCTCATCAAGCTGCTGAGAGCCTAGCCAGCCGCTCTCGTCCTGCCCTCCGCAGCCTAGCACTCCTGGGAGCATGCGTGGGGAGGGCAGAGCAAAGGGCCGGTGATTGATAGTCATCAGCTGTCTTCTCAAGACGCACTGAGAACTGAGCGATCAGCAGTCTTTACACGCTCAGTCCTCAGTCTTGGACACACTATTAGATTTTCTGCAGATTTTTGTCTTCAGATTTACCAAAACCATATAATATGAAGTCAAACCTTAAGAGTTTAAATTTGTATGCAATCAGGCAGGCCCTTGCACTACATGGTTTTGGTAAATTTGAAGACAAAAATCTGCAGAAAATCTAATAGTGTGTATGGGGCTTAAGAGCTGGCGGGGGACAGGTGCAGCATCAGATCACAGCTGCATCCGCCTAGGTAAGTATGATTTAAAAAAACAAACAAACCTCTTTTAAACACTTCCAGTCCTAGGGTGACAACGCTCACTCTCTGTACAGTATCTATAGGGGAACAGTGTTGACACCCTAGGACAGAAGGTGTGTTAGCATTACAAAACAACTCCCCACATCCTAATCAACACAGGTTATGGAGGAGGTCTTCTTTAAGTTCAAGAGGTGAATTGAGAGCCACCACTGCTTGAAATAAAACTTCAAAGTGCAATGGAAAATTAGGAACATATTGGATTACTGGTAGGATCAAAAGGTATTTTTGTTTCGCGCTTACCAAACAGATGGTTCAAAACGCTATCAATTGTGTATTTAAAAAACAAAAGGAAACCTTAGGTTTTTCAAACACTTTAAAATGTATGCATAGTCCAAATTTTTTTTTTTTTGTTCTGTTTTAGAACCAACTGGGTAGATTTATATTCCCTAATTAGGTGACCATTGACATAGTGACGGAAAGTGATGAGAAAGACAAAATCTACGTTTTTAGCAGCAAAAGTGGTGAGGGTAAATCTTCCAAAGGGAACACCTGTTCTGGTGACAAATGCCTTAGGTGTCTACTTCACAGTAATATTGGCAGTTTAAATAGTTACATTTCATTTTAAAGTTAAACACACTTTTAGGCACATTCGTAGTGCTGTGTCCACACCTCAACTGCATCTACAAATGTCCTGTCCCCACATGGACTAATATAAGGCTGATACATTCAGCCAGTCATCAGTGCAGACAGCACTAAATGAAGAAATCTCTGTAGAAAACAAATTGGGACACGCCTGTATTCGTGGTCACGTTGTGGTTACTGCACGACAAACGTTGCAGAGTAAATGCACCACAGCAAAAATAAGTATGAACTCTTCAGGTGAACTTCAACAATAAATTACAGGCAAAGGAACTGTCACCAGTATATTTTCTCACTTCACATATTTGCATTCTGGCAGCATAGTGATTAAATAACACATACAGGTTCAAAAAAACACTTTTTCTAACATTTTTATTACAAAAAAAAAAAAAATGGCAAGCTGTTCAATAAACCTATAACAAGCTATAACATTTTTATTGAATGCATCAATGATTTTCTGATGTATAGTAGCTATGCACAGATACGGGGGTGGTTCGAATTTTCATAGTTTTATCAACATGGAAAAAGCTTCCCTGTTTTTTTTTTTTCTCCTAATGGACTGTATCCAGCAAGGGAATAGCTTCAAACTAACGATATGTTTCTGTATCTGCATGCAGTAAAGTGCATTAGTCTCATCTTTTCACAAATGTTTAAAAGGTACAGGTAAATACAATGTGCACATCACAATAGAGTTGTGTGTTAAGAGGTCAGTCCACCTAAAACGGATATTGTGAAGGCTGATGGGCTGAGTCTCTCCCTGGATTCTTAAGGGCAGATTCACATTATTGTGGTGCATCAATGGGCATTTTCTTGTGCAATGGCTGTGTTGTGTTAAGGCATCCCATTCATTTGAATTGGGCTATCAATGCACCTTGAAACAAGAAAAAAATGGGACTGCGCTATTTTTTTTTTTTTTTAGAAAGTATTCACATGTATGCATAATGCTGCACTATAGCACAGGGGCATTTCACTTACTGTATGTATGTGGTGGTTGCCATTTAAAAAGGATGGCACGGCAACACAATGCACATTTACCCATTTATTAGCACTTGTTTCAGCAAGACAATTGTGTGAATGGGCTCTGAAGGGCCCCAGCAGTGAGATCTTCCTGCCATAATCCCACGTCTGTTCCTACCCACCCTAAAGTTTCAGTCCTACTACAAAGTGGACTATTCGACGATATACAGCAATTGGCACAGTACTCAAACAGGCCTGGAAACTCAACGCCAAAGTCAAAAAGAGACATAACATGTCATTAGGTGGTTTAACTCTGTAGTATCTACTAAAAACTAAAATATAACTTTAGGGTGGATTGCCCCTTTCATGTTCTAATAGGAACAAAAAAAACCTCTAATTTAAAATATTTATGTCGTGTTGCAGCATTTGATTCAAATGCAAATCAAGAATATCTTTATGAGGGGTCTGCATATCATGTTTTTATTAAGGCGGTTTTGCTATTCACCAGAACATAATGAAAAAACAAAAACAAATCCCACAAAGAAAATAGTATTGTAGGTGTGAGGTTTGCATACCGTGTGACTTCTAAGTAATATCTCCTCACCACAGCATTGAAACCACAATGGTACTCGTTAACCCTTTGTCTCATATTAACTCTTCAAAATGTGCATTATTTTAAAGCTTTGCAGCAATGCAATGCCTACACAAAGGAAAGGATGCCAAACAGACAGACTTCCTTAGATTTGGGTTTGAGTGTTGTCTAACCTTGCACCATTTGTTTTATAATATGCTGAAGTTGGTTGCTATTGAACTATTAATGTGTATGGTGATTAGGCACAGTTTATACAATATCCCAGAGTCCTGTGTATAAATAAAAGACATATTATAAACTTAACTTAACAGCTTTCCTAATAAAAGCCCTCACTTTCACAATGACTAGAACATTTATCTCTCTTACCGATCTTCAAGGGCCAGTCAATTTTTATGATTTTCAGAGGAATCTTTCTTTAAGGCCTTAAAGCAGATCCTCACTTCATCTGAGCACCACAAACACTATTTAATACATTTTTAATATGCAAAGCAAACTCCTCCATCCATGACTCCATGCTTTTTTTGTTGAATCACTCTGAAAAACAACCCACTAGCATTTCTGGCTGTGGCCTAAGGGCAAAGAAACCAAAATGTAACTGAAAAAAAAAAAAGTTTAAAACAAGTGAATATAATATACTTTCCTGTCTATTTACTAATGCTAGCAGCATAAAAATAATGCTGATTGGGAGAGTTTACCCATGCAAAAGGCCATGTTTGCCCATGCCAGGACATACAGGTGTTCTGTTCCAATAGACATGAATAGGTCTTCCCACACCAGGATGTGCAGAACACCTGTGCACCCTGTGTGGCAAAACATGACCCTTTGGTGTACGTTTAGGTTTGCCGGTGTGTACAAGGGTCAACAATGTTACTAGTGCATCCAACTAAGCTTCTAAAAGCCCATGATCCTTCCATGAAGCAAATTACATTTGGGATGAGCAGTTAGGTGGAAGCTGTGGTTCTCTGAACTGCTTGTTGAACAAAAGAAAATGAATGATGTATGGTCTGAATCCAGTTTGCCGCATATCTAAAAACAGCACATTAGACAGAGACTCAAATATTAATGGTACCGCTTTTTAGGATGTGTCATACATGCGGTTTAGTGGGTAACCGCCCAAGAATATAGTATTTATGTGTACATTCCATCAGGATCGGCACCACAAGCCATAAAAACACATTTATAAATGCAGATGTGTGAATGGGCCTTGACACTATTATATTCATTTTTTGTTTGGTCCCATATAAAATATTCTATTAGTCAATCTTTGATCAGGCTACTATGAAAGACACTCTATATAATGATTACATAGGTATCAAATATATATAATCTGTAAATATTGATAGGTTAAAAGAAAAATGGGCACATTGTCCATTTATTTTTAGAGGATATATGCTCATTTGCATGTTTTCATGCAATGTGCACCAACTCCACGGCCAACTCCACTCAAAATATGTATTTTAGTTTTGGGTGAACAGAAATACCAATACCAACTTTTTTATATTTCCTTGCAGTATTTTGCGTCTCAGTTCCCTCCCCCCAAAGGTCTCACACTACTAATGCTAGACACTCACACATTACACATTTTTTCTACATTATGAAAAATCTATGTAGGAGTGTATCAGCATGATTTGCCACTGGGTTCTATCATGCACATCACTGAGGGCCCATGTCGATGGCATCCGTTTGAGATGCTCCTGAGGTCATTCGTAATTAATTTGCAATTGCATTTGACCTGCTTCAAGTGGCCTTTGTGCTTTTTTCCCCCATACATTTGTGTAGGGGTGCAAAACACATCTGATGCAAACAAACACCCATCAATACAGGCTTCAGAGGTATTTACATTAGTGGCCAAAATTGTGGACACCTGTCATAAATTAAGGCTTTTTTCAATTTGATCTGAAATTTTGTCCCCAAAATGTGCTTAAACCCATCACGTCATATATTATTTTATTCTAAGTGTAACTCTAAAATCAATTGACATAAAGTAATATTATATATTCATAACTGTTTAACATAAAAGGGTTTTTACCAAACAAAACAGAGAATTCTTGATTCTTAAAAGATTGCTAGAATGTCATGCTGACCAATGGGAGATGTTATTTACCTAGCCAACAAGGTTTAGCATTAACGGTTTATTTATTTATCGATAGGTTACTTGTAGACAAATTACATTTTTCTTGAGACTATAAATATAGCATCATAAGGCACACAGTGCTGTTCCACTGATTTTTCGAAAAACCAGGTTCAAAAATTATAATAGACTTGAAGTATCAGAAGAACTCTGGACAGCCGCACACCGGAAGATAAAAACCTGTGCAATTTATTTAAAAAACAGGAATCACATCAATCAAAAAGTCCCCTGCAAAGCAAAGCAAGAAGGGGGGCACAAAAGTTGACGCATTTCGCACTATATACAGTGCTTACTCATAGCTGTTGCAGCTATATAGTGCGAAACGCGTCAGTTTTGTGCCCCCCTTATTGCTTTGCAGTGGACTTTTTGATTGATGCGATTCCTGTTTTTTAAATAAATTGCACAGGTTTTTATCTTCCTCCGGTGTGCGGCTGTCCAGAGTTCTTCTGATACTTCAAGTCTATTGTGTTATTAGCCAGCACCTGGGGCCCCTAAACAGGAGTAGGAGCATTCGCCCTGAAGGGCTATCCTGGAGCGGTGGTTATCTCTTTCTATCGAAAATTATATTATTATCACTTGCAATCATTTTTCATGATATTGTTCAACGATAAAGGCTATTAGAACAGACAGAACTCCAAACAAACAAAAGCTATGACTTTCAGGCAGCATGGACACACTTATTAAAAAAATAAAATAAAAAATAAATAAAAAAAAAACGTCTTGGGGGTATAGCAAAATCTGGAGTAATGAAGCTCTTATTGAGGTATAAGATTTGTAGAAATGTCTAAACCTAACCAAGAGGCATAAATAAGGTGGATATCCCAAATGGTTACAGGAAAGTCAAAAGATTGGCTCTGCAGGAAAGGAGAACAGTAGACAACATTAAATTACATCTCCAAACTTGTGGTGTATAAACGAAAAAAAAAACAAAAAAATTTGAAGGCAACTTATTCTTGCTGAATTAAACGCAAGAATATCAAGAAGCCATATTTCAGTGTTAGGAGCAGAAGATGTGTTTTGCATGCAAAATAGCATCTAAGCTGGACAGTTGGTAATCTGGAGTGATAAAACAAAACAAAAAATCAATCTTTGGATGGTTTGAAATACATCCAAATGGTCAGCAAAGCCTGCTTCCAGAGTGTTTAACAGCAACAATGAAGCATCCTATGAGTGTTGTGGGATTTCACCTATAATCATCCTGCTGACCGTATTCAGCCTATAGAAAGGATGTGGACAGCTGATAAAATACTATGGGGTTAATTTACTAAATTATAATAGACCTTGCAAGTGTAGTTGCACTCTTTTTTAATTAGTTAATATCCACGTGGTAAAGCTTCACTTTGTAAAGAATATATCATGGAAAAACACATGTGCGAGTCAGGGGAAAAAACCTGGAAAAATTCCCCACGGGGCTTTTTAGCAGCAAGAATAGAATAATATCTATTGTAAAAAATGTATCATTTTATTTAGTAGAAAAAATTCAATTGTACAAAGAATTTAAAATATGAGCTCTGGTCAATACACATAAGGCGGGGTAGCCAAAATTGATGGTGACCTTATTTATCATAGGGACAATGTGTTACAAGTGATCCAGGACCTCCGTATGCCTCCTCAGTGTTCCCCCACGTGAGCCCCCCAATCCGTAGGGCTTGGGGCTCCTTGCAAGCCCTGCGGATTGGGGGCTCCCCTGGGGGAACACTGAGGAGGCATGCGGAGGTCCTGGATCACTTGAATACAACTGCTTTTAAGTTTCTGGTTATGCGAGGTCCACTACATGAGGGGTAAATATACCATCATAGATATAAAGCAATGTATGTTTTATACATGATAATATAAAATTAAGTAGTTTTCTACTCTTGCTGTAAATGTCAAAATGGTAAAAACCTTTCTTTGATGTATCTTTTGAATGCAAAAAAAATATATATTTTAGATATATTAACTGTAAAAAGGCAAAATCAGAGCACATTGCACACATAAAAGATGAGAATGGGAGGATGGTTACGGATGACACAAAGAAGGCAACTGTATTAAATGCCGCCTTCTCCTCAGTTTTTAAGCAGGAAAAGGAAGGGTTTACGGACCGCGACTGTACTGTTAGTGACACAGGGCTCTCATGGCTAACATAGGCCGGAGTCAAGGAAAGACTTAATAAATTTAACACAAATAAATCACCAGGACCAGATGGCTTACACCCGAGTGTCCTCAGAGAACTCAGTCAGGTTATAGCCAGACCGTTGTTCCTAATCTTTGCGGACAGCATACTGACAGAATTGGTACCAGCTGATTGGGGAAAAGCCAATGTGGTATAAATATTCAAAAAAGGGCAGAGACAAATGCCTGGAAACTACAGGTCAGTCAGCCTAACATCAATAGTGGGATTAATTATTGGAGGGGATGATAAGGGACTATATCCAAAAATTTACTGAGGAAAAAAATATCATTAATAGTAATCGGCATGGGTTTACGAAAGGTCGTTCCTGCCAGACCAATCTGCTAACATTCTACGAGGAAGTGAGCTGCCATCTAGATAGTGGGAGGCCTGTGGACTTAGCACATTTGGATTTTGCAAAAGCATTAGATACAGTTCCCCATAAACACTTAATTTACAAGCTGAAATCTGCAGGCATGGACTATAAGGTTTGTGCTTGGGTAAAAAAATGGTTACAGGGACGTGTCCAAAGGGTAGTGATAAAAAAACATGTACTCAGACTGGTCGGGAGTGGCGAGTGGGGTACCCCAAAGTTCTGTCTTGGAACCAGTTCTATTCAATTTATTCATAAATTATATTGAGGATGGGATAAATAGCTCAATCGCAGTTTTTGCAGACACAAAGATAAGCAGGGCAATAACTTCACATCAGGATATAGAAATTTAACAGAATGACTTGAACAAAATAATGGACTGGGCAGACAAATGGCAAATGAGGTTTAATGTAAAGAAATACACTTGGGGGGGGGGGGGGGGGGAAACAGGGAGAACCTCTGGGGGAATCAAGGCTGGAGAAGGATCTGGGGGTCCTAGTAGATGACAGATTGAGCAAAAGCATACAATGTTCAAGCTGCGGCTACCAAAACGGGCAGAATATTAGCATGCATAGAAAAAAAAAAAGGGCTAAAACTATAATCCTGCCACTTTATAAAACTCTGATTAGGCCCAAGTATTTTGTCTAGTTCTGGTCACCAGTCCTCAGCTGGAATGTGCTGGAGCTGAAGAGAGTCCAAAGAAGGGCAAATAAACTAATAAGGGGACTGGAGGAAACTCTCTTCCACAATTGGTGGTGGCTGCAGGGAGTATGGATATTTCTAAAGAACACAACATACAGGGATATGGGAAATAATTATAGACATTGACACACGTACACCAACACAGGTTGAACTGGATGGATTGTGTTTTTTCAGCCTTACCTACTATGCAAAAGAAAAATTTTTTTTTGCATGCACATGATTGCAAGTTCTGGAGAAAATGAGTGCAACTGCAGAAAGCACAGGCCATTTGCTTTTAGTAAATAACCCTATTGAGATGATACAACCAAAGTTATTCCCTTACCAGGGGCGGACTGACCATTCGGCCACTCGGGCACTTCCCGAGGGCCCCGGGCCACTAGGGGGCCCCATCAGGATTGTCAGCCTCAGTAAAATCAGGGACAGTATGTAAAAACCTGTGTTTTTTTTACATCTGTTACTGAAATGTCCCTTACCGTCATCCTTTTGGTCTAAAAATCCAGAGATTATAGCTGCCCCACCTCTCCAGTACCTTCTCAGCCAATAGAAACGTGTCTGTGTATACTGTGTGTACATGTATGTGTATACTGTGTGATTGTATACTGTGTGTACATGTATGTGTATACTGTGTGATTGTATACTGTGTGGCCCCATAATCTCTGATTGCCTGGGGGCCCCATAATCTCCTATTGCCTGGGGGCCCCATGAGTTGTCAGTCCGCCCCTGTCCCTTACACTTCACATGAATTTTATTTTCAACAAGATAATGCTTCTTACCATACTGTTAAAACTGTAAAGGAATGTTTTTTCTCATCATATAAATGTTCTTGATTGGCCAGAAAAAGATCCTGACCTAAACGCCACTGAAAACCTCTGGGCAAGACTAAAGCATGTTGAAAAAGAATAAACCAAGACAAAAACAAATAAGAACCTATGGGATCTAAAAGTGATGATATCATATTATTTGCCAGAAAGGTGCAAAAGTCTATTTTGCTTCTAAAGGCAATCTAGATGACATCTTTGTACATAAAAGCATATGTCATTCCTGTTTGAATACATATGATGCTAAATCATACCAGTGTAAATATGTTAGCTGGCCAAACCCTGTTGAAGCAGAGAATCACTGTAGTGGCCACCGCTGCTACTGTTAGCCTCACTGTTTTCTTCATCCTGTGACGAGTGGCTTCCCTGTAACCACAGGGGGTCAACCTGCTTGGCACTGGTGCCATTCACAGAACACCTTGCATTTTTCATAATGAATGCAAAGTATTTTTTAATAAGGATGAAATGGAGAGGCGTGGTGGTGATGTCACAATCTACACCTCATCCAATCAGAAAACACTTTGCTTTCATTTAGAAAAATGCACAGCGTTTAGCTAATGGTGTCTGTACTAAGTGAGCGGACCTCTTTTGGTTACTATGCAGCAGCTCAGGACAGGACCCAGAAGACAACGAAAATAACTGTAGTAGTGGCCACTAGTGTTTCTCTCCTTCCACAGGGATTGGCCAGGTATGGAACATGTATACTTACAGTTAAAGTAACTAAAAAAAAAAAAATTGGAATAAAAATATATATAACCAGATGAGTTTCAGCATTTTTAGAGAAAATATATCAAAGTTGGACAAATCCAACATTTTTCAGAAGTGTCCACAATTTTAGTGGTGCTTTCAGCCACCACTTCTCATTTGTATGCTCACCTGTCCCCAATCCAAAGATATATTGCTCACCTGATGGATCAGGGTTAAGTACGCATAAGACTGAGAACTAAGGGGGTGTGTTAAATGCGGGAAGGCATACGAGATAAGTGTAGAAACTACAATTTAAACCTAAACTAGCAGGTATGGGTGGGGATGACCTTTAATGTGTAATGCATTGCTTTAAAATAATGCACAAATTGCATGTATTACAAGATCTATAACCTAGATCAGTGATGGCGAACCTTGACACCCCAGATGTTTTGGAACTACATTTCCCATGATGCTCAAGTACACTGCAGAGTGGATGAGCATCATGGGAAATGTAGTTCCAAAACATCTGGGGTGCCAAGGTTTGCCATCACTGACCTTCATCATCAGATGGTACTTATCTAGCGTTTAAAAATGCACACACACGCAAAATGCAAGCCATTCTTTTCCGTGTACAGAAACGGTGCACCACTCCTATGATCCAAATGGATGCCAGTTTCCTACAGTGTAACTATATATTACAATTCACTCCAGCAAAGAAGAATTATTATTTTAAACATTAGTCAATCTTTAACCAATTATATTTTCTGATAGTGATATGTAACACTGGAAATGCTGCAGTTCTGTACTGCTGAGCTAGCTGCCTTTTTATAGTTAGAGATCAATATCTGTAAAAAGCAAATAAAAATACAGGAAACATGAGGATGGGAAAATATATTTCGATTTCCCTTTCTTATTCTATGTAGAGCTTCTATGTTCAACCTGTCATGGATAAAAATTTGAGAATGTGCAGAATTCAGTTCAAACTTTTTGTTTGTGGGTGCAAAAATCTTAAAATAAAATTCTCCTCGATGCCATTCAAGAGAAAACCAAATAATACGATGGCTCCAACAGTGTCACTGTATGAGATTATTTTCAGCTGAATACGACGAAACCTTCCATTAAATGTCATAACTGGATGGCAGCCAGGCAAAACAAACATTCTCCCATGATTGGCTAGTTGTTAAAAAATAAAAAGACATCAAAAGTGATGGCGTATTCAACTTTCATCTCCCTCTCTTTTTTTTGTCATCATACAGTTGGCATATTGTCACATGATCACAGGGTGTACGGGTACAGGAGATGATGCAGTTCTCAAGAGCTGGGCATTTCTGCTTTGCTGAGAGCAATAGCTAGCTCCAGATCTTCTTGTTCCTGTCGTTTTAAACGATCTAGTCTTTCTTTTTCTGCCCTCTGGCTCTCTCGTTTGGCCCATGCTAGCTGTTGTTCCTCGTTCCCAAACTGTGAGATATGAAAATAAATAGGTTGGTTACTCTGCAGTTCTGAGCTGAAGACCAATACATAAAAAAAAAAAAGACTTGTTTCTTTTTGACAAGATGTCTGGCTATTAAGAAAATCAACATAATTTACTTTTGCTATTTTAACACAGCTGAAAAAATTCTATAAAAAAACTGGACTACGGTTATTTTTGCAACCTTGTCCAAGCCCAACTCCAACCAATTTTGGATAAAGTGGAGGAAGGATGGAACTTCTTCAAATTTGTATTGCTGTCTGTGGTCCAACTGGGGAGATTAAACCTCACTACCTCTCCCTCCGACAAGAAAAGAAAGAACAGGCATTATGAGACAAAAAGACACAAATAGCAATAAAAAAAAATTAAAACGAGCCGACACAAAATAAAACCTTTTCCCTGTGTACTCTTCCCAAAAAAGGGGCCTTTCTTTAAGACACTATGTTTGAGGCTACAATAAACAAATCTTCTCAAATACATGCACATAGTAGGGCTGATTTGATAAGAAACTGTTTAAGCTACTAGTTTGTTTTGTTGAGTGTGGAAATAAACCAAAGTACGTAGAAGAAACCCAAATGAATACAGAACATACAGTGTGCTTGGCTGGAGCTCCACCTGGGTTCTCCTGTGCTGCAAGAGCATTAATCACCATACTGACCATAACCACTAATCAGAATTATCTCTAAAGACTTCTGGAATTTGATTTTGGTTATCTAGCAAGAGAGCATGGAAAGGTTGCCAATATCTACTTTATATGCCCATTTCAGACATTATTATATTTTATCATAAATTATCAATAAATTAGGAGAACAAATGGGAGATTTTTAAAGGTTCAGGCAGGCCTAGGATGTTCATCCAGAACCAACCTTTACATCTTAGTGAGTCACTGACCTGGAACAAACCTGCAGCCAGTAAATTATATAACATATTCAGGGGTATTCAAAACAGTCCGAAAGACACTTTTTCTGGCGTCAGCTCCCATTAGAACTATCTGCTCCTAATTCATGCAAGCATTGGCACCAGTGTTGGTATCATTACTGACCCATCCATCAAATTCACGTTGTTCTTACTACTGGCACTTTAAGAAAATGTCACTCTGGCAGTGACAAATTCCTAAAGAATTACCGCTAGTACTCAGTTTAGGAAACTTTTCCGCAAAGTGTCAGTTAGTGTCCGATAGCCCGCCGCAATTTTGCAGTCCCGCTATAAGCCACCGATTGCAGTCATTACTAGTATAAACAAAAAATATCCATAACTATATCCCATAGATTGTAGACACTATAATGTTTGTGTACAGCAATCAATATACGCTTTTTGGGATTTTTTTTTTTTTTTTTTTGTAATTTATGAAGAAATAAGATTTTTTTTCAAATTTTTTTATTGGCTATGTTTTATAGCAGAAAGTAAAAAAAATTGTTTTTTCTTTTCAAAAATGTGTGGTCTTTTTCTGTTTATAGCGCAAAAAATAAACGCAGAGGTAATCAAATACCAAAAGAAACCTATTTGTTGGGGAGAAAAAAAAAATCACAAATTTTATTTGGGTAGTGTCACACGACCTTGCAATTGTCAGTTAAACTAACGCAGTGCTGTATAGAAAAAAATGCACTGGTCATGAAGGGGTGGGGGGAGGGAGTTGGGTAAATCTTTCAGAGGTCAAGTGATTAAATGACTATACAATTATCTTTTTGTATGGTCTATAGACACAATCTAATAGGAAGTATAAGTAGGCCATTACTAAAACAGCTCACTCCTTCCGAATATCTGTAAAAAGGGTGAATATCAGGGCCGTTTTTTCCACTGGGCATGCTGGGCAGTTGCCCGGGGGCCCCATTTGTCTGGAGGGCCCCATCCAGGGCTGATCCTCAGCGCTGCAATCTTCTGCTTAAATTGACTGACTGCACTGGTTGCTCACTTTGCCGGCTGGCAACTAGCTAGCAACCAGTGACGTCAATCAGAGGCCGCGCCCGCCCCAGCATTCATAGCGCACCACGGCTGCCCCAGTGGCTAGTGAACAGGCTCCGCCCACCTCTGCCATGTTTTTCAGACAACATGGAGAGGGAGCGGAGCGTAAAAAGACGGCCCTTGATAGCTGGTGCTGCCTTGCTGCTGTGAGTGACACACTGTACTGCACCAGGCCGGCGGCCTCAAGTAAGTCTAACAATGTCTACTTAAGTAAGTTCAAGTTGTGCATCAAACATAGCCACTGTCTGCGCCCCTCAAAAAGCTGCCAATGTGCCCAAACACAGCCACTGTGCCCATCAAAGCTGCCACTGTGCCCATCAAAGCTGCCAATGTGCCCATCAAACACAGCCACTGTGCCCATCAAAGCTGCCACTGTGCCCATCAACGCTGCCACTGTGCCCATCAAACTCGTGTTATATTGTCCAAACGTTGTGTTAATGTTTAAACACTGATTTTGTTGGAAGTACCAATAAATATAGCCTTATTGATAATTTGCATTTTTATTCTCGTGCGTGATCGTGTAGACAGGGCCCCAGTGCACTGTATTGCCCGGGGGCCTATAATGCTCTTAATATGGCCCTGGTGAATATACATAGCTGAAATTCATAGGCATTGGCACAGATTTAAGCATCACCAAAGAAAGGCTAAAATACCCCTTTAGGCTGGATTCACACTGATGCAGCCCTGTGAGCTGTGTTTTGCATGGGCACAGAAGCACATTCATTTCAATGGTGCAGTTGTTTGCACCAGGAGATTTGAGTGCATTTTATAATGGGTTTATTGAATTTGAATAGAACACTATGTGGGGTTTTATACATTTTACATTACTCGGTTATGATATGGTCTGAAAAAATGGAAATGATGAAAGGAAAGATTATTTCAAAAGGCACATTTGACCTGAATTTGTAGTAATACACACAGAGGTGATGGAAGATAAAAAGAAACATTGAACACACTTGGATACAACTGTTTATTATAGAGATTGTTATTTTTGTGATACAATGTGTGTAATTGTTTAAGGTGGCATATTAGGCCTGTTTCACATCAGCTCCAGCTTGCATGAGAGCATTGTAAACAGCAAGTATCATTCAGCTCCAGTTTGTAAATACTGAATGCGGATCCTAATGCGAGTGCCGATTGTCCCTTAAAACAAGCTGCTAGCAGGCTTCAGCACTCCTTGAAGCTTGTTGAAAGCCTGCTAGCAGTTTGTTTAAAGTGACAGTCAGCACTCCCATTAAGATCTGTGTATTAGGTTTCCAAACAGGAGCTGAAGAGCTTTAATGGCTTAGAAAAAGCCGCTTGAAACTTGCCAAAGGCTTTCCAAAAGATTACTGAAAGTTTCATAAAAGCTTGCTGTTCATACTGCTTTTATACAAGCTGAAGCCAGTGGAAAACACACCTTAATTTTACACGTGGGAATGTTCACTTTTTATGGTGGTAATAGTGTGCTTAAACCTACCTGCATGAGTATTATTGTGATCACATTTAAAGCTGAACTCCAGGAAAAAAGCGTGCAGGCATACCATGAGTTAAGTCCAACAAGGTGCATGCCACCTCCTGAACTCTCTTTAATTTACATCTGACATGTTTATGTGCTCCAGGAAGATAGCTTCAGGAGTTCCTACAAGGCTGGACTCAGCTGGTCTCAAGTGTACAGGTGATGCAGCTGCTATGCCCGCTCCTCCCCTTCTGCCCAATCACAGAAGCCTTTGTAGCATGTGATCTCTTTTACGCCGCAATTTTGCAGTCCCGCTATAAGCCACCGATTGCAGTCATTACTAGTATAAACAAAAAATATCCATAACTATATCCCATAGATTGTAGACACTATAATGTTTGTGTACAGCAATCAATATACGCTTTTTGGGATTTTTTTTTTTTTTTTTTGTAATTTATGAAGAAATAAGATTTTTTTTCAAATTTTTTTATTGGCTATGTTTTATAGCAGAAAGTAAAAAAAATTGTTTTTTCTTTTCAAAAATGTGTGGTCTTTTTCTGTTTATAGCGCAAAAAAAAAAAACGCAGAGGTAATCAAATACCAAAAGAAACCTATTTGTTGGGGAGAAAAAAAAAAAATCACAAATTTTATTTGGGTAGTGTCACACGACCTTGCAATTGTCAGTTAAACTAACGCAGTGCTGTATAGAAAAAAATGCACTGGTCATGAAGGGGTGGGGGGAGGGAGTTGGGTAAATCTTTCAGAGGTCAAGTGATTAAATGACTATACAATTATCTTTTTGTATGGTCTATAGACACAATCTAATAGGAAGTATAAGTAGGCCATTACTAAAACAGCTCACTCCTTCCGAATATCTGTAAAAAGGGTGAATATCAGGGCCGTTTTTTCCACTGGGCATGCTGGGCAGTTGCCCGGGGGCCCCATTTGTCTGGAGGGCCCCATCCAGGGCTGATCCTCAGCGCTGCAATCTTCTGCTTAAATTGACTGACTGCACTGGTTGCTCACTTTGCCGGCTGGCAACTAGCTAGCAACCAGTGACGTCAATCAGAGGCCGCGCCCGCCCCAGCATTCATAGCGCACCACGGCTGCCCCAGTGGCTAGTGAACAGGCTCCGCCCACCTCTGCCATGTTTTTCAGACAACATGGAGAGGGAGCGGAGCGTAAAAAGACGGCCCTTGATAGCTGGTGCTGCCTTGCTGCTGTGAGTGACACACTGTACTGCACCAGGCCGGCGGCCTCAAGTAAGTCTAACAATGTCTACTTAAGTAAGTTCAAGTTGTGCATCAAACATAGCCACTGTCTGCGCCCCTCAAAAAGCTGCCAATGTGCCCAAACACAGCCACTGTGCCCATCAAAGCTGCCACTGTGCCCATCAAAGCTGCCAATGTGCCCATCAAACACAGCCACTGTGCCCATCAAAGCTGCCACTGTGCCCATCAACGCTGCCACTGTGCCCATCAAACTCGTGTTATATTGTCCAAACGTTGTGTTAATGTTTAAACACTGATTTTGTTGGAAGTACCAATAAATATAGCCTTATTGATAATTTGCATTTTTATTCTCGTGCGTGATCGTGTAGACAGGGCCCCAGTGCACTGTATTGCCCGGGGGCCTATAATGCTCTTAATATGGCCCTGGTGAATATACATAGCTGAAATTCATAGGCATTGGCACAGATTTAAGCATCACCAAAGAAAGGCTAAAATACCCCTTTAGGCTGGATTCACACTGATGCAGCCCTGTGAGCTGTGTTTTGCATGGGCACAGAAGCACATTCATTTCAATGGTGCAGTTGTTTGCACCAGGAGATTTGAGTGCATTTTATAATGGGTTTATTGAATTTGAATAGAACACTATGTGGGGTTTTATACATTTTACATTACTCGGTTATGATATGGTCTGAAAAAATGGAAATGATGAAAGGAAAGATTATTTCAAAAGGCACATTTGACCTGAATTTGTAGTAATACACACAGAGGTGATGGAAGATAAAAAGAAACATTGAACACACTTGGATACAACTGTTTATTATAGAGATTGTTATTTTTGTGATACAATGTGTGTAATTGTTTAAGGTGGCATATTAGGCCTGTTTCACATCAGCTCCAGCTTGCATGAGAGCATTGTAAACAGCAAGTATCATTCAGCTCCAGTTTGTAAATACTGAATGCGGATCCTAATGCGAGTGCCGATTGTCCCTTAAAACAAGCTGCTAGCAGGCTTCAGCACTCCTTGAAGCTTGTTGAAAGCCTGCTAGCAGTTTGTTTAAAGTGACAGTCAGCACTCCCATTAAGATCTGTGTATTAGGTTTCCAAACAGGAGCTGAAGAGCTTTAATGGCTTAGAAAAAGCCGCTTGAAACTTGCCAAAGGCTTTCCAAAAGATTACTGAAAGTTTCATAAAAGCTTGCTGTTCATACTGCTTTTATACAAGCTGAAGCCAGTGGAAAACACACCTTAATTTTACACGTGGGAATGTTCACTTTTTATGGTGGTAATAGTGTGCTTAAACCTACCTGCATGAGTATTATTGTGATCACATTTAAAGCTGAACTCCAGGAAAAAAGCGTGCAGGCATACCATGAGTTAAGTCCAACAAGGTGCATGCCACCTCCTGAACTCTCTTTAATTTACATCTGACATGTTTATGTGCTCCAGGAAGATAGCTTCAGGAGTTCCTACAAGGCTGGACTCAGCTGGTCTCAAGTGTACAGGTGATGCAGCTGCTATGCCCGCTCCTCCCCTTCTGCCCAATCACAGAAGCCTTTGTAGCATGTGATCTCTTTTACAAAATATAAAGGCTTCTGTGAATCGGCAGAAGATTAGGCATAGCTGCTGTGTATGCATCTCTCTTCTCACAGCCAGAGTATCTCCTCCAGGAGTGTTATAAACCTGGTAGATGTAAATAAATCCATGAAATGGCATGTACCTCAGACTTAACTCATCGTATGCCTGCACTTTATACAAAGTTGCTGAATTCCTGGAATTCAGCTTTAAGTATATGATGTAGATGTAAATACAATACAATAATACCAGAAAACTTTACGTAAAAAAACAAAACAAAACATTAAATACCATATGAAGGAGACCAAGGTTCATCTGAATTTTGTTTTTTTTCTGTAAAGTTTTAAAACAGCAGAGCTGAAAACAAATATCCATGCAATTTAAAGTGGTTCTAAAGGCAAAACATTTTTGTTATTTTATTCTCTGCATTAAGGTCAAAAATTCCACTAGCTCTTTCTCCGCCCCTAAACACTTACCTGACTCCTTTCACCACCCAGCGCTGTCCCCACCGGCTCCCCTACACTATCCTCTCCTTGTTCTCACAGGCTTCACTGCGGGAGCCATTGGCTCCTACTGCTGTCAGCCAAATCCTGTAAGGAGGGAGCCATGCTATGGACGTGCACAGCCTGGCTTGTGAGCGTGCCATGGCTTTCCATGGGGGCATTCGCAAGAAGAAGGGGGGACTGCTAAAGAAGAGGCAAAGGACTGGCTCTGTGCAATGTCATTACCTGTTTTTTATTTTAATTAAAAAAAAAAAGCCATTAGAAACACTAAGGACACTAGACTAAACTGAAGCATGGCTGGTGAAGGAGGGATTATATAGACCTAAAGGCTTGGCTTACAATTATTTGTCCTAGCGTTCAAGCTACCTGAAGGTGGCGCTATATATGTTAATATACCTTCCTGTTTCTGCGTCTCTCAATGAACAACAGAGTAAATTCAGTTGATGCATTAGGACAAGCTGGCAAAAATTTTAGTGGTTCCTGTTTTAGTTACAATCCCTTTCCATAGCAACATATAATACAATTTCTATGTCCGAATGTCTTTTATATCATCTCAGTCATTCGGTTTGAAGCTGGAAATTGGAGTCATCGCTCTTACCTTTGATTTATCATTTACAAAAAAAGGAAACGTTTTATTGGGTTTGCAAGTACATCCTGGTACAAGAATCAACTTGTAATGCCTTATGCTACAATCATTTTTTTTTTAAAAGCTCTATTACAGACTCATAACACAACCAACATTCCTAGTTGAATTAAGGACAGGGACAGAAGGTGGAGATGGAGAACAGCAGAATCACCCAGATTTTTTGCAGAATACAGAAAATGAGTATGAACAGCATATAATGCACCATTTATTGAGTTTTTTTTTTTTTTTTTTTTTTAATGATGTGGGATTAGTGACATGCAAATTCTCTGCTGTTTCTTATTCCAGGTTAAGCAAATATTTTGTAAAGCGTTGTGTATTTCCTGCAGATCTGTGAAGTAATGCAGTGTGAAAATATGCCTCTGTGCAGGAGCTTCCTGTAATCAAGACCAGTCACTGCTGCTCTCCCTTCTTGTGCAGGATAATTGTTCCTGTATCTGCCCCCTCCTGTATTTTTCTGCAGGCAGTCTGTAGTAGGTGGACCTGCTGGGCGCTCCTCTCTCACAACTCTGCTCAGGCTATATTTAGTGCAGTGATGATGCTACTGCTTCTTTATCATGGTAATAGCTGTGTTAGCAAAGCCAAAGCTCATTGTAAGAAAGAACTCAAGCAAACAGTTCTTAGCATGTATGTTCATTGTGTTGTAAATAAAAAAATAATAATAATAAGAGGGGACAGGACATGCATCTGCTTCTGCTGTTCAGCAGTACCCTGATGGAAGGCTATATATATATATATATATATATATATATATATATATATATATATATATATGTATATTTATTTATTTATGTGGTATTTTCATATTATTTGTTATAGTATTTTATTTATCTATGGGAGGGTATAGCTGCAGACAACAATATCTGATTAATATGATATTAAGAGTCAGAAAACCAAGAAGACATGCTCTATGATGTTACCCTTTAGAGATCTGTACAACTTATTACAGAAAGAGAGCCAAAAGAAAGAACAAGTCACTTAAGATCTACCAGAAATGAAACCCCCTGTACTAATAATCCAACTATTCTGCATCCTTTTGTCCAACATAACACTGTATGCATCGAGCTGCATGTGACAAGCATTAACAATCAAAGGTTTATCAAAAAAAATTGAGTAAAGCCGTTCCGAGGTTTTTGTGGGTTGTGTATCTTGTCACCTGTCTTTCTCCTCTTAAGTTCTGAGGATCATAAGAAGAGGAAAGGAAGGCTTTGCTTCAATTGTGTTCTGAGCAGGAAAAGGAAACTGGGTTCAGGGTAGGAAATTGCAGTCAAGAAGGAAGCAGCTGCAAGCACTAGACAGATGGATAAGGAGCACTTTGAGGTGCCTGAGATTTAGTGTTTAACCACTTCCCCCTTCGCAAAGGGACTACATTACACTGCCATTATTTTTCAACATTTTCCAGCTTATGACATATGGATTATGATTAAATCAGTTATATTAATGTGAATTCTTACTTTCTTCATAGAACTTAATAGTTAAACCTTCAGGTAAAGCTATATATACTCCTCTCACAGCTTAAAACCACTAGTACAGTGCTGAGATTTATCAACAAATCAATGGAAATTCTAAGAAGCTGAAACAAACTGCTTACCTTCCTGAATTCTTAAGCGAACACTCCTTATGACCTTTATGGTATCTGGGGCCATCTGTAGCTTACGTTTCTCCCAAGTGACAAACTTTTTTAATGTAGGAAACACAATGTGGATTTTTGAGATTACCCAAAAAGATGTTAGTTTGTCTTAGAGTGTCAGAAGTGCCTTAAAGTGACATTGCCAGGACAACAAGGAGGAAATATCAGATAAGCTAGTGGTGTCACCTCTGGGGCAAGAGTCCTGAACTTACATGGAAGCTTTTGTTACCCTACAGCAAAGTGATGTGAAGTAGCACTGAAAACGTCAGACACTGTACATTGCAACCATTCCCAGAAACATTTAAATTAAGCATGAATTACAGAGAAGTTATTTAAGAAATCAATAAAAGCAAGGTAAAGCCAATATGACAACTGCATTACCTAAGTGACTGCCAATGCTTCTGATTTGTAAGGCACCTGGTAACCATTGCTTGCCCTGCAATTACAGCATTTTGACACCGCTAATTTTCTTATTAGGGATGATGAACTTCAATATTGAGTAAATATAGCACATCATTGCTACTGCACATCCTGATGTTTCTATTATTGTCTGAAAGATGAGATTCAATGGGACCTTAATATAAACCTTTCCTCTTTCTGAAACTAAAACTGCTGCCTATGGCCAGGAACCACAGGGCATCTGCTGAATTTCACACTTAAAAGTGCCAACATCTTTAGGCAGCTTCATAATCTTCTTATTAAGACTGCCCGATTATGCCACCCTTTCTTTCCAGCTCTGCCATCCAAAGAAGCTTTACTTGTTATTGTGTTTAATTCATAGAAGCTGTAGTACGGCTTCTATGAATGACAGAGCTGGGTGGCGAGGATGGGCATAGGCTCTCTTGATGAGAGCCTGTGACAGGCCTTTAATTGTATTACCATTGCAGCACAGAGAAACTACAGTGGCAGGAGAAGCATGGACGGAGGAGGATTTCCACTCACAACAGAGAAATAAGCACAAGGGACACATCCTACTAACTGTATGTTCCTTGTGACGATTTTTCTACTTTTTATTTTAGCTACAGGCTTTAAAAAAGGAGAGGGGTTGCTTTTTCCATTTTTTCCCATGATATCCCTATAATATTTTGACTGGGGTATTTTTTAAACAGGGACCTTACCAATGAATCTTAAAACCATATGTACCCATATCCTTGCCACTAAACTCCACGTATGCAAAGATCACTGAGAAGAGGTATAGATTGACTATAGTGATGTTCTTATATACTGAGCTCATCACACCTAACTACTCCACAATCTCAACTGTGCTGCCTTGATAAATGGCAAATAGGGTACAAGCATAGATGAACATTTTAGGCATTAAAGCCTGCCTCCAGCCCAAATTTTGTTCATTAATTCTGTATGCAGTGGAGAGGAGTTATGACCTCAGTCAAGTTTTCATTGCATTCTGTGCCACTGTTGGAGAGATTTCATAATAAAAAAAAAAAACCTCTGGCAAAAATTGTTCCTGGTCCCCCACTGCACTTACTAGTTTTATCCACCAGTGCTTATGTAAGGGCTGTGACACATGGATCGGGAGGAGGAACAGCAGCATAATAATAGGTAACCAGGTAATTGATATTCCTGGAAGCGTCAGATTCTGCACAAACTTCAGCTGGAGGATCTTCATAAAACTACAGATATCAACAGCGTATGCAACAGAAAAGGTGAGTATTCTATGTTTACTTTGCAGGGGCATTTATTTCAAGGGTTCATTCACACCAGATGCAGTGGGAGAGCTATTCCTGTGCAGTCCCTTCACATGACAAGGCAAAATGCCTTGCCTCCTGAGTGCCTGGTTCATGCCACTGCATTGTAGTGAGGTGCAGGTGGTGTGCGCTGAGGCTATTTCGCTGTCTCGCACTGCAGCCAACTAAACTTAAATGTTGCTGACTTTTCAAAAAAGATTATATATAAAAAAAAAAAAGCAAACAGTGTGATGCGCCAAGGTTGGCACATAAGCACTACAGCGATCCTGCTGGACTGCACCGCACACAAGCCACTGCGTTGTAGTGCAGCGGCTAATGTGAATTAGCCCTAAAACTTTGCTTTAGCAACAGAGGGGTTTTAGGTGGTTTTCCACTGATGTAGAAGAACTAGCCACAAAACTACTTTTCAGGGTCTCCAGCTTTTGGAAACATATTTGCATAATTTACACAGGCAAAACATCAACCCTACATATTTTGTACATACATTTATCATGCCCAAGGGATTTTAAAGTGTCCTATTACATGTTCTAATTTTTTTCGTAATGATTATATTCTGTTTGAAATATCCCTCCACTGAGTTCCAAGTTACACAACTTTTTATTTGATAGGTGCTCCAAATTGGTTATTTTTTTTAGTACTTTTTCTCTTTTTGGAAGTCAAAAGCCGCTTACATGTTTGGAGAGTTAGTTACTTGATGCATCAGTATTCTCACTGAAAAGTTTAAAATGTGACAGTAGAGACATAAAAGGAACTGACCCACAGAGGAATACACAGAGGGAGGGGAATGCTGAAGACTTATTTATTGAAAAACACACAAGTTCTTACTGTTTACATAAATATAGCAAAGCAGACATGCAAGAAACATTAAAAGTTGGAGCAGCAAAAGATGGACATTTCAAAACAGTTGCTCAAAATTTGGAAACAAAAAGGAGTAAAAACAAGCAGCAATAAGTTGCGCTTCAAGAAAAAGGATATATATAAGTATATATATTTCCTAAACATTAAAATGTGAAATGAAAATTCAGTCTGAAGAAGACACTAATACAAAAGCTTCTACAATGGACACTGCTATTATCAGAAAGCCAGGCTTTAAGAATATTCCTCTTTGAGCAGAAGGTAAATGATTACATCTGTGCACAGACA